>OZ009947.1:46066751-47415085 GCA_963932025.1 Erebia epiphron
GCAGGGATCACAGGGCAATTCCAGGAACTTTATAGCAATGTCTGGCTTGTTGATAATGCAACAACTGGGCCATTAACTGGACTTTCGTATGTCTTGAAATCTACATGGTGCAAAACGTATGTTTGAGGTTCGTACGAAATAAATAAAATGTATTGCTGTTGCATCGAAACTCTATGAACAACAACGAATCAAACTCGTAGTCGTTTTGTAGCGTTTATTAGATCAATGTTTTACCCTATATCGTGCAATGCAGGCGAACCCGCATGCAAGCAGGTGCAGGTAGGTACTGCAGCATATAAATTACAAAGACAAAATATGTCAAAAATTGATTTATCAAAGCTGCGTCACTGCGTGTATAAAATCGTAACCAATACCTAAGTACTTATTAACCAGAGATATGTCATTATTACTAGAGCGAGTCACGCGCCGCAAAATTACGCAATTTTGTGGCGCGTTGCTTGGCTTAATTCAATCAGAAAAAGGTACCGTCCATTTTCTGATTGAACAAATGCACGATTGACCTGATTTTATTCTGTTTGTCAGCTATCCTTATTATTAAAAATGAAAAAAAAATGATTATATGGTTGTGTAATGTACTTTTTTTCACTGAGGTGACATGAGGCATTTTTGTAGTTCCTTGTACTCATAACAAGCTTCACTTTTAGGCAGAAGAAGCGGTCCCGGCCCGGCATTGCTCGAGTGGAATTTTTGAAAATCCTGAAATACCATTTTTAACCGGAACCTCAAGTACTCCTAACTTGAGCAATAACGGGCTTTCATACAACTTTCTCCCTTTTATCCATAATTCCCTTTAGGGGTGGAATTTCCAAAAATCTTTACTAATTGCGTGCAGGATAAAGCAACTAATCCGTCAAAAGTTCCCTGCATCAAAATTTCAAGATTCTAATCTCAGCAGTTTAGGCCGTGCGTTGCTAGATCAGTCAGTCAGGACAAGTCTTTTTACCTGTCCAGACTGGCTGACTGATTAACAAAGTTTCTGTCTACACGGAACAAGAATTCGTTTCACTTTCTCTCAATAGAAATAGAACTGATGCTGACACGAGGCGAGTTTTTTAAGACAGCAGTTATCAATCAAGTCTTTATACTTTGTAGCTTCATTTTCAGGCCGAATTAGCATAACTTACGAGTTGTGCAGAATGCTGTATGCCCTACCTATTATGTTAAACCTGCATCATTCATTGCTACAGTCTAAATAGTTGTGGTTGGCTGAATTTATGGTATTTTTACTCCGACGGTGGATTTTGGCCATCAGCGAAAGAGTTTTAGTCAATCAGAGGTGATGACAATCGTAACCTTGCACCTAATCCACATATCGGGGAGAGCACTGATAGCTATCATACGAGTATCTACTCAGTTTAGTTATCAGGGTTCCACATTGTTTACTTAGCTAATTAAGCTTTGGGTTATGTACCACGTTGTTTTTTTTTTGGTAAATAAATCATTTATTATTATTATTTTTTAATAAAAAATCATTATTACGGGCCCAGTTGTGCGTTAATGGTGCCAGAAGTTAGCAATAACTTCTGACACTATCTTTAGGTTTTTTGTGTGGTTTTCTCCTCCAGTAATAAGCCATCTCCCTGGATTCAGCACAGAGGCGCGTTTCTCTGAGTGCAATCGAGTGAGATGCGTTGCTTGCATTTAATTTCCTGTTAGAAACGACTTGGGGCGATAAGCTACGCTATACGACTTACGAGGCGGTTACAAGTTCCAATAATGCTTTTAAACTGCTATATTCCCACTAACTATTCACAAAGTGTGAATAAGCATTTTCTACACAAGCGCAATCTAATAGTTATTAGTGTTATATGGGGCCAAAGAAAATTTTTGTTCCCCGAGGGCGCTATTTTGAATTCAGAGCGAAGTGAAGGATTCTAAAGTAGAATCCTGAGCGTAGCGAGGAATTCAATATACTTACGCCGCCCGAGAACAAAAAATTTGGCCCCGAGTGACACACTATTTTTCATCATTACGTATGATAAAAAGCTAAGAGTGAAGGATTCTAAAGTAGAATCCTGAGCGTAGCGAGGAATTCAATATACGCCGCCCGAGAACAAAAAATTTGGCCCCGAGTGACACACTATTTTTCATCATTACGTATGAGAAAAAGCTAGGAGTATCAACCTACTATGTATGGACATTACCTATACGTTTAAGCACCAAGAAATGAAAAGCCCCATGGGCCTAAAAATTACATTTTGCTCCCGCTGTCCTCTGAAGCCAATATATATTCGTTTTTCGATTAGGTATGATGAAAAATATCTTGGCATACTCATGCTATCAAGCATCATAAATAGTCTTTTAAAAACAAATAAACTCGATAAAAATTTACTAAAAGTCACACGGAGAGAAGACGAGCCAAACATGATCAATAATAATAACTTTTCTCACCAGTAACAGTAACATACCATACGATTTTTTAAATTCATATTACAAGTAGTTTATCAATAGTATTTCAATAATTAATTAGAAGTGGGAGAAATGTAAAATTGTCTAACATTGTGCATTAGTTACGAAGTTATATATGTATATCAGTGGTTTAAATACGCCACCACCACCACCAACCAAAATATAATAATTTTATTATTATTATTACTTTTTATTTTGTACACCACAACACAAATAAATACATAGAAAAAACAAAGAACGAAGTAGAATACAAAAAGACGGCCTTATGGCTTAGCAGCGATCTCTGCCAGTCCCCCTTAGGCAATTTTAGTGTCTAAGTAACTACTAAAGTACTAAGTAGAGAGCAAAAATGCCTCTGTCATTGTTTAAATCGTCGTGGTTTGTCATCAAGTTCGCGGTATCGGCAAGGGTCTGCTTATTATTCTAAACACATTTGGCGGGCTACTGGTTCTTACGTTGAACGATTCATCTGACCTTCACAATCGGCTAAGGGAATAAACGAGTGGCTAAGAAGGGTTTTCGAGAGCTTTACGCGTGCATCACCTCGTATTTACCTACTATCATTATAGCATTACCCTTCTACTACTATCATCCCTTAACTATGTGAGATTGTAAAGTTGTGGTGGAATAAAATGAATACGTGTAGTATGGGGTTGATTATTCCTTCCGCATATTGTAAATAATATGAGTGTCTATTGCTTCTTTATAGAAAGGATCCATGCATAAACTTTAGCGAAGTTCAAAAGTTTTTGGCTATATTTTTATGCATTGCTAGGTAAAGACCAACAATTAATTCTGTTGCACACTAACTCTAAACTAAAATAATAGTACTAATTTTATAGCTATCCTTTTCATAATCCTCCCCGCGGAGAGAGACAGCACTAGAGTCCTTTAGAGACCGTGTACAGCTGAATTAGCCACTTATAGCCATCGAATTAGAATTTATAGCACAGAATACCAACTAAGTATACAGTCAACAACTGCCTCGTTGGTCTAGTGGTTAGCATGTTCGACTGCGGCTGACGAGGTCCCGGGTTCGAGTCCCGAGTTGGGCCATAATTAAGTATTGGGTTGTTGTTGGAAGATGGCGGCGAGTCACCCCCGTGCCTCGGAGAGCACGTTAAGCCGTCGGTCCCGGTTATTATCACTAACATGATAATAGTCGTTAAAGCCCGCCAACCATTGCATTGGAGCAGCTTGGTGGGTATAAGCTCTAATTCCCACTCTCCTATGACAGTGGAGGCCAGTGCCCAGCAGTGGGACGTTAATGGGCTGTAGTGGTGGGGGATACAGTCAACTTTCTGCAAATTGTCGATATTATTACTTACTTGTGCTCTTACTTGAGGACAGATCAATTTGTTAGTGGTATAATTATCCATATATGTAGTTATGCATAACTAAGGATCATTCAAAGGCAAATGCATTAAAGCTCTATGCATATTGCAAATTCATTCAGTTTAAGATGGTATTTGGCATAGAGCCATGCCGAGTGACCAAATTCAACTATCATCTATCGAGTTAATTAATTTCCAATTATAATAATGCCTAGAATACTCTCCCCGCTTCGCATTTTCGAGTAAGTTTTCCTTTATACAAACAGTTGGTTAGAAATAACGATTATTGAAATATTAAAAGTATTCAAAACGATCCCTTCCCGTAATGCAATATGCATGAAAGCTCGTAAGAAAACGGACATACAGGAACATATTTCGCACAGTTTTATAAACGCTGGTATTTATGGTCTATAATATAAGATTACGAATATAGTGTAAAAATATTTAATCTTCCTTTCAACAAGAAAAAATTGTATTCGAACATAATATTTTATTTATTATTATGTCCTGAAGGGTAGTTTCAAAGGCGACTCCTGGTTAAGCACTCCAATATTCATTTATTGATTATATTTTAATCACACAGACACGGTTGCCATTTTGACATTACACACGGATCTCCCGCCAAGACCATGTATTTAATCTGTCAATGTTAGTCTAACAGTAGATTGAAACGTTGATTTAGGTGTGAAGCTGCAAAAGATTCCTATGGGGAAGTGGGCTTTTCATGGTAGTTAAACCGTTGCACTATTGCCGTATTGCCGTACGTATTCAAAAATCTCTATGAGTTATCGACGTCTAAAGACGTTTTCTTAGCCCGTGTGTTTGCTATATCGAAGAAGGAATGAACCCATACTGTATGCATAATGGGGTAGACGTCTATCGCGTATGTTCAGGATTTAAAGCTCAGGATCACAAATTGATGTGTGAAAGATCTTTATCACTAAGTATACTTTTAACATTTTAAGTTTAGCTAAGACATTTTTCATTTCTAAACTTGTCGTTTGTGTGAGTGACTTTAATAGTTCAATCAACCACTGTCACCTACTTAGGTACTTATTATTATCTGTCGCGATAATCTCAGGAACTACTGTACGGATTTTCATAATATTTTCACCAAATTCGCCGTCAATCTTCGAGATGGTTTAATTCAATTAAATTTTGTGACTATAAAAGTCGAAGGAAAGTACATATAAACATATCAAATGAATGAAGTTGAAGAATCAGTTAGTCCGTCTGTCCGCATATTTCTCGCAACCGTTTGACAAACACTATCATACACAATACACATACGGCGCATTCTGTATAAGAACGTGTGTCCATTGTTTTCATACGTCCTCTTACAATTTATTAGTACCCCCGATATCGTCCGCCTGCATTTAGGTTTTTAGAAATCCCGTGGGATATTTTCCGGGATAAAAAGTAGTCAATAGCACTCTCGATATCTTGAACTAAGTACATGATATACATGCAAGCTTACGGCAATCCGATGCCTCCGCTGCTGAAGGATTGGCGGACAAACCAACAAACCTATACACAAACACACTTTAGCAATTACTTATAATATGGTTAGTGAGCTAAACCATTGAAATAAATACGTTTTGTATCAAACTACAATAACGCTTTTTTACTCATTTATACCTTTTAAATCATATTAAAAAGTCAATCTGGCCTTAATAACTGTTTTTCTATGTTTCTGCGATCACAATAACTGTTTATTTCTTCTTAAAAATTTAACTGGAAATCCATTATCCAATCGTGATGTTTTCATTATTATGCCGAATCGTTTCATTTACTGAGTCATAGTTTTGACGTTAAATCACTACTGGGCTGTTGTGTAACGACCGACTATAAGATTAATTTTTGTTTGATAGTAAATAATTCTGTATCAGAATTAAAAGCTTTTCAAATCATTGCCTATGCCTCATATAAATGAATATATCATATCATGTATGTATACATCATAGCTATCATATAAATGTTTACACAAGAAGGTTTATAAATATTCACGATAAAAGATACCTAAGTGACGTAGTAAAGGTATGACGCGATCGATCCATTACGAGATCGAACATCATTTTTTTCGTGTTGATAATGATTTCACCCAATTATGCTTTTTTTTGTATAATTCTCATGTCACTTGGGCACTATTAGGACCAATTTACGTTTTCAATATTTTCAGTATATATAAATATTAGTAGCAGTTAGATTTTGTTACGTTATTAGACGTGACGTCTGAAATGGTGTGTGCGTTTGACAATGGAGCCGTGGTCTCGTAACGGTAGATTAACCGTGTCAGATGATTGGTACGATTCATTCGTACACTTTGCTTGGCTTCTTTCGAAGAACTACATGTAGTTTTATTCTTTAATTATATTTATACATCCTATAGTAGCATTTACTTGTAATCAATTACGATTGCAAGTATGTAGTTTGTAAAGCAAATAAAAAATGCATTTGTTTTAACTCAGTATAACTAATGTTCATAATAAAACGAACTCGCATAATACATCCATACTTTAATATCATAAATGCGAAAGTGTGTCTGTCTGTCTGCTACGCTTTCACGGCCCATCTGTTCTGCCGATTTTGATGAAATTTGGTACAGGGATAGGTTGTTTCCCGGGGAAGGACATAGGCTACTTTTTATCCCGGAAAATTCAAAGGTTCCCGCGGGAATCAAAAAAAAATATCTGTTCAACCGATTTTAATGAAATTTAGTACAGGGTAGGTTGTATCCCGAGGAGGGCCATAGGCTACTTTTTATCCCGGAAAATTCAAGAGTTTCCGCGGGAATCGAAAAAACTGGGTCCGCGCAGACGAAGTCGCGGGATTCATCTAGTATTACATAAACAAATATTCGAAAAGCGTAAATGTATTTTTGTCACCTTTTCACAGCTAATTCGCCTATCCGATTTTGTCGAAAACTGGTACAGAGAAAGAAACCGCAGGCGCTACTTTTATCCCATCCCACGGTATTTCTTAAAATTCACGCAATCGTAGTCGCGGGTATCATCTAGTCTAGGCATAGATAAAATCTCCGCTTAATGCCTAATAATACATTACAATATAAAAAATAAATGCCCCCATAAATAACCGCGCCCCAAACACGATATATCTCCAACAGGAAGCGAACACAATATAAGTCGTAAATAACCACCGAACCGGAGGGTACTCAATGACTTCCTTAGGAAAGCATTACGTGTTTTATTGGCAGATGCACGTGACATCGTCCGAGTATCCCAACTTTTAGTTGACAGTAATAGTGGGTTCAACTATTCTAATAGCATTTCAGTCCGAAGCATTGATGTAGAATTTTAGTACCTATTCTATTTCAATGGTCCGAAGACACAATCCAGCACTGGATTTATTAAATTGTTTATGAGGGAAAAAATTATAAACTGTAAAATACGAGAGTAAATAAGTAATTGCTACTTTTAAATATTTAATCCTCAATTAATTATTATTAGAGAATGAATTTATAAAAATTATGGTTTAAATAATAGGTACCTAAGTATATAAATATAATGATTATTGGATGTTACGGTGTAGGAAGAAGTCGATATACATATACAGTTCACTGAATCGCAATTTATTCGTTTCCTTTAAGAAAATGTAAATTCATGCGTATTTTACTTAATACATTTTACATGAGCGTTAGTGCAAAAAAGTCAATTGCAATTTTAAGATAAATTGATATAATCCCAAATTTCATCTAACTCTATTCTATCTATAATATTAATGGATAGGACTAATGGATATTTTTGAAATGAAATTTTCGATTGTTTGTTTCCGAAAAATGTTTATCTAACTTACTAGTTCTGGTGTACCTACCTATAATTTATTATTGTGTATTTTTCAATAAATTCAAACAAAATGGTAGAGTTCTATAACCGTGACAAAATGATTGTATAAAAATGTGCAAGTATTACACAGTAGTCTGTGTATAACTCAAGTTTAGTAATAACACTTTTTATCTTTATAGCTGTTATAAAAATAAGTATAACCACAAGTACAAAACCTTTTTTTGAGGTCAAATACAAACAAACTTTCAAAAGATATAAGGTAGGTACGCGTTACCCGTTCGCAAATCTCATTATGCGGACAACCCTCACGCACTGCAGTTTTAATCCGTTTTTTATTAGTCACCACAAATGGAACGCCTGTGGGACCCTTTAGCCACACTATCTGTGGGTAATATTAGGTAAGCCGTATGAAGATAAAAGCCTGAACCCAAAAAGTTTAATCCAAATTAATTGTTAATAAAAAGTTAAACATTTTTTATTTAAATTATGTAGAATAGTTTTTGCATGAAAATACCGTCTCAGAAATATCTCCAATGTATTCTTCTTTAGTTGAAATATTTGCCATAGACTTGATAGGTATATTCTAAAGGATTTCGCCGTACCTACTACAAAATCTCAGTTAAATAAATCTCCTTCCCATTTTTGTTAAATGTCAATGGGTATGTTTATTAATTTATTGTTTACTAGCTGATGCCCGCGACTTCGTACGCGTGGATTGAGGTTTTTTGGTACCCGCGGGAACTCTTTCATTTTTCGGAATAAAAAGTAGCCTATGTGATATTCCAGACTAATAATCTATCTCTGTGCCAAATTTCATCCAGATCCGTTCAGCCGTTGGGGCGTGATGGAGTAACAAACATCCATCCATACATCCATCCATCCATCCATCCATCCAAACTTTCGTATTTATAATATTTATTTGATAGGAAATAACGTTATATGGGAAAATTAAATTTCCTCAGGCGAGCCGTTTCGAAAGTTCCGTTTTGCCATAGTTGACTTTCGCTATCTAGATAGAATAACGCGTTTTATATGTCAAAACTTACTTGAATCATTGTACCTAAAGAACTTAGAAGCAGTTTAGGTTACCTACTTTGCGCAAGTCTACGCTTAATTCGATAAAAAGATGATGAATTTTTATGAAATTATTTTTTTTTTATTTTTACAATGTGGAAGTAGGTATGCAGCGCACACCGTTGAGTTACTGTGTGGATACAATGAATATTTGGAACATTAAACTATAAAGAACTTGCAGCCATCAAAGATCGCCCCAAAGTGATAATACTCATTAATTCCATAGCGACTGAGTACGTAAATAAAGCACGTATATTGCTTCTAACTCACTGACTCCGGAAGGCGGAAGCTGGCACCCCTGCTCTTCATGCGTAATACACTGGGAGTGTGGGACACTTGCGCTACAAAATAGCAGAGTTAGTAATAACTTCTAAAGTTCTATGCATATAAAGCGATTTCATATCAAAGAATTTGCATGGTGATAGGCATCTTCAAAGGATTTCTTCGCTTATACATATATTCCTATGATGTTCAGTTAAATTCATGATAAAATATTTTTACCATTAGCCTAAGGGTTTAGACATCGGCCTCTCATTCGGGTCAATCGTGCGAAGCCATTTGAAGAACATTTTCGGAGTTACGTGTGTTTTATGACTTGCTTTAACGGCGATGGAAAACGTCTCAAGGAAACCTTCATGCCCGAAATTCATTTTTATATTTGTATACTAGCTTTTGCGCGCTTGGCTTCGCTCATGTTAGCTTCAATTTTCAAACAAATTAAAAAGCCCAATCCCCCTAGGGTTGGAATTTTCAAAAACCTTTTCATAGCGGATGCTTACGTTCAGAGGATTTGATTGGTAACCATAATGTTACTCATGAACTCAGCTGCTCAGCGAGTGAACGTTTAAATAAGCTTATGTATCTCCATGCATAAGCCTATTTAAACGTATATAATATGACGTTTTTTGGGATTGATAAATAAATAAAAGCTATCTACCTAGGATGTGGTATTAAATCCCCCATCAAAAATCAGCGTAACTCGATATAAACCGCATCTGCGCCAAGTGGCTATTGTGACAGATTTCAATGACAAAAATAGAGAGCGCTAACCATCGTGATTTTTTTGGCACCCCTTGCGCAAGCATTGTAGATTTTTATATAAAAAAGATATACTTAATTAATATAAATTAATATGTTCATTTACTTCTTTGCAAAAATATTAGATAACTAGCTGATGCCCGCGACTTCGTCCGCGTGGTTTCAGTTTTTGTTATTCCCGCGGGAACTCTCTAATTTTCCGGGATAAAATGTAGCCTATGTCACTCTCCAGATCCTCAACTATACCTATGGCAAACTTCACGTCGATCTGTTGCGCCGTTGCGGCGTGATTGAAGGATAAACCCATAAACCAACAAACAAACACACTTTCGCATTTATAATATTAAAAGTATGATTCCTACGATTTCGTCCTGTTGAAACCCGTGTGAGCCCGTTTTCCGGCATTAAAATGAGCCTATGCCCGTTTCCGGGATGCAAGCTGTCTCTGTACCAAATTTCACTTAAATCGGTTAAGCGGATAGGCCTGGAAAAGATAGAGCCTTGTGTTTGGAGTAGCTTTTAAACATTATTTCGTAGGGTTTACAGATATAGACTTACTTACATTTAACCGGTTTGAACTTTACGTTAATATTTCAGCTAGTATCTATCAGCTTTTTTGATATCGATTTCCTTTGACTTTAACAGTTAATACCAAGGCAATGACAGTTCAATGGACGCCTCGTCAGAGTACAGATTAGGTCTACAATCTATAATATAAAAATAAGTCGGGTTTTCCTTCCTGACGCTATAACTCCAGAACGCACGAACCGATTTCCACGGTTTTGCATTCGTTGGAAAGGTCTCGGGCTCCGTGAGGTTTATAGCAAAGAAAATTTCAAGAGCGGGAACGGGAACGGAAAACCGAATTTCACGCGGGCGGAGCCGCGGGCAAAAGCTAGTTATACATATAAATAAATAAAATATTCTAAAAAAAAAACTAGAAAACCGGTCCGTCGGCTGTCACATCTCTATTGACAATAGGGTGTCCATCAGAACAAGTAATTGGACACGCGTCGCGATAATCTCTCAGCAAATAAGCGTATTTGCTATACGGGGAGCTTGTTTGGGGGATTATGAGTAGGGTGCCCTTGTGAAAAAAACGCGTTATTTTAAATTTTTAAGGAAATTTCTTTTTTTTACCCTCGACGAAGCGGAGACGGTATATGTGTTTGCCCTAAGAGGTTGTGTGTTTGTTTGTGCACTTTTTTGTCACCATTTTTCTCAAAAAGTACTGGGCCGATTGAGATGCGGTTTTTTGCATTAGATACGTATAGCTTGTGAGAAGGTTTTTAGATATATTTTAGGACCATAGACAACCAAGATGAGCTGTAGTCTATGATTTTAATATTTCAACATGTTACCATTTTTCACAAAAACTACTGGGCCGATTGAGATGCGGTTTTTTGTATTAGATGTGTATAGCTTGTGAGAAGGTTTTTAGATATATTTTAGGACCATAGACAACAAAGCTGAGCTGTAGTCTATGATCTTAATTTTTCTATGTGTTAAAAATTTTCACAAAAAGAACTGGGCCGATTGAGATGCGGTTTTTTGCATTAGATATGTTTAGCTTATGAGAAGGTTCTTAGATATATTTTAGGACCATAGACAACAAAGCTGAGCTGTAGTCTATGATTTTATTTTTTCAATATGTTACCATTTTTCACAAAAAGTACTGGGCCGATTGAGATGCGGTTTTTTGCATTAGATGTGTACAGCTTGTGAGAAGGTTCTTAAATATATTTTAGGACCATAGACAACAAAGCTGAGCTGTAGTCTATGATCTTAATTTTTCAACCACTGTTACCATTTTTCACAAAAAGTACTGGGCCGATTGAGATGCGGTTTATTGCATTTAGGACTTCGTGCGATTACAAAACAGGAATCTGGTACCAAAATATTAAAAAATCAGCGCCATTTTGAAATTCTTTGTTAATTGACCGATTTCGTTCAAAATCTATATTTAGGGCTCCCTGGGGTCTCAAAACAGGAAACTGGTACCAAAATTTAAAAAAATCAGCGCCATTTTGAAATTCTTTGTTAATTGATCGATTTCGTTCAAAATCGATATTTAGGACTCCCTGGGGTTACAAAACAGGAAACTGTTACCAAAATTTTAAAAAATCAGCGCCTTTTTGAAATTCTGTGTGAATTGACCGATTTCGTTCAAAATCGATATTTAGGGCTCCCTGGGGTCACAAAACAGGAAACTGTTACCAAAATTTTAAAAAAACAGCGCCATTTTGAAATTCTTTGTTAATTAACCGATTTTGTTCAAAATCGATATTTAGGGTTTCGTGGGATTACAAAACAGGAAACTGGTACCAAAATTTTAAACAAATCAGCGCCATTTTGAAATTCTTTGTTAATTGACCGATTTCGTTCAAAATCGATATTTAGGGCTCCCTGGGGTCGCAAAACAGGAAACTGGTACCAAAATTTAAAAAAATCAGCGCCATTTTGAAATTCTGTGTTAATTGACCGATTTCGTTCAAAATCGATATTTAGGGCTCCCTGGGGTCACAAAACAGGAAACTGTTACCAAAATTTTAGAAAATCAGCGCCATTTTGAAATTCTTTGTTAATTGACCAAGTTCGTTCAAAATCGATATTTAGGACTCCCTGGGGTTACGAAACAGGAAACTGTTACCAAAGTTTTAAAAAATCAGCGCCATTTTTATTTATTTTGTTATCACCATAATAAATGAATTCAGTTTAGTACAGTAAAATCTGTACTACTTGTAAGTCTAACCACAACCCGTGAGCTGCTTTAGCAGCTCGCGCACAGGGCGAAATACTAGTTAGATATATATTGCTTGAGAGAAGGTTCTTAGATATATTTTAGGACCATAGACAACCAAGCTGAGCTGTCTCTATGATTTTAATATTTCGATATGTTACCATTTTTTACAAAAAGTACTGGGCCGATTGAAATGCGGTTTTTTTCATTAGATGTGTATAGCTTGTGAGAAGGTTCTTAGATATATTTAAGGACCATAGACAACAAAGCTGAGCTGTAGTCTATGATTTTATTTTTTCAATATGTTACCATTTTTCTCAAAAACTACTGTGCTGATTTAGATGCGGGCTTTTTGTTTTAGATATATTTAGCTTGTACCTAGAAGCTGCCCAGGGTATCATGATGGAGTCAGGAGGCGATCATGGGAACTCCTTAAATTCTTATCGTATACCCGTCACGTTTGGACTCTTTTGATTTGTCCATTTGAAAAGGGTTTGGCCATAGTCCACCACACTGGTCAAAAAAACGACTGAGCTGTCAAAGATGCAGTTTTGTGTTTTAGATATTATGTAATAATATATACGTTTGCTACGTTCTAATTGTTGTTTCAAAGTTATAAAGGTCAAAGGTATAATGGAGCTCTGCAGTTCGTCGTGGGTTTTTTAAAATTTTTAATTTTATTACTTGTTTTCTAAATTTGTATCATCCAGTCGGGTAAAAACCAGATAGATTTTTGTAAGTAGTTGTAATAAAATAATTCCTATTCCTTATAAGTACTGAATAACTTCATTTTATTGTACATTTTATACCTTACTATTTATATTTTTCTTGAAATCGCAGCGATACACGCCTATACTAAGCTCTGTTTTGTCACGAATATAGTTACATATTTTCGTTTCTATACTAGGCCGTATAGGAACGAAAAAATGTAACTAGTTTCGTGACAAAACATTAATATTATGTAACATCAATGTTCTTCGAATAAGAGTCGTTCTTGTAACATATAAGTCATTTATCAAAATTAGACTAATTTTAATTTTACAGACCACCGTCAGAGGGGCTTCATTAATAACCGGCTTAAAATTCTTCTCATCACAATATCTCATTATATTTGTCATTCTGCTCACCCCATCAACGAGTACAGTAGCGGTCGGGGTGCATACATTATTGTCCTTTTGAGATTGCCACCAATTTCAGTGCGGTTGGGAATAATGCGTTTTTTTTTCCATTGAAATATCATCGGGATACGACGCGATGCGACATGCCATTTGATATGTATATATTTTTTTTAATATCTCGGCTTATCCAGTATAGTAGCCAACCGTGTCTCGTGTTTACTCATATACCGGTTCAGATCATATTTGAACTAGATTGCTATACATTGCACGGATACTTTTTCGATAAATCAGATATTGCGATTTATGATACATTCCACACATTTTTTCCTCTAAATCAACCTGGTTAGACTAACTTCTACACAATCTAGAGTTAAGGGTCTGACAAATGAATATAAACTTATAGAGATTAACATAAAGTTTTTATATCATGAAGATAGTATGCCTTAATCTCAGAGAGTCAGGACTAAAGATACTTAATAATCTCTCAAAGGTAGTTTCTATTCTGTCGCGGTAGTAAATTGTTTAGTGCTGCATTATAATACCAACAATATATTTCCAACAAGCCCAAAAATCAATACCTGTCCCGTTACTAAACCGGTAGCCAAATATCTCTTCACAGCATACCCCTGTGGTAACGAAGATAAACATCCCATCAAACCATGTGACATGTATATTGAATAGCTACTGGATAATCACCATCTGCACTAACCGCTCGCAGTACAATGGCTTACAAATGAGGGGGACCACTTGTACAACAAGTAGGTACGTACTTGTGGTGAATTTGTTTTGGAATAGTATTAGTTTTTTTTTTTTTTGTGTTGCGTTTTGCGTGTCCAATGTAAAGAAGAAACGTCACACAAGCTATCGCATTGGTCACAAAATAGATCTCGGCGTCCATCTGACATGTAACACGTTTTATTTAGACCTTACATTGAGCACAATACATATTTAGACTCTTCATAGCGCCTAATAAGGTTTTGAAGGAATACTATGGAAGCTTAAATCCTAGAATGGTCGTTTTTCGTTCTAAATAGAGTGTCTACAAAATGGCAAAAGTTTCAACAATTTTATTCATGATATTGTAATCAGACTATTGGAAATATAATAAGAATTGGAAACTACCGTCCAAAATTTTATAGCCCGTAGGAATATATAATAATATCAAGTTAGTAAGTGTTTAAAAATATATAAAGTTTAAGAATTCACAATTAATCAACTAAATTCAATAGTTTTCGTATTAAGTAGATATAAAAATTGTAAACATTTTAGTCGTTTTATGTAGTTAGTAGCTAGACTAGTTCCATGAAAATCTTCATACACGGTTACCCCATGCTCATTTATCCTCCGTCACGCGTTCATCCAACATTGCATATATTATTGCAGATCTGTGTTTATACAGACTGGACGTGTTACGGAGTTATAATTACTAGTATGCTGCTCAAATACTTCTTTATATGAAATTTCAAATTAAAGTTTAAATTGTTTTAATATTTATTTTAATTAGTTTGTTGCGAACATCATCAAACCATTTCGTGTCAAACTAACAGTATTTCTCAGAGCTTGCTTTATAAAACGAGACGTGAGCGCTTCCCAAAATACTACTTAGCTAGAAAATAATTATAACTTTGCTTTGTTTTATTTGTCTAACTTGTTTTTCGTTGCTTGTACAGATAGTCATTATAGTTGTCTGATAACACTTTATAGATCACACTTACCTTTTTAGGGTTCCGTACCAAAATGGTAAAATGGAACCCTTATGGTGCGACTTTCTCCGTCTGTCTGTCCGTCTGTCTGTCTGTCCGTCTGTCCGTCCGTCACACTCGATTATTTCAGTAACTACCGAAGCTATCGACATGAAATTTGGAATAGTTGTGTATATAAGTGGCCCAAAGACACTGGAATTAAAAAAATTTGGAAATTATTTTTGTTCTTATTTAAAAAGGGAGGAAAATCTGAGGGTTGAAATTTAAAAGTGAGATAACTGTACTGTGTGGGGTATCATATGAAAGGGTTTACTTTGTACATTCTAAAACAGATTTTTAATTATTTTTAGTTATGATAGTTTTTGATTTATCGGGGAAAATGTCAAAAAAAATACCGTTCCCCCCCCCCCTTATCTCCGGAGTTTACCAATCGAAAAATTTGAAATAATTATGGTCAATAGTAATTTACGTATATTTTACAGGAAAACTATAGCCAATGCTCTAACTAGCATAGTTTTTTTGATATTAACAATAAACCTCTACAAACAAAGTTAGTCTTGCGGTTCATTAACAAAGGTAATTATTTATTAATAATGGTACGGAACCCTTCGTGCGCGAGTCCGACTCGCACTTGCCCGGTTTTTTGTGCATTTCACTTGCTGTAATAGGTACCTACAGGTAGTGTAATCTATTAATTGGGTTGGCTATAGACATCCGGTACTCGCTTTCAGGGGTGGGGAGGGTGGGGAGGGGGGAGAGGGTGCCCCCCCTCTTTGTTCCCCCCACCGGAAAGGCATAGTTTTTTTTTTATGAATTTTTAAAAATCTCATTTTGAGGTTATGTTTTCATACATTTACAACGCGTGCAGGGGTGAGGAGGGGTGGGGAGGGTGGGGAGGGGGGTGAGGGTACCCCCTCCCCAACCATCCACCCCCCTCCCCTCCCCTGAAAGCGAGTACCGGATGTCTATATAATACCCTATTAATTTTCTTTCTACACATAATCACGGAAGAAAATGTTAGTAATAAATATAAAACTTATGTAGCTTCAATGTTTTGTGTAGGTTTCTATGTTAATTTCACAACATAGATCTGCTACTTAAAGATTAGCTGCTACCAACTTAGACTGCATCATCACCCCAAATGAGATTGCAGGGCTATATCTATAATGATCCCAGTACAGGTAAATGCGTACAAAAGATAAGAAGATTTTAATTAAAAAATCTTCTAGAAACAATTTAAACGTATTGCCACCCCACACTCATTTATCTCTCGTCATGCGTGGAATATATTCCCCCGGTGCAGTGCTGTTTATGTACACTGGACAATTGACATGCTATTGAGGTGTCTAGTTGACCGCTAAGTAAGAAAGGCCACTATACTGGAGCAACAACACGCGAAGACACGGCATGCTAAAAATAAAAAAAATTAAATACGGCCTTAAGGCAGCCAAGACAATGTCGTGCTGAAGAATTACGGTGCGAAATATTGCCAATGATTGCAGAGTGAGCTATGTTGATCTGGTGTAAAACTGCCTACGACGAGTACCTACATACATACCTACCTTTGAAGCCGCGAAATAGTTTCAATCAAGCCTGTGCCTCCATTTTTACGTGACGGGCTGAATTCCGCATTTAGTTACGTGATATGAATATAAATTGGTACTCTACGAAGTATTTACCTGCTTATTTTCATTTCTTACTTTCGCACAGTGCGTAAAGATATTTTCAAACTTTGAAATGGGATTCCTGAAAACCCTTCTACGCTTTAATAAAATTCAACAACATACTTACATGCAAAAATCGAACTATTCTAGACTCAGCGCGGTGGCTGAAGCTGTACCATCATAATAAGTCAGTCAGTCAGTCTATACCTTTTAAATACTACGCTGTATAAATTTCAGAACATTAGAGTTTCCATCAAGTGCGTACCATACAAACAAAGTTTGATCCTCATTGAAACAATCTTAAGTAATAAAATCTAATACATTCTGCACTTCCGTATACATTTATATTAATATGAAGTCGTATATCCGTGAAAATTTATGGTTCGCAAATCACACGAGCTCATACAATCTTACAAATTGCGCGCTTGTAGGAGTCCTAAACTTTACCATCATTCATCATCTAACATCAAGAAGAAAACTGACTCAACAGCATGACCATTCGTAAAAGGGTTTTAATTATGTGAAGGCCTCCTAATAATTACAAGCGAGATACAGATAGGCACAGTCCCTTAACGTGTCAGGCACAGGGCCAGGGTTTTTCAGGGCCAACACTCCTTTGAAGTCAGTATCTACATATAAAGTGGGCACGCATAAAGACCAATGAAACGCCGCTGGCAAATTGCCCACGCAACTTCATTACGTAGGGACTTTATTAAGGGACGTTATAACTTATTCTCACCTCGTACATGTCGCTGGCTCTACGCAAGAACTCTATTTGCACGAGTATAATAAAGAATAATGTCTGTGACGCACAGGTGAGCGCTGTTAGTACCTACTTACTACAAGTGAGAGGTACCGAGAGCGATTCCCGACAGATGCAATTTTTTAAGTTAATTTTTTTGGCTCCAATCTGGTGGTCTAGCGGGAGGATTCAGCGGTGGCTACCACAGTATTGCCAGAGATGCCAAGCGCATGATGTCGCGTAGAAGTAGAAACTGATTAAAGGCATGGAGAACTGCCATACCAGGTCAGCCTGCTGCTTTGTCCGCCATCTTAGACTGAATCATGTCTAGGGCTAACTTGTAAAAGATTAAAATAACATGCACACCGGAGGCAATAGGTGTGATACGAGTAGGTACCTACAGTTCGCGCGCGAGTTGAATGCAGAGTAAATGTATGTATCACCATAGTACATTTAATCTGCATTCAACTCGCGCGCGAATTATACCTCTTGCCGAAGTCCATCAAGTACCATGTTTCCAGCAATAAACAATCGACCATTTAGGTAGAGACTATATTTTGCTTATCATACTAATGTTATAAATGTGAAAGTGTGTTTGTTTGTTGATTTATTGGTTTGTTCTTAAATCATACCTTAACGGAGCAACTGATCGACGTGATTTTTGGCATGGGTATAGTTGAGGACCTGGAGAGTGACATAGGCTACTTTTTATCCCGGAAAATTAAGGAGTTCCCGCGGGAAAAACAAAAAACTAAAACCACGCGGACGGAGTGGGGGCATCAATCATCATACTAGTATCATACTAGTATTATAAATGCGAAAGTCACTTTGTTTGTTGGTTTGTTGGTTTGTTGGTTTGTCCTTCAATCACGCCGCAACGGAGCAACGGATTGACGTGATTTTTGGCATGGGTATAGTTGAGGACCTGGAGAGTGACATAGGCTACTTTTTATCCCGGAAAATTAGGGTAAGGTTGCCACTATTGCACCACTTAACTAGAAACTGCCATAACATTAAAAGTATAAGAGTATATGGATATATGATTCGTCGGTTTCTTAGGGCTTATACTCAGGTATTCACAACTGTGATTTTAGATTTTTTTCTTTAAGCATAAATACAAATATTCACAAAAAATTATTTTTGGGATGGTTGCCTTGTATGGACCACTGTTTTCTTGATTGAACCACCTAGTTGCTATAATCGGACTTAGGAAGTTTTATCAACTGGTCCATTCATTGCACCCAAGGAGTTTTAATAAATAAAAGGCTAGATTATAACTAAATTCAGTCTTTTTAATTGAACAGTCGTATAAAGTAATAGGTAATAATCAACTATATAAATAACTTTTAACATATATTTTTAAGTTTAGGAATCCATAATTCAATTTTTTACCGGCCATTTCTTTTACTTTATTGAATCTGTGCTTTAAACCATTTTTCTCTGCTATTTTGAAAGCCAAACATCCAGTGGTGTCATGCCGTATATACAACCTTCTATCTCTAAAATATAATCTACTATTTTTTTTCCAAATCAGGTGTGAGATCTCCTTCAGAGCTTACAATCTGTTTTTCCCCTTTAGCTTTGACGTTTTTATTGTCAAATCTTCTTTTTAATGTTTCTTTTGGCACACCATATATCCTGCTAGCTTCATTTAAACCAACTTCTTGCTCAAAGCTAACAACGCTAATGTCATGCTGCCTTCTTTCCACTTATAATACTGGCCTCGTTTTGCCATGCAAAAACAAAAAAAAGTTTAAGTGACGACTAAAACTTAGTTCCTTTGATTGGACCGGTTCAATGAAAGAAACTTGCATGAGTTCATTCATGGCAACTCACTGTGATCCCAATCAAACCATAACTTTTAAAAAAGTATATAATTTTTGTGACATGTTATTAATAGGTTAGCTGAACGAATAAATATGCAATCCTACTGAAAATAATTGGGTAGAAATACCTTAAAAATCTGTACTTACATGGTAAAGAATGACGCACACATTTTATATCGTAAGCTTCTAAAACACACCGACGTACGTCCTTCCTCAACGAAGCCTGTGGCGACACTGAAGGTTGAGGGGCAGGGTGCGGGGTCCAATAGCTAGCGTCTCTTCAATAACGGACAATTTTAGGACTGTTTATTTTCAAGAAATCTAAGTGGTCCAAACAAAGCACTGGTCCAATGATTGCAACCTTACCCTAAGGAGTTCCCGCGGGAATAACAAAAAAACTTAAACCATGCGGGCGAAGTCGCGGGATCAGCTAGTCAACTATCATCACTACAGCCTATTAACGTCCCACTGCTGGGCACAGGCCTCCACTCTCATAGGAGAGCGGGAATTAGAGCTTAGACCCACCACGCTGCTCCAATGCGGGTTGGCGGAGTCAACTATAGTATGTTGATAATCTGATCGAAACCGTCCTAAGGACTAAACAAACCGAGTTCAATTTAGAGAAGATACAATGCTCTTAATTAATCTTAGGGGAATCTTTAATCAGCTTAAGTTGCAAAACACTAATTGGTTGTTAAAATTCTATAAATAAAAATCAAATTACATATTATTGTGACCATGATCACACTTCATTATCATGTCAGATAAAATAATCTCCATAGTAACAGGTAGACATAAAAGCCGAATCCAATCATAGTGACTACCAGACTTTCCCTTATAGGCCTAATATTGGCGCCCAGAGACTTAATCATCATACCCTCAAAATGACCCTTGAAAACCCAATCTTGCCAATATTCGAAAACACCACAAAGCCACCCCTATCAAATATTCATCCCTCGTGCCACAGAAAACCTAATTGCGAATAATGTATCGCCACTTTAATCACCCTTTGTAATGTAAAGGGCGGGGCGACATCGGCTGCGACTCTGTATTGGTCATTTGCAAAATGGACTGTCTATAGATATTTTTTAACGTCGCTTCAATATAATTCTTTGCAACAATATTCACGAAATATTATTTGTTAGATCTTTTGATTTGTTTACAATGATGTATTTTCGTTTATGATACCTATATAACCCATTAAAAACCTGAAAAACCATTTGAACTATAGTTGAATGCTACTTAGCTGTGAGCAAACTTGTAAGTCGTAATTGTTTGCTTTAAAGACCTCTATGTATAGTTAGATATGGCTGTTGATAGCATCACCGATTGGAAATGCCTATATTTTTTAACATTTACACAATAAGGTGGCCAATAGGTACTTTAATTTTATTCATCGTTGCTATTTTACCAACACAGTTTCACAAGAGTATAGTATTCATAATGTTGGCACCCAATCGGGGACTTTATATTGACAAAAAGCACAAAATAAGTTAAAATTCGTCGTTAATTACCATATATTCATCTCTTTTGGCGCAGTATCCTATCCATAACTGCAATATACTGAATCGCCTCTTAATAAAATCATCCTTTTTTTAATAAAAGGGTGTGGCTTAATAAAACCACCCTTTATAATAAAGAACGTGGCGAAATCGCCGACGGCATATACAATGTTTTTAAACATGGAGTGGCACAGACGTTCTTGAAAATGGGTTTTAAAATACATATTAAACATAATAATAAGTAACTAGGTGTAAGTATTTTCATACTTGCTATGTAACTATGCTGGTATTCTCTGATTTCTTTAATCTAAGATCTACTTAAAGGCATTGTCCTACGTGAGCGACAAACGCGAAAACGTGACTCGATACGACGCGACACGACATTATCAAGCAGTAGCTGACCCTTTACGTGGCCTACGTTGTCGCGTAGAAAAGTTTGTCACTTTCTAAACAGTCGTATCACGTCGCTTTCATCGCTCTCCTAGGCCAACGGGTAAGTTTTAGTAACTTGTTATTGATGGTTTTGTGCCTGTTGTAGGCGAGGCAAGGCAAAGGATTGTTAGAAGTGTATTTAGATAATTTTATTGTCTTAAATTATTAGTGCGCGCGAAAGTGATTTCATTCACTATGTAACGTAAACACATTACGGAAGATATAGTCCAGTTGAGTAGGTATAGGTATACATATGAACACGCATGTGACCAAATGCACACAATAACTTTGTCCCTTTATTTGTTAACCGAAGCGTGGAAAGCCCGCGGCAGACCTTAGTACCCAATAAAGTGAAGCCGCGGGGTATTATGGACACCCTATATTGCAGAGGGTGTCCCGTCTACCGAGGTGATTTAATTTACGATACACAGTACAGGATTACCAAGTCGACTATATTAAGATCCGAGGAGTAGTTGATAAATAGTTGTCAACTATTTTAGTAAGTTAATAACAGCTATAGCCACATTTTTCATAGATGGAAATAGCTATTTATGCAACTGTATCGTAATGAGGGTCATTTTAATTCGAGTGTTGTTTTTTGATACGAGGCTTGCCGAGTATCAAAATGACTAATTACGTAAAGTTGCATACAAGATTTTATCTACGACAAGGACGTCTTTATAATTTTTTACTTTATAAATTAATAAAAACCAAAAGTGCCAGAACCCAGAGCCGCTAAGCTATAGGTATCCTATTTATGAAGATAACCATATCGATACAGCTACGACTCATAACGATACAGCTCCCATACAACGAACTGTATCGTTATGAGAAGCAAACACGAAAGAGGGTTCAATTCGATATAGTTGTCAAATTCGAAATTGGAACTTTTCGATGCTGGAGTAGATAAAATTGTTTTCATGACTGACATTGACATGAGATCTGAAAGGCAACGCATGCCGCGCGAAATCAGTTAAATAATGATTATATATCAAGCGTTTCGGTTTATACGTTTCACACAAAGGGCGGTGGGCCTAATTTTGCTAATATTATATGGCAATGACTTAGCTTTAATAGCCGCGTCGTAAGTTGAACTCTGCGCAGAAACACATTTCGGGTGTCAAACGAAGTGCGGTATGAGGGGCCGCGCGTTAGTACGGCTCTGTAGTACAATATGTTCCTGCGCAGACGAGCGCCATTATGGGTCAACTAACATGTCGATTGTACGTACCAATCATGAACTAACAGCTAGGTATCTTTCTTCTTTCTTCCCACTTCAAACTTCCAGTTGGAGGTCTGTTGTACAGATAGGTAGGGTAGGTATATTATTTTAGCAAAGTTAGACAAGTGAAGTAATAGTCAAGTGAACTTACTTCACTTGTATTTTTTTCTGGAATAGTTTAGTTAGGACTGTAATAGTATTTATCCTATTGACAAGAAATCTTTTAGCTACATTATTTAACGTTGCATGACACAATTGTTTGATATACCTATCACGTAAACTACTTATACTACCTCTATGACTGGACCACTCTTTCCCCCCGCTAAAAATTATAATAAATGAACACCACTACACTTGCTACTATATTACTAACTCATCCAATCAAATATATTCAACTCCCTAAAGACTTGCTCAATGATATGAGTGCACTTTAATATTTCACGTTCTATCCTACAATAATTTGTTTTTATTACGTGGCAACCCTCTGACAATTGAGGGGATGGATTAGGGCTGTCACAAAGTATGAATACATAGTTTGTGTGGCAAAGCCAGCTTGCCACCAATGACAGAAAAAGCTCTAAGAATTCCCTTATATATGTCACCGTAAGATTGCAAAAACCGTTAGATTATAATCCAACTAGCCATATTGTAAACTGTCGACGGATTGTGAACCGTTCAATGTTCCGAGTGTAAATTTTTGAAATATTCATTGTATTTACATTTTCCTGTCTCATTCTTGTAGGTTAGGTTAGGGTTCGACATAAATGATCAGGTAGGGCACTTAGGTTTTATCGGGTTGATATACCTAACAGATTACAATGTACCGAAAAATAAAGCGTTAAATTGTAATCTGTCGACAGTTTACAATATCGCTAGTTATATTACAATCCAACGGCCTTTGCAATCTTACGGTGACATATATATTACAGATGACCTAACCCAGAACTTCTTTGAGGTCACTACGCCAGAGAGGTACCTAGAGTTCAATTGAAATTGGAATTGTCAATTTCTTCCCGAAAAAAGGGTTTCCAAATAATCTTAAAATCGTCGGTTTTCTATCGGTAAGAAATTGGAATTTACACAGCAATCCGTAGATCGTTTCAGTGCAGGAATTTCTCACACCGCTACGTGAAGAATGACGTAGAATCGTGATTGAAAATACCGTTTTACGGAATCCAATCTGTTAGGTTACCCTACTTTAACGTATGTAGAGTAAACCTTTAGAGTTTAGACGAGAATATCTACACTCTATACCTACCTAGCATAACTACTTTAAGTACGAATAACGTTCAATCTTGGACTGTGTTGAATATAATTAACATAGCACCTAACCAGACCCCTTTTTGTTTCTTGGTATTTACCTAGGTAAAAGGGGTATCAGGTACTAGGAAGTAGGTATCAGGAGCGGCCGGAGCCAATTTAGATAGAACAAGTAAATTAAAATTGGCATAATATTTATATTCTCTGTGACAACCCTAGCTTGCCGTAATAATGAAATCAGTGAAATGTACCACTTAAATAATTTACCCATTATCCTTCATTTTATTAGGAAAGAGTCGCCTTTTTTTCTAAGAAAAGAATATAAAACAATCTACACATAGACTTTTTATGGGCATTGTTAAAATAACCTTAGTTACGATAACAAGACTGATTAAGTAACTATTAATACTTTTAGACTAGCAAAATGATATACCTACATAATATAGATAGGAAAACTTTTCTTTAAAATGAGTTCTAGTAATTAATTATTATTATTAAACTATGCTTCATAAGGCTAAGCCGATTTTTGAGGGTATTTTCACTGGCAGGTATTGAACTATGCAATGAGTTCTTTCTTTCTTATGGCCAACTGGAGTGATGTCTGGAGCGGCGAATGGCAATAAAAGCACAACAGACGTCAAACGGGATGTTTTTAAGTGCATAAATCTGCCCAGAAGGAAGAGAAGATACAATGAGTTATCTAGATTAATTTTTATCACAAGGTTACGTGGATATGGGATCATAGGTGATAGGGATTATCTAGACATAGGTACTTCGCCGGGAACGACGGCACGGCGGCGCCTAAAATTTTTTTAATAGGAGAGTAGACTGTTCCATGAATTTCCCTGTTCCATTAAGAGGCGACTCAAGTCGATTGTCTGACGTAATACGAGCGGTGTTTTTTCATCAATTGTCGCACTTATTAGAATTCCTTGGGAATCCGCAATGGAATAAAACGCTGATGAAATGGACACGCATCGTAGAGTTCTTCAGATAACATCGCTAACCAACCAAAATGACGTCGTAAACTCGTCATACTCGTACTTGGTGAATTAATATGGACACTGTAACATAGTAATTGGTTATTGAGACACTTTCCGTAAATTATAACAATGAGATACGGAAGAAGCAAGCAGAGGCCCAATTATGGAAAAACTGTATCAATCGGTATTCTAAATAAAAGTCTGTTTTACGGTAAAGTAATTGCTATAGTGTAACTATCGCAAACAATTTTGGCTAATACCCTTCTGCTATTGGCCATATTACATGGTCGCAGAACGAACAACCATAAATTCAGACAATCACAACAATTAAAACTGAAACAGCATTTGCAGCATGGAATTATGGAACCAGTTTCCATCTTCTGTTCCCTCATGATTATTATATAAAATCCGATGTTTCCGGCTTTTGAGATGTTTGTTTATACGCCTCTTCAAAGGGCGGATAAACTACATCACAAAAGTCGCCAACGAATGGGCGGTTCCTCTGGTTCCGCCTGCTCATTTACTCGCTATGGTATATAAAAAAAGATTGATATGCCGTATTTTCGCAATAGGGTTCCCATACCACAACTCAATGCTCACGATCGAAATGCTAGCTTTGCAGTTTGCAGTATTTTAATATGCTCAACTTTGCTAGAAGGTTCCGCGAGTATTTCAGAGATTATTATTCATACCCACATTCTGGTATACCGTGAAATTCGCCGGGTTATTGAGTTTTATCGGAGCACGCGAACTTTCGCGAACTCCACGCTTTGGTGCCATTTCAGCGGAGTTATCCCTTTATAGAGCAAAAAAATTATAACTTAGTAGTCACACGAATAAGTTAATTAATTATACTTCATATATATTCTGGGAATATACCAAAGAAAATAATTAATCAGGAAAGTGAGAAAATCATCGACTAAACTAGACTAGATTATTGTCCGCGACTTCGTCTGTTTGAACTAACGTTTTTAAAATATCCCGTGAAAACTCTTTGATTTTCCCTGTATTTCCCCGGGAATCGGGGAATCGGGATGCAACCTATCTCTGTAATTTTACAAAATTTCCACTACTTTTTTATATAAAATATAATAAAATAAAATAAAATAATAAAATTTTATATAAATCTGATGAACAGAGACACGATTTAATTACATAGATTATCCCATTTATAATAATATCCGTGTGGAGTTATTATTTACGTTATTAGTTTTAGGGTAAATACGAAGCCGCAGCCCAAAAGTTATTTAATTAAACTTTACTTCGGGAATAGCAAAGAAAATAACTAATGAGTAAAATAACAAAATTATGAACTTACTTATTAGGTCTCACTATAAGCTTTTCTTTCGTCCTTTGGGAAAGTGCGTAATAGTTTACTCTAATAATTAGTATTAATATTTAATAATGATTTTATCTAAGTTATAAGCCCTTTTATGGGCATTGTTAAAATAACCTTAGTTACGATAACAAGACTGATTAAGTAACTATTAATACTTTTAGACTAGCAAAATGATATACCTACATAATATAGATAGGAAAACTTTTCTTTAAAATGAGTTCTAATAATTACAGCTCTATTTTAATATTCATTATTTTCTGATCTTTTTAATCAAAAATTAATATAATTATAATTAAGTAATTAATAAAACATCACTATAAAATTAAAATACGTAGACATAGCTATTTAAAATAATCAAAATACTACCTACAGTAATTCATATTACAGTCCAAAGTTAAAGCAAGCATAGTGTCAAAATCAAAATTAAAGCTAGCTATTATAATAATTGACCCAAAGTGACTCCCATGAGCTGATAAAAGCTTCCCGCTTTAGCTTAGCTTCGAAGCTTACTAACATTATTATGGAAATTTCCTAGGCTGCTTTCATGTTGTGCCTCTGCCAAACGCTCTCGGAAATCTGAATATGTTGGCTATCTAAAAGGAGGAACTAACTGTTTTAATGTAGGTATCTAATCGTTTTCTCTATTCTACGTTTTATAAAGAACATCTTCTCGTCCTAAATTCCTCAGTACCTGAAGACGAAAGTCTTCAGACGAAGCATGGTCGCGTAGGTATGGGTCTAATAAGAAAACAGAGTCACTAGCGGTGGATGGAAAAGACTTATATACTTTTGGGGGTATCCCTACATGATCAAATTAAAAATGAGGAGATCCATAGGAGAAGCAAAGTAACGAATTCTTCTACCATTTGTATAATGATTGTGGTTCTTCATTTGTACTTTATACAGACAAAAAGTATATATATATGTACGATGTTATATATACAACATGACCTCGCCCTCATAAGATTTCATCGTTGTTCCCATTCATTCTAATAGAGACAGCAATTTTGACGATCTAAGAAAATTAAGAACGAGGAAATACGTAGAGACTTCTCATTGCATTAGAATTAAAAAAAAAACTAAACCTTATGTCTCAAACTTTCAAAGCAAATGGACAATGGTTCATACAGTACTACAGTATTAATTTAACAAAAACTTTTAGAAAGGTATACTAATTGAATACTTACCTTTAAATAACATATTGCTGTCAAAGCTTAATTAAGTAATTAATTATTATTATTAAACTATGCTTCATAAGGCTAAGCCGATTTTTGAGGGTATTTTCACTGGCAGGTATTGAACTATGCAATGAGTTCTTTCTTTCTTATGGCCAACTGGAGTGATGTCTGGAGCGGCGAATGGCAATAAAAGCACAACAGACGTCAAACGGGATGTTTTTAAGTGCATAAATCTGCCCAGAAGGAAGAGAAGATACAATGAGTTATCTAGATTAATTTTTATCACAAGGTTACGTGGATATGGGATCATAGGTGATAGGGATTATCTAGACATAGGTACTTCGCCGGGAACGACGGCACGGCGGCGCCTAAAATTTTTTTAATAGGAGAGTAGACTGTTCCATGAATTTCCCTGTTCCATTAAGAGGCGACTCAAGTCGATTGTCTGACGTAATACGAGCGGTGTTTTTTCATCAATTGTCGCACTTATTAGAATTCCTTGGGAATCCGCAATGGAATAAAACGCTGATGAAATGGACACGCATCGTAGAGTTCTTCAGATAACATCGCTAACCAACCAAAATGACGTCGTAAACTCGTCATACTCGTACTTGGTGAATTAATATGGACACTGTAACATAGTAATTGGTTATTGAGACACTTTCCGTAAATTATAACAATGAGATACGGAAGAAGCAAGCAGAGGCCCAATTATGGAAAAACTGTATCAATCGGTATTCTAAATAAAAGTCTGTTTTACGGTAAAGTAATTGCTATAGTGTAACTATCGCAAACAATTTTGGCTAATACCCTTCTGCTATTGGCCATATTACATGGTCGCAGAACGAACAACCATAAATTCAGACAATCACAACAATTAAAACTGAAACAGCATTTGCAGCATGGAATTATGGAACCAGTTTCCATCTTCTGTTCCCTCATGATTATTATATAAAATCCGATGTTTCCGGCTTTTGAGATGTTTGTTTATACGCCTCTTCAAAGGGCGGATAAACTACATCACAAAAGTCGCCAACGAATGGGCGGTTCCTCTGGTTCCGCCTGCTCATTTACTCGCTATGGTATATAAAAAAAGATTGATATGCCGTATTTTCGCAATAGGGTTCCCATACCACAACTCAATGCTCACGATCGAAATGCTAGCTTTGCAGTTTGCAGTATTTTAATATGCTCAACTTTGCTAGAAGGTTCCGCGAGTATTTCAGAGATTATTATTCATACCCACATTCTGGTATACCGTGAAATTCGCCGGGTTATTGAGTTTTATCGGAGCACGCGAACTTTCGCGAACTCCACGCTTTGGTGCCATTTCAGCGGAGTTATCCCTTTATAGAGCAAAAAAATTATAACTTAGTAGTCACACGAATAAGTTAATTAATTATACTTCATATATATTCTGGGAATATACCAAAGAAAATAATTAATCAGGAAAGTGAGAAAATCATCGACTAAACTAGACTAGATTATTGTCCGCGACTTCGTCTGTTTGAACTAACGTTTTTAAAATATCCCGTGAAAACTCTTTGATTTTCCCTGTATTTCCCCGGGAATCGGGGAATCGGGATGCAACCTATCTCTGTAATTTTACAAAATTTCCACTACTTTTTTATATAAAATATAATAAAATAAAATAAAATAATAAAATTTTATATAAATCTGATGAACAGAGACACGATTTAATTACATAGATTATCCCATTTATAATAATATCCGTGTGGAGTTATTATTTACGTTATTAGTTTTAGGGTAAATACGAAGCCGCAGCCCAAAAGTTATTTAATTAAACTTTACTTCGGGAATAGCAAAGAAAATAACTAATGAGTAAAATAACAAAATTATGAACTTACTTATTAGGTCTCACTATAAGCTTTTCTTTCGTCCTTTGGGAAAGTGCGTAATAGTTTACTCTAATAATTAGTATTAATATTTAATAATGATTTTATCTAAGTTATAAGCCCTTTTCATTAAAATAAAATTATTTTCTATTTGCATAAAGGCGCCAATCCAACTTTATTATAAAACTAGATAAAAGCCGCGATTTCTTCCGCGTGGATGAGTTTTTATTATTCCCGCAGGATCTCCGATATAAAAAGTAGCCTACTCCGGGTTACAACCTATCTCTACCTTTCATTAAAATCGGTTAAAAAGATGGTCCGTGAAAGCATAGCAGACGACAGACACTTGCGTAAGTATGGGTCTTTTTTAAATTTTTTTATCCACTACAAGTTAGCCCTTGACTGCGATCTCACCTGATGGTAAGTGATGATGCAGTCTAAGATGGTAGCGGGCTAACCTGTTAGGGGCATGGCATTTATATTAAACCCATATTATATTGTTATCGTATTGCACTGCTTAGCTCATGTTAAAATCAATTCTATGAACCACATAACTGGCGACACCCATACGAAGCCGGAGACGAATCAGTCAGTACGGAACACTAAAAAAGTTACCCAAACAGTAATAACTTCTAAGAAGAAAGAGATCAAATATGTTAAAATAAAATTCAATCTCGAAGCAGCTGCAGTAAGGGCATTACCACAAACTACTTAATTCGAACTCGGCCGCGGATGGAACTTGTGCCAGCACAGACGGCGCAACTTTGGGAACTTCGTTAGCGCTTCGATGCTGCCATTTTACTGGAATTATCCTTGTCTTGAATTTGCAATTAGGTATGAACTATAATCCACTAAGGGTGTAACTTAATTCTTCATTTCCACTCATTGAATCGCACTGAATACTGAGCACGAGTGCGAGTCTGCTCTCAATCTGAGATCTACAATAGAGCGTACTTTGACTTTGCTCAAGCTATACTTAGAGTTAAAACGGGATGGTCTTATGTGCGTCTCATTTTAACTCCGTCTTAAGTAAGGACTAGGTCAAAGTATGCTCTATAGATCTCACACTTACGGCCGGTTTCTGAATTGAGAATTTCATGTTGAGTCTGTCTCAAAGACTACTTAAGGACTGATTAAGCAAATTTTTGTTTCGGTATTGATATTGTGTAAGGTTTGAAAGTTGGAACTTGCTGTTTTTGCTTGAATGCTTAATTCGGAAACCGGCCCAATATCAATTCAGAAACAAAAATTTGCTTAATTAGTCCTTAAGTAGTCTTTGAGACACAACATGAAATTCTCAATTCAGAAACCGGCCGTTAGTAAGCAATTTTTTTATTTCTGAATTGATATTGTGCCCGTTTCTGAATTAAGCATTCAAACAAAAACAGCAAGTTTCAACTCTGAAACCTTACACAATATCAATTCGGAAACAAAAATTTGCTTAATTAGTCCTTAAGTAGTCTTTGAGACAGACAACATGAAATTCTCAATTCAGAAACCGGCCGTTAGAATAAGAACTGAGAAGCGTTTAGCTAAAGTCCACCACGCTGGCCAGGTGTGGATTAGTAGGAGAACCTTTGAAAACAATATGAAGAACTCTCGGAAGGGTATACAGATTTCCTCACGATGATATCCTTCAAACCAATAGGCTATTGCTGCCGATTAATTAATCCACGCGTAATACTAAATAGTACCAATGCGTGCATTATTGTTTATTCCTTCCAAATACGAAATTAAATCAATATGTTTTAAAGGAGTAATTGATCAAAATTGTTTGATAAAGAATTAGAACCAGTTTAAAGCGGTCCAAAGCGGTTAAACCAGCACAAAGCGGATTAAAGCAGATTGGAATGCTCGGAGTAGCACTCTGTGTAGTTTCACTCGATAGACTCGGAAATATGTCTCTAATCTAAGGCGTTCACTAGATAGTTGAGAGAGGATTTTGTGCATGAATTATATGCTGCGAGTACTAGAAATCTGCTCCCATTTCTCATTGATTTGATTTGTTTTGATATGTTTGTGCTTTCACCATTTTACATACTTGTTTTTCAAGCCTACCAAGTATTTATTACATTCTAGTATAACCGTTCTTTTTTTCCTATCTACCTTAGAGCTATCCCTTCCTCCTCTTGTCAGACTTTTCGCTCATGGATGTGTTCCCCATATTGACGCCGATGCACACCATTTAGTGACAAGATTAGGCTTTCGAAGTTTGTATAAGGGTACTTCAAGGTTCCTTCTTTATAAAAGAACTTTCTCAGAAAATCAAAGAAAGCACCATACCTACCTAGTGATTAAAGTATACTTTAAGTGTTCACTGTACTCAGCATGTACCTAACTTTAGTTTTTTTTATTTTCAGGTCAAAATCTGGACATCACACCGAGAGAGGCCGTGCGACGCGTCGGAGATGATCTCACAGTGCTTTGCAAAGTACCCTACCCCATTGACGCATGTCGGTAAGTACAACTTACTTTGTCCGCGTGCTTTAAGTTTTTGTTGATTCCCGCGGGAACTCCTTAATTTTCCGGGACAGAATGTCACTCTCCAGGTCCTCAAGTATACCCATACCAAAAATCACTTCGATCCGTTGCGGCGTGATTGAAGGACAAAACAACAAACGTGTGCTTACACTTTCGCATTTATAATATTAGTATGATAACGCCTTCTTCATTTTCGGCTCAGCTGGCTCTCGACATTTTAACGGTCACCTTAGTTTTATAATATTATGTTCCTGATGTTTTATCAGATTGTTTATTATTCTTAACCAGCCCATTAACGTCCCACTGCTGGGCACAGGCACACACCACGCTGCTCCAATGCGGGTTGGCGGGCTTTAACGACTATTCGTGTTGGTGATAATAACCGGGACCGACGGTTTAACGTGCTCACCGAGGCACGAGGGTGACTCACCGCCAACATCCAACGCCGAGCTGGCACGGAGAATTTCTTAACTGAAAAACCCAATACCTGACAATTTTTATGCCCGAACCGGAATCGAACCCAGGACCTCGTGATCCGCAGTCAACCACGTTAACCGCTAGACCAACGTGGCAGTCGTTTGATGATCCCAGAAGTCAGAGAGTAATGATTAGGTACTATATCTTTAGATTTTACAGGCAAGAACCAGATTTTGTGGTTTAACGCGTTCCTTGATAGTTGAGACACTGATTAAAGAACGTGATCTTGAATTCTTAATTTCCATTTTCAGAATGACAGTCGGAACAACGTCGTACAGACTCATCCCGAACAACCAAGCTGAGGAAATTAACTACGCTGGTCAAGGGTTACAGGTGAGAGATCAGAGTGTGAGAATGGGCCCATTTAATCATTAAAAGAAAACAATCGAATGCAAAATTAAGATTTTCTTTTTACGATTATGTAAGAGAAAAAAAATATGTGACAGTGTGTGTAAATTTCCAGTTCCGAGATTTTTTTGATTTGTCAAGTGAATCTACCACTTGTTCGGAATTGCTTGTGTGCTTTGCGAGCGTTTGAATTAATTCTTGAAAATGAGTTTAAATGGTTTTTAAATGCTCGAAGTCTTTTCTCCTTTGCTGTACGTAGGTACAAGCAAGCAAAAAATAAGCTTTTAAAAAATCTATGAAAGGAACTTATTACTTGGTGCTTTGAAACACCTTGATAAAAGATGACGAAATCAAAACATCTGATCTGTTTCTGTCGAAAGTTACAAAAGTTTTCAAGAAGTTTCACTTCAACAAAAAAAACCGTGAGGATTCCTGGATCACCTGATAGAAGCAAAGCACATACAATTTACTATACGTACGACACCTTTATTGCGCGATATCTGATATATTTTACAGTAGTTCTTAGAGCAGAGCAATAACAACCCAAGTTCAAATAACGCTTTCCCATAAGGTGGTTCTTACTTTAAACGACGTCGTATATTTTTTGTTCTGCAGTACGGAGAATGCGGCGCCCATATAAAGCACATAAAGGAAGAATGGAACGGTAACATAACATGTACGCTACCGCCGCAGACGGGACAAATTGAGGTCACTGGGACCATGAGGCTACTCGTTGCCAGTGAGTATTTTCAGATCGTCTTAAAGCGACTATCAATAATTTCAAAGCAGAAGTTTCAAACTTCCTGTGGACTATTGTTGTAACTTGTACCTACTCAAGATTCACGACATGAAGTATTAAGATACAAGCTGACCGGCTTAGCTCGAGAGTTATTTTGGTTTGAGTTGTTTGTTGATAGATCGGTCAATAAGAAAGTCGGTCAGAACATGTCTTTGAAGGTATTTGTACAGTATAATAGTTCAGCTATAACCTAGAGCATCTGCATTACGCATACATTTTTACAACCCGAGTCTGAAAGCTCTCTATCTATACGAGATATATAATATTGGTACAGTGGGTCCGTCACGATTTAATTGATTAATTTTGGGTGTGGAGATTGGATGGTTCGAAGTCTAACAATATGAAACTTTTAAATTGATTGATGTTAAATTGATGATTCACCACCATCTGATCTGATCTGATGACTTCATTCACAAGCCAATTCTGTTCACAGGAGCACCAGGCAACCCCCAACTGCTTTCACCACCCCAGGCCACGTTCAGGGAGGGGGATGGCTTCATGGCACAGTGCATTGTGCCCAACGGAAGACCAGCGGCTAAGATCACTTGGTATTTGGGTAAGTGGGCACCCTTTTTTATATTAATAATTCCGAAAATGGCTCGTATAAAAGCCACCACTATCCAGTATCCACTACAGCCCATTAACATCCCACTGCTGGGCACAGGCCTCCACTCTCATAGGAGAGAGGGATAGTATATAGAATGGTTTTTCTGACTATAAAAGCCAAAAATAATTAATTTCGACAGATCCAAAAGGTATAAAATACTGGTTTTGGAATGGAAAGGAGATTGGGGGTAGTTTTCTGGCTGATTTTAAGAGTAAAGTGCTAAGTTACCGCAATTCACAATGAGCTTGGAAAGTATTCAGACTGAGCGAGTTATAAACATCTGACAGTGCTACTTAGCTTTTCATTTTTAAGAAGACGCAATTGGCCTTGATCATGATAAGTAATTTTTTATTTATTATTAGGTATACAAATCAGTGTTTTTTTTTTTCAGATGAGGTCCAACTCCTAGCTGGTATACATCAACCGATCATAACCGCGGAGCCTGGAAGCGATCTGATGACCATCAGCCAAAACGTGTCCAGGACTCTGGCACCTGAAGACAATGGCCAGAAACTGGTCTGCAGAGCTGAACACGAGGCTTTGGATGCCCCGAGAGAAGCGGCTAGACAACTTGTAGTACATTGTTAGTATTTTGACTTTAATAAATGGTTGTATTTGGAAGATCTATCGGCTTAATTTAACAGCTCCAGATGGAAGATCGGAATAGCATCTGATTGGTTGTCGCCAACTGTCACTCCATTAACTTTTGGCTAAAATGCACAGTTGCAGCGTAAATTTCATAAAAAGTATAAGCTGATCCCTGTTATATTGGGTAAATGATTATAATTACAATTCGTAATCACCTTACTACGCTGCAGAAAACGTGGTGGCCGAACGAAAGTTCAAAATGTGGATTTTTAGCACAATGCTAATTAGTAGAAAAGTTTCTGTCAATAGAAACGACTGTTTATATTTCTTTAATTTTCTAGAAAACTTGAAAAATGAAAAAATCTTTATTTGGAAAATTGGAACATTTATAAAAATGGGCGTCCGACCTGTAGAGCGCGCTTCACGCCTGTATAAGCCTGTCTTTGTCTACTAGATCTTTTCAGACTAGATGGCGCTAGTAAAATAAGTTCACATTCTTTGTTTGACAGGGCCCGTCTGTGTAAATTGAAGTCGTTGTTATACTTACTTTTTATTTCCAGACCCGCCAAAACGCCTCGAATCCGGACCACTCACGATCTTCGGTCTCAAGCTGGGCGCTGAAGGACGTCTCAACGTGACCTTACGAGCAAACCCGGCGCCTACCGCCGAATGGACCGTCGGGGACCTGGTGCTAATACCACCCAGGAGCAATGAAGATAGATCCGTTGCAGCGTTGGAACCCTTACATTTGGTAAGTAAATAATCTCTTTACATTCATATTACGTCAGATAGTGACTAGTTTTTTTTAAAATTCATTATAGGCTAACGCTTGACCACGATCTCACCTGATGGAAAGTGATGATGCGGTCTAAGAAGGGACGCGCTTGCCTAGAAGATGCCTATTCTTAAAGTTATAGTTAAGTTCTTATAGTTTCTAGAGTTTAATTAAAGTTACCGTCAGAGGGTAAGTGATGATGCAGTCTAAGATGGTAGCGGGCTACCTGTTAGGGGTATGGCAGTTATAATAAACCCATACCCCTAATCGGTTTCTACACGGCATCGTATCGGAACGCTAAATCGCTTGGCAGCACGTCTTTGCCGGTAGGGTGGTAACTAGCCACGGCCGAAGCCTTCCACCAGGCCAGACTAGGGAAAATTCAGAAATTATAAATTCCTAAATCGACCCTGCCGGGAATCGAACCAGGGACCTCCGCACGTTAAGACCACAGCGCTCAACATTGCGCCAGGGAGGTCATCACGTATTACTTGCTTGCGGATTGTGGTGTAAGGTTTCCAAAGAAGTTAATCCTTTCTATGGGTGAAATAGGTCATAAATGTGTGGTAGGACTGCGGTTCGTGAAGTGATGTATGCTCATCGCTCCGGTAGTACGTAACTGTCCACTTTCTGAATTTATACGCCTAGAAAATATCGTATACAGAGAATAACGTCATACTAATTATGAATTGCAGGGTGGCGGATTTTACAACGTGACGCTGGTACTCGCGCGCGTGGCCAAGGAAGATGTGGAACGGACGTATTACCTTCGCGTCACGAATGATTTGGGAAGGGAGGAGTTCGCTCTCCGATTGTCTACCATGGATGAGCCCGCTGGTCAGTACAGGATTATTTTATACCTAAAAATATTTTTAAAAAGCAGTTTAATGGTCTGGTACCGACTTTTCTAAGCACTAGCACAGCAGAAACAGATGTATGACGCTCTTGTCGCGGGTGAAGCTAATCGCACCGCGTTTTTTTTTTAAATATGTACATACAAGTGAGACCTTGACTGCTATCCCACCCAGTGATGCAGTTTAAGATGGCAGCGGTCTAACTTTTAAGAGGTTTGTTTTTACAATGATACCCCTTGTTAATTTCTACGCAGCATCGTACCAAACCCAATTAAAAATGACAATATGAGGCCTGCCGCGAATCCGACCCGGGATTTCCCTGACACACAGCGTTAACCATAGCACTAGAGAGATCGTCAAAGGTTGTTAGAGTCTGCAAGGGTGTTGAGAATTGGGATACATTTGTTAGCTGCTCCGCATACGGAATAGTCATGAGAAAAGTGGTAGAGTAAGGCTGCGATTACACTTGTAAGTTTTTACGTAGGTAGCGTACGTGAGTTACTTAACAAAACTAACATTCTCATACGATTAGCGACTTACGAGACTGTTTACATTACGTAAGTTACTCATTTAAAATACTTAGATGAATAAAACTTACTGGTGTAATTGTGACCTTAGACCTAGGTGATTTGTAGTTATATGAAATTAAATGTAAATATTTTCAACAGCGCGCAAAGCAAAATCGTCCTATTTGATTATCGACGTTTATGGTAAGAAATGAATGTATAGTGTAGAAGTCTGGCATAACATGGATGTTATTTTGTGCAGTAGTTCCCAGCTACCTCTGCATTTTTGATTTATTGAGTAAAGTGGAATATAGGCCCCTACTGCTCGTTCGATAAATAGTAAATTATTTATTTACAGTATTATGTTATTATTTTGAGTAACTGTGATATTCCGATTTAGTATTCATAGTAGTCCTTCCATATTATCATAAAAAAACAGTATTTGTAGTTTGTTATTTTTCTTGTTTTATTTGAAGTAAGTATAGGTATTAGAGTATTTAAGAACAAAAATGCGTCATTTCTTTCAAAACTTTTTCTGGCATGTACTTAATTTTATAAAGGATTTTTAAAGATACCTATTCTGGAATGTTTTATTTTTTATTTAAAAGCATGCATTATTTTTAATGAATCAACGAATGATAAAATTTTAAAGTTTTTAGCAGTATGTTAATGTTTTGTAGTTGTTACTTAAGGTCAGTATGATTAAAATTTATATTGGCATTGAAGATAGGCAGCATGTAAATTTATTTTTAACTAATCATATTTTCTCTGTAAATTCAACTCAGTAAAAAGTTTACTGAGTTTCTTATGTACTTTAAATAAAATGTGTTTTTACACTAATGGTCGTAGTATTTGTATTTGAAGGTGTTTCCTCACATAAATTTGTAAAACAACAATGTTTCTATGCAGTTAATATTTATAAAAGGAATATATTTAGTGCGTAATTAATGATTTAAACTTGCAGTAAAACTGCAAGCATATAGCAATACTTATTTTAAATTTTTATTTAAAATGTCATTGCTTTTGTAATGGTTAAGCTTTACAAAGATATTCATTGGAGATAACACTCATAATATGGCTTCTCGGGGAGATCACCGGACCTGAATTCTGTGTTCAAATCAAACAGTCGGCATTATGTTGAGTGAAGATGCTTTTCTGGGATTACTGTTTATTAACTTTGAAAAATATTTTTCTTTTGACTCCCAAGAAATGGAAATTCCCAATTAAACTTTTTAACACTTTTCTGAAATAAAGTATTATTTATCAGGTGTGGAATTAGATACTGGCGCAATCGTCGGCATCGTCATTGCTGTACTGATACTACTGATCGCCATTATCCTCGTGGTCTTCGCCAAGGCAACCGGCAGGTGGTTCTTCGCAGGTTAGTTGGATTTCGTTTTCATTTTAGTTATCTGTGGTATGAATTGTATGGATTGTAAAAACGATGTCATATTTTTGGTCTCATCAATAGCATAGCTTAGAAAACTTCATCTTTTTACAGCTGTCACAATATTGTGTAAAAACCATAATTTTATTTTACAAATTTTGTGTAATATTATGCCGCTTTTTTACAATCCATTACATTAATAAATAAGTATATATCGTCGAATGAGTCGTGAATGAAATTATATTATTATATATTAAATTGTCGTTTTATCCCCTTTAGTTCACAAAAACTAACTTTAAAATTATTGTGATGTCGCAACAGTAATAGCCTTTTTCGATTAGTAGAAAACTTAATGTTTTATTTATCTTATTTGGAATTAACTGTTGCTATAATATTGTTAAGATATCGTTTTAGTAATGAATATTGACAAGAATTTTATTTGCATGATTTCCGCTCAAATATAAACAATTTGTTTGCATGAAAATGTTATTATTGTGTCCGTTGATATGTCATAGTATTTAAGTGAACGTTACGAACGTACTTATAGATATTTTTAATTGAATATTTTCACGAAAACTTTTGTCAATATTATATTCTTACTGCATTTTTACTATAGTCCATGCTTTCAATATTTGCTTTAAATCTATCTCTTAGCAATAGGCATGTGGTGATATTTACGAAATCTGAATAATAATCTAAAATTTTCGACAGGCTCGCGAGCAAATCGATAGGTAAATTTATTGAAATTACAGTATAAAACACCGAATAGAAAATGCATTTTTACGTCACGCAATTTTATTTTTAAAATTTGTAATTTGGCAGTGTTTTTTGGCATTTTTTAACGTTTAGTTAAATAGTTATTATTTTATTATTGTTCTTTTTTATGGTTATGCCATATACAATATTTGGAGCGATCAAGAATTTAAAATTAAAGTATGAATTATTCGCATGAAGATTTTGAATTTTGAAATTTACTAATTGAAGCATGTTTTTGTGTCTTTTTCCCTAAACAAACATATTTCTTCACTTCTGACGCATGTTTGTCTTGAAATAGAATATAATTGCATGACTTTGGATTGATTGCCTATCCATTCCGATGAATTATGTTAAAAAGTATTTATTCTCATGTCTGTAAGGGCTTTTAGTTAAAACAATGGTTGGCTTACAATAATTTAGTTACGTGATATTCAATCAAGAAGTTTAATCTTGATAGTAAATATCACTTAACGTTATGTTTTTGGTGTTGGGATCTCTTTCACGAACCAAATTTATGTTGACTAGATACTCTACTTTAACATACAACTTTCAATCTTTTAATAACTAATGTTATCTTAATCAATATTATTTTCTTAGTAACAATTAAAATACAATCAGGTGCTGGTTATGTCTGTTAGTTAACAGTTTTAATGCAAATCCTAACTTTATGTAGTCAGAACTAAGCAAGTTATTGAAATAAACATCAACTTAGGTCGACACATAATATGTGTTTTATCTAAGTTAGTTTCACTCTTTGATGAAAAACATTAGTTCTATATTCTGTGCCAGTATAGGAATTTTAAAGCACATACTTCGCAAGTATTTTAAAGCTTTCTATAAAAAGAAATACCTGTTTCAGGCTTACTGGAAGTCTCAGTCTTAATGCAAGCATTTTTTAAATATTTCAAGATCGTTTATAAAATCTTTCTAACAAAACATTTATTCAGCAAGATTTACAAAAGCATAATTTTACCGAAAGATATATTCAAAGAACAGTAAAAAACTAGGTTCTTTGAATGAAGAACAACCCGCCTAATCAAATAATCAAATAAATATTATAAATGCGAAAGTTTGAATGGATGGATGTTTGGATGGATGTTTGTTACTCAATCACGCCCCAACGGCTGAACGGATCTGGATGAAATTTGGCACAGAGATAGATTATAGTCTAGAATAGCGCTACTTTTTATCCCGGAAAATGAAAGAGTTCCCGCGGGAACCAAAAAACCTCTATCCACGCTTACAAAGTCTCGGGCATTAGCTAGTTTATATTAAAGTACTGTTAGACTTTACTGAATATAATTTTATAGGTACTCTTGGCTATATACGAAGAATATAGCCAATAAATTTAGAAGCCATAAACAATTAATTACACAACTGAATGCTTTTGGGTAACACGAACGTGTGTCATTTTAAGAGCAATATGTAAGCGACTATCACGCTTATCACAAATCCACGCAAATCAATAGAATCACAGAAACCGCTTAACTAACAACTAAATCCATCGAATGATAGAGTTCTTGATCGCTTAACTTATTGGTATGTGGCAGGGAGGTCCCATCGTACCGACATTCCTGATGGCGCTGATTCCGAAGCCCCCCTCCCTCCTCACGATGACGTCAAAGGATCCGAAAATCCCTCCCACGACCACGGAGAATATATCAGCAATGGGGACACAAAACACCCCGAAAAGAAGCCGGACACCGCTGTCTAAGTTGTAAGTTAAAAAGCTGTAAGTTAAGAAGCTGTCACTCGCTGAATCGATTTTCGACCCTATGTGCAGCTTTGTTCTATACAACAATATTGAAATTGTTAAGGTTTTTAAGGATTTACATAAAACGACATCACATCACTGAAATGGCATATAACAAGAAAATTTTCAAAAAATATTAGACTGTACTTAATAGTCCTGTCGATTAATTGATGATAATCTGCATATAATACATAACACGTAAACTGCAGCGATTTACTTTCGAAGGGTGACAGCTTATTAGCGTTAATATGGACTCAATATATTTTATGTAATTTTGTTTAGTGCCAGATGTGTTTACAGTTACAGAATATAACATATTGTTAGTTATTGTAATAATTTTAATGCCAACGAAACGCAAAATTATATTTGACAATTATACAAATTAATTAATGCACTTTGAATTAGACAAATTTTAGTGGCAGTCTAAGACTGTTGAATACTGCCTCTCTTTATATAGGTACTATTAATATCTATTAACTTGAAAATTGTACTACTTTCTCTAAACTTAATATTGTTAACACAATCTAGAGACGATAATCTCTTAGCTGTAAGACAAGAACTTTCTTCTAGCCTAAAACGTTTAAAATATATTCGTAGAAAATATTAAGAATCTCACATGTTGTCAAAAACAACGAATCCCATCGTATATTATGTAGATAAGGCAGGTTTTCAGAATGAATATTGATAAATAGTAATACTTAATAGAAATATGTATTTTAAAACTGGTTCAATATTTTAAGTTTTAACGTAAAGGTTTTAAGACTATCGTTATACATTTTGGAGAAAACTTTATTAATTACAATGAACTAATAATATCTACATACATATATAATTATCGGTCTTAATACATTAATCGTGCCTACGTAAGAAGTCCTAAAGACACGTTTACATTAATTTTTATACTTTTTTATTACGATACGAGATTTTTGTAAAATAAACTGGCCATTTTTATACTCTTATTAGGTTTTTTTATAACTTTTATAAAAAAAAGTACAGTTTCTTTTCATAATTTTAAGACTAAGTGTGTTCGAACCATCTTTTTATTATTATTTGATTTTGTATATAATCTGTCATTATTTTAAAGCCTACTTAAAATAGATTTAATATGGATAAAATAAGGTTGTTTTATTTTTAACATGAAACTTGTCACGATTTTTTAATATTTAATTGTAAAAAGCAGAGTCTAGATTATTAAGTTATTAACTGTCAGAAATCTCACAAATACGTTTTTTTTACAATGAATATAAAAAAGTCGTGTATTTTATTTTGTAAAAACATAAGGTTTGAAATGTCACTTTTAGTTTAAGTTAGTGAGATAGGTCACCGTCATTGTGATGATTTTAGTATTTTTATAATTAAATGCAATTATTTAATAAGAATTTATTTTTGTACCAATTAAGTTTAAATGTTTCCCTATTGAATTTTGTTGTCATCTTTGTCTTTTTTTGTCAATTAAAAACACTGCCATTCTGCACAGCCAAAAATTAAAGTAAAATTGTTCTACCTTCAATAGTTACATAATTAACTTTCTGTTATTCCTTCAAATCAATGAGTTATGATGACAAACCTATTTTTATATGTTTTACAAATTCTAACGAATTACAATTTGTATGTAAATTCTACAACCTGTAAAATATTAACGTAATTACAAAGTTCTTCACATTACATAGATAGCCAGAATAATCATGATAGTAACGTTCATAAAATAATATACCACTGCGTTATTAACGAAATATTATCATTGAATATAAAGTATTTATTAAATAAGGAATATTAGTTTTATTTATTTTACACAATTTACAATTCATTTACAAGATTCTTCAATCGAATCGAAGAATCCTATTTGAATTGATTAACTTTCCTCAATAGACACAATGAATTCACTATAACAACAAAGCATATTATGAAATGGGATTATACGATGATTTCTAGGTACTATTATTGTTTTTAGAAAAAATGATAAAGTTAAATATTTCTATAAACAAAAAGGTTTTACCTATAGACATCTTCTTTTACTATTTAAATGTTCTTTGGGTTTTTACATTATAGGAAGCAGAGGACGTGACAACACAAAGAGTTCTGGAGAATCGTGAGTATAACTCATACCTTCATATTTTTAGTGTCAGTAGGCCAAGTGTCCACTAACTTCAATAACTTTCGCTATTCCTGCTGAAGCCAGATTTATCCACTGTGTTAACACTTGCAGTTAGTATGTATAATTCTGTGATTTATGTATAGGTACTTACAGAAATTGACATACAAAAATATCAGCTACTTTTGCTAGATAACTTGCTAGTGGACACTTAGCCCGAATTGTAAAAATCTTTTGTGTATAGACAACTTTTAGAAAAATAATATTGCTTACAAAACGAAATTGAAAATTTTTGTGTAAATAATATTTGGGTGGTTGTGATGGTTTGGGTCTTAAACTTTATAGTGGACACTTAGCCCGAATTGTAAAAAATCTTTTATGTATAGACAACTTTTAGAAAAATAATATTGCTTACAAAACGAAATTGAAAAATTTTGTGTAAATAATATTTGGGTGGTTGTGATGGTTGGGTCTTAAAATTTATAGTGGACACTTAGCCCGAATTGTAAAAAAATCTTTTATGTATAGACAACTTTTAGAAAAATAATATTGCTTACAAAACGAAATTGAAATTTTTTGTGTAAATAATATTTGGGTGGTTGTGATGGTTTGGGTCTTAAACTTTACTTTTAAACGCCAAAACGGTTTAAATAAATTAATATAGATATAGGTATCGGGGCTGATTCTGTAGTGCACAATCTGTAAACTAAAATTACAGCATTAAAAATATTGCTATCCCTTTTATGATACTCCCTGCGGGAAGCGACTGAACTAGATTTAAAGCTGTTATTTTAGTTTAGACATTGTGTTATACAGAACTAGCTGATGCCCGCGACTTCGTCCGCGTGGTTTAAGTTTTTTGTTATTCCCGCGGGAACTCCTTAATTTTCCGGGATAAAAAGTAGCCTATGTCACTCTCCAGGTCCTCAACTATACCCATGCCAAAAATCACGTCAATCCGTTGCTCCGTTGCGGCGTGATCGAAGGACAAACCAACAAACCAACAAACAAAGTGACTTTCGCATTTATAATATTAAGTATGATATTAGTATGATCGGCTACAATGATGGGCTTTTGGAGGTCTGTGACCTAACACAACTAAGAATTTGTATCAGGGGAAACGACACCTTATTATAATAAAAATTTAAAGTAAAACATATCAAAATTATGATTTGCACCTTTCATTTCAAAAGCTTGTAAAATACCTATGGCTCATTTTGTTGTAAGGACTCCGGCTGGGGACGTGCTTTTAGAGAGCGGGATCCTTCCTTCTAGAACGTATGTTTAACCTTCTGTATCTTGTATATATAAATTATAGAAAATCACATATGGTATAACATTTAGAGAGCTCAGTGTGGAGATATTATGTAGATTCAGTATAACCCTGGCTTTTGCAGCCAACTAGTATGATAATATACTACTTCGGTAGCTCAATAATGTTGTAACTTTTTGTGCTGACCATATTGCACTATAAACGGGTGCACTTCACCCGTATCTAAATACTATAATATTATTATAAGAGCATTATATAAAAGTAGATTCTCACAAGCTTGGAAGTGTTCATATAACCCTCCTTTAAATTTTAATTTTTCTTTGGGACCTCACAAAAAATAATAGTAAGTATTTAGTTAATTTAAAATGTAAAATATGTGCCTGCACTATTAAATTAACTTCTGTGTGATTTGGCGTGTTTATAAGCTAAGCGTGTTTATTTACGAGTATAACGTTAATTTATAGATATGGTCCATTTAAAGAATAGAGATGGATTATTTTGTATCCTTTTCAAATTTACATTTAAGGCGCTGTGAGCTCACGAGATCAAAATACAGCGCGCGGGGGTGAAATCGAGCAAGCGCATGTCGCAAAAAAAAAACAAGAAATCATTTGTAAAAAAATAAATATTTACTGTTCAATACAAATTAATCTGACAATATGTTTGATTTAGAAATGTCAATTTTATCTTATATTTCTAGAGCAAATTATTAGTTTCAATAAGGAGAAAAATTGCTTTAAAAGGTAAACTAATAGATATGTTTAAAATAAATATCAATGCGGAGATTTTATCAAATTGTTTTTTGGGATGCGTCGCTTAAAGGTCTTAAAAATAGCAAATTATTTTTACAAGCATACATTACCTATGTCACCGTTTGATGGATACACTGCTTTTAAAAACCCCCTTTTACGCTATACAGGGCGGCTACTATCAACATTTAGGAAACCATTATGATACAGGAACATCTTGTTTCAATCTCTTTCTAATATTACTGAGAAAGCTACCATGACCCTACAAAACTATTATGGTTTTACTCTTGCCTACAAGATGGAAAGAACGAATGATACTCTTATCATTGTCTATTCCTTACTTTCAGAGTAAGCGAGATGTAGCTATATTTTTTCTATAGCGCTATCTCGTCTTATCGCGTTTCATTTCATGCATAAAATAACACAGTGCCGACATCTTTTTAATTAAATATCATAACTTTACAAAGTTATTTTTCCTTTTGCAATAATTAACAAAAAGTTTCTTAATATTATTTTTAATTATTTTAAACCAAATAATAATTGTTTGGTTGCACTTTTTTTAAAGGATAAAAATTTACTCGAAAATGTTTCTGTAAGTTGTGTAAAACGAAACGGATGTTATAAATGTCAATTGTCAAACAAGGTAAGGTACGTAAGTCGTAAATAAATAATATTTGAAATTTGAGGTTATTTAATTTTAATCGGTATTTTATAACTTTTATAATTATATAATATGTCGGGCCTCGAGTAAGTATAATTATTGTGCGTTTATTGCTTTCTTTCTTGGATAAAACAAAAAATATTGGTAAAATTGTGGCGCTACGCGTGAAGATCGGACTGGATTTGTGATGCAGCAGTACATAATGCAATGCATTTCAAGTGGTTTGTGTGCTTTTTGCAGCAGATGTCGAAGAAAAATAAACAATAATATACATTACAATAATTCAAAATACAAACCGCAAACGTTTTCATTCAAATAAACTTTTACAAGTGCTTTTGAATCATTGATTGAATCTACCACTGGCTTGTAATGCCATTTTTTACAAGAGCCAGCAAGAAACTCGGTGATTGCTCTTTTGAAGAATAATAAATTAAAGTACAATACATAAGTAATTGCAGTCCTAAGCATAGCTGGAGCAAGTCAAATGCAAGCGCTTTTATCATTTACATAACCTTCAACACTATCCATACTAATATTATTAACTAGATGATGCCCGTGACTTCGTCCGCGTGGACTAAGTTTTTTCGAGTCCCGTAGGAACTCCTAAATTTTCGGGAAGGCGTAGCAGACAGACAGATGGACAGACAGACAGAAATACGTTCGCATTTATAACATTATAAGTATGGAGGCGAAAGTGTGCCTGTCTGTCTGCTATGCTTTCACGACTCACCCGTTCAACCGATTTTGATGAAATTTCGTACAGAGGTAGGTTGTATCCCAGGGAAGGACATAGGTGTAGGACAAAAGGACATAATTTTATTCCCGTGGGAATCAAAAATCTTAATCCACACGGACAAATCCGCAGGCATCTTCTAGTTAATAATAATATAAAATAATAAGTTTTTATTTTTATGAAAACAAGTTTGATATGAATTTAACAATCTATCAAATATCAAATAAATATTATAAATGCAAAAGTTTGTATGGATGGATGTATGGATGGATGTTTGTTTCTCAATCACGCCCCAATGGCTAAACGGATCTGGCTGAAGTTTGGCACAGAGATAGATTATAATCTGGAATAGCACTTAGGCACTTTTTATCTCGGAAAACTAAGGAGTTCCTGCGAGAACCAAAAAACCTCAATCCACGCGGACGTAGTTGCGGGCATCAGCTAGTAATAAATAAATGTTTATGTTATTCAATTTAATTGAGTATTATGTTTATTTCCAGAACTATAAATGCTGCCGTCTTGCACAGAGTTGTTGAATAAGGGCATTCCGCTAAGGGCATATTTCAAGTGCAAACATACAAATTCATATAATGTGCCTCAGGCAAGATCAAGCGAGTCTGGAGCCTGGCATCCAATATTGGAATCATCATTGCTTTTCTCAAAGGATATCCTCAGTCAAGTGAAACTTTAACTGAAAATTATAGTTTAAATCAGTTTATGTTTAGTCAAATGTGACTGAATTAGTTATTGTAAATTTAAAGTTAACTGCTATGTATCTATAATAAATATATCGATTTTTACATATACTTTTTCATTTGAATTATTTTAATACATACTTCTATACCTAATATTATAAAATGGACCTCCGACCTCCGTGGCGCAGTGTGTAGCGCTGTTCGCTTAACGTGCGGAGGTCCCGGGTTCGATCCCCGGCAGGGTCAATTTGGGAATTTATAATTTCTGAATTTTCCCTGGTCTGGCCTGGTGGGAGGCTTCGGCCGTGGCTAGTTACCACCCTACCGGCTAAAGACGTGCCGCCAAGCGATTTAGCGTTCCGGTACGATGCCGTGTAGAAACCGACGGGTATGGGTTTAATATAACTGCCATTCCCCTAACAGGTTAGCCCGCTACCATCTTAGACTGCATCATCACTTACCATCAGGTGAGATCGCAGTCAAGGGCTAACTTGTAGTGGATAAAAAAAAAAAGATAGATGGGTGGATGCTTGTTACTCAATCGTACCAGAACGGCTGAACGGATCTTGATGAAATTTGAAACAGAGATAGATTATAGTCTGGAATAACACAAAGGCTACTTTTTATCCTGGAAAATTAAATAGTTCCTGGGGGAGCCAAAAACCTTCATCCATGCGGGCAAAGTTGCAGGCTTTAGCTAGTTACTGTTGAAGTTAGGGTTGTTTGTTAATGAAATTAAATCATTATACTTGGAATAGTTATTTATTTTAATAAGGTGAGCACAGAACGACATGTTAATTCAAACATGAACTTCCTACAATGATATTACAATAGGTACATGTATGAAATGTTAAATCAAGCAAGTATATAAATCAATTCTGTTTATAATATAATATGAGTTACAGTATATTAAAATTACATCAAAAAGCCCTTTTTTTACTTGATGAGCACTTTAAGTATTTTAAAAAACAATAATATACATAAGTTATAGAGGCTAATTCAATAGAAAAATAAACGGCTACATAAATTGTGAAAGTTAATTCACACTAGCATTCAATGGATAGGTACCTACATAAGCAGTTGTAGAAGTAAGTAAACTTAACATGACAAAAGTAAGTAATAACCTTAGTAAATTAACTAAAGGTAACAAAATAACATTACTTCATAATATATTACATATTATTTTATGCTTAAGACTTTTTAATCTACCTAATTAACCTAAACCTTAGCTTAATATTTTAACAAGTATATAGTGGCTCTTTTGGCATCGTAGACCAGTGAAGCTGGACCTACACTTCAGAAGTCCTACGAGAAGCTAACTACATTGTATAAGGTAGTGTCATCATCCACTAGCCGCACTACCACCTTGAATATAGCCCTGTCATGGAGCTTACAATTACAGGCTAATGAGTCTTACTATGAACGTAATATCATAGGAAACTTCTTTTCAAAGGAAAGTGAAGAATTTTGCAACCGCCCACCTACTCTTATCAAACCAACTTTATCTAAAAAAGGATGTAAGGGCAATGTGTGGATGTGTGTGGAATGTTACATTTTGACCTTTCTGCAAGCATCTTATTTCATCACTGAAGTAAATATACTGCAGTCCTTTTATAACTGTAGGTATGTACCTAATGAATTCTTCATTTCCATTGCAGAGATGAAACCTGTATTGAAGGAATTTCCTTTACATTTCTTAATAAATCTCAACATGTAACAGACTTGGTGCAATTTATAATAAACTTGAATATTTTGTATAGATAGGTAAAACATCAAGACCATAAATATTACTCGGACAAAAATTTAAATCTGCACTATCACAGTTTTGTTGTAATGGAATTTCAATTATAAACAAATATAGATATAAGAAATTTTAGTCATCAAGTTACTGAGTACTAGAGCACCATTTAACTGATGTTTTGGGATTGTCAACTTCGAATTCAATGGTGCTATTATATACCTATATCCTGTCCCCACTGCACAACGGGTTGCTTCAAGTTTTCTAAAGCTGATGTATGCTGCCTAATACGGCTTACAATATCATGAAAACTGTAAGCTTTTTAACAGTAGGTAAATGCAACAAGATAGACAGATAAATACTTTACACATAAACAAGATGTTTATGTGATTATATTTACTAACAATGAGATGTTATCATACCTTTTACTTAGTAGGTCAATTGCAGATCTGTAAGATTTGTCACATACCAGCAAACCTTCTAAAAGTTGAAGTGGTTCAGCAACTAATAAAGTTTTAAGATAACATAATTTTTCAACGCTTGTTAATTTTCTATCTTTGTCTATCACTGTACTGAACAAATCTATAAACTGCTTGTATCCACTTATGTCCTTCCCATTGTAGGGCTTGATGATAATGGGAGGAAGATGAACCCGCTGCTTGACACACGTAGAACTGGCGCAATGTCCCTCCTGCTCCGCTGTACCTACGTTTAAGCTTCCTGAGCTTAGAGCAGAGTTCTAGGTACCGCTCTTCGATGATGCATGTCTCATCATCCTCCTCTCCCCCACCTTGGCAGAGAATGTCTAGTTGTATCTGTAGAAACTTCTGGTAATTGCTTGTGAGGTTGGCTTCAACTAGGTAGGTACTTAATTAACTGTTGTACCCCTACCCTGGATCTCCACAGGGCACGGTCTTGTGCTGCTTGCTTCCAGCGGCTCCTAGCTACACACTTGAGTCGTCTGCCCCCCCTAGCGGGGGGTTGTCCAACGCTGAGCTTTCCAGTGTGAGGCCGAAATTCAAGCACCGTGCGACCCAAACGTCTGTCGGTGTCGGTTCTTCGAAGTATTAAATCCGTAGGTATCTACGGATCTCCTCATTTCTGATTTGAGCACTTAGGAATACCTACTCCAAGCATAGCTCCACTGCCCTGGGTGCCTGATTCTTCAATTTAATACCTTTTGGAAAATTCTATAACTCACTTTTATAAAGTTATATCTCATTATCTTAGTTTAATCCAGTAGAATATTCACTTGGAACACCTCACAATTTCCTATTTCTTTGTTTACAAAGTCAATCCGTCGTTGATCCGTCGCAAGAAAGTAACTTTTTTAAGATTGCTAAATGTGACGTAAATCATACGTAAAACAAGAATGTTAGCTCATAAAAAACACTTGGTGGTACGAATTGAGCGAATGATTTGTATCGCGACGTCACAAAACTGCTCAGGAAAACATTGTGTTAATAAGCTTATTTTTGGGACGTGATGGTAGGATTTGTCGCAACAATAACATAATAATATTGCTCTAAGCAGTGGCAGTAACCCCCCAGGGCCTTAAGTATAATTATCTTGCATATAGATAATATCTATATAATACCCTATCCTATACCCTATATTATAGGGTTTAGATAATTTTGTTTACTGTATAATATGGGACTGCTTTGCATAATTAACCAAAATGTATTAATTACTAAATTGCCAATATTAGGGCAATGTTTCAAATGTTTAATGGTATGTTGTATTCCTGCCAGTAGCGACACCGAGAGTGCGGCAGGACAGCGGTCGCGGCTTAGTGCTCTGAGCGCTAGAGTTAGGGCAGTGTTACCGCGCGGCCGAGACCGCGTGCAGGCCACGGAACCTATACCAGAAGTTGAAGATAAGGTAATAAGTAATGACTGTTTTAAACTAAAATTACTTTTCTCTCGGCGAAAGCTAAGCTGCACTCCATCTCACCTGATCATAATATTATGCACTACAATACGCGGTCCATGCCAACCCACGTGTTTTTCTTTCCAATACATATGTTGTCCGTCAGTCTGTCAACCACCTTTTTCTCGGGAACGCATGGAGATATCAAGTTGAAATTAATATCAAATACTAAGGTCTACAGTCCCTTGAAGCTGAAAAAAAATCAAGCTGCTAAGTCATGGCAATTAAAAGATACGGCCGTCGGTGCCGCATATTTTGACACTCTCCAATATATTTATTTAAACCTTTATGTTCTCGTTGACCTAGAATCATAAAATTTAGCAAGAAACAAGGTCTCACAGCACAAGTATAGGAAAACTCCGAAAATCGTTAATTAGGGTTCCGTACTCATACAAATTTTTTTTGCAATTTACAGGTAGTTGCAGATGAAAAGAAGGGGGTAGTTTACGCTGAACTCGCTCTTGGTGAACAAAACGCAGACAAGCCTCCTCCTCCTTCAACTGAATACGCTGAAATTGTTTACACCGACCAACCGGCACAGATTAAAGAGACTAAAGAATAAATTTTTGAGGAACCTTTTTCATCATAATCTTATTCCCAAATTTCTATTCTTTGCGTTATAAATAATTCATGTGGCTTTTTATTACATAATTGAATTATGGTTTAACTCAAGAAGTGTAAATGCAACAAGTTTCTTAATTTTATTGTTATTTTTTAAAAATCGGATTTAAATATTTGATAATTTTGGTAGGTACGTGAACCGTTTAAAAAAAAATGTGTATTATTTAAAATAATCATCACAATTAACAAAGATAATATATTTGATGATACCACCGAGAAAAATGTAATATGATTTATATTTATTTTGTTAAAGTGAGGGGTAAAACGAATTTTTGTACATTGTAAATGTCGATTTTGCGCACTTAAATTTATTAAAATTATCATGATAAAATAATGGTTTTGCTGTGTGCGAGTTTCATAGATTTTCTACATTATTTTATTGTACTTAGTTGTCATAACATGTGGTAATCTCATTTATTCTAGTAGTATTAAGATAATAATAATTAATGTGTGCTTTGATATTATTCCATATTCCTATGTATAAATTTAAGATCTTTTTTAGGCATTTATTTAAGCTTATTAATTAAATATTAGAATAAAATTATTTAATATTCTAAAAAAATTATTTATTAGATTTTTAAAAATATATTTGCATAATTTTTCAAATGCTGTTTTTGAAGACAGTGACTTTAAGCATTTCTGTGAAAGATTTTTTATGTGAAAACATGAGTATTTAGTTACAAATATGCTTAAACAATTCTTATGATTTTCAAAATTATTTACAAAACGAAAATAATTATTATACTAAGTAACATCATTCTTTATTCGAATAATATTATATTATTTATAAAAAAATATTATTGCAAAGTGACTTATGAGTTATATTCTAAGTAACAACAGGGTTTCAATGGAGGCTCTATGTTAAAGTCCCATTATTTACACTGTGCAGTAATTGTAAGGTACAAACAATTTTAGTTTTTGCTTAATGTGTACCTGTACAGTAGATAACATCATAATTATACGAGCTCATTTCCTTTAATAATATGGCCGCTTTTATGTATTGCAGTACCATTGAGTAATTACTTGTGTATTTATGGGGTACTCAATACGAATATTTACTGTGTAGGTTCACTTTAAGAGTTTTAAGTTAGCATACAATTAAAAAGCGGCTCAAATTGAAGAGTCACTCGTGTTTTCATCTTTTATTTAGTTTTAAATCCGTCCATAATTGTATATTTTAGTTTAAGCATTGCAATAGGTACCAGATATTATTCACAAGACGAAAGATTCCAAGAGATTTCTCAGCAGAGATATATTTTATTATTTCATAGTACTTTGTCGAGGAAAGGTGCTGAATTAGATATTCAGTTAAGTTAACATTCATTTTTAATTCTACCCATGTTACCATTCGTATGGTATATTTAAAGAATAACAAAAGTGAACACATTTCGTTCATACTAATAATAATATCACGTAAATTAATAAAGTATATTTACAGTAATAATTACTGAGATATTTTGTAAAGTCTTTAACAAAAAAAATAATAAATAATTTTGATCGATATTTATTAATAGATGTAAGATGCTTTAGAAACCACGCACATTTTTTAACGTAAAATATTTTTACTCAAAAGGTTTTGTATCGAAAAGTCCATTCATATTAAGGTCGCAGGACAGCTTCATGATGATCTTGTTCATTCGGTCTCTCTTATTCATAGCTCTCTTAAAAATATTCTTCCTAACATTTTTAGTCTTTTCATCACACGGTATGCTAATTATCCTTTGACCTTGTATGTGTACTTCGTCTTTTTAAATGGCTAATGATATTAATATAGCGATGTTTTTGTAAAGCTTCTTCATATCAATGTCGTATTTTATAATTCCAGGCAACATACAAATATTCCATATCTGCTGGAGTTTGATTATACCTACCCAGTACCTAATAAGTAATAATACCTGTGTGTATATTATAGAAATGTATTGTAAGCTTTGTGGTACTTAAACGCCAATGTAAGTGTATTTGTTTTATTTATATTTATGGTATTAAAGATCTTGTGTCATAAAGTTAAAGATCTTTTTGTTTACCCTCAAATCCTGTTTTAATGGAGAAGTTTCATGATTTTGTGAATATCATATTGAACGCAACGGAAGTAAAATATAGATTAAAACCACAGACCATACATTAAAACTAATAAATCAGTGGTTGTTTTTTAAATCCATCAATAACTAATTGACTGAGAAATTAATATATTTAAATAAGTTTAATTATTTAATGTAGGTACACCGATTGCTGTAGGTATCTTACTCGAGTGAGATGTGAGTGAGTTTTAGATTTAATACCTACTTCAAAAATTCTTTCCAAAAAACCGACTTCCAAAGCCACTGTAAAGTAAAAAATAATTTTGATTTCTACACACTATGTTGAAGTCGGGCGAGTATAACAAAGATAGGCAAAGTTGACGCGTCAGGCTCGCCCGACTTCAACATAGTGTGTAGAAATCAAAATTATTTTTTACTTTACAGTGGCTTTGGAAGTCGGTTTTTTGGAAATAATTTTTGAAGTAGGTATTAAAACTAAAACTCAGTGTGCAGTACCCAGTGCAGCATCAGAGTTGAGGAGTTGGGACTTGGGTTTAAGTATGAAGTCGTTGCTTGACACCTACAATATGAATTCCCCATGAAAAAATCCTAAATCGCTATTTTTAATGAGTTCTGTACCCTGCAGCATCAGGGTTGAGGAGTTGGGACTTGGGTTTAGGTATGAAGTCGTTGCTTGACACCTACAATATGAATTCCCCATAAAAAGATCCTAAATCGCTATTTTTAAGGAGTTCTGTACCCTGCAGCATCAGGGTTGAGGAGTTGGAACTCAGAGTTGAATCGTATACCTACACGTGACTTGATACCTACTATGTGAATTCACCATCAAAACTGCCTAACTCCCTAGTTTTGAGTCGTAGGTATACCTACAGCATCAGGATTGAGGATTTGGAGTCAGATTTTTTTATGGGACCATCTCGCTAGCTTTCTCTAACCACTGAATTTTTTTTTCAAATCGGTTTGGAAACCACGGAGATATGCGGTAACATACATTAAAAAAATATATAACTATATACTTACTAGATGATGCCCGCGACTTCGCGTGGATTGTTTTTTTTTTATTCCCGCGGGAACTCTTCAATTTTCCGGGATAAAAAGCAACCTATGTCCTTCCCCGGGGTACAACCTCTCCCTGTACCAAATTTCATCAAAATCGGTTGAACAGATACATTTTTTGATTCCCGCGGGAACTCTTCAATTTTCCGGGATAAAATGTAGCCTATGTCCTTCCCCGGGATGTAACCTATCTCTGTACCAAATTTCATCAAAATCGGTTGAGTAGTTGGGCCGTGAAAGCGTAGCAGACAGACAGACAGACACACTTTCGCATTTATAATATTAAGTATGGAATATGGAATATGGATTATATACTCGTATATACGCGCCGAATTGAGAACCTCCTCCTTTTTTTGGAAGTCTGTTAAAAAATATCTCCACACACAAATAGTAAATTTCTTCCTTTTATTCGGCTTTATAAAGACGATTGTTAACGACTAAGGTCGTGTACCGTAACACGACCGTGATGCAAGCGCAACTTTAAAGTTCCTTAACTTTTTCATTTGTTGAGATATTTTAATGATTCATTCATATAGTTATTTGTCTTAATTTTCATAATAAATTAAAAAAAAATTGAAACTTCTCCATTCTACACGACTTTTATTCAGACTCATAAAGTAGGATTCTCTTACTCATAGATAATCTTAGTTCATACTTATGCTGAGATCTATAGACCGAGAGACCGAACTATAACTTTGCTTTTTTTAGACTTAAGACATGGTTAAAACGAGACAGGTTTATGTACGTACCTCAACATAAGTCCATCTCGTTTTAGAGTCAATTTCAACAACTCGATTTTTTACCTAATTTCCATGGACATTTTCATTTTCAGGTTTTGTAAAAAACTTTAATAATAAAGCGCAACACATCCAAATTTTATATACATTATCTAAAAGGGGATTATATATTTTTATATAAATAAGAGAGTTATTTGGGTCACCGAAATTGGCGAGCCACAGAAATTTTATTATTGCCACCGAAATTGTATTGGTGACACAGAAATTGTACGTGTGCACTGAAATTGTGAATTTAAACTAAAAAAATATTTTTAGTAATAATATGTCAATAAAGATAAGGTATAATAAAAAAAATGATATAAGTACGAATCATTTTAATAATCATTTATAAAAATACAACGTGGTGTACCTACTATTGCTTAAATCAGTCTTACAAAATTAGCAATCAAGGAACTGATTACGTTTTTTATTCCTATGATGGGGTAAAATTTACTTATAATTATTATTTATCAAATTTATATTAACAACCTACACAAATTGTAACCAAACTAAAAAAATAAATTATTATCACTGCAAAAACAGTACAGTTTTAACTTAATAATATTAATAACAGAAATAATGTCAAATCCTAGGAATGAAATAACAAATTCTGATTAGCATATGGTTAATTTGAAACTAATAAAAAAATCTTAAACAAATTACTTATATATTTACATAATACAGTTTACTTCTCAAAATCAAACAACACTTTTTATACTTTCTTATTGTCAGAATGTTAAAACTAAATAAGTAATTATTGCTATTCACAGTCAATCACTTAGCATTAATTTTGATACCTAGTACGTATCAAAATGACAAATTAACAACTATTTTTATTAATCATCAGAGCAGCTCAATAAAAGCCATCGATCTGAAGATAAACTATAAAAAAAATAATGATGTTAGACATCAATAAACTTTTAGGTAACTAAGATATTAAGAAATATTCTTTAAGCATATAATCACTAAAATGGCGAATATCTTCAGAAAATATTTTCATCATCACTATCAAAAATATTTAAATAATTTCTTTTAACAATGTTTTTGGAATATTCAATGTGAGCGTCATTATCAGTCTCAATGGTTTTTTCAAACTTCGTCATTATATCACTGTTAATATTTTGGAAAAATGAGGCTGATGGAACTAGATTGTCATAGTCTATATTGTCCAAGTCGTGAGAAGTGTCAGCTGATTTGATGGTCTTATCTCGAGGTATGTTCTTGGTTTTAAAGTAAAATAATTCAGATCCTTTAAATCTGTGAATTGTTGATGGATGTAAACTGGAATCTGACTGTGATGCAGGTGGAACGACCGTTGCATTATCCATGATTTCAATAGGCAATTCATAGAAACCTAAATGTTTTCCGTGAATGCATTTTATAGGATTGTAAAGACAGTTTTCATCAGTGCATGACAGTGATCGCATTGCAAGAGCTTTGGATGTTTTTGCCCAAACGATCTGATGGATCTTCATAGACCCTGGGAAACATTTTAGGACTTTTGGCAAAAGCGAATCCTTTTCATTCACTTCAGAGTCGTTAACAATCTTTATTTTCACACCTGTGACGGTTGTTTGAAGACCTTCCACTAAAGCGTTAATATCGTTGATATCTTTGCCAAAGGCAACCAGACGATCTGCAGATCTCTTAAGAACACCGCCTACACCGTCAGGTGCTCCTTTTCCATGCCCACATTCGCAGTAATGCCATATCACTCGAGACAAATCTGGCAAGTATAGTTGAAGCTGCGATATAATATAGAAAATTTTTTTGTTTCTGTATTGTCCTGACGGAGAATCGGATATGAGGTGGAGAGCCGATATATGAGGTGCAACAGCTTCAATTTCTTGCGAAATTGGTATTAAATGGGCCCATACTGCAGACGCATCGTGACGCAAAGATTCACTCACAGTACAGAATGACTGTGATTTGAGTTCATCATTTACGTGATAATAAATTACTGCTGTGTGTAATGTCAGTTGAGACCGGCTATCACCGAAATGGACTGCTTGGATTTCTGAGCTATATTTCGTACTGTAGTTTTCGCTAAAGTCCATGTGAACGATGCACTCATTTTTAGTGATTTCTGCTTTAATTTTTTTAATACTGTCGTATTGATTTTTAATGTTTGCACAATGGCTCATAAAAGGAATTATTTCCTTTTCAAAATGCTTTATAACTTCTAGAGGTTTTACGTCTTTTCTAACTTTTTCCACAATGGTTGATATTTTTTCAATGTTATTTTTTACGTAGGTTTTATGATTTTTATTCCATGAGTAATAAGAAATACTATGAGAATTGTCAAATTCATTGTACAGAATCCATTTATTTTTGCATTCTTGACATTTACGTTGTAAACATTCAACCTTAGCATTTTTACAGGTGAAGCTATGCAAAACTTCTGTTGTGGAATTCTCACTGATAATCTTATTCTTTTTCAAAGAGTTAAGCAATAAATCCATATTGGCGTGTGGTTTGCATAAGCAAGTGTCTCGGCTGTCTACTTTCGGTTGTACGATCCAAAAAGGTTTTAGTCTCGTGAATGTGACATAACTTATGGGCGGGAATCCAGATTCCAGATATTTGCTGTGAAGGTTTTTCAAATTGTCCAGTAAATACCTTTTTTGCTTTTTTAGACCATTTCTAGTGATGCAGTCTTGTTTACCTGGAGTCAAACGCGTATTTTCATCATCCTCGTAGAAGTTTTTTACTAAATTTCGAACAATTTTAGCCTGAGGGCTTAGTATCTTCTTGGGTTTATTTTTATTGCTGATCGTCTTACATTTAGGACTTATTTTAAGCGTCTGCTCTAGTCTTTGTAATCTCTTTCTGTATACTTCTTTTTCCTTCTTAAGTTTTAAAATAGCTTTTTTGAACATGCAAATTTCAGCGGACTTTTTTTTCTGATATTTTTTTAGTTGTGTATTTACTTCTCGTTTTAATATTATGGAGTTAATGGATACATCAGATTTGGGACTACATGGTGCTTTGGTTGAAATAGGAGAATTTATGCTACTGACACTAGGAGATATAAGTGGAACAGGTGATGTGCAGGGGAGTGGACTACTGGTTTGCTGAATTGAAAAAATACTTTGGAGCTCTGCTTGCGTCTCTTCAACGCTGTCACCATGGTTTTCTTGTAAACATAATTTTCTTGAACGTAGATTTTTAAAAGGGTGTCTTGGAACCTGTTCATGAGGAGTAATATCTTGTGACTTAGCTTGAGATGAACATGGTAAAGGGCTTTTAGGTTGCATCAATATTGAAGGTGATATATCTGTATCTCCACTATCCTCATTTTCCTGTAGTTTGAGTAATTCCTTTTTTTGTTGTTGTCTTTTATAGTAATTTCTATAATTAATTTTGTTTCTTTTTTGTTTAAGTCTACGAGCTCGAGCTGGCATCTCACTTAGAGGTAAAATTTTGCCTTCTGCTTTTTTCCGATGATAACGTTCTCGATCTTTCCTCCGCAACTCCTCAGCTTTGACAGGGTCGCTTTTAATTTTTTCTCTTCTTTTTTGCTCTGCAATCCTCTTCTTTTTTAACCTTTCTTGGCTATCTTTTTTCTTTTTTGGATTCCTAAAATAAAAAGGATATTTGAAATGCTGTTGAGTCAATTTAAACGCTCACATTTGATTATGAAAGGAGGCATGAGCAAAATAATGGGATATAACAGACTGTAATGGATTGGATGATGCTATCTCTGTGTAATCTGTAACTAGGTATGTTGAATGAGTTCTGTCAAAGTAATTTCGACATACATATATAACAAATATTGTTTCTTTTCCAAAACTTTCATTAACATTAATACGATATATAATTGATAGATACAATTTCTGTGGAGTCGTGTAATTTCCGTGGACACCCAGATGCCACGGAAACACAGAAATTGGCCCACAGAAATTGGAAATGTGTCTAGTTTTTTTAAATTACAAGAAACTACCAAGGCTATGACTATTGATTTCCAAAATCTTAAATGTGTACCAAAGGCTACGTAGCATGCATAAAAGTGATACCTTTATTTCTTGAAAAAAACCTTTTAAAACCTGATCACCGAAATTGCTAAATTTCGTTCCGAGTAAACTGAAATCACGTACTTACATTTTTAGCGGGAAGACGTGGCGATATGGTGCACTACCGTTCTCACTGCGCGTCAGCGCACGACTGTCTCTTGCCGGGCAGGGATTTATCGTTCGTTTAAACTCATTGGTGGAAGCTCAGGACGGCGAAACAAAATGAACACAGAAATTAGTAATTTCGCTCGGACAAAACTACCGTTGACATGTACTCATTTACTATGAGTCTAAATATTCAAAAATAATTAGCTTCTTGTAGGTCAATTATTACTTATCGCAATCAGAATACTTTTTCCTATATATGTTGGAGATTATCTTCCTGAGAGGTAAATGCTGTGTATGAAAGTCATTGTGGACAAGACACAGAAATTGATAATTCGTTATTTACTGATGTTTTTCTTAAACAGTAATAGTCTTAAAAATATAATTTAATTGGCTTTATTTAGTTTCACGTCTCTAAAATTCCGAGAAAAAAAATCGTTGCATTATCTCTAAAGCAGCACTGCGTTTTCAGCCTAGACGCGTAAATTTTTCGCCTGAGAAATTCACTCTTTAACTCTTAAAGTCTGAGCTAAGTCAAAGTACGCTCTATAGATCTCAGCATTAGTCAGAGAGTAGTATATTCCTTGGCATTAGTGGCGTAACTAGTATTGTAGGCACCCGGTTTGGTAATTTCTTAGGTATGTTTTTTTACATGACAGGATTGCGCTTGACGACACTCATGCTTATAAAAATCTAGGTTGGAGCGCACTTGCCTAGTTGCCTATTTTTTCTTGCCTTGAAAGTAAGAACCTTTTCAAGTAATACTTAATGGCAGGAAACACGGTCGCCGAAAGGACATTCCAAACCTTCGCGGTTCGTATATCAGAAACCGTTTCGTATGTCTTGTTTGAACATTGACCACTCAAGGATGCCAATAGTCACGCAATATTATCTAAGTAGTCACGGTATCTCGCAGCTCTGTGGTGAAGAAGAAATGACGGTGTGATGTTCCTGACCACACTCCAAAACTTATATCCGATATTTTGTAAATAGGTAGTTTTGTTTGAGTAAATTGATAGATCGCCAGTAATTCCTCCGTGCACGGCGATCTATCGAGTCTAATGCATCTAGTTTGTGCTTGGCGGAGCCATCCCGAAGGTGGCAGCAGTATTCCTTGCCAGAACGAACTTGAGCCTGGTAGAGTGAGGCGCTGTTCTGGCGTGAAGTAACGCTTCACCTTGTTCTGGATGCCGAGTTTTTTAGTAGCTGTTTTGGCCTCTGGACTCGATGCATTCCCCGAAATTGAGGTTAGGTGAGATGTCAATACCTAAGAGCTCAATGTGGTCACTAATGGGTACCTAAATATATACCTACTTTGGAAAGTAGGAGCTATGGTCTCCTTTTAGAGGTGAATAAAGCACGCTTGCATTTTTGGTATTGAACTTTACTCAATTGGCAAATGGCATCACCCCAATCAGACTTAGAGTCAAGTTAATGCGATCCACCATTGCATCGTTTCGGTCAAGTATCTCAGCACCAATGGCTCAAACACCGAACATATATCTCTCCGTAACAGTGCAGTCATCAGCGTACCCACAGATACCGGGTTTTAGGAAATGGTTAATGTGCAGCGGAGAGAACAGATCTGATTACCACTGGCACGAGTCACGACCACCCCGAATACCACTCAGGAATCAGAGGTGCAATATCATGTAAGGATTGCCGATCAAACCGTATAAGTTCGACTTCAAAGTAAAATAAACCATAAAGCATTGAAATAGAGGTCAATTTCGTTATCCATTCTTATACGTTTAGGCTATCGTACATACCTAAACGTATGAGAATGGATACACGAAATTGAGCTCTAATTCAATGTTGTTATGGTTTATTTTACTTTGAAGCCGAACTTACACGATTCAATCGACAATTCTTACAAGTTAGGGGGCAGATATTATTGTGTAAGAAAATGGTACTTGTAAACGTTTGTCAAACGTATAATACGTACTATTTAAGGAGTTCATTGAGACTGCGTGTACCTATCCATAAGTTCGAGCTCTCAAATGACTACGATTTGCCTAGACACTTGGGCCTCTGGTCAAAACCTTTCGATATATCAAGATTAATAAATTAATTGCTCTAATAATAAGGATAACTATTACTAGTACTAGTTATTATTCTGAGCTATTACTAGAGGAAGCTTTACTATAAATACAGAGCACAGACGAAGAGAGCAGTTTTTTATCTGTCTGTCTATCTGGTCTAGCACCACGGTCACACGAGTACCTATCTCTGTGCCACGATGACGGGTGACACCCGGTGCTGCTCGCTGCCCCTTCTTTTCCCTCCCTAACTACGCAGTTCAAAGTCGTATTTGCGTATTTGCGAAATAGGGCCGGCGACATACATTTGGAATTCCGTTTCGGGATTCCGAATGTACGAGTATGTGGCGGGCGGCGGGCCTAATACATTTCGAACTCTGTCGATTTCGAAATGAATACTTATATACTACTTCAAGTAATTAATAGGTTAGCGAATTTCTTATTGGCTCGACTTCTCGGAAGTAATGGCAATCCGATTTCCGACTCATTGTGAATTCTCTTGACGATTCAGACACTTTGTAAATAAAAATGTTGAAATGACAAGTTGTAAGAGTACATTTCAATTTTAAATTTGATTTCTGTTCGTCTGCCTGTTACCTTTCACGGAGATAATTGCATCCTATTCCTGGAGACGTACAAAAGAAAAAAATTATGATGGAAAATCAAAGAGCCATATTGGATTAAAAAAACTTCTAAACCACGCATACGAAGCAACAGGCATTATTTAGTTAATTTAATAAAACGAAATGTATGATGTAGTTAAGAATTATTATTTTTCGCCAAATAAATAATTAGTAGCAAAGACAATATACCAGTACTTGGTTTATAATTTATCTATGGTTAGTAGGTACTAGCATATTGTACCATAATTATGTAAGTAATACTAAAAAATTGTATAAGGGGCACATAGAGCAGATATTTACTAGCCTATCACATTTTTAATTTAATTATTACGAAAAAGATAAAGGAAGTCAAAAATAGGAACATAAGAATATTATACATAAGTGACATGCTCATACTAATTCTGAATTATAACAATAATAAAAAACTTATAGTAGGCACTTGCATAACCATAATAAAAGTAACTCATACTTTAACTATAAAAATTCAAAAAGACGCCATCAAGCCCTATGCGTATTAAATACAATTCATGTTACAAATACAGTTATGAATGTATTTTGTAAATAATTTAATTTGTCATGTTTTCTACAATTCTACTTTTTAATCTTGTTTTTAATACTTTAGATTTTAGAGTAAGTACTTACCTAGGTACCTAAATCAATATATCATAGAAGGTAATAGGTAAGTAGGTTACAATAATATAACTATTTTTATTTTCACGCTTATTGTTTTACAGTTTTAAATAATATTAAAGTCTAATTATCTAATTTGGATTAAAATTATGTTGTTACGTTAAATATTATTTATGAACTTTTCAAAAATTTATAAGTAATCTTTATGTATTTTATATGCCTGATGCCAATAAGGATCTAATAAAGTAAGGATGTATGTATAAGAAAGCTGTAAGCTTACATCATTAGCATTTTAACATTTATTTCTAGTAATAAAAAATACTTAAAGCCCGTGCAGCGCAAATAATTCAGCTCTGCTGAGTTCAAATTCAAATCTTTTTTATTCAAGTAGACTTTGATAAGTGCTTTTGAATAGTCGAGTGAATCTACCATACCAGTAAATTTGTAACTTTGTAGTGGTCTGACCTGACTTCCTGCAGTCTGCGCGTTTGGAACCCTCGTAGCTTTAGTTACAGATATCGTAGTTAATTATTATCACCATCACGTGTTATACTAGATAAACGTGAAGTTTAGAATGTGTAGGTACTTTGTAGGTAACTATTTAAAGTAAATATACTTTGAGTTATAAAGTTACAAACGTTACAAAGAATACAGAACTCAGAACGGCTGAGCTCTTTCTTTCGGCGCGCTCTCTTAAGTATGCAATATACTTTATTCAATATTATATTACTATTGCATAAAGTACCTATAATTTAAAAATAAAATAGGATGAGACTTGAGGTAAGTTACAAGTACATGAGATAGCTTTCCATTTTAACAATAACACATTTCCAGTATCAATCAAATCAGGTAGGTATCTACTATCTATAATACTAAACTATATATATTTCACCGAAAGATTGTAAAAACCGTAAGATTGTAATCTAACGATTTTCTTTCGATAGATTGTAAACAGTCGAAAGATTGTGAACCGTTCAACGTTCTAAGTGTCCATTTTTGAAATATTCATTGTATTTACGTTTTCTTGTCTCTTTCTTGTAGGTTAGGTTCGGCCGGGCACTTGGGTTCTATAAGGTTAATAAAACTAACAGATTACAATCAACCGAAAAATAATGCGTTATATTGTAATCATTCGACAGTTAGCAATTTCGCGAGATAGATTATAATCTAACGGTTTTTACAATCTTACGGTGACATATACAGTCCATCAAACTTATCTGGCGTGGTGGCCAAAATTGGAACTAATTTTTATGCCTGATAAGTTTTTGTTTGTATTTTATTTTTATTAGATACTAGCGACGCTGTCACCGGGGTCAGATAAGTTTGTGGCACTATACCTAATTATTAAATTTTTTAGTCCTAAAACTACGTTCCATGAAATAATTTAATTTGACAAAGAATGGAACACGAGAATATTACTATATAACGTTGCCTGTAGCTGTATGTAATAATTCTTGATAATTATAATAATATTATCCAGGCAGGTAGTATCTAAAAGTTGGCAATGGAGATCTTAGTAGTATCAACAAAAAAAAAAAAAAAAAATTAATATAAAAAATTATTTTTTAAACAACCGACTTCAAACTCCCGCGCCAACTTTACAACAACAAGCGCACGCTATACAAAGTACTTATTTTATTGTTGATATTTTAAAAATCGCTCGACCGATTTCGATAAAATTTATATGGGACCACCTTTGAAGTATACCCTTTCAAACAAAAAAAGAATTTTCAAAATCGGTCCAGGCGTCTTCGAGTAATCGGGGAACATACATGAAAAATAAAAAAATAAAAAGATTCCGACGAATTGAGAACCTCCTCCTTTTTTGAAGTCGGTTAAAAATACGACATATATTTACAGCTAAATCAAAAGGCTGGTCCGATATAAATCAATACCAATTATTGCGAAAGAGACATTTTGTATTTTTTTTAGGTGCATTTTCATTGAACCAATTTTGGTGGAATTTGAAAATTAATAATACTTTAAATCATTAAGATAAATGAACCTTTAGGTAAACGAGGAAGGTAGAGCAAAATTATATATTAATACCATATACCTATAGTTATACCTATTTTGAAAGTACTTTTACTAGTTTTCTGAAATCTTTAAACATACTTGAGTACTTACATAATTTATTAACAAGGTTACGATCATAAACTCTTACCACCTATATTCTTTTCATTATTGCTAACAATTTATGCATAACAAATTAAGGGTACCTATACCTACACACTGCCTCGAATTTCTATAAACCACATTACTACACAAAATAATAATTTACTTACTTTTTTCTAGAGTATCGATTTCAAGAAATAAAATTGGGTATTTGACTAGTCAAATCAGCAACTTGTTTTTCAAACGTCAAAACGCGTGCTTAGTATGCGATTTTGCATGAAATACTGAATTGTAACGTCATCAAAATTAGGCGCAATTAATTACTTATAAAATATAAAAATATAAAATGGTTTTTCAACATAAAACTAACAGGGGACGGGGATATTACGACTTTTGGGAGATCCTCTATTTATTATTATCCTCTATTTAATGATCACTAAAGAATAATTCATTTTACTAGTATAGTCAAATACCCAATTATAGGTATTTTTGTGATATTATTTCCCAATAATCTCTTCGGTTTTGATATTCGTTAGCAGTTCATCATCACTGCTTACCACATGTTTGACATCAACTTCGATTTCCAAACTTCTTTTCATCACCACATTCTCCCATACATCTTTGGCTACACTCGCATCAGTGTCTGTGCAATTGTATGTATCATTCGGATGCTTCCTACTGTAATGCCTTATTATATTTTGTCTATGTGAAAACGTTTTGGGGCAAACACCACATGTAAAAGGCTTTGCCTTAGTATGCGTCCTCATATGATAGATCAATCTACTTTCTTTTGGAAACTTTTTATTGCATACGGAGCAAACTAAATTTTTTTGTTTCGCATGCCTTAACTCATGCCTTTGCATGTTGTGTTTGTGACCGAACAATTTGTTACATATCGAGCAAGCATAAGGCTTCTCCCCGGTATGCTTCCTCATATGTGGTTTTATAAGCCCCGAATGGGTAAACTTTTTATTGCATATATCACATGAGTAGGGTTTAATGTTATTATGTAGTTGCACATGACGTATTAGCGTTGATTTGTATTTGAAACTCATTTTACATTTCTCACATGTGAATGGGCGTTCGGTAGTGTGTTTGCGTAAATGACTTTTCAATAAGAACTCTTTTTGGAATACTTTATTGCAGACATTGCAAATTAGGGGTTCAAGGTTAGGAAGTTTACATCTGCCTGATCCCTGGTGTTTCAACAGATTAGCTTTGACTGCAAACTGTCTTGTACATGTTTGGCAATGGAACGGTTTTATTGCTAGATGTATTTTTTTATGTTGTTCTAAATTAGATGAGGTGCGAAACCGTTTGTCGCATTCTTCACATTTAAACCGTTTTTCTGTCGAATGTGAGAGGATGTGATTTTGATAGTGGCCATGTTTGGTGAATTTTCGAAAGCACACGTTGCATTCAAACTGTTCCCTGGTGTGAGCTCGTATTATATGACGGCCTACGTTGCCTTTGTTCACAAATATCTTCTGACATATTGGGCACATGAACCTTCCGTCGACTGTAGTGTTCAAGTCAATGATTCTGTCAGAAACTGAAACAAATAATTCAACATAAAACTATGACCAGTTAGTTATAAAAACAACAAGTTTCAATTCAGTTAATCTCCAAACCATTTGGCTCAAATGTGCGATTATAATATTCAAATAGTTCAACATAGTCCAATCTAAGGAACACTACACTATTCAACTTAATCCTATGACCAAAATTTGTATAAGTGTACAAGGGGATGTCTAGTGTCTACTAATAAAATGTACGTTTTGCACAAAAATTAATAGTTCAAGAGATATTATTAAACACAATGTGCCAGGAGACTAGTTTACTGCATCAACTTACCATCACTTATAAACATATTGCATGGTTTCTGTATTTGTGGCACCTGGGAATCTGGTACAATATAATCTGAATCTTGTTCCTGAAATAAATAAAATGAATTTTTATCTCTCTAGCACAAAAAGCACTCCTTTACTGCTTAAAACTAGTGAGCAAAACTCGTTTTTGTTCATTCAGTGATAAAAAGTATTTTGAATTATTTAGAACTCTGTGGATTGGGCATTCCTTTTCTTTGTCTCATAAAATGTTCAGAAACTCTGTCATGTCTTATGCAATAACTTATTGTGATTATATAAAATATAATTTTAAAACCTATTAAATTTTAATGTATGTATTATTATATAAACTTTTGAGTATGAATTTATTTATAATCAAGAGGGATTAATAAACTATGAATTAAATATTTATTTCACTCACAACACTTGGTATTGCTGAGTCATTCGGTTCCTCTTTTATAGACACTTCAACATTAATATTCTGGTATCCAGGTTCATATTTGATTGGTACATTGTGCCAACTTGCTGTGTCAACATTTGGCGACAGTGGTTCCAACTTAATGCTGAAATTGCAATAATTTAATTCAGATACATGTTAGCACTTGAGTACTATCTTGCCTGATGGAAAGTATGGTATAGTCTAGTAAATTATTATACACCTGAGTCACATTCATACACTATTACACTGATCTCAAAATGTGTTACACGCATGACTTGGAGACATGGGAGCATTACAACATGATTCCATATTAATGTAACAGAAAAGTAGGAACTCACATAAAGATTTTACCCTTGCAACTAGTAACTGTAGTTGCACTTTTACACTTGATGAAATAGATTTTGGGCTCGATTTAATCTGTGTGAAATTCAGGTTTAGCTGTATTATAGGTTCTAGTGGATAAATTTGGAGGACCATAATAAGATAAAGTACTGCAAAATGTTAATTTTGTTTATGCACGACACAAACACAAAGTCATTCTAATAATAAAATACTTACCTAAGTATCAGAGATATAATAAGATTATAAACATATTGATTAAAGTGGATTGAAGTCCACTAGGCACCCTTATACTTATAGAGGGGACGCCCGCCGTCGCCAGGCGGGTGATCGGTCCATTAATTGAACCATTCCACCCAACTAGGCACCCGTAGGCATCCATTAAAGGTATCGCTTTTGCAGTTTTTTTATCGATTGATTATTTATAATGTAATACATACGTGTCAGAGATGCCTGGTTCCTTCTTAACGCTGACAAACTCCGGCTTACACACAAGGTCTTCCTCTCGTATGCTATTATCATTTTCACTATTTTGGCCCTTAATGTAGCCAGAAAATGCAATATTATGATCAGGCTGATCGGATGATGAAGGTTCTAAAGTTTCGGTTTCTATTTTAACTGTAACGCACCGTATTCCTGTCTCCATTGTACTAGTCATATCTTGATTTGATTCATAATGAAAATGTTAATATTTAATCAGGGATACTTTTTCATTTTTAGTGTAATTTTGGTATTTTCAGCTCAGATTCCGCTCCCAATTTTAGATTCTTGATTAGATTTTTTTTCTGGTCGGTACGAGCGGTGATTTGATGTTTTGACTTTTGACCAAAGAGTAAAGACAATATATATTTTGACCATTTGACACTTATTTGACAATAGGTACTTTGACGTAGGGTTGGAAAATATCGATTTTAAATCATCGATATTTTTCATGTCGACAGATCCCAATAACCAAGATTAGAATTTTGTGTATATTGAATAATAAATTGTCAGAAAGGGAATTTAATTTTTCGAACATTTTCTTTTCCCTCTATCGTGCAATCAGCTGCGAGAGCTCTGAGCAGATTTTATTGAGTTTCATGGCGTGTGAGGCTGTCCTTCCATTGAAGGCTCTACCCCTTAACCAGTCTTGTCTTCCACCATGGGTGATCATGCCTTGAGCCAAAATATCGATATGTCACCGTAAGATAGTAAAAACCGTTACATTATAATCTAACTCGCGAAATTGTAAACTGTCGCATGATAACAATATAACGGATTATTTTTCGGTTGATTGTAATCTATTAGGTTTATTAACCCGATAGAACCTAAAGTAAATTCACCTAACCTACAAGAAAAAGACAAGAAAACGTAAATACAATGAATATTTCAAAAACTGACACTTAAAACATTTAACGGTTCAGAATCTTACGACTGTTTACAATCTATCGAAAAAAAAGCGTTAGATTACAATCTTACGGTGACAGATAAATTTTTTATCATTTATAATAATATGAATCGATTTTTTTTCCTACTTTGACGCTAAGAAGATTGAAATTAACAGAGACAAGAGAAACACAGCTTGTTAGTTGTTATGCTGACAAAGGCCTGACCATAGATTATTATAACTCTATGGGCCTGACACTTCGTCTATGCACTTCGTATTGTAGCATAATCATAATTTTATTTTAGAATTCATTGCCCCGGATTCTTACATTTTAGATACTCGAATAGTCCAATTTTTTCTTATAACTATATTAGGCTTACATCTATATGTTTAGAAATTCATCAATTTGCCAAAGATTTTGCCCCAAATTACTCTTAGCAGAAATTACTAATATACTCTTATTCATAGCGTTTTTGTGCGATTTCTACCTATGGCTGATATCACGTAGTGCTTATATACTCTTTGGCTGATATTACAAGGATATTACACTATCATATAAATATGATCATAGATGTATGAGTCATTTTTATATGAAGAACCTATGACAGTGTAATATCTACATTTGTCTATGATCATAGTTATGGGATCCTATTTGAAAGCTAGCGTACAAGTAGGATCATAGCGTAGCATCTCTACTTAGTCTGTGTATCCGTCTAACTAACCAAAAAAGATGGCGTCTTTTTTGTAAGACTTTTTATCTTCCAATCTAAGTTCTTCCAGTAAGGTGTTATGGATCCCTCACTCTGATCGTCTTGCTACCCATGATCTAACCCAAATTCGTCTTTTATTTCTAGTTTTATTTTTCACTCTTTTCTTTTTTTTATTGCAATTAAAAAAATTGCACTCATAGCAACGGAAAACACGACTAAATCCTTATCCACAGAGTACTTTTTATACACGGGAATCCTTATCCTTATCCATCTTGATAGTATACGACGTTTATATGATCATAGGTGGGTCAATAGTATAATATGTAAATATGAAGAACTGCATCATATAAATATGATCATAGAACTTAACAGATATGACATCATTTATACTTCGTCGCTTCATTCTTCAGATATAATCATAGACAACGTAGTTTCCTTTACGTAATAGCAACCAATCGCACAGACTTCAGAGGAGTTATAAAAAAGAACCCCCACTACCCGCCTCTGTGTCGCACGACAGAGGAGCGGTTTCGTTCGTCCTTTCAGCAATTTATTTCAGCACCGTGTTTGAGTAATCATTATTTCATGCAGTGTTTATATTTTACACTAAAGATTTTCCTGGCGGTTGTCCGAGGGTCAACACGAAGGAGAATAAACCTTTCAGCATGACGCGCCTAATAAATTATACTTTCATGCAGTGTTTGTTAACACTAAAGGTTTTCCTGGCGGTTGTCCGAGGGTCAACACGAAGGAGAATAAACCTTTCAGCATGACGCGCCTAATCAAGCATACTTTCATGCACAGTTTGTTTACACTAAAGGTTTTCCTGGCGGTTGTCCGAGGGTCAACACGAAGGAGAATAAACCTTTCAGCATGACGCGCCTAATCAAGCATACTTTCATGCACAGTTTGTTTACACTAAAGGTTTTCCTGGCGGTTGTCCGAGGGTCAACACGAAGGAGAATAAACCTTTCAGCATGACGCGCCTTACTTTCATGCAGTGTTTGTTTGCACTAAAGGTTTTCCTGGCGGTTGTCCGAGGGTCAACACGAAGGAGAATAAACCTTCCAGCATGATGCGCCTAATCAATTATAGTTTCATGCAGTGTTTGTCTACACTAAAGATTCCCCTGGGGGTTGCCGGAGAGTCAACATGAAGGAGAATAAACTTTTTAGCATGGCGCGCCTAATCAATTATATTTTCATACAGTGTTTATTTACACTAAAGTTTTTTCCTGGAGGTTGCCCGAGAGTCACTACGATAGAGAATAAAGCTTTCAGTACGACGCGCCTGAGGAATTTTGTGGTACAATACTATTACTATGTAAAATGTATGATTTCCTAAAGAGGGTACTTAAAATAAAAGTTAGTATTGAATCATCTATACGCGCTCATTACAGGAATTATACTTTCATGCAATGTTAAATTGCACTAAAGGATTTCTGGGAGGTTACTCGAGAGGTAACACGAAAGAATATAAACGTTTTTCAGCATGGAACGCACTTAAGAAATTACTCGTCCATGTAGTGTTTAATTGCACTAAAGGTCTTTCCGGCGGGTTTCCTAAAAGATAACACGAAGGTTAAGCGTTTCAGCATGATTCACTTGAGTAAAATAGGTACTTACACGAAGTCGTGCTAAGGTACGACAATGGTACACTGGGAGGTCACCCGCGAAGTAGCACGACGGAAATCAAACCTTTCAGCTAGACGCGCCTGGCGATGGCATCTGCTCAATTAGCAGTCCGGCGATGAAGAATTATTTGTCCACCAAATCAAGTCTGGCATTTAGCAAGCTGTTCACCGTCCTCTGAACAAGGGGGAAGGCGTTGAGGGTCAAAGTGGACCAACGATCGGATCTATGTACTTACCATAAAGAAGGTTACCTTCTACTTTATTTATCCTCTGCTGTAAATTATTAACAATCTTCAGTATTTACTGGATCAAAGATTGTATGGATACTTACTTAATTCGAAATCAAAGCTAAAGCTTTAAAAGATCTTTCGTACCTAGGTGTTACCGCTAGTTATATCAAAATAGTGGACATGGTTTATTCAATCATAAGTACCTATCATGTAATATAATATATTATATTATTAGTGTTTGCATCGCCTACCCTTTTTGCTTTGTCTTCATAGTTCATACACTATCACCGATAAGGCCAAGAAACCTAATACTAATGAGGTTCTGTTTTCAAGATAAATCTATTAGCAATGGGGGCACAATAAAAGTGTTTATTATTTACGGTGACAGATAAACAGAATACTTAGAAATATGTATATATTTAATTTCTTTAAGCAAGTAAATGCAACTATTAATCTAATACCGTTACCACAAAGCCTTATTTTAAAATGTAAACCTATGGAACAGATTCTATGATATAATCTCTGGAGTACCGTCTTATAAAAAAGGTATGTCTAATCGACTATAAAGAAGACTAGTAAAATTCTATACCAGTGTTTTTACTTTCAATGAAACACTTGTGGTGGTTCTAGTCATTTCTGCAAACGTTACTTACATATCTGCCCGGATATAACATGAAAAGATCTAGCATTTCAGATTTTTATTTTTGAGACTATATATATATATATATATACAGCGTTACACCGCTTCTTAAGTTTTCAGCTTTTACAGATTTCAGCGCCTTTCAGTCTATAGTGACTGCACTATATAGGTACCTAAAAGAAACATAAATGTTTCATTCAGTGTATGCAGACTCAAGATCTGGGGTTCAAAATGGTCAGATGTAATTGTTTGCAAGGCCTCTCGGTATCAAACTTACATACCTACACCTGCGGAGTGGTAACGAAAGTTCAGAGAATTCTGAGGTAATAAATATCTTTATTTTTTTTTATCAGCTACTTCAGCAATAAATCAATTTGTTTGCAAATACTGTACATACAGATACGTCAAATTTGAAATAAAATACCTGCTAGTATTCTACCCTCAGCGTGGCAGGGGTATGCAAAGAACATTTACGAAGGAAATGTGTGGTAAGATTGCAAAAATTACCCACAAGTTTTATGTTTTGTCCCTAGCAACGTAGGTACTCTCGAGTTTTACAACTTAATAGTGCCCGGGAAGCATATATCATACACCCGCTGACGTGTAATACGGTTGATTATGCTTAAAACAGATCGAAAAACCAAAAACTAACAAAGAACCTTCTGCTTTTTGGAAGTCGGTTTTTAAATAAAGATAATCTAACGGCGAGTATTTTGATGACCGGATGTAGATTATATAACATAACGTAATAGTGTAAAATCTCCATCGTATTATTGTTTTCTTCTTTAAAGATATTTCGTGGGCATTTGTTTCTGCAAACACAGTAAAACGCGCAGGTTGTCTTACCCGAAACGGGAATCCAAGCAGGATGCCAAGGGTCACTGGTAGCGATCTCGTATAGAGATTAGTGCTTCCTTGTCCACTATGTTTCTGGTACAAAATAAAATAAAAAAGAATTTTAAGTTTAAGATCCATTCATATAATTATATTCATTATCCACATATTAGAAACAATCTTCGAAAACCCGTTATAAAACTTTCGTTATAATAATACGTACGATGTAGGCATCGTAATCATCGTGGCAAACATGGTAGGTACAATTTACTCGCGTAAACAATAATATGCTCCCGCAACACTTGCCTAGAGCAAAATTAAAATTCTTGTTTAGTCTATTCAGACCCTGAATGAGAGTAACCAATTAAGACATTACCTAATGAAAAACAAAAATCGGCATGGAGCAGCGGCCGCAAATGTAACATTTGGATCACGCTTACCTCACATAGATCAGCCGTTTTATAAATTATCAGGGAATTAATGCATCCATTCAAAAATTATTAAGAATTTGAATAGCTTATAAATGATGTTTAAAAAAAAAAAATTACAAAAATTCTACATTCAATGACCTGCACAGCTAGGTTATCCATCGTTGAAAAGTATAGAAAGACTCCTTAAATAACTTACTTGATACTTCAAAGCACCTAACGTCAGTGGGGCTAAAAAGTTCAAACCAATTGATTAACCCTTCAAAGTCGATATTAGTAGTTTGTCACAATATCGACCGAATATTCATTCTTAACCTATAATTTAGGGCTAACTTTTACGCGGATAGGAATTTATTAAATTCCATAACCTTAATGACGATATAATTGTTCGACAAAAAACTTAAAACGGTATTTTAATATAAAATTTTACTTAAACATATAGCTAAAGCAATACCCGAAATACCTTCACAACAGGACCAGAATATACCTGTTCTTTTCCCGCCGCACTTCCAAAAAACAAAATATGCCTTCTTCTGCTACTGGGCAGGATTGCGCACTTAAGTGTCCCATTGGACGTCTGTTGGGCTAATTGTGCAAATAAAATAAAGTATTGTCCCTGCTAATTTACTTTGTAGTACATTATAAATCTTGCAGTATTGACATCAATAACTAGTTCCATTCGCTTGCATCGAAACTATAATACGTTTATGCTTGTTACTAGCAACTAAAGCAAAAAAGCGCAAGATTTTATTATTGGTAAATTGAAAGTTATTTAAATTGAAACTTAAGTACAATAAATACTTAAGAGAAATTTTAAAGTCATATTAAATGTACGTAGATAGACATCTCGGGAAATCGGTACATGATTCCAACCTTAAACATAAACTGTTTAAAACATTACAGCTTAAATAAGAGATAAGAAGAATAAATAAAATTATTGATAACTATAATATTAGTATCTATTCAGCGTAGATATAGTTCTTGCAAAAATATATACCTATCTCTTAACATCTACGTTGTCTATGATTATATCTGAAGAATGAAGCGACGAAGTATAATTAGTGATTAAACGAACTTACCTGTAAGTGAAGTTCTATCATAATTAAATGAGTCGCTTCATTCGAAGATATAATATTAAGCTCCCAACCCACCCATCCCGAAACATATTTTCGCAAGAGCTTTAAGTATAAGTATATCTCTAAACTAAATGACGAACGAAACCGCTCCTCTGTCGTGCGACACAGAGGCGGGTAGTGGGGGTTCTTTTTTATAACTCCTCTGAAGTCTGTGCGATTGGTTGCTATTACGTAAAGGAAACTACGTTGTCTATGATTATATCTTCGAATGAAGCGACTCATATAATTATGATAGAACTTCACTTACAGGTAAGTTCGTTTAATCACTAAATATATGATGAATATATGATAGTGTAATATCAGCCTTAATGTCCAAATCTGCGCCCTCATTATAGAAGTGTATTATATTTAAATTTAAAGATAGTATTGGTAATAATAATATGATATAGTGTACATATATGTAGGTACCAGATGGGCCCTTTCATACAAAAAGGTCTAGCGACCGACTATGAGAACGCGTTCCTAACCTGTCTTTGTCCCCATCGTAGCGCTGTCACGGTCGCTCGTCGTGTAGATAATTTGTTATTCTTATGTTAACATCTAAAGTCTTATTAGTTTGGCACTGTACAGTTTTAATTTTAAGGTAAGTGTTTCAAGTCACAATTACACATTTCCAAAAAAACGTTATTTAATCTTCCTATTTAATATTTTTATCCTTTCCGCGGCAAACTGTATGTTTTTTTTTTACTAAGGCTTCTATGGCCATGACCTATATTATCTATGACCGAGTCATACGTTTTCAATATATGTTGCAAGCAAGTTCCCGCTTTTAAGACTAGATGGCGTTTATGGCGTTGCTAAAAAACCGGCCAAGTGCGAGTCAGACTCGCGCACCGAGGGTTCCGTACAAACCTGTAGTAAGTTTTAAATTAAATGTTTTTTTTAAATATTTGAGTTGATTGAATGAAAGGTAAATTGCGATTTACGATTAATGACGTATTAAAAAAAAACTACTTACTTGATCTCGTTCAAACCAATTTTCGGTGGTAGTTTGCATGGTAATGTACAACATATATTTTTTTTAGTTTTATCATTCTCTTATTTTAGAAGTTACGGGGGGGGGGGGGGACACACATTTTACCACTTTGGAAGTGTCTCTCGCGCAAACTATTCAGTTTAGAAAAAAATGATATTACAAACTTCAATATCATTTTTGAAGACCTATCCATAGATACCCCACACCTATGGGTTAGATGAAAAAAAAATTTTTGAGTTTCAGTTCTAAGTATGGGGAACCCCAAAATTTATTGTTTTTTTCTATTTTTGTAAGAAAATCTTAATGCGGTTTACAGAATACATCTACTTACCAAGTTTCAACAGTATAGCTCTTATAGTTTCGGAAAAAAGTGGCTGTGACATACGGACGGACAGACAGACAGACAGACAGACAGACAGACAGACAGACAGACAGACAGACAGACAGACATGACGAATCTATAAGGGTTCCGTTTTTGCCAAATTTGGCTACGGAACCCTAAAAATACGCCCACATTCTTTGTTTGACAGGGCCCGTCTGTGTAAATTGAGGTCGTTGATAGTGTATTATCTATGATAATATGTGTACATACTAGCTGATGCCCACGGCTTCGTACGCGTGGATTGAAGTTTCTTGGCAGTGTTATTCTTGATTAAAATCTATCTCTGTACCAAAAGAGACGCAGATTTGTATGGGGCGTAGGCCTGGTCTTGTATAAGTAGAGAAATGAAGGAAAATAAAATACTAGACCAGTTTTAATTGCCAAATATACGAATTCGTCGTAATTTCAGTGGCGAAATTATTTAATCTTTACAAGATTTAAAGCAACACTAAACATGAGTGGGTAACAATGGCGGATTCATATTTTTTGACGTTTTCAAGAGAAAAACACGTTATTTTGACAGTGACTGTCAGAAATGACATTAAATACATTTCGCCTGCTTTGAGCTTTCTCTATGAAAGCAGGCGAATGCTGAAGGTTACCATCTTTTTTTTCTGGTCGGTGGTTACCATCTTGGAAACGTATCGAAAACTTGAAATACTATTTTATTTTTTTCTCGTTATTTACTTTACTGTTCTAAATTATTATATTTTTAATACAATCTATGTATTTTCCTCTATTTATGGTAGAGTGTACAAGAGTAGGCCTAAAATGAAACTTTTCCTTTCATCCCTTTGATTAGGTATGTAGAGATACAAGTTTCATCCAGAATCGTTTAGACCAGTGTATTTACATTACTCTAGGGTTCAGACGTTCTGGCTTGATTAACAAACATTCATCCATCCAAACTTTCGCATTTTATTAGTATGGATTCCTTGGTCGCAACACGCAAGCCTTACTCACTGAATATTCATAACTTCCATTGGTAAGAACTAAGTAGGTAACTATAGGTAATTAATACAAAAATGTGTGTAAAAATAAGTATATTTACATTAGTTAACTTATAAAATTATGTTTAACTATAACTAATTCAGTCAAAATTTTTTCGACGTGCTGCTACATGTAAATTGAAGGGTATGTTCCAATATACTCGTACACTGCGAGCACTGTTCAGTGCTTTTACTGGGGAGAAATTCGTTCCGGTAAGGACTGACAGTGGGTATGTTCCGATATACACTGCGAGCACGTTCAGTGCTCTTACTGGGGAAAAATATGGACTCACAGTGTACTGTCGCAGTATCCTAGGGAAATATATGACGTCATAACATCAACCGTCGCCATTTTTGTACTGTGAGCACTGGCGTTTTCGCGGTAAGGTGCTCTCAGTTCTGACTGTATTCCGTTTTAAACAGTAACCAGTATAGCTAACTAACTGTAAAGGAACGGCTTCGCAGTATACTAAATTGACGTCACACCTTACAGTGCTCGCAGTGTACATCGGAACATACCCAAAAACTGTAGTTGCAAGTCACGGTGGTGCCACGGGCCACTCATGACTCCTACAGCAATATTCATCCACGTAAGATAAAACTCACTTGCAAGATGTCAGCACTAAAGAAAACATCTGGCTTCTAGGTGTTGAAGTTGAATAATAATAATAAATAAACTGAGAAAGTACCCTCTTCGTTAGTATTTTTACATAACATGGTTTAATACTCTGTTAAAAATAAATAATGTTTTTTAAAATTTATAGACATCTGACACACCTGAAGCACACAACTATTCTAAATCTATGATACAATTTAAATTCCCATGTTCATACTAGGAACATAGTCCATCAAACTTATCTGGCCCGGTGGCCAAAATTGGAACTAATTTTTTTAAATCAAAGAAGAGGCGTGCGTTTGACGACAATCATGCTTAATACAAAGCAATGATGAGGTCTAGGTTGGAGCGCAGTTGCCTAGAAACTAGAATTTTTATGCTTGTTAAGTTTTCTTTTTTAAATGTATATTTCATATGAGCGACGCTGTCACCGGGTCAGATAAGTTTATATACTATATAGTTGAGAACAGTGTTAGGTTTTTAAAAGCATGATTTCGTTGCTTGCTTTCACAGAGTAATGTAATGCTCACCAAAGGCGGCAGGTTGAAAAACATTACACTAGCAATAGGGCCAACACTCTTTTGGAGCACAATAATTAAGTGCCAATAATTCTTGGTATATCTCATGAAGAGCTTACTATAGAAATGATTCTATGAAGTGAGGTATCAGAGAACTTCTTGGTTAAGAAGGAGAGAACTTCTTGTCTAGAAGCTTCATATTATGTTAATCATAGTGAGGCAGCTGCGGAGAGCTCATATGCCCGGCAACAGGGGTGGGCCGCACTGAATGGCTTTACTCGGGAGCTCTAGGCACGGAGGCGGCACTTATGGACCTGTAAATAAACAAAGTAATTAATTTAGATATTAGACGGTTATTTTTAGTTACACTTACAAACTAGGTTTACAATTTTATATTTTTTACAGATTATGCCCACGACTTCGCCTGCGTGGATTATGTGTGTGATGTGATTTTTTTATTATAAGTATAATGTATATGTCACCGTAAGATTGTCAAAACCGTAAGATTGTAATCTAACGTTTTTTTTCGATAGATTTTGGAAATATTCATTGTATTTAAGTTTTCTTGTCTTTTTCTTGTAGGTTAGGTTAGGGTTCGACATAAATTGCGGCCGGGCACTTAGGTTCTATCGGGTTAATAAACCTAACAGATTACAATCAACCGAAAAATAATCTGTTATATTGTAATCATTCGACAGTTTACAATTTCGCGAGTTAGATTATAATCTAACGGTTTTTACAATCTTACGGTGACATATATACTACAAGAAAGCCCCAGACTGCAATTTCACCTGATGGTAAGTGTTGATGCAGTTTAGATAATAGTGGGCTAATCTGTTAGGTACCTCTAATATATTAGTACCAGCAGTAATACCCCCAATCGGTTTCGACACGGCATCGTACCGGAACGCTAAGTCGCTTAGCGGTACGTCTATGCCCACTAGATCATACCAGAAAAAATTTTGAAATTATATTTTCATAAATTGACCCTGCAGGGAATCAAACCCGGTACCTCCCACAATAAAATCACTGTGCTCACCATTGCCCCAAGGAACTCGTCAATGTCACCTACACAATTAAGTTTTTTTTTTCAAATGTAGTTGGTAAGTATAAAATAAAATACCTTTCTATATTTCGTAAGATGTCAACTGCATCAGAAACACTTCGAGCGATTCTCTCCAACGCTTTTGCAGTTCTTTTGGCAGCGTCTGCTTTTTCTTGGGAATGTATAAGGGCACGTCTTATAGCATATTGGGATGGCGGCAGGTCTGACTTTTTGCGCTTGCGTCGGGGTGAACGCGTTGCTTCTGTCGCTGTACTGGGTTGCAAGGGTGGAGGAGTTCCGGATTTGGGAAGGCGGAGGTAAAGCTGTGGGGAGCGTTGCGGCGGATGTACTGGTGCTTTTGCTTCCGGGGTTTGTTCTCTCCTGGGGGTCTCTAGAGCAGAGATTTCCTGACTACGGATGTCATGTGAGGTAGACTCATCAAAGAAATTATTAACCCCTTCACTTGCAGCTCCATTTTGTGAAGGCTGTTAACAAAATAGAAAATACTTTAAGTATGTAAGTATGTACTGTGAAAATAATGAAGTATGTACTTCAGAATAGTAAGTAAAAACACTTTATTACACACAAACAAATAACAAAACAGAGGTAATTTACAAATTGTTACAGTGTAAAGGCGGCCTTATCACTATGAGTGATCTCTTCCAGGTAACCTATAAGAAAGTAGATTGGTTGCACGATGACAGGGTGGTGCAAACTTTGAATTTCTAAAAGAAAAATTATAACGGCTCCTCTGCGACCCCCTTACCCCCCGCATCTGCGAACGACCACTTGACAGGTGTCGAATTTTGGAATTTTGCGAGCCGCCGGCGGCCCGCGCGATATAAATAAATATAACTCGTATTACTTGTACTAAAGTACAACATATAAACAAAGTACGTCATACAAATCGTTACGAACTATAGCTATAGATTAAAGTTTAAAAGGTAATCGCTCTTCTTTTCTTTACACAGAAAAATAACAAAAAAAAGACCAAAAATTACCCTCTTTTTTTTTTGGTACCAATAAAATAAACAATATAACCCGTGTCTGTAGTTTTAGTCACTGATTTGCTCTATGGTTAGTCATATTAGAGTAAGAACACACGAAACAAAGACTCTTTTCCATAATTCTTACTCTAGAACAAAATCAAAAACAACAAAAAAAAGATTTTTTTTAAAGTTCGTGTCCTGCTCGCATGATATTTCTACCCATTAATTTATTGCATAGAGTAAGGCCGTCAAAAAATTCCTACTGTGTCCTTGTCTATCATAGTCGGTTTTACATAAGTTTGAAAAGAATAGAGACAATATTGTATTTGTAAGAAATATAGACTTGCCACATCTGGTCAAGCGCGACTGGATTCTTGCGATGCGATCTTATTAAGATCGATCCGCAGAGGAGCGGGTTTCAAACTACCAACTATTATACAATATACAATAAGAATAGAATTTTGGATTGCCAATCCTAAAGGTCTATTAGATTGTACATTCTCCAATGTATATGGATATCCATCCCCTCAAATATAAACTTATTAATACTATTAATATGTAATGTCAGTTAGTTGCTCCTATTTTGTAATACTTACTTCTCCAAAGGTTTTCTCCTGATCACTGCTCAACCCTTGTCCATTATCGTTTGCAAGTATTTTAAGGAATTTTGCTTCTATATCAGTTAACGGTGGTTCTGAAGCAGCTCCATCACCATTTTTAGCTTGTGACGCCCGTAAAGTGGATATTCTTTTTTTTAACTTTGCTTTGTAGTCCACCCAGTACTAAAATTAAAAAATTATAGTGAACTTAAAACATTATGCAAATTTAATATAATAAATGTGAAAGTGTATCTGTTTAACCAATTTTGATGAAATTTGGTACAGGGATAGGTTACTTTTTATCCCAGAAAATTAGAGTTCCCGCGGGAATAAAAAAACTTACTTCACACGGACAAAGTTGCAGACATCATCTAGTATTACTTAAGTGTGTCTGTCTGTAGCCTTGCTTATGTACTTTAGTTGATATTTTTTTTTCGCAAAAAGAAGCAAATAGTTTGTGTTGTGATTTTAAAAACCCAAAACCGAATGAATGAAGTTATGTATGTGTCGCCGCCATGTCGTACAATCCGCAGTATTACAAAACTGCACTGTTCTGTATGTATGATTCAATGCGGCAGATGTTCATTCAGCCATATTACAATCTGGCTGACCGTCTAACCATTGCAAACCTTTGCAAAACAGCACCATTTTGTAATGAGACAGATTGTAAAATCCACCCGCAACACATGCACAATGATAAAAAATGCATATCAATAATAATTACTTTAGACCAGCCTTTCCAGTCTTTACGGGTTCCATCACCCTGAGAGTTGAGGATATGTGCAATTTCTTTCCATCTCTGTTTTGCATATTCCTTGGATTCCAGAGACCGGTTGTGGGCTGTTGCAACTTTTTTATTGGAATTTAAATATTCCAGTAAAAGGTCTAGCTGCCGCCCCGATACTCTTTTACATCTGATACTGCAAAAAAAAAACCAACTTAAAATACAAAGGCACTTAAATGAGTTAAAACTTTTGTATCACATAGCACCAAAATTCAGCACAAGATTCAACCTTTTTGTAAATACCTTAACGCCTGGGGATCCTGCCCAATTCAACATGGAGGCTTCTCTGGATTAACCATCTTTGCATTTGAAAGATAAGAGCCAGCACCCACACAGGATTAGAAGGTTAATACTTTGAAGCCTAACTTTGGGGTTGCTTGAGCCATAAAATAGTTTAACTTCGATGTACGCATTTAAACTTTGAATTGTTTCCGGCTTTTCGCAGCTTTTTTACCGACTGATCGTAGTATAATACTTACTTGTACGCCGGCACAGGATTTTGGTCTTTATTATAGCCAGAATCTCTAATATTATGGTCAGACTGATCGGATGATGAAGATTCTTCGGATTCGATTTTAACTGCGAATCCTATTCCTGTCTTCATTCTGCTAGTCAGTGATTTAATCAAGGTTAGTTTTTCATTAATTATAAAAGTATTGATAATTCACAGCTCCACAGCTCCAAGTTTTTTTTTACTTTCAAGCAGAGACAAGATAACCAGCTTTCAAGTGCTTTCAACTTTCAAGTTCAACTTTGTCCTTACTCCTTAGCAGAGAGAATGTAATGGTCCTTAGCACCGACCTACAAAACCTTTATGTTACTTGTCTCTGGCGGCGACCAGCAAAAAAAAAAGCTTAGAATATGTGCTTCTTATTTTGTTTTATGACTTCTGTGCTTTTTTTGAAGCTTTGACGCTGAGGTTTGACGATTTGCGCCACGAAGGTGTTTTAAAGGTGTATTATGGCAGATGGAGTGCGCATTCTAAACTTTCCATTTATCGCTATTCCACTTCAAATGCCGAGCGAAAGCGAGAGGTCAAACATGGATCAGCATGAAAGACACCACCTCACTAATATCAATATGTCGACACCACAGAGGTAGTATAGCCTATAGAGTGCGTGCTTGTAAGCAAGAACAGTAGGCACCGGTAGGAACATAGCATCGTTCCGTCAGCAAGCTCTTTAGTCAAAGGAACGCTAGCGCTGAGAGCGCCCATCGCGAACTCGGGACCGAAATTCCGTTTTTAAACTGGAAAAAATGGTTAAATGTGGCATAGAAACATGCAAACATGATACTCGTTATCATAATAAACATAATTCCAACATCACATTTCACCGGTTAGTCATATTTTTTAAACTTTCATGTAAAATAGAAATACGTGTCGCGGGGGTGATACAGACGTGGGACGCAAGGTAACATAATACCGCCCGCACCGCCCCGCAACCCCGCTACGATAGCCGACTGTTCACCGAATCGAATAGTGATGTGATACATTCGACTCGGGCGCCGGCACAGATATCGCTGTTCCCTGGGATCACAACAGAGAAAATTGTTAACTAAATTTAAAAAAAGTTAGCGCCATAGGTTTTGAAATTTGTTATTGCTGATCCGATTTCGTTCAAATTACGATTCAATTTCGATTTAGGGTTTCATGAGATCATAAATTTTATAAGTCAGCGCCAGATTGAAATTCTTTGTTAGTTGGAATTTTTTTTTTCAAAATCGATATATTTTGGGTTTCCCTGAGCTCACAAAAGAGGAAAATGTACAAAGACAGCGCCATATTCAATTTTTTTGTTATTAGGCCGATTTCATTCAAAATCGATTTTTGGGGTTCCCTGAGATCTTAAAAGAGGTAACTGTTACCAAAATTAAAAAAGGCCAGTGCCATATTGAAATTCTTAGTTATTGGGCCGATTTAGTTCAAAATCGATATATGGGGTTCCCTGAGATCACAAAATAGGTATCTGTTACCAAAATTAAAAAAGGCCAGCGCCATATTGAAATATTTTGTTGTTGGGCCGATTTCGTTCAAAATCGATATTCAGGGTTCCCTGAGATCACAAAAGAGGTATCTGTTACCAAAATTAAAAAAGGCCAGCGCCATATTGAATTTTTTTGTTATTGGGCCGATTTCATTCAAAATCGAGATTTAGGGTTCCCTGAGATCACAAAAGAGGTATCTGTTATCAAAATTGAAAAAGGCCAGCGCCATATTTTAATTCTTTGTTATTGGGCCGATTTCGTTCAAAATCGATATATAGAGTTTCCTGAGATCACAAAAGAAGTATCTATTACCAAAATTAAAAAAGGCCAGCCGTATTGAAATTTTTTTTTGTTACTCAAATTATGATCAGAAACTAAAGATACATATTAAAGTTGTAATTTTGTTAAGTGTTATCTGTTGATTAGATGCGTAAGACTGGTTATTAATTTCATACAATATAATTTTTTGTTGCTCAAATTATTATCAGAAACTAAAGATAGATATTAACGTACGTTATGAAAGAATTTATTTTCGATATTTTAAGAGTAAAAGAATCAAAGAATCAAACTTATACTTTTATTTTATAATTGCACATTAAAACACAGGTTTGCACCTTTTCTTACATATTTTATGCATTCGATATACATCGGATATACATCAATCCATACTAATATTATAAATGCGAATGTGTGTCTGTCTCTCAGTTACGCCCAACTACTTAAGCGATTTTGATTAAATTTGATACCGAGACAGGTTATATACCGGGGAAGGACATAGGCTACTTTTTATCCCGGAAAAATGAAGAGTTCCCGCGGGAATAAAAAAACAATCCACGCGAACGAAGTCGCGGGCTTCAGACGAACGGACAGACAGAAAGACACACTTTCGCATTTATAATATTAGTATGGATATACGATCGATCATTAAAAAACATATCGGCTTAATCCGCGTGGAATAAGTTTTTTTTAATTCCCACGGAACCGCTTTAATTTTCCGGGATAAATATCACTCTCCACGTCCTCAACGATACCCATGAAAATAATTACGTCTTGCGTTGCTCTATTGAGGCGTGATTGAACAGACCAACAAACAAACACACTTTCACAATATTAGTACGATAGGGTACAAACAAACACAAACAATAGGTACCGTACCGTTCAGATGTATTTTATCGACTTCGCACTTGCAGCGCACTATTGCCCATCCCTATTTTTTACATATCTATAAATATTAGTAGCTATAGTTCACTTGCCTACGCCGCGCACAAGGAGTGCGGTGCGATAGTAGTACTCTTTACCTTATACTACCTCTATGGTCGACACCCATTGATGTAGAATACCTATTTCTATTTCAATGCTGACACACAGATTTATAAATTACACCACTGGCTGCTCTTTGTTAGTCGAAGTCATGGTCACCATAGATAATACCTTATGATGGTCACTGTCATGAGCTGTCATATATATGTAGTGATTATATCCTCTTTGGTAGTGATTATATCCTCTTTGATATATGTGTGTTATCATGGCGGTTAATAAAATTAAAAACTTATTTTGCGCGCAGCTCAATCGAATCGATCGACAATTTTAATATTTTCATGTTTATAAAATGCCTGTTACAGTTCTTGAAAGTGCCCTTTCGGGAAAATTGGAATGTGATTTACTTTTCAGATGGTTAAATAATGATCCAATTGAGGTAGGTAAATAGTAACCTAAAGATTTTATAGTATTTTGTTGTTTTTAGTTCATAATTATATTTCAAATTGTCTTTTAGGTTGCATCAGATGACTGTGTTTTACTATGTTTGAATAGAAATGAATTTGTGGTGTATTTTCTATCTTATCTGAGGAATCAAACAGACAGGTAGGTCAAAATATGGTTATTTTAACACATTGACTTGCCTTTGAAACATGCCTTTGGTCTCGGTAAGAAAATAATTGGTAGGATTATGTGATATAATGTTATCTATAACTGCATAAATTTATTGAGTAATTATTAAAAATACAAATCATTAAATTCTAAATTAAACCTAAATTAAAAACTGAAAACTAAACATTAAAAAGGTACATTACATTGGTAGGTAGTTACTAGTTATACATCTCGACGGTCGCTATTAACAGGGTCAGATCTGAAAATCGGTAAATTTACAGGAGAGCGCTTCAAAGTTCCATTTGTTCAGATTTTTTAAATTTACTAACTTTATTAGATTTATACTAATAAAATATTTTTATATTATTTTTAGCATTTTACAAACAAACAGCAATGCCTTACCCCTGCTACAGCACCAGGGAACACCAGAAACATCCCTTGGGCAGCGTCAACACCACCGCTCGATCAGTGACCCAACCTGTGACAATGACTTGAAGTCAAATAACAGCCTTACAGTCAAATCTGATAAAAAAACCCAGGAGTCACCAAACAGAGACCGTAAGAAACAGGGACGGCGTGTCAAAACAAAACTCTTCACAGATGATAAAAGCAAAGAACACAATCAGTCACTATCCTCCGATGAATCAAGAGTCAGTGTTGGAGTTGAAAGACTCATGCTATCAAGCACTCCGATGAAAAATGGTTTTAAAGAGTATCCCCAACCTATGACAAGTCCTGTAACACCTCATTCTCGTTCTTTCAACTTCGAAAGATGTGATACCCCTAGATTAGTAAGGCATTCTAGATCCCAGGACAAAAGCGTCAGCTTAGCTGACTACTTGGTCAATGTGCAGCCTAAAAGTTCCAAAAAAAGGCGTTCAAAAAATACTTCAAACGATGACAGCGAAACAAAAGTCGATTTAGATTTGAGTAATTCAGAAATTTTCCCAGAAATTGGTGCAAGAAAATCAAGTTCACTAAAATCTGACAGGAGAAGGATAAAGCCAACCAACATAGACAGGAGTAAAAAAAGTTATTCATTAAACAGTTTCACTCCAGAAGCATTTCAGCAACCCTCTCTAGCTTTGGAGGAAAATTTGGCATTCAAGCCTAAACTGCAACCGATAGAATCGTCCAATACATTTGAGGCTGAAAGAAATATTCTTAAACAGGAGAGGCATAAATTAATGGAGAAATTCAATGTATTAAACACATCCACTGCACCTAAAGTGATTATGCCCCAAATCAAAATAACTCAAAAAGATTCCATCGAGAAAATCCATAAGTATTTAGAAGCAGATTTTAATAAAGTTGTGTTTAAAGACAAAATAGATATCTTGGTTGAAATATATGATGTTTTATTGAAAAATAACCTGATATTAAATGTCAATACGGAGATATATTTTCTTATAACTATTCTGCTGTCGAAACAATTAGAGGAAGATTATAGATGCTTTGAATCTCAAATGCAAGTAAATATGTGTGATAATGTCCTTAAACCAATACACAATAGTACATATTTTGCTGTGAAATCATTATGGAATGAACGAGGAAAATTAGAAGTAATCTTAGACAAGAACTCCCTAAAAATATTAGGCGAAAATAAAAAAGTACGAAGTTTTTACCCCGAATTGGCCAAATTTTTGTTGAATTCTTATGGATTGAAATGTGAGGCTGAGTCAAATTCTGACAGGTCTAAGCTAGGGTCTGATAGTAGGTGTTCGAATGGTATGGTGTGCTTTAACATTGAGACTGACAATGCAGAGAATTTTCCGTCCATCCTTAGCTTCCAGAATTTCAAGAAGCAGAGGGATATGTTTTATGAAATTTTAAGGTGAACCTTTTATTTCTCATTTCTTCTTTTTGACTTTAGGCATTAGAGAAGCTGGCCTAGCTAAGGCTAAACTTTTTCACAATAGTCTTTCATCCAGAAGATGCTGCTTCATTTATAATTAGATGATTTCCGCAACTTCGTCCGCGTTGATTAAGTTCTTTTTATTTCCGCATGAACTCCATAATTTTCTGAGATAAGTAGCCTGTCTTTCCCCAGGATGCAAACTATCTGTATACCAAGTTTGATAATAATGGATTGAAAAGATGGGCTGTTAAAGCGTAGCAGGCAGACAGACAGATGGATCGACAGACAGACACACTTTCGCATTCATAGTTTTAGTATAGAACTATAGATAATTATTGTAAAGTATATTTTCTTTGACATCTTGATTAGTGTTCATAACATTAAGAATTCGAGCTACATAGAATAAGTTGCTGTATCCTGCAAGATTCAAACTATACTACAAATAAATACTTTTTATCCCACATTTTTCAATCATTATTATATATTACTTAGTATGTTAGATTGTAAAAACCGTAAGATTGTAATCTAACGCTTTTTTTTTTCGATAGATTGTAAACAGTCAAAAGATTGTGAACCGTTCAATGTTTTAAGTGTCAATTTTTGAAATATTCATTGTATTTACGTTTTCTTGTCTCTTTTAAACCTAACAGATTACAATCTACCGAAAAATAATCCGTTATATTGTAATCATTCGACAGTTTAAAATTTCGCTAGTTAGATTATAATCTAACTGTTTTTACAATGTTACAGTGACATATGCAAATGAATGAATGAATATGAAATCTATCTATTGTAGATGGTACCAAGATAGCCAGAGTTCGGGTCTGTCTCGGTCCAGCCTGCGGGCGCGAATCAAGGCTCTATTGTGTACGGGCACAAGTGCGGCCAACTACGCGCACCTAGCGGCTCTGTTCACGCAGATGCTGCTTGACTCACTGCCGCCCAACCAACAGGTGAGCCTAGCGTGACCTTTTTTTTTTTTGATGCGTTGTTTCCCTTTTTTCCTCCGACATGGCGATCGGATACTGTTCTAAGTCGGTACTATGAATGGCATTTTTTAGCATGATACACTCACACTCATACACGATATACGATATCGTGAGTGTGTAGTTTCTAAGTCTAATTTTGGAGCGTGCCAACCCACGGAAATTCCGTGCCTACCAATAACAGCCTTCAGTCATTGCGCGCCATCTTTTTTACCGTCGTCCGTCAATGGCTAGTCGACCTAGGCCCACCGTTATTAAAGCGGTGGTGATTCATTTGGCTTGTGAAACACCACTATGTAAAGAAAAAGTTTCGTGACGTCACTCGACTGACATTACATTAAATGAACCTATTTATTTCTTAGGAATCGAAGCTGAGTAAGCTCCAAAGAAGACTGACCTGTCCATCTGCATCAGAGTCCAATCGGCTACCACACTTTACTGATAAAGAAATGTTTTACAAGTGAGTTGTTCTATGCTCTGGATTTATGAGAAATTGAAATAAACGCAGATAGTATCCCTCAAACTCGAGCAATATCTTTAGAAAGTTTTCCTTTGGACATTTATATTGTTAAACCATCTATGGTGTGGTAAACAATTTCATGTTTTGAAGTTGGTAGATTTCTTTTTTCAGGGAATTCGTAATGTTCTCGGAGAATGAGAGTTTCAGAGTGCATTTACGTGATGCGTTGGCATCCGAAATTATTGCGTTGGATTGTACACCGCTCGGCAACGAATCTTGTAAGTTGTTTCATTAATATTAATACAAAAAAGCCATTTTTCAGTTCCTCTAATTTTCTCTTTTTTTTTTTTCAATGCTCGACTGCTAAACCAAACTTGATGTGGCACAGCTGAGATAGCTTGCATTCTGGGGACAAATTGCATAGGATACTACAAGTCCCAGAAAAATAAAGGGATCGTACTGGATATTTAAAATAATGAATCCACGCAGATCAATTTAAGAGTAGATTAAGTTATATTATAATGTATTTAAGAAATGGTCCTTCGAGCAGGACAAGATATAAAAAGTAAAATTAAGTAGATGATGCCCGCAACTTCGTCCGCATAGACTTAGGCTATTCAAAATTATATTAAGCGGATAAGTAAAAATTGTGATAGACTTTCTCATTTGTAATATATATTAGTATACATAGATCAGGTGTTTTATTGAAATAATTCTTTTGTTGCAGCCAACATAGCAGATATATCCAAAGAATTCCTCCAGATTTCAAAAAAGCTTGGTCTATTATCCAAATTCTTGGGATACCTAACCTCTCTGCCCTATGCTCAAATACCTGTGGATATTTTACTGAAAACTGGTACATTGGATGTGAGCAGTCACAAAGAGATTTACAATGCGCCTAAAGGAAAAGTTTTGGAAAATAATATCGCTTTGAGGAATTATGTAAGTATTGATTACACTTACATTTTGAAGACCTCCCTAGCTTTTCTTAGCTTTAATTAAAATAGTAGTTTGCGTATAAGTTAATTTAGTTTAGTTTGTGCCGCCTAGAAGGCACCACTTGTTTTCTGGCTATAATTGAAAACAAACAACTATTTGAATTAAAGCAAAGAATAAAATAATTATCTATATTATATATATTTATTTACGTATTTCGGAACCCTGCATTTCGATAAATATATTATTATTAGCTAAAGGGCTAAATAATACCTAACAATTGCCAAACTTAACCTCAAACTTAAAAGTCAGATTACGCCAAACTCCCATCGAATATCTTAACGATTTTTTTTATTATTAATCCTGAGTTTATTTCCAATGTTTTACCGTTAATTTCATTAAGACGCAAGAATGGCCCAAATCTCATACAGAAATGGTCAAGATCCTTTTGAAATTTATACTTTATCTCTTTTTGTTGTTGTATAATATATTTATATATATATATATATATTATTTTATCATAATATTATTTATTTATTTTTAATCTATGGATATTAATGATCAAATTAGTGATAATGATATTTCAGACGACAATGTTAGCTTTTATTCAGCAAATTCGGATGAGAGTTTCCACAGCCTCTCGCTTCCTCTTAAATCTCTCCTTGACTCCACGTTCTCCCCTTTGTCCAAGAACTTCAATGTGGTTCACATTAATGCCCAAAGCATTCCTTCTCACTACCCAGATTTTCTTGATTCATTTGATAATAATAATAATATACACGCTATTTTAGTTTCGGAATCCTGGCTTAAGCCATGTCTACCCTCTTCTTCCTACGCCTTACCTAACTTCCATCTAATTCGTAACGACCGCGTCGGCAAGGGTGGTGGTGGAGTTGCTATATACTTACGCAACCAAATTCCATTTTCTATTTTAAGTAAATCTCCTTCGCAATACTCAGAATCTGCCGAGCATATCTTTCTTGAGGTTCTTTTTGGTAGTACCAAAGTGCTTCTGGGCGCTTTTTATAGCCCGTCGCTCCATATCGATTACTTCAATTCACTTGAAATCCTATTAGAACAATTCGTGCCCACTGTTGATCATTCAATTATTATGGGCGACTTCAATACGTGCTTGATAAAAAACGACCACCGATCTAGACGCCTTGTCAATATTGTTGAGAGCTCCAACCTTTCCCTACTCCCCACTAATGCAACACACTTTTTCCCAAATTGTACCCCTTCCCAGTTGGATTTAATGATAACTTCCACTCCAGACCGCGTCCAAACCCATGGCCAACTCTCGGCTGAGGGTTTCTCATATCATGATCTCATTTATCTGTCGTATAAAATTCGCCCCCCAAAGCCTAAGCCGACCGTTGTTATGCGGCGTAGTTTTAAGAAATTCAATAACCTTAGCTTCATGTCTGACCTCAACAATATTGATTGGGATCTTATCTTTAAGGCCGATACGATCGATGACAAAGTTGAACTATTCAACTCCTTCCTCACTGAGTTGTTTGATAAACACGCTCCGCTACGTCCTATTAAGCTGAAACATCTCCCTGCCCCGTGGCTAACGCAAGACATCAGAGCTTTGATGTCTAAGCGAAACGCTGCTAAAGCCAAATATAAGTTACTGCCTACTCAAGAGAATCTTAATAAATATAGGTCTCTAAGAAATCGCTGTAGTAAAGTTTGTCGTGATGCGCAAAGGAACTTTATTCATACTTCTATTGATAAGAACCCAGGAAGGACTTGGAAATTCTTAGAATCACTCGGTATTGGGCGTCAACACTTGATTTCTCCTGACAAACTTGATATTGATGCACTCAACAAACACTTCTCCACCATCACGCCCATTGATAGCCAAGTTAAATCCGCTTCATTAAATCACCTTAGATCCTTACCTACCTTGTGTTCCACTCCATTTAGATTTCAGAATGTTACTACAGATGATATAAAAAAACACATCATTGCTATCAAATCGGATGCTGTTGGGTGTGATGGCATAAATCGTAAGATGATTCTTCTTTTACTTGACCATGTGTTACCTATCCTCTCTCATATCTTTAATTTTTCCTTCTCAAACGATAAGTTCCCTAGCTCCTGGCGTAAGGCGTACGTCATCCCAATTCCGAAAACCAAAAATCCTACTTCCTACTCTAACTACCGCCCTATTTCCATCCTCCCCTTCCTGTCTAAAGTCCTTGAGCGTATCGCCTGTCAGCAACTAAATCTGTACCTATCCAAAACCAATTTTCTCAGTCCGTACCAGTCTGGCTTTCGAACAGGGCATAGTACTACTACGGCTCTTATTAAGGTATGCGATGATCTTCGTGCCAATATGGATCGCAAATTGGTTTCTGTCATTGCGTTGCTAGACTTTAGCAATGCGTTTAATACTGTGGACTTTGAGCTACTCCTGTCTGTCCTAGAATCCCTTAATATTTCTTGTAATAGTATCTCTTGGTTCTCCAGTTATTTGTGCGACCGCCAGCAGTGTGTGAAGCTTAACAATAAATTCTCCTCCATCACCTCACTCACGGCTGGTGTCCCACAAGGTGGTGTCCTCTCTCCTCTCCTTTTTGCGATCTTTATAAATACTGTCACTCAACTCCTCTCCTCTTCTTTTCACTTATATGCTGATGACCTACAAGTTTACGTTGATGCTCCTGCCCATGACATTAATGTGGCCATTCAAAGATTGAATAATGAATTAGACAAGATCTGCGTATGGAGTAAATCTCACGGTCTCAGCATTAACGCTAATAAATCCCAGGTAGCTGTAATAGGTAGTACCAGTCAACTAGCTAAACTGAACTTCAACGCTTTGCCTCCCTTCCGAGTAGATGCGACCAACTTACCATTTAGTTCTACCGTCAAAAACCTTGGTATTCTCATTGATAGCTCACTCTCATGGGTCCCCCAGTTAGCTGAGGTGAGCCGTAAAATATTTGCCACAATTGGGTCGTTAAAGCGTTGGAAAAACCTACTACCTATCAAAACTAAGACTGCATTAGCTAATTCCCTTCTTCTCCCCTTACTTGACTATGCTGACTGTTGTTACCCTGACTTAACAGAAGAACAGCTCAATAAGCTGGAGCGGCTACAAAACCTCTGCATTAGGTTCATTTTTGGCCTACGCAAGTTCGACCATATTTCCAGCTATCGCGCCCAGCTTAAGTGGCTCCCGATTAGGCAGCGGCGCAACATACATGTTCTGACTCTTCTTTACTCAATTCTTTATAATCCCTCTACTCCCTCTTACCTCAAGGAACGTTTCATTTTCCTCGGTGCTGATAATCCGTCGGGTCACTATCTTAGGTCTCGCTTTGATAATCGCCTTAAATTTCCTACACATTTTACTAAATTCTATGGTAATTCTTTTACCATCAAGGCTGTCGTATTGTGGAACTCCCTACCATTTGAGATTCGCCATTCTAAATCGCTCCCTATATTTAAAGATCGTCTGAATAAGCATTACCTTTCTATACAATCCTAGTCAACATTAGTTTATCTCAACCACTTATGCATATATTTTTATTACTATCGTGTACCATATTTATGTTTATTCAAAATATATTGTAAGTATTTATGGATATGTATTTATATATATATATATATATGTATGTGTGTATATATACATATTGAGTATAGTATTGAGTTTATTTATTTATAGTATCTTACCTAGTAGGTATATATTTTATTGACTATTAATTAGTATTATATCTAATGTGTTTAAGTTTTACTTGCACTATCCTGTTATCTTTACTTTTTCCTCTCTAGCCAAGGGTTGCCTGGTAGAGATTGCTTGCAGCAATAAGGCCGCCTTTGCATACTACCATGTTAGTTTTGATAATATATACTTTGTTATTTTTCATGTAACTTTTTTGGTGTGCAATAAAGTTTTTTCATTCATTCATTCATTCATTCATTCATTCATTTCTGAATTTTCCCTAGTCTAGCCTGGTGGGATGCCTCGAGTGTGGCTAGTTACCACCCTACCGGCAAAGACGTGCCGCCAAGCGATTTAGCGTTTCGGTACGATGCCGTGTAAAAACCAATTTAGAGGTGTGGGTTTAATATAACTGCCATGCTCCTAACAGGTTAGCCCGCTACCATCTTAGACTGCATCATCACTTACCATCAGGTGAGATTGCAATCAAGGGCTAATATCCATAGGCTGGATCAGTTGCACATTTCGACAACAATGTCAGATTTCGAGTGTCAAGTACTTACATACAAATTGTTTTACTTTGAATTCTGCAATGTAAAACAATTTGTATTCGTTGAACTTTCGTTACAGAGCCAACCAGTCATAAATCTAAACGGGATTCTAACCACAGCTTACGAAAATGGCAGACTCAGCGTTACCCTACCGTGGATAGTCCATTACATTTCAATGCTAGACTACACCACATTACGCATCAAATACTACCGAAACCTTCTAAACATACTGTTCCACATATACAAACTTAAATTCGACTATATGAAGAAAAACACATTAATATATCTCAAATCTGCATTAGGGTGGCTTTTCGATCTACCCCATTTCCCTCAAGAAATGTTTTACGAAAAATCCGAATGCTCTGTCACAAATTTCAACGCCGACAATATCGATACCAAGATAATCGATTCGTACGATTTGATCGATGAATCGGGTTTATTCGAACTATGTCCTTATTTGAAAGACGTTAATGTTTTGGTTTCAACGTCGAGAGTGATTCACGAGAAAGATGCAGGTAGTTTTAGACACATTACACCTGTGAGTTTGAGTATGAATTCCGAAGATCGAATACGGAGTAAAGAAAAGGAATTGCAGGTAATTAAATCTGTTCTTTGGTTTATTCTAATAATTAGATGATGCCCGTGACTTCGTCCGAGTGGTTAAAGGTTTTTGATTTCCGTGGGAACTCTTTAACGTTCCGGGATAAAATGCCTATGTCCTTCCCTGGAATGCAACCAATCACTGTACCAAATTTCATCAAAATCGGTTGAATAGATGGACCATACAGACACTTTCGCATTTTTAATATTAAGTATGGATTTATAGTCTGTAATTGCTAGCTAATCCATGAATCCTATTTCATTAGATAAATACATAATTTCATTGATTCTTGGTTACTGTCATCATGCCTATTTAATTAGTTTCTTCTTCTAGATTCGTCTAGAAGAAGAGCTAATCAAGAGTCAGCCGTCATCGACGCGCAGAGTGCTAGAGCTTGTGACAGAGCGGGTGGCATCGGGCGCGGTGAAGGATCTCACAACGCAGACTTTGGCTGAGGCTAGACGCAAGGCAAGGAAGGATGCTATAGACATCGTGCACAATTGTAAGGATAAGGTAAGAGATCTGGTATGAAACCTGGTATCTACTGAGCATAGAATTAGATACATATAGAGTATGGGTAAATCTGAAACCATAGCAGATACAGGAAAACTCCCTTAGGACCCAGTAGGTCTTTTTTTGTGTAAAAAATTTTGGCGTTGTCTTTTTTTTAGTTAAGCATGAGTTGTCCGTAAAAACGAATAAAATTGTCGTTTTTTCAAATGCTACACGACTCATTTTCATGCCCCACAAACTTATCTGACCCCTGAAATGAAATAAAAACAAAAACTAAATAGACTAAATCGGGCCAGATATGTTGGTAAATAAAACATTGTTTAATAATTGAATTGGAAGAAAAAAAATCGGGCCTGTCGAAGTAGGTCTTTAATAAATTACTACACTAGCGGCACGCTATGATGGCCGGTTTGTCGTTTGTCCGCTCATGAAGTTCCGTATTAATTGATAACGACTAACGACTTTGAAGGAAATAATTGTATTACTTTATTGACGATAGTGATGTGCAGAGATTCATAAATTTTATCGAATGTAGTTTTAGGTTTAGGACTCAAAATTTATTTATTAAACCGGGTGTCAAACCGGCCATCATAGCGTGCCGCTAGTGTAATTGTCAACGTACTGTCGAAGATTATAAATTGTTACGGACATTCTTGGCCAATAACAACGTTGCAAAGCAACTTTATAGACATTTTACAGATAGATTGATTAATTTCGGCCGTGAATAACTTCCAGACATCGCTGCTCCCAACTTTGCAAGCGATGTACAGCGAAAGCTTAACGCGGCTGCGCTCAGAGGCGCTCGAGGCGTGTCGGTCCAACGTGCGCCAGCGTGTGTCCACCGCGTTGGCCGCTCTGCTGCCCAACGCGCCGCCTCCTTTGCATGCGGTGGCCGCTAGATCCTGCTACAGCCGCTTGACCAAGTGGACCAACGACCACTGGTCCAACACTGGTAAGTTTATTATGTTTTGAATATTATACTACTAGCTGATTCGCGCGACTACGTTCGCGTGGATTGAGGTTTTATTGGTTCCTGCGGGAACTCTAATTTTCCGGGATAAAAAGTCTAAAATCTATCTCTGTGCCAAATTTCAGCCATTTTGGCGTGATTGAGTAACAAACATCCATCCATCCATACATCCTAACTTTCGCATTTATAATATTAGTATATTTCAAATGCGAAAAAATAATAAAGACTGGGCCTATCTACCAGTACATTTTGCGAAATGACGGCACCCCCCTTAAAATTTGTATTAATTGATCGCTGGCATCAAAACAAGCCAGTTTTATATGAAACAAATTCTTTTAAAGCATCAGGTTTTCGAGATATAAGCGCGAGTGTGTGCAATAACTCCCTATGCTTATATTATATATTATGTACTTTGAAACAAATGATTATTGTTACAGCGGTTCTATGCAAGAATATAGAAGAAGAGATGACCTCTTTGCTAGCGTTGGGCGACAGTGCCACAGTGACTCCCAACACGGAAACCGCATCTGTACTCTCCGCAGAGTTCGATAGTATGCACAGCCCGGCGCTCACCATTATCACTCTTAAGGTGAGGGGATAAGCGTCAAATTGTTTTATTAACGACAGCATGACAATGACTCCCAACTCGGAATCCAGCCCGGCGTACACCATTATCACTCTTAAGGTGAGGGTATAAGTGTGATACTTAATTCAAGGCGTTTACACTATTTGCGTTCTTAGCTCTAATGGAAACGTTTCTAGCTCTGTAGCCGACAATGGCACTAGTGTGTAACTGCAAACACAGGTGTATTCTTCGAGTCCTCACTTTCACAGTACATTTTTAAGGCAAGTCGAGTCTAACTGGTCAATAAAGGTCCAACCTTTAGTTTTGGAATATACGCTCGTCACTAAACCAATGAGGCAAACTCACTCACAAACTCATGTTTTTTTATTCATAAACTTTAAAAAGTGCTTTTGAATCGTTGGGTGAATCTACCACTGGTTTGGTAGTTAAAAGTCATGGAGTTAGCAGGAGATGTCGACCTTACAATGCAAGATTGTCTCGACATCTCCTGAAGATGCTCCGGTGTCGGGGCGAAACGTGCGTCGAGAATAGTATAAAAGTCTTGTGTGGTGGTGCATGTGAGTGGTGGTGGCATTGCTTGCTTGGGAACTTGGCTTTCTTGCTTGGTTGGGAAGGTAAACGGTGCTACGCTTGTAACTGCATGCTTGACCATACAGATATTTTTTTCTGTTGGCGGATTATAGCAAAATAATTGTATTCTTTTCTTGCTTAATCATGAACTTCCGCAAAGTAACGCCTGATTCTATCCAATAGTCATGGAGTTTCCATACTTTTGCATCAATTTTATTTAAATTTTATTTTGGGGTGAGACAAAGCCAATAGGGTTTTCCTTTAAAATCTGTGAATTCCAGGAGCAAATCTGCCTTTTGCTGGACTATGAGGAGATCCCGGATCCGTCTGCAATGCTCGAGTGTTGTGTGAACTGCTGCCAAGCCTCCAACGTGCTCAGTCGGCCGCCCGCGCAGAGGGCGATACTGCAGCTGTCTATTGATTTCTGTTTGGTTTACTGTAAGTATTATAATTATTTTTGGTTTACCCGCATCATCGTTTCATTCTAACGTTGTCATTATACACGAAATATCACCGTTTTCTAAATTCACAAACCCGTACTAAACCTACAAGATCCCTAGGTTTAATAACTAATTAAATATTATTTCAGTAAGCAGACACACATCCAAGATAAGCGAAATCCTGCCCAAATTACACACGATATGGGACACCTGCTGTCCTGACCGCAAGCGTCACATTCCCGAGGATTTGGACCCCCCAGAGAGGAGGCTGGAACTGTCCCCCACCTTCCGTAACTTCGAAGACGATCGCGCCCCCACTCCTCAATCTGATGAAGAGGTCGTTGAGGTTAAGGAGATCAAGGTCATTCAAGTTAAAGAAGTCAAAGGTAAGCAAGATCCTCACCAAGCTCTCAAAATACACCTTTTGTTCTGACTGCATTTGCCACATCACTGAGGATTTGGGAGACCCAGGACAGGAGGCTGAAAGTATGTATCTCATCGGTTGTTGAATTCTGGTATTTACCCGAATTCCACAACGAGCGACGTGTGCCTACTTCGATGAAGAGGTCATTAAAGGTAAAGAGGTCAAAAAAGGAAATCAATATTTTCAAGCAAGTACTTTTCGTTAAACATTGTTACATAATATGTTAATGTTCACCTATTTTTCGATAGTTCTTATATTTTTGTATACAAAATTGACACACTTACCACCTGTAATATTCTAGATCGTAGATTTATAGAGCATTCCATCTTTCTAGTATCACCACCAGTGGAAACACCATCAAAACAAGCACCGGAATCTGAATCGAATGGCCTCTTGGAGTTATTTGACCGCATACTATGTCCGCGCAATATAGTGCTACTGAGTGATACGAAAGTCAAGGCCAGCGAAGTTTGGGAGGCTCTGGCAGACGTGTTTGTGTTTTTGCTGAAGAACGGCTATTTGACTGAAGACTCCCTGACTGAGCAGTGTCTGGCCGTTTACAGGCAGGACTGGCCACAGGTATGTTGGTACACATGTGTGTTTTAATGTCCTATGTGATCGCAGCAGCGCAGCGTATGTCACTCTCCAGGTTCTGTTGCGGCGTGAATAAAGACAAACCAATGAACAAACGTACTGTCGCATTCATAATATTATGTATTGCGTGTGCGCGCTACAGATATTTCGCTTTCTTGCTTTTTTTTTTTCTCTAAATGCAATCTGGTTGAATTATAAAGTACCCCCAAATACCAAATTTAACAGGTCCAAAAGTCTCAGATACTCATGAAAAGGTGTTTTTAAACTATACCTACCAATTGTTTTTTGTTTCAGAATATCCTGGAAAACCTATCAACCTGTATGAAGTCAGTTTCATCGCGATGGTCCAGATCGTCAACGGGGAAGTTTACGTTATTTTTAGACTTCTTAGCGGACTATTGCAATGATATGGACTATGACTTAGTTGAATAAATGTAATATGTAGTTCTACTGATGCCCGGTTCACATTATTCCATTCCACACGCCCTCTCATTTCTTATCATGAACACCACTTCAAAACATCACTTCACTGGTTATTTGTAAATTAACCCTATATAAAGGTTTGACTGCTGTCGCCTTTTTACGCGCTATGGTCACTCAGCCGGCCCAGTAATCTGTTTGAACCTTTAAGTAAACTTAGTGTTAATTGAACATTTTTATCGCGCGTAAATAGATTTTAGAATGAAAATAAAAAAATATGACAAATAATATAACATAGAAACACCAATTCGGATGTCTTATAATATATTGTAATAACTTGTAGGATATTTTGTGAAACGTGTAGAACTAGATGTAAAAGGCTAGATTTATAAAACTTTTAACTTTTTATAAATATTTTAAATCTTAACCACCAGACTAAAGGGAAAAGATAGATAGTCAAGATTTTTTAACTGACTTAAAAAAAGAGGAATCATCATTTAACATAGATTTTTTCTTAGTTTCATTTCACGGTTGTCGATCCATCAATAAACAACAATTTAAATGTTAAATTGACTATAAAATAAGCTAAATTCTTTAAAAAATCATATGAACAAGTACTAACAAAAAGAACCTAATCAAAAAGGTCATCCCAGGTAGCCCCTGGGCCAAAGGTACTACCTAATATCGTGCGGATTTATAAATATAATTAATATAAAAGATGCGTTTCTGTCTATCTTTTATCTTTATTCTCTGACCTTTTGTCATAAAAATGAGTACCTATAATAGGTACAGTAGATTTTTTTAAAAATATGAATAGGGGTGATGCCAACTAATCATGTCAGCAACTCTCTTAGTAAACGTAGAAACGTGCGTTTAGTATGAAATACAAACTTGTGACTTTCGACTTTTTTATTTGAATCCTTAATGTGTATACAACTTGAAACTAACAGAAGAAGTGGATTTTACGCTTGGAAGATCCTCCATTTAATGATCACTAAGAAATAATTTATTTTGCGGTGAAACTTCTTTAGAATCGTTGTGAAAATTCGATGAAACGAAAAACAAAACAAAAAGGGACACCAAAAAGAGACAAACATATTCATAATAGGATTTAGCTTGCGAGAGAATGAGATAGAATACAAGTAATATTTATCTCATTATCTCGTAGGATACTTTTCTGAAGTTTCACTTCAGCCGTGTGTGAATTGCACTGCACACACACACTTTTTTTCACATCGGCAACATCCCATTTTTAACCTATTCTTGTTCAGAATAAATTAGCTTAAGTATATCTAAAAAAATATATGATAAAACAAATTAACTAGGAATGTTATTTATTAAATTCGTTTGTATATAATAGCAATGTTTTTGTAAATATTTTTTAAGGGTTTTAGCATATTTTCAATTATTATTTCCTAGTAATTTGTGTATGAACTGAAAATCGTTACGGAAATAAAATCATTGAAAGATTTAATCACTAGATGAGGCCCGTGTCTTAGTCCGCGTGGATTTACGTTTTAAAAACCCGGAGAAACTCTTTGATATTTACGGGATAAAAAGTAACATAATGTCACGCTCCTGCAGGTTCTCAACACTCCCATGCAAAAAAAACACGTCGACTCGTTGCTATATTGTTATAATGAACATTATTAAACTTTCGTATCATACTAATATTATTATAAATGCGAAAGTGTGTTTGTTTGTTGGTTTGTCCTTGAATCATGCCGCTACAGAGCAACGGATCGACGTGATTTTTAGCATGGGTATAGTTGAGGACCTTGACATAGGCTACTTTTTATCCCGGAAAATTGAGGAGTTCCCGCAGAAATAAAATAGTAGATTATTCACCACGGGGGTAATGCGATGTATTATGTCACGGGCGCCGGGATAAATCCCAAGCGGAACGAGGGATTTTAGAGTAACTCCCGAGCGTAGCGAGGGTGTTGCATCTAGAATCCTGAGAGTAGCGCGGGAGTTAGGGGCGCCCAAGATTAATACAGCATTACCCCTACGGTGAATACTCTACTTTTCACACCTCGCGATACAACCACTTCTTTCAGCTGGCGTGGCCTACTCGATTTGACAAACAAATGTCGTCAGTGCTAATCTAGTGGGCCACGGCTTCGGTTTTCGAAAATGCTGAGAACACATTCTGTTTACCGAAATTAGACTTTATGGATATAGCAATAAGAATTATGAATAAAACCTCTTTGGAATTAATAGAATTTCCTTCAGATCTTGCTTCAGATGCGCGATAATTCTAAATTCAAATCACATTATAACCCTAGGGAATAATGGATTTCAGTGCAACATTATAACCCTAGGGATTTAATGTCTTACTTTAACCTTAGATAACAGGCCATGTAATTGGGCGTTGTTGAGCGAGTGGTGTGAAAAAAAATTAAACTACGCGGACGTAGGCACGGACATCATAGTTTATAATACGAGTTACTACGGATAGTTTGAAAAATAACTTTTGTTTACTGACATTTGCGCGTGTTTGCGTCGTGAATTTTGCAGCTAATAAGGCTCCAGTACCCAACTATCCAGTTCTTTAAATTTAGTCAAACTTCTTGTTCGCTCTGAAGTGTTGCAATAGCACTAAACAGGTATCAACGGTGGTAAAAGTTATAACGGCGGAGAGCGTGCGTACCCTGTGAGAGAAATTTCCTGTGAATTTTTCTGATTTCTCTGCTTTCAAAAGCATTTCCGTGCAATAGTTAGACATTTTACTTGCCAGTACTACCAAACTCGATTTACCTACTATATTCTTGAAAGCTGAGAGTGCAAAATTGCCGGAAAAAAAAATAGGTTGGGTACATATTCCCAAATGTTCTATATTTTTTGGAAGGGGAACCCAGGCCGGGTTTGGAAAACGAAAATCAGAATGAAATTTCTCTATCTATCTATTTTGGGGTGGAAAGAAAGAAAAAACATTTATTTTCCAGTTTTGCCACAGATTTGCTTACCTCATGGGGTATACTGCAGTCTGGAGCCGGATAAAGCGCCATGCCATGTTCAAGTTTATCGGCGCGAATACGCGACTGTTGGCACCTCAGAGCAATCAAGAAGTTTGGCGTCACCTATAAGTAGGTGTAACATACTGCAAAAAATGGTTTCGATCATTTGAAATTCGAATTAAATGAAAATAGTATTATGTAACTGCCATTTTTGTTAGAGCATAGATTTAATAAAACGTAAATGTTGTTATTCTACATTTATACGCTTTGATTCGACTGAAAATACTTATTACAAACACCGAACAGCCGCCTTGCTTTGGTTGTTCATTTATCGAATCCACGCGATTACCTAAGTGTGAATACACTCGATCCAAAATGTTAAATTTTGAGTCAGTTATAATGGAAGATAAATGACTGAATATTGTCTTGCATTGTTACAAAGTACGTTGTTTTAAGTTTACGATAGTCATTAAATTATGGCTAAAATATATCTAGTGAAAGCTGAGTATATACCTAAATGGCGGATTAAAAAATATAACTATATATACTAAGTAGATTTCTATGATAAATGATTTATTTATTTCACGTAGGGCAACTTGTGTCACTTATTATACGTTAACACTCTACCACCGGTTCAGAAAATTGATTCTACTGAGAAGATTCTGAATTTCAATCAGTAAATCAATTTATTTATTTGTGAATAGTGTACATTTGAGGTGGAATTAGTGTAAAAATGCTCCTATTCTATCACACTGTGATGTACGAATATCTTATAGTTGTCCTTAGATCATAAATAATTCCTATATGTCGATGCAAGAAATCGATAACGTGATGAGAAACAATTTTATAACAACCTTATTTAATTATATTTTAACACAACGTATTATACATTTTAAAATGCATTGGCGTCTGAGGGGAGTTCCTATAGGCTTAGATTAAAATACGTCTTGAATTTTTTTATTTAGCTTTCAGTTTTGTATGGCACCTGTGTTGCCGGTCTCTCTCTCTCCGTCGTATTCCTCATTACTGAGGGCCGTGACCCCTTTCCATTAATCACATAATAATGATAGTAGTTTTCTTGGGATAATAATGCGGTGGGTTCCCACATCCTTCTGCATGCGACTCGACTAGTGTTAAACTCTTAGGTTTTTGTAACGATTATTATCAGATTTTAGTGATAATAACCGAGACCGACGGCGTAACGTGTTCTCCGAGACACGGAGGAAACGAAAAGGCCAAATTTGAACCTCCAATTTCAGTCACCCATCCAGTTACCCACTTGAGCCAACGTTGCTTAACAATCGCAATCGACTGATAAGTATGCGTTGTCACAACTAGGCTCGTCCCTCTGTATAATTTGCCGGTATCTGAAAACTAAATCTACTCTCAGCTTTCACTAGAAATACTCAAATAATATCTAGAAAGTTTAACCAGTCGATTTTACCTGTTTACTGGCGAGGCATAGTCTGGAATTTTTGGGTTCCGTGCTTGTAGAAAGGGAACCCTAGGTAGCCTATTTGTATTCATGTACGCTTTTTGTACTATTTATTTAGTGCAAATAAAACTGTGTATAAAATCAGTATATTGTAGTTTTTATATTAATAGTACTTTAACCATAACTACCAAACTCCCATACTTACAAACTATGAAAGTACCCATAATATTATCCCACAAATTTACCTGACCCGGTGACAGCGTTGCTAGCTGTGGTCCTAGATATGAAAAAAAAAATTAAAAAAAAAATTTAACAGGCATAAAAATTAGTTCCATTTTTGGCCACCGGGTCAAATTAGTTTATGGGACTGTACTACAAGTGAAAGGCGACAGCTAGAGCGTCATTAACTTTCTTCTTAATTTAAACGTCAAGAAGTTTCAAAAATAAAAAATAATCTATAATTTTTAAAATAGTTTTAGGTTGTAGTAGAATTTCGTAGCCATGTGGTCAGCCTTTTCAGAATGGGATAGCCGGCGATGGGATGCGTGACAGTGGTCATGTCCGAAGAGCAGTTGCCTTTGTTCGCGGGGAACCAAACTGCAAACACAGAGTTATATCAAAAGAAGGAATCAGAAATTTAGGATGATGCCTATATCAAAAATAAATTATTCCTAACTGATTATTAAATAGTGAGTCTTCCAAAAGACCTAAAAGTCACATGCTCGGTAAGTTTTAAGTTTGAATACCATTTTATAGAATAAAGAAAAAAAGTGCGTTGAATGACGCGATAAAATCCTTACCCAGGACCACGAAGTCGCAGGCGGGAATAAAATCTATCGAGTTACAGCAAAACAGAAAATTACTTACAGTGCCCTGGAAAAAAAATAAAACATCAGAATTAGACTAATATTATCATTAAAGTAACTAATAACTAATCTGGGTGGTCACTGCTAACTAGTCGCGACCGAAGCCATGGACCAGACCGGACCAACACCTTAGGGGCATCGCCATAAAGAAAAACGTCACTTTCGCCGAAAATAGTTGCCAAACAGTAAAGCTGTTTTGTGGCCGCCATCTTTGAAGCGGGGTACACCACACAGGCGTAGCGACTGCGGTGAGCCGGTGAGGCGTCGACCGAACAGAAACGACCTCCCTGGTGCAGTGTTGAGGGCTGTTGTCTTAACGTGTGGAGGCCCTGGATTCGATCCCCAGCAGAGTCAATTTGGGAATTTATATTTTCAGAATTTTCCCTGGTATAGCCTGGTGGGAGGCTTTGGCCGTGGTTACTTAGCATCCTACCGACAAAGACGTGCCGCCAACAATCAACCAACGCGCCATACGCGCGTCCTACAAATAGGTACCTATACTCACTCTTTAAATTGTGCACGCAGTTTTCAAGTTCCAAATAGCACATGTTTTCGAAGGTCTTGTACTCGTATGTATACCGATTGCGTGGACGCACGCCCTTGTTCTCCTGTACAAGTCGCATGGCACATACGGGGCCGTAACTAAAATAAACATAAATCATCGATATACAAGTATAAGGTAAGTGCACCTATTATGGACACGGACCAATTATGGACAATTTTTAAAACTACCTCCAAAAATAAGAAATTGGCAAAATATTTTTTTCAAATGGCAACACTAATCAGTAGTACCGATATTACAGATTGATGCCAACAATTTTTGACAGCATTCAACCATTTAGTTTTCGACCATTTCCATCTATCGCTCGCGCAGTGTACTAAGAAATTGAAAATCGGGATTTATTATAAGGATCGCGATCCAAGTAAGTACATTTATTTGCTTTTTTCATGCTAGGTGTAACGTTGATGTTAAAAAACATATTATTCATTGAATTATTGATAATGATAGATTAATTATACATTCTAACCTAAAACCTTAAAGGAATTTTAGTCTTTAATTTTATAGATGTTCATAATTGGATATTTTTTAAGCCTGAAACCAAATATGGACAGCATGGCAACATCTTATACGTATTCTATTTATTTATTCAAATTTTCTTTTTTATATCACTAGTTAAACTTTACCTATATTTTTTTTAGAAAATCAGCTCTAAATTAACACTGTCAAATTATAAGCATTCTGCCCAAAACTGGTTCAACATTTTTCTGATGCAATTGCTTTTTTTTATTCATTGTAGATATGGCAACTAGAAAAATATACATATACTCTGTTCTTGCAGTCAGCCGAACCTGAACTTCTAAGAGAAAGTCTTGAAACTTTACCTCAGACCGATGCAGCAACTACTTTGAAGCAATCATTACAGGTCTCGCAGTCTCCCAAACCTAAGCTTCTTACATAGTGTGATGACATATTACCGTTTAAAATACATGAAGCATCCGTGGAGGTCAATTCATAAATTTCTGCATTACCTGAAGACATATTAAATGCCTCTGATCAGATATCTAAATAGACATCGGAAATGTTGGGCACAGAAAATATTCAGCCGAGTATCGTTAGACCAACTAAGTACGTCACATGTTTGTGCAGAGATAAATGCTATTCATGGTGACAATCCACATCGCGAATCTGTTGAGTCCTTAGCAACGCATTACCACTCCTAATAAAGTTAAGATATCGACAGACAACACTAATTCCAAACCTTTCCTTTTAAAATCTTAAAATTTAATGCAAGGAAATTTTCCATCGCCTTTTAAACGTGCTTTATTTTGGCCAGAACCAGAAACTAAGAAAAGGCATTCTAAGGAACGAATTCCTTCAGCAATTACTGGCGAGGCTTGGAAAAGAAACAAAAAGAGGAACAGAAAAGGAAACGCATCGATGAGAGAAAGGAAAAATTACAATTAAAAAAGAAGATACTTAGCTGAGGACAAGACAAAAACACATGAAAGGAAAAGATCGAAAACCGTTAATAGAAAAGGGAAGAAAAGAGAAACATCAAGTCCTTCATCGAAAGAAAATGAAAATGATGTTCAATATCAAGAAAGTGACCAAGATTTGGAGTTATTTCCCGATGATTAGATAGATCAGCCAGATCATCGATCAGAACCAGAAGAGTCAGATGGAAATGATGTTCCCCTAACAGCCCTGCAATTACCAAAGAAAAATAATTACGTTATAATCAAATACGAAGGGGAGCACTTTCCTGAACTTATCAAAAATATTGATGACAACAGTTATGAAATAAGTAAGTACAATGGTTCTCTCGAAAGGATATACATTTCGGTGGCCTGAAACGTCAGATCAAGTTTGGTATGATAAAGAAGCTATTGTTGAAAAACTATTATTATCTTAATAGCAACTAGTAAGTAAGCCATCATTTGGTTTATGTTGACTAATGACCAAAACAAATATTATTTTTGTTGTGTTAATTAATAATATGTATCTCCATTGTTTATCATTGTTTTTATTTCAATACGGCTTCACCCGGGTGCAATTTTCAACTTTCCCGGTGGACTTACTAAAAATTTTCTTTCATAAGAACCTTCTCCTAAAATAACCGAATGTCCATAACTAGCTGTCCATATTTGGATGATGTCCATAATTGGGGGTTCATAATTGGATTTTCCTTGTCCATAAATGGAGCCTGACAATGGGTATTTTTTTTAAATTATATTTTATTACAGCTTGTATTAAACTATAAACAACGAATACTTATTATGTAAATGCTTCTTCATTTGCCTCCAAATCCCTGAGAACGTGATACGTGAAATGTAAAAATCACAAAGTAAAAATGAAAAATAAATGCTTAATCTGTCCATAATTGGTGCAATTTACCTTAAGTAGCTACTAAATGGGCCCTTTCATAGAAAAAAATGGGCGTTTAACCTTTAGATCACGCTCCTTATCTGTATAGCCCTGTCCTTGTCCCCGCCATAGCACTGTCCCGCTTTTCAGGCTAGATGGCGTTAGTAAAATAGGTCCACTTTTTTTGTTTGACAGGGCCCGTCTATGTAAATTGAGGTCGTTGACATAAAATTATATCTCTTCATCCCTCGGGGACGCTTGGGTTGCAATTTGTTTCTCATTGTTTCACATAGAATAATACGTGTTGTTAAAACTATAAAATAGTATTAAACCTTAAAAATAATCGTTCCATTTTTCCCGCAAAATAGTGTTTTTTTTAATTTGCTTACTTACTTCTGATAGATTTTCACGCATATTTGATTGCATTCCCTGTGCATTGTTGTGTTATTGTTTAAGATGAACCCTGTTGGTATTCTGGTCGATTCCTTTCTGCGATAAAAATTCAAAACTTAACAATTATACCGAAACTTATATCTAGAGGTACCTAGGTAAATAGGTACTTAACCTGTCAAAGTTAGTATAAATGGAGCTTTCTCTCAGCACAAAAAAAAGAATTTGATAATAATATTATGTTTTGTCAGCTTGGTGTAGCCGCCATATTAAATAAATCATGACGTCATCTTATACCATACTAGCTTTTTCCCGCAGCTTCGCTCACGTTAGTTTCGATTTTCATACAAGTTAAAAACCCTATTCTACCCTTAAAGAGGTTGAATTTTTAAAAAATCCTTTTTTAGCGGATGCCTACGTCATAAAGCTATCTATGCCAAATTGCATCTCGATCCGTCAAGTGGTTTGAGTTTGAGTTACTTTTTCCTTTTAAATATTAGACTAGATGTCAGATGATGCCCGCGACTTCATCCGTGTGGATTAAGATTTTTTTGTTTCCCGCAGGAACTCCTTAATTTTCCGGGATAAAAAGTATAGCCTATGTCCTTCCCCGGGATACAAACTATCCCCATACCATCCACCAAATTTTATCAAAATCGGATGAGCAGATGGCCCGTGAAAGCGTAGCAGACAGACACACTTTCGCATTTTTAATATTAGTATGTATTGAGAGGGGTAAGTACGAGTATTATTGAATGGACATCCTGCAAGTCTTTGGGAGATTAAAGTCTTTCGGTCGGATAACCCTTACCTATAAAACACCCAGTCACCATTTTCCCAGTATGGTTCATAGTAAGTGTCAATTTTCACTTTATGGTTCAATCCTGGGGGCGGCGGGGGATTACCCGTGGGAGCCCTAAAATATTAATATGCATATTATGTGGCGCAGCTAGGGAACGGCGGTCCGACTAGGGTGCCACTGTGGTGCCACCCTAGAGTATATAATAATATGTCACCGTAAAATTGCAAAAACCGTCAGATTGCAATCTAACGCTTTTTATCTCGATAGATTGTACACTGTCGACAGATTGTGAACCATTCAATGTTAAGTGTCAATTTTTGAAATAATGTAGGTAGGTATTATTTCTTATAATTTGGTTAGGGTTCGACATAAATTGTATAATTAGGATTAGATAGGGCACTAGGTAGTAGGTTCTATCGGGTTAATATACCTAACAGATTACAATCTAACGAAAAATAATGCGTTAAATTGTAATCTTTCGACAGTTTACAATCTCGCTAGATAGATTATTACAATCTAACGGTTTTCACAATCTTACGGTGACATAATATATAATATTGTGTTCCGTGGTGACACCCTTTTGGAGGAAGACAATTATTTATTTATAGACAAAAATAAAAAACCAAATTGATTTGGGCTATGAATGATGTTTACACCGTTAATTTTTAATTTGTCGGACTGTCTGTTTCCGCATCACGCTGAAACTACTTACGGATTTGTTTTTTTCTAAGTATCCCGAAAAACAATAGGGTTCCTTTAGGAAGGAGGCTCAAAGTTTTGGTCGATTGACGATTCTATTCGAAAATTTCGTCAGATGTGAATCGATTTAACCTTTATAAGCGGTTTTCTTTACAATTTACTTAGTTAGCCCCGTGTTTAGTAGATGAGTAGTTCGGAGATGAAACGTAAAAGTCCTCAACAAGTTGCAGGCAATAAATGAATAATGATGACTAATCTTTCTATATCAGATACATTTGATTTTTGAGCATAATCCCCTCTATTATGACAATATTATGTATGCATGAAGCGCGATCTATCATACTACTGGCGCCATCTATTTTAGACAATTCGGTTGTTTCATGCAGCCGAATTCAAGTATTATTCTACGTAACTACTTTTGGGACCGCTTCGAGTGCATTCGAGTTGCCTTATTTATTATGGAATATGGATGCGATTTGCGGTATAATAACCTACATTTTTTTTTATCCACTACAAGTTAGCCCTTGACTGCGATCTCACCTGATGGTAAGTGATGATCCATGATATTAAGTATCAATTGGTAAATCTATGATCAATATCATCAACAATCATCTTAATGAGGTTGTAGGTAGGACGTCGTCGGCAAGTGGGTACCTACTGGGTAGGTTTCGACACCGAGTAGTAAACTTATTGAGAGCTAATAGCCACATTTTCGCTTTGAAACACATTTCACCACTTTCAGGTGGGGGACGAGATAATAATAGCATTTCTTATTGGCTGGCTCAAGGTCAACTTTAGACAGTTATAAGTACAAAGTATATGTTACCGCGGCACTTGGGCTGCCCGCTGCGGGACAAAAATATATCGATAAAAATTACCATTGGAAAATCAACACAAATAGTTTTATTTTTTTTTAATTGCCCAAGTGCCCAAGTTCTATACTAAAGAACTTAAGTTTTCAACAACAACTTTTAATCAAATAAATAATTAATAGACATCTAACCTGTTCTTCTACTTCAGAATTGTTCGGAATTTAATGAAATATAAGTTTTTACTCAGTAAATTAATTTATTGGCATTCAAGTAGTCTAAGGCTATCGATATAATTTATCGATAGTAACACGGGCTACACTGGGCTATGCGTGGAAGAGACGGAGATAATTATGTAGAACTACATATGAAAGACAAAGAAAAACTGAAAGACATCAACGGGTTCCTTTTCATTTTGGTAAATATTTTTATGTTTTTTATTTTTTTGCGTATTGATGATTTTCATTTATTATTACAAAACTACACTTATTATGTAATGTTATCCCATCCTTTAAATAGCTGGAGGTATTGCTTCTCTTTCCACGCCATTTAATGCTACAGAGAGGCCTATTTTTCGTTCCTTACTCGATCAATTTCCGAGCACGGTCGAATACGGACTGAGGGCGGCTATAGGCACAAAACGTAGCGTTAGTACTGATAGTGCTAACGTTTGGCTGGTGAAGGGGCACGCTACGGTTTTCGACGTGTTTTCACACGGTCTAGTATCTAGATACTCGTATTTTGCACGACGACATTAATGCGTCATCTTTTTTAAAAATAAGAACTTATCTTCGATAAATTTTGAGGGTGTCGTTGCTTGCATAAGGTCGCGTTGTTCCTTTTGTTCTGCTTGCATAAGGTCGTGTTGTTCCATGTGTTTTGCTTGCATAAGGTTGTGTTATTCCATTTGTTGTCTTTGTATTTAAACTCATTAAAGAACCATATAATATGATATCTGCAAAAAATAATTAATTTCATCATAACAAATGTCATACCTATACCTAATAGACCTACTTATTATTTTTTTAAGTCGGAATCAAATCCTTCTTTGTAAAACTTTAACACTGTGCTGGACTTCAGAATATGTTATTCTGGGGGGTTAGTACTACGTAACATCGCTTAAAGCATTATTATTTCAAAAAGAAAGTTTTATGCCACGTACCTTGACGTTTCTTCAATTATGGATTATTCTAAAACACGAACGTCAACAATAGTAAAACATAGTATGCCCCTTGATTAACACTTTGTATGTGCCTATACCTATGTAACATGTTTGATACTACGTTACGTTACATTTGAGTACTTTAACGCTGGAATGAAAAATCGCGAAGAAATCTGCATGAACTGCAAGAAACCAATTATATTGAGTCTACTTTTGGATTATAGATACCACTACCACACAGTATACCATGAAATATGATGAAATACAACCTATTCAGTGAATAGACCTATGACCGCGTCTGTGCCACGTCTTGCGCGGGACATACACAAGAGTCGAAGGTCGCGGGCGAGGTGCAAATTCTATCATATTTCATGCGAAATGTATAGGTGGGTACTAGGTACTATCATGCGGGGACATAAAAGAAAAACAGCGCGGCGCGAGCGCCGCTTTCTAATTTGAAATTTCGCCGCCATGCCTCTTGTATAATTATTGTCCCGCGCCTTAAACACACGCCATTTACCTACTAATAAGTTCTTTAACCCACGACCATAGCCGGTCACTGCAAATAGATTTAAAAAATATACCTAAGTAGATATATTCGAATAATGTAACTTACAAGAAATTAACACTAAAATATAATTCAGGAAGGCTTTACTCATTCTCCGAGATTACGTAGGTATATATGGTGATTATAAATTGAATTTACATGGTCAATGAAAATAATTATTAAATCCCTATGTAACAATGTTATTACACAACTAACTTATGACCTCGATTTCGTCCGCGTGGATTGAGGTTTTTTGGTTTCCGCGGTAATTCTTTGATTTTCCGGGATGAAAAGTAGCTTGTGTTGTTGCAGACTATTATCTATCAGCCGTTGTGGCGTGATTATGTATATATAACTAACATCCATACATGCATCCAAACTTTCGCATTTGTAATGTGTTGGTGGTCAAGCACGTATCCAGACTTTTGGTTCGGGGGGGGACAAACATTGAAACAACTATGTGAAATCTGTAAAAAATTGCTGTAATCACTGTACCTACTACCTACTTCAATTTTTAATAACTTAAATTACCGTAGGTACTATAGTCACACACAATATATAATAATATCTAACTTAGATATACAATACTTACTTACTTAGTTAAATGGTGGTACTTATCAGTGGTCATGGTGTCAGTGGTGGTAGTGGTGTCAGCGGTGGTTGTGATGGTGAACGGTGGTGGTGTTGATGGTGACTGTGATGGTGTTAAAAATGGGTGACAATATATTATTTAAAAATATTTTGTATCTGTACCAAAAACCAAATCAGCACAATCTGAAACCACGTACCTAATGAAGAAACTTGAAATTTAATTCGCTATAATCCGCCACAGTAGGTAAATCTATGTGGTAAGTAGAATGTGTATCTTGCAATATTCACCACACCACATAAATCTTCCAAATTATTCTCAACGTACTGTCACATCCCTAGCTACTATGGCGTATATTGCTGACCATTCATGTAGCATTTTGACCCACTATTCGAGATTGCGAGACAATAATGTGTTAATCAGCTATATACTCGTATATTGCCTTTGATAGCAGCTAATTAATTCCAAAACTCTAGTCGTTCTGGTAATTAGTCTAATTGCTATCCAACTACGGACCTGGTTTCTGCCTGCCGGTCTGGATCAGCAATAAAAGCTAAAGCCCTGAACCAAAATATCGACGAAAGACCTTCTCGAGGTCCTCGCGAGTCGCGACAATTTATTTTGTGAGAATATTAAAATGTTCTTCATTAATAAACTACAGTTCGAGTACCTATTCGTGTTATTTCTTTATACCACCGAGTGCTTGGGACTAACAGATTACAGAACGTTTCACTCCGATGCACCGGAGCATCTTCAGGAGATGTTGACACGACAATGCACGATTGTAAAGTGACGATCGTATCGGATCGATCGGAAGTCGGAACTCTCGATACCTACTGTGGCGGATTATAGCGAATTAAATTTTAAGTTTCTTCTTTATCATGAACTTCCGCAAAGTAACGCCTGCTTCTATCCAATACCACGTACCTAGTCTGGTCTGCCCTATTTAAGTAGGTACCTAAAGCGCGAAACCAAAAGCTTGCGAAGGTGGTCACCTTCGCAAGCTGAGTGAAGTGAAGCTGAGGCCGAGCCCGAGCGAAGCGAAAGGGGGAGGTGGCGCGCGAAGCGAGCCGGCGAAACTAGTTATGATCATTCAATATAGTCTGTTCAATAAGTCAGTTTACATGGGTAAATTAAAAGGTAATTGAAAAATGGTATATAGCAACACTGTAAAATAATTACTGATGAATCGAATAGTTTTGATACTTTACATAAAAACTGTATTAATTTTGTTTTAAAAAAATATACACATAAATCAAAAAGGTCGAATGAATGGACGATTAGGGGTCAGGACCGTAAGAGGTAGTCGGCTTTTCTGCCTTCCCACTGAGTAAGCCGGCGAGTTGCGAAGATATCTTTTTATTTTATCATTACTGGGCTTACAATAGGTTTTCTTTAGGTTGGATACGGATTAAAAAAAAACTTAAAATATGTGTTTTATTTCTAATATTATATAGTGTAGTTCAGCAGTGATTCTTACAAATCATAATCGAAGTCTGAATCCAAAAACTCTATTCCAGACATTTCACCAGCACTTTTCAGTCGTATACTTTCACAATCGCTATCTGATACAGAACTACATTCATCGCCCAGTTTAATTATAAATTCTTCCAAATAATTTTCTATTATGTAATCTTGTTCTCTATACTTATTTTCGACATTTTTTACGTGATTACATTCTTTTTTCCAATCATCACTTGTTATAGATGTAAATGCTTCTTCTATCAATCTTGGAATTTCCTTCTTTTCCCTGTTTATATTTTTTTCTGCAAATTTTCTTTTCGCTAAACTCCAAATTAGCTCTATGGAGTTCAGGTCGCAGTGATAGGGAGGTAACCTTTGTATGGTATGACCATGTTCTTCAAGAATCCTATCAATCTCATAGACAGGTATAGGTTTGTGCTTTTTCACAAGCTCCAATAAAACAGCCTTGGTCATGTCATCTGTGAATTCTATACCATTAGTCACTAACCATTCCTTTATTTCATCTTTCCGTTTAGCAATTGTAGGTACTTTATTTATTTGAGTGCAATGGTAGGATGCGTTATCCATAATTATTACACTAGGCCCCGGTAGATTAGGTATTAGTTTTGAGCTAAGCCATTTCTTAAAATTTTCTTTATTCTTGTCGTGATGGTAATCAGCGTTGTTATCTTTTGATTTATATACTAGAAGTGCGTTAGGTATAAACCCTTCTTCAGTTCCCGCGTGAACTACTATATACCGTTCCCCAAGGGATGATGAACCGTCAGATGATGAACCAGGTTCATTTTCACTCTGCCAACATTTTGAAGGCCGATATGATGTGTGCACATAAGTCTCGTCCACAAAAACCAAATGTTTTCTGGTTTCGGGGGGCTCCTCACGAAGTTGTTGCATAACTCTTAGGTATCTGAAGCGCCATGCCGCAATATCCGTTCTTTCAATGAGGAGTGTTCGCTTGCTTCTTAGTTTTTTGTATTTGAAACCCAAATTATTTATCACTTTTCCCAAAGTTACATAATTTCCTTGAAAATTTATATCCACTTTCAGTTCCGCTGTAAGTTTACGAAGTGTTGGCATTTGTTTTCGAACTGCATAAAAAGAATGAATTTCAAGGAATGTTTGAATTTGAATGAAAATTGAATGAAAGTCATCTAAATTTACTTTGAGAGGACGCCCAGACTTCGATCCTTTACCTTTTCCCGGTGTACGGAATACACCATCATTCAATCTAGCCTCTGCTTTAATACGAGTGTGACTCTAGAAATACCTGAAAACGGAATAGTGTATTTTAACCAAGTATTTATGCAGCTAACGTAACATAACTGCATATTGTATTACTTATTTATATTCTTTCAATTCAATAATATTAACTTTTAATACACTACAATATTATTAATATGTACTGACAATAAAAGAAATTAAATAATAATCAAGTATCAAACAATGTTTGATGTTCTACACACCGGTCATGGCGGACACTCGCTCCATTACTTTGTTTTTGTTCGGCTTTTTCTCGTTCACAATATATTATAATTTTAAGTAATGCCCTTTCACCTCTATTTAATGCTTTAGGCATTTTAAAAACCACAATTAAAGCAAGATTTTGAATAAAATATGAGAAACAATCCAACATTACACAAATACTTGACACCGGCGACCGGAAACGGAAACAGCAAGTAAGGTATTGCCAGATTGCGATTTTTTATTTCTTTCAATATTATCCATGTAAACTGACTTATTGAACAGACTATACCTACGTAATATAACTACCTAAGTAGGTACATACGTTTTGAGTAATGATTTCATGAAATGATCAATTCTTTCGCGATTTAACGGTGGAGGGACTATTCCTAGGTAAAGTTTTCTGAAATCATCTACGAACTCTAACAAATCGAAGGTCAAAAGAATCGTATAGATAGAATACATGGAGGTAGGAAATTAGTACCATAAATAAGCCGTAGACCTAGACAGGAAAAAGGACTTTGATGTTGTATTTAAAGAAAAAGGACAGAATCAGCTGGGCGACCGGCTAAAAATCACAGCTAATGTAACGATCGCAATCACCTCCAATTGGTTATCACTCTTCCACTATTGGACCAAATCCATTGACGCTGCAAGAATACCATAAATTCAGCCAATCACGACAATAATTGATACTGTAACAATGATTGATGCAGAAGTTACGCAATCGCACTGCAGCTCGAGGCGAGCCCAGAGACAAGTTGAGCCGACACATCGTTTGATTTTGACAACCAGATTGACAACGCTGCTGTCATTTCACATTTGTCAAGCCGTAAAAAATGCAAAAAATATTAGTTTGTGAATGTTGCGAATTGTGATTTGTTTATATATTGTATTAGGTACTTTTCAAGAAATATTATTGAAAAAGCATGAAAAAATGTCCGACTTGTTCAACAACAGCGGCATATGCCGCTGTTGCCACGCGCAAGGCAGTTTCAAAAGCTTAAACCAGACATATGTCTGCGAAGGGCGCAGAGAAACATATTCAAATATGTTACAACAAACATTTAACATAGAAGTAAGTAACTATCTGTGAATTCTTAAGTTAAATGTATGAAATACCTACGCACCATGTAATAAGTGTTTAGAATAAAAGTCAGTGAAACTTTGAGGTTTAATCTCTAGAGGCTAGTGAACCACCTCAAGAGGTTTCTTGCTTAGAAAATCTGTATTCCATTTGTAAATTTATATGCACACAAATTTTCTGAAACGCCACCCATATTTACTAAAGATGATTACTTTTATTTACTTACTGTCAATTTATAACCAACTCTTTATCCATTCCTAAACATAAAACACCAATAACTCTTGTACACAAACTTAGATAACAAGAAAATGGTGTAAATCTAGATAAATACAAAAATAATACTAGAAAAACCCAAATTTATGAGCGCAATAGCACAGGCATTATCTTGTCATAAAATAATTAATCTTTCAGATAAAGCCAGGACCAACAGCATTGGATGTATATTCTATATGTGATATGTGTATCCTGAGACTGCGTGATGCAGAACAGTTTAGACATCAGGTTGTTACCTGTGAACAGCTGTTTTATCAGTATTATAATATACATTCACATAGAGGTAATATTATATTAATAAGTAACATGGAGCCTTTACTATGCCGAATTTGATGTGGAATATTTGTAAACAAACCATTAATTGGTCCTTTAAATTGTTATCATACATTTCATAGTGAAAAATTGTACTTTATCATCATTTCCTAGTTATACATTTATAATTTTATTTTAACATGATTTCATAGAACTCAACATAACTGCCAAACACCTGGTAACATGTAAGAAAATTTGCTTTAAAAATAAATTAACGAATTTTTAATTAGACACATATCAACCCTATATTTTAGCTCAAATGTAGATAGTGAACACAGATAAGTACAACATTTGGATTTTTGAAATATAATTAATTTTTATGCACAGCAGAAATTATTATAATTGCGAAATACTTATATTTGTTTAACCTAAGCAAAGTTGAATAAATGTGGAATCCTATTTTTGTTTCATTATGGACGTACTTCATTGTGGACGTAGGTATAAACCTATGTCCACCATGTTGGTTTTGCCTGCTTTGGTTACGATTTATTTTACATAAACAAGCAATTTTTACCTCTTTATTGTAGATATTGATAGATAATGTAAATATATCTAACCCTCTGACTTATTTTAGTCAAGTATTTAAATAGTTTGTAGGTGTTTGTTTCAATAGGTTTTCAACAGAGCAATGGATCAATGGGATTTTTTTGTATGGTTGTAGTTGAGGACATAGAGAGTGATATAGGCTACTTTTTATACAGGAAAATAAAGGATTCCCATGGGAATAATAAAAACGTTTTTCAAGTGGTCGAAGTCGAAAGTATCAGCTACTTTTCAGTAAAATTAAATAATAAGATTCTTTACCTATTATAAAAAGTATAAATATCATTAATGGTATAGTCTGTCTACTAAAGGCATCTACTGTCTGTCTAGGCTGTCTACCAAAATGGTAGCAAATTTAAAATGATCGGGTGTCACTCGATGAACTTGGGATAAAAATACTTGATTGTTTTGTATTTCTCCAGTGTTGCCAGTAACTAAAAATGTTAAGTAATCCATTACCAGCTTTAATTACAGCATAATAATATGTACACACTTTTTTTATTTTCAGGAATTGAATCCTATGATAAAGAGGTAAAGGAAGAAGCAGAAGAAAAAGACGGTGAGTCAAATAAAGAATATAGAAACCTGTATGTAAGATTAAACATCATTAACTTTAAAAATGTTAAGATTAAAATATAAGTAGGATATTTATTTATCTGTAGATGAAATAAAAGGCCAACGAAATTAGCTCATATCAGAAATTCACCAAGTATAGCAAAATTAAGTAATTTCGAATTTATTTACAGTTAGCCTGGCCAAAATAGTGACTGAATTTAATGAGTATTTCTTGTACATTCGTGCAGAATGTGTGTCGGAGAAATAGCCTTTTTGCTTTTTCTCTTTATTAGCCATTGCTAATAAAGAGAAAAAGCAAAAAGAAAGTGAAACAGTTTTTAGTGCATTATTTGCTGCAAGAATCAAATAAGTATAAATATAATAAATATAAATATTATAAATGCGAAAGTTTGGATGGATGGATGTCTGGATGGATGAATGAATGGATGGATGTTTGTTACTCAATCACGCCGCACGCCGGCTGAACGGATCTGGCTGAAATTTGGCACAGAGATAGATTATAGTCTGGAATAACACATAGGCTACTTTTTATCCCGGAAAATGAATGAGTTCCTGCGGGAACCAAAAAACCTCAATCCACGCGTACGAAGTCGCGGGCATCAGCTAGTGGAGAATAAAAGGAATGTTCAATTTATTTTATGAAGACAGTGCACAGATTTTTTTGTTAACTATGCAAGAAAGTCTGTACATTCATTTGATGAGGTGCTGTCTGAAAGCCAATATAAAAAACCAACCTACTTTTTTAAATTTGCCACCATTTTGCACTAGACATGACACAAATCTAATCTTAGGCCTGTACTAATAAACCGATATCAGTTACAGGTTCTGAAGCATCAGTCCTAAGCATAGATTGACCTCTACTTGAGAAAGTATTGCTAACTGATGTTTGGTTTAGGTTAAAGGCCTGAGATGGAAAATTAGAAATACATTTTCAAGTTGACGGCCTCTATGGCGTAGTGTTGAGCGCTATTGTCTTAACGTGGGAGGTCCGGGATCGATTCCCGGCAGGGTCAATTTGGGAATTTATGATTTCTCAATTTTCTTTGGTCTAGTCTGGTTAGAGACTTCTGCCGTGGCTAGTTACCACCGTACCGGCAAAGACGTACTGCCTAGCGATTTAGCGTGCCGGTACGATGCTGTATAAAACCGACAAGGAATATGGGTTTAAGGCGCTGTGAGCTCACGAGATGAAAAACACAGGCGCGGGGGGGTGAAATCGAGCAAGCGTATGTCGCAAAAAATGCATGAAATCATTTGTAAAAAAATTAATATTTACTTTTCAATACAAATGAATCCGACAATGTGTTTGATATAGAAATATGAATTTTATCTTATATTTCTAGAGCTAATTATTGGTTTCAATAAGGAGAAAAACTGCTTTAAAAGGTAAATTTAGAGGTATGTTTAAAATAAATTTCTATGCAGAGATTTCTTTTAAATTGTGTTTTGAGATGCGTCAATGTCTGCTTAAAGGTCTTGAAAACAGCAAATAATTTTTACAAGCATACATTATGTCACCGTTTGATGGATACACTGCTTTTAAAAACCCCCTTTTACGCTACACAGGGCCTTAATGTAACTGCCTTACCCTTACAGGTTAGCCCGCTACCATCTTAGACTGCATCATCACTTACCATCAGGGGAGATTGCACTCAAGGACTAACTTGTAGTGGAATAATAAAAAGAACAAATTTTAATAAGGATTTAAATTGAGAACAACAGTCAACACTATATGGTTTTCACCGTAATGGTCTTTTAAAAAGGGTCACTTGTTTCCAGAACAGAAGGAACTACAAGATTTACAGCTTGAACAGGACAGCAGTGATCAAAAATTTCTTGATGATGGTGCGTTTTTTAAATTTAGTTCATATAAGATATGCCTGGGACTTGGATTCAGTTTTTTTGATTTCCGCGGGAACTTTTAAATTTTCCGGGATAAAAAGCAGCCTTTGTCCTTTCCCGGGATACAACCTATCCCTGTACCAAATTTAATCAAAATAGGTTGAACAGATGGACCGTGAAAGCGTAGCAGACAGACAGACACACTTTCGCATTTTTATAATATAAGTATGGATTTTGTTTCAATTCATTTAAAGATATTTCACTGCGGAATTAGGTACACATTTATGGGGTCCTAAAGTAACTTTAGCAGAAAAGTTTTAAATTCGATATAGGATTAATCAAAGTATCTGCATACTCTTTTAGGTGTTTCTCATTCGGAAGCTTTTGAGCCAGAGGACGACGATCAACCTCTATCTACCCTCCAAAGTCAATGTAAACCAAATGACAACTGGGAATTATTTGACCGTAAGCATTATTATTGCGAGTTGATACAATACACTGTGACAATTAAATATCACTTGCTTTTAGGAAGGTTTCTTGTAATACGGTCATGTGGTAGTTTTACATCGACAGATTCTCGGGAGTTTTGAAAATTGGTGTATTTTATAGATTTCGACGTGCTATTTCCAAATTTCCACTTTGCCACCTCGTATCTTTGCCGCTCGCACCGCCATTTTGGAAAAATGGCGCCCAAAAGCAGTTTTTTGATAATAACTCCTTTCCGACTAATTTTACGATGAAAACTCGTACAATTTATGTAGTTACCTTTTTTTTTTTGTGAAATCAATAGTTTCATCGTACGAGAGCCGCAAACCATAACCTCAACCATCACCTTCCACAGCTCAAATAAAATTGTACACCAATTTTCAAAACTCCCGCGAAACTTTCCAGTTAACCCCCGTTTTGATCACCAAATTACTGGGTTATTGGTGTAGGAAAACATTGTGCTTCGCGACGAAACCTGCTTGCATACCTGAGAATTCTTCAAAACGCGATACGAGGTAGCATCGTGGCTTGATGCTATCTCGTATTTTTTAAATGATGAAAAAGCATCGGTATGAATTGTTCCAGTGAATAATAATTAATCTAATTGATATAATTAATTTACGATGTTTTTGTAATGGTGATAATAAAAAAACCGACTGAGTTTGTAGTGGACTCGGCATACGACATACAAGGCACGACGTCGTATCGTCCATTTTAGGATTTCACTTTATTATAGGATGATTCATACCTTGCTTATGAGTATCCCTTTATAAAGACTGAATGATTGCTATACACCAATATATACAACAGACTTTTTAGTATATTGATTGACTTGAGATTTGTTCCTCAGGTGACTCCAAACCAACGCGAAGAAAAAAAGGCAAGGAGTTCAGTTGTGAAATATGCAAAAAGAAGTTCTCTTACAATGGCTCTCTAGAAGTACACATGCGGACGCACAGCGAAGAGAAAACCTACCTCTGTCGCATATGCAACACTAGATACACACTAAACAAAGAACTAATAAACCATATAAATACATCACATTCAGTTAATGGCGTATTCTGTTGCACGTTTTGCTCGAAAAGTTTTGAAAAAGCACGTATGTTGAAAAATCATCTATCTACCCACTTTGGGGACGAAAAGTTTAAATGCAGCCACTGTAATAAGGAGTTTCAGAGAAAAAAAGGTCTCAAAGAGCACATGAAAACGCACACGGGCGAGAAAAACTACACATGCACCATTTGTAACAAATCCTTTGGCCACAATCAAACACTGAAGTCCCATATATTGACTCATACGGGAGAAAGGCCGTATGTTTGTGACGTATGCGGCAGGAGATTCCCTCAACGAACTCATTTAAAACGGCACATATTCATAATACATACTGGCGTCAAACCGCACAGATGTAAAGTGTGTCAAAAACAGTTTTCCAGCAAAAGTTACCTGTCGATACACGAAAGGCAACATACTGGGGAAAGACCATATGCATGCGAAGTGTGCAAGAAAGATTTCACGGCGTATACAACTCTCAAAGTGCATATGCGAGTTCATACCGGAATAAAACCGTACATATGCTCCTTTTGTCATAGACAGTTCGCACAAATGGCCAGTTTTAAACTCCACGAAAGAACTCATACGGGCGAAAGACCATTTTCGTGTAAAGTGTGCAAAAAAGCGTTCTCAGATAACGGTTATTTGAAAATACACATGCGCGTACACACTGGTGAAAAACCGTTCAATTGTGAGGTGTGTAAACGGTCCTTTAGAGAGACCGGGCAGCTGAAACGACATATGCGGGTTCACACCGGAGTAAAACCGTATACTTGTAAGATATGCAATAAACAGATCGGTAATTTATCCAAACATATGCGCGTACATTCCGACGAGAGACCATTCAATTGTAATGTTTGCAATAAACAGTTTTCAATTAATGGGAACTTAAAGTTACATATGCGTATTCACACGGGTGAGAGGCCGTTTAGCTGCAGTATGTGCAATAGTCATTTTACACAGAGTAGTGGACTAAAAAGACATAGGTGTACTCATATAGGTAAAGCTGAATGATGAATGCATATTAAAGTTGCAGTTTCACATTCAGCGTGTTAAAGAACTACACAATAGAAAAAGATGGGATGTATATGTACTTAAAAAATTTCACTCACAGCGCTGTGCTGAGAATAATTTGCAAGATTTGTGTGGTGTGGTGAATATCGCAAGATACACACTGTTCCACATAGATTTACCTGTTGTGGCGAATTGTAGCGAATTAAACTTCCAGTTCTTTCATTATCATGGACTTCCGCAACGCCTGCTTCTATCCAATATTTGAACATTTATCTATCTCGTCCAGCGCTCGTGTCTTCGTTTGATTTAATGTTACACAGATTCGCTCGTTTGTTTGCAAAATCAAGTTGTAACGAAGCACCGAGCGTCATGGTCGTTGTTCGGTTCGTGAAACGGCATCGCTTTAGGTTGCATCACCACTTGCAAGCGCAAGTCTGATTGCAGCCAAGCGCTAGCCTATATATTAAAAAAAAACAAGTAAATGCTCACAATATTATAATATGGATTCGACAGCTAAACTCCATAACAGTAACGTCTTTGCGCATTTAATTGACTGGTGAAAATATTTAGAGTAAGTAGTTTTTTTTATATTTAATGTCAGGTAGGTAATTCACTAATAAGTTCAACCACAAGTTTATCGTGCATAATTAATTTTATTTTATGTATACGTATTCGTAAATCAGTATTTTTACATGCATACATTTTTGTAGATTTCTTATTTAAGCACTAAGCAAATTAAAGTACCTATTTATTATTATATTCTATTTATATTATTTCAATAAATGACATCCCCTAATCCTTCCACAATAATAAAAATAACAACTAACAAAATTAACGACTGGTGACTGTGTAGGCCAGTGGAAGGTGAGTAGGTATTAAAAAAGTTGCCTGCCGGCCAGCAGCGTTACAAATTACAATACGGTAATTATCCTTATTATAGACAAGAAAAATTCACGCACGTGGAGGTAAGAGTTATTTGTTCAACAAGATAGCAAAGTTCGTTTTTCTTGCGAGTGCCTAGAATATCATACTAATATTATAAATGCGAAAGTGTGTTTGTTTGTTGGTTTGTCCTTCAATCACGCTTCAACAGAGCAACGGATTGACGTGAATTTTTGCATGGGTATAGTTGAGGACCTGGAGAGTGATATACTTTTTATCCTGGAAAATTAAGGAGTTCCCGTGGGAATTAAAAACTTATTTCACGCGGACGAAGTCGCGGGCATCAGTTAGTAGTCCATAATAGAATAGAATTCTATTCTATTTGGATCTGATTCTAAACTAGAATCCAGATAGAAGTGAGGGATTTAAAGGCATAAGAAACAAAAAAATTTGCTATCATGTGATACATACAACTTACAATGAATGAACTCAAAAGTATAATATTAAAATTAACTACACTCGCCGGCATATTTAGCGGAACATAAAAAAAAGGTTTGATATCAGTATCATATAAGGTTGCTGGCTGGTTTATACGTCATTTAATTTAAAAAGAAATATTTTCAAATTAAGTAAACAACTGAACATCACATTTTATGCAATTGTTTTAATTTTATTCAAATACACCTTATCTGGAGCGAACTTCGAGTATTTCTTCCTTCTGAGTTTGATTTAAAATTTCATTGAAATACTGTTTTTTGTTAGTTTTTTTTAATCGCGTATCTTTCTGGAGTTGATGACTGAATTATGCCTGACTTAGCCCCAACGGAGATTGCCAGGGCACTCGAAATGCGAAGAAATGGTCAAACCTACAGAGTGATATCCAGAGATCTTCGTCGACCAGTTTCAACGATCCAACGGTTCAGGGAGACCGGTACTTATGTGAGAAGAGCAGGACAAGGCAGAAAAAGACGCACTTCGAGTAGGGATGATCGTTTCATTCAGCTTCGTGTACGTAGGAACCCCCGTTTGACGGCCGTCCAAGCCCGACATGCGTTAGAAGCAGTGCGGGGTGTAACCGTAAGTGAGCGTACGGTACGAATAAGGCTCGAAGGTTTGGGTTCATTTGTGCCCGCCAAGGCTCCAAGGCTCGAGGTAAATCATCGTAGAAACAGGTTAACTTTTGCTCAGGAACATCGACTTTGGAACGCGGACCAATGGAGTAAGGTATTGTTTAGTGATGAGTGCAGAATTCTCTTAAATCAAATTGACGGCAGGCAAAGAATATACAGACGCAAAGAAGAACGATACATTCAGACAAATTTTGAAACTACAGTTGCATACGGTGGTGGATCAATAATGGTTTGGGCGGGCATTTGTTTGAGATCTCGCACAGACTTGGTAGTGATTGACAGAGGGAGACTGCAGACCGCTATATCAGAGAAGTTTTAGAAGAAAATGTCGTACCGTTTGCCCCATATACCGGTGACGATTTGGTTTTTATGCAGGATAATGCTCGGCCGCATACCGTTCGGGTAACTCAAGCTTGTCTTAATGATACGAATATCACTGTTATGGAGTGGCCGGCGAGATCACCGGATATGAACCCAATAGAGCACGTTTGGGACTTGCTGAAAAGAAAAGTTAAGTCCAGAATTCCAGCTCCTGCCAACGTGGGTGAACTGCGAATCGCCGTAGTTGAGGAATGGCGGAGACTATCCCAAGAGACCATCGATAACATCATTCTCAGTATGCCAAGACGGGTAGAAACTTTAATAAGACCACGTGGAGGAAATACGCGATATTAATCACCATTTTTCTAATTTAATTAATTGTTATTTTAGTATTAAATTTCACTTTTCCCGGTTACATGAAAAGTTCAAGTACCATTTCTCACAAATAGCCTTTACTCGCAAAATCTGTTCTTAATGTGATCTCATTTTTAAGTAAAACAAATGAAACTTTAAATAACAATAGAAGTGTAGTAAGTAGATTTTAAAATAAAACCATATTTTTTTAATTATGGACCTTTTTTTTATGTTAAAAATAAAAACATAATATGTTAGCATAATAAAATATCGCATAGGATGTGACGGAGTTTCCGAATGTATCGCGAAAAAATTAAAATAAATGTTCAATCCACAGTGTTCAACTTTCTGACTGGGGTGAGGATGTGGGACGAGTGAGTGATATGTACTCGTCCGCACCAGTAGGAAGATCTTCCTTTCTGGTCCGACCGTTGTAAGTTTGAACGGTCAGAAAATTTCGATATCGTAGACTTCTCGCTTATATATATTTTTTTTAAATATAATCATTCCCTATTGTCCTGGCATCTTGCTCCACTTTTACCTGTATATGTGCGTTATGTTTTTTCAGTTTGTGTATTCGTAGACTTTTCGCTTTTATATACTTTTTATCACAGAGGTTACAATCATGAGTTATCCCACAGTGGATTTCTCTAACGTGTCGATTCAAGGCACGTGATTCGGAATATGATTTTGGGCACTGTTCGCACTGAAATAATCTCTCCGTATGTGTCTTCATATGTTTCACCATATCTGTTACGGTCATGTTGCACAAATTACACTTTGTTTTCACCACAAATTGTTTATTAGGATCGTGGATGCTTTTCATGTGTCGTATCATCACCGCTTTAGTAGCGAAATTCTTATGGCATATTGCGCATGGAAATATTTTCGCGGTACCCATATGGCGTTCGATATGGCGTTTTAGAGCAAATCTACCCGAAAATTCTCTTCCGCAATAATAGCATATGTAAGATTTGACGCCAATGGACCTAGTATTGCACCGAAATTCCGGGTCTGTATGAAGCCTCTCGTTATGGTAACGTAAGGCAGTACTGTGCACGAACGCTTTGTCGCAATGTTGACACACATATGGGCGCTCTCCAGTGTGCGACCTTGTATGAATTTTCAATATTTTACGCGTAGAGTATGTTTTAGGACACTGGTCGCATTTGAATGGCCTCAGTTTCTCGTGGACAGCACGGATGTGCGATTTCAAATTGGCCATATCGTTGAATGTGTGTCCGCATAATTCACACATGATTTTTTTATTTCTACCCAAATGGAAATCGATGTGTTTTCTCAAACTTGTCTTATACAGAAAATCTTTGTTACATATATCACATGTAAAAATTTTTTCTCTTGTGTGCTGGTTTTTATGAAGTGCCAAATTCGATTTCGTCGTAAATACTTTGCCACATATATCACATTCGTGTTTTATAGTACTATGAATAGGTTCGTGCTTAATTAATGCCTCTTTTGAGCCAAACATTTCTTTACAAATCTTACAAGAAAATATAGAATGCTCTCTCTGTAAGTGATTTCTAAGAGTTATTGCAGATTTGAAGGTACTGTTACAATTATGGCAAGTATTAACTGCGCCAGTGTCACTATTATCCTTGATTCTTGGCTCAGATTTGGGATTACCTGCGGGAAAGGTACCATTGAATATTCTGTGGTAAGGACAGTCTAAGAAGATAGGTAAGCTCTTTCCTATCAGTCGTTTGACGGAGTGCAAAAGAAATTACCTGGCATATTAAATTTTTCCACTTCTAAACGGTTCTTTTGATTATGCTTGGCGTTTGATACATTTGATTTTTTCTTTTCTAAGCATTTCTTTGGCTGAATTTTGGAGTGAGTTTCAACAGTTTTTTCTTTTTGCAAGCACTCCGTGACAATTTCAGTACATGGTGTGGCCGAATTTTGCTTTTCTAAACAATTTTGCTCATACTCAATGATTTCTTGTTTCTCTTTGTCGTTGTCATTGTTAGATAATTTTATATTATCTGCATGTTCCGCGTTAGAATGTTCATAATCGTGAGTATCGTCGTTACACTCTGAAAAAAGACGCGACTTTAGATGATAAATTATAGCAACTACTTAGATGACGATCTCGACTTCATCCGCGTAGATCTAGATCAATAAAGTCGCTGTGTCAGTCTTCAGGGTGCAAGCTTTTTACTAGATTTCGTCGTCAAAATCGGTTCAGCGTGTGGGCTTTGCAACAAGATAGAAATACGCACTTTCCTATTGCAAATTCAAATGCTTTTTATTCAAATAAACTTTATATAGGTACTAAATGATGCCCGCGTCTTTGTCCGCGTGGATTAAGTTCCGGGATAAAAAGTAGTCTATGTCCTTCCCCGGGTTACAAACTATCCCTATACCATCAACAAGTGCAAATAAAATTACCTGGTATATTAAATTTTTCGTCTTCTAAACGGTTCTGCTGTTTAGTCTTGGCTTTTGATACATTTGATTTTTGCTTTTCTAAACAATTTTGCTCATACTCAATGTTTTCTTTTTTCTCCTTGTCGCTGTCATTGTTAGATAATTCTATATTATCTGCATATTCCGCGTTAGAATGTTCATAATCGTGAGTATCGTCGTTTATACACTCTGAAAAAAGACGTGACTTTAGATGATAAATTATAGCAACTACTTAGATGACGATCTCGACTTCATCCGCGTAGATCTAGATCAATAAAGTCGCTGTGTCAGTCTTCAGGGTGCAAGCTTTTTACTAGATTTCGTCGTCAAAATCGGTTCAGCGTGTGGGCTTTGCAATGAAGTCGCTGTGTCTGTCTCCAGTAGGGCTAGCATACGCAGGACGAGTTAAATTATGTTTACCTGTTATCTCTATTTGTCTACCGAAGCTAATATGGTTACTTGTTTCGTTACGTCAAAAGTAGAGATAAAAGTAATATTTCTTATCTGTGATATTTTTCTCTACGAACCCTTACATGCCGACCATTTTTTTCTTGTAATATACCGCATTCTGTGCGTGTAGGGTAAACGAAAAATTAGCCGGCAACAACATCTCTCTCTCTCGTCGCGAGATATCTCGTTATGGGCATGCTAGGCCTGCTGGGTGTAAGCTAAATACTAGATTTCGTCGTCAAAATCAGTTAAGCGTGTAGGCTTTGCAACGAGATAGAAATACCTAAGCACTTTTCTATTTAAAATTAAAATGTTTTTTATTCAAATAAACTTTATAATAGGTATGAAGATGATAAATTATGCAAAATTCCTCGACTTTTATTTTCACTTCGGGTTTTATCATCTTGTCACCTGTAAATTGTTAACTTTTGGATTGCTTTGTGATAGCTCTATCCGCTAGTAGTGCGCTGCGTTGTGTCAGACCTATCCAGCCGATAATCGAACCTGTGTCGGTTGCATTTTATGCGATTTTAAGATTTATTTATGTAGATATAGAGTATAAACTTCCTCGAACATGAATCATAAAGAATTAAATAACCAAAGACAATCATTCATTCAAACTTTTCATGTCACTTTGAAGGTCATATCTGAAATACAAAATCAGTTCGCCCGCGTAGTGATTATATCCTCTTTGTTCGCGCGCTACGCCCGCCATGGAACGCGGTAATATGGCGGCCCGTACCGGAGAAATCTATTATTTTTAACAAAAGTAACAAACGAAATTTGTTTAAATGTTACGTTTAATTGTTATTTACTAAATTTAGAAGCTGTTAAAACAAATTAAATAAATAAACTTCGCATGATTTTCGAAAATTCTATCAATAAAACCGATACTTCCGGTTACCGGAAGTGTCGTTCTTTTTCAAATTTTTTTACACTATAATCTCGCAAAATTATGTAATTATCTTCCATTTCAGTAAATAAAGTAGTAAATATCATAAATTAGTTATCTTAGTTTCGATATATATAGCCTGGCAATTATTCATAGCACATCAAGGAAAGTGAAAAAATACATCGAATTGCACCGAAGGCGTGATCACATCAAATTTCGCCTAGGTCACGTGACCTAATAGCAGCGACTAATACATTTTTTATAACAATTTAGCTGCCTAAAGGTTAATCCCATTAAAACATAAATGTGAAATGAGAGCTAAGTTCAATATTATGAACTTGGTTCTCGAGTGTGAAATCTAAATGGGTACAAAGTTCAATGATCAGTCCTGAAATTTATTTATAACAACATAAAATATTTTATAACAACTTAAAATCTAATTTATTTTGATAACTTAGGATAATAATTAATATATTGAAGACTAAGGTTTGACTTGGCTAGATTTCATATACGAATTATTATCAAACTTGGCTCTCATTTCACATTTATGTTTTTGATGGGATATCATAACTTTTTGTACTCTTTATTAGAGCTCATTTGTGCCTTGATTTGACTTGGATCTAAATTGATAAGATGTTCTTCATCTAAGGTTTTAACTATGGAGCGTCCAACGGTCGCCTGCCCTTTACTTAAAATAGAGGAGCCTATGTCGAGAATAGAGCTGTCAAGGCTAAGGTCTTGTGATTTGTGGATAGTAATAGCACATGCTAAGCAAATAGGGAATTGTTCCCTGTGAACATAATACATTACTTAATATCTGAAACTTGATCTTACTGTGAAATGTCTTACTTGGTTTTACCGCGGCCTCATGCTCCTTTAGCTTTTCATCCCTATAACGTTTAGCGGCTGCCCGATTCACCTCGGGGTGTTTCTCTGCATAACGTTTCACGGCTGCCCGATGCACCTCGGGGTGTTTCTCTGCATAACGTTTCTGAGCTTTTCTCACTACTTCAGGATGCGCTTGTTTATAACGCCGATTAGCATCACGCCGTTGTTCCGCACGGGATTTTTCAGAAGTTTTAGGTCGACCTGGTTTACGCTTTTTAGGACGGCCCCTTTGTTTTTGTTTTGACGAGTTTTCGTTTTCCTTCAAGGACTCGTTCTCTTGAAGTATATCGGGAGAAATAGATGCATTGTTGATGTCTTGTTCCACTGGAATACAAACGTCATAAGGGCCCGAAGAGAGATTTCCTATAAAGACCAATCGCTTTTTAGGATATCTCTCTTCGCCGAACACCATCCTGATGAAACACTTAATATCTTAATATTATGTTATTAATAAGTTAAGTTCGATCTTAATTTCATGCAAATCTACTGCAGCCTTTAATTCAGAAGCAGCTTCATAACTTGTCGAACAAAGCGTGCTTGCTCGATACTCTTCTTCAGCGCAGTAGGTAAGGATCCTCCTTTGGAGCGCTAGTGTAGACACTTAAATCTTCCCAGTTACAACATACATACTCTACTATAGTCTCACGCAACCTATTGGTTTGTTGTATATCACTATACTCAAACAAAGAATATTCTATAAGTAGAAGTAAAATGCAACTCAATGTTTTCTTTTTTCTCTTTGTCGTTGTCATTGTTAGATAATTCTATATTATCTGCATGTTCCGCGTTAGAATATTCCGGGATAAAAAGTAGCCTTTGTCCTTCCCCAGGTTACAAACTATCCCTATACCATCAACAAGTGCAAATAAAATTACCTGGTATATTAAATTTTTCGTCTTCTAAACGGTTCTGCTGTTTAGTCTTGGCTTTTGATACATTTGATTTTTGCTTTTCTAAACAATTTTGCTCATACTCAATGTTTTCTTTTTTCTCCTTGTCGCTGTCATTGTTAGATAATTCTATATTATCTGCATATTCCGCGTTAGAATGTTCATAATCGTGAGTATCGTCGTTATACTCTGAAAAAAGACGTGACTTTAGATGATAAATTATAGCAACTACTTAGATGACGAGCTCGACTTCATTTGCGTAGATTTAGATCAATGAAGTTTCTGTGTCTGTCTGCAGTAGGGCTAGCATACGCACGACGAGTTAAATTATGTCTATCTGTTATCTCTATTTGTCTACCGAAGCTAATATGGTTACTTGTTTCGTTACGTCAAAAGTAGAGATAAAAGTAATATTTCTTATCTGTGATATTTTTCTCTACGAACCCTTACATGCCGACCATTTTTTTCTTGTAATAAACCGCATTTTGTGCGTGTAGGGTAAACGAAAAATTAGCCGGCAACGACAACATCTCTCTTTCTCGTCGCGAGATATCTCGTTATGCGCATGCTAGGCCTGCTGGGTGTAAGCTATTTACTAGATTTCGTCGTCAAAATCAGTTTAGCGTGTAGGCTTTGCAGCGATATAGAAATACCTACGCACTTTCCTATTTAAAATTCAAATGTTTTTTATTCAAATAAACTTTATAATAGGTATGAAGATGATAAATTATGCAAAATTCCTCGACTTTTATGTTCACTTCGGGTTTTATCATCTTGTCACCTGTAAATTGTTAATCCCATTAAAACATTAATGTCAAATGAGAGCCAAGTTCAATATTATGAACTTGGTTCTCGAGTGGGAGATCTAAATGGGTACAAAGTTCAATGATCAGTCCTGAAATTTATTTATAACAACATAAAATATTTTATAACAACTTAAAATATCATTTATTTTTATAACTTAGGATAATAATTAATATATTGAAGACTAAGGTTTGACTGCGCTAGTTTTCATTTACGAATTATTATTGAACTTGGCTCTCATTTCACATTTATGTTTTTGATGGGATATCATAACTTTTTGTACTCTTTATTAGAGCTCATATGTGCCTTGATTTTACTTGGATCTAAATTGATAAGATGTTCTCCATCTAAGGTTTTAACTATGGAGAGTCCAACGTTAGCCTGCACTTTACTTAATATAGAGGAGCCTTTGTCGAGAAGAGCCCTGTCAAGGCTAAGGCCTTGTGATTTGTGGATAGTAATAGCACATGATAAGCAAATAGGGAATTGTTCCCTGTGAACATAATACTTTACTTAATATCTGAAACTTGATCTTACTGTGAAATGTCTCACTTGATTTTACCGCGGCCTTATGCTCCTTTAGCTTTTTATCCCTATAACGTTTAACGGCTGCCCGATGCACCTCGGGGTGTTTCTCTGCATAACGTTTCTGAGCATTTCTAACTACTTCAGGATGCGCTTGTTTATAACGCCGATTAGCATCACGCATTTGTTCCGCACGGGATTTCTCAGACGTTTTAGGTCGACCTCGTTTAAGCTTTTTTGGACGGCCCCGTTGTTTCTTCGACTTTTCGTTTTCCTTCAAAGACTCTTTCTCTTCAAGTGTATCGGGAGAAGTAGATGCATCGTTGATGTCTTGTTCCACTGGAATACAAACGTCATAAGGGCCCGAAGAGGGATTTCCTATAAAGACCAATCGCTTTTTAGGATATCTCTCTTCGCCGAATACCATCCTGATGAAACGCTTAATATCTTAATATTATGTTACTAATAAGTTAAGTTCGATCTTAATATTATGCAAATCTACTGCAGCCTTTAATTCAGAAGCAGCTTCATAACTTATCGAACAAAGCATGCTTGCTCGATACTCTTCTTCAGAGCAGTAGGTAAGGATCCTCCTTTGGAGCGCTAGTGTAGACGCTTAAATCTTCCCAGTTACAACATACATACTCTACTATAGTCTCACGCAACCTATTGGTTTGCTGTATATCACTATACTCAAAAAGAATATTCTATAGTAAAATGCAACTCAATATTTTCTTTTTTCTCTTTGTCGTTGTCATTGTTAGATAATTCTATATTATCTGCATGTTCCGCGTTAGAATATTCATAATCGTAAGTATCGTTGTTACACTCTGAAAAAAGACGCGACTTAAGATGATAAATTATAGCAACTACTTAGATGACGATCTCGACTTCATCCGCGTAGATTTAGATCAATGAAGCCGCTGTGTCTGTCTTCAGGGTGCAAGCTTTTTACTAGATTTCGTCGTCAAAATCGGTTTAGCGTGTAAGCTTTGCAACAAGATAGAAATACGCACTTTCCTTTTGAAAATTCAAATGCTTTTTATTCAAATAAACTACATAGGTACTAGATGATGCCCGCGACTTTGTCCGCGTGGATTAAGTTCCGGGATTAAAAGTAGCCTATGTCCTTCCCCGGGTTACAAACTATTCCTATACCAAATTTCATCAAAAGCGGTTGTACGGACGGGCCGTGAAAGCGCACTCTTTCGCATTTATTGTATTAGAAGATATATTTACGCTGTGGGGACAGTAAACAGGTGAAACAATCGAATAAGTTTCAACATAATATATTTTGTAAAATTCAAAAATTCAAAATTCTAATGATTTTTATTCAAATACACTTGTTATAAGTGCTTATGAATAGTCAATTGAATCTACCACTGGTTAGGAATGCCTTTCCTACCGAGAAGAACCAGCAAGAAACCGGGTGGTTGCTCTTTTGAAAAAATATATGGTATGTTTACAATAATTGCAATAATCTACATACACATACATACAACATATTATACAGATACATGTAAATAACCGCAGTCCTGAGCATTGCTGGAGCGAGTCAAATCCATGCGCCTTTATCATTAATATAATCTTCGACAGAATAATAAGCTTTTTTCTGGAGCATTTTTTTAATGGTTATCGTAAACTTGTGTAAAGGCAAGTTTATAATTGGTTGAGGAATTTTGTTAAAGAAGAGTATGCTCATTTCGAACGAACGACTTTCGGACTTTCTTGAGGCGGAGCGATGGAGTCACGAGCCTATGGCGGTTTCTAGTTGGCCTATCGTGCAGATCGCACATTCTTTTGAAATTCTGAATGTGCTGTTTTAACGCCTAAATAACAACATCAAATATAATTTCTTCTTATAACTTAGGATAATTAATATATTGAAGACTAAGGTTTGACTTGGCTAGTTTTCATATAATAATTATTATTGAACTTGGCTCTCATTTCACATTTATGTTTTTGATGGGATATCAATTATCATTACTTTTTGTACTCTTTATCAGAGCTCTCTTGTGCCTTGATTTGACTTGGATCTAAATTGATAAGATGTTCTCCATCTAAGGTTTTAACTATGGAGAGTCAAACGTTAGCCTGCCCTTTACTTAATATAGAGGAGCCTATGTCGAGAAGAGCGCTGTCAAGGCTAAGGCCTTGTGATTTGTGGATAGTAATAGTACATGCAAAGCAAATAGGGAATTGTTCCCTGTGAACATAATACATTACTTAATATCTGAAACTTGATCTTACTGCGAAATGTCTTACTTGGTTTTACCGCGGCCTCATGTTCCTTTAGCTTTTTATCCCTATAACGTTTAACGGCTGCCCGATTCACCTCGGGGTGTTTCTCTGCATAACGTTTCTGAGCATTTCTAACTACTTCAGGATGCGCTTGTTTATAACGCCGATTAGCATCACGCATTTGTTCCGCACGGGATTTCTCAGACGTTTTAGGTCGACCTCGTTTAAGCTTTTTTGGACGGCCCCTATGTTTCTTCGACTTTTCGTTTTCCTTCAAAGACTCTTTCTCTTCAAGTGTATCGGGAGAAGTAGATGCATCGTTGATGTCTTGTTCCACTGGAATACAAAAGTCATAAGGGCCCGAAGATAGGTTTCCTATAAAGAGCAAGCGCTTTGTAGGATATCTCTCTTCGCCGAACACCATCCTGATGACACACTTCGATCTTAATATTAGGGGTTAAAGTATGAAATTACCGATTTGACTGAAAAATTGAAATACGTTATTTTTCATTTAACATATTTATTTAATCAAAATATTTACCATTATTATATAGATCCGACAAACTGTGTGAAAGCATTTTGTACTGCCTCCTGAGAAGAAAACTTTTTATCACGTAGAAAATTGTCCAAATCACGAAAAAAATGGTAGTCCGTTGGAGCAAGGTCTGGCGAATACGGAGGTTGACGAATGGTTTCTAATTGCAGTTCCTGTAGAGATAAAACGGTTTTTCGTGCTGAATGAGGCCTCGCGTTATCATGGAGCAGTAATGGTGAAGATCGATTCATGAGTCGGGGCTGTTTCACTGCTAGTTTTGCTATCATTGTTCGGAGTTCGGCACAGTAGACAACTACCGTTAATGCTTGACCAGATCGGAGAAAGCTATTGTGAATAACACCATGCTGAGACCACCAAACAGTTACCATTACCTTTTTATTGGTAAGTTTTGCTTTAAGGACACTGTTCGACCTGGGGTCAGCCATTGCATTTTTCGCTTACGGTTATTGTAAAGAATCCACTTTTCATCACATGCCACAATTCGATCCAATATTCCTTCATTTCTGTATCGATTCAACAAGGCAACACAAGTTTCAACACGCGTTTCTTTCTGCAGATCAGTCAAATCATGAGGCACCCATTTTTCATATTTTTTTATTTTATTGATTTGACGCAAATGAGTCAATATTGTTGGTAAGGTAACTTTAAACCATGCCGCTAATTCCTGGGTAGTTTGGCTCGGATCAGCTTCCACCATCTCTTTAAATTCATATTTCATTCTCATTGTTATGCACCTGTGTGGGCGGTCTTCCACGTGGTTCGTTCTTCAAATCAAAGTTTCCATCACGAAAGCGTTTAAACCAAAATCGCACGGTGCGTTCATTAGCAGTCCCCTCTCCAAACGCAACATTGATATTGCGAGCTGTTTCTGCCTCGTTAGTTCCACGCCGGAACTCGTATTCAAAAATCACTCGAATTTTCGAAATATCAATCTTTCTTGTTTAAGCTGAATAAAAAAACAACTGAAAGTCTACAATCGAATGTTGCACATTTTTAAAAAAAAGAACTACACAGGTACCATGTGAAAAAAGTTTCACTCAAAAATCTCAAACCATGAAGGTTCTATGTCAAGTCGAAGTACCTATTACAATAAAACGGCAATTTCATACTTTAACCCCTATTATAATGCACTTTGTTTTTGTTTTGACGAGTTTTCGTTTTCCTTCAAGGACTCGTTCTCTTGAAGTGTATCCGGAGAAACAGGTGCATTGTTGATGTCTTGTTCCACTGGAATACAAACGTCATAAGGGCCCGAAGAGAGATTTCCTATAAAGACCAAGCGCTTTGTAGGATATCTCTCTTCGCCGAACACCATCCTGATGAAACACTTAATTTCTTAATATTATGTTATTAATAAATGTTCGATCTTAATATAATGCAAATCCACTGCAGCCTTTGATTCAGAAGCAGCTCTATAACTTGTAGAACAAAGCATGCTTGCTCGATACTCTTCTTCAGAGCAGTAAGGATCCTCGTTTGGAGCGCTAGTGTAGACACTTAAATCTTCCCAGTTACGACATAGTATAGTCTCACGCAACCCATTGGTTTGTTGTATAATATCACTATACTCAAACAAAGAATTTGCTATATCTACTACTATATCATTATGTAGGGTGTCCATACAAATGTAGATGTAAAATGCATGAAGACACTCTTCATCGCCCCTTTATTCAGCTTTAATTCACCTAGCTCATATGCAGTGAAAGGACCGATGTAGAGCGTCAGTTCTTATACTGTTTACATAGGTATTGCGTATACTTTAATACTGTACAAGAATCAGCTTTTCAAATTAAGGTTCACTTTTGGTAACGATAACACGTCTTTGACCAACCATATCAAGTGAAAGGCCCATCAGCATGCAGTCAGACTTTCACTACCATAATCAGTGGAGAGTATAGAACCCAGCTATTACTGAATCAGCTTTCCTGGGGATGGTTACAAAAAGTGCAGCTATCTCTTAGTCTATTACAAAAACACTCTAGTGGTAGGGCAGACAACGCTACGTTAAGTCGGATTGTGCTGATTCGGTTTTTGGGACAGATACACATTTTTAAATAATATTTTCACCCTTTTATAGCAATAAATTCACCATAACATTATTATACAGCTATACCGCCGCCATGATGGATCGAATTAATCAGTGGCGTCTTTTTGAAGTTCACAGTTTTTGAAGCTAGGGTAGGCATTAGTTAGTCACAGTTTCTATTTACTAGCTGTTTTGATGAAATATAAGCATTGAGCATTGACGTATTTCCATTTGGGTAAGCAGCGCTTTTATGCCTCTATGTGCACGCCACTGGTATTAATAACGCACCATCAGCGCCGCTAGTGGTCAATAATTTTGTCTATTTCACGATATGATTATACAATTTGTTTGACTATCATGAAAAAGTATAAATTTTCATATTGTCAAACGATTTTTATTCATTGATAATTGATATCAAGCTATATCATGACATGATCAAACACTAATACTTCATGAAACACCAGTTTTCACCAGTATTATAAATTTTACGATATACGCACATTTACATACATAAAACTTGTTTCATATTATTATTAGTCCGGTCAAATTAGACATTCCAGCTTGCAAAAATTCGCATAGAGCTGAAAATTGGTACGAATATTCGGTACAACATTATAGACTAAGAGATAACTGCATTTTTGGTAACGATCGCCAGAAAAGCTGATTCAGTATTAGATGGGTGAAGGTCTCTCTACTCATGACGATAGTGAAAGTTTGCCCGCATGCAAATGGGCCTTTCGCTAGAAAAGGCCGCTCAAAAACGGTTCATGGTTTCCAAAAATGAATCATAATTAGAAAAGCTGATTCTTATACAGTATTAAAGTATGCAAAGTACTTATGCAAACAGTACGAAAACTGACGCTATTGTCCGGGCCTTTCACTAAATATCACCTTTCAAAGACGTTATGAACATACATACTGTAAAAAAATATTAGCAATTCTTATGTCGTCACTCTGATTGCTATTAAAAATTATGAAGGTGCCTTCATAATTTTTGCTAATAAAAATTGCCGATATAATAAGTGCTAATATTTTTTTATAGTATCTCTTATAATATTATAAATGAAATGTAAAAATCCCGCTCGATCCCACACTTGCAAATTTTTTAATTCAAGGTCAAAGGTCACAAAAAACAGTTTTTCGCGATTATCTCGGTTTCTATTGGTCCAATGATGTTAACATCTATTATAAAAATTGTAGAGCATAAAATTTGCGACAAATTTTATTTAAAACATTTTTTCATGCGCTGTTGTGTTGTTTCCTGTTGTGCATGAAAAGAAAATGTTTTGCATGTATTGCTTTTTATAATTTAGTTTCTTGGGATTTAAAATAAATAAAATAAATAAATAAATGTTTATTTAGCTCTACACGGAAAAGAAACACAGAAATGAGAAATTATAACTACAGAATAAATACTTACTAAACTCACTTACTTACTAAAAATACAAGATGTATTTTACAAAATGATTACAAAAATAAATTACTCCGTGTAAACGCTAAAAAGGCTGCTACCTCAGCATGTTGCTGCAGTACCTATATGATAACTGCAGCGCTGATTTTCAGGCAGAGCCTTATGTGGCGTCACGACTAACGACCCGGAAGCGACCAGCGCACACTTTTCTCAAACACGGTGCTTAAGTTAGGCAACAAAAATAGGATAAAACTTATGTGGTAACAGAAAATTTACTATATATATACTAAATAGAATGTAAAATAATATATAAGATATGCTAGATTCATACATAAGTACAATATTGATAACACAACGCATTATACATAAAGCATATCGCCTGTAAGACATGAAACTATCTTCTACGGTCGTGCTTTTTGCTGTTCTAAAAGATGGTTTTTTATGTGGGTTTTAAAAGATTATAGATTAAGATTATAGATTAGAAACTATTAGAACTAGGGAAAAAATCTGAAACTTAAATGAACTTCATTCAATTATCTTCAAAATAGTTTTTAGTTTATTTTGATAGAACTAATAAATAGTTTCGGAAATATGACTGCCTAACTGGAATAAAAAACTAAATATTTGTAAAATCCGTGAATGTTTTTTGTCATTTAAAGAAAAAGTATTAGAGTTAGGAAAAAAGCTGTCAGAACGTAGTACAAAGATTATTTATTTACCTATGAAATAGTGTTTAGTTTATTTTGATAGGACAAATAGTTTTCGAAATATATACCTTTCTGTTTTTTAAAAACCGGTGGAAGTCATGTATACTTAGCTTACTTTAAATAGTATGAAATGAACAGAAATTAACCCCTATAGCCAGTTTGTACGAAACAGTTTTATGATGTTATTGCTTTTAGAAAAAGGAACAATCTCACGGTTTGCTAAAATATTTTGTTTTAATTAAAGCTAAATCGATGGAAAAGCTGGTGATTTTCCCCATACCTCAAAAGGGCATCATCTAGTAGTTAGTTCATATTATAGTATAATATAGTAAATTGCTGTACTATTCTGTAGTATACCCTTCGTCCCTGAATCTTAGTACTGTGTAAGTCTGTGGCAGTATAATGTCAGCTTTGTGTTTAAATTTGATTTGAATTTTTAGAAAAGATAAATGATTGTTAATTTATTTATTGATGAATGTTTAATTAGACAGATATTTGACTCATTCGATGTATTTCACTCGGTTCGTTCTTTGGCGGGGATATGGCATATAGGAATAATTTGCATAAATGCGAGTATTTTGACGTTTGAAAGTTAGTCTCCTACCGGAAGACTCAGCGATTATTGAATACTTTTGTGTTTAGATCGCAATTTGATTTAGAGCTTAGCAGTAGCAATTGCAGTCTGATCAAATGATTAATTTATTGTTGTTGTAATGCTTTGTCCAAGTTTTATACTTTTGTTTACATTAAATCTCTCGTGAAACCACTACACGTTGTGACCATTCGCTGGTGCACGTTTTGAAGAGAGTACAAACATATTTTAAAAGTAATTTTAATTATTTGCCCACTTCTGGAATTATGCTTACAATAATAAGCTCTCAAGGCCTTTATGTAAAAAATATACGACTCTTGCCATGCGGACAATTAGGTAACACTAGCGTAGAAGATGAGGGACTAAATTTCTCTCGAGTTTATATTCCCATAATTGTACTATTTTGTATGTATAAGTTATACAGACCAAGAAAAAAAGATTTTTACTTATTTATCAGCTCCAGTGATGGATGTACCCGACGTCATCATCATCATCATCATCATCATCACTACAGCCTATTAACGTCCCACTGCTGGGCACAGGCCTCCACTCTCATAGGAGAGCGGGAATTAGAGCTTAGACCCACCACGCTGCTCCAATGCGGGTTGGCGGGCTTTAACGACTATTATCACGTTAGTGATAATAACCGGGACCGACGGCTTAACGTGCTCTCCGAGGCACGGGGGTGAAACACCGCCAACTTCCAACTCCGGGCTGGCACTGAGAATTTCTTAACTGAAAAACCCAATAAGTACCTAACTTTTATGCCCGACCGGGAATCGAACCCAGGACCTCGTGATCCGCAGTCGGCGGCGGCAGTACCCGACGTACTTAAGAATATTATGAAGAATACAACTTTTTCAACCATTATATCTCAGAAACGGTGACGTTTAGGAGAAAAATTGTACAGACAATTTTTATAGATAATTGCATAATCTACACTTTTTGTCTGACCTTTTTTTATCATAAAACTTATCGTTTGGCTAAAAAAACGCAAAAAACCCATACTTGCGAACTTTGGCCTTCAATAAAAAAAATTGCAAGTGTGGGAGCGAGCGGGATTTTTTACATTTCATTTATAATAGGGTTCCGAACATTCGTACCAATTTTCAGCTCTACGCGAATTTATGTAAACCTACCCCTGTTTTTTGGGCTAAATTGACCGAACTATATTATATTTGAGGCAATTGCAAAAGAAGTTAAAAAATTTGATACCTACTTAGTTCAGATTCTATTTTGATTTCCGTTTGTAAGGCCATCTCATCTGTAACAAAAAAAACTAAATGTGAATCAAGTAAAACATATGTTTTGATTTTTAAATGGTAACTACAGGATTAATTTAAAAATACTAACAACCTGTTAAGAGCAGATTCTGTACCACTTAAATTCTGAGTACCTACCTAATAAGAAAAACAAAAATTCATACAAAAATAATCATATGTAAAATTGGCTACTCTAAGACAATCTTTTCTTCTTCCTTGGTGATGCAGCTTTGCAGGGCTCTGTAACGAGACCCGGTATCACTTTGACCATTGCCGATCTATTGTGATCGCCACTACCTAAAGTTTCTGACCAATACTACCTGCTGCTAGGAACAGCAGCAGCTTCTTGGTTGGGATGTTCTTTGCCTCCTCGGGATCCACTAGAGGCTTTCCTAGTTCCCTATGTCCTCATAGGGAACTAGGGAAGCCTCAAGTGGAGTACTTAATCAAATTATTTAGGAAGTCTATTTTCATAACAAAATTATAGGATTAGTGAAAGATTTACTGTTGCAATAATCTGCAAACTTCATTTCACATTCTTGAACTTGTTTCTTGAATTGTAGAGCGTTTCTCAATTTTTCTATACAGGTGTCACATATTGAGTAGCTTGCATCTATAGACGGTTGGTGCAACTGAAATGAAATACATTTTTTGATTAATTAATTTCCTTTGTCTCATTATCATTATTACCAAAGCAACTGTAAAATAAAGGGTGATCATTGGCTTGGTCAAGAAAACTCTTTAAAGGAGGTGGTAAGAAACAGGCTCTTTCAAGCTCCAAACATTTAAAATCCTCATGTCTTTTTCAACTTGTTGAAAAGTATTAATGAGCTCAGTCTGGAGCCCGGCTTGCTTATAAGATGCCTACAAAACTTTTGCCTTAAAGTACTAAGGTATATAATGTAAATGGCTGGAAACACAGACATCAGAACCCAACATCAGTAGTTTGTATGAGAAATTCAAACTAAACCTTGAATACAAGTGATTCAAGCAAAAGAAAATTAAACATTATTATTTTAATTTAATTAATATTGATATATTGTCATACTATGAAGATTAGATGTCAATTGTACATTATTCCGTGAGCAACTTTTTCCTGAGCTGGTTTTAATCAGTCACTGCTCATTATCTTGCCTTGCCTAGCATTTATTCCATTTAGGGCTGCTCCCAGTTACAAGACTACAGCATGTGGAAGTCCCCACAAGACATCTATGACTAGCAGTGGGCATCTATTGGTTGATGACAACAACTGCAAGGGCTGATATTACAATCAGCAAAAAATATAAAAATTAACTGTGACATTTTCAGTCTTAGTACTGAATTTTTTTAAATGACTGTATTTATGGATGTAAAATAATCGTACCCAGACACAGGGAAGTGCAAGGGTCGAGATGATTAACAGCAATAAAGTTTATTTCAATATAAAGTCAACAAAACTGACTACAATTACTTTAGGTATAACACTTATAATATTGCGCTAAATAAATAATACAATATAAAATACTCACAATTAACCCGAAAGTTTCATGCAGCATTTATTTCCATATTCTTCCACTTGTCCATTATAACTATAAAATATATTCAGGCTCCTAAAGCTACCGTCTGTGAGGCAACACCTACATAGTGCACTTAAATTGAATATTTCAGCCATATTTTCTGTAAATAGCATGAAACTAAGTAATAATCCACATTTGTCTATTTATTCATGTCAATCTAGGCTATGTAGGTACATTTATCCCGGCAAAGTGGATTTTAGTGTACCTATATTTCTAGAATATTCCATGAGAATGGTTTAAATGTAGCTCATCAATTTCAGTTTGAGTTAGCTAGATAATAGATACTCCTTTTAACTCAATGCTCCAGTATTTTCATTCAAGGTTCCCTTTTTGTTTTTTGTTGTCCGCAGGGCATATTCACTTTTTATCATGTAAGTAGGTAGCAAGTAGTAACCTGAAAATATCAGATAGTCATCACATTATAAGAAAAAGCTATGAAAATGAATGAGTGACAATAATCCGTACACATCGATATATATGTAAGTACTAGATGGGCCCTTTCATAGAAAAATGGCGGGCGAGCAACTATTAGAGCGCGCTCCTATAACCTGTCATAAGCCTGTCTTTGTCCCCGTCGTAGCGCGATCACGGTCGCTCATCGTGTAGATAATTTGTTATTAAGTTAACATCTAAAGTCTTATTAGTTTGGCACTGTATTATTTTTATTTTAAGGTAAGTGTTTCAATTCACAATTATACATCTCCAAGAAAACGTTATTTAATCTTCCTATTTAATATTTTTATCCATTTCGCACTCATTTAATTTCCGCGGCAAACTGTGTGATATTTTTTTTTTACTAACTGGCCTTACGGCTTTGGGTTCCAGCCCTAGAATAGTCCAGTCCAGTACGATAAAAAAAAATGCAACCAAGATTAGTTAATGCATAGATGGGCAGAACGGACAGTAGGCATTAATACCTTCCGAGACGCAATATTACGCTATTGTAATAATATGATAAAATTAGTTATTGACGTGAGTTTAATGTTTAACCAACTTCAATAAATAAAGGGTTTTTATTTATTAAAGTTGATAATTTTTATTTTGTACTAGCGAACGCCCGCGACTTCGTCTGCGTGGTTTGAGGATTTTTGATTCCCGCGGGAACTCCTTAATTTTCCGGGATTAAAAGTAGCCTATGTGCTATTCCAGACTATAATCTATCTCTGTGCCAAATTTCAGCCCGATCCGTTCAGCCGTTGGGGCGTGATTGAGTAACAAACATCCATACATCCATACATCCATCCATCCAAACTTTCGCATTTATAATGTTTATATTAAGTATATATTATATATTATTATTTTTGATTTGATTGATTGATATTTGATGAAAAATAAATAGTTAATTCAAAATTCAGAATTTTATTATTTCGTTGAACAAAAGTTGTTCCGTACCTATTATGTACAGCTACCTACTTACAAGTGTTTATTACTTAATCGTATTTTTAAATGCACACTGTGTAAGTGATTTATCTCAAAATAACTTTTAATATTTCTTTTGATGGCAAGTAGCATACTTAGAAATGTATAAAATAAAATAATTTCAAATGAAGTATTTTTCTGTGACTCGATCCATTAGTACTCTTTCACCTCTCCCATTCCAACCCCTTTTTATTATAATAGTACTAATAATTATTTTTGAATTCTTTCATTTGCAATAAGGTTTGGCGAGGATTATTTTAAACTGTTTTAGCTGTTATTATTTTAAATTTCAAGTTTTTTGCATTAGTAGTTACCGAATTATGCTAAGTGTGACGGACAGTCATGTCGCACCATAAGCGTTGTTTTCTTATCATTTTGGTACGCAACCCTAAAAATTACTTTATTTCTGTCAATTTTTCGACAAAACTTCAGTATCAACAATTAACAAATAATTAAATTAAAAAACCCACGACGAACTGCAGCGCCCCATTGTGTGGACTTTGACCTTTAAATATATCTAAGAACCTTCTCACAAGCTATATATATATCTAATTTAAAAAAACCGCATAATAATCGGTTCAATGGTTTTCCAGGAAACTGGTAACAAAAAAGTGGTAAAAATAACAACGTCATACTAACATTTATCGTGTACCTCAGAGAGTACACTCATGTAGGTATTATTTTCGACAAGCGCGTCTGTACTAATCTATGACCGAGTCATACGTTTTCAAGATGGCGAATATGTTGCAAGCAAGTTCGCGCTTTTCAGACTAGATGGCGTTGTTAAACATAAGTCCACATTCTTTGTTCGACAGGGCCCGTCTATGTAAATTGAGGTCGTTGTCCGTACATAATAATAATATTATAATTATGCGAAAGTGTGTCTGTCTCTGTCTGTCTGTCTGCTTGCTACGTTTTCAGGGCCCATCTGTTCAACCGATTTTAATGAAATTTGGTACAGGTATAGGTTGTTTACCGGGGAAGGACTGGGGACTGGGCTACTTTTTATCCCGGATAATTCAGTTCTCGGCGGGAATAAAAAAACTTTAATCCACGCGGAGTCGCGGACGAAGCATCTAAAGGAAAGATGAAAAGGAAAAAAATAAGAAAGCTAGAAACTAAAACACTATGTACCTACCTATATGTTACTTGTCTCTGCTACCTGCTACCTACCCTAGCACTTTTATCAACTTTTATGATTTTCTATTAGCTTTGACAACTAAAATAACAAATTATTAAAAAATAGACTAACAAGGTAGGTACCTACAAGTTACAACATATTATATATATAAATCACAATTGACAATACATTTCGTAGAGATTTGTGACTAATATATTAGTAAATAGTAATCTGTAATAGGTACAGGTATTTTATTACAAGCCATGTATAATAATAATATGAGGATGAGCGAACATAGAGTAATTGGATGTACTCTGTGGTAATAGGTTACCAGGTGGGGCGCCATCAAATAATAGCCATAAGTACCTACTACATCCATAGTCCATGGCCATCACAGAGTACATTGAATATACGGGTATAGCCATGGACGTATACTTAGTATACGTCCATGAATAATAATAGCACAAAATATAATAGGGACGCGTTGCAGCGTAATCAAAGAGAATATATTATGCGCGAAATAGCGAGGCGAGTGGCAACCACGGCACAGAACACATATACTCCTGGCGGACCCGGGACCACGGCGACTAGCCTCGCTAATCTATTACAAAGAGAATATAACCATTTGTTTTCTTTGGTTTTGATCACAGACATATGGTTTTGATACACAAATGCTGATCGGAAATATTCGGGATTCTGGAGTGAGCCGACGAGTGAGCGTGAGCGGGATGATTAGTATCACCTAACCACTATTCACCTAGTCACTATTGTTTTTACCAATGTACTTCTGTGCAGTGTGCAGTAAACAATAGTGGATAGTCAAAGCTCGAAAACAAACAATTGTGACGTCATTAGCTTCTTGGTGTTTTATCCAATATGGCGGATTGCTGTATTTTATAGTTTTATTTTATCAAAATAAATAGCAATCTCACTCGAAATAGAAAAATAAATACGTTTTTTATAATCGATGAATCCTATTTCATTAGATAAATTCATAATTTCATTGATTCTTGTTTACTGTCATCATGCCTATTGTAAAGACATAGCTATACACGTCGGGCTTCGTACGAAAGCTGCATGAGTTGGTTACAAAGTAAACAAGCAATGAAACCCATTTTTTTTAATTTGGCCACTTGTTTATGTCGCACTGTCCAAAATATACCTATTTTGCACAAAATATATTTTGAACTTATTACTTTCTATGTCAACCATTTTTTTAACTTCTCGGAAAAACGTAGTGATTATATTCTCTTTGCTTCTCAGCTCCGGGTTCTAGCACATTAAACCTACGTTATGACCTTATATTTTAAAGGTTATGACAACAGCTGATTACATGTTGGCCAACACTCGTGAGTAAATAATCTGCGACCTATATACCTAATCAAAGTCTGCGACACCAAAGGAGATTAATAATTTAGTGATGTTCCGGATATCAGTATCCGTATCCGCGGATATCCGCGGGTGAAGAAAGATCCGTATCCGCCGTTACTTTTACCTTATTAATTATAAATACAAAGATGAAATTATATAATATATAGGTGATCAGGTAGCAATGAAAATATCTACTACTATCTACCTAATATTCTTAATCTGTTTCAGATTAGTTACAGAACATTAGTACAGAACTTGTGGAAGTAGTACCGCTGTTCTGCTCAACGGCAGTAGGTAATATTGTAGTTGTTCTTGTGTGTTCTGGTATCTTGGCGGTTGGCTAATGTTTGTGGTGCATACTATCCCACAGGAACTATTAGTTTTTCCGGGATAAAAAGTGGTCTATGTCACTCTCCAGGTCCTCAAATATACCCATGCAAAAAATCATGTTGATCCGTTGCGCCGTTGCCGCCTAATTGAAGAAAAATGCGACAAAAAGAGCATACTATCCCACAGGAACTGTTTGTTTTTCAGGGATAAAAAGTAGCCTATGTCACACTCCAGTCCTCAAATATACCCATGCAAAAAATCACGTCGATCCGTTGCGCCGTTGAAGTGTGATTTAAGGACAAACCAACAAACCAACAAACAAACTGACTTTCGCATTTATAATATTAGTATGGATGTGTCACGGGTCACCGTAAGATTGTAAAAACCGTTACATTATAATCTAACTCGCCAAATTATAAACCGTCGAATGATTACAATATAACGGATTATTTTTCGGTAGATTGTAATCTGTTAGGTTTATTAACCCGATAGAACCTAAGTGCCCGGCAAAGTGTAATCCCGTATTTGATTATTTATGTCGAACCCTAACCTAACCTACAAGAAAGAGACAAGAAAACGTAAATATAATATTTCAAAAATTAACACTTAAACATTGAACGGTTCACAATCTTTCGACTGTTTACAATCTATCGAAAAAAAAAGCGTTAGATTACAATCTTACGGTGACACATACATTCTTTACTGGCCTAGGCCGGGAAGTTTAACTTTCGAACTCATTTAGAGGGTATGAAATGTGCACATTTCATATCATTTTTTAGAAAAAATATATTTTCAAACAAGATTCTGATGCCTAGATTTACAATATATTGGTATAAAATAGTAATACCCTTCGCCACGAGGAATATTTTGAAAATTATTATTTTTAGACCAGTCAAAATACTTTAATTTGAACCAATGCTGAACTGAAGCTTGCATTCTACTAAGTTTAAGAATTTTGGTTTAAAGGAGGAAAATTTAAGTTTGTTATAGGTAAGTACTTCTTATTTTGGTTTGGACGCAATGACGTAGTTGTTGGCGAGTAAGAGTTCAGCATCATCTAGCTCAGGGATTCCCAAACTATTTTGGGCGAGAGACCCCTTTTCCAAAATGAACTGATACCACAGACCCCCATAGCAAATTTTTTTTTAAATCCTATCTCTAATTTTTTTTCCGATCGATACAAACTTGACATCATTTTCTCATCAATTTTTAACAATATAAATAGACTTAAAATTGAGTAAATATCAAGCGTAATGAATTTTTTTTAATATATATTACGTAAAAATATGTACATAAAATGTACACATAAAAAAATAGCAAAGCAAAGATAATAAATAAAAAAATCACTGTGTTGGAAGAATCTGGTGACTTTCTAACAAACTAGCTAAAGCCGGTTCAATATCGGTGATAATTATTACACAGTATCTGTTTCTTACGAACTTTCTTACGAACTTGCGTTAATTAGGGGTCGAATTTTAGACCACGTCGACTCCCAAAATCAGTTTTCGTTTATGTCGACCCCAGGGAAACCGATTTCGACCCCAAGGGGTCGGTATTGAGTACGTTAAGAATCCCTGATCTTGCTCGATACAGAAAAGAGCTTTCTGGAATTACGACTAATAAGTGTGGAACGGGGTTGTACCAGGGTCAATTGAAACTCCATACAAAAAGTGATCTCTTTTTCAAAAAGAAATGCGAAAGGAATGTTCTTTAGCTATAATATTTCTTATTGCATGCTTTGTAACATTAAAGATATTTTATTCGTATGGTGACAATAGGTGGCACCACTTAAGTGTTGTCTGACTCGCGCTATCGGGTCGTGTTCGTCACAACATAAGTATCGGATGTCAATCCTTTGGGATTCCTTAGCACACGGGAGCAGACGACGGTCCTTCGTTTTGGCTCCCTACCCCCCTGTTCCTGTAGTTATAAAGTGCTGTACAATGTCAATAAAACTTTCTTCTTTCTTACGCGGTATACGTATTCCGGTCTCGGCCCGCCCCCGTTAAACAAGTTATTTACTTCTGTAACAAGCTATAATTTAATATAAAAATTCTTTTTAACAAGCACACGCTATACAAAGTACTTAAATTTTATTGTTGATATTTTAAAAACCGCTCGACCGGTTTCGATAAAATTTAGAAGTGTAAAAGTAACGAAAAAAAGCGTACCCGTATGTATTCGTTACTATAACAATTAGTACTCGTTACTATCGTATCGTTACGTTACTCGTTACTTCTGATACCTCATAATATGCTATGAAAAAGCCACAAATAGATTCTTTATAACGTAAGTTTTTAAATTCACCCATACAACGAAAAATGCGAGTAACAAAATGCATGCGAGTAACGAAATGCATTCGTGAGTGACGTTTCGTTACTCGGTACTGGATGGCGCACCCGTTCCGTTACTCAGTACCGAATACATACGGTTCGCTACAGCTCTAAATTAAAATTTATATGGGACCACATGGGAAGTACGCCCTTTCAAATAAATAAAAAATCATCCAAATCGGTCCCACCCAGTGAAAAGTTCTGAGGTAACAAACATTTAAAAAAAAAAATACAGTCGAATTGAGAACCTCCTCCTTTTTTTGAAGTCGTGAAAATAATAATATTCTCCGTTGTTAAACTTAAAAAGATATAAATTTCAATGAAATGTTTTTTAAGACCTATGAGTATGACTGATGTAACTTATCAGACTGATTAAATTTATGGAATAATTAATAAAACTATTTTGATTAAATCATACATATGAGTTTAATTAACTTCCAAAGTTGTGGTACAAATTACAATCAACCCGTACTTGGGGTTCGCTGGATAAAAATTCGATTTATACAATGTTCTGCAACAATGAGTAAAATAAGACTACAAAAGCTAGCACAAAGCTGAGTGTGCTATGCTGCAGTGTTCGATAGAAACTTGTAGATTCTGAACTACAAGCCGTTATTTAAAAAATGTTACTATCGTCCCCAGTCTACCTATATTCAATTTTTCGTCTTCTATACGGTTCTTCTGTTTAGTCTTGGCTTTTGATTCATTTGATTTTTGCTTTTCTAAGCATTTCTTTGGCTGAATTTTGGAGTGAGTTTCAACAGTTTTTTCTTTTTTCAAGAATTCCTGACAATTTCAGTACATGGTGTGGCGGATTTTTGTTTTTCTAAACAATTTTGCTCATACTCAAATTTTTCTTTTTTCTCTTTGCCGCTGTCATTGTCAGATAATTCTATATTATCTGCATATGCCGCGTTAGAATGTTCTTAAACGATTATAAGCATTCTAACGCGGAGTATCGTCGTTACACTCTGAAAAAAGACGCAATTTTAAATGATAAATTATAGCAACTACTTATATGACGAGCTCGTTTTCATTTGCGTCGATTTAGATCAATGAAGTTTCTGTGTCTGTCTCCATACGGTAGTAGGTACGGCTAGCATTCGCACGACGAGTAAAATTATGTCTACCTCACTGTTATCACTATTTGTCTACTGAAGCTAATATGGTTACTTGTTTCGTTACGTCAAAAGCAGAGATAAAAGTTTTTTTATTTTTTTTTATTTTATTCACTACAAGTTAGCCCTTGACTGCGATCTCACCTGATGGTAAGTGATGATGTAGTCTAAGCTGGTAGCGGGTTAACCTGTTAGGGGCATGGCAGTTAAATTAAGCCCATACCCCTATTCGGTTTCTACACGGCATCGTACCGGAACGCTAAATCGCTTGGCGGGGCACGTCTTTGCCGGTAGGGTGGTAACTAGCCACGGCCAAAGCCTCCCACCAGGAAAAACCAGGGACAGGGAAAATTCAGAAATTATAAATTCCCAAATTGACCCTGCCGGGGATGGAACCCGGGACCTGCGCAGGTTAAGACAACAGCGCTACACACTGCGCCACGGAGGTCGTAATATTTCTTATCTGTGATATTTTTGTCTGTTCTACGAACCCTTACATGCAGACTATTTTTGTCTTATAATATACCGCATTTTGTGCGTGTTAGGGTAAACGAAAATTTGCCGGCAACGAAAACTACTCTCTCTCTCTCTCGTCACGAGATATCTCGTTGTGCGCATGCTAGGCCTACTGGGTGCAAGCTATTTACTAGATTTCGTCGTCAAAATCAGATAAGCGTGTGGGCTTTGCAACGAGATAGAAATACGCACTTTCCTATTTAAAATGCAAATGTTTTTTAGGGTTCCGTACCCAAAGGGTAAAAACGGGACCCTATTACTAAGATTCCGCTGTCTGTCTGTATGTCTGTCTGTCTCCAGGCTGTATCTCATAGACCGTGATAGCTAGAAAGCTGAAATTTTCACAAATGATGTATTTCCGTTGCCGCTATAACAACAGATACTAAAAATTAAAAATATATATATATTAAGGGGGGTCCCCATACAATAAACGTGTTTTTTTCGTATTTTTTTGCTCAATATTAAAAACGGTAACAGGTAGACGGTTCAAATTTTCACAGAATATTAACTTGTATATTACCTTTCAAAATAAATAATTAAATACCTATCAATAAAGTAAATATTAAAGGGGGGCTCCCATACAACAAACGTAATTTTTTGATATTAACAGTAAACCTCTACAAACAAAGTTAGTTTTGCGGTTCATTAACAAAGGTAATTATACCTACTTCTTGAGTACGGAACCTTCGGTGCACGAGTCCGACTCGCACTTGGCCGGTTTTTATTCAAATAAACTTTATCTAGGTATGAAGAAGATAAATTATGCAACATACCCTCGACTTTTATGTTCACTTCGGGTTATATCATCTTGTCACCTGTAAATTGTTAATACCATTAAAACATAAATGTGAAATGAGACCACATTTACTTTTTAAGTATGTACACAGTACATGAGTACTGCATGTAAATAAATTTTTGTACTACTAATTAATTTGATTTAACTGTTGGTCAATAAAAATTTATTTATTTATTTATAATAACTTAAAATATCATTTCTTCTTATAACTTAGGATAATATATTGAAGTTTGACTTGGCTAGTTTTCATGTACGAATTATATTATTACTAAGTCCATTTGGATAAAACTTTTGATAGGGCTTTTATGTGTTCCTTAATAATTGATTTGACCAGGAAACAGATACATGAAAACATAGAACTCCTTCAAAATTGCAATAAATCGACTCAAGAAATAGCGGTCATTTTATTTTTCATGTGTACTTCGTGAAATCGTGACACTACCGAATAATTGATATTAAACATGAAAAATAAAATGACCGCTATTTCGTCAGTCGATTTATTGCAATTTTGAAGGAGTTCTTTTTTTTATATTTAATTTTTCCTGGTTGTGGTTGTTGGTTAATGTATCTATCAAAAATAGATACATTTTTGTTGTGCATTTATATGTATATAATAATTAAGATAATTTAAATGTAAATTAAAAAACAAGCTTCGTAGGAGCTAAATTCGTTATGTTTTTTTTGTTCACTAGAATTCTTATGATAAGAGTTTGAAGGTGACCTGAATTAACATCTTTGAGGTAAATTCGCACCGGCATATCCAGCTTAATTTTGTTTGTTATTCGACTTATTTGAGGTATTTTTGTATATTTTTAGTTTAAATAGGGCTGTTAATGGTTAATTTACATAATTTAAAAATGATCTACAAAACTAAATGTGTGAATTTCCAAAAATCTATTTCACGGACCAAGGGTCCCACGAACCAGTCTATTTTGTTATACTTTTCCCCGAGTTCGTGATAGATAAATCTATAAACGGTAGGCTAGTAGGTAAGGCACGTACCACTTGTAACGCAATATATTATTAACTAGCGGACGCCCGTGACTTCGTTCGCGTGGCATAAGTTTTTTAATTCCCATAGGCATTCCTTAATTTTCCGGGATAAAAAGAACCCATGAAAAAAAACCCGTCGATCCGTTGCTCTGTTGCGGCGTGATTGAAAGACTATATAATGTCCTTTGGGATAGAATTTATAAAAACTGTGAATTATGTATTTCATAATTTAAAACGGTAGCCCAAATATCAAGTTTCACGGCTATTTAACTTGAAAAACGCCGGCCTTTTACACCAACTTACAACCCCCATTTTACCCCTTTAGGGGTGGAATTTTGAAAAACTGTGCCATAAGTACTTCTTTATTCATTACCTAAAGCCTAAATACCAAGTTTCGTTGATACAACTTGAGAAATATTATCTTGAGAAATGAATCAACGCACAGCCTAAACCGCTAGGTTTAGGCTGTGCGTTGATATATAAGTCAGTCAGTCAGTCAGTCAGTCAGGACTTAGAATTTTATATACATATATAGATATTATTAATAATATTCTTTAATAAACCAGTTTCAAACAAAAGAGACGACCTAATAAAAGCTGCAATTTCTGCCATTAGGCTGAACCTCACTCTCACATCTTTTTTATTAATTATTTTTATAAAAAAATATCTTTATCCTATTCTTAATTATTAAACCTTTCAAATAATTATTGTTTATGTTTAAATAATCATAACTCGCAGTAAAAACTTTATCCCGAAATAGGGGCCACGAATTCACGAACTTAGAAGCATAGCAAAATTTTATCACGAAATAGGGTTCAAACAAGAGGTCCGCAAATAAATTAATATAAAATAAATTACGAAACAAAACTACATAATTCATGCTACCTTGCTATAGAGCTGGCAGCTACCTCGGTCAAAGAATTAGTTTGGCCATCCAAAGAGGTAATGCTGCCAGCATCTTGGGTACAATGCCTCGCTGCGGTGGTCTGGATGAGGTTTTAGATTTAGTTTAATTTATCATGTTGTTCCCTGTGAACATAATACATTACTTAATATCTGAAACTTTATCTTACTGGGAAATATCTTACTTGGTTTTACCGCGGCCTCATGCACCTTTCGCTTTTTATCCCTATAACGTTTTGCGGCTGCCCGATGCACCTCAGGGTGTTTGGCTGCGTAACGTTTTGCGGCTGCCCGATGCACCTCGGGGTGTTTCTCTGCATAACGTTTTACGGCTGCCCGATTCACCTCGGGGTGTTTCTCTGCGTAACGTTTTACGGCTGCCCGATTCACCTCGGGGTGTTTTTCTGTATAACGTTTCTGAGCATCACGCCGTTGTTCGACACGGGATTTCTCAGACGTTTTAGGTCGACCTCGTTTAAGCTTTTTTGGACGGCCCCTTTGTTTCTTCGACTTTTCGTTTTCCTTCAAAGACTCGTTCTCTTGAAGTGTATCGGGACAAACAGACGCACTGTTGTCTTGTTCCACTGGAATACAAACGTCATCATGGCCCGAAGAGAGATTTCCTATAAAGACCAAGCGCTTTGTAGGATATCTCTCTTCGCCAAACGAATCAAGCAGAACACCATCCTGATGGTGATGATACACTCCGATCTAAATATTATGCAAATCTACAAACGAATAAAGCATGCTTGCTCAATACTCTTCTTCAGAGCAGTAAGAATCCTCGTTTGGAGCGGCAGTGTAGACACTTAAATATATAACTACATATAGTCTCACGCAACCTATTGGTTTGTTGTATATCACTATACTCAAACAAAGAATATGCAATCGAATGGAATAGGTATTCCTTTGTATTCACCCAACTACCTGTCTGGATGCCAAATTTGAACTTAGGTTAAAGTTTTGATCTTTACTCAGTCAGTGATAAAGATGACGATTGTTGGACTTTAATATCTAAATATTCATTTGAGGTGTGTTTATAAAATTTGGAGCACATATATGTATCTCGCAAGTCTCAATATATGAGCCACGTGATATAGTTTTTGAGTTATGTCAAAAGTGGCTCCAAATGGTTCGTGTAACACGGTGCCGCTCGCCAGTTCTGTTAGCTTGAACTTGGCTTGACGCGCTACAGCGTGTCTAGATAATTTTGTTGAATATCTTTCTTAATCAAGGAAGTATACATTTTTAGTATAGTATGTCGTGCCACAGATCATAGAATTGATCATTAATTCAAATCGAGGACTTCGTGAAACGCACACGAAATAGTCAAGTATTACTGACCATATCAATTAATGCTTATCACCATTTCACGCGGGCATGAATTACCTTTATATAGTGATAAGGTTAGGGTAGCTGGTTTTAAGTTCTATTGTACTGTTTTAAATAAAAGGTTCAAAAAATGCTCAATGTTTGTCAGTTTGTTTGACTTTATCATTATGTAGGGTGTCCATACAAATGTAGATGTAAAATGCATGGACTACGCCTGAAGACACTCTTCATCCTCCCTTTATTCAGCTTCACCTAGCTCGCTTAATTCAGGACCTCCTTCGCGACATTCTGGCTTCGCGCTTTACAAAAACACTCTAGTGGTAGGGCAGACAAGGTTACGTTGAGTCGGATTGGGTGCTGATTCGGTTTTTGGGACAGATACATATTTTTAAATAATATTTTCACCCTTTTATAGCATTAAATTCACCATTATACTATACCGCCGCCATGGTGGATCGTATTAATAACACACCATCAGCGCCGCTAGTGGTCAATAATTTTGTTTATTTCACAATATGATTATACAATTTGTTTGACTATCATGAAATAGTCATGCATATAAATTTTCATATTTTCAAACGAATTTCATTCATTGATATCAAGCTATATCACAACATGATCAACAAACAGTAGTATTTCATGAAGCCCCAGTGTTTCACCAGTATTATCAATTCTACGATATAAGCACAACACTTACATACATAATTTTCTCTCTGTCTCTCTGCATCGTATTCCTCATTGCTGAGGGTCGTGGCCGCTGTCTTTCGTAATGGCAGGGGTTTTCTTGGGATAATTATTCGACTTGACTAAGAGTAGTTACTATTTCAACTCTTAGGTTTCTAACGATATTTATCAGTGAGTAATAATAACCAGGAGTCCCGGTTATTATTAGCAGGTTAAGCCCGGATCGGGACCGACGGCTTAACCTGCTCTCCGAAGCACAGAGGAAACGAAAAGGCGAAATCCGGTCACCCGTCCAGTTACTGATTTGGGTAAACGTTGCTTAACAATCGCAATCGACTGATATTATGCGTTGTCGCAACTAGGCCACTCGTCTAGGGCACACTCCATAAAAGAGTTTGGTGAGGTCAAAATATCCGTTTGACAAATAGTTACGAGGCTTTAAATTAGGTAGATTCTAAGTTTAAAATCAATAGTCCTAAATTATTACTACGTTAAAAAAATGGTTGTCCGTCTGTCTCTTACGATGTGACTACCTATTATTTCATCCTATTTACGCGTTAGTCGTTCAATCTTTGTACAGTAGCTGTTGGCACATATGTGAAGATTTCTGCGATGTGGTGCGCGAGAGGTATTTCATCACATGCTTAGCATTAGCTAGTGAACAATAAATTAATTTGTAGATGAATAAACTATTTGTGGAATGCTTATGGAAACGATCTGTTTTATTGGATTTGTCTTAGGTAAGTATTCGCAGGCTGTCGTTGAATCTTGCGACAAAGCTGTACTTTGGCTTGACCTGGGCTTGACATAAATAGATGTGGGTAAGGATTATGTATGTTATTTTGAAGTTGAAGGATATTATTTTACCGCTCAAAATTCTGTATGCAAGCGATATTAGGCCCTACTGTTCAGGTATTAAATTATTGACACGCTTTCTGATGATAATTGTATGTTGTTTTAATACAGCGCAAGATTCGAAAGTGGTCAAGCAGTTAGTCAGTGGAGCGACGTAAAACGCGTCGCGCGTCGATCGCGACACAAAAAAGGTCCAAAGAGAAAAACCTATTCGTTCGATTTAAAAAGTTTGAACTCACCGGCGGGAACATTTGACACCAGTCAAAATTCCTGGCGTATTTTGGTTGCTGTGTTTATAAATTGTGCTGTGTTTTAGAGTTATAAAATACGTGACACTGATAAATAAATATTTTCGAAATAATTGCGGTCATCTACTGAGGTAAGTGAGACACCATCTCATTTTGTTTTAGCGACGCTTCTGTTGGTAGAACACGTTATCCTACCTTCTATTTTTATAAATTTCTAGTCGGCTTGGGGTATCGATGGCTTGGGTAGATGCTACCTATACTAGATATTATACTTAGGTAGATACTAGCTGATGCCCGCGACAACGTCTGCGTGGATTGAGGGTTTTTAGTTCCCGCAGGAGCTCCTTAATTTTCCGGGATAAAAAGTAGCCTATGTGTTATCTATATCTGTGTCAAATTTCATCCAGATCCGTTCAGTAGTATACGGGTGTGATTGAGCAACAAACATCCGTCCATCCATCCAAACTTTCGCATTTATAATATTAGTATTAAAATAGATTATACTGGAATGCATAATATATTTCTTATGTAAAACTCTTATTGCTTATTAATTTAAAAACGCATCAGGGTCGTTTAAAGCGTCGAGAAGACTAATGATTTTATAATTCGTTAAACGTTGGTGAGAGATGACCTGAATACGAGTCTGTTACCTAAATCGAAAAAAACAATTAGGTAAAGGCTTAATTGACATTTTACATGCAAGCTGGTTAAAACAATTTTTCCTTGTTGTTCGGTTCTACAATTGCTAAGTAAAGGTAAATAAAGGAATGGGTAAGTCCAACGTAATACACTTTGGGCGGGATTTAAAACAAACATTAATCCATGCAGACGATGTCGCGGGATCGCCTATCAATATTAAAAACGTGAATAGAAGCCTGTAACCCTGTAGCTGCGTGTAGCATATGCATTAGGTATATACGTATATGATATTTACATATAATCTAGGTCAGCTACATAATGTATTGTCATTGTATGTGAGACTTTAAAATAGGTTACCTGAAGATCTTCAGGAAATTCACATAGGACAAACCTGACAATTTTCATCCCACCATCTCGGAAAGAGTATTTTTAATCTTCGATATCTGAATGCAAAAGCTGTTATTATCCTCTTGAGGATAAAGTAAATTGAATTTAGAACATCGTGTGCACGTTAGTAAATATCACTATCGTCTATGAAGTTTGTGAATTCAAAACATCATTAAAACCTATTTACTTCTACCTCTATGGTGCCGAATTTCCATACAACCGTTTTTAATTTGTTAAAAACTGACACTCGTAACCTTCTTGGTGTACTTTTTTAATTTGCTTTGCGCGCACCATTTTCTTTCACGTTATGCCATTTCCTCGCTGAGGAGGGATGAAAAGTTACGTGTTGCACTCGAGTGAAAAGATTTTTCACCTCGTGCTCTTTTGATTCCCTCGCTGACGCTCAGGATTCTAATTTTTGAACCACTCGCTGCGCTCGTGATTCAATTTTAGAATCCTTCGCTTGCTCGGTCATCAAAATTGAGCACGCGGTTAAAAAACAACTTTTCACTCTTGTATAACAAATAACTATTTTTTTAATTTTAATTTTAATTTTATTTATTTATGGACATCCAATAGGTTACAATAGAATAACAGGAAAAAAAAAGCTAGTTAATAGAATAATAATATGCATTATTGTAAACCCACTTAGAGGCAGCCACAGCTTGCAATATTAAATTAAAGCCACACTATGGGTCGGAGAAAAAATAAATCAAAGAAGAAAAGATAAAAAAATAAAACAAAAAATAAGCTAACTAATAATAATTAACTTAAATAAGCAGTGATAAGATCCAGCAAGCCGTAGCAGACAGCTAACCGGATTTAGGTCCGTTACACAAAAAAACAAAAACAAAAATATTATAACTATACATTATAATATAATAATATGTATATATATACAACGGAAAAATAGTTGTCAAAATTGGTTCAGAATTGACGAAATTATTGAGTATAAAATCGACCAAAACATGACTGTGTTCGGGTGACCCCGAAGGAGCCCAATTGTTTAAAGATAATTTAGTGCAAATTAAATGTGCCAAGCTGCATTCATATCTGCTCTGTGGTTAGCCCTGTCCAACTTAGACGAACGTTTATTGTTTATCTTCCTATCATTTAGTTCTATGGTCATGCCATGAAGGGCTGATTGGGAAAATATTTTCCAAAATTGACTCTGGTGAATTGAATTGGTCTGGACCACCCTTACGGACTAAGCTATTAGCAATCTGGTTCGATGACGCTTAAAAACCAATCAGGGGATTTGATGAAAACTGTGAGGGATAGCCATCTTAAACTGCATCATCACTTATCAGTTACCTCCCGGCAAGACTGCAGTCAAGTGCTAACTTCTTGTCATACTAATGTTATTTTATGCGAAAATGTGTTTGTTTGGTGGTTTGTCCTTCAATCACGTTGCAACAGAGCTACCGATCGACGAAATTTTTTGCATGGGTACTTATAGTTAAGGACCTGGATAGTGCCTATGTCACTTTCTCGGAAAATTAAGAAGTTCCCGTGGGAATTAATTAAACTTATTCCACGCGGACGAAGTCGCGGGCATCAACTAGTATGTGAATTGAAACACTTTACTCCCTCAAGTATGAAGGCAAAATTGATATAAATGCCCATTCTCGTTTATAAAGTAGGCATATAATAATATTTATATTAAATATGTACATACGAGTACCTACTCACCTACATATTCAGAATGCATATTTCGTATTACCGAAGGTTATACATTCATTTGGTCGTGTAACTCAAATTATAAACAGTTTCATCATATTCAATATTATGATACTCAAACAATACTGGTTTGACTTTCGCAGTTCAAATATTTTGAATATTTAACCATACAGGATGTTTTATTGGGAGCGGCCAGTGCGTTGAAAAATTAAACGATTAGAGAGGTATTATAGGAATTGGATCAGGCCTTCGAGAATTCATAAATGCTCGAAAATGAAATCGACGACAAAAAAATCTAAAAACTGCATTCAAGGATTTAAAATAATTAAACCCAAGTCAACGAACCCTCTATCTAAAAAACGTTTTTTATTCAACTGTACATATTGATGGATATAAAAATATATAATATGTACATATAAATGTCATAATAAAGTTTTTGCTGGCGCGCTCTCGAAAAGGCATATATGTCCAGCAGTGGATGCATACAGGCTGATGGATGGATGGATCTAACTAATTTCAGAGTACCTATTGACGTGGCCGACGATTTTGAGGAACGACAATAGGGGAGAAGTGGCAAAAGAAAATATTAATTGAAATCATGTTTCGCAGCTTTGGGCGCGTTGAAATCTTTTAATATTAACTATTCGTTAAATTTCCTTTTCCATTTTCTGTTCAAAAATTTAGGTATGTTTAAGTGAGCAGCGATGGGAATTATTAGGGAACGAGATAGGGAGAACTTTCCTGGCTATAGAAAACACCTTACATCACAACACAAGTATTGTTTCATAGCCCCACGCGCGTTGAAATCTTTTGAAGAGCCTAAACGTTTAATTGTAATTCTCATGCCCCTATGTCAATCGAGTTGACCTAGAGGTCAATTTTTAGGAAGACAGAGCTGTCTTCTTAAAAACTGTTCAAAGCGAAAACAAGTCAGCGAAGTAGGTAATGGCAAGTCACGCTAACTTAAGCGTTTAACTTTAAATACATGTATAATGGAAGAACCAGTTCGTTACGTGGACGTTACGTATACGTTACGTTATACGTACGCATGTCACAATGCGCAGGTAGTTAAGTGTGATAGTCATTTTTTTCATTCGATGTATGTGGGTCTATAACATTTTTACCTAACTGCGGTGAAGGGTATTTTGTATTTTTAATTTAATGACTATGTAGATGACAATCATGTAAATGTTTCAATTTTTATCTCGCTGACAACTGTACCAAGCAAGGTGGCACGGCGTTGGCGTTGGGGTGGTAACGAATATCGGCAGAAACCTCCCACTAGTCCAGACGGCAATTTAGAAATTATAAACTTCCAGAATTCTCATGTTGGGAATTCGAACCCGGGATCTCCCACTTTTGAGTGCTTACCTTTGCACCAGAGAGGTCGCATAATATTTTTTAGAATAGAATCTAAGAGTGATTTTTTGTCTAAATAACCTTTTACAAGTGCCATTAAGAATCGTCCCGTGAATGTTGCTGGTTTGGAGTACCCTTATTACCAAGACTAGCAAGAAACTCTGCGGTAATTTGCTTTGCATATGCAGCTTTTACTTCTCACAGTTACTTCTTCTTGCTGGTCACATAGATAATACTAAAGTGAAATCCTTTGCATCGCGTGTGACGCGAATGACTCTTCTCCACCCGTGAATAATGCCTATTTGCATGCCACTTTGAGCTGCGATTTACTTATTTAACGTTTACTTTACACTAGCCACCCACGTTTATGTACCTACTTTATGACGTTTTCTCACTTTGCTCATAAAATATACCTCTTTATGTAAGTATGAGCATTTCAAAATAATAATTACTAGATGATGCTCACGACTTTGTCTGCGTTGATTAAGTTTTTGTAACTGTCCTTCTTCGGAATGTAACCTACCTCCATACCAAATTTCATCAGAATCGGTTGAAAAGATGGGTCGTTAATGCGTAGCAGACAGACAGTTAGACGGACAGACACACACTTTCGCATTTATCATATTAGTATGGATTTTTAAATAATACTTATAAAGTGTTAAAGGCATAATTATTGTGCCTGAAACCCTAATGCACGGTTGGAGTAACACTAAACGCACGCGGGATTGCACTTTTTAAAATAAGTCAGCATAAGGATAACCTCATATCAAAGCTTCATACTACGTTAGAAGAAGGTATGGCATTGTTACCTTGATTGTCACCCTTTCCAGGTAAACATTTTCTACCTACTCTTCCATTTGAAGACTTCACCAGGCTATGATTTCCGCGATTACGATTAAATTATCGTTTACCCGTGTTCTTAGTGCTTACGCTGAGTTTTTGTTCGATTGATCGTATAAGAATTCGATGTCATTAGTAAAATAAACCTTAGAAGCATCGAGATAGAGCTCAATTTCGTTTATGCGTTCATATACGTTTATGAATACTTATGAGTACTGAATTTGTGGCTTTAATTCAATGCTGTTAAGGTACATTTTACTTTGACGCCAATGTGATCTAACGATCAATACGATCAATCGAATTTGCAATGTAATAAAAATTCTTTCCAAAAAACCGACTCCCAACACCACTGTAAAGTACAAAATAATTTTGTGAGTCTGATGCGTCAACTTTGCTTATCCAAATTATACCTGCCCGATTTCAACATAGTGGGTAGAAATCAAAATTATTTTGTACTTTACAAAATTATTTTTAGTGGCGTTGGAAGTCGGTTTTTTGGAAAGAATTTTTTGCTACGTCAATTCATTACTATCTAAGCTTTATTGCGTTTGACCCATTTTGATTTCTTTCTGGGTTTCTGATATCCATCAATTAATACATTTTTCGTCTTAGTGGTAATTTTTTTTACATTAGTTACCTATTCAAATATACTTAAATTCAAGTAAGAATGTAATAATAAGGTTTTAAATAGTCAAATCTACTGGTTAGAAATGCTTTCTATCTACGGGGTAATAACATCAAGAAACTCGATAATATTTCCACCACCAGCAACAGAAAATTTAATTTCATCAAACAAATTTTACCGATTTAAATCTGTAAATTAAAAAATAAATCTTAGAATCCAAATCTAGATAAAACTAAGCTTTAACTACAGAAAAATATGTCTTAATTCTTCACGCCACTATGATTCAACCGATTTGGCTAAAAAAGTTTAAATTACATAGATTATATTATAACTTCAATTAACACATAATTAAGCCCGCTACCATCTTAGACTGCATCATCACTTACCATCAGGTGAGATCGCAGTCAAGGGCTAACTTGTAGTGGATAAAAAAAAACTACTTTTAATACAGAAAATTGCAGAGTTCCCGCGGGAATCATAAACCTTATTCCCCACGAACTAAGTCGCGGACATTAACTATTATTAAAATATAAATAATTTTAAAATATAATTACAAGAAGCGTGTAATTCACGCAAGTTATATCTATAGGTACTATAAGTTAGTAGATGTCTATATTAGCAGCAATAGCTATAGCAATAGGTATTCCAAAACTACGCTCCCACACAATGTGTGGTTTTGGTTTTGCTATATGAGATATCCAATACGAAATCTATTGTTACACGATTACTTTACATCTTACAATCACAAAAACCTATTTGTGTAATAATAGTAGTTAAATAAACTGCTGTTACAATCAAGGATAAAATTAATAATAATAAGGCCACGTATATTCAAAGTACCTACATATTAATTCAACTTCAAAGAGTTTTTAAATGTTAACTCTATTAAGTATTTTATTTTGCTATACATAAGTAAACAGTTGTTCTCGTTTTTAGTTTTGGTATGTTATATTTACCAACTAACAAACCTTGGATCTTCCTATACAAAGAGTCAATTTCCTGTTTTTTTAATATTTGCAAATTATGTGTTTAACCTTAGTCGTTTAAATGAATTATTTAAGTTTAAGCTAAAAATATGATTATCTGATTTTATTACACGTTGTCCCCAGAATGTTCTTTAATTTAAGGATTTTTAAGAGATTAAGTACCTACGGGTATTTTTTTTGGAAATCCGTCATACATAGGTACAGTAATTAATTGATCAGATCAGAAAAACATCTATATCGACAAGAGTATAGATTTTTCGTTTTAAATTAATTTAAACGAAGCAAGGGGAAAAGTTATTTTGCACGCAGACGTACCTAATAAAATATGCAAGAATCTAAAAGTAACCTTCTGTAAGTTATTTGAAACAATAACTAACCAGTATTACCTACTTTTATTGTACAAATGTGCAATTTGCGCTTATATTAGTGAGCAATACCAGAGTGAATGAGCAATACCGTTAAGCCTGAGACACACACAAAAGGTCACGGAAATATGTTTCAATTTACTAAAACTGATCGTGATCATATATCTATCATATACAAAGAAGATAAATATCATTTGTCGGGCAACTACGAGGGTATACCTTTCTCTCTTACGATATCTCAACACTGGCCCTAGCGGATAAATATCTGGATAAGGAACTTAAGGAATACAGAAAAGTGGGATCCGGGTGGTGTTATAGCATGTCTTCTCGTTACTGATGTACTTACTTCATTCCAGTTCCTTGTATTACAATAGTAGATTATTAACCAAGGGGATAAAGCAGTGTCTTCTGTCGCGGGTGACGATTTAAATCGCGAGCGTAACGAAGGACTTGAGGTTTACTCCCGAGCGTAGCGAGGGTGTTAAAAACTTAAATCTCGAGCTAAGCGAGGGATTTAAGACGAGTCCTGAGTGTAGCGAGGGATTTAAGTTCACCCAAGACTAACCATTTGCGAAAAAATTAACACAATAATAATATGAGATAAGAATTTATTAAAAATAATGACAATTAAAAGTAAAAGTTAACATTCGAAACATTGGTCCAATTATTGATAGAGATAGTTACATTTTTGTTTGGTACATTTTATTGTTGATGAGTTGATTTGAGTATTTCTCAGTTCTTGCGTCTGAGGTACTGTTTAGAACATTAACTTATTTATAAAAATAAATTAAAATAAACTTAACGTTTATGTATTTGAAGAAAACAAAAACGCGGCAAATTCCTAGACTAATTTTTTTGTCGGAAAAGCAAAGGCATCAAGCTCATACGGCCTCGTCGGTTTTCGTAATTTTATTTAATAATCATAACTGCATAATAAATGCGTATTCCTTTTTCAAAAAGATGTTTAATGCTTTTTAAACAAGCTCAATGGTGTAAACACAGATATGTAGTTCAGTATCGGTAAGTACCTATTCCAAATTTAAACCACATTCTCCCCCTAGAGGATGAATGAAATTCAGTACAATTTTCTTTCCCTGTTTTTAACAGATTAAAAATGACTATTGTTATGTTCGCTTTTTGTGGCATAGAATGTCACTTTTTTGAGCAAGTGGTACGAAAAATATCATAGACACGTACTCGCACGTTCAATGTGGCGTCCTGCTATACATTATAGCACGCATAGCTTTCGTTATGCTTTATGTGGTTCCAAGCCTTTAGCTCTTGAGGCTTCAGTTTTCACTGAGCACGATGCATGCAACTCACGTAAGGTCGAATTGCGACATTAGGTTAGTCGTGTGACACAATAAGTGCGGATGTGCTATTAGGCTATACGCTCTTTAACAAAACGAAGCGATTTATAGCTTTGAATTATTGGAAAAATTAGAATAAACGTTACGTGCCTAATTTGTAAAACGCGTGTAAGTGAATACACATTATTTGAGAATTGTAAAACACGATCCTTAAGAGGATATGGGATGAACCGGGTAACTTTGAGAATAGGTATTGAACAATTATATTGCCGGCGCGCTGCTTCTCGAATAAAATTCCACAACACCCGATAGGGACAACTGCAGCTTGGACCGATAATACCTATGAAAAACGGTTGAAATCTTACTCTCATATTTTTCTGTTTCCTTCTCCAAAACTGAACCGATTTTAATATTTTTTTCAAGAATAATTTAAGAAAGTTTCGGTCTTTGTCGGTATGCTTTTCTTTTTTTGATTATACCTATTTGTCATAATATTTGTTTGTGGGATGTCGAATGATGGCACGAAAACTGAGCCATTTTTGCCATTTTTGAAGGTTCCTTGTTCTTAAAATTATTAATTTATGTAAAAAAAACAAAACAGAAGGACATGGCACGGACACATATGGAGTATATGGTATATGGGGAAACCGCCCTCCCGTATCGTCTTAAATTGAATGAAAGTGAAATATTGCTAAACTAGCTGATGCCCGTGACTTCGTACGCGTGGATCGAGGTTTTGTTGTTCCCGCGGGAACTCTTGAATTTTCCGGGATAAAAAGTAGCCTATGTGTTAGTCCAGACTATAATCTATCTCGGTGCCAAATTTCATCCAGATCCGTTCAGCCGTTCTGGAGTGATTGAGTAACAAACATCCATTTGAGGTTTTTTGGCTCCCGCGGGAACTCCTTAATTTTCCGGGATAAAAAGTAGCTTATGTGCTATTCCAGACTATATTCTATCTCTGTGCTAAATTTCAGCCAGATCCGTTCAGCCGTTGGCGCGTGATTGAGTAACAAACATCCATACATCCATACATCCATCCAAACTTTCGCATTTATAATATTTATTTGATAAAATTATTGACAAGTTAGTTAAATGTATTCAAGTGTCGTGTTACAATGTTTCCAGTAGAGCGATTGCGAAAAATGTGCATCAATCATTTTAACAATCTCAATAGTTGTGATTGGCTCAATTTATGGTATTCTTGCTGCAACAATACATTGTAATTTGTAACCCATAGTGAGAGTAGGTATGTCAGCCAATCAGAGGTGATTGCGATGGGCACACTGCAGCTGTCATTCTACTGTTACAAGGGAGGGGGGGCAGTGATCGGCCGTTCGCGTGTTTTATCGCTATAGCTTCGTATTATATCTTTACCTCGAGTGTGTTCATACTTTACACGGATAATTTTCTTTTATTTAGTCTCAACGGAACTTACGTGACTGTCTTTAAGGTCTCGATTGAGAAACTTCGGTTTTATTTATTTCATAATATGTTGATTTATACATTCAGATTATTAGTTAATAATAGTAATACGGCGATAGTACTAACTCTACACATAGATGATTCTTTACATAAAATGGCAACATTATTGATTATTTTATGCAATCAGGAATTGCATAGATCTAGAAAAGTGACTTCTGTGACACATAGTTTTGATGAAAGTCTGTCTAAAGTGTTTAGTCTTGATCTTCTTAATTTGAGAGCGATCAGGTAAGTAAGATCCAAACTCATTCAAACATTGCAAATGATGTTTAGCAACGTCGCACGCACCGCTGTTAGTGTTAGTTTTTTTTATTGCGTGATAGTCTTGCGCTGGACGACAATCATGCTTAGTGCAAAGCAATGATGAGGTCTAAGTTGGAACGCGTTTGCCTAGAAGATGCCTATTCACTCTTGTCTTGAAGGTACTTAAGTTATAAGTGGCGAGAAACACGTGCGCTGGGAGGGTGTTCCACACCCTACCGGTTCGTATCAGAAACTTCGAGCAAAAACGCTTCGGTTAGGTTCTTCTATTGATGAAATAGAAGAACCTAACCGAACGTCTTACAAGTAAGACATATAATGCAGGCTACACACTTCTAGTTACGGCTAGAGGATATAATTTATATCCTCTAATTTGCATGGCACTACCGCGATCCGTGGGGATTTTCATGACTAGCATATTAGGTATGTTGGACGATAACCTGTCATTTGGAGCAAGCCTTAAGCATATTATAAAATATAATACAGTAAAAGCGCAAGCCTATAGATATATTTAAAAAAAAATATTGGACGTATATGTAGGTATCTACTTGATGTCCTCATTTACAGGGGAAGCTTCATTACAAAATATTTAAACTAGGTTCGATGCTATAATTGATAGCATTATCTTATCAAAAATATCCATAAGTCGCATTTGTCAAGTTATACTCAATTTAGTTCCATAAAAAATATTCCATTGATCAAATTAGTCTGTACCTTGTTCGATTATTCAACCAGATTCCAGACCTTGTACAGCTAATAGTGGTCAAATATCGGCCTGATGTTCTTGTAATTTCCACTACTTAGGTACTTAAAGTATGAGATTAGAGAAGACTACGGCACATTTATAACTCTCAATATGACATTACTTAGAGCAGACTGGCACTCATATTTTCTGAGACCAAAATCCATTTCGGCTTAGTCAGCCATTCAATTAACTTTCAATTCGTGTTGTTAAGCAATCACAGCAATTTGAAGATAATCCAACGGAAGAACCTAATCATAATAATTATTTTAATGTATACCTACGCGTCGTGTCGGGGAAGTATGGCGTGGTATGGCCTCTATGTCCTATTGTGTCACAGCCTTAACCCAATAATTGTGTAATTACAACTTATATAGAAGCAAAGGTCAAGCAACGATGGAATGGGCTTGTATCGTCATAGCACGCGTTCGTTACTGATCTTCTTGGTACATTTACCGCCTCTGTATATTAACACATTCGCTGCGGCAGCATTGGATCCTAAACCTACGGCTCGTGCGGTACGAGACAAATACTGCCCGTATCTATATTTCCTGATATGCGTTACGACCTCTATTTTGCCGTACCGGAACCTGACTTTCAAAGTCCATGGAGACGTGGAAACTCACCATATCAATGGGTTTTTTGAACAAATCGATAGGCTACATCCTCGTGTATACCTAGCTGCGGTAGCCCCGGGTTCTCTATGATATTTCGAAAGATACAGAGATTTTTCAAAATCAGTCATTTACGGCAATATATATGCCGTATAGCATAGAAGTTAAAAAATTGCTAGGGATGGGTTTACTTCTGAAATGACAATCGATATTTTAAAGATATTCTTTATTAAAGACACAACAAATTTAAGTGTATAAATCAACATAATTCTTCATAATTAGTCAACATAATAATTACTCTTACAAGTACCTATCGCCAATTTAAAAAAATATATTTAAATATAAAAAAAATTAAAATAAAAAGCAGTCACTCATGTAAGTTTAGTACAAATACACTGATTAATAAATAAATAATAATAAATACAAATAGGTTTTTTAAATTTTGATTCATATTAGGGTACCAAATTATTATTGACCGAGCTGACCGAGCGAAGCGAAGGTCTCTGAGTCTACTTGGGTGAATTGGCACTTGTCCGTCCGTCTGTCAGAGCCTTATAACTTCTGAATTGCTGAACGTAATTACTTCAAATTTAAATATAATATGTAAATCGATGGCCTCCCGCCGAATATGGCTTAAAAAGTTTTAAAAATCTTTATTTCAGGGGGGCTCTCATAGAAGCGAATGCGAAGTAAAATATTTTTTATAGCGTTACATAGGGTTGCAGTATATCATTTTAAAGATAATTAAGAATAGAGTCCAAAAATATTTTTTTTTGAATTTTTCCCCTAAAATTGACGAAATGGGAGGCTTTCAAAGTAGCGATTTTCTAACGTCCAAAGTTGACCTCAGAACTCTCAATTTTCTGAACTCTCAAGCCTGAAACTTGATCAATTATTTGAATTATATCCTGTACTTGAACAACAAATACTAAAATTAGATAAATATTATAAGGAAACGAAATTATTTAATTTTTAATGATGATGATATTTTTAACAGAACTTCACACTGATGTCAATATATGGCGCTCTGTGAAACCGCGAGGTCTCAGTTCGGGGCGAACCACTAGTAATTACTTTTTATTTTTAATCTATGATGAGATCATATTAGGAACTTTAACGAAATAGAATAAATTTTAAAAAGTAGGTAATTCCCTTACTCATATCATGTTTTGTACGTGAAAGTCTCGTCGCGTAGTTTTTTGCATAAAAAATATCGAGCACTTACGGCCAACACTAATGCAAACTGCGAGGCCGCGCGGACGCATGCAGTGAGGCGCGGGGTTGGGGGGGTACGGCAAGATAGTCGCCGTACCGCACTGAATAAAAAGAAACTGACTGACTGAGTGACTGAATAACAATTATCAACGGACAGCTCAAACTGCCGCGCTTGGTCTAGAAACTGGAGCTTGAGATTAGATATACTTGTAAGCTTTCATTAAACGTAGACCTCCATTAAGAAAATATTATAAGGAGGGTTAGCTAGTTTGCACATCAAATATAAATATTATAAATGCAAAGTTTGGATGGATGTATGGATGGATGTATAGATGGATGTTTGTTACTCAATCACGCCCCAACGGCTGAACGGATCTGGATGAAATTTGATTGCACAGAGGTAGATTATAGTCTGGAATAACACATAGACTACTTTTTATCCCGGAAAATTAAAGAGTTCCCGCGGAACCGAAAAACCTCAATCCACACGGACGAAGTCGCGGGCATTAGCTAGTAGCAAATACTTAATATACTTGATAAGTTCATTCACGGGAGAAAAAATTTTACTACACGAAAACCAGCTAAGTATAATATTGTCTATTCCACCATGTTTTGTCATTCCGAACGAGTGGTAAATTCACTCTACGATCCAAAAGCACTTGTAAAAGTTTATTTGAATAATAACATTTGTGTTTGAGTTTTCATGCTAATTTTCTCGTTCTATCATTGTGTCGTCAAGTTCTGCCGCTTACGTATAGGTACACCGACAAATGTTAATTTGCTATAAATGCTTGCGACGATATGCAGACAATGCTGTCATGTTAGTTTAGTTTAGATTGTGCACTACAGTAATCAGCCCCATTGCCAAATATGGGCTAAGAGGAGTCTAGGACGAAGAGTAAAGGGCATTGACTGGTATTTATAGTCAAAGATGCATTGTGTTTACCTAATGATGCCTAATCAATCCAATTTACAGTGGTTTGTTAATAGGCAGTATGTATAGTAGAGCATAGAGGTGCAACAAAGGCGTACCTACAGTATGGTACTGTTTCTATGGGAATCAAGTACTTACCTAATTACTACATTGCATACGCATCAATTTTTTTGTGTTTTTGTTGTAATCAAGTACCTAATTACTACATGTCAAATACAAGTTAAACAAGTACTTCCAATGGAATATATCGCAAGAAACTGAACACAATATGCGACTCGGATAGTCTTAAACGTTTAGACAATAAGTTTTTACGAGTTTCACGACGGGCATTAACACGTCTGATGTTGAAACTTCGTTAGTTTAATTAGCGACTTTGGTTTACTTTAAAGAAGGACGAACATAGGGTTTTAAAGCGTCGAAGGTCAGGTAATAACTAGCATTTCGTAATAACTAGCAAAGTACCTGCATTTCATAATAATTGCCATGTTTTACTACAGAGTGATAATTTCTTCATCGATTTTTTATCGGAATTTGGCCATGTCTAATAGGATGGGGCACGCCCTAACTCTAGTACAGAGAGAAATAGTTCAATAAAAAAGAAATAGAGAACATAATAATTATTACCTACCGGACATTGCTCAGACGTTCGTCTAATACGACACAAGTCCTAAGATACGAAAAACCGGCCAAGTGCGAGTCGGACTCGCGCACCGAGGGTTCCGTACTCAAGAAGTAGGTATAATTACCTTTGTTAATGAACCGCAAAACTAACTTTGTTTGTAGAGGTTTACTGTTAATATCAAAAAATTACGTTTGTTGTATGGGAGCCCCCCTTTAATATTTACTTTATTGATATTTAATTATTTATTTTGAAAGGTAATATACAAGTTAATATTCTGTGAAAATTTGAACCGTCTACCTGTTACCGTTTTTAATATTGAGCAAAAAAATACGAAAAAAAAACACGTTTATTGTATGGGGACCCCCCTTAATATATATATTTTTTTAATTTTTAGTATTTGTTGTTATAGCGGCAACGGAAATACATCATTTGTGAAAATTTCAGCTTTCTAGCTATCACGGTCTATGAGATACAGCCTGGAGACAGACAGACAGACAGACAGACAGACAGACAGACAGACAGACAGACAGACAGACAGACAGACAGACAGCGGAGTCTTAGTAATAGGGTCCCGTTTTTACCCTTTGGGTACGGAACCCTAAAAAGCTGCAAGAGACATAATAAGTCTACGCTACCATTAAAATAATAAAAATGCGTGTTACCACACACACAAGATTCAGCTGCATCGGGAACATTGATGTCATATAAAGACGTAAAAACGCCTGTTGCTTCTTTGGCGGCTCTTGTGGATCTGGCAGTCTTTCTCTTAAAGTACTCTTTTAGTGAACGATGATCACACATGATGATGATATTTACTTTGTGTTGATGTTATTCAAATTTTCAGTCCTTAAACTGCCTCGGGCCATTTTGTGGCTCTAGCGGCTCTTTCAGATCTTGCGATCCGATAAGTACGATCTACTCAAGGTAGTAGGTAAAAGAAACATGTTTGTGATTTGTGAACGTCGGCCAACGACATAATTATTAAACTGCGTGTAACCGACTCTCTCGAGATTCATCTCAAGATTAGCTAAACAGATGTATAATGTAGACACAAGCAGAATTTATGTCAAGGCAAATATTATATTTCTTCCCTAGGAAATCTTCTATAAATAAGAGATAGACAGTACAGTTTTATTAGTGTATTCGCTTTTAAAAAGTTTAACCTGTATTTTTTTTACAATTTTCAAATCTTTAACTCTTGTCAGCTAGTCTGGTAAGTCTATATAGATTTACTGACATTACGTCTTGACCTTTGCCTAGTAGGTACAGATATGTAATGCTGACAGATAATTAATAAGGGTCATAATTTAACGAGCTAGTAATTTTTCAGAATAAGCAGACATGGTGATGTGTCTTACCCAATTTATTGAGCTGTCAAACTTTTATGCAGATATTATAAACATCAATTTATTTTCATTTCCTGTTTATTTTGTTTTTGAAAAATTTTCCTCGAATAATAAAAAAATCTGAGAAAACTTTAGACCTTTAGAATAGAGAACTATTTTTCGCATCTAGACCGTTTAAACAACGGTCTAGATGCGAAAAATAGTTCTCTATTTATTTTCTAAGTCATTTGTTTACGAATTAATTTTAAACGAATAATAAAATGAGATATTGACGTTCTAAATGGAGAAGAAGAAATATCAAAAGTAGCTGAATGTATGCGTATCTATACTACCTTACTACTTAGTTACAACCTACTTATAAACTTCATGATGCCCGCGACTTCGTCCACGTGGACTTAGGTTTTCGAAATTCCCGGGCACCCAGACAATTAGTGGATCCTAGTGAACTCCAGACATGCTATTCGATCGACTGGTGGATCCAAAAAGTGTATCATAGTGGACTGAGGGGGAAAAAATTTAATGAAAAAAGCAAATTTTTATTCCGAAAGCGTAAAATATTATTGTTCCCATCATACTGCACACACCGACGTGGTGGTCGGTCAGAAAGTGATGCTTGCAAAAATTACGGCCGGTGAAAGCTAGCTCGTCCGTGGTGCAAGTATTGAGAAAATGATAATGATGAAAATGAAAGATCTCTGACCTTGAACCTGTGCAGTAGGTAAATTATCGATCTATTTAGAAGTAATTAGATGAGTTTTCCTCAGCTGAATCCATACTAATACCATACTTATAATATTATACATGCGAATGTGTGGTCTAGTGGTTAGCATAGTCGACTGCGGATCACGAGGTCCTGGGTTCGATTCCCGGTCGGGCATAAAAGTTAGGTATTGGGTTTTTCAATTAAGAAATTCTCAGTGTCAGCCCGGAGTTGGAAGTTGGCGGTGTTTCACTCCCGTACCTCGGAGAGCACGTTACGCCGTCGGTCCCGGTTATTATCACTAACATGATAAGTAATCGTTAAAGCCCGCCAACCCGCATTGGAGCAGCGTGGTGGGTCTAAGCTCTAATTCCCGCTCTCCTATGAGAGTGGAGTCATGTGCCCAGCAGTGGGACGTTAATAGGCTGTAGTGAATGTGGGTATGTCTGTCTGCTACGCTTTCACGACCCAACTACTCAACCGATTTTGATGAAATTTGGCACAGGGATATCTATCCCTGTGCCAAATTTGGGAATGGGAATGGGAAGGATTTTTTATCCCGGACATTTTATTCCGGAAAATGGAAGAGTTCCTGCGGGAATTAAAAACGTCAATCTACGCGAACCAAGTATCGGGCATCTTCTAGTACAAGATAATATTATAAATTTATAACACAGAACAATCGTGGGAGAGGTTTGATATAGATGATAATAATTTTATTATTTCTAGCTTTTCTAGCTGGCGATTGTATTATTATTTACCTAACACTCCTGCAGGATAACTACAAAATATTTTTGTGCGCTCGTGACCTTTTCTTTCTTCCATCGTTCACCTGATTGCGAGACTTTGCAAAGTTGCTTTTGAAACTTGCGTGATGTATAAAATTATTATCTCATATAATATAAAAAGTACTGACTCATTCACTGACTGACTCGTCCACGGTGGACGAGTTTGGGCGGGGGGTGGACGGTCCACCTCCGCCCAAACCCTTGGAAATGTTGCACAGCGGTTCCCTATATAATGTAGTCAAGGAAGAATGGATTTTCCGAAATTCCCACGGCAGCTAAGCTGCGGACCGTCGAGATCGCTATAAAAAAAAAAGAGTCACTACAACGTATGCCGGGCATTTATAGCTAGTAGGTTACAAATAATATACTTATCGCTTACTTCTTACATCATATCGATCTCCTCGATGTTATTTTCATCATAATCACCTGTTATTCGCGTAACAGTGTTTAGCAATACCTGCACACACGGTGTTTTCCGTATTAAAATGGTTGCCTTTGATTTTACAATCAGCTTTAGATATAATTTTAGTCCAATTTAAAGTCTTAGAGTGTAGATAACATACTGCGTCATCCTAATACACACGTAGATGCTTAACTACTTTATTCATATTGCAATTAAGCTGCATCTAAAACCTATTAATATACCTAATTAGCCTTAATGGATTATATGAAATCAATATATTTAAGTCACATGTTTATAGCGGATGCCCTTGAGATATTTTTGTTATTCTACTACTAGAGTTAGCCATTCACTGCGATCTTACGGCTTACCTCGATGGTATGTAGTGATGCAGTCTATAGCGGCCTAGCCTGGTAGGACTTACATGGCATGGCATCTTTAAATTTAATGTTTGTGAAACGCTAAATCACTTGGTGGTACTCCTTTGCCGGTATGGTAGTATCTAGGTGGATGAAGCCTCCCACTACTCTTAAGACCATTTTTTTCTGGCCGTTAAACGATCATCATCAAGTTTACTGTCGAATATACAAGGGTGGTAATTATGGCCTTATTAAATAAACAGACCTTGATTTTGAAAGTGCTAGGTTAACATTTACTTTAATGTCAAGTTTTTTTTAAAGTAGGTAATATTTTTCTGTACAAGCCCTGAATATCAGACTGACCTGTATTACGCAATTTCTTTTAAATAATATTTACTATCACGTTCACTGCTTTAATATAACGAGATAGTGGCAAGCTGATGGCACAATGCGAGACGTGATATACGGGATGGAAAAAACGAACGGGCTACGAAGGAAAAGTACCTATTGGATAGAAAATTCCCTCGAATTTATATTGAAGATATGAAATGTCACTCAAAGGAAACATTCCTTTCTTTTTTAGGGTTCCGTACCCAAAGGGTAAAAACGGGACCCTATTACTAAGACTCCGCTGTCTGTCTGTCTGTCTCCAGGCTGTATCTCATAGACCGTGATAGCTAGAAAGCTGAAATTTTCACAAATGATGTATTTCCGTTGCCGCTATAACAACAAATACTAAAAATTAAAAAAATATATATATTAAGGGGGTCCCCATACAATAAACGTGTTTTTTTCGTATTTTTTTGCTCAATATTAAAAACGGTAACAGGTAGACGGTTCAAATTTTCACAGAATATTAACTTGTATATTACCTTTCAAAATAAATAATTAAATATCAATAAAGTATATATTAAAGGGGGGCTCCCATACAACAAACGTAATTTTTTGATATTAACAGTAAACCTCTACAAACAAAGTTAGTTTTGCGGTTCATTAACAAAGGTAATTATACCTACTTCTTGAGTACGGAACCCTCGGTGCGCGAGTCCGACTCGTTCTTGGCCGTTTTTTTTTATATAAGATTATCTGCATTCAAACGCTCTTTATAAAGCTTACCTGAGCCGGTAACCAGCTTAAAATGAGATAAAATATCAACACGATAAAATATCTTCTCCAATATGTAAACAGGTTGATGTCCGCATCGAAGATGGTGTAAAAATGTGTGCATCATATTTTTTTTGTTCCATTCATTTACACACAATGGATAACCTTTGAATTGGTAGCCGTCGATTAATTATTAATTAATTATCTTCAAGATTCTTTGTTCACGTTCCGCCTACAATACTTCCTGCAAATCATAAGCAAGTTTTCGGCTCTTAGATTTTTAAAAATCATTGATATTTTATTAAAACCATGCACTCTGAACTTTATCTGCTCTAGATACCAGGGAGAATAAAAAATATGCGAATCCTTTAAAATCATTTTTTCGTTACTCATTTATAGACTCGCCTGGCTACGCGCTAGCTTTTGCTTGGCTTGCTATATATTTTAACTAGCTGATGCCCGCGACTTCGTCTGCGTGGATTAAGGTTTTTGATTCCCGCGGGAACTCTTTAATTTTCCGGGATAAAAAGTAGCCTATGGGTTATTCCAGTCTATAATCTATCTCTGTGCCAAATTTCATCCAGATCCGTTCAACCGTGATCGAGCAACGATCATCCATCCATCCATCCATCCAAACTTACGCATTTATAATATTAATAGAATAATAATAGATAGGCTAAATTATATGTATATTAATGACCTTTAAGTATCTTTATAAAATTATCACGTGAAAAGTTGTACGAGTAAGAGACTTCTGTGAACAGGTCTTCATTTAGAACATATTTTCACGAGGAAGGAATATAAGCTGTATAAAATGTATGCCATATTCATATAATATCTTCTATCTAAGTAGATTATAGAACAGGTTTAAGGAACTTGCGTAGCCGAGGCAAGTCAGCTACTTAGTTGATTATATCTTTGGCGAACTTAGTCAAGGTTTTGTAATAGGTTGGTAGGTTCGTTCGTGTGAATTGGTTATTGGTAACTTTGAACTTTTTGTAGAACATACCGGAAATATTCAGAATCAAGTTATTTATTACGCAAAAATGCGGAATCGCCGAGGTCTATATTGCGCTTAAATCTTATGTTTTAAAACATGATTTTAACTTGTAATTAGTATTTTACCTATATGAGCTTAAAGCTTGGCCTCTTTTTAGCGGATATGTGTTCACAACACAGCCTTCGTGTTACGAAAATACTTGATAAGTAGGTACATAATACATATTATGCCGTAACATAACCTGTTAAATATTATTTTTCTGCACATTAATTAGTTAGATATTTAAATACAGGTATAAAAATAAAAGAAAAAATAATTGCACCGGAATCAAGGCAGGGCCAAAGAACGGTCCAAGGTTCGAACGGTGATGAAGGTTCTGTGATAGAACTTAGAAGCATGGTAATATTAGCCTCATTGGTCTAGTAGTGCGCTTATTCGACAATGGATGGGTTTCATTCCCGGGTCGGACAATAATTAAGTACTTATTGGGGTTTTCTGGATATAAATTCTCAGTAAATAACTTACAAGCCCGGAGTAAGGAAGTTGGCGGTGTTTCCATACCGTGCTTCAAAGAGCACGTTAAGCCGTCGGTCCTGCGCATGATCTCGGAAATTGGGCTATATGAGAATAAGAGATATCTCCCGCTCAAATAAATCGCTAGGGATACTGGTGCGACAGGAATTAGACCTACCGACCGAATTTTAATTGTTTAATATTGTCGACTTGCACAACATTGCCTAAAGTCTAAACTGATTTAGTTAATTTTTTTGATGCCGTCTGCACTTTATGATAAGTTTATTACCGGGTTGATGTGAAAGGACAGGTATAGAAAATTAAACTTACAATAAACACGTTTAATTGCCTTGCGCAATTAGGCCTAAATTATAATAATAATTTTTATTTTTATTACTAATGGCGTAGTTCCTTAGTACCTACTTTATCTATGTATATAAAATTCAAAGTCCTGACTGACTGACTGACTTATATATCAACGCACAGCCTAAACCGCAATGGGTTAGAGACTTGAAATTTTGACAGTAGCTTCCTTTTGTAACGTAGGCGCTCACTAAGGAAGGATTTTTCAAAATTCCACTCCTAAAGGGGTGAAATAGGGGTTGAAAGTTTGTATGAAAGTCCGTCATTTCTCAAGTTATATCCATGAAACTTAGTATATGAGTTATCGGTAAAAAAAAAGAAATGCGTGTTTCACAGTTTTTGAAAATTCTACCCCCGAAGGGGTGAAATAGGGGATGAAAGTTTACATGAAATTCCTTCATTTCTCATGATATTTCTCAAGTTGTATCAACGAAACTTGGTATTTTGGCTTTAGGTAATAAATAAAGAAGTACATGTGGCATAGTTTTACAAAATTCTACCCCTACAGGGGTAAAATTGGGATTGAAAGTTTGTATGAAAGTCCTTGATTTCTCAAGTTATAGTGATAAAACTTAGCATTTGGGCTTTGCAGACGTACGTGTTTCACCATTTTTGAAAATTCGACCCCCAAAGGGGTGAAATAGGGGATGAATGTCCTTCATTTATCAACATATTTTTCAAGTTATAACAACGAAACTTGGTATTTTGGCTTTCGGTATAATATAAAAAAGTACGTGTGTAACAGTTTTTCAAAATTCCACCCCCAAACGGGTAAAATGGGGGTTGTAAGTTGGTGTAAAGCCGGCGTTTTTCAAGTTAAATAACCGTGAAACTTGATATTTGGGCTACCGGTTTAAATTATTAAATACATAAATCACAGTTTTTATAAATTCTATCCCAAAGGACGTTAAATAGTCCTTCAATCACGCCGCAATAGAGCTCTTTTTATCCCGGAAAATTAAGAAATGCCTATGGGAATTAAGAAAACTTATGCCACGCGAACGAAGTCGCGGACGTCCGCTAGTATTTTATAATATGTGTTATGTTGTTTTTAGGCCTAACAATAATTGGCTCTTTGAGTATGGGTTCTTAATAAAGCGTCTAAAGCAGTAGTTTTCTGCATTTTCCCAAGGTTCATCGCCGTGCAGGTAACTAGAATTTGAGTAGACCAAACTGAATATCAAATGATATTTTTAGCGCATTAATTAGGTACTATTTACATCGACGCGCTTATGAGCATGACAGACAACAGTAAATGATAAATGATTTATTGATTTCACGAAGGACAACTTATGTCACTTATGATAACTCAAGTGCACCGGTTCGGAAAAATGATGACTTCTACTGAGAAGAAGACAGTGCCTGGTTTGACTGGAAAGAAGTTCTTCATCAGTCTACTTGGGTTTAAGTAAGCTGATGATGTTTAAACAGACGAAAACATAGCCTATTTCCCTAACCCCTATAAGCAAGAGCAACGTAACGTTCAATATTACACCGAATAAAAAATAATTCGCCAAAGTCTAGCGATGCGTTCATGAGAATGACAGACGACAATAAATGATAAATGATTTATTGATTTCACGAAGGACAACTTATGTCACTTATGATAAGTCAAGACTCTACCCACCGGTTCGGAAACATCATTCTACTGAGGAGAAGACAGTGCCTGTTTTAACTGGAAAGTTAGTTCTTCATCAGTCTTAAGTTGGCTGATGATGTTTAACAGACGAAAACATCGCCTATTTCCCTCACCCCCTTAAGCAAAAGCAACGTAACGTTCTATATTACACCGAATAAAAAATAATTCGCCAAAGTCAAGGCTCCCTTTTTTGGAAGATTTCGCAATCATCTTATCATTAAACACAAAAACGGTATCGCGGGAATATTCAACTAACTTTCGTTTAACGAAGGCCTTTTCTGTATACAGTATGCTTCGAGTTTTCACGAAGTATTATTTGAAGCTGTTTTTGTTTTGATCAAAATTCTTGTGGTTAGTTCATAGCACGGTACCAGCAGACAGCATTGTACCCTATACATGGAATGTGCTTATAAAGTATAATCACTGTGTTGTTTTTGTATATACTTGGAACTGATGATACAGCTGATATCTACACGTTGTAGAGATTTACCTGCTTTGGAAAACTATGTATTTCAATTGGCTAATCAATACATAACTTACTTAATATTATGAACGCGAAAGTTTTTAAGTATGGATGTATGGATGTTTGTTACCTACTCTTTTACGCCAGAACGGCTGAACGGATCTGGATGAAATTTGGCACAGGTGTAGATTATAGTCTGGAATAGCACATAGACTACTTTTTATCCCGGAGAATTAAAGAGTTCCCGTGGGAACCAAAAAGCCTCAACCCACGCGGACGAAGTCGCGGGCATCAGCTAATATCTTATATTTTGTAGCACTAACTTGAGAATTTATAGGCTACATGCTGTTGAAGAATCTACCACGAATACCTTTTACTTACTCCGGAAAATCAAAGAGTTCCCCCGGGATTTTTCAAACCTAAATCCATTCGGTCTAGTCCAAATCGCAGGGATTTTTAAATCTTTCATAAATCATCATCTCTAGCACATATAATTAAATATATTTAATTAACATTTTTGGTAACAACATGTATATCATTAAATGCAAATATGTGAGAAATGACCGACATTAGGTTAGGCAACTGTTCGCACACGCACTCCCACGGCTTACTGTTATTATGAATACTTTAAATACTATATATTCATAGTATATTAACTATAACTGTATATATTATGTATAAATATTACTTTTATTATACAGGTTATTGACTAGTTTATTTTTGGTATGGTTTTGTTATAATTGCCTGCATAAATACCTACGTCATTTTCAGGTGCAATTTTCAGGTTTCAGGTCAAAGTGTATCGATTGGGTTTACTAAGCCTTAATTACTAACCAATAATAAAATTAACCTTTGTATTTTGTGTAACTACGTGTAATCTTTAATGTGTAGCCCGTTTTTCACTCGCACTGCAAAAGCCGGAGAACGTCGCGAGGACAGAGTACCTACATTGCTTGCATTGGTCGCGAGTACGTGTAAGTACACTCACGAGCAAAACTGTTTTGAAGATATAATACTAGATAACTAGGATAATGAAAGTAAAAATGTTGTTTGGACAGAGAAAAGGCTTTATAAGAAGGTAAGCTATTGTCCGGCCAAGACTCTCGTAGTTATCAAGCGCTCATGGGGTCGCTTAACTACTGGGCCCATAACCTTTTGAAGATATAATACTAGATAACTAGGATAATGAAAGTAAAAATGTTGTTTGGACAGAGAAAAGGCTTTATAATTAATATTTGAATGACACAGTCATATATATAAAAAAATAAATTCGAATATCGAAGATATCCCTAAAGAGTTTTCACACTATGGAATCAATGGAATTTTTGTTTTTTTTTGTTCTTTTCCCCAAATTCAAATCCTTCACTCCTTCCCTTAAACCAGGACATCTCCTGAAATACGGGTCCAATTTCAATGAATATGGTATTTATTTAAAGTTTACAGTATAGCCTTTAAAATGGTAACATTTTTATTCGAATCTTCATTAGTCATTTGGTTTTAAAGATCGCTCGTAGCAAATTTTAAGGTGGTTCCGTAGTTTTGCTCGCGAGTGTAGATGGTTTTGTGGCTTCACGTGCGCTTCGCTGTGCGGCGTTCCTCGTTTGACGTCAATAGCTCTGTTCCGCAAAAACGGCATCTATCATTGTTACAATCTTAATTGCTGTGATGAGCTATATTTATGGTAGTCTTGTTGCAACACTGGCTTTTGGCCAATAGGATGATAGCCAATCAGAGATGATTGCAATCGTCACAATCATTTTCCCGCTCTCTGTCTCTATAGTGAAAGAATAAAGATACTTAGACGATTTACATAATTTTTGTCGCGCAAAGATAATTATCGCGAGATCCGCGTGCACAATAGTCATCTTTCCTGTAGGTAGATACTGTTATGGCGTCTATATTATCGGTTACAAGAATTGCATACAAATTATAGTTAAATTGCGTTAGTATTCGCGTATTTAGCATCTCTTTATAGAGATCGTTTTGTTATCGGGCAGTCTCGATAAAGGATGCGCATTTTTTATTGAAATACTAGCTGATGCCCGCGACTCCGTCCGCGTGGAGGTATGAAAAATAGATAGTAGCCGATGCTCAGACCTACTGAATATCAAATCAAATATCAAATCATCAATCAAATAAATATTATAAATGCGAAAGTTTGGATGGATGTCTGGATGGATGTATGGATGTATGGATGTTTGTTACTCAATCACGCCCCAACGACTGAACGGATCTGGCTGAAATTTTGCACAGAGATAGATTATAGTCTGGACTAACACTTAGGCTACTCTTTATCCCGGAAAATTCAAGAGTTCCCGCGGTAACAACAAAACCTCGATCCACGCGTACGAAGTCGCGGGCATCAGCTAGTGCATATTAAATTTCAAAAAAATCGGTCAAGCCGTTTCGGAGGAGTACCTATGGTAACTAACATTGCGACACGAGAATTTTATATATAATTTTATATATATATATAGATATAGACAAGATATAATAATTATTATTAGAGTTTATTAGGTAAGTATTTAGATACACACTTATTAGTAATAAAGAAATAAGCAAAGATATTTCTTTTTCTTTCTGATTCTTGCAAGAATTTTTAAACAACCCGGTCGCATAAAATAGGTTTATCACGGTAATAAATAGTCTATGGGGCTACTCCCACGTCAGACTTCTTGTAGGTCCGATACCTACCTACCTAATCTTTGTGACCGACTTCCTTACATTTTCCACCGGCAATCGAGTCGGCTGATTTTGTTTTTTATCGACTTCAGGACGTGTGCGTTTCAATATTGCAATCTGTATGTTTCATTTTCTGCCGACAAAAAATTACCCACCGATTGTTGGCGTGGCGTGGCCCCTATGGTTTATCGGATTAGGTACATTTACGTTTATCAGACTCAATTATACATTTCATGTCTTGTTATTGTTGAATTATCTACAAGATCTACATTATTTATCTTGGTGCAAAATGACAGCTTTCTAAGTCCAAGGGCTTAGGGCTAGGCTGAGACACAGAATAATAACTAGAGAGTAAGTGAATTAGTAAGGGCTAATGTGATTTATGACCATGTAAAAGCAACGATTAACATATTTTGGCGAATTAACGAAACGCGCCGTTTTCGTAAGTCATTTAAGACACGAGCTTTCACGCATTGTGCAACGCCATCGTGTGCAATAGACGGGCCATGGGACTGTGCGTGTTTATTGCACCACAGTTCTATTCTAATTTCTAATTGCTTTAATAAATTGCTGTACTGTCGTTAGTACTTAGTCGTAGCAATTAATTTGCGAGAGTCCCTTTAGTTACAATCATGCTGTACGGGAGCAGGTGATACGTAACAAAGGATGATCATCCTCCGAGCGGGTGTTATGCCCGGGTACCACTGGTCCAAACGTTCATCTTTAGAGATCGTATATATACGAGTACTTACCGTAATTCAGAGAACACTTCGTAATCGTGAGTTGGGCTCTTCGTGGTCGCGTGCATCGTACTAGTAATGCCATCTATTGGATTATGTGCGGACTGCGAAGACCGCCACAATGCCTAAGGATAATCGAAATTTAAAAGTGTTATAGCGCCACTGTAAAGTACAAAATCATTTTGATTTCTACCCACTATGTTGAAGTCGGGCGAGTCTTATGCGTCAACTTTGCTTATCCTTGTTATACCCGAATATGAATTTTTATTACCTATTTAAACTCATCTTTTTAGGGTTCCGTACCCAAAGGGTAAAAACGGGACCCTATTACTAAGACTCCGCTGTCTGTCTGTCTGTCTGTCTGTCTGTCTGTCTGTCTGTCTGTCTGTCTGTCTCCAGGCTGTATTTCATAGACCGTGATAGCTAGAAAGCTGAAATTTTCACAAATGATGTATTTCCGTTGCCGCTATAACAACAAATACTAAAAATTAAAAAATATATATATTAATATACAATAAACGTGTTTTTTTCGTATTTTTTTGCTCAATATTAAAAACGGTAACAGGTAGACGGTTCAAATTTTCACAGAATATTAACTTGTATATTACCTTTCAAAATAAATAATTAAATATCAATAAAGTAAATATTAAAGGGGGGCTCCCATACAACAAACGTATTTTTTTGATATTAACAGTAAACCTCTACAAACAAAGTTAGTTTTGCGGTTCATTAACAAAGGTAATTATACCTACTTCTTGAGTACGGAACCCTCGGTGCGCGAGTCCGACTCGCACTTGGCCGGTTTTATTTTCATTTAATTTCTTTGTGTACAATAAAGTATATTTTACTTTTACTTTACTTTTACTTTAACTTTTACTTTGTATAGCGTGTGCTTGTTGTTGTAAAGTTGGCGCGGGAGTTTGGAGTCGGTTGTTTAAAAAGAATTTTTTATATTGAATTATTGAATATGCCCAGTGACTTAGATTGGCGTATGGTCAGTGGAAGTGCATTCCATAGCTAAATTAATTCATTAATTAAATAGATGATTGAAATTATGCTTAATTAAATACGGATTAACTACATAAATTCTAAAGACGTACTTATTTAAGTAACAGAAACGATTATGGCTAGTTAGTAAAAAAATAAACATTTGATTTTATGAACATTAAACTAACATTTAAACGTTATACCTAAGTATATCTTTTACATGACAGGATGGATGGATGTATGGATGGATGGATGTTTGTTGTTCAATCACGCCAGAACGGCTGAACGGATCGGGTTGAAATTTGGTACAGAGAGAGATAGATTATAGTCTAGAATAACACATAGGCTACTTTTTATTCCGCAAAATTAAAGTTCCCGCGGGACCCGATAAACCTCAATCCACGCGGACGAAGTCACGGGCATAAGCTAGTGTGAGATAAACACAAGTTAAGTAGGTACTTTATGGTAAGTAATCTTAAACCTCTTTAACCCCCGAATACCTACTGAAAATAAAGATTATAATAATACTAGCGAATGCCCGCGACTTTGTCTGCGTGGTTTGAGGTTTTTGGTTCCCGCGGGAACTCCTTAATTTTCCGGGATAAAATGTAGCCTATGTGCTATTCCAGGCTATAATCTATCTCTGTGCCAAATTTCAGCCAGATCCGTTCAGCCGTTGGGAGGTGATTGAGTAACAAACATCCATCCATACATCCATCCATCCATACATCCATCCATCCATACATCCATACATCCATCCATCCAAACTTTCGCATTTATAATATTTATTTGATTGATTACTTATCTTAGATCTACGGTGTACCTACCTATTTTGACGTACGACGTACGACGTTTTTAGGAACGTGAAAGAACGACGAATCACTGTCGTCAAAGTAAAATCGATCTTAACAGTCTGGTTTTAAGCACAAGTTTGTCCATACATCCACGAGAGAAAACGTTGCGAAATTAAAATCGACTGAATTACACTTAAACTTTTATAATCTGACGCATGACGACCTCCGTGGCGAAGTGTTGAGCGCTGTTGCCTTAACGTGCGGGGAGGTCCCGGGTTCGATCCCCGGCAGGGTTTGGAAATTTATAATTTCTGAATTTCCCTGGTCTGGCCGGGTGGGAGGCTTTGGCCGTGGCTAGTTACCACCCTACCGGCAAAGACGTGCCGCCAATCGATTTAGCGTTCCGGTACGATGCCGTGTACAAACCGAATCCCTTGGGCTTAATACAACTGCCATTCCCCTAACAGGCTAGCCCGCTACCATCTTAGACTGCATCATCACTTACCATCAGGTGAGATCGCAGTCAAGGGCTAACTTGTAGTGGATTAAAAAAAAAATCTTTTCCCGACGATGAACTATCAACCCATCACCGTAGTCCGTAACTGCTCATTGCATTATCAGTCCCCCGATTGTGTAAGGAAATTGTATCAAACTTATAATCCGACCTGTTTAGGGAGTTCATAGATGCCTGCACGTCTAAAAGCATGTTGTATCCCCTTAACAATGGAGAAGGTTACAATTTTTTTTTTAATTTACTATGAAAATTAAGACAAAATAAAAAAAAAATATGAAAGAATCATTAAAATATCTCAACAAATGAAAACGTTATGGAACTTTAAAGTTGCGCTTGCAAGACGGGATACGTGACGTCATAATTCCCTATCAACCGACTTTATAAAGCCGAATAATAAATGGACTTAACGTGACTTAATTGAATTCTTTTAATTCAACACTTAATTTGTGTGTGAAGATGATTTTGAAGTATTAAATCTCGGCTCGGTATTACCTAAAACTCACTCACAAAATTTCTTACTCCAGTAAGATACAGCAATCGGTGTACATTAAATAATTCTGATGAATTAAAAAAAAAACACTGTTTTATTAGTTTTAATCTATATTTTACTTCCCTTGTGTTAAATATGATATTCACTAGGGCATTCTACCGGAAATTACCGGTATCAAAAGTACCGGGAATTCCCGAGACTTCTGAATATTTTCAGTCCCGGTTCTCCACACCACAAAACCGGTACTTTTGATACTTTCGAGACTCGAATTAAATAGATTACTTCTCTAATTAAGTGCGGATATTTCTGAATTTTATGATCACAAATTCGAGGTTTTAGTATAAAAAATCCTATTTTTACTTTGAGTATTTATACTTAGTCTTTCTAAATATTATTTACCAGCTTTTTTGAAGATCAATTAATTGATGAATCTGTCACTCCAATAAAATTTGTTCTGCTTTAATGAGTTACAGTAGATTAATTATGCTACTCTGATAATCGTATTATATTTCAGTTCAAAGTTTAGTTTCAAAAAAAAAGAAAGAAAATTGAATGACTGGGTTTACTGTAATATAAAATATACCTCATAAGCACCAGGATTATGGCTGCTAAATTTTGATTTTTGACTCCACTGTCATTGACACCAACGGCAGAGGGGAAGAATTCATAATTCTCTAAAATGCTCAGCGTTTTTCCGTTAAATCTTATATACCAAGTTAATTAGTGAAAAAACCAAGACTGTGGTCAGTCCAATCTTGATGTATGGAACTGGATTCTGGACAGTAAACTGGAGGCTTTTAGTGGCTGATAGGAAACATGATAGGAAGATCCTATAGTGAACCACACGCACGGAGAGGACGGTGGTTGGAGACATAGAAATACTAAGAGGTACCGAACCCAGTATCCCCAACCCACCCAGAACCCAGAATCGACCAACCGATCGACCAACCAACCAGCCAACCAATCAGACAACCAATCGGCCAACCAATCAGCCAACCAATCGACCAACCAATCAGCCAACAAATGAACCGATCGACCAACCGATTGACCAACCAATCGGCCAACCAATCGGACAACCAATCGACCAACCGATCGACCAACCAAGCGACTAACCGATCGTTCAACCAATTGATCAACCGATAGACCAACCGGTCGACCAACCAATCGACCAACTGAGCGACCAACTGGTCGACCAACCAATCGACCAACCAATCGGACATCCAATTGGCCAACCAATCGTCCAACCGATCGATCAAACCAATCGACCAACCGATCGACCAACCAATCAACCAATCGATCGAACAACCAATCGACCAACCGATCAACCAACCAATCGACCAACCTATCGACCAACCAATCGACCAACCAATCAGGCAACCAATCGGCCAACCAATCGGACGACCAATGAACCGATCGATCAAACCAATCGACCAACCGATCGACCAACCCGTCGACCAACTAATCGACCAACCGTTCGACCAACCAATCAACCAACCGATTGGCCAACCAATCGACCAACCGATTAGGGCATGCAGTCGATACTGCTTCTGAGTGGAATTTTCGGACCGATACTGGCATAGAACCGGGAATTCCCGGTACTTTCGATACTACCATAAATTATCACAAAACAAGGCAAATACATTACAGTAAGTATGAAATAGACCAACTATTTGACATAATATATAAAATGTCGCGTAATATTTCCACTCCCCCCCCCCCCCCCCCTGTAACTTCTAAAATAAGAGAATGATAAAACTAAAAAAAATATATGATGTACATTACCATGCAAACTTCCACCGAAAATTGGTTTGAACGAGATCTAGTAAGTAGTTTTTTTAATAATTTAAAACTTACTACATGTTTGTACGGAACCCTCGGTGCGCGAGTCCGACTCGCACTTGGCCGGTTTTTTATTTGGACATACCTACAGTTGAATTATACATAATGAAATTAACGCGCTCAAGTTATTAGTTAAATCATTGTTATAGTCTACTTATCGGTTGTACACTTTATTATAGTCCCACAAACTTATTTGACCCGGTGGCCAAAATTGGAATTAATTTTAATGCCTGTTTACTTATTTTTAACCGACGTCCAAAAAAGGAGGAGATTCTCAATTCGGCGCGTTTTTTTTTTTAAATGTAGGTATGTCGGTGCATATCTTCGTGGTTTCTGAACCGATTTGATTTTATAAAAATAATATACAAGTGACACTGTCACCGGGTCAGATATGTTTGTGGGACTGTAACTGATTAGGTACTAGTAATAATTGACATGTGAAAATGTAGAGCCATCGTTTTCTTCATTAGCACCTTATGTAAATAATGGCAATCATTTGTAGACCTGTACGTTTAGTGTAGAGAATTTGTGCAATCTATTATCACCATTAAGGCAATTTTCACTTTCACTGACCTACATTATACCTAATAGTAGGTATGTATACCTACACATAAACGTAAAGCTCAAACCACCGGTTTTATGGAATCTTGAGATTTAATAAAGAGGTCAATTTAAAGAAGGAGCCCTGTTCGAAGTTGGGGCAAGTCAGATTGTCGGGAATGTGCTTGGAAATAGAAATGTGCGTCTATAATTCCAACAAGAGATAATTTGTGACCTCAATAAGTTATTGAGGTCACCGATTATCTCTTGTTGGAGTAGTTATTGACAATAACTACTTAGCGTAGGTACTACTTGCGTAGTAAGATTTTAAAAAATCCCGTGGGAATTCTTTCTTGTTTTGGGATAAAAATTAGACTTCTGTCCCTCCAAAACTATCTATTAGGTCATTGGCAGGACTTAAAATAATATTCTGGAACGTGAACTAAAATACGTTGGTTAAATAACGTCACAATTCCGTTTATTTAGTTTTTTTTTGCCGTAATTCGCAAATAATGCATTCGAATTTATTCAACTTGGTAACAATATAAAGATGCGCGCGCGCCGTTTTGCTTGAGTACGCTCGTTCCAAATTCAAGTCCGCCCGCGCCATTGGTCCACTTGTTCTAGAGTTCCGTGAACAGTTGAGCAAATACAGACATAAGGAAAGAGAAAATATACCTTTAAAAACCTACAAAACGTGGAAGGATGACTAATCTCAAAGATTATGTCAAAAATAAGCAGATTTAAATTCTACATAGATAAGCGGCGATTTAATGCTCTACTCTAACTTTTAATTTAACTTTACGCGTAAATCTTTTTACTAAATATGAAACGGGCATAGAATTTTCCGTCGCTTTCCCTTGGAAATATTCGCCCATATTTCCAAGGGAATTTTACTTTTCTTTATGTCCACTGAGGTTAACTTTTCTTTTTTCGTCACTCAACAATAAAAGTTTTAGATTTACCTATACGGAACCCGATAGATTTAATAATATATTTAACCCACTTTATCCACATGGTTATTGTTATTCAAGCGGCAAGGCGGCACGTTGCAACTTGCAATATATATTAGTTGTCGTTTTAGCCGTCTTGCGAACATCGAGGTTAGGTGTTTGACCCGTATTTGCGGGGAAATCTAGGGATTAACAGAGTTCTTGTGCTAAAAATATTGAAATCAGATATTTAGGAATGCGGATCTGGCAGCCCACCCGTTGGTTTTCTCAAGAAAAGGGAAGCCCGTCTGTTTGTTATCTCATTATGTGATGGGCAAGTGAATCTCAGCTTTCTTATCAGACCCAAACAATATCAGAAGCATAGAACGGCTATGTGGCTAGTGCACAATCCTTAGAAATAAATACGCCTTTAATATTCCGATGCCTTTAAATGATTAAATAGGCTAATTAAATTTAATTAAATGATTAAGTAGGCCATGCCGGAACAATAATCGATGCAGTGTCGAAAGAAACGCATCGAGGAGGTTTCGTAAGCCATGGCCTTTATTGCTAATAAATAATTAAAGTGTATCCTGTGTTGTGCTGGCACAAACAAAAGCCACACATCAAATTATAACTACAACAAACGTATCCGTAGGATCTCAGCTGGTATGCGGTTACAAAACTTTGTGGATACGTTAATCATGCTAATCTATACTTACGTTTGTCGTTTTGCCGGGATTCATTTCAAAACATAACAGAATATCTTTGAATAATTACCTACCCAACTGTTCTACTCTTAGTACACTGACGTAGCCCCGTTAACGTAAAAAATAAAACGTTACAACGCGTAAAGTTTTGCTGCCGCATGGAAAATGCGGCAGTCTGCTAACGCCGTCATTGCACTTCCGTAGTCTAAGCACGAAATCTTGAAACACAAGTCAAGAGTTTGGCTCTCTCCTCACACCTTTTTTTTTATTTATTTTTTATTTATTTTTTTTCAACCCCTACAAGTTAGCCCTTGACCGCGATCTCACCTGATGGTAAGTGAAGATGCAGTCTAAGATGGTAGCGGGCTAACCTGTTAGGGGCATGGCAGTTATATTAAACCCATACCCCTATTCGGGTTTCTACACGGCATCGTAGCAGAACGCTAAATCGCTTGGCGACACGTCTTTGTCGGTAGGGTGGTAACCCACCGGGCCAGACCAGGGAAAATTCAGAAATTATAAATTCCCAAATTGACCCTGCCGGCCATCGAACCCGGGACCTCCGCACGTTAAAACAACAGCGCTACACACTGCGCCACGGAGGTCGTCTTATTTGATTTGCTGGAAACAAAATTGGCCAGTAGGACCAAGGTCCGTCGTCCGTCACGTTCGTAGTGAACACTGCAGGGCGACCGCGTATCTTTTGCATCAATCATTCATACATCGCAATCACTGCCGATTGGCGGAATTTATTTTATTCTTGCTGCGTCAATGGATTTCGTCCAATAGTGGACGAATGTTAACCAATCAGAGGTGATTGCGATGTATCAATTATTGATGCAAATGATACGCGGTCGCCCTGCTGGCCCACACATTAATTTAATTAACACTCACTTCTACAGGAGCGCGCTAAACACTGATTTTAAATGGCGCGTTGCGGGTGGAGGTGAAAATGAGCAAGCGCTTCTCGAAAAACCGGCATAGATTCAAAAACAAAAATAATAGAAATTACTGTTTGGTAAAAAATAATCTGGCAATCTACGTACAATGTACATGTAATTTAGAATTTAATGATAGGTATGTATATTTTTCGAGTAAATTGTAGTTTTCATTTTTCAATGGGGAGAAAAATTGCTTTGAAAGGTGAAATTATTATTTCTCCTCAAAGGTATGTTTGAATTTTTTTAAGCAGCTTCCATACTAATATTATAAATGCGAAAGTTTGTCACAGAAGTTTGTGAAGAAATTTGGTACAGAGGTAGGTTGCATTCCGGGGTAGGACATATTATAAGCTAGGCTTTTTATTCCGGAAAATTGAGGAGTTCCTCACTTTTAACGATTTTAAGCTATGACAGATCAGTACCTATTAAAATAGCTTCACCAACACCACGAATATTTGCTGGGACTGGTATAATAATGTGAATATATTATGATTAATCAGGGGAAATTTCTATAAAAAAATATAATTAAAGATGTCTGTCACGTGTTTTGACTATAAACAGAACTTACAGACATACCTATATGATTCATGGTGAACAATGGTGTTGAGACAAAGACTTGGGAGGAATGTAGAGTTCAAGGTTCAGAGGTGATTAGTCATTTTATTACTTAGGAACATAATTTTATTTAATTAAAATATTTAAATTTCAAAGAACTTTTAGAAAGAAAATTTAAACTTATACAGGAAATTCCCTGACCCCTGTGAGTGAACTTCGTTTTTTCGTAAGCATTTCTTTTTCTTCCTCTCTTTTTAGTAGACGGTAAAGAAAATACGCAAAGACAAGTTAATAGCATTAATGAACATAGAAAAGAAAGGGAGAAAGATCAGTTTATTACCTTTCTCTGCTATGGATTCTTATTTGATTTGTTGGAAATTAAAAGTAAACTACAATTTCTAATTTCTACTTGCGATATCAATGACGAATCATCAATTTTTATAAATCGATAATTTAAGAACAATAAACCTTATCAATGGTAAATGTTTGTTGAATCATGGAACATCATTACGAGGGTAAGGTATATACATACTATCATCAATCAATCAATCAAATTAATCAAATCATTTATTCAATATAGGCACACTGTAGGTACGCTTATTGACGTTAAAAATTACTTACTTATAATTATAAAACATGATGGTGATAATCGGTTACGGTATCTTAAAACTAAAGCTACGAGGGTTCCAAACGCGTCCTGGTCTGTGAAGAGCCCAAAACAAACTCAGCCCAATCTAACTTCTCCTATTGATAGTTTAAGTAGCCTCTTTTACAGTAGACCATATTTAAGTTATCAATATTATTGTTACCTAATTCCTAGAACTTAGTAGAGATTCGTGGCATAGGTCTTTTTCATGGCGTACAGAATATTTTTAAGTACGTTCGAAAGAAAATAAATCATTCCCATATTATATGAAATTATTATGAATATATAATGAAATAATACATAGATAATGGATACTGCTTATAAATAAATGGCTTTGATGATTTCGCATGACTGCCCATGCGATTTAATCATTGATGCGGTCCATTCTTCTGAATTCAGCCGATACGAAACGGTTTTATATTGATTCACACCCGTAGTTATTCGACATAATTAATGCATTTATTACAGTATGCAGTTATACCTAATAAAAGCTTCTTCAATAGCAAACCAAGGGATCTTAGTTAATTACTAGTTATCATTTAGAGTTCAAAAATTTCGCAATTTTACCAAAAAGGGGCGTTAAAACCTACCTATAAATAACGGTCTACTAGGTGGCGGTAAAATTGATCAGCTTCTTGGCCCGGTAGATATTTGTTTCATTTTAAGTTTTCAAATTGTCCATTCGTTTTTGAGAAGCTAAAATACGGAAATACTTACGCACCTACTTACCTGCTGTTTTACATATTACATGTAGGTATTATAAGTTCTAGTATCTTATACCTACCTAAATGCATCTAATCAAAATATAGATGATCTCCACATCTTTCTTCGATTTAAGGTTTTTTTAATTTCCGTAGAAACTTTTTGAGTTTCAGGATAAAGTGTAGTCTGTTATTATTCTGTTATTATATTATTATTATTATTTCTGTAGATTTCAGTGAAAAGTTAACGGACAGACATACTATTTTTTAGATAACCTTACTTAAATTCTACCTTTAAGCAAGTGGGACTCTTCACAAACATAAAATATATGCAGGTACTCGTATGTCAGCTATACCTACCTGCATCACGGAATAACTTTAACCCGCCATAATATTTAATATTAACGATGTAAAGACCATTCTCGCTTAGCATGTCATTTTATATTACTAATGAAACCGTACTACTTTCACATTTGTGATTTGCGTAATAATTTTATGCGAAACTCGTTGACGGCTATCCGGTTGTCTTAATCAGTCGCTGTTGTTTTTTTACTTGGTAGGTAAGTAAGTATATTTAAAAAAAAACCGGGCAAGTGCGAGTCGGACTCGCGCACGAAGGGTTCCGTACCATTATTAATAAATAATTACCTTTGTTAATGAACCGCAAGACTAACTTTGTTTGTAGAGGTTTATTGTTAATATCAAAAAAACTATGCTAGTTAGAGCATTGGCTATAGTTTTCCTGTAAAATATACGTAAATTCCTATTGACCATAATTATTTCAAATTTTTCGATGGGTAAACTCCGGAGATAAGGGGGGGGGGAACGGTATTTTTTTAGACATTTTCCCCGATAAATCAAAAACTATCATAACTAAAAATAATTAAAAATCTGTTTTAGAATGTACAAAGTAAACCCTTTCATATGATACCCCACACAGTACAGTTATCTCACTTTTATATTTCAACCCTCAGATTTTCCCCCCTTTTTAAATAAGAACAAAAATAATTTCCAATTTTTTTTAATTCCAGTGTCTTTGGGCCACTAATATACACAACTATTCCAAATTTCATGTCGATAGCTTCGGTAGTTACTGAAATAATCGAGTGTGACGGACGGACAGACGGACAGACAGACGGAGAAAGTCGCACCATAAGGGTTCCATTTTACCATTTTGGTACGGAACCCTAAAAATCATTATTGAGTTCTTATCAGTGGCCTAGTATTTTTAAGCTATTGCATAGCTTCTATCGCGGGCCTTGAACGTGGAGACCGAATCCAGAAATTCCGTAACGAAAAAAAACCTAACACTTTGGTTGCTATGACTACTTGTGTTGTTGAAAATAAAAAGACTATTTTTATGAAAAGATCAATCAAGAATCAAAAATTTTGATTCCCCTTGGTCACCCGGACTATTGAAAACATAATTCTTTAAAATTATTTCGCCTTTATATTTTCATCAACTTGAAGTCAACAACACAAGTAGTCATAGCAAGTTGATAAAAAATGCTATGCAATAGCTTTACCGCGGCAGTCTCCGAGTGCCACACGTCTTTTTTTTTGGTACACATAGCCAATTGGGTGTGCGGTAATATTTATAATAATTAATCGTTTGCCAGGTTAATAACTAGGTAGTATATATCACTAAATTATGCCCGCGACCTCGTCCGCGTGGATTATGTTTTCTTTTACCTACATACCCGCTGGAACTCCATAATTTTCCGGCATATAAAATACCTATGCATCCCTGGGAAGGACTTCCCAGGGATGCACCCTATCTCTATATACGATACTTCATTAAAAATTTTAAAATATGCTAAAAAGATGGTTCGTGAAAGTGTAGCAGACAAACAGACATGCACACTTTCTCATTATTTATAATATTAATGATAGGTACCTAGTGCATATGCGACTATCATAATATTATGGTTTTGGTATAAATCTTGTACCTACCATGACTAGTGTCTACGAAGCAAAACAATTACACATTAAAATATTATTGTATCGTGGGAAAATATAAATCAAATAAATATTATAAATGCGAAAGTTTAGATGGATGTCTGGATGGATGTATGGATGGATGTTTGTTACTCAATCACGCCCCAACGACTGAACGGATCTGGCTGAAATTTGGCACAGAGATAGATTATAGTCTGGAATAGCACATAGGCTACTTTTTATCCCGGAAAATTAAGAAGTTCCCGCGGGAACCAAAATAACCTCAAATGGATGTTTGTTACTCAATCACGCCAGAACGGCTGAACGGATCTGGATGAAACTTGGCACAGAGATAGATTATAGTCTGGACTAACACATAGGCTACTTTTTATCACGGAAAATCAAAGAGTTCCCGCGGGATCCACAAAACCTCGATCCACGCGTACGAAGTCGCGGGCATTAGCTAGTGTAGCATACCAAGCAAAAATATGTTCCGATTTGAAACCTAACCTAACTTAATAAATAATAGTCTTTCGAAACAATGTATGAAAGACTTAGGAGGCTACGAGCAATGACATTTTTAAATGGATTTCTGAAGGAACCAATTTTTCTTCCGGTTGTTACGGGTCTATCAAAAACGCAGGTGCAGTAGGGTTGCCAACCGTACTATAATATGTAGTATTGTACTGTATTTCGGGTCTGCGTACTATATACTGTTGAAGAAATACATAGTACGCAAAAATACTATATTTTAAAAAACGAGCTTTTGATTCAATTTTAAATTAATGTATAATTTAAAATTGAATGTGATAAAGCTTAGGACACTTTTATTTTTAGACAAAAAGTTGTTAAAAAATGCAAGAAGTGCAAATAAATATAGTTTTTATAATAAAAATAAGTCTACTTCGTCTCGTTCATAATAATATTCGTTTGTGTGAGGAATGAACGCTATTCGCAGTGTTGTTGCGATGCTGAGTTGTGATTCATAGGTGATTTTGCATTGCATTTCATGTTCAATTTAGGTTTCTTGCAATGAATTGTTCATTTTACTTTCCAGGAGGTTATATTTTGGCAACATTGAGTGTTGCAGGATGCAGAGTTTATTTTGATTGATGCTAAGTAATTTAATCACCAATCGTAGCTTTTCAATATATAGGCTGTAATCATGACAGCCAATCACAAAAATTCAGGAGAATGTTGGTGGGTCGGTAACAGAAAAATAGTATAAAGGTGAGAGAAAATGGCGTCGGGAGTTCAGTCAGTATTAAAATTTTGAGGAGTTATTACAAGTGGATAAAGTGTATATTATTATTGATTGTATTGGTGAAGATTAGGGTGGATTACTGCATTTTGCTGAGATAAGTATAAATTATAATTACATACTATTTTAAGAGGTTATGTTAGGTTATCATTATCGATTTCTAAACAATTGGCTTTTGGAATATTTTGAGACAGATCTTGTAGTGAAATTTATTAAAATCAATATAATTGTAAAATCAACTTTAATAGTTCATCGTTTTTATATAATAGTATGTTTTGATATCATTGGCTGTTCAATAATTTTTAAAGAGCAACTATACCAGTTTCTTGCAGTTTCTTCTGGATAGAATGTGATTCTAACATACACAACAAACTGGAATGAACAGAAATTAAAATCTATTCATGGTTATCTTTGTGTTTATTTTTAACCTACTAGCAGTGTGGTCTAATGTCTTTGACATTTTCAGAAGTGGGATCCTACAGAGGTAGGATCCCACAGCCCACATACAATTGGAGCACGAGGCCACTTCCTGATGCATTTGGAGCATGAGGCCACTTCCTTGGAGGCAGTACATCAAATGAGTATCCGGATTTACTGGTAGGATCTAAGTAAATTATTATTACCGATAGTTATGCGGGGACGGTACCCGCATTTTATCTAATGTTTATACAAATTCGATCGTCCTACAATTGGTGGTTTAATAATAATTAAGTACTAGATTTTCCTAGCAGGTTTATTTTACTGTTATACAGGTATTATTTATGTTCCAATTATTTCACGTTACGGTCCATACAGGAATTATAGAAGAAAGCATACATTTATGGTTCGATTTACATGGTGTCGTTTGGGATATTAAGTTTTATTAATTGGTTAATATCAGGTTGTTTATGGTTATGGTGGTACGATATGTGATCTTGGTTTTCAAAAGTTGTTATTATTTTCTATATACCCTTATTTTGAGATTAAGTGGTTTAAGTTTTGCTGTTCAGTGCCGTATTAATGATCATTTGATAATTTGTGCTATTGTTTAAATTTCACGTATTTCGAAGTAATCAACAAAAAGTAATTATACTACTTAAAACAAATTATTAACAAAAGCAAAGTTTTCAAGCAAATATTCTAAATTAAGAGTAAATACTTAAATTTGAAAAACGAATCGTATACGTAACTATTGATATTAGTAATGCTACATATTTCTTGATCTAGTTCCTCAATAAAACTTTCTTGTTTTACTACTTGCACTGCAAACGTTTTAGTATAGTTTGTTTACTTTAATTCTTAAATGCCAATTAAATCGTCAACAAAAATACTATGACAGGATGCCGTGAGCAGTCCAATTTTTTAGCGTATTTTGACTTGCTAAATTATTATTATATTGTTCATTTTAAAACGAAAGGATTGTAAATGGAGTTTCATTGAAGTGAATTTTTGATTATGGCTGTTTTATGGGGATTTTGTCGTATTTGGGTTCGAAGAAGATTCTTCTAGATGAAAAAAAGAGAGGAAACTGGAGCTTGTGTCGTGGTCCTAAGTATGACCCTCTACTATTAATTATTCAGGGCAAAATACAAGGCAAAAGGGGCGTGGGACAGAGAAGGACATCCTGACTGAAGCACATACACCAGTGGTTCAATAAAATCATCCGATCCTTATTTAGATCTGCAGTGTCGAATGTTCAAGTTGCCAATATTATCGCCAACCTTCGATAGAAGAGGCACCGATAGAAGTATTTGGGTTTATTTTTGCGTTTAAATTGATTACTGTTCTGGCAAATTCCGAAATCTGAAACACAACTGTCGCGGAGTATAGTTGAAAGTATTGAGCAACAATTTAAAGATTTCAGATTTGTAACTCTGGAGTTTTGCTATCGGCTTTAGTTTCACTTATTTTTACTGAAGTTTGCTATTAATTGCGTTTTCAAAATTTTAATTGATAGATGATTTAGTTTGAGTGTTGATATTGTAGAGGCGATGGAGTTGATATAGTAGAGTCGATAGAGTTGATATGGTAGAGTCGATAGAGTTGATATGGTAGAGTCGATAGAGTTGATATGGTAGAGTCGATAGAGTTGATATGGTAGAGTCGATAGAGTTGATATGGTAGAGTCGATAGAGTTGATATGGTAGAGTCGATAGAGTTGATATGGTAGAGTCGATAGAGTTGATATGGTAGAGTCGATAGAGTTGAATTAGCAGAGCTGATAGAGTTGATATGATAGAGTCGATAGAGTTGAATTAGCAGAGCTGATAGTTGGTATAGTTATAATAATATGATTACCTAAGAAAATTTAATTATTGTTATCAATGAAATTCACAAATGTGAAGTACTTTATTCAGATTTTAGTCTCACTTGATTCGTATTGCTTGTTGACAAAAGCCTCCTCGGTGCGCTCTACCTCGAAACGTTATCGATCTCAATCTTCGTGTCTATTTTATTTAGAATGTCGGTTACTTTTGTTTGCTTTCTTATACCTCGGCTACTGTGTCGGTCTTTGATCTTTACTACCAGCATACTTCTTGCCTCGTGGTGGTACCTTCTCGTGGATTGCATTAAGAGCCCAGGTTTCGCAACGATAGGTTAAGCATGGTAAGACACAAGCGTTGACTACTCTATTTGTAAGCGCAATCCAAGTCATAAGTCTCTTGCTCCATTCATTTGCAACCCTTCTCTAAATTTCTTTTGTTGTTAGATCTATAACGGAAATTATCTGCCCTAAATAGATATATTCGTCAATGTAGTCAATATTTATCCGTCTATTGTAATGTGATAGGAGAGTCTATATGGAGAGAATATAGTTGATGGTTATTAACTATATGAGTTATTATAGGAAGTCTTATGAACGGAATGTCAGAGTAATGAATTAGACGAATGTAAAGATCCGGTCACGAATAGAGACCCATTGACAGAGCAAGGTTAGCAGATCAAAAATCATGTAAACATAGTGGACCAAGGCCAACTCGCTGCAGAAAACTTCAAAAGACTGAAGTTGATTGGTTGTTGACTGAGAAATATGATGCACGGGATAACCGGCGTCGAGGATTTGAATAGGATATCTAATCATAGATGCTTTCATCGTTATCATCTCCGAAGACAAGATAACAGAGTGTAAAAGTGGGGACTTCCATACAGTTCTGCTGCTGCTGATTTTGTTTTTGTCATCTCCGAACTGTTGAAGATTCTTTCATCATAATTTCCAAAGATAAGAGGACAAGAAATATACTGCTGCTGCTGCTGCTGAGTTTGTTTTCATCATCTCCGAGCTGCTAAAGATAAGAAGACTAGAAATATACTGCTGCTGCTGAGGTTGTTTTCATCATCTCCGAGCTGCTGAAGATGAGAGGACTAGAAATATACTGCTGGTGCTCACATAGAGTTGATGCTGATGAGGACAAGGAGTGTAGAGTGAAGACACATAAACAGCTCTGCTGAAGGTATGAGTAGGTACAGTACTCAAGGTAAGTCGCATGTTAAATGTGGCGAAATTTTTGAGTTTTGTCTCAAGTCAAAATCTCTGGCCAGGTGCAGTAGCTGGGATTATAAAAATTGGACTTGGCACTACAAATATTAAATAGCTGGTTACCAGGTTACAACATACAGATTTGACTACAAGTAAGTTTTACCTTGGATACCCCTATTGATACTCCGTCGGTGATTGGATCAGTTGGACGTGTCTGATGGCAACTTAAGAAGACTGCACTAGAGGTAATGATTGGTCTTGATTATTACTAATTGGTTACCCAAACAAGTTGGTAATATAAGGCCTACCCGAACAAGTTCGTAATAAAACTTAAAAGAAGTTCGTAATTTCGAGTTTAAAGATTTAATAGAAGTTAAAATATTATACTGTTTGGATAATCGATCAAAATTAAGTTGCAAGGTTTGCGACTAAGTGATTTGGAAAAAGCCGCAGTGGCTAAATGGTTTTATTGTTAGTGGCTAAATGGAAATTTGGAAATATTTGTGGCAAAAAAAAAATGGTTCTAATGGTTATAAATGGTTTTACTTGGCAAAAATATATGATGGTTTATTGGAATATATATGAGAAAGTTGAAAAAAATGGTTTTAATGGTTTTTAATGGTTGCCACTTGGAAAAATGGTTATAATGGTTTATATGGTTGCCACTTGGAAAAATGGTTATGACGGTTGCCACTTTTTGGTTCTGGAAGGTTATACTGGTTATTACAGATTTCTTTGGACAGTTGCAATGGTTGCGACTGAAAGGTTTGAATAGTTTTAATGATTGCAAATAAAACTTTTGTAAATGAATTTGATAAAAAGCTGAGCAAAATGTGTATTTTGGTAAATGGTCATATTCGATGATTATTTGTTGAGTAGGCTCATAGCAAATGGTATATATTTTGATGAAAAGGTATACTTGCTCGATGAATTGGTTTGATAAAAAAAATAGCTTATGGGTATATTTGGTAAATTACAATTATAAATATTTGGTGAATAAATTTAATTATGAAGGCCGGCAGGTGGAGGTTGAGGAAGGTCTGAAATTTTCTTATAATTAGGGTTTACTGAATAATTTTACAGTTGCGATTTTTATAATTACTTATTAACGTGCGAACATGGTTGAAAATAGTTGTCCGTGAGAATACTAAATCTAACATTTTCGCTCACTGTAACCCTATACGCTGATGAAGTGCAAACGTAATCTGTCAGCCGTAGGGGTTGGTGCTGTCTTAGAGTCACAGGGTTGTCACTATAACAATTTGATAAACAGATGATCAAAATGTGTACTTTGGTAAATGGTCATATTTAATGATTATTTGTTAAATAGGCCTGATTATCTAAGTGTGTTTATGTTGGTAATAAATAAATGAACAGCTCTTCCATATATAAATAATGAATAATATACTTGAATAACGGGAAATTAATGAAAACTATCTGATAAATGCGTATACTCTTCTTATAAACAGATGTATTTTATGAGTCGGTGCTTTATAAAATCTTGTGAAAATCTCTTTGCAAATAAACTATGTACTTTACTTTGCTCGCAATAGAGTCTTTATATTGGTCAAGTAACAAAAGAAAAAAGCAGTGGGGAGCAAGGGATTGATTGGTCGTTACTACATAGAGTTCATTTTTCTCCAAGGTTAGGTTGCTTGGTTGTTTTCATGTATGCGGTGATCGAACCTATTCATACCAATTTTTCTTTGCAGGGACGCAAAGAGGCGTCAGGATGGGCGAGTGTGAGGAATGAACGCTATTCGCAGTGTTGTTGCGATGCTGAGTTGTGATTCATAGGTGATTTTGCATTGCATTTCATGTTCAATTTAGGTTTCTTGCAATGAATTGTTCATTTTACTTTCCAGGAGGTTATATTTTGGCAACATTGAGTGTTGCAGGATGCAGAGTTTATTTTGATTGATGCTAAGTAATTTAATCACCAATCGTAGCTTTTCAATATATAGGCTGTAATCATGACAGCCAATCGCAAAAATTCAGGAGAATGTTGGTGGGTCGGTAACAGAAAAATAGTATAAAGGTGAGAGAAAATGGCGTCGGGAGTTCAGTCAGTATTAAAATTTTGAGGAGTTATTACAAGTGGATAAAGTGTATATTATTATTGATTGTATTGGTGAAGATTAGGGTGGATTACTGCATTTTGCTGAGATAAGTATAAATTATAATTACATACTATTTTAAGAGGTTATGTTAGGTTATCATTATCGATTTCTAAACAATTGGCTTTTGGAATATTTTGAGACAGATCTTGTAGTGAAATTTATTAAAATCAATATAATTGTAAAATCAACTTTAATAGTTCATCGTTTTTATATAATAGTATGTTTTGATATCATTGGCTGTTCAATAATTTTTAAAGAGCAACTATACCAGTTTCTTGCAGTTTCTTCTGGATAGAATGTGATTCTAACATACACAACAAACTGGAATGAACAGAAATTAAAATCTATTCATGGTTATCTTTGTGTTTATTTTTAACCTACTAGCAGTGTGGTCTAATGTCTTTGACATTTGCTTTTTGCGTTTTCAATAAAATACTTTTTTTTTTTAAAGTGTACTATATATTTTTATACCTTAGTCTGAAAAATAATATATTTCGCTGAAGAAATGTTGGCAACCCTAAGGTGCAGTGAAGTCAACCTTACTCGATTTTAGGAAGTCGACGTTGAGGTCCTGAATGATTTTGTCCGGGCACCAGGGTCTGGAATAGGGGCACTATTCTATTCGATAAAATATAGTAAGATGCAGCAAGACGTGCCGCCAAGCGATATAGCGTTCCGGTACGAAGCCTTAGGATACCGATTAGGACTAGGAGTACCTACGAGGGAGTTCAATGTATTCTCCGTATCGGGGTGATTAACTAATGATAAAAATAAATAAATAAATAAATAATAATTTATTCATGAGAATGTAGGTGATATACAGTTGTCATGGTTACAGTTTGGGAGCCTTATACATTCTACCAATTAATGGTGTATGAATATTTGGTATACATCATCAAAATTAAAAAGAGAAATTTAGTAAATTAAATTAATAAAAGGTCATATACAATTACAATTAAAAACCGAAAGAAAATAATATAAAATAATCAATGATAATATGATAATAGAACTTAATTACAATTACAAATGTCAAATTCCATATAAGAGGGGATACTCAATTATTGCACTATAAAACCATTTAGTTATTCACGTCATCATCTTTACATATTATATTATTTAAAAGTTACTTGAGATTATCGCTAAGAAATTCAGTAATTTTGTAATAACATTTATTTATAAGCAGCTCATAAGCCTTCCTTTTGAAAATATTAAAAGTACTGCTTTTGTAGCTGTCAGGAAGTTTATTGTACATAGTTATTGCCATGTAGTGTGTACTCTTTCCAAACATCTGCAGTCTTTTAGGAGGTACAATTAGTTTATTCTTTCTCTGGGCTCTCCGAGATCTAACCTCAACCAGTTCATTGTAACTCTTAAAGTAACTTGGATTTTTTTTGACTAGCAATAATAATTCATAGATATATTGACAAGGCAAGGGAAGAACATGGTGCTTCTTAAACAAAGGCCTACAGGTATCTAATGGCTGCAATCCACATAATGCTCTCAGACAGGCTTTTTGTTTTATAAAAACTTTATAAGCAAATACCGAATTTCCCCACAAGATAATCCCATATCTTAATAGCGATGAAACATATCCTTGGTATGCTATTAAGGCTGTTTTCATATCAGAAGTTTGATAGAGCCGTCTGAGGACATAGACAAATTTATCCAATTTGCTGCACAGATTTTCAACATGGGTTTTCCAGTTACAATGTCGATCGACTATGAAACCTAGAAAAGATGTAGACTCTACTTCCTCAATGGCAGATCCCTGATAGTTTAATTTAAGATCAGACAAGATATTATTATATGGTAAAAATTGGATAAATTTAGTTTTCTGCATATTTACAGAGAGGTTATTTAGTTCCAGCCATTTTATTACATTAGACAACGCTTCATTTGCTTCAGATTCAACATTTAACTTATTTTTACTTTTTACTATGATAGTAGTGTCATCCGCATACATTATACACTGTTGCTGAATGAAGTCCGGAAGGTCATTAATGTAAAGGAGAAATAATAAGGGACCCAGAACGCTGCCCTGTGGTACACCATACGGAAGTTGGACTTTATATACAGATCGACAAGCATTACAATATGAGTTTGTTGTATGCAGAATTTCTACACATTGCATTCTATTTTTAAGATAACTTGTTAACCATTCTAAGCATTTTCCTCTAATTCCATATTTTTCTAGTTTACTCAGGAGAGTTTTATGGCAGACTAGGTCAAATGCTCTAGTCATGTCAAGAAAGATTCCTATAACATTAAATTTATCATTTAGGCTTTCTGTAATAATTTTATTTAGAGCATAGCAAGCTAAGGTAGTACTACTATTTTTTATAAACCCATATTGTTCATTTTTCAATAAATGATAAGATGATATAAAGCTATATATTTTATGGTGCATTATCTTTTCAAAAACTTTGGAAATAATTGGTATCAGCGTTATGGGGCGGTAGTTCTTTATATCATTTTTTTCACCCTTTTTAAAAATAGGCTTGATGATTGAAAGTTTAAGCTTTTCAGGAAAAACACCTTCTATAAAAGAAAGATTAATTATGTAACTAAGTGGCATCGCTAAATATGCGGCACATGCTTTCAGAATTTTTGTGTTTAGATTATCGTAGCCAGTTGAGTTAGTCTTTTTAAGTCCTAGTATTGTTTTATGCACATCGCTTGCGATAATTGGTGTAAGGTACAAAGTCTTGTCGTTAGTATTTATAAAATTACTTATATTTTGCCCAGGGTCAGTCTGATTGGACTTGTTACTAATATTTAAAAAATAATTATTGAATTCCTCTGCAATTTCATTTGGATCGGAGTAAGTATTTCCCTGTGATTGAATGTTTTTTATCTCTGTATCCAATGATTTGTGTTCAAAATTATTACTTATAACGTCCCATGAAGCTTTACATTTGTTTTTGGATTTCACTAAAAATTTCACTAAAAGCAAATTAATTACCCTCTTTGAGGGTATAAATATAAAATTTCGTGTAATTGTCATCATTAGTATTCAAGTTATTAATACTAGAAGACAACTACAATGACAGACTCCACAATGTGACGAAAATCGAGCACCGCGCAGTGATTAAATTCCTTACAAAACAAGGAAAGACTCAAAAAGTTATTCATGAAGAAATGGTGGCTGTTTATCAAGATTCTGCTACTTCATTATCTACTATTCAGAAGTGGTCTAGTGAATTTAAACGGGGTAGAGAGAGTATTGAAGACGACCCCCGTGCCGGAGGGCCGGTTAGTGCCACTTCTGAAGAAAACGTCAAAAACTTCTGAAGAAAAGGATCAAAGTATTACTGCCGCAGCTTACGCAAACAGCCTACGCAATTTAAAGGACGCTGTAAAAGAAAAAATACGTGGAAAATTGACCGCTGGTGTCTTGCTTCTTCACGACAACGCGCCGGTTCACACAGGGCGCGTTGCTAAGGCTGCTGTGAGGGATTGTGGATTTGCAGAAATCACTCATCCACCTGAAAAAAGATCTTCGGGGTAAGCATTTTTCCGTCGATGAAGAGTTTAAGGAGGCAATTAATGAACATTTTTCAGGCAAAGAGGAAAAATATTTTTTAGAGGGCATCGAAAAGTTATTTACCCGATCAAATAAGTGTATTGAGGCTATGGGAGCCTGTATTGAAAAATAAATTTTATTTAGAATTTTCTGCCTATTATTTCATACCTATACCGAGAATACATTGAACTCGTACAGGTATATGTTTAAAAGAACTGTTATACCCCTAACAAAGCTAAGATGATACCGGTGCCAACTTAAACTGCGTCATCACTTATAACTTACCACATGATGAGATCGCAGCCAACAAGTCGACTTGGGGTTTGTTGGCGTGTATTTTTTACATGCGCGGCTGATCAGTGCAGTGGAGAGCTTGCCAAATGAAGTCGATTTCGTTGGACACATCAGTTGGGATTTTATCTTGGCGTTATTCCCAAGTACCAACAGAGTTCAAAGTTGTCTTGCCCCGCACTCGTCAGGAGCAGGCCAATATGAACTCGAGGCTGAGAGTGGAAGACCTATGCTCCTGGCGCGACGTAAAAGTTGCAGATTGCTGTAATATGTATTGGAGAATGTATATTTGAGAGCTGGCACTTGCCTTTGTTAGTAGAATACTTGTAGGTAATTAAAAAGTTGCTAAAAAATCGATCCCTTGTCAATTGTAAATCAACAGCAAATTCTCCAGCAATTTCAGAAATTAACAGAAATATCTAGCATCCTGGAGAGAAAGGCTGCAATTTAACCTTAAAAATTTTCATGTTGAAAAAGAACATTTTGTAAATCTCGCTAGCTCTTTTTTCCATTGAGGTATAATGTACTAACGTAACTTCTGAGTACATAATACTTCAATTCTTTTTTCTGATAAAACCTGAGATTATACGCCTGATATATAAACCTGAGAATAAAAAGGCTTGAGGCCGGCTCTGTATAAGGTTTAGAAATACTAAATCTTTTGGCTGTTATTTTGGAAACTTTGAATCCAGTTCTGCGATGCGACGGTGTGATAGTAAATTATTTATGAAACTGCTAAAGATTACTGAAGTCACGGATATTATTGTTTAAGCCTCCAAGACAGTAAACGGTTCAGTTTACTATTTGTGTAATCTTAACATAAAATCTCAAGGTACAACTGGTTTTTCTTGTCAATACTACAATATTATTAACCTTCGGACTTCGGAGTAAAGTTTCCCGGCCGTATACCGTGTTTTTACATATTTTTGTAATAACTGTTGGATCGAGTGTGCCTTGGAACTGCACGATCACAATATCTATCCTTCACCTTCTTATCCATTCATTTTCACCATCGCCGAATGTTATTAAACTTTTATTAAGATTTTATGATCGCTTTAACTTTGGTTGTCCGGTACCTTCTTAATCTGGTGGTTTTCTCTGAGGATAACTACTAGGTACAATTCTTCATCTAGCATATGGCGGGTACCCGAAGGACCTATATCTAAATATATAAAAGGAAACGGTGACTGATCTATCAACGCACAACTCAAACCACTGGACGGATCAGGCTGAAATTTTGCATGCAGATAGCTACATTATGACGTAGACATCTGTTATTGTTATAGAGAAATGATTTTTGTAAATTCAACCCCTATAGGGGTAAAATAGGTGTTTGAAATTTGTGTAGACCACGCGGACGAAGTCGCGGGCAAAAGCTAGTCTACTCATAAATCTCTAGGACGTTTAGTATTCAATTGCAATCTCTCCTGCGACAAGCATGATCCGCCTACTGCCAGTTCAATTTGCTATTAGGTTTGCACTATAATCAGTTAAATTCGTTCTGCCGGATCTTTTAGTTTCAGATCCTAAATCCTTCTGCCTTTATCAAAATATTTATGCTAATTTACGCTTAAAATACGCTATAAATTTGAACTCTGAACGGTATTTTGACCGCGATAGTAAGGACAAGTGGATACTTAAAACTCTTCAAATTGGAAAGGTTTTCCATTGAAAACAATGTTGCCCTGAATGTCCTAACTCCTGAGGTCCTTTCCGGCTGGAATTTCAAAACTGTTCTCTGCGGATTCTCAAGAGAGACCTTCTAGTGTCTTTATACATAAACAAAGAATCTGACATACGACTTTCTGACCCCAATTTATAGCGGACGTTTAAATTCAAAAGACTTTGAACGTGAGAGCAATTTAAACCATGAACATGGGTCTTGCATTGACAGGTGTTCAATTTTCCCCGAATGTTAAGGCCCTTTTCGCCTGAAATATCAAAATTAACTCGCCACAAAGCCTTCAGAAAAGGTCTTTTGCCATGATCTTTTATACTTACTTAGTGTTTTTAACATATTTTTTCCTTATATTGCAGGTTTGCGCTTACGCACGTCCAACTTCGAAGTTGTATACGAAGTAGTTTGCGATCGACCGCCAGCGGGAGAGGAAGTCGCTAGTGGCGGAGTTCTAAACAAATAAGAATAACACTCAATGGGGAGGAACTAGTGTTGTGTTGTGTTGTGTGTGCTTTTTGTGTTCGTACAATTGTGTTTTGACAGTTCCTTCAGGATGCAGGGCCGTGACAAGTTATGTGCAAAGCTCACGAGCGCATTCCTAAGGAAGTGGTGTAAGTATATGCGATTTAATTTGCTTTTTCTATTGCATTGTTTTATTGGTATTTTTGAAAGTATATGCATTATTTTAGTGCACTACAGATCAATATCTGTTTTCTTAATTCTAAAAAAAAATGGTTTTGCAATTTCTATCAGTCAACTTACAAAGGCAGTTGGTAAAGTTAATTAAAAGATAGGAAAGATTATAGATTTATTAGATCCATTGTTATTATTACTTATTTACTTATTTCAGTATATAGATGGATAGAAACTTTATTGCAACACGAAACATTAAAAATAAATAATAAAGTTAACAAGCAAAAAGAAATAAGTGTGCGGTCATATCACTAAAAGTGATCTTCTCCAGACAACCCTTAATTATAGAAGCTAATAAAATGAAGCGGGATAGTGCAACAACATTAATACATATTATAATATACATACTACATAAACCATACATTCTAATAATACTTAAACAATTAGACAAATAAAAATACTAAAAAATGTAACAATACATTTACCTAACTATAATATATATAAATATTTTAGTCCTACGAGTACATAACAGAAAATAAAAAATACATAGATAAATAATTTATAGCATATTCATCATCATCACTACAGCCTATTAACGTCCCACTGCTGGGCACAGGCCTCCACTCTCATAGGAGAGCGGGAATTAGAGCTTAGACCCACCACGCTGTTCCGATGCGGGTTGGCGGGCTTTAACGACTACTATCATGTTAGTGATAATAGCCGGGACTGACGGCTTAACGTGCTCTCCGAGGCACGGGGGTGACACACCGCCAACTTCCCTGGCACTGAGAATTTCTTAATTGAAAACCCAATACCTAACTTTTATGCCCGACCGGGAATCGAACCCAGGACCTCGTGATCCGCAGTCGACTATGCTAACCACTAGACCAACGAGGCAGTTATAGCATATTGGAAAGATAAAATTTTGACTGTCTAATGTCACTTAAAAGTGCGTCCCATAATTTAACTGTCGTACCTAAGTACTACTTACAAAACGTTTAAACATTTGTCTTATTGGAATCAATAAATTTTATTCTACTTTAATTAACTGTAAAACTTAAAAAAAAAATTAAATGACATAGGCATATATAAACTACAACAACCAAACTACAATACAACCAACTGGTCTACAACTGTACAAATAGTTGCAAAAGTGTTATCAGTTATTACAATTTTCAATGATATTGTTTTATGGATACTTTAGTACCTACACTGTGAAATGGTTTTGGAATTTTAGAGTCTAGTGGAATTTTTGTTCAAATTCCTTCAAGAGTAGATAGGTAGGTACGTAAGCATTTGAATAAATATTATTAAAAAAAATAACTGGTTCCGCGAATGACTAGTCCATCCGTCCATCCATCAGCCTGTATTCGTCCACAGCTGGACATAGGCCTTTTGGAGAGCGCGCCACCAAACGAATGACTAGTAAGAATGATCAATTAATTATGTATGTATCTAATGTGGGTTTAGTATTTTAAATTCCAGCAGGAACTCCTTAATGTTCCGGGATAAAAATGTAGCCTAATTGTAAATTTAATAGGTGGACAGTAGATACCATACATTCTAATGAAAGACGTTATGAGACACTGATTTATATTGTAAATAAAAAAAAATATTGTGCTATTTATTATTTACCATAAATATGCTAATAACTACTCAATTGGATTTTAATTTCTTAATTTAAAAAAAACTTATGCAGTGTATAAAATAAAACTTGCACAGCAGGTCTGAGTGTGTTAAGATAAAAAAATAACCTTGTATTGCTTACTTATTTCCATTAAGTACCTACTAACAAGCAAAGATATAACATTTAGCTGGAAGTAAATAATAACTAACATAGTCTAGCTGTTAATTTATAAGTAGGTAATAGGTATGTATGTAAAGCTGTTATTTTATCTCCTTTTTTCTCGAATCGTGATAAATAATTTTCTTAGTTTGATAACACACTCGTAGTACTTAATCAACGATTAATAATAATCATTAGTAATTTAATAATAACTATTTTATCAGTTATCATATCCATATTTAATATAATAAATACGAAAGTGTGTCTGTCTGTCTGCTACGCTTTCACGGCCCAACTACTCAACCGATTTTGATGAAATTCGGTACAGAGATATGTTATATTCAGGGAAGGATATAGGCTACTTTTTCTCCCGGAAAATTGAAGAGTTCTCGTGGGAAGCAAAAAACCTCAATCCACGCGGACGAAGTCGCGGGCATCATTAAGTTGTAAATAAGTATATGCTACATTTTTCCAATAAATGTTCGATATTCCCTACTTCCATATAGGTACTAGTAATTCTGGTTTATATTGATGCAATAGTTGAATAGATTTCCCCAAATATATTCCGGTTTTCTTTCTTTGCAACCAATCCACTGGCATTGCCTCCAACGGTATCTGCAACTTGATTAAAAATACCCGCTCAACCTGTTTAGAAGTCTCAAGTCAGTCGCGAAAGGAATGATATAAACATCCTATTTATATCCCACTGTATGTCGTGTAAAAACTTCTACTTATTATACTGAAAAATATTAAGTATACCAAGAGTATACCTATACACTTTGTAAATAAACACATGATATTATTGCTGTGCTAATGACGCATATTTAACTACGAGGAACGCATAGTATAGATATGTTGTTACAGTCACGATAACGATACAATATAGGATATAATATAAATATTATAATAATGGATATATTATAAACTTAAAGTTCACTTTTTAAGTGGACTTCACTTTGCTATGTATTTTATCAGAGGCGCTTTTACTTCAAATTATGATATTTTTATAATATAGGTACCTATTAATATTTATGCTGATTAAATGATTTTTCAAGCAATTTACCTGAAAGTTCGATCCAACTAACTAGGTGCAGAATTTTTGAAAATATTGAATAATTTAATAGCCTTCTTAAAATAACCTCTTCTCGGTAAGCCCTGGCGTTCATGGAAGGATGTCTGGAATTGTTTTGGATTTATTTGCATGCCATTTTCATTTATTGATGCAGGTAGTTACCTGGTACATGTTTTTAATACTACTTCGTTCATTTTCTTTCTTTATTTGATCGTTTCTTGTAAATATTTCTTGTAAATATTATTAAATGTAGGTAGGTACATAACTTTGGACTTGAACTTGGACTTTGAAGCGGAGATTATCAAGCCTTGGCAAATAAGTTATATTGTTTTTATCTTTATTTTTTATGTTCTTTTTACACCCATTTATCAAATATGGTATTTTTTATTTTACAGGTCCGATTGGTTTTTTAACATGAAGATATTTGATTGGGTTGTTGAATATGAGAGGAAAATTAATAATGCCCGTCAAAGTTAAAACACTATTTTTCAAATTGGATAGCCTGTGCACATTTAAATGTCAATAGGTATTAATTTCTGAATTTAACAGTAACTAGATGATGCCCGCGACTTCGTCCGCGTGGATTGAGTTTTTTAATTCTCTTGAATTTTCTAGCCTATGTCCTTCCCCGGGATGTAAACTATCTCTGTGCCCAATTTCATCAAAATCGGTTGAGTAATTGGGCCGTGAAAGCATAGCATTTATAATATTAGTATGGATTATTAGTAGGTAGCCGTGATTATGATATTACCTAATATTAGGTACCTATATGGTAATTTTTAAGTTAAAATTAAAGCAAGAGGGTCCCAAACGCACCCTGGTCTGAGAAAAGTCCACCTATATTTTGATAAGTATCTATAATTTTATTTGAACCCTAAGGTTAGGGGTTGACTAATTAGCAATTTTTTTTTTCGTTTAAGTTCTTCTAAATTTTAAAACTAAGACTATGTTAAAATATAGGTAGGTAACAATGGAGATTTGTTTATAAACAAGATGAGTAGATTAAAGATGACTCGCCTAATTTAATGTGTTAACTTAACATCTGACTACTTTGAAGGACAATAAATTGATTCATTAACTTTATGTCTCTACTTTCTAGTTTCTACATAACCTAGGCCAAGTGAGTGCCATGAGGCTAGCAGACCTTACCTAATGCGTGATACGCATACGATGAGTATTATGCTGTTGCTATCGACGTATATAGGTACTTACTGTGAAACATACCTTTGGCTTAGCGGTAACAATTTGCAAAGCAAAATGCCAGTTTTGAATTTAATACTAAATAAAACTAATTAAACTCCGGATACACGGACAGCTGACTGCTTGAAGCAGTCCATGCTGACTGCTTCAAGCTGCGACTGCATATTGAATTACAGTCTTTTTACGTACACACATACATGGACTGCTCGAGCATTTGCGACTGCTTCGGGCGGTTGGCAGCAGTTATCATATGGTAGCTTCAAGCTGTTGACTTATGACTGCTTGAGCGGTCCGTGTATGATGATCACTGGCTAACCGCTCGAGCAGTCCGTGTATGGCGGCTTTGCAAGCCAAACTTTATAAAAAAGGCTGTGGGCAACTGGATTAGTTTCTTTTTCGTTTAGATGCTAAAACCATAGCCGCAAAAAGTTGTACCACAGAATTGGTATTATAATAAAGGCTATACCTGTAGATATGGCTGCCTTATCGCACTGTGTACCTACCTACTGTGACATTGATTGATTGATACAATCGTATAATCTTGATAAATTGGCATCATTCAATTCATTCGTTTGACGTGACTTCGCGCTTTCCCTTTCTTTTGCCTTTCCTATCTGTTTTTCCTATCCTACTGCATATTTTGAAGAGAGAATAATTAAAAATAATTAAAAATCTGTTTTAGAATGTACAAAGTAAACCCTTTCATATGATACCCCACACAGTACAGTTATCTCACTTTTAAATTTCAACCCTCCGATTTTCCCCCCTTTTTAAATAAGAACAAAAATAATTTCCAATTTCTTTTAATTCCAGTGTCTTTGGGCCGCTAATATACACAACTATTCCAAATTTCATGTCGTTAGCTTTGGTAGTTACTGAAATAATCGAGTGTGACGGACGGACAGACGGACAGACGGACAGACAGACGGAGAAAGTCGCACCATAAGGGTTCCATTTTACCATTTTGGTACGGAACCCTAAAAACGGTAAGTACTTTTGATTTTTTTTTAAAAAAAGGAAAAAAGGGAGGAAACAGGTCGCATTCACTCGGCTGTAAGATATTAGGTACATTATTAGATTGAAATACCGTGATCACTAAAGTCCAAGCATTTTATCATAATATAATATTACATACGATTAATAAATTGAATAATATCACTAACCCACCGAGAATGTTCCTAATAATTATTTTATTAGCTGAGTTAGATTCTCTCATCTCTGTCAGATGGTTTAAACCAATGTAGCCGATAATGCCTAGCCCTTCGGCCTCCTTACAATGCAATTCAGCATGGCTCCTTTTAGGCATTTAATGAATATCATTATGACTCCTACCTATATTAATAAAGAACTTTAAATTCACAAGACAACCATCAATCATAAATCACTCGACGACAAAGGATATAAATTGAAAAAAAAAACTAAGTGGCAATGACCGTCAGTCTAAACTCTAAATTATTGGAGTCCCCTCTTGGGCTTTAATTTCTTATTAGAATATATGTACGGTACGTGACATTGTAAACGAGTCTTACGTCGTGAGTGACTACACAGAGGTCAATACAGACGTGAAGAACATATGAATTGGACATAGGTATTACATTCGGTTCGCTGCTTGGACTCGCTATGACTTCTAATTTCTAAATGATAGAGGTAAATCAAACGAAAAAAGCTCGCACTCACGAAATTAGGTACAATATTCAAACTACCAGATGATGCCCGCGGCTTCGCCCGCGTGGATTAATTTTTTTGATTCCCGTGGGAAATCTTGAATTTTATCTTAAAAACAAAAATATAAATAACTTAAATAATAAATTTGCTTAAAATTTAAATTAACGTAACTTACTACTTACCCAGTGTGATACACACTCATAAATTCTTAATTCAGCTCGACACGCGAAAAGCTCTAATAAATTCTTAATTCAGCTCGACACGATAAAGGCTCTATCTACCTTTACTGCGAAAGTTTGGACGGATGTGTGGATGGATGTTTGTTACTCTAATCACGCCAGAACGGCTGAACGGATCTTCTGGACGAATTTTGGCACAGAGATAGATTATAGTCTGGAATTACACATATGCTTCTTTTTATCCTGGAAAATTAAAGAATTCCCGCGGGAACTAAGAAACCTCAATCCGCGCGGATGAAGTCACTCGTACAAAATAGGTATAAAGCAGCTTTAATTTTAGGAAACCAAGCCCTGCCCACCCACTTACATCGTCTTACAGCCTTTGGCAAGTAGTGATCTACTACTGATCTTGTCTGCAATGCAACAATAGTGTTGGGAATATGATGGGCTCTCCTTTGTACATGTCCAGAGAAAGGTAGTTTTAGAAGACCTGGGCTCTCTTTTTTTGTTGACTAGCTCCAGTATCTTATTGTATGTTGTAGAGTGTAGGTACACTGTAATCATAAGCTTTCTGCTAAATAATTACATTTCGAAAGCTTGCAGCTGATTAGTTATGTTAGGTTTCGAGTTATTTACTACTAGCTGATGCCCACGACTTCGTCCGCGTGGTTTAAGTTTTTTGTTATTCCCGCGGGAACTCCTTAATTTTCCGGGATAAAAAGTACCCTATGTCACTCTCCAGGTCCTCAACTGTACCCATGCCAAAAATCACGTCAATCCGTTGCTCTGTTGCGGCGTGATTGAAGGACAAACCAACAAACCAACAAACCAACAAACCAACAAACAAAGTGACTTTCGCATTTATAATATTAGTATGATAGTATGATGATTTCTTTGATTATTGATTCAATATAAACTTAATAACTTGGAAACCAGGTCGTGTTTTTTGTTTTAAAAACGATAGGCTGGACTCTATGGTCAACGCAAAAACAATGACAGATGGATTTATGCCGGGAATCATTGGAGTATGTGGGATGTGTGAAGAAAATAATTACGATATTGGTTTGTCCATTAAAGGATAAACAAATTAGGGTTACTATCTGAAGCACGCGTCAGGGACAGATGGTTCCATATATCAAACTGTTAGTAATTTTTTACGGAAAATAAAATGGAAGAGTACCTACAGCATTGGTGTTTTCATTGTGGAGCTTTGTTAGAGGGATTTTCTTTCAGTTAGTTGCTTAATTTTTGAGAATCCCATGATTGCTTAATGGTCAACTAGGTATACAAGAGGAGCCTGTCGAGGTAGCGCGTCACGATTTATTACTATATTATATATCTTACATAATTATAATTTTTTTGTAAAATGACGGGTAATTTGAATAAATGCATCCATTAAATTCATTTATGTACCTTTAGTAAGTAGTTAAGTACTACTAACTACCTGTTTTGCGTGCTCAAGTATCTTGATTTACCTTGAATATAAGTACTTAGGTAGAATCATTTTTTGTCATTTCGCCTAGTATAGTCAACAAAACATGTATTATTTCAGTAAATTAGTCAGACTCAGAACTCAAAACGATCCTTACTTCATATGAGTACTTACATATTAAGATGTACATAATAATATGTAAATCTACTTAAGTACTTACTAAACGGAAACTGAAAAACTACAATATAACATGTACCTATCTGTGAGTGTTAGACTGACAGATAGATGAACGGACATACCTACTCGCACCATAAGGGTTCCTTTTTTACCATTTTTATACGGAACCCGTATCCATATCCATAGGTACTAATATTATACTTAAATGCGAAAGTGTGTGTGTCTAGCATCTAGACAGACAGGTCTGTCTGTGTGCGTAGCAGACAGACAGACCTGTCTGTCTGCTACGCTTTCACGGCCCATTGTTCAACCGATTTGGATGAAATTCGGTACAGATATAGTTTACATTCCGGGAAAGGACATAGGCTTCTTTTTATCTCGGAAAATGAGTGAATTCCCGCGGGAATTAAGAAACCTTAATCCACGCGGACGAAGTCGAAACTTAAATTTGATAATCGTTGAACCTGCAAGTCAAATTATATGCACCGTTAAACAATATTTACTCCATCGTTTTCGATAGCATTAAAATTGAAACAATGAATTTCCTTGAACTATGGATTATAGTGATGAAATAGATTTTATTAAATTAGTCATTAGCTAATGAGTTTTCAATGCTGATGTTACAACCGGAACGCTATTCAAGGGTAAACAGTTCGATTTCCTAGGAGTAATTAATAGTAGAAGAATACTAAGTGAGTAATAAATGTTTATAATACCTACCCTAAAATGTAAATAAGTTGATACTGAACTAAAATTTTATTTATCTCAACGTGTATAATTTATTAACCAGGAATTAATTTGAATTAATATTCATATTAGCAAAAACCTTTAACCCCTATAATTTATCAATAATATTCATTAAATATGTATTATATACTATGTACCTACTTAGTACACGATGACTTCAGTTAATAAATAGTCGATAAAAGCTCTTTCCTAACGGTCACAAGTTAGAAACTTACAATATGGTCACACTCACAGGGACAACACCAAAGTAATTGGAGATTTGTTATCCAGATTTCACCTGAATATTTGGGAATAAGTTTTAACAATATACGAAGCGAAGAACCAAGACAAAAGTCACAATGTTTATCTATACCTACCAATATTATAAATGCGAAAGTTTGGATGGATGGATCTCAATCACGCCAGAACGGCTGGACGCCGCCGGAACCTAAAATCCTCAATTCACGAGGACGAAGTTGCGGGCATCAGCTAGTGATCAATAAAATAGCACGTTATTTTAGCGGACGTGTTGTATTTGAATATTATGACACAGATTTTAAAACCTGTTTGTAGTGATAGATCCTTGTCAAGTTCTAGGAAAATGCTGAAGGATAAGTACATCGTAAATTAATTATCAAAGTAGGTAATAACTTAAAAACTTACGTAGTAACGACGAACGAGGTAGGTATGCAGAATGAAAATTGCAATAACTCATTGCAAACGCAAACACGGTCCGATATAATATATTGCCGTAGGTATATAATAATAGAAAAATAATTCAATATTCACTCTGCTGTAATAACGTAAAGTGCACACACATTTGCGAACAAGTGAATAGGTATAATTAAAATTATAAAAAAATACGACTGTTCTGCCTTCACTGGATATTGAACTATAGTGTTACATATTTTTGGAATCTACTCATCATTTTCTAGATGATGATTAAATAGTTAATCTTATTTTCGAATATTTTTTTTTCAACTTTTCTTTTTCTTTATTGGGGAACCATGGTCACCCCATCAATTTTTTTTAAACTTTTACTAGCATATGTCACCTGGAATAAGCTAGGGATTCTAACGATACCTCATTTATCTAAATCGGTTCAGGCGAATAGAAGCTAAGGTGGAATATACAAACTCACATACATACATACATACATACATACATACATACATACATACAATACATACATACATACATACATACATACATACATACATACATACATACATACATACTTACATACATACATACATGAACCCTGAAAACAATATACTCCTTTTTTCAGGCAGTCGTATAAAAAGCCGTTCTGCGACAATATTCATCAATAAATAATAATATTACCTCTATGCGGGATCGTGATACTCCGTGATACTGATAATATTGTCAGAAATTTGTGACAATATTATACGGGGTTATTATTATCACGGGGTATCACGTGGTATCACGTGCCTAAGATAATTAATTATATAATAAATAGCTTTTCCGACATAGCACGTGAGTTTATCCTGTAGGTAGTTATGTATAGCAAAAATGAATATCACTCACGATAGTTTAAACGTTAAAATTAATTAATAGAGTTAACCAATTGGATGACGTCACAGAAGAACAGCAGTAGCATGGAGAACGTGACCATGATATAACTCTTGGGTTCGTATTTGATAGAAATAAGATGGTAATCCTTCTCCTAATTCAAAGCTCCATACTAATATTATAAGTGTGAAAGTGTTTGTCTGTCTGCCACGCTTAAACGGCCCATCTTTTTACCAGTTTTGATGAAATTGGTATAGTGATAGGCTGCATTCCGGGGAAGGACCATAGCCCATATGCAATTTTTTATTCAGCAAAATTTAGGAGTTCCCACGAGAATAAAAAAACTAAATTCACGTGGACGAAGTCCGCGGGCATCAGATAGTATAAGATACTTAATGTTAAAACAATCTGAGAGTTGGTGGGAAATGATGATGCGTTTTGATTTAAGCAGATCTGTTAGCATTTGAATGGTGGATTAACTAAATACATAACCATCGAACAATGGCGAAGCAATGAGTAATTTCCGTGGTATACCAACTAACACTTAAATTACTTTAACCTAGATATGAGGTGGAATGCAAATTATAGTTAACTATCTTAATATTATTAATTGAATATTGACTCTATTTCGCAATTACTTAAAGCTTATTTTTGTTTACACTAAATTGACGTCCGTAGAGCTCGAGATACTTAGAGGCCCCGTTGTTTAACAACATTAGGGTTACCATTATGTAGAGATAAAACCTGACCTACAGTGCTTATTTTGTTTTTATTTTATTGGTCCATCGTCAAGTTTTGTTAAATATTTGACAGAACATACAAACAAACAGACAGACAAACTAGATAGGTACTCAAAAAGCGAGGTAATACTTATTGCATAATGTATCCTACCAAACAGACAAACAGCCAGACAAAAAAGAAAGTGAGTTGATAAAAATATAGTAATACAACGAATAAAATACTTGTTGACAAGTCCAGTTACAGCAGTCCAAAGCGGCGCATTTATTTTGATAAGCCTAGGGCAGCTAGAACCCATATATTCGGCATTGATACTCAACGATAGAAAGAAGCGTGGAGCTCTTGACCATATTATCTATTACAAGTTTGGTGCTATTAGATCTACTTTTCATAGTTTGAACAACTTTTATTCTTATATTGTAATTACTTAATAAGATCAAAAGTAAAACGTAGAAATGGATGAACACGAATCGACCAATGGCTGCGCGTCGCTTACAAATTTCACCGTTAGTCACGTCCATTCAGCATTCGGACGTCTGGAAACCCTAAACATTTCACGAAAAAAGAAACAAATTGTCAAGTAAAACCTACTTGCACCACGGTAACTGGTCAGTTACTCTCGCGCCGGCGTCGTAAAATGGCGTTCTAAATGTTCCAATTTCGACCGTAACCGTTACAACATTCCAATTTCGAATTTCAAACATGGCGTTCAGGTTTTCGCGTTTGTTCGAATACCTAAAGGATAACAGAGGAATAAGTGAGTGATGTGTTTTTTTAATTGCAAGCAGGATGTGTGGTTCCTAATTTTGTAATTCAGCCTTCAGTTGGTTTAAATAATTCCAAATAGAAACTTTGTTTTTGTTAGTTACCCAACAGTGAAATATTGGTTGGTAAGGTTCAACTTGAAAGTAAAACGGCGCGTTTTTGAGACTGGAGGCGCTGGCGTGTGACTACACTTTTATGTACAACATGGATTCAATTCAATTCGAACACAATACGTTTCAAACTATTCTTTATACTGACCTACTAAGTTTAATGATATAAAAACGTACTTATACTTATGCTATCCGCATATCTCTTGAATACTTTTTCTCGCGTGCATTCTAACGATAAGAACACGTTTCGAAAATCATTACGCGTATAAAACATGATATTTTATTGTTATGATGACGTCGCTATGAATAATGCTCAGTAAACGTCGTAGCTTCAACTCGATCTAGTTAGGTACTTCAGCGAACTTGATGGATAGCATAATGGGGCACATAAATTTTAAATCACTTCATATGATCATATCTAATGTTTGGATAGGTATTAAAGCTATGTAGTTGTAAAGGTAAACCACCAATCTTCACCAAATATCCTTACGCAAACATGACTAAGCAATAATTATTAATATTATTAATTCAATTTGTAAAGTTTCATTAGATCAAAGTGGATTAGGATGATAATAAACAAAATCCAAAGGTGTCTTTCACTCTTGAGATCCTTTACTCCATGGTCAGTGAATTCCTGATAAAAGGATCACATCAAAGGGTGCCAAAACTATACCTTCTTCATTTTGAAAAGCTGTCAAGTTACACAGACGAGGAAAGAATCTATGGCGAAACCTCAATAAAAGATGGCGGTCTCTAAACAGGTGTTCTGTTCAGCAGCTATTCTTAACAGAAGTGACATCGGGACGTTTCTTCTGACCAAAAAAATACCATGAGCTCTAGTTGCGCCGACAGATATTTTACTGCATATTTTACGCCATGTTAGCATTCCATGCCCCTCCAAACATTGCTGATTGAACCAATCGGATTGAAAAATCCGAAGCCCAAATTAGCAAAGCAATCATCATTGCTGCAAAGTTATGGACAGAAACGTTTCCCTAAGAACAGTTGAGTAGTCTGTAGATCTGATCTGCTAAACTCCGAGGCTAAACTAAGTATTGTGGGAAATTTTGTTGAACACAATCCCAGCTAAACTAAATTGACAGGTCTAAATCTAATGCTATCCTTGTCTACAGTTAGAATATTATGGAATAAATAGCTGTCAATTTAGTTTAGCTAGTTTAGAGATTGTATTAGCATACATGTAAACCTGCCATTTTAATTCAGTTTAGAGAATTTGAGGCCATTTCTGATGCCATAATAATGGCAAAAAGATTATCTACCCACAAATCGACCTTAGCAACAATAACAAAATAGTTAAGTAAATGTCTGTAGGCAGTAACAATTACGCGCAACGAAATATAATATGAACACTAAAAGCCTTTCTAAATGAAAATTTACATATGTAATTAAGTTTTATGCTGTCTGCATTGTGTTGGCCAAGCACGCAGCCTTCAAAATGTTGAAATTCATGGCAACGCGGGACGCAATCAGCGAGTTTGGAAAACGTGATTTTACGCGAAAAGTAAATGTTTACATAGAATATTTATAAATATGCGGTCTGATTGTTATCCACAATAAAACAATGTGGCTCAGATGACATTTTTACTATGATCAAGTGATCAAAGAATTCAGTCAGTCAGTTATTATTTCCGCAACGAACTCTAAAAAGTTTCATAAAAAAAAAAGTTAGTAGGTACTTTGAGGGTAACAGATGTACCTAATGCTTAATATTAGGTAGGTATGTATTAAGTTTGGTTTCTTCATAACCTTCATCTATAGAACAAGACATCTAATGACTAATGAGTTAATGACTACGCTTCTGGAAAAGTATTCTGTAAAAGAATATATAATTTTTGGTAAATTCGAAGCACCTCAGCTGCAGTTGTGGTAATGCCTTTGCCCTATAATTAAAATAAGTGTTTAAGTAAAAATAAAATAAATTTCGACTTGAATTATATGGAATACGAATGAATAAGGAGTGTTACAAGTTGACAAATTATGTCAGAGTCATGATACTTAATTTCTAATCATGATCATATTAATATATTTGGGGACCATTCTTTTTTCCCACTTCAACAAAGTATCCCTGCTTTTTACGCAAATAAAACTTCTACTTGTAACCATCTTGTAATGTTAAATGTTATATTTTATAATCTAAATTCTAAACCTATGATCTAAATACCCTTTAGTATTTTTAATTCCTAAACTATAATATCACCGCTTTTATATCAATTGTTATAAGAAACGTTTGTTTATCTACACATGTAGTCGTTCGAAATCGCCGTTAGTGTACCACGCCTTTCTAAATTCTTTACAGTTGAGATAATGATTCACTGGATGCTGTCCAATGTGGGAATTGCTCTCAAGTTAATTGCCATCAATATTTATGAGTGAAGCTTAATACCAATAATTGCTTTGATGATTACAATAATCGCATTTTCAGGGTTTTTAGGGTAATAATCACCGTCGTCAATATGGGCTGCCATGCCATTTGTAGAGCTTTCCATAAACTACGTGTCGAGCACAAGAGTGTCGTGCATATCTTAGGTATAGCTACCTGCGATTTGCTTGAAATTGTCTGTTTCAATTGTCGCCCACTGACCCAGCGCTGCGTGTATCGCTTGCACAGTCACCATTGCAGCACCTTAGGACCTTACCATCAATCTGTCCTCCGAGCTCAAGTGGCAAAGGAGAAGGAGAATATCCTCCTTTGCCACCTCGGCTTGGCGTCTCGTTGTGCTTTGTCAGTTACTCTGCTTCTTCTACTATGAATCTCCTCTTTGCTTGGTATTGTCATTGTGATATGTTCGTGACGTGACAGATCATCCTCCGTTGAGTGACCCGAAATCCATGATCTGGCGAATATGTGTCAATTACTAGGTTTCAACTAGGTACCTACTGGCAATATAACATGAACGGTTCATAAACTTTGCTTTAAAGGCATTGATAATACCTACTTATCTCTGCAAAATTATCAAAGGGTCAAATGAATTGAGAGCCAATTTGAATAAATAATGTATTAAAAGAGCAAGCGAGTATATAATGTTTAGGCACCTATTACAAAATAACGAAGATTACAAAAAACGTTTTCACTCGATGTGCGTGCAGCTTTATTAATTATATATATACCAAATTAAAGTTAACAAATTATGCATACTTATACGGATTAACTACATAAATTCTACTTACTTAAGACGTACGTTAGACGTACTTATTTAAGTAACAGAAACGATTAAGGATTAAGGGAACATAAAACTAACATTTTTAAACGTAACTTAAGTATATCATTTACATGATACTGACTTGTTTCGTATTTATTCGTTCATGCATCCGTGCATGCGTATTTTATCATCGTTATTACATAGTGTATTCCTATTATAAACCAATATTTTTACATTCACGGCTGTATACTGCATGCTCAATGGTGCCATCATCACAATAAAAAATGGGGAACCTCTTCATGAATTGCTCTATCTATCGCCATCACAATGACTGACATTAAAATCACGCATTAATCGAAGTTACACTGTGGTTACACTTAAACTTTTATAATCTGACGCATGACGACCTCCGTGGCGCAGTGTTGAGCGCTGTTGCCTTTGTTGCCGGAGGTCCCGGGTTCGATCCCCGGCAGGGTTTGGAAATTTATAATTTGTGAATCTCCCTGGTCTGGCCGGGTGGGAGGCTTTGGCCGTGGCTAGTTACCACCCTACCGGCAAAGATGTGCCGCCAAGCGATTTAGCGTTCCGGTACGATGCCGTGTAGAAACCGAATAGGGGTATGGGTTTAATAGTATAACTGCCATTCCCCTAACAGGTTAGACTGCATCATCACTTACCATCAGGTGAGATCGCAGTCAAGGGCTAACTTGAAGTGGATAAAAAAAAATCTTTTCCCGACGATGAACTATCAACCCATCACCGTAGTCCGTAACTGCTCATTGCATTAACAGTCCCCCGATTGTGTAAGGAAATTGTATCAAACTTATAATCCGACCTGTTTAGGGAGTTCATAGATGCCTGCACGTCTAAAAGCATGTTGTATCCCCTTAACAATGGAGAAGGTTTCAATTTTTTTTTTAATTTACTATGAAAATTAAGACAAAATAAAAAAAAAATATGAAAGAATCATTAAAATATCTCAACAAATGAAAACTTTATGGAACTTTAAAGTTGCGCTTGCAAGACGGGATACGTGACGTCATAATTCCCTATCAACCGACTTTATAAAGCCGAATAATAAATGGACTTAACGTGACTTAATTGAATTATTTTAATTCAACACTTAATTTGTGTGTGAAGATGATTTTGAAGTATTAAATCTCGGCTCGGTATTACCTAAAACTCACTCACAAAATTTCTTACTCCAGTAAGATACAGCAATCGGTGTACATTAAATAATTCTCAGTAATTTAATGATGAATTTAAAGAAAAAAATCGGCCAAGTGCGAGTCGGACTCGCGCACCGAGGGTTCCGTACTCAAGAAGTAGGTATAATTACCTTTGTTAATGAACCGCAAAACTAACTTTGTTTGTAGAGGTTTACTGTTAATATCAAAAAATTACGTTTGTTGTATGGGAGCCCCCCTTTAATATTTACTTTATTGATATTTAATTATTTATTTTGAAAGGTAATTTACATGTTAATATTCTGTGAAAATTTGAACCGTCTACCTGTTACCGTTTTTAATATTGAGCAAAAAAAATACGAAAAAAACACGTTTATTGTATGGGGACCCCCCTTAATATATATATTTTTTTAATTTTTAGTATTTGTTGTTATAGCGGCAACGGAAATACATCATTTGTGAAAATTTCAGCTTTCTAGCTATCACGGTCTATGAGATACAGCCTGGAGACAGACAGACAGACAGACAGACAGACAGACAGACAGCGGAGTCTTAGTAAAAGGGTCCCGTTTTTACCCTTTGGGTACGGAACCCTAAAAACACTGTTTATATATGTGTTGTGTATTAGTTTTAATCTATATTTTACTTCCCTTGTGTTAAATATGATATTCACTAGGGCATGCTACCGGGAATTACCGGTATCAAAAGTACCGGGAATTCCCGAGACTTCTGAATATTTTCAGTCCCGGTTCTCCACACCACAAAACCGGTACTTTTGATACTTTCGAGACTCGAATTAAATAGATTACTTCTCTAATTAAGTGCGGATATTTCTGAATGTACCAAGAACTTCGTTCACTACACTGTATTTTATGATCACAAATTCGAGGTTTTAGTATAAAAAATCCTATTTTTACTTTGAGTATTATACTTAGTCTTTCTAAATATTATATACCAGCTTTTTTGAAGATCAATTAATTGATGAATCTGTCACTCCAATAAAATTTGTTCTGCTTTAATGAGTTACAGTAGATTAATTATGCTACTCTGATAATCGTATTATATTTCAGTTCAAAGTTTAGTTTAAAAAAAAAAGAAAGAAAATTGAATGACTGGGTTTACTGTAATATAAAATATACCTCATAAGCACCAGGATTATGGCTGCTAAATTTTGATTTTTGACTCCACTGTCATTGACACCAACGGCAGAGGGGAAGAATTCGTAATTCTCTAAAATGCTCAGCGTTTTTCCGTTAAATCTTATATACCAAGATAATAAGTGAAAACACCAAGACTGTGGTCAGTCCAATCTTGATGTATGGAACTGGATTCTGGACAGTAAACTGGAGGCTCTTAGTGGCTGATAGGAAACATGATAGGAAGATCCTATAGTGAACCACACGCACGGAGAGGACGGTGGTTGGAGACATAGAAATACTAAGCGGTACCGAACCCAGTATCCCCAACCCACCCAGAACCCAGAATCGACCAACCGATCGACCAACCAACCAGCCAACCAATCAGACAACCAATCGGCCAACCAATCAGCCAACCAATCGACCAACCAATCAGCCAACAAATGAACCGATCGACCAACCGATTGACCAACCGCTCGACCAACCAATCGACAACCAATCGGCCAACCAATCGGACAACTAATCGACCAACCAATTGACCAACCAATCGACTAACCGATCGTTCAACCAATCGATCAACCGATAGACCAACCGGTCGACCAACCAATCGACCAACCAATCGGACAACCAATTGGCCAACCAATCGTCCAACCGATCGATCAAACCAATCGACCAACCGATCGACCAACCAATCAACCAACCGATCGAACAACCAATCGACCAACCGATCGGTTGATCGGTTGGTCAACCAATCGACCAACCTATCGACCAACCAATCGACCAACCAATCAGGCAACCAATCGGCCAACCAATCGGACGACCAATGAACCGATCGATCAAACCAATCGACCAACCGATCGACCAACCCATCGACCAACTAATCGACCAACCGTTCGACCAACCAATCAACCAACCGATCGAACAACCAATCGACCAACCGATCAACCAACCAATCGACCAACCTATCGACCAACCAATCGACCAACCAATCAGGCAACCAATCGGCCAACCAATCGGACGACCACTCAGAAGCAGTATCGACTGCATGTTGGTTCCTAATCGGTTGGTCGATTTGTTGGTTGATTGGTTGGTTGATCGGTTGGTTATTCGATCGGTTGGTCGATTAGTTGGTCGATGGGTTGGTCGATCGGTTGGTCGATTGGTTTGATCGATCGGTTCATTGGTCGTCCGATTGGTTGGCCGATTGGTTGCCTGATTGGTTGGTCGATTGGTTGGTCGATAGGTTGGTCGATTGGTTGCCCGATTGGTTGGTAGATTGGTTGGTCGATCGGTTGGTCGATTGGTTGTTTGATCGGTTGGTCGATTGTGTAAGAGACAATCCAGAAGTAGGTATTTATGAGACACTTTTAATTTATTTGTACTCTCATTTGGAACTTGCACGAATAAATGGTTAAAAAGAACTACATATTAAAAAGATGATAAGGATCACTTTGTTGTCCCTCTGACCAAGCCGAGGCTTTTTTCTAGAAACTGCTTGTAGTGATAAATTGATTGAGGCATTCAATTGCTATAAAAATAAAATTATAAGCTTATCACGATACAAAAAAACAGCTTTTCGAAGTGTATTTTCAGACAAGATGTCCCACGCTATCACTGTAAAACCTATACGCTGGCCCTTCGCGTTGAACTACAATAAAAGTTTGAAATTTGGAACGATGCGAATTGCACAAGTTCATTAAAAATCATGAATTTATGATCCTGTGTGGAAATATTACGCGACATTTTATATATTATGTCAAATAGTTGGTCTATTTCATACTTTCTGTAATGTATTTGCCTTGTTTTGTGATAATTTATGGTAGTATCGAAAGTATCGAAAGTACCGGGAATTCCCGGTTCTATGCCAGTATCGGTCCGAAAATTCCCTGTACTCCGAAGCAGTATCGACTGCATGCCCTAATATTTACAACATCATGAAACATCTCCATTAGAGTATTACGTTTTAAGCTGTCAAATGTTTACGATTTGCTTAGACAGAGCCGTAGTAACATTACGTTATACCTACCTACCGCCAATGAATAAATAACAGTCATAACGAAAAAACCTTAGCAATTTTACGTAATCGTCTTTTAGTGTTTACTGAAACTAAAATGCATTTAAAAAGCAGAACAGTAAAATTGCCACTGATTGATCTGATTCCGTTAAAATGGTCCGTCAACATTTTATAAGAATTAAATATATCATTAGATTTTAAACAATTATTAAAAATATTTGTTTTTAAATTTAACGCGTATTTTAAGCGCGCTCCAACTTAGGCTGCATTGATTGCAAGCCCAGCTGATTGCAGCCAAGCGCTAGCCTATGATTTTAGGGTTCCGTAGCCAAATTTGGCAAAAACGGAACCCTTATAGATTCGTCATGTCTGTCTGTCTGTCTGTCCGTCCGTATGTCACAGCCACTTTTTTCCGAAACTATAAGAACTATACTGTTGAAACTTGGTAAGTAGATGTATTCTGTGAACCGCACTATGATTTTCTTACAAAAATAGAAAAAAAACAATAAATTTTGGGGGTTCCCCATACTTAGAACTGAAACTCAAAAATTTTTTTTTCATCTAACCCATACATGTGGGGATCTATGGATAGGTCTTCAAAAATGATATTGAGGTTTGTAATATCATTTTTTCTAAACTGAATAGTTTGCGCGAGAGACACTTCCAAAGTGGTAAAATGTGTGTCCCCCCCCCCCCCCCCCTGTAACTTCTAAAATAAGAGAATGATAAAACTAAAAAAAATATATGATGTACATTACCTTGCAAACTTCCACCGAAAATTGGTTTGAACGAGATCTAGTAAGTAGTTTTTTTAATAATTTAAAACTTACTACATGTTTGTACGGAACGGTTCGCGAGTCCGACTCGCACTTGGCCGGTTTTTTTAAAATTGGTAAATAATCTCATCTTCTATATATATAAAATTCAAAGTCCTGACTGACTGACTGACTTATATATCAACGCACAGCCTAAACCGCTGGTCCTAGAGACATGAAATTTGGAGAGTGTGTTCTTTGTGATGACCAGGTATCCACTAAGAAAGGGTTTTTTGAAATTCCACCCCCAAAGGGGTGAAATAGGGGATGAAAGTTGTTATAAAAGGCCTTCATTTCACAAGATATTTTTCAAGTTATATCAACGAAACTTGGTATTTTGACTTTCGTTAAAAAATAAAGAAGTACGTCTGTCTCAGTTTTTCAAAATTCTACCCCCAAAGGTAAAAAATAGGGGTTGAAAGTTAAAGTCCTTCATTTCTCACGTTATAGATAATAAACCTTAGTAAGTATATGAGCTGCGGGTTAAAAATGAAGAAATACGTGTTTCACAGTTTTTGAAAATTCGAACCCCAAAGAAGTGAAATAGGGGATGAAAGTTGTTATCAAAGGCCTACTTTTCTCAAAATATTTTTCAAGTTATATCAACGAAACTTGGTATATGAGCTGCGGGTTGAAAATAAAGAAATACGTGTGTCACAGTTCTTCAAAATTTTACCCCTAAAGGGGTAAAATAGGGGTTAAAGTTTGTATGAAACTCTTTCATTTTTCAAGTTATAGCCATGAAAGTTGGTATTTGGGCTTCTGGTTTAAAATAAAAAAATACGTATTTCACAGTTTTTGAAAATTTTATCCTCAAGGACGTTAAATAGAGAGTTTGTCTATCAATCACGGCGCAACAGAGCAACAGTTCGACGTGATTTCTTTCATGGGTGGGTAAGATGTGGACCTGGAGAGTGACATATTTATTTTATCCCGGAAAATTAAGGAGTGCCTGTGGGAATTAAAAAACTTAAGCAACGCGAACGAAGTCGCGGGCGTCCGCTAGTATATATATAAAATCGTTAACTAATCAACGCACAGCCTAAACTGCTGGGGTTAGAAACTTGAAATTTTGACAGTAGGTTCCTTTTGTGACGCAGGCGCTCACTAAGGAAGGATTTTTTAAAATTTCACCCCAAGGGGGTGAAATAGGGGGTGAAAGTTTGTATGAAAGTCCTTCATTTCTCAAGTTATAGCCATGACACTTGGTATGTGAGCTACCGGTTAAAAACAAAGAAATATGTCTTTCACAGTTTTTGAAAATTCTACCCCAAAGGGGTGAAACAGAGAGTTGGTCCTTCAATCACGCCGCAACAGAGCAACGGGTATTTTTCACGGGTAGTTAAGGACCTGGAGAGTGGTATAGGCTAGTTTGTAATAAAAATAGCTACATCTCGCTTACTCTGAAAGTAAGGAATAGACAATGATAAGAGTATCATTCGTTCTTTAAATCATGTAGGCAAGAGTAAAACCATAATAGTTTTGTAGGGTCATGGTAGCTTTCTCAGTAATATTAGAAAGAGATCGAAACAAGATGTTCATGTATCATAATGGTTTTATAAATGATGATAGTAACCCCCCAGTTGTCACTGAAAACAGAATACAGTAGGTACCGTGAGTCTAAAGTATACAACAAATTACAAAGTAATCGTTGATTTCTGAGGATCATAATATGATAATTAGAATTACAAAAATTTATTACGCGATGAGATAAATGGTACAACAATAGAGACAGCACAATTCGGGCGGACAAAATCGTCGTCGCTCACTTTTGGAGCGCGTATAATGGGACAAGATGTCAGTCCCCAGCGACGGAGACGTTTGAATTAGTTTTGTGTTTTTGCTCTTATTGCAAAGCATATCCATACTAATATTATAAATGCGAAAGTGAGTCTGTCTGTCTGTCTGTCTGCTACGCTTTCCTGGCCCATCTCTTCAACCGATTTTTCTGAAATTTGGTAGAGGTAGGTTCTTATATCCCGGGGAAGGACATAGGCATTGTATCGCGGGCATCATCTATTTAGTTTATTATAATGCACATAAAATTATGATCGCCATTCATATTTTGTCATTGCAGTTCTTTTAGTTTATTAAACATTAGCAGATGCCCGAGACTTCGTCCGCGTGAAATAAGTTTTTTAAATTCCCACGGGAACTCCCTAATTTTTCGCGTTAGTATAGCCTATGACACTCACAAATAATGTGGCTTTCAATTGGTAGGTACCAGAATTTTCAAAATCGGTTCAGTAGATCCAGAGTTGACCCCCTACAACGTCACAAACTTACAAACTTTACCTCTTTATAATATTAGTATAGATAAAAATTTTCATAATATACACTGCAAAAATGCCGCCGATACCAGCTCGCAAGTGTGGCGGTGGCTTTTGTGTCTTTCAAGTAAGATTCAAAGCGAGCGTATTAATTGTGCGCATGAGAGCACAAATATTTCCTTACTTATACTACTAGAATTACAAGTTAATATGAAAAGAAGCATCGTCAACCAACTGGGGAGTATTTTTAATCTCTTTTTTTTTTTGGGATTTCTATCCAACTGTAACCAATTATACTCTAAGTTAAGCTTAGTCCTCAGATGTAAAACTTATAACCTTATATATATAAGGTTATAAGTTTTACATCTGAGGACTAAGCTTAATAATGATGAGTACATAATAATATTATATTACCTTTAGTCCTTTAGTATGAAATAAAATCGAAGATCGATCATTGATCACGTTACATAACACATTACGTGTTGGAACAATATCTGGACGCACGGCTGCGTAACCGCCAAGTACGTTACCATCAACCGGCTGGCCGTGTCAAGGGAACATGTGAGAAATTGTTTACGAGACCGAAACATCCACTGATGTGATTTATTATCCGTATGAAACTACGTATGTAAGACTAGAGACAAAGTACTAACTACTAAGTTTTTACATTGCAAATTCGATTGATGAGCCTTAACGCATTGATTTAGAGCTCAATTTCTCAATTCACAGCAAGCGCGCCAAACTATACGTTTCGAAATTGAAATCGTACTGAATTTGTGACTTTAAACCGCGAGCTTTTAGGTCCATTTTACTTTGACGCTAATGTGATCGAACGCTCAATACGATCAATCGAGTTTGTAATGTAAAAACTCAGACTAAGCGTGACTGAGCTCAGACTAAGGAAACGCCTCATTTAAAGACTCATTTGTTGAAATTATATTTTGATGTAGTTATTTTGAACCACTGCTTCGTTCTGGTGGATGTACCGAATATCCCATCACGTGGCTAACTTCGTACACTTCTTCGGCAAGCCATTTAAGAAGAACTGTAACGATTATGTCAAATCGGTCACGCGAATTCTTGCGCAAAGTGGAAACTAGGGCTTTCGAATACCGGTTTTTTTCAATACCGGTATTAATACCGGAAAGATTTTTTTCAATACCGGGATCCCGGGATCCCGGTATTGGAAAAAAATTAAATTGGCGTAGATGTTTTTTAACTTAAAATTGGTACTTTCTGAAGCAAACGGCACCATAACAAACAGTTTTTACATTAAAACAAATTTTCAATCAAAATGCTGCTTAAATTCTGTGTATGTCTATTTCATTGTCTCATGAAACGTTTAATAACTCCTTCACTCTATCCTTCGTCATGCAATATTGTATGAAATTGTATTTTCTTTAAAAAATCACCAAGTATAGATTTTTAGATTTATTTGTATTTTGAGAATTGAGATATTTATTTATGCGTAGACTTAATTCTTACGAAAATATCGTTTGTTTCATGTCTATGGTGAAAATTACGGACAACGTATGACGTAACGTTCTGAAACTCCATCACATTATTTTATATACAATCTTATAAATACTTATATTATTATCAAATAATCAATTTCTTCAAATCAATCGGTATACCATCAACTGTATGATTTTCAATATAGAACTATTTTTGGATAAAGTATTACGAAAATATATATTTATAGCCTCCATTGAATTTTGAACTTTCAATATAAAGTATATTTGTGACGCACTGTCTCAATTTAAACTCATAATTAAATAAATATTAAGAAATGAATAAACTGGAAATATTAAATAATGAGTGTAATAAGTGCCGAAAATTGTAATTTAAACCACTATCATTGTTGTCGTCTTAACCTATAGACGTCCACTGCTGGACGAAGGCCTCCTGCATGAATCTCCACAGAGCACGGTCTTGTGCCGCTTGTTTCCAGCGGCTCCCAGCTACACGCTTGAGAGGTGGATGGACATCCACCTAATGGGGGAGTCGTCCAACGCTGCGGTTCGAGGCCGCCATTCTAGCACTTTGGGATTCCAACGCCTATCGGTTCTACGAACTATGTGCCCCGCCCCGCCCATTGCCACTTAAGCTTGGCGACTTTTCGAGCTATGTCGGTTACTCTGGCTCGTCTACGCATCTCCTTATTTCTGACGCATTTTATTGATCAAGCAGGGATACTCCAAGCATAGCTCTCTCCATCGCCCGCTAAGTGACCCTGAGCCTTCTTATCCGGCCCATAGTTAGCGACCATATTTCGGAGCCGTAAGTCATCACTGGCAACACGCACTGTTCGAAAACTTTCGTATTCAGGCACTGAGGAATTTTGGACGAGAAGATGTCGTGGTTTCCCAAACGCTGCCCAGCCGAGTTGGATTCAGCGGTTGAACTCTTTCTCGAAACTGGACCTACCTAACTGGACTGTATGTCCCAAGTATCTTATGTACTCATCAACAATTTCGAGTGCAGTGTTCTCAACTAACACTGGATGGGGCTGAACGTGTGCATTAGACATGATCTTCGTCTAGCTTATATTCATATAAGCTCAGGTGTTGAGAAACTCTGCTGAGGTCATTAAGCGTTAAAACGTTATAGTAAAATGTATTGTGACTACTAAAATATGATAAACGATATTTTCGTAAAAAGTCGATTGAAGTCGAAGAAAACGATAATTTTGTCAAAACATAAATTAATCTTAAATTCAATAGCTATTATTTAATAGAAAATACGCCATAATAAAATATGTATTCGTTATAAAACAGATTTCTGAACGTTTTGAGAGACAATGAAATAGAAATGCCAAGCCACAAGGATCTAAATTCAAACACTAATTTTTCCCCATGAGTGAACAAAAACGACTTTTCATCACTGGTTTTAAGCCATAAAGGCGTTTTTTATAAGCTAATATGCATGAATACAAATTTTAAACTTAGCCAAATAAAATACAGTGGTATGTACCAAGAAATATATGCAATAGTCACTGTTTCGTTTATAGTGTCGCCAATACCGGTATCCCGGTATTAGACATTTCAATACCGGTATTGAAAACCGGCGAAAAAAGTCCGGGATCCCGGTATTAGCCAATACCGGGATCCCGGTATTGGAAGCCCTAGTGGAAACCGGTTATATAAAGCGTTATTTTTGTAGAACACTGTACCAGTTAACAAAAAAAAAAGGTACTCGCTCGCCCAGTTCGCTTGATAACTACCTCATCACTACAGCCTATTAACGTCCCACTGTTGGGCACAGGCCTCCACTCTCATAGGAGAGCGGGAATTAGAGCTTAGACCCACCACGCTGCTCCAATGCGGGTTGTCGGGCTTTAACGATTATTATCATGTTAGTGATAATAACCGGGACCGACGGCTGAACGTGCTCTCCGAGGCACGGGGGTGAAACACCGCCAACTTCCAACTCCGGGCTGGCACTGAGAATAACTACCTATAGGGCCTGTATGATAATGATGCTCCTAGAAACCTTATGAAGACCATTATATTATGTATAGGTAGGTACACGTTGAGGCTTTTTTAGGGTTCCGTAGCCAAATTTGGCAAAAACGGAACCCTTATAGATTCGTCATGTCTGTCTGTCTGTCTGTCCGTCCGTATGTCACAGCCACTTTTTTCCGAAACTATAAGAGCTATACTGTTGAAACTTGGTAAGTAGATGTATTCTGTAAACCGCATTAAGATTTTCTTACAAAAATAGAAAAAAAACAATAAATTTTGGGGGTTCCCCATACTTAGAACTGAAACTCAAAAATTTTTTTTTCATCTAACCCATAGGTGTGGTGTATCTATGGATAGGTCTTCAAAAATGATATTGAGGTTTGTAATATCATTTTTTTCTAAACTGAATAGTTTGCGCGAGAGACACTTCCAAAGTGGTAAAATGTGTGTGTGTGTGTGTCCCCCCCCCCCCCCCGTAACTTCTAAAATAAGAGAATGATAAAACTAAAAAAAATATATGTTGTACATTACCATGCAAACTTCCACCGAAAATTGGTTTGAACGAGATCTAGTAAGTAGTTTTTTTTAATACGTCATAAATCGTAAACCGCAATTTACCTTTCATTCAATCAACTCAAATATTAAAAAAAAAACATTTAATTTAAAACTAACTACAGGTTTGTACGGAACCCTCGGTGCGCGAGTACGACTCGCACTTGGCCGGTTTTTTTATCCACAAATAAGCATTTGACCATGCGATCTCGCCTGATGGTAAGTAATGATGCAGTCTAAGGCCACGATTACACTTCTAAGTTTTGACGTAAGTAGAACACGCAAGTAACTTACGTAACTAACATTGGCATACGATACGCGACTTACAAGACGGTTAACATTTCGTAAGTTGCTCGTATACGTGATTTACGTGAGTAAAACTTACAATCGTAATCCCTAATCCCTAATCGTGATTAAACCCCTAATCGGTTTTCACTCGGTATCATCCAGAACGCTAAATCGCTTGGCGGCACGTCTGCCGCGGTAGAGTGGTAGCTAGCCACGGGCGAAGCCTTCCACCAGGCTCTGACGGGGCTGGAACCCGGGACCTCCCACCGGTTTAGTTAGGCAACTGCGCTCAACACTGCGCCAGGGTGGTCGTGTAAGGTTCACCTTTGACCTATTATGGCCATTTTGAAACACGAAGGTCATTTGCTTAGTAGGGTATTGACCACATAATATAAATATATGACATAAAATCATGATGATTAATGATGTAGGCCCTTACTTAAAACGAGTTTTTGTTGAGATTTAAGATTGATTTTTTTCTGCAGTTTTAAAGAGCTTGCTTACTGTGTAGTACCATATTTACTGATTAGCGAAAGTGTGTCTGTCTGTCTATTACGCTTTCACGGCCCATCTGTTCAACCGATTTGGATGAAATTTGGCTTTTTTAATTCCGGAAAATTAAAGAGTTCCATTGGAAATCAAAAAATCTTAATCCACGCGGACGAAGTCGCGGGCATTATTTCCACCAACACCACCACTACAGCCCATTAACGTCCCACTGCTGGGCACAGGCCACCACTCTCATAGGAGAGAGGGAAAATGGAAATAGAGCTTAGACCCGCCACGCTGCTCCAATGCGGGTTGGCGGGCTATTTTTTATTGTGATATGCGAGCTTAAAACCATAATAAACGTAGGCATCGGCAGTTGAGATAGGTTGCACAACCAGAATAGTTCTAGAAATCTTACAGTGGTTAAAATTGAATTCTATTTTAGGGGTTATTACACTGCTTGAAAACAATAATTTTACCTCTGACATTTTGCATGGAAATGTCAAAAATAAACGGTTACTGGTACTTTGGCCATTGTCTTGTCTTAAAATTGTATGAACAATAGAATGATTTAAAGATAATATTAAAGCCAAATCTGGCATCCTCTACAGAGTGCATACGAATATCTTAATATATATAAATCTCGTGTCACAATGTTTGTCCTCAATGGACTCCTAAACCACTTAACCGATTATAGTAAAATTCGCACACCATGTGCAGTTCGATCCAACTTGAGAGATAGGATAGTTTAAATCTTAAAAAAACATCAATTCACGCGGACGAAGTCGCGGGCATCATCTAGTAGCCTATAGGTATGTAGTATGTACCTAGATGTATGTGACAGACTTTAACACACACTACGAGTTTGATAACAATTAAAGGTTTTGCAGAACTCCATGGTGGGTACTTTGTCATCAATAATACATACCATTTTAGCCTGCTCTCTCAGGAGCTTTTTAGGATCTCTTTATTTTGCATCGTAGAAACCGTTTAGGAGTATAGGTTTTAACTTTTAATATAAGTGCCGTACCTCTTAACAGGTTAGCCCGCTACCATCTTAGGCTGTATCATCACTTACGATCAGGTGAGATCGCAGTCAAGGGCGAACTTGTAGTGGAAAAAAATATCATACGACACAGATAAATCCTGTACCTATCTAATATGGGGTAGGGACTAGGGCCCCTCTCCATAGCTCTATGAGCAACTTGACTGATTTTTTGAGTTTACCGCCATAAGAATCGATTTTCATATATAAGCCCGGGGTATGAAAATGTATGGGGAGTAAAATCAAACTTTCTCCGTTACGTTATAAACGTAACATAAACAAGTAACGTTTCCATGGTAACACTTGTTTATGTTTCCATGTTAACACTTTTCGTTCGTAATGAGTAAATTCCAATCGTGCGTCGGAACTGACAAACACATTTTCTTTTTTTAACTCAGTTAACGAAATGCGTCAATCTATGTCCTCATTTGAAGGTGTTATTTAATTTTTAAATCGGGTTTTTAGTAAAAAAATATGGGTTTTTGCATTGATCATAATCAATGGAAATACATGATAGGTTTTTCATTTACGTCATGTTCAATAAAACTATAATAAGGACGTTGACCTGAGTGATAATAGCTTCATCACCTTATTATACTAACTATTAGTCAATGCACTGACTGGGTATGTTTGACAAGTTAACGTGTAATGTTTAGAAAACATGAAGTGTTGACATTGAATTCAACGTTTCGTAATTGGAATAGGTACATTTGCTTCTGATGATTCGATGACCGTATTTAGATACCTAACTCATCAACCTCCTAAGTCCAATTTCAACCAGAGGGAAAAACCGAAGTAGATGACTCTTTCAAATTAGGGGATTAAATTCTTCCTATTTAAATTACTTAATGACAATTAAGTGAATCCTTGTTGCATAGGTACTACCTATTTCCTCGACTTCAGTGGACTCGTGACCAACGTGACTCTAGGTACCAGAGGCCCAATTGTCTAAGCAAATCAGCTTACAATACAGCTTAAAACGTATTCCTAGAACTGTTTAAGGAGTTCATACAATATGCTGTTTGACGTGTAGGCATCTATGAACTCCTTAAACAGGTCATCCGTTTGACGAACCATTACGATTTCCTTACACAATCGGGGGGCTGATGTCTTAAACTTTTACTTAAACCTTTAAAAAATGCCACAATACCACAAGACGTAAGTAAATAAGCCGGTTTTAGACAATATTATAACAAGAAACATTCGAAGTTCAAGATGTCAGGTGAACCATACCATGGTTATAATAGTTCAATGACCTTGCATTGGCATACCATAGCCCATTAGCCTTCTACAAATTAGCTTATCAACTTCGTTGGCATACGCCGTACAGTGCTACCTGGGTTAACTGAATGGATATATTACGTATATCCATAAACGTATGCATGTATTACTTAACAAATAAAATTGAGTGAATGTTTTTTATTACCTACCTATCCACAATAAGCTATCGATAGTATCTACAAGGATAAATACCTAATCTTTTACTTCGGTGGCGTACAGTGCCAGCTGGGTTAACTGAATATATTACGTACTTATCAACTGAAATTAAGTGTATGTTTTTTATTACCTACCTATCAAAGATAAGCTATCAAAAGTACTTACAAGGATTATTAACCTTTTATTAGCTCTAATCATAGAGTCCATAGACCTTACAACATTTTGTACACATACCTACCTGCTTAGCTTATTAACATTTATGTCACACAGTTGACGTGAATTCCTACTTACCTAATACAGTGCGAAAGCGTGTGTCTGCTTGTTCGTTACCTTTTCATTGATTACGATAAAAATTTACACTAGACAACCTTGATAGATAGATAGATTGATAGATAGTTTGAATCGCGGAGGCGGAAAGGGCTACATTTTTCCCCGAAATTAAATCAAATCAAATCAAATGTATCAAATAAACTTTTACGAGTGCTTTTGAATCGTCAAATTGAAAAGTAAAGTTTTTGAAATTACCATTTTATTCTCTGGGGACGGCTAAATATCAAATACATCCCATGGAATTATTGCCTACGTGAGCGACAAACGCGACACCGCGACTCTATACGACGCGACACGACAGTATCAAACAGTAGCTACTTGGCCATTAAAGCGCTGCTTCACAGCAGTTTAGTGGTACTTGAGTCTATGTGCTTGTTGGGAAATCGTATTAATTAAAAAATTATACTATGCCTATATGTATATAATGATAATGATGATGCCTCGTTGTTCCAGTGGTACGCATGTTCGACTGTGGCTGACGAGGTCCCGGGTTCGAATCCCGGGTCGGGCCATAATTAAGTGTTGGGGTTTTCTGACTAGCAATTCTCAGAACTAGCCCGGAGTAAGGAAGTTGGCGGTGTTTCACCCCCATGCCTCTGAGAGCACGTTAAGCCGTCGGTCCCGGTTATTATCACTAACATGATAATAGTCGTTAAAGCCCGCCAACCCGCATTGGAGCAGCGTGGTGGGTCTAAGCTCTAATTCCCTCTCTCCTATGAGAGTGGAGGCCTGTGCCCAGCAGTGGGACGTTAATGGGCTGTAATGGTGGTGGATATAATGATAAGTAATAACAGTTAAATTTCTTCTTCCCCAGGGTTTGTGCTGGCCTCAGCGGTGGTCCTACTGCTCCTGGGTATCACATGCGCTATATTCTTCGGCTCGTGGATTCGCATGTTCATAGACCATGTAAGTACCACTTAAAGTTTAATATTATACCTACTTTTCTTCTAACTCTACCTGTGCAAAGTTAGGAAGGTAAAATTAGCAGCTGAGCATTGGCTGTGTGTTATAAAAAAATTAAATCAAATTAATCTTCCCAGTATTTAATCCAATTTTTCCTTGGTATATTATGATTTAAACTAAAAGTTTAAAGGCACAACGCGTTCATTAGAGCCGAGGAGCAGCGTCTTTTTTATGACAACCTAAACTAAGCATTATTTTATTTGACATACGGTCTATATTGGTATTAATAAAACAAAACACGCAGGAGACTGAAGAGCTTGCTGCTTTCCGCTATGCTAATAAAGTTAGTTTGAGCTGATAGTGATAACAAATAAGATACACCTCTTAGCACTTTTCCTAACACTATATTATTTACTTACAACAAGGCATCAGTCCTAGGGCCGAAACTTTTATTATACATACTAGATGATTCCCGCGACTTCGTCCGCGTGGACCAAGTTTTTTCGATTCCCGCGGGAACTCTTGAATTTTCCGGGATAAAAAGTAGCCTATGTCCTTCCCCGGGTATCAAACTATCCCTATACCGAATTTCATCAAAATCGGTTAAAGAGATATTTTTTTTTGATTCCCGCGGGAACTTTTAAATTTTCCGGGGTAAAAAGTAGCCTATGTCCTTCCCCGGGATACAACCTATCCCTGTACCAAATTTCATCAAAATCGGTTGAACAGATGGGCCGTGAAAGCGTAGCAGACAGACAGACAGACAGACAGACACACTTTCGCATTTATAATATTAGTAAGTATGGATTATAGGTAGTTATTTTATTTACATTTTGTTATCATACTAATATTATAAATGCATAAGTGTGTTTGTTAGGTTTGTCTTTCAATCGTGCCGCAACAGAGCAACGGATCGACGTGAATTTTTGCATGGGTAAATGAAATGAAATGAAAATATACTTTATTGTACCCATTTAAACAAAAACAATAATTAAGAAAAACTGTACAATAGGCGGCCTTATCGCTAATAATTAAGCGATCTCTTCCGGGCAACTGGGCACTTCTCTGAAATGAGGTAAAAATCGAGTGGCGAAAAAAAATTTTTTTTTTTTTGAGTTTTTGATTTTTTAAGTGTGCTTTGACAAAGGGGTACCTTCATGTAACACAGTGATGAGGAAGGCCCGCGTCAGAACCTAGTTTTCTTGGAGAAATAGCGTGTTTGGTAATTATGGTGTGCATGGTAGTGATAAATTATGATTTGGTAATGAGGTTTGGTGTATGGTGATTAGGATTAAGGTTATGGTAATTTAGTATAGACATGGTGATGAGAAATTCTAGAAATCCATAGAACTAAATCGAGGATCTTAGATCTTTGCACTCATTCAAGAAGTTACTAACCCACAAATTCATTCAGATCATGATCATCGCTGAGATATAGGATCTTTATAAAACAAGAATTTATTTTTATGGGCTGAGGCGTGCAAAACTAACCTCCTATAATGACAATTAGCTGATTTCTTGAAGAAGCTTAATAAGTGGACAAACAGTAAATTTTCCTGGGTGAATAAGAGAAAGATGAATTGACCAAGACTTTTCACCATAAAATTCTGGCTGGCTGGCACCATAAAAGGACGAGGCTGGTGACCCAGCCTCGTCCTTTCCTTCAGCCTTCAGGCTCTTCAGGCCCCCGACATTTCTCGTTCAAACCCCCTAAAACTTTCAACTTGAACTACAAAGTCTTTACAATTACCTAGCAAAAGATTAATTGGCAGATCCAAACACAAACGTAATAATTATGAAACGTTCATACCAGGCGTATAAAAGATACCATCTATCGGAATACGAGATCAGTAATGATCCCGAGAGTTCTGTCTCTCCAACATAGCTACCTGATGCCACTGAAAACTGAGTGTGACAGTATCCTTCATCATAGTAAATCTAAGATCTTGGGAGAAGGGAAAAGTGCTATGATGAGGTATAAAATCTTGATGAAGATATAGTTAGAGGTCCCATAGGCAGCATTGACCTGATCACCCAAAACTGACAAAATCTAGTCAAAAACCGGTAAATTCGCCGGCCATAATGCCAGACGTACAAGAGTGTGCGTGTTTAGCGGTGCAATCGTATAAGGATTGCCGATCAAATCGTCTAAGTTCGGCTTCAAAGTAAAATAAACCATAACAGCATTGAATTAGAACTCAATTTCGTGTATCCATTCTTATACGTTTAGGGTATCGTACATATCTAAACATATGAGAATGGATACATGAAATTGAGCTCTAATTAAATGCTTTTATGGTTTATTTTACTTTAAAGCCGAACTTAGACGATTTGATCGAAAATTCTTACATAATTGGGGGCCTGTTCTTCAAAATTATCAATTTTTCAATTGAAGAATTTTATTCTTGCTTGTCCCATCTTGTCGTTGAGCAATGTTTATTATAAATAGTTGTTCTCGAGAGGAAATTATAAATTTCACTTACAAGTCGAATTCTGAATGACCCGATACAAGATCCATACGCTGCTGAAGATACGGAAGACCGAGTAGGACCCAGGCTACGTTACTTAGCGTTTGTGGACAATATGATTGGAAACTGGAACCTTTTAAAATCGTTGCAGAGTTCCCAACGCAATCCTGTCAGTGCATAATACTGGACCAGACTATGATACCAATCCAACCGCAACGAGGAGAGCTGAAAAATTAACATCAGAAAGACAAAATCATGCCTAATACTCACGTATCAGTCCACCTAGAAATCATTGAGACCCTTTTGTAATATTTTGTATACCTTGGACACGCGGTTCAACTATGTAGGTCAAATTTTGAAAAATAAGTTTCCAGCTGAATCCGATTCGACTGGGACTGGGCAGCGTTCAAAAAGCTTGGAGATGTATTTTTCGACTTCGATAGTTCGAAGAACCAATAAAGGTTGGGGTCCCAAGGTGCTGGACTGCTCCCTCACAACATGGATGGATGACATGTAGCGAGTCGCAGGGATCCGCTAGATTCAGCGCAAGACCAAGGCTCAGAAGTCCTTATAAAAGGGTTATGTGTGGACAGCCAGACCAGCAGTGGACGTCATCAGTTGATGACTAGGATACATATTAACTACTTAATAAGTCCCTGTCTGGTTTTTTCACCATATTATATCTCAAAAGTCAAAACAGATTCATGACATGCACCAAGTGGACTGCTGTTGACGTTCCGTTTATTCTATTTACTCTTTTGATGTTTTATCAAAAACTACTGAATGGATTTTGATACAACTTTTTGCATTCACTAGGTATTACTTCAGAGAAAATTTTAAAATATTTTTAATATTTATAAAATTAAGAATTATATTTTTAATCTATAATTTTCTAATTTTTACTGATATTTTACTGAATTTATTGTATTTATATAGTTATTTCAGCCTAAATTTTATGTTTTTCAATTATTTTTAATAGAATGTATATTATTTGCCAGTTATTTATAAATACTATGTCCAAAATATTCTTAATTTTATTATAAAATGCTTTTATTTGTGTCTTAATGCCATTTTTATAAACTTTTTTAAATTTCATTCATTTTAATTTTTTTAACGTCTAAATATATTGCAAATAATTATTTAAGCTTATAATAATTAAAAGCTTTCCTAAAAATAAAGAAATTTCAGAAATATCTTTGATTTAGTTTTAAAATAATTCAAAATGGTCATGGTAATTGTGGTAATTAGAATCATGGTAATGATAATTTCGCCATTTTTAAATTATTTAAAAATTAACAGATTTATTTTAAATTTTGCAGGCTATTTATGTGAATTAGAAACACGTTTTACATCATAAGAAAAAATAGCAAGAAAATATAACGTGTATTTTAAAAGTGGTGATTTTATTATGAATTAGATAGGAAAGTTGACAAAGTGCAGAATAACAACATTATTTCCCAATACCTTCAAAACGCTTAGACATGCGCTTAACCTGTTACAATAAGTTCTTCAAACACAAAAGCCTTACGTATTAATGCTATCATGATGGATGCAGTACATATATTATCATTGTTATCATAGTGTTTGCATCCGGTCACGTAAATTAGGAAAAAGTCGTGGGACAGACTTTAGTATCTCGTAATTTTTTCATTTTTCGTTATTTTATTACATGTTACATTCAATTTTATAGGTTTATTATTTATTAACAATATATATTTTTTTAATTTTTTTTTAATCGATAGTTTTTGAGAAAAAAAATAATGTTCCCAACAACTTAGGCATTGGGACAGTCATGGTAGTGAGAAATTTGAGGTTTAAGATTTTTTTTAAGATGGATCTCACCTCTTTTATCTTCTTTTTCTTGATGGATGATATAGAGGACACTATCTAGTGTCTACAAAAAAAATTACATAAGCCTGAGTTAGTTTTAAGGTACGTTCTCCAGCTTGGGACACGCTTTTTACAACATTTCGAAGAAGCATCCAACTACCAGCAGCAGGCAGGCAGGCAGGCGGGTATACCTACTAGTTTAGTATAGTTACAGGGTAACCTGGAAAGTGACATAGTACCTAGGTACTTTTTATCCCGGAAAATCACGGAGTAATTAAAACACTTATTCCACGCGGACGGAGTTACGGGCATCAGCTATTAACTCTGCCTAGTACGTACGTCATAATAGCTATTTGTATGCCAAACAGCTCGATCTGATCTCGATCGGTTTGAGCTGTGCGTCGATAGATCAGTCACTCATCTATATATTTCGATAAATTTGTATAATTTCTGTTTATGTTCTTCGAAATCTTACTTAATATTATAAATGCGAAAGTTTTAATGGATGGATGTATGGATGTTTGTTACTCAATCACGCCCCAACGGCTGAACGGATCTGGCCGAAATTTGGCATAGAGATAGATTATAGTCTGGAATAGCACATAGGCTACTTTGTATCCCGGAAAATGAAGGAGTTCCCTCGGGAACCAAAAAACCTCGATCCACGCAGACGAAGTCGCGGGCATTAGCTTGTAACGAATAAGTAGTTGTTTCGTAATTCAAATCCATCAAATAAAAGCGCCGGTAAATATTTAGCTAAGTATTAAAAAAAACACCAGCACGGTCTATTTCCCGATTAAGATATTTATTAACGCTCAGTTGCCATTTTGCGACCTCGGCTTAGTTACATCAGTAGGTAACTAAAGCTTGCGACATCTGAAATGAAATTTTAATGAAAAAATATTTAATATTTTAATTTTTAAACATGAAGTATGACTTCAGGTACTTATAAAGTTATACCTACCCACCTACCGTAAAGTAGGTGAGGCGTTATTGATGCACTTGAAAATGAGTGATGTAACAGTTTACCTTATTGCATAATTGGTTAATTAATAAGAACATCAAATCCATATCCATACTAATCCATATCCATACTTAATATTATAAATGTTAAAGTGTGTCTGTCTGTCTGCTACGCTTTCACGGCCCAACTACTCAACCGATTTTGATGAAATTTGGTACAGAGATAGGTTACATCCCAGGGAAGGACATAGGCAAAAACATAAATCCACGCGGACAAAGTCGCGGGAATCATCTAGTAGGTAATAAAACTTCAGCACAAATATAAAAATATTTGGTAATTTTGCCATACTAGTGATTTTTAATTTTTAATTTTAAGTATACTGCCTCGTTGGTCTAGTGGTTAGCATGTCCGACTGCGGCCGACGAGGTCCTGGGTTCGAGTCCTGGGTCGGGCCATAATTAAGTATTGGGTTTTTCTGACTAGAAATTCTCAGCAAAATATTCTGGGCTCAGGGCTATGGCATAGTGATAGATTTTTATCTATTCAACCTATAGTAGATATATAAATCAATTTTAACGAATAACAGTATTCTTTTCCAAACTGAGAAAGGCCGTTCGGCCGAGTTTCTTTCGGTCAAGATGACTCCCGAGTCAGTTATTATGATAGGAAAACAAAGTAGTATTTACCTACTCAGGTAGGTAATCCAGGTTTTTACGTCAGGAAAAAGATTATAAATGATCATGAATTACATATTTTATTATAATATCTTACTTTATAAAGAGTCTATTGTGTTCTTTGATCATACTCTGTATAATAGTGAGAATGTTCTGACAAAAACTGTAATATACAATACAGCTGTTCATTTAAATGACGTACCTAAGTATAAACCTAAACGCATTTAATATTATGTTACTAACATCAATGTGTAATAAAATTAAGTATTTTGAAGAACAGTTTCACACAAGTTCGCTCTAAAAATGCTAAAATGATAATATTATTATAGGTAACTAGCTGATGCCCGCGACTCCGTCCGTGTAGTTAAAGTTTTTTGATTCCCGCGGGAACTCCTTATTAAGGAAAATTAAGGACTCCTTAATTTTCCGGGATAAAAAGTAGCCTATGCCACTCTCCAGGTCCTCAACTATACCCATGCCAAAAATCACGTCGATCCGTTGCTCCGTTGCAGCGTGATTGATGGCCAAACTCTCTATTTGACGTCCTTGGGGATAGAAATTTCAAAAATTGTAAAATCCGTATTTCATCATTAGCGAAAGCCCAAATACCAAGTTTCATGGCTATAGCAGCTTGAAAAACGACGGACTTTCATAGAAACTTTCAACCCCTATTTATCCCAATTGAGGATGGAATTTTTAAAAATGTGACCCACATCTTTCTGTATTTTTACCAAAATACCAAGTTTAAGATTTAACTTGTATTTCAACCCTTTGGGGGTAGAATTTTCAAAAATGGCGAAGCACTTATTTATTTATTTTAAACCAGAAGCCCAAATACGAATTTTCATGGCTATAACTTGAAAAACAAAAGGACTTTCATATCAACTTTCGTCCCCTATTTCACCCCTTTGGGGGTCGAATTTTCCAAAACTGTGAAACACGTCTTTCTATCTTCATTTTCAACCCGCAACTCAAATACCAAGTTTATTGGCTATAACTTGAAAAATGAAGGACTTTCATGTAAACTTTCAACCCCTATTTCACCCCTTTGGGGGTCGAATTTTCAAAAATAATTGTGAAACACTTATTTCTTCATTTTTAACCCGCAGCACATATACCAAGTTTCATGGCTTATATAACTTGAGAAATAAAGGACTTTCATATAAACCCCTGTTACACCACTTTAAGGGTGGAATTTTGAAAAACTGTGACACATGTACGTCTTTTTTTACCTTTAGCAAAAATATCAAGTTTCGTTGATATAACTTGAGAAATATCTTGAGAAATGAAGTACTTTCATACAAACTTCCATCCCCTATTTCACCCCTTCGAGGGTAGAATTTTAAAAAACTGTGAAACACGTATTTCTTATTTTTTTACCGGTAGCTCATATACCAAGTTTCATGAACTTTCAACCCCTATTTCACCCCCTTAGGGGTGGAATTTTTAAAAATCCTTCCTTAGTGAGCGCCTACGTTATAAAAGGAACCTACTGTCAAAATTTCAAATTTCCAACTCCAGCGGTTTAGGCTGTGCGTTGATATATAAGCCAGTCAGTCAGTCAGTCAGTCAGTCAGTCAGTCACGACTTTGAATTTTATATATATATAGATTAGTGTGATTATGGTGGTAAAACATTGGATTTCGGGAGGGGTTTGTTCCAAAATCCAAACCCCTAGCCATGGGCATTTGAAACTTTCAACCTATTGCATCTCATTATTTTTTGCATACCATAGGTGTAGTATTTAATTCAGACAAATCGTAAAAATTGCATCCTTATCCACGCTACCTACTAGCACCAGCCAACTAAGATAAGATAAGCCTTTATTGACAATTCTTCAAAATCTTAACTTATTTTTAGAATTACAATTTATATTTAATTTTTTATTAATTACTCAAGTTATAAATAGTAAAAGGACACCGATAATTATAATTTTAATTATCTTGCTTCCTAGTAAAGGCCTCCACCGACCAACTACCTTCCGAGAAATAAATTATTATAGATGTATATAGGTAGGTAACCTAGGTATATCTGGTATTTACCTAAGTGGAGATTTACGTGTGCATTACAATGATCCAATGCATATTATGACCTATAACACAGAATAGGTAATAAGACACTTATAACTAGATTTATAATTTCATTCAATTAAGCATAAAGCAAATTTATTTTAAAAAAAAAACCGGCCAAGTGCGAGTCGGACTCGCGCACCGAGGGTTCCGTACAAACCTGTAGTAAGTTTTAAATTAAATGTTTTTTTTTTAATATTTGAGTTGATTGAATGAAAGGTAAATTGCGATTTACGATTAATGACGTATTAAAAAAAAACTACTTACTTGATCTCGTTCAAACCAATTTTCGGTGGTAGTTTGCATGGTACTGTACAACATATATTTTTTTTAGTTTTATCATTCTCTTATTTTAGAAGTTACGGGGGGGGGGGACACACATTTTACCACTTTGGAAGTGTCTCTCGCGCAAACTATTCAGTTTAGAAAAAAATGATATTACAAACCTCAATACCATTTTTGAAGACCTATCCATAGATACATGAAAAAAAAATTTTTGAGTTTCAGTTCTAAGTATGGGGAACCCCAAAATTTATTGTTTTTTTTCTATTTTTGTAAGAAAATCTTAATGCGGTTTACAGAATACATCTACTTACCAAGTTTCAACAGTATAGCTCTTATAGTTTCGGAAAAAAGTGGCTGTGACATACGGACGGACAGACAGACAGACAGACAGACAGACATGACGAATCTATAAGGGTTCCGTTTTTGCCAAATTTGGCTACGGAACCCTAAAAACAGCCGTTTATCGTGACGCAAGAAGGCATACCGTAACGGAACTGATTATTACACACCATATTAAGATTTAACGGTAAATCTGGCTGAGTAGTAAAAATCTTACAATATAATATCTTATGAAAATCCGCCTACACATTGTTTGGCACACTTTAGGTAGGTACCTAAGTATAATGTGCTCAAACTAAGAATACGAATGAAATTTCCACTGTATATTGTGTCGTCTGAACCGGAAATATAGGAAGGTACTAGGTATATCTAGACTTAGGTAATAGAGGAAAAAATCGTTACGTAGTTACCAGCCTGTATTGCAACCTAGGTAGGTAAGTAGTAAAATAATTTTCCTTGAAAACTTGACAGTAAACAGATATATAGTTTGTTGGCTTACCTAAGTATTATTAGTTTATTATGTACTTATATTTCAATAAATCTACATAGTTCCATCTTCTTCAAGCGCTTCTTATGGTAGGGGAGCCCAAGAGGGGATTTTTGGATTTACTCCAGCGCGGCAGATTTATATAAAGGGGGATCTACATTCAAATAAACTGACGATTTGAGCGAGACCTAAAGGAGTTGGAGGTTTTTAAGTTTGTAACTCTCCGACCCCTTTAGGTCTCGCTCAAATCGTAATTAACACTTATGAGAGTTATTATATAATCCATACTAATTAATATTATAAATGCGAAAGTATGTCTGGCTGTCTGCTACGCTTTCGCGGCCCATCTGTTTAACCAATTTGGATCAAATTTGTTAAAGGGATAGTTTATATCCCGGGCAAAGACATAGGCTACTATTTATACCGGAAAATTAAGGAGTTCCCGCGGGAATAAAAAAGCTTAATCCACGCGGACTTAGTTGCGGGCATCATCTAGTTAAATAAAACTTTCAAACTTACCTAAGTGCTAAAACTTAAGCGTACCTAAGTTGCAAATGAGTCTTGCTCTTTAGCCCTGAAATCTTAAGTTTAGTTGAAAAGCTGCAAGATAACTATAGTTACTAAGCGCTTTCAAGGTTCATCTCACAGTTAGCGCCCGATTGTTTTAACGTTTCGAAAGCACGTGGGACCGATCTGCGATACTCGCTCGTTGTTCACCTTCACCCAAATATGTAACTACCTAAGTACGGTTCAACTTCAAACTGCTTGCTTGTGTTGCATACTAAACTGGCTTTTCGAACGTTTAAACGGATTACTTTTACGTGAACCCGTAACAAGTTAACGTTAATTGATGTTAACGTTTCTCTCACGCTTTACAAAGAGATTCTTGTTGAGTGATGTTTTAATATAACAGTGCAGGTATGAGCTAAAAATAGTGATAACTCAACTTGATGGATGGTTTTATAGTTGTACCATACCATGAAATTAATATGTTACATACACAAATTTATTCACTGACTAGGTGTTTAGATGGTTTTTCCTATGATACATAATTGCGTTTGTCTAAAACGGATTTAATAAAAACATAAACGGGCTATTAAATGATAGGCAAATACCTAGTATCCTTTATATCCTTTAATTAATACCTACCATAAAAGCAAAAATATGTCTGCTAAAACTTCCAAACGGGGTCCTTGAGACTTAGGGTCCCTCTACTATTTTGCAGAGTTTTAACTTTTAAGCCTTAAAAAATGCATCGGTTCTTGAACTGGCGTGTCTTGTTCCCAAGGTCCGCCTTAGTTAGTCCGTCCCATCCCGATCCCAAGTCTGAAAATGAATGACGATCAGGCTTGCAATAATTTCTCTGCAATCCTTACTAATATTATAAATGGGAAAGTGAGTTTGTTTGTATGTTTGTTCCGCTTTCACGCCGTAACTACTGAACCGATTGCTTTGAAATTTTGCAGACGTAAAGTTAGAAGTCCGGATTAAATAATATGGTACTTTTTATCCCGGAAAATTAAAGAGTTCCCGCGGGAACTAAAACTCCTCAATCCACGCGGACGAAGTCGCGGGTATCAGCTAGTTTAATATAAAGAGAAGATATAACTATAATAAATAACCTTAGGTGGAGCGCCTGGTGCCTGTTACTACTTAAATAAATACGTTCTCTTGCAATTCCAAGAATCTAGATATCTTGCTTTGTTGTAATAAAAAAAATTAAACGAGTTCTTTAATTAGTGTATTCTTTTCGTTTTCCTTCCCAGGAGCTGGTACTCCGCCCAGGCTCGATGACGTTCGAGTGGTGGGCGCGACCGCCCGTGCGGCCGTTCGTCCACGTCTATGTCTACAACGTGACGAATGCGGACGAGTTCCTAAACAACGGCTCCAAGCCCGTGTTGGACGAATTGGGACCTTACGTCTATTCGTAAGTACTTTTTCTTACTCAGTTGATAGTTGGTACGCTGTAGCAGCCTGAATACGTTTTAATTGTGAGTGTGATCGTTCGTCCACGTCTATGTCTACAACGTGGCTAATGCGGACGAGTTCCTAAACTACGGCTCCAAGCCCGTATTGGAGGAATTGGGACCTAACGTCTATTCGTAAGTACTCTTTCTTACTCAGTTGATAGTTGGTACGCTGTAGCAGCCTGAATACGTTTTAGTTGTGAGCGCGATCGTTCGTGTACGTTTATGTGTACCTACAACGCGACGGCGCGGTGACGACTGACGAATGCGGACGAGTTCCTGAACAATCCAAGCATCCGTCCGTGTTGGACGAATGGGGCCCTTACGTCTATTCGTGAGTACTATTTCTTCCCCAGTTAGTAGTTGGCAGGTCCGTAGCTTGGTCCGTAGTGACCAGATGACGTTTGAGTGGTGAGCCTGACCTTGCGTCCACGTCTATGTCTGCAACGTGATGCAAGCAACGGCTCCAAATCTTTTTTGGAAGAATTAGAAATTCACGTCTATTCGAGATTTTCTATAGGAGATGGCCGTCACAAAGTTTTCGATTAGGGTAGTACACTGGGTATCTGCAAGGCACTATAGTATCTGGAACGATTCACTTCAAAAGGACTCATGAACGATAAATTGTATGAATTTGTTATATGGAAGAATCTCGGAATCTACCGCATTATTATCCCAAGAAAACCCCCCACCATTGTGTGATTAATAGAAAGCAACCCTTACAATAAGGAATACGATAGATTGCACAGCAAGTCATATTATGATCTAATACAATAATGGTAAATATTGACGTGTAAAATCTTTCTCCAACACGGATAATACAAAATCTGGCCGATAAGCGACAATCGACATCATTTCGCGTTATTTACTCACATTTAAAGATTCTCTTAATAAACATTAAACATTTGAACATTTAAGTATGCAACAGAAACCTTTAACAACTTTGTAGGCACAGCGAAGCGAATACCGCATACCTCCGATTAAGTTATCGTTATACTGAAAGGCTTTACCGTTAATTAGCCACCTACGAGTACTTACCTCTTACGTTACGACAAATCCGTTCAACGCTGCCACCAATTTAACATTTAAGGACGTTGTCGTGTAGAAGCTGAGTAAGTAAAGGCTTTTTATAGACTTAATATTTTCTAAACGAATTACCAACTCGACCGGTTTATCAATTAACAAGCTGTTAACATGCGAAGGTACATGACGAGTTCTTGTTAAACACAAATAATGGTCATTGTTTACCGGCCATCCGACCACGGAACAACCTCGGTAAGATTCACGGAATCGCCATCAATGGCTAATGCTTATATGGTAATAGGTAATAGTGTTTATGCATATATGTATGGTACCTATTAATTAGAAGATTTTTAGGGTTCCGTAGCCAAATTTGGCAAAAACGGAACCCTTATAGATTCGTCATGTCTGTCTGTCTGTCCGTCCGTATGTCACAGCCACTTTTTTCCGAAACTATAAGAATTATACTGTTGCAACTTGGTAAGTAGATGTGTTCTGTGAACCGCATTAAGATTTTCTTACAAAAATAGAAAAAAAACAATAAATTTTGGGGGTTCCCCATACTTAGAACTGAAACTCAAAAATTTTTTTTTCATCTAACCCATACGTGTGGGGTATCTATGGATAGGTCTTTAAAAATTATATTGAGGTTTGTAATATCATTTTTTTCTAAACTGAATAGTTTGCGCGAGAGACACTTCCAAAGTGGTAAAATGTGTGTCCCCCCCCCCTGTAACTTCTAAAATAAGAGAATGATAAAACTAAAAAAAATATATGATGTACATTACCATGCAAACTTCCACCGAAAATTGGTTTGAACGAGATCTAGTAAGTAGTTTTTTTTTAAATCGTAATATCGTCATAAATCGTAAACCGCTATTTACCTTTCATTCAATCAACTCAAATATTTAAAATAAAAATATTTTTAATAATTTAAAACTTACTACAGGTTTGTACGGAACCCTCGGTGCGCGAGTCCGACTCGCACATGGCCGGTTTTTTTCTGTTAAGGATATATAATTGGTGGATTTTCATTGCACAATACACACGCATTTTATGGAACAACTGAACAAGCTCCGATTCCATTAGAGCGGAAATACACTACGGATCGGAAAAGGACATAGGCCACGCGAAACATCAGTAGTTTGTTCTAGATTCTAGGACATTTTCTTATTTAAAATACTTAGGTACAAAAAAACATATTATTATTTATTGCACGTTTGTTGCGCAAGATCGCTTGTCATTCAACAATATTATCTGTTACAATACGCAAAAGGACATAATATTAATATTTTTCTTTTTTCCTACAAAAACCTTGCCGTCATGTCACAATTAAACACAATGTAAATACGTATAAAAATATACATAAAACTGTGTCCATACTCCACACAAAAAAAAAACGTTTGAAGTTGAACCAAGCATGAGGCTTAGTAAACATGTCGCAAAAAATCGAGCTCCTAACCTTCCACGTAATTTTCCGGGTTTAAAAGTAGCCTATGTCACTCTCCAGGTCCTTACCTATACAACAAAAAAGAATTAGCGAAATTGGTCCAGCCGTTCACGCGTGATGCCGTGACCAAGGGAAATAGGGATTCATTTTTTTATATATATAATATAGATTTAGTAGCCATAATTTGTATGTTCAATACAATATATTCCGTCATCTGTTAAATAATTTGTAGACGGGATCGCATGCTCTTAAATCGCTCTTAGATCGCATGCATAATTGCAAGCCACAATTCAAAGCGATGGTAGGGACGAGACTTAAATATTTGGCCGAAGCATAATATATAAAATTAATGCAACGAACAATATTTTAGTCATTAGTAAAACAGGAATTATATTTTTGTACGTCCTTCACATTCAAAGAAGCAGCCTATCAGCTTCTTCAAACTAGATTTAAAAACCTATTAGTTCTCGAGTTTCACTTCCTTTCTTTTATTTAATTGTTTAATTAGAATAATTATTTATAATTATATACTGTAAACAAATGATGCTAGTGACACTTCTGCCGCGTAGGTATATTATTAGAAATTCTGCGGGAAATCTTTGATTTTCCGGAATAAAAGTAGCCTTTTAAAAGTATTATAATATTAGGTATGTCCTCACTCGGAAAAACCGATGCCCCAACCGATGTCTGTACCACGTCAAAATCGCTTGCACAGATGGGCCGTAGAACCGTAGCAGATAGACGGACACATTTACAATGCGGAAAGTGCCAAAGGATCCAAGGTACACAAGACAGTAAGTCTTTTTCACCATTTACATTAAATTGGATTCCTTTACTTTTCACTTTTTCCACCAGAGCAAAAGATATGGAAGACCTTTGAAAATATGTGAAAAACTACTGCGAAAACCCGCGCGCAAAGTTTAGCGAAAGCGGGGCGTTTAGTCCGCGAACAGAAAGCGCTAAAAGGAATTATCCGCGCGCGGAATTCCGCTCATGATTTCCCGGATTTCGCCCAATTTTTTTTTATTACAATTATTTTTATTTAAAAATTGGGAAGTCAAAGATGTGTGGTCGGTTTTAATTAACGTCTTCGACGTCACGTCTTATGTTTTTACTCGAAACACGCGAAAAGTATTAAGTACTCTGTTTAAAGCAGATACCTACCTATAAATGCCTACGTTTCAAGTTAAAACGCTGCTTACACAGGTGCCTTGTAACATACTCAAATTTCAAATTCAAATTCAAATTATTTTTATTCAAATAGACTTTTTACAAGTGCTTAAGAATAGTCAAATGAATCTACCACTGGTTCAGAATGCCGTTCCTACCGAGAAGAAACAGCAAGAAACTCGGTGGTTGCTCTTTTGAAAAAATATATGGTACTAAACGGTACCTTTCTTTTTACCTACTCATAAAGGCAATAATAAAATTCGAAATGTATTTTTTTAAATACCAAACATGGAATTATCAATGATACGTCAACGTCGTCATGAATAATATAGGAAAAATATGCAATTTTTTTCAAACCATTTACTTAGTTTTAATTTATTTTCTATCCCCAGAGAAGAATGGGAGAAAGTGAACATCACGGACAACGAAAACGGCACGCTGTCGTTCCACTACAAAAGAACGTACACCTTCATGCCAGACCTCAGCGCAGGCCCTGACGACGACTCCGTAGTGGTGCCTAACATACCCATGTTGGTAAGTCCCTTGAGAACATAAACTACGTGTGTGATATGAACGTAGGCCCAACAGGGGGCATACTATCATCGCATAAATCCGTAGTGTTTAAATATTGTTGACCTTCGTGTTTTAGAGTTATTATAATCCTTATTTTAGGGGCGCCAAGGTACATGACATAAAACTATCATTTTGAAATAATACTGCCATAGTCGATGGTAGTAACCCCCCTACATTAAAGTCTTTCAAAAGTCACAGCCTGTCCAGTCCAGTGGCGGACTAAGGATGGGGCCAATCCTCAATTTTAGAGCCAAAAAACTTTTTTGTACTTACTTGGCCCTTGGGGATCGTTTCAGTAAAGTCAAAATTTTTTTTCACTCGCTTTGCTCGCGCTATCAATCCTTGTATAGAGGCGTATTAATTTTGTTGGTTTTCGAAACAATGTTGACTATCTATCTACAAACTTACATGAAAATATCCTTGTATCGGTCGCGGCATGTGATTTTCTGTTCAACTTTCATTACTCTGGCCCCTTTGGCCCCAACCCCAAAAAAACCGGCCAAGTGCGAGTCGGACTCGCGCACCGAGGGTTCCTTACAAACCTGTAGTAAGTTTTAATTTAAATATAAGTTTTATATTAAATAGATTTTGAGTTGATTGAATGAAAGGTAAATTTCGGTTTACGATTTATGACGTATTAAAAAAAAAACTACTTACTAGATCTCGTTCAAACCAATTTTCGGTGGAAGTTTGCATGGTAATGTACATCATATATATTTTTTAGTTTTATCATTCTCTTATTTTAGAAGTTACGGGGGGGGGGGGGGGGGTTCACACATACCACTTTGGAAGTGTCTCTCGCGCAAACTATTCAGTTTAGAAAAAAATGATATTACAAACCTCAATGTCATTTTTGAAGACCTATCCATAGATACCCCACACGTATGGGTGAGATGAAAAAATGACATACGGACGGACAGACAGACAGGCAGACATGACGAATCTATAAGGGTTCCGTTTTTGCCAAAGTTCGTTTCTCATTCGTTGATAACGCCGTGGGTCTGACCTAGTCCGAAGAGCTTGGAAGGCCGCCGATCATATCATAACAAGTCAGTCACACAGAAAATTAATCACCACAAAAAATTAAACAAGTTAAACTGATAGCTAATTTGACATTTTCACAGATTTTGCACAGGAAAACTGTCAGATTTACAATATTATAAACATCTTTAAATTTTTTGTGGCAAGACCGTTATTATTAGCCTGCTATAGGTAAGTATTTATAAATGAGACAAATAGTTAATAGGTCTGTTTGTATTCTTTTTCCGCCATCATCATTGTCTTGATAGTTCTAAGTGCAGCAGTTACACGCTCGTTTATAATTAAAAACAATAATACTTCCTTGTAACTGTTTATAAGTATTTACAAAGTTCTTACTGTAATGCAAGAAATTATCTATTTTTTCTATTATTATATTCATCTGTGTATCTTGCTGTCGTCCATTGCTTTGCAAAGCGTATTTATTATGGAATATGGAAAAACGGATAGTGGCGAAAAGGGACCCACAAAGGTTATAAATTAATGAGGCATCGTGCAATATGTAATTTTATATTAGTTTTACTTATCAAATTAGGCAATGTGTTTATTTAAAAAATTTGGGCTTTACAATGCAAAAGTAAAAAGAAAGAAATTATAATCTTATCTTACTTCTTATCTTACTAATATTATAAATGCGAAAGTTTGGATGGATGTATGGATGTATGGATGGATGTATGGATGGATGGATGGATGGATGGATGGATGGGGATATTTGTTACTCAATCTGCTGAAATTTGGCACAAAGATAGATAATAGTCTGGAATAGTACATAGGCTAATTAGGAATAGGAAAATTAAAGTCGCGTGGATTAAGGATTTTTGAATCCCGGAACTCCTTAACTCTCCCGGAATAAAGTAGTCTATATCCTTCCCAGCAGGCCGAGCATGGGAGGGGACAAAAATCTTATCCCCCAATTATATCCACTTACAAGAGATAAAATTATGCTAGAGCATGGCAACAGGGGAAAGGAGAAGTATATCCCTGTTTAACTTGTGCACAGGACGTAGGTTTAAGTTTATTTTCATACCATTAAATTATAAAAAAGATGTCTCGAGGCAAACTGGGACATCTTATCCTTTCCCCGTGGATAAAATCTCCCCGCCCATGCTCGGCCTACTGGGTGACCAATCATTTGGCAAAAAACAAATAACAAATTTTCATTTCACAAACAACGTTTCCCAAAATTATGAATCATATATTAATCGTTATAAAACTTTTGGTCCTACAAATAATTCACTTGACAAAACAATTAACAGACAAATTATCATTTCATAAAATATAATTAGACAAACAATTGATTTATAAATCGTGTTATTTAATAAAACAACGTAAAGCATATTTCTTTTTTGATAAAATGAATTGTTTGATAAATACCTACTGTAAGAGTCTTCTGGCGTAGCCCGTTTTAAAAAGTTGACATTCTTGGGTCGAAATCTGAGCACTCAGACTCCACACAGTCTTGTCTGTCCTACCCCTAGAGTGTTTTTGTAAAGAGCGTAGCCAGAAGCTGGCGAAGGAGGTCCTGAACGAAGGTCGAATGGTTTTCCTAGCTTCTCCACTCCCTTTTTAGGCACCACTCCCGCTCATGCAAGACCGAGCGAAGCGAGCTCGGGACTGGGGGCACTCCGACTCGGATAGTTTAGGTGAAAAAGCCACCCAGGAAATAACCACGAAGAGGATGGCGCCATCCTCTTCGAGGTTATTTCCTTTTTATATCACCCAGAAATAAGGAGCCCCGCGTTTTAAGACGCATTTAAAATATTAGTATGGATTCTGTCTCTGTATGTCTACGGAGGTGAGACGCTAGAGCCATAATAATCATGACGAACTTTCACATTATTTAATTAGCTAGGTGCCAAACTATCAATATACCTGGTACTTGAGTACTATGGCTCACTATTTCGTTTAAATATTTTTCACACCACTCGCTCAACAACGCCTTATTACATTACGGCCTGTTATCTAAGGTTAAAGTAAGACATTAAATCCCTAGGGTTATAATGTTGTACTGAAATCCATTATTCCCTAGGGTTATAATGTGATTTGAATTTAGAATCATCGCGCATCTGAAGCAAGATCTGAAGGAAATTCTATTCATTCCAAAGAGGTTTTATTCATAATTCTTATTGCTATATGCATAAAGTCTAATTTCGGTAAACAGAATGTGTTCTCAGCAGGCGCGGCCAACTCGATTTTCGAAAACCGAAGCCGTGGCCCACTAGATTCGCACTGACGACAATCGACATTTGTTTGTCAAATCGAGTAGGCCACGCCAGCTGAAAGAAGTGGTTGTATCGCGAGGTGTGAAAAGTAGAGTATTCACCGTAGGGGTAATGCTGTATTAATTTTGGGCGCCCCTAATTCCCGCGCTACTCTCAGGATTCTAGATGCAACACCCTCGCTACGCTCGGGAGTTACTCTAAAATCCCTCGTTCCGCTTGGGATTTATCCCGGCGCCCGTGACATAATACATCGCATTACCCCCGTGGTGAATAATCTACTATTGTTTCGTTGTTTAAATCCAGATTTAAGATAAAATTCATAACATGTTTACCGCATTTAACAACTTATATAACAATACTTTACATTATGATACTTGTGTAAGTGTTTTTTAGGTACCTAATAAATAAAAAAAACCTTGTTGATGGTTCATAAACGAGTTATATTATTTTAAAGGACGCAGTTCTTGCGAAGTCGAGATTTTTTTATGTTATCAATTTATGACATCTTATATTTCTATTTTTTGTCCATTTCGGTGCTTTTTGCTTTGGACAATATTGTTATATATTATCGTCATTAATTTATATTTTTATCGTGGCCATAATATTTCAACGTGGCCTGTAAAAAAGGTCCGTGGAAAATTATCATCTGTATAGATATAAAAATGTATGGCGACGTCAAACGACAAGTGTAAATAAGAGCTTGAGCGTAGTTTTAGAGAAAAAAATTAAGTCTCTATAAATCTATGTGGTACAGTGTGTATCTAGCACTTGTAGCTTGCGATGTTCACCACACCACACAAATCCTCCAAATTATTGCCAACGTACGTTTCACTCCGACACCGAAACATCTTTAGGAGATGTTGATCGCGGACTTCCGCAAAGTAACTCCTGCTTCTATCCAAATCTCCTGTATTTTCTTCTCCCTGAATTTATTAATTTATGACTGCCTCGTTTGTCTAGCGGTTAGCGTAGTCGACTGCGGATCACGAGGTCCTGGGTTCGATTCCCGGTCGGGCATAAAAATTGTTAGGTATTCGGTTTTTTAATTAAGAAATTCTCAGTGCCAGCCCGGAGTTGGAAGTGGGCGGTGTTTCACCCCCGTGCCTCGGAGATCACGTTAAGCCGTCGGTCCCGATATATCACTAACATGATAATAGTCGTTAAAGCCCGCCAACCCGCATTGGAGCTGCGTGGGTGGGTCTAAGCTCTAATTCCCTTTCTCCTATGAGAGTAGAGGCCTGTGCCCAGCAGTGGGACGTTAATAGGCTGTAGTGGTGGTGGTGGTGGAATTTATTTTGGTATGCACTAGCGTGATTTAAATTCAGGGCTATTATTATATTTGGATCCGCCCCTGTATAACATTGATACCTATACCTTTTTTTCCTGTATAAACCAGCAGTCCTTGACTTTGACCTTTCGCCTAGCAATTAGTTACAAACAGCAGTAATTTTGTAATTTTATAAAGAACCAGATTACGTATGCCCGCGACTTCGTTCGCGTGATTAAGTTTTTTGTATCCCCGCGGGAATTCTTTAATTTTCCGGGATAAAAATCAGATCGAGATCTCTTCAACAAAATCGGTCAGACAGACACACTTGAAACACATTTTATAATATTAAGTTCTAGATGATGCCCGCGACTTCGTCCGCGTGGATTGTTTTTTTTATTCCCGCGGGAACTCTTGAATTTTCCGGGATAAAAAGTAGCCTATGTACTTCCCCGGGATGTAACCTATCTCTGTACCAAATTTCATCAAAATCGGTTTAGTAGTTGGGCCGTGAAAGCGTAGCAGACAGACACACTTTTGTATTTATAATATTAGTATGGATTGGATTATATCACAAACATTAAATTGTCCATTTTATTATGTATAGTTATATTATACTAGATGATTCCCGCGACTTCGTCCGCGTGGACCAAATTTTTTCGATTCCCTCGGGAACTCTTAATTTTTCCGGGTAAAAAGTAGCCTATGTCCTTCCCCGGGATACAACCTATCCCTGTACCAAATTTTATCAAAATCGGTTGAACAGATGGGCCGTGAAAGCGTAGCAGACAGACAGACAGACAGACAGACACACTTTCGCATTTATAATATTAGTATGGATATTTATAGGTATACCTATTTATTACGGAAGACATTAAATTCCTGAAATTATTGTACAGTGTATGAATTTAAGAACCAGACAGGTTGGTGTAGTCAGTGGTGCGAATCGTTGAGTCGGTTCGACGGGACTCTCAGAAGAACGGAAGAAACGAATAGGCCTAAAATTCGGACTTTTAAAGCCATTTCGCCATCCAGTTATCAAGCACATATCGAATGACTTGCTTTTGCCCGCAGCTTCGCTCGCGTTATGTTCGATTTTCATACAAATTTCAAACTCCCAAATTTACACCCTTAGAGGTTGAATTTTCAAAAATCCACAGGTACTTAATCCATACTTATATTATAATATATGCGAAAGTGTGTCTGTCTGTCTGTCTGTCTGTCTGTCTGTCTGTCTACTACGCTTTCACGGCCCAACTACTCAACCGATTTTGATGAAATTTGGTACAGAGATAGGTTACATCCCAGGGAAGGACATAGGCTACTGTTTATCCCGGAAAATTGAAGAGTTCCCACGGGAATCAAAAACATAAATCCACGCGGACGAAGTCGCGGGAATCATATTCTAGTTCTTTATAAGTGGATGTTTACGTCATAAAAGTTATCTGTTTGCTAAATTTCAACCCAATCCGATCCGTTTGAGCTGTGTGCTGATAGATCAGTCAGTCACCTTTGCGCAGTCCTGTTGTACCCATCAACGTTTAAAAGAGCCAATATATAGTCTACTAGATGATGCCCGCGACTTCGTCCGCGTGGATTGATGTTTTTTGATTCCCGTGGGAACTTCAATTTTCCGGGATAAAAAGTAGCCTATGTCCTTCCCCGGGATACAACCTATCCCTGTACCAAATTTCATCAAAATCGGTTGAACAGATACATTTTTTTAATTCCCGCGGGAACTCTTCAATTTTTCGGGATAAAAAGTAGCCTATGTCCTTCCCCAGGTTGTAACCTATCTCTGTACCAAATTTCATCAAAATCGGTTAAGTAGTTGGGCCGTGAAAGCGTAGCCGACAGACAGACAGACAGACAGACAGACAGACAGACAGACGGACAGACAGACAGACACACTTTCGCATTTATAATATTAGTATGGATTGTGGTTTTAACGATATCTCGTTGAAGACGTGTAAAATTGAAAGTGGATACGAATGTCCTCGTTCAGTGAAAGCGATCGGCACACATTTGCGATCTAGTTTTTATGTTCACCAATGCTTTTATATTATACCTTGTTTATTTTTGTGTAAATCTGTGGAAATATGGAGCGGCCTCCCCGCAAGGCATCCTTTTTGGCAATTCCGCAAAAGGATGCTCAAATAATGTAAATTTGTGACCTCTAAATAAAATATATTTAAACTAAAACCTTATGCTAGAGCCTAGAATGCATGCACCAAAAGAAATAGATAAAAGAAATCTCTCAATAATTCAAAGGATTCATACGTATAATATCGTACTTTACTTCGATTGGCGTATTCTGTGTAATGTTAGTCTATTTCACAGATTTATGGCTAAGGAAAATTCTTTAAGTTTTCATTTTGTTAATAACTAGGTAGGCCCATAACCCTTGACAATTGACACTTTCCTTCAACACTGCTCATTAAATTTACAATTAGGTACGCAGAAAGCGTATAGTAGGCACATAATATGTAGCGTGAATCGGCAAAGAAAATGTAGTTACACTATCACACTCCATTTGCTGCTGTGGAATGACTGATTAGGGTGCTGGTGGAAAGTTGGCTCCGTTACCTAGTGGCGGACGGGACAGTACATGTGGGTCAAGGGTAGTGTCCGCCCCTAGACTCGTGTCTAGAGGGCCCTCAAAACATTAAAAATCCTTATACTTAATACTCAGATTATCAGATAGGTACCAATTCAGGCCGAAATATTTCAGTCTTGACACCAGTTTGTTGGAGGCCTCTGAATTTTTGTGCATCAAAGGTATCGTGTTACGCTCTTAAAATTACTTCATTCGATGTAAATTTCATTTCTGTACGGACATCAAGAAAAAAAATTGTGATAACGCGGTCTGGTACTTCATTTCTGTATATACCATTACCTACTCAAGAAAAAGAATATGTGATACCTATTTGCGGCCTAGTTACTAATTTTCAAATCACACGTGTTCGCAATCCTGAAGAAAAGGGACCGTAAAAGAAACCAGGGGCCTCATTCGATGATACCGCCCATGGTCTCTAAAGGTCTTAGTCCCATCTGCAGTTACCGTCACCTTTACCTAGATACGTATTAGAATACTTATACTTAACTTAAAGGCAATGGTAGTTACCTATTTATGGACCCTTACCTTAAAATTTTACTTAGCAGGAAAACTACATAATTATACCTCTACCTGATAAATTTCTTGTGGGGAATCCCTTCTCTGCAACAAGAAAGAAAGTTAGTAAATCTATACTGCGAAAGTTTCGATGGATGTTACTCAATCACGCCAGAACGGCTGAATGGATCTGGATATTATTTGGCACAGAGATAGATTATAGCCTGGAATAACATATAGGCTACTTTTATCCCGGAAAATTTAAGCCTGAATTTAATTCGGAAAATTTAACTCAATCCAAGCGGATGAAGTCACGAGCATCCTCTAGTAAATAATAATGAAGTGGATAACCAGTGTACTACTTTAATAGTTAATACTACATAGGTACTTTGGGTCTAAAGTATCCTGAAAACTGAAGGCAGGCCTGAGCCATATTGGTCTAATATTTTCTTTATATATACCCACGCGGGAATACGGGATAAAAAGGTCTATGCCCTTCCCCGGGATTGAACCTATCTCTGTACCAAATTTCAAAATTGGCTGAATAGTTGAGCCGTGAAAGCGTAGCAGACAAACAGACAGACGGACAGACTTTCTCATTTATAATATTAGTATGGATTCCTTATAATCTCACCAACACGGCCGCCATTCAGCCATTACCACTCGATCTATATCCAAGGCTCCAAGCGTGCTCCAGGAGTGTTGTCACTATCAACTCAAGAACCATAATGGCAGTGATGCCATGTACCTACAGCTTGCTTTAATATTTCCTTCTAACAGTAGGGATATAATAGTAAGTTATAGATTACAATATCGCAACCACATCAAACTGAGGACAATAATATTATTATACGGAGTGCTAGCAATAACGCGCATCCGTGTGCACTGAACGGAACCGATACGGACCGGAACCTAACTGTGGCGTTGTGCAATGGCGCGTCTAGGGCATCCAGATCATCTCTACCTCGTCTCTTATATAACTTTCATACATCTCGACTCTTGTTTTAATTTTATTCCATAGTAGCAGTATCGTGCTGTTCATAGAGGCGTACAAGCGCTGCTCACCTTAGTTGAAATAGCTCAATGCAATATTTTTCACTAGGTAGTAGGTAATAGTAGGTACATATCCTACCATTACCTTACCATTACATAGTGAACTGCTCGAGCGTTAACGTTAACAACTTAACACCGAACTCACCTGATGAAAAGTGATGATGCAGCCTAAGATAAAACCAGAAATAATTTAAAAATATATAAATTAGTGTGCTCCTGCCGAGAATCGAACGATAGCGTAAACCATTATGAGAGATGTCCACCGGATGGCTTCAAAGTTTGCGATAATGGACCCACCGACAGAAAAACGTAGATTTAAGTACATACACAGAAAACACTAACTTAATAATCTATAGTCTATAGTTCTATACTAATATTATAATGCTGAAGAGTTTGTTTGTTTGAACGCGCTAATCTCAGGAACTACCTACTGGTACGAATTGAAAAATTATTTTTGTTGAAAAATGTTGCAACAACGGGGAAAATTATCCATATTTGAGGGCTTCCGTTGCGTGCGCTGCGTAAACGGTTCAAGTTACCCAAAAATATGTATGAAAGAATTATTCCTCTTTAAATGATCTAAAAATGTCCGCGACTGGATCTCGCGGTCATAATAACAGAAATTGACGAGGACGAAGTCGCGGGCAACAGCTAGTGTTTTATAAAATTCTGAATTAGACGAAGGCTTTATTCATCTTGAAGTTAACATTAACTCCAGTGCAGAACGCTTTTCACACCAAGAGAAACTTCCAGTAGGTACCTACCTAGTTGTCATTGAACTTTCTGTATTTTAAACTTCAACAAAGTCTATTGAAAACCGTCGGTCGTCACCAAACGTGCGAATCACGAATACCGTTTCACGCTTTACAAGTCCCACTGTAAATAGAACTCAAGGGAATTTTATTATAAGATCCACGTTCCGAATCAATCGTTAATTCATTCTAACTTATTCAGCCTCAAACAGCGAGCTAGTTTATTAGGGACACCATGTCAAACATAATAAGTAATCTTTGACTGTCGCGTACTACGAATAAGTTATTATTGTGAAATAGGTACTTTTAACAATTCTCATCCTTAGTAATTATTGTGAAGTATACTTTTAATAATTTCGAATCTCTTCAATCCTTCGTTTCTATAATTCGTAAGCCTAATCCTACTTAGTAATTATCAAAAATTAATTTCGTTGAAAGTGATTTTGTTGGTTTGCTCTTCAAGAACGAAGCAACCGATCGCAAATATTTTTACACGGGTAGTAGAGAGTGACATATATGCTACTTTCTCTATCTAATCGCTTCTGCTATCCCGGAAAATTAAGGAGTTCCCGCAGTATTTAAAATAACTTAACCTAATTTTACGCGTACGAAGTCGCAGGCATTTGGGCGACAAAACCCATTTTCAGCCATCGAATATATAATAACATACATTCATACACTCGCAACACGATTGAAACAATGATAAATGCAGCTTTTTTGGAATAAGGCCACATTTACATCTGCAAGTTTTTACGTAATTAGCGTAAGTAGGTACATAAGTTACTTACAAAACTAACATTTGCGTTCTTTAAGCGACTTACAAGACTGTTTACATAATATCGTAAGTAACTCATTTAAGCGACTTTTAAAACACGATCTTGTAAAACTTACAAGTATATTCGTGGCCTAAAGCTACCTAGATTATACTTAAGTTCTCAAGCATGGTGTTTTATTAGAATTGATGGTCACCCCATCATAAAGTTTCATCAACATGCATGCAGATGTTATACGTGATCGAGGACTTATTTGAACCTAGTGCATTGAACTTCACTTGTTCAAGCGAATAACGCGCGCAACACAAAAGTAATCTACTATATAAAAATAAGTCGGGTTTTCCTTCCTGACGCTATAACTCCAGAACGCACGAACCGATTTCCACGGTTTTGCATTCGTTGGAAAGGTATCGGGCTCCGTGAGGTTTATAGCAAAGAAAATTCAGGAAAAAATTCAACAGAAAAGCGGGAAAGTCTTTTTAGCGGGAAAGCCATCTGGTGGCGAAACGGAGTTCGCCGGGTTTGCTAGTATAACATAAAAGTGTCTTGACAATTCCATATTCCATACTAATATTATAAATGCGAAAGTGTGTCTGTCTGTCTGTCCGTCTGTCTGTCTGTCTGTCTGCTACGCTTTCACGGCCCAACTACTCAACCGATTTTGATAAATTTTGGTACAGAGATAGGTTACATCCCGGGGAAGGACATAGGCTACATTTTATACCGGAAAATTGAAGAGTTCCCGCGGGAATCACAAAAATGTATCTGTTCAACCGATTTTGATGAAATTTGGTATAGGGAGAGGTTGTACCCCGGGGAAGGACATAGGTTGCTTTTTATCCCGGAAAATTGAAGAGTTCCCGCGGGAATAAAAAAAAACCATCCACGCGTACGAAGTCGCGGGTATCATCTAGTAAGGTATAATTTCATATTTCTCAATCTTGCATTATTTCCTCTGTTAGAGGTAGGTGACTCGAGGACCGAGGTACCAGTTTTGGAAAATATATTTACATTAAATTACGTTTTATCTATCTGCATCTAACTTCGCGGACATTTTTAAGCTCATTAGATATTATGGTTTAGGCAGGTAGGTACCTACTTAGTTGGTAAACTGGCATAAAAATTTGTTCCAATTATGGCCACCGGGTCAGATAAGTTTGTACCTGTATTACCTACAGTACAAAAGTAATTTCAAGATTAATACCTAATGAATTTATTTATTTATTAGTTATTTTATCGCACACAAAAACACATAAGTAAAAATGATTACTTAATGTAGGTACAAACCTAAACAAAAGATAGGTATATCTAGATAATTATATAAACATAAATTTGCAACCTCTGGTAGACTCATCAATTTTATTTGTACACACTACCTAATGTACAAATATCGCGCGAAAGGTCTACAAACTCTGTTTACTTTTCATGTAACATTGCTAAGTGTAATAGTTTTAAGATAAAATGATTGATATGAGGAAGGCATTAAGGACAAAATTCCCTTGTTCGGTGTCATTAAGTGTGTTAATTCTCAGAACGGGCGTACGATTGCATATCATTATGTGACGCGCAGATCTTTCTCAATGCCTAATAGCTAGCCTTTTTCAAGCCTCTTGTCTTGTTACAAAACCACCGCTGATACTTGCGACTTCAGATAAAGGGTGAATCAAAGTGAACGCGTGATGGCAGTATGAATACACTAGTCACAACCCCGGACGTTGTAACAAGGAATTGAGTAGGTATTATATGAAAGCGTTTAAGTAACTTTATGTAGTCATCATCATCATCATCACTACAGCCTATTAACGTCCCACTGCTGGGCACAGGCCTCCACTCTCATAGGAGAGCGGGAATTAGAGCTTAGACCCACCACGCTGCTCCAATGCGGGTTGGCGGGCTTTAACGACTATATTATCATGTTAGTGATAATAACCGGGACCGACGGCTTAACGTGCTCTCCGAGGCACGGGGGTGAAACACCGCCAACTTCCAAGTCCGGGCTGGCACTGAGAATTTCTTAATTGAAAAACCCAATACCTTAATTTTTATGCCCGACCGGGAATCGAACCCAGGACCTCGTGATCCGCAGTCGACTATGCTAACCACTAGACCAACGAGGCAGTTTATTATTTTATGCAGTATGAGAACCTAATTACCGCAGTCATATATTCTGTGATAGCTATTATCACCTCAAAGCCGTGCCCGTCAAGCTATTTAGCGTTCCAGTACGATGCCGCGTGAAAATCGATAGTGTTTTCTACCCTGCTTCTTAAGCTACTTTAGCTAGACATGAACCATCTCATATCACCACGTGAGACAGCAGTGAGTAGTCAAGGGCTGACTAATAAAACTGTTCGAAACGCTTTATTAGCTGTGCCATCTACTCTAAGTGTGACGTTATTCGTGTAGTTCCTTCATCCTTGTATTGTATTACAAATCGTACTTATTTATAAAGTTATTATAATAATTATTTCCACTCGTGCACCATGAAACGCGTCGCGCAGTTGCCGTTGCGCCGCGCTTCTGATTTATGGCAAACAATTTATGGAGGCACGCATTTTACCTTGGTTTTTTTGAATGGTTACAACAGGTAATTTTCTAATTACGTTAAAGCTTATCATTCGTTAATTAAATATACCTAAGCATAAAACATGTAGGTACCTATGATTTTGACTTGAAATATTTGATCACAAAAAATAATAGGTACCTGTCTTAGTAAACCAATCCAAGGCAAAAACTTAGGTATGCTTCATAGACTTATTATATTACGTATGCTTTGATTTTTTACTGGTTAAAATCCACTTTTCCTCATTCCGATAATTGGCTGTTGAAAACGACCATTGATGATCATTCCATTTACTCGTATCGATTTTATTGGTTAAATCTATAGTTAAATCATACTTTATAATATGGTTTCCCATAATTCATAAACGTTTAAACATGCTCAGAGTAGGTACCTATGTAATGACTGCGACTTCGCCTTTGTGAATTTGGTTTTCTATGTTCTCTTGATAGAAAAAAATAGCCTAAGTATGTCCATCCTCAGGTTGCAACCTATCTCTGTTCTCGTCAAAATTGGTTAAAAACACCACATGTGCCGAGAAAGTAGGTAACAGACAGACAACATGTATGTAATATGTATGGGTAGGTACATTTCACGGCATAGGTACGCATCTATTATTGGTAGGTATACCTATCTTATACCTATTTAGTATTTTATAAGGTCAGTCAGACCAATTGGATAGTAGGTATACTTACTTATTGGGTTCTAGGTCAGCAATAGGTAACTAGGTAAACAATTATTATTATTGCAAATTTCACTAACCGAGGCAGGAGGCTCACCTTTAGTTTTCCATTCACGGAAACAACCTCGCATTGTTGATATTAAAATTTAATAACTTTGGCTATTTTCAGCAATTTGTCCCACGAAGTCACCTTGTGACTCAGGAAGTAGGTAGGCACTGCGGAAGTTATCTGACGAAAACTTGACTAGTTTACATACATACATACTACATACCTATATAATTTAAATATGTAGGTACGCTGCAAAAAACATTACTTAATATAATAGGTAACAACAATCAACATGTAGGCTTTTAAAAGCATACCTATTTGCTATTTTTAGCTAAATCATGCTCCCGACTCCGAGGCAAAAGAAAAGTATTCAGTGTATCTGTTTAAACAAAATATAAATAAATAAATAATGAATGAATAATCCATACTTAATATTATAAACTAGCGAATGCCCGCGACTTCGTCCGCGTGGTTTGAGGTTTTTTGGTTCCCGCGGGAACTCCTTAATTTTCCGGGATAAAAAGTAGCCTACGTCCTTCCCCGGGATACAACCTATCCCTGTACCAAATTTTATCAAAATCAGTTGAACAGATACATTTGTTTGATTCCCGCGGGAACTCTTCAATTTTCCGGGATAAAAAGTAGCCTATGTGCTATTCCAGACTATAATCTATCTCTGTGCCAAATTTCATCCAGATCCCTTCAGCCGTTCTGGCGTGATTGAGTAACAAACATCCATTTCAGGTTTTTTTGGGTTCCCGCGGGAACTCTTTAATTTTCCGGGATAAAAAGTAGCCTATGCTATTCCAGACTATAATCTATCCCTATGCCAAATTTCAGCCAGATCCGTTCAGACGTTGGGGTGTGATTGAGTAACAAACATCCATACATCCATACATCCATCCAGACATCCATCCAAACTTTCGCATTTATAATATTTATTATTATTATTATTATTATATTATTATATATTATATTTGATGCGAAAGTGTGTCTGTCTGTCTCTCTGTCTGCTACGCTTTCACGGCCCATCTATTCGACCGATTTTGATGAAATTTGGTACAGGGATAGGTTGTATCCCGGGGAAGGACATAGGCTACTTTTTATCCCGGGAAATTCAAGAGTTCCTGCGGGAATTGAAAAAACTTGGTCCACGCGGACGAAGTCGCGGGAATCATCTAGTACAAAATAAATACTCAGGTAGGTATTCTATAAAATGACATGACAGGCCTAAACTAACATCCTATTTTTTGTCCATAGAGTGCAACATCTCAATCTAAACACGCCGCTCGATTCCTCCGCCTGGCCATGGCTTCAATCATGGACATTCTGAAGATCAAACCCTTCGTGGAAGTGTCTGTGGGGCAACTACTCTGGGGGTACGAAGATCCCCTGCTGAAACTGGCCAAGGACGTGGTGCCGAAGGAACAGAAACTCCCGTATGAGGAGTTTGGACTATTTTATGGGGTAAGTTAATTTTGATTTATTTTTAACAAGCTATCGCAAGTTTCTATCGCATTCTCATCTGCGACCTGATGGTTATGTTAGGATGCAATATTGCAAGCTAAGAATGAAGTACGGTGTGGCAGTTTTATCAAACCCATAGCTTCTGGAACTTTAATTTCAACACAGCATTGGATATAATGGCTAAATCACCTAGCCTAGCCAGATCCAATTTAGAAAGTATAAATTCTCGAACTGACCCAGCAAAGAATTGTAGCCTTGATCTCCGATTATATTATGCAGGATTCTTCGAGATGTTTTGCATCATTGTGTAAATTAATAATGTATAAATTATATACATTGATGATCCTAATGCATTTTTTAAAATAAATTAATGATCCATGCTTGATAGCCCTCATTTTTCGCGTCTACAGTCATCAGCAAGGTTATTGCACTGTGGAAGTCATTCCCGCTTAGGTACGAATTTGTGTCCACTTATATTGGAGATAATTACCTACTTAACATCACATCGTCTAGTATACACCCAAGTCTGGATGACGAACTCTAATGTTACGAATCTTAAATTAGTGCAATGTCTATAAATAATATTATTAATTGATGGCTATTATTTTGGATGTGGTTGTGAACCGTTGGATTTTTCATCCCAAGACAATTACATCTTGGTTTATAGGATTTATTCCATTATTCCAGAAAAACGGCACCTCACCAGACATAGTAACCATGTTCAGCGGCGCATCAGACATCACGAAGTACGGCATCTTCCAACGCTACAACCATCGCGAACGCCTTCCCCACTGGAGCACGGACGAGTGCAACAGCATCTCCGGATCTGACGGCTCCATCTTCCCTCCCCATATCACCAGGAATGACTCCCTCGCCGTCTACGACAAAGATCTGTGCAGACTTTTACCCCTCCGGTAAGTTTATTTTCCTTTGTAGAATGCTTAGTGTATAACTATAATTCGATTGCCATAATCATCGCGATTGCATTCCACACTCGAGCACGGTCAGCATCTTCGACTATGACGGAAGCAGTCAAAGACGAAGATGCTGATCTATCCTCCCAATATCACCAGGAATTACTGCATCACAGTTTATGATAAGGATCTGTGCGTTTTACTTTTGCAGATTCAAATCGTTTAGGTCGTCTGCGTCGACTTCTTAAAATGTTGAATTCACGAAATGTTGAATTTTATCAATTTCGCACAACGTCGACTTCCTAAAAAGTTGGTTGTATTTGTACAGAGTCCGCGGGTATCTAGCACACGCTTTACTTTACTAGCTTAAACTGGAATCCATAAAATTTGACTATAGTTACTCGAATATACTCGTAGAAGAATATCGTCGTACCTTTTTGAAGTAGAAAGTGAAAGAAACTCCTAGTTAGTTGTGAAAAAAAATGTTCAAAATGTTTATGCAACAGCTAACCTGTTACAATAAAACAAGGTAATCGACTTGTAAAATTCGGTACTTTTCGGCAGGTACAGTTTTAATTAGCTATCTATATCTTCGATTGAAATTCTTTGATGGTTTGGTTGTTTGGAATTGATCCGAACCGCTAGGGTGTGGAACACCCTTCCACCGCACGTGTTTCCTGCCACATACAACTTAGGCAAGAGTGAATATGCATCTTCTAGGCAAGCGCGTTCCAACCTAGACCACAGAATAATATAATAGTACTGACGTACCTAGACCACATCATTGCTTTGCACTAAGCATGATTGTCGTCAAGCTAGCCTATCTCACAATAATTTTAAAAAATAATGGTAAGTATGTATGTAAAGTAACATAATAGGATACATGTGTATGCTTTACATTGACTAATGTTTATAATCACCGCGTAACAAGAAGCACAAGCAAGACAATGGGTGTTCTGGATTGTTTATCATTACGAAATGGTTTAACCAACAATCGGCGCGTTTGTTTGTTTGTGATACGCTCAGAGAGAGTCACACGACTCATACAGCTGTGCAATTGTTTGGATTTCCGTGCATAATCTGTTAAGGTCTATGGTAACTTTAAACGAATTATACTCAGTTCGCCACAGACTTAAAGCAGATGAAATCTGTATAACTGAATTACAAATAAGACTTTGAATTATGATGAGGGTTATTGTCATGGTTAATAATTATGGCTAAACTGATTAATTTAAAAGCCATGAGGATTAGTGGGACACCCGAAGTAATATCTAGTTGCCGTTGCGTTGCCGTGGCACTATTTTTTCACCCGACGGGCGACGACTCCTGCTGGTCTTCATCTCTATAGGCTTATATAATGAATGTCACACACCATAGTTAAAACGCTATTTTTTTTAAATCTAAAGCTCCTTATTATCCCCTATTCCAGATACCTCAAAGACGTTGAATCAAGCGCGGGCGTCCAAGGGTTCAGGTTCACCCCACCGGAGGACGTGTTTGCAGACAACGAACAGAACAAGTGTTTCTGCCCCGCTGGGCCGCCGTGCGCCCCCAACGGGTTATTCAACGTATCCCTCTGTCAATATGGTGAGTTTATCTTAATATTTGATGATGTCCGCGACTTCATGGCTTCCGCGTTTAAACCTTTTTTTCATCCCACCATCTCTGAAAGAGTATTTTTACGCTTCAATATCTGAATGCAAAAGCCGTTATTGTCCTCTTGAGGATAAAGTAAATTGAATTTAGAACATCGTGTGCACGTTAGTAAATATCACTCGTCTATGAAGTTTGTGAATTCAAAACATCATTAAAACCTATTTACTTCTACCTCTATGGTGCCGAATTTCCATACAACCGTTTTTAATTTGTTAAAACCTCACACTCGTAACCTTCTTGGTGTACTTTTTTAATTTGCTTTGTCCGCACCATTTTCTTTTACGTCATATTGTTTAAAATTAAACCCTTCGATTAAAAACACGAAGATTGAAAATAAGTGAAAAACCTAAAATGAGTGATTCTAGTAACGAAGAAGTTAATTTGACGCCAACAGAATTGACTGAAACTGTTAAAAATGCGGAAATGAGCTTTCTCCCTCAACAATCACGCGAGAAGTATTTCATTTCCTCGCTGAGGTGGGATGAAAAATTACGTGTTGCACTCGAGTGAAAAGATTTTTCACCTCGTGCTCTTTTGATTCCCTCGCTGACGCTCAGGATTCTAATTTTTGAATTCACGAGCCTCGGTCATCAAAATTGAGCACGCGGTTAAAAAACAACTTTTCACTCTTGTATAACAAATAACTATTTCCCTGTGGTAACTCCTTAATTTTCCTTAATTTAGAGCTGACTCCTGTAAAGAGGAGCTGCAAACACATAGTTGTGTTTGCAGCTTCTCTTCACAGCTTGCTTTATGTTACCACTTTATAATGAAGCTAATCTAAGATTAATATCCCCTCAGATTCACCTATAATGCTATCGTTCCCGCACTTCTACTTGGCTGACGAGAAATTCCGCGAAGCTGTGGAAGGCATTTCACCTCCCGTGCCTGACAAGCATCGGCTCTACATTGATATCCAGCCCGTAAGTAATACTGAACAAAAATTACAAAGAATTCAAAACAAATAAAAAGTCGCTTCGGAACTCAATTTAATTAGAAGATGATAATATGTGTGAGTATGTATGTTGTCAATGGCGTTAAATACACATAGTACCAACTCTCAAAACTTTCACTACCGATCCCAGTTCTAGATAATATCAGCAGATAACTTGTGTGTGTCACACACACAAGTTATCTGTACCTACACACACAGTGTGTGTGTAGGTAAATGCATCGACTGAAACTCTTCTTACTCGATATCAAAAATAACTTGTGTAAGTACATAGGTACACAAGTAAAGGTAACGGCTTAAACATATTTTTATCCTCAATCCCACTTCGGCTCAAGTCTTACAACTTCGATGCCACTTCCGGTCCGGGTCTTCCGGAGATAACTTATGTAAATGTAACGGCTCAAAGGTTTCACTTCGATCCCACTCCGTATCAGATGATAGTAAAAAGAAAGTTATACTCTGACTTATAATTAGATGCAGTAAAATGACGTAAAATGACATTTTAGTGTAAAGTTGAAACCTTTACTGCATCTAGTAAAAAATCCGAGTGTAGTGTAAATGAAACGGCTCAAATGTTTCACTCTCGATCCCTTTTCTGATATCTGAAGCTAATGGTTTTGTGAATATCCACAGGAGATGGGCACGGCGATGCAAGCGCGTGCTCGAGTGCAGATTAACCTGGCCGTGTCACAGGTGGTGGACATCAAGCAGGTCGCCAACTTCCCCGATATTGTCTTTCCCATACTGTGGTTTGAAGAGGTAAGAGAATCAATCAAACTTTCTAAGGGGTAGTTACATTTTTGAAGTGAAACTACTTTAGAATCGTTGTGATATGAAAATTCGATGAGACGAAATGAAAAAGCGACACCAAAAAGAGATATTTAAACATATTCATAATAGGATTTAGCCTGCGAGAGAATGAGATAGAATACGAGTTACATTTATCTCATTCTCTCGCAGGCTACTTTTCTGTAGTTTCACTTCTGTAGTGTGTGAATTGCATACACACACACTTTTTTAAACTAAATACATAGCAGTCATCGTCTAGAAACTATAAACTCTTAAAATTTATTGTTACCGTACGTCAATAAAAGCAAAATGGGTTGCACAAGTTAGGGTTTAACTTTAAAGATGGAGGTACGAATATGGTACGAAAGCAGTAAGTAATATTGTTTTACCCGTCTTGTGCAACTGTAACTTAATCAGCATAAGCTTAGTTAGCCGTAACTATTCAAGATACCTACTATTATACCATACTTATCCATACTAATATTATAAATGCGAAAGTAACTCTGTCTGTCTGTCTGTCTGTCTGTCTGTTACGCTTTCCCGCTTAAACCTCTCAACCGATTTTGATGAAATTTGGCACAGACAATCTTTAGACCCTGAGAAAGAACATAGGCTACCTTTTATTGCGAAAAAAAGGGATGAAGAGGTTGAAATAGGGGTTGAAAGTTTATATGGGATTTCTTAATTTTAAAAGATAAAACCATGTAACTTTATATTTAAGCACTTGATAAGAAATAATTAAACATTTGTTCTAGCGTTTTTGAAATTTAAACCTGTGAGGGGATGAAATAGGGGTTGAAAGTTTGTATGAAGTTCGTCATTTTTGAAGATAAAAACATTACATTTTGTATTTAGGCACTAAATAAGAAACAAAAAATCGTTTGTTCTAGCATTTTGAAATTTTTACCAGTGTGGGGGTGAAATAGGGGTTGAAAGTTTGTATGATCTTGGTACGTAGGTGTCTTAACACTGACCAATGAAATCGTGGGACAGATCAATGAACGAATGATGTCACATGTGCAAGGCAATGTTGCCGAATATTTGTCAGTAGATATTGTCATGGACAGTGAACAGGTGACATCTTATCCTACAGAGTTTCTAAACTCTTTAGAGCTGTCAGGAGTGCCGTCTCATAAGCTGAGACTGAAAGTTGGGGTTCCAGTTTTGTTAATGAGAAATCTCGAAGCGCCGAGACTATGCAACGGGACTCGATTGCAAATTACGCAGCTAGGACGCAATATTATTAGAGCAATTATAATGACACGAATAGCTAAAGATGAAGAAGTTTTGATACCCCGCATACCCATGATCCCTACGGATTTACCTTTTCAGTTTAAAAGAATCCAGTTTCCCCTCAAACCAGCCTTCGCATTTACCATTAACAAAGCGCAAGGGCAAACACTCAAAGTAGCAGGTGTCCATTTAGAGAAAAACTGTTTTTCGCATGGCCAACTGTACGTGGCCTGCTCGCGAGTGTCGAGTCCAAACAATCTCCACATTTTAACAAATAATAACAAAACAGCAAACGTTGTGTACAAAAATGTTTTAAATTAGGTCATTTTAAAATATTTTTGTACACAACGTGACGCTGGCCCCTGTGTCTCTTGGACATAAGGGACCAATAAATTTTCCTAGGTACTTTCTGCCACTCAATGGAATACATAGGTACCTACCTTATACCTACTGTAAACAGATATTTTTTAATTTTTTTAAATACACCTACTCTCTTTTAACCAAATGCTATACCCAAATCTATACCATTCTTCTAATAAAATCCATGATATTCAAATTAAAAGTACGCAGACGAAGTCGCGGGTACCAGCTATTTAATATAAAAGTATTGCATTTCAACTGTGTGATGTGAAAACACTGGATAAGTTATACCTAAGTATATCCTACTAATATTATAAACGCGAAAGTTTGTAAGTATGGATGGATGGATGGATGGGTGGATGTTTGTTACTCTTTCACGCCAGAACGGCTGAACGGATCTGGATGAAATTTGACATATATATAGATTATAGTCTGGAATAACATATAGGCTACTTTTATCCCGGAAAATTTAAGATATCCCGCGGGAACCAAAAGCCTCAATCCACGCGGACGAAGTCGCGGGCATCAGCTAGTATTATTATAAATGCGAAAGTGTCTGTCTGCTAGCTTTCACGGCCCATCTGTTCAATCTTTTAATACAGGGTAGTTTGTATCTCGGAAAGCTTCTTTTAACCTCTCTTCTCTAACCATGATCCACACGGACGAGTCGCGGGCATCATCTGTTAAAACATTGATATGAAAAGCTACATTCTGCGCCCAGCAGATAAGAGTAACATTTGTCATCTCTTGCAGGGCATAGATGAGCTCCCGGAGTCAGTATCGTCCATGCTACGGCTGGCCACCAAAGTGCCGCCAATAGCGCGCGCCGTGCTCGGCTGGGGCCTCTCTGCGCTGGGACTACTGCTCATCCTTCTCGCAGTCACTTGCCTCATCCGGTAAGTTCATCATCATTCAAAAGTGCCGCCAAAAAAAATTTTTGTAGACTACCCTACCCTGCACGTAATCAAAATTGGGATGATCTTTTTCGTTGTTGCCATGGTGCGGGGTGTCGTTGGATAGGATGTTTAAAAATATTGTGGGTGTGACGAAACCATTTTTCGATCCAGGGGATTCACGAAATATTAAGCTTTAAAGTGCTATTTTTAGGGTTCCGTACCAAAATGGTAAAATGGAACCCTTATGGTGCGACTTTCTCCGTCTGTCTGTCCGTCTGTCCGTCTGTCCGTCTGTCCGTCTGTCCGTCCGTCACACTCGATTATTTCAGTAACTACCGAAGCTATCGACATGAAATTTGGAATAGTTGTGTATATTAGTGGCCCAAAGACACTGGAATTAAAAAAAATTGGAAATTATTTTTGTTCTTATTTAAAAAGGGGGGAAAATCTGAGGGTTGAAATTTAAAAGTAAGACAACTGTACTGTGTGGGGTATCATATGAAAGGGTTTACTTTGTACATTCTAAAACAGATTTTTAATTATTTTTAGTTATGATAGTTTTTGATTTATCGGGGAAAATGTCTAAAAAAATACCGTTCCCCCCCCCTTATCTCCGGAGTTAACCAATCGAAAAATTTGAAATAATTATGGTCAATAGAAATTTACGTATACTTTACAGGAAAACTATAGCCAATGCTCTAACTAGCATAGTTTTTTTGATATTAACAATAAACCTCTACAAACAAAGTTAGTCTTGCGGTTCATTAACAAAGGTAATTATTTAATAATAATGGTACGGAACCCTTCGTGCGCGAGTCCGACTCGCACTTGCCCGGTTTTTTTTGTTAATCAAGTCCGCCCCGCAATTTATTCGACAGTAGCTTTTTGAGGCTAAAAGCCATGTGCTGCATAAGCTCACTCATACTGCCCCACGTGGACGTGGACTGGCCCATCTCAGCTTAAATTCGACGCATTCATCCAGTCTCAATCGACCTTCCTAATCAAGACTCACCCAGGCTGTCCTACGCAATTTAAGGCCGCTGCATACGGGACGGGATTTTACCCGTACGGGACGGGACGTGAAGTTTTGGAAATATCGTTTCATAGAAAATGTTAACGAATATGCATACGCGACGGATGCACGGACGGGACGGGAACGTGGCACGTGCGGGGCGGGAAAAACATCGTGATTCCGTTGCGTATGCACAGTCGCTCCGTTCGCTCCGAAGAGCTGGGACGTGCATCCGCCATCCTATTATCGATTACAATAATGGACGACGAAAGACTAATCGAGTGTGTTCGATCACACGAAGCTCTTTATAATTTTGCACACGCAAAATATATACTAATTAATATAAAAATTATCTGTTGAAGAAAATAGCAGGCGAATTATCACTCCCTGAAAGCGGTTAGATTTATTTTATTTACCTATTTATTGCATTCATAACTTTGCAGTTATCATCCACTAATATTATAAATGCGAAAGTGTGTTTGTTGGTTTGTCCTTCAATCACGCAGCAACAGAGCAACGGATTGCCGTGATTTTTGCATGAGTATATTTGAGGACTTGGAGAGTAACATAGGCTACTTTTTATCCCGGTAAATTAAGGAATTCCTGTGGGAACTGATAAACTTAAACCATGCAGACGAAGTCGCGGGCATCAGATAGTATTTAAATATGTAATAATTGCAGTTGAGTTTTATGCTCAAACAAGCTGATGCCCGCGACTTCGTCTGCGTGGAATATTTTTTTTTTATTCCCACGGGAACTCCATAATGCTCCGGGATAAAAAGTCCAGATCCTCAACTATACCCATGCATTATTCAAATTGTGATGCAAAATTCATCTTTCCTTGTTCACAACACTAGCACGTTAGTTCCGTCTAAACTGTCACGGTGCGTACCTATGCATTAAAAATCCCCGTCAGCCACGTCCCGTCCCCGTCCCGTCCACGTTCTTACCCCGTCCCGTATGCAGCGGCCTTAAATCTCTCCTGCCCGCCCGTTATTACATAGTAGAAACTGCAGTACTTACATACTCAGCTTAAATTCCACCTGTTATTATGAAATCTTTACTCTCTTCCAGGTCGTCACATCGTCAAAGTACGTTAAGGCTGGAGGGTCACGCGGTGGCCAAACCTCCGCCACCAAAAATACCCGGCAAGGAAAACGGCTACGAGTTAAACCATAGGAGATAACATGTAAATTGCGTGATTACTATACTGATTATATTCGTAAACGTGTGTGTAACTGTCCTTTGGCTCGATTTTAAACTGCCACTTCCTACCAAATTGGTAGGATTTGATGGAAAAATAATATAAGTGGAACGCTCTTGCAACACCAATATATGAATTTGACTTGTTGTATTGAAAAAATAATGATCTGTGCCAAACCAATAACCTGACATTTAATTAAAATTAACCTTTAAAAAATAGGAGAATCCGACGAATTCAAATAAGTACGTTGAGCCTAGAAACGGTTACATTCCTTAGAAAGAATAAAAATACAATAGCCTTTAAAATATTATAATTTCAACTTCAACTCCCTCCTATATTATTTAGCATTTAGAATTATTATCGTTAAGTTTTGGAAAATTGACTCGAACTCTTATTTTATGATATATATTTTAACTTTTGACTTTGAGAAATTATACGTACCTACTATTAATTGACAATTTTATTTAAGTACGGTAAAAATGGTATTTTAGTATATTTTTAGCATTTTTACTCGTTTAGGTACCACCTCTTAACGTTATAGGGTACTATTAAATAGTTCGTTTTTTATTTTAAGTTTTTGTTTCAACGAATGTGATAGTTTCAAATTTAAGATTCGAACAAATTTAGTTGTAATAACATTCGGGAATTTGGTTTGAATGACTGTTTTTTTAACTGTAAATATTTTAAAAACTTCGGTCGGGCTTCGGGTTGCCATTTTATAAAAACTTTACAGTTTTAAGGCAAATGTAAAAACAAAAATGAATTTTGCGACAGGTACGATGAAATAGGATTTAACGGCATAAATGTTAAAAATTGAAGGAATCGCAAAGTTTATTATTGGTGTATCTAGATGGTAAATTAAGATTAGATTTATAAGATAAATCAACTGCATTGAAAGTGATCTAAGTCAGACTAGTAAAAGAACTAACTGTCTTCTTTAAGTAACTAGTTAATATTATAAAAATACCATATTTTATAAAGTATACAATATTTTGTAATAAACTAATATTATTTTGATTGTATACTGAAAAATAAATTATCAATACTTATTGCTTTAAAAAAATCTAATTTCTAATCTTAATTTATCACTGAATACCTAAAATGTACATTATTTTACTGATAGACTAGTCTGTATCCGTCCTTAGGTCTAGGTGTACTTTTTTACCATTTACTTTTTCTTTAGCCTTAAATGTATCACGGAACGGTATTAGTATAATTGTAGTCATATTTTAACGTGAATTTTATTTTATTAAATTTTCTTGTTAGGTACTTGTCTTTTACATCACTTGCTACATTATTTCAGAAATCACAATCGCCATTTTGATAACTAGAAATATTTTAACAAAATAAGCAATATACTTAGTTAATATTCTTCTGCCCAAATTTATACAGACTCATGCTCATACACAATTTTTAAAGACAGTAAAATTTCAATGAAATTAGATATTTTCAACTAAAATATATTACCTAGTATATCCTTTTTATGAACTAACGGTCAAAATTATTTATCAATATTATAATAACCTGAATACCGTGCAATTTTTAACACGTTGCTAAGTAACTTATCGAGTGGTTACAGATAGATTGAATATTCATTTCGGCTGTAATTAAGTATTTACTTTTTGACATGTCTTGTGTTTGATATGATAAAGATAACGAGATGCAGATAGATATCAAAGGCACTATTTTAATATTATACTGTAACACTGCGAACACATGTGTGTTGCAGATTGACAAAAAAGAATATTGCTGTAAAAAAAAAAAACAAAAGTAAAATATATTTCTTTGTACAATAATTAATATTGTAGACACCGGTTATAAAAATGAATAACATACTGCACATTTCTGACATTCATCTGACGTATAGGTATACCTAAATTTTTAACAGTTTTTACATTTTTATTCACTATTTCTCTAATCGTTCAAATAATAAATGAATGTTTTTGCAATAGAATATTAAAAAAAATCGTTATTTCCTAAAATAAAAGTTATAAATATTATGTCACTCCTTTAACAGGATAATGTGTGTGGCAATATTAACAGACAGGTTTTACACAAGAAATCCTATTTATTTTGCATGTGAGGAGAACTTTCTATATATTTCAGTTATTTACTACTTTTTACATATTCATGTCTTATATGTACCAATTATGTTAATGTTGCCACATCGTCTACCTTTAATTTGCTCAAATTGGGGACTTAATTTTTAACGCATGTTTATTATAATTGTGTAAAGTGCGTTATGTAAATAAATGAATAAAGGTGTAAGTTATATTACAAATATTATTTTATTTTTACTGCCAAAAGCTGTGGTATCTGTCTTTCACACACATCAATCTAGAACCTCTTTTATTGTTTGTAGAACAAAAACCAGCCCACGTCGGTATCCTTGGCTTACCTACGTTAGCTAAGTCCACAGATTATGACGACGACCATGATGGCTCTCAGTCGTGGCCCCATCAAGGATCAACTCAATGGGACCATAGGTAGGTACCTCATATTGGTCAGAGGGATTTACTATGTATCTACTCTGACTTTATTCTTTCGTAAGCCAAGTTAAAGACCTATTACACTACGCGGTATCAAGACAGTCTTACTAAGACTGTCTTAAAGTCTAATTAGACAAGCTCGCTATTACACTGCTGAATACCGCATGCTGACTCATCTGCAAGGCGTACGTCGTCGGTGACGCTTGTCGTGAGAGTCGTGGGAAAACTATCGAAGCACCAGAAAATCGCCGTAGCTCTTACTGCGAGTAAATCCTTCTGTGCGAAGTGATTGGTTTGAATAATCTTTGACTTTTTTGCCATAAATATGGCATCCACCACCACCACCACCACCACCACTACAGCCCATTAACGTCCCACTGCTGGGCACAGGCCTCCACTCACGTAGGAGAGCGGGAATTAGAGCTTAGACCCACCACGCTGCTCCAATGCGGGTTGGCGGGCTTTTAACGACTATTATCATGTTAGTGATAATAACCGGGACCGACGACTTAACGTGCTCTGGCAGGCTCAGGCACGGGGGTGAAACACCTCCAACAAATATGGCATGCCAACAGTACAAATCAAGAACTATAAAAAAATTCCTTTTCTTTTGAACAAGCCATTGTGCACGGCACAGCCACGGGGCACAGGCACAGCATACAGCACAGACGTGACGTCACTCTGCGGCTGCTGCGCGCTGACTGAACGGTTGTCTTACACTTAACGTTATTACACCATGCGATATTCAGCAAGCAAGCACGGCCTAATCCACTCGGTCGGTCTAATTAGACAGACTAACTTGCTTACTCCTATTACACTATGCTAAATCTTAGTAAGACTGTCGTTATACCGCGTAGTGTAATAGGCCTTTTAAAGTACAGTGGATTTCGTTTATAACGACGCGACGATGAAGGGATCACTACAATTCCGTCGCTATTTCCAGGAGTCGCTTACGAATGCAGAAAGTAAAAATAGTTTTTTCAACAGAGGACGTTTAAATGAAATCCACTATTTATCGCGGCTAAAACACTATGCTAAATCTTAGTAAGACTGTCGTTATACCGCGTAGTGTAATAGGCCTTTTAAAGTACAGTGGATTTCGTATAGACGCGACGATGAAGGGACCACTACAATTCCGTCGTTATTTCCAGGAGTCGCTTACGAATGCAGAAAGAAAAATAGTTTTGTCAACAGAGGACGTTTAAATGAAATCCAATTTTTAATCGCGGCTAAATGACTAGTTACTAGCAAGTCACTTGCACAAATAATGTTTCTGCGGAAATGAAATTAGAATGGTAAAACTTGCATACATCAACATGGAAATGACAACTGAAGGAAACTTGCGACTTGCGACAGCTTGAGACTGCTTTTTAAAGCGCGCTTCAATTTGTATGAATGAATTCCTATCATATTCAATTCAATTCAATTTATCATTTATTCAATATAGATACACTGGAGGTACACATATGTAACAGAAGGTGGGTCAGGATGGTAAATAATTAATTCGTATATTTTCACTTCACACAGTTTATAATACGTAAAAGGTGTTCTCGGGGCGAGTGTTACAAAAGGTCTGGCTTGAGCCACTCAAAATACAGCATCACCGGCCCCAGCTACAATAATCTTATTACAGTTACTTAAACAAAACTCATCTTACACTGCCGAAATAGTCAAAGGAAATAACAAAAGCTCCATCCTGTGAACGCGATCTCATAACATTTAACATCTCTAGCCGCCAAACAAAGGCCCTTTGATAGGTACCTACTAATAACGCATGATCGGGCAAGGTATAAACATACGGTCAAGTCATTAATGAGGCCCAGCAATAGGTGTATGAAAAAATTCTATAACATTCGGCCTTCCTGAAAACGCGTCGTGTCCCACGGCGCTCAATGTACTCGTAGATTGTCCTCTGGCATCTGCGACAAAGAAAAACAAACGCAGTAATTTCGTTTGTAACAAGACACTTAAATACTAAACAAGGATTCACAATATATTCCAATTTTTCTCTTCTTTCAATTCATTTTGTCACAGATAAATACTTAATATACTAGTGCAATGCTTATCACACAGCAGCTATGCACCTCACGCAGTGTTCAGGATCAGTCTATCACACAGCGAGTTGACAGAGTAGCTCTAGTATTTCTGAGTCTCCTACTATTTACGTATTTTTACACATAGTGTAGAGCACAGATCACACAGCAATGCTCTTCGCATAGTGCACAGCATATCACAGAGTTATGCATTATCAGTTATCACACAGTTTCATCGATTGGTCATGCATCATCACACAGTAGGTGCGCTCCTTGTTTATCACACAGTGGTCACACAGTAAATAAGCTGTTAGGGTATAGCTTTAGTATTTCTGGATCTCATATCTACTATTTACGTATTTGTAGTTTGTACACATAGTGTAGAGCACAGATCACACAGCAATGCTCTTCACATAGTGCACAGCATATCACACAGTGCTGCATTATCACACAGTTTAATCGATTGATCACGTTCCATCACACAGTAGGTTTAACTTCTAGTTTTTTAATTTTTACCTTGTGCTGCCGTAATTATGTTTAATCTACCGCCTGAGTCTAATTATGCTAGTAATTGAAATCTATTGATATGTAGGTACTATTATTTTATATAAATCCTGAAATAAATGAAATGGGACTTTGATGTCACTGACCTTTTTAAGTTATTGCGGAGAGCCCGCAGCAAACCAGCAGATCGCGGTGGCGTGCCCGACGCGCTGGCACACCTGGCACCGTAGCGGCAGACTCGTGCAGTCCCTCGGCTCATGATCAGGTTTACGGCACACGTAGCAAATCTTCGGTAGTGGCTGCTTCGATGTTCCATTCGTACTCGTTGTGGGTGCAGAATTATTGTTTTCATATGAGCTTCTCCTCCAAGTGGACTCCCGTTTAGCGTTGGCTGTTTCAACTCGTTTGTAATTCTCCAGCGAGGATAAAATATAATCAAAGTAAAGACTTTCAGGTTTGTCGCACTGATAAGCCTTAGCGTTGGCCCTCAGCTCTAGTGGCAGGCCTCGTATGATGCAGGAAATGGCTGCTTCTCCGTCTATATTGCATTTCTTCAGCAAGGACAACTTCGCGTGGTAATATTTTGTCATTGTTTCAGAGTCTGACTTCGTTCGTGCTAACATTTCTTCAAGTCTGTTCACGTAGTCCGTCGATCGCGGAAATGCGGTTTGAAGTGTTTGCTTCCATTCTTCCCAAGTCAAATCGTAATCCTCTAGGTCATCGTACCATTCTCGTGCAGAGCCGCGTAAACGAATTAGCATGATGAACTGTCGTTCTTTATTATTCCAGCCGTAAACGTCTCCGAGCTGATCTATATATTTTATGCAACCAGCCTGTCACGTTGCTTCCTTTATCTTCTGGGCGAAACTTCGGTATCACTTCAGCATCCGTTGGAGAAACACGTAGTCTCTTGGTTGGTTGAGAGTACTGAGTCTTCAAAGAAAAATTCTCATTTTCTTCTTCGTTCGATGACTCTGAAGTCGTAGATTCACGTCTCCGTTTGCCTAAGCAGTCGACATACGTGCCCGACATTGTTCTTCATCCCACTTCTGAAGTGTAACAGAAGGTGGGTCAGGATGGTAAATAATTAATTCGTATTTCACTTCACACAGTTTATAATACGTAAAAGGTGTTCTCGGGGCGAGTGTTACAGAAGGTCTGGCTTGAGCCACTCAAAATACAGCATCACCGGCCCCAGCTACAATAATCTTATTACAGTTACATAAACAAAACTCATCTTACACTGCCGAAATAGTCAAAGGAAATAACAAAAGCCGCCAAACAAAGGCCCTTTGATAGGTACCTACTAATAACGCATGATCGGGCAAGGTATAAACATACGGTCAAGTCATTAATGAGGCCCAGCAATAGGTGTATGAAAAAATTCTATAACACATATGAAGTTATACACATATAAAGTTATATCATACTACGATAATAATAAAACAAGCGTGTTTAAGTTTAATTAAGAATTTATTTACATATTTACTAATTAATCACATTAATATGATTAATTAACATGTTTCTTTGAACACAAGAATAGTCTTTAGGCTTGGAGTCGAAAGGCTTGAGAGAAAAAAAAACTTAACTATTTCTTATTACATTACAACCAAAATTAAAGCATAAATATTTTTAAAAACCCAGTGTAACAACTACCAAGGTTCTAATGGACGTCTCTTTTTTATGAATTGTATCTATTTCGAAGTAAAATGACTGTACTGTTGGCACAATAACGACGAAAATACAATAGGGACCGGAAAGGAGGAAACTTTTGCACGAAATATCCGCGTTTTATAAGGTACGCGCACACTAGGCGACAGCATAAAACTTCGTTCCCCTCCAGCGCGAACGGATTGTACTGTCCGGTCTTTAGTATGTTTTCGCCATTTAAGCCACATATCATATGAAGAACAACAAGATTTTGAGAGTAAACAAAACACAGAAACAAATCTTCATTAGTCGCTTTTTGTGATCACATAACATGGTTCACACAACGACCTCAATTTATATAGACGGGCCCTGTCAAACAAAGAATGTGGACTTATTTTACTAACGCCATCTAGTCTGAAAGGCGGAACAGCGCTATGGCGGGGACAAGGACAGCCTTATACAGGTGAGGGGCATGCCCTACAAGTCGGACGCCCAACTTTTTTCTATGAAAGGGCCTATCTAGTACCATATAATATATCGATGGGTTCATAAACAATACAATACATTTAGCGAATTTTTGAAACGTAACGCTGCCACCACGCCCTTTGTTTTACCGTAAGGGTGTTTGTCCACAGGTGCTGAGTGGAGTTGAGATGCCCATAACAGATAAAAATCACACGTCATCTATTAATAATTCGGTAGGTCTGCTAAACGCATCTCTGCCCCAGTGCACAAGCACCCTAATGCCATAATCAATATTTAACATAGGTATTTTGAAGCCTTGACTTAATTTATTCATAGACTTTTTTCACTATGAAACGGCAAGCAATACATGATATATAAAAAAAGTACTTAGCCTACGTTTTTAAAAAAAATAATTAGCTAAATTATAAATAACTTCAGTGTGTTCGTATAAATCACCTAATCACATGCACCGAAATAAACTTATGTTGTGGAAAAACTTTGTTGGAAAAATGATTGAGTCAATACAAAAGAAATGTAGCTAAAAGTAGCGATTAAACAAATAACAAAAGAATATATTATAAATTGTAATACTATACACAAAGCAACATTCGAATAAACAATGTTGGTAAAGAGTAAACTTGTTTAAAAAAACACATTCCATAATCATCATAATTGTTTGTTTAATATAACTTTTTCTATTACTTTCGTGGTAGGCATATTTAAACTAAACATGTAGAACTTATGCTTTTACAATATCATAATAGATGTTAGAAATATTTAACTAAATAATAATTAATAATAAACACGTAATACTAAATAATTAAAAAAAAAATCGTTTTAATCACATCAATATTATGAAAATACTAGCTGATGCCTGCGACTACGTCCGCGTGGATTGAGATTTTTTGGTTCCCGCTGGAACTCCTTAATTTTCCGGGATAAAAGCAGCCAATGTGCTATTCCAGACTATAATCTATCTCTGTGCCAAATTTCAACCAGATCCGTTCAGCCGTTGGCGCGTGATTGAGTAACAAACATCCATACATCTATCCAAACTTTCGCATTATAGTAATACTAGCCGATGCCCGCGACTACGTCCGCGTGGATTGAGGTTTATTTGGTTCCCGCGGGAACTCCTTGTGCTATTCCAGACTATTATCTATCTCTGTGCCAAATTTCAGCCAGATCCGTTCAGCCGTTGGGGCGTGATTGAGTAACAAACATCCATACATCCATCCAAACTTTCGCATTTATAATATTTATTATTTGATGATTAGTAAGACGTTTCAACCACGGCGTAAGGGCCAAAACACATACACACGATACGACGTAACATACCTATTTTTATCCTTATCATTATTATCTTCTGTTTTGCGCTATAGCACGGCAAGCTCTTCCACTAGGGTTATTAATAAATAAATTGATCTACATCAGTGTTTTGCGTCATCTTAATAGATAAATTAATCGAAGCGGCTGAGGCGCATTCACTATAGGACGTCGTATGTGCATCGTACCACGATGCGTCATGCGATGTCGTGTCATAATTATTTGTTACGATGGACGTCGAACATTGCTACGACACGACATGAGACATCCTATAGCGATGCAACGTCGCAACGACGTTGTATCGTGTGTTTATATTTTGACTCCAACTCTTTCTCCGGTAAGGGCTAACTTTAAACACGCGGACAAAGTCACGCGAATCAGTAGTATTTACAAAGGATTAAAGGCGATACTATGTCATATTATTGTATAGCCGTCAATCTTGTACCGATTTAGCAATAACATGGTAAAGATTTTGCAGTAGTTTCCATGGTCTACTTACTGATATAATTATGTATGTTGACAAACGAGGTCTGTTTTATAAATAATTTTTAAGTTACTATTTTATGTAAACGCCATAATATTTATTTCCTTCCTCTATTATGCAATAAAGTAGGTTAAGTTAGTTAAAACTTAAAAAAATATAAACTAATATACAGGTGATCTATTAGTTGGTTGTGCGTGTCAGAACGCGTATAAGATCGATTGCTTCGAAGGCATTCCATAAACTGTAGTATTTTTCCAATAACTGTCTTAGAAACCTCGTATTGATTTTAAAACACATAATATATTATATTCAACGAGGTATCACACAGACCCACAGACGGACTGGACGAAACTATAAAGATTCCTAGTTCTACTACAGAACCCTAAAAAAGAGGCTCAAGTATCTTTACAGTAGTTCAAATGCATCCGAGTTGCTTCTTGTTGGAAGCGCGATTATTTGAAAGGTTAACCTTCGGAATCAGCTGATTCTTTGATATTGTTGATGTTTCGCCTACCACCAAAATGACCTACGCGCCCAATTCATAGCGCCAGTTGTCTCAGTCTCTTTAAGTTATTAATCAAACCATAATAAGTAATTACTAATTATGTATCAAATTTAATACAGTGTAATATGTGTAGGTACTTACTTTACTTCATTGTTTCAGAGCCGTAAAGTTCTTTATTAAAGTCGATATAGGATTATTTGAAAAAATATAATCCATTTTCGAGTTTTTTAAAGAGCAATGCTATAACAGCATCGAGTTTTCGAGACTCTTATCAATTAATATACAGTAATGTCCAAAATAAATAACAAATTATACACATTTACTCGTACAATACACTTTCTTTCTACCTCCTGGGCAGGTTTCCGAACTTAAATCACCCCATTAATCTTATTAAGTATTTTTCAACACACTTGCTCATAAAGTGGCTCTAATTTCACCACAATTAGGCACATAATGACACCCATGATCAAACTGTGACTTTTTCATTGCTATTATTCACAAGTGAGTTATAGTTTTTTCTAAATAAAATATTTTTTTTGTATTATTTTCTTCACAAATTTGTTAAAAAAACGTCGTATGATACACGTGTGTTCAGCGGTAATCACCAACATTACACACTTGTACCATAATGTACTATTATTCAATTTGCAAATGGTAGGTGACTTGTATAATTTGATAATGCATAGTATTAATTGTAAATTGTATACTTTACAGTTAATTTTTATTTATAAAATTGTAAATAATTGCGATAACCTAATGTTAACAAAAACATTGTATTAGATACCCACTGGGTCTTAGTGAATAAGTAGATATTATGATGCGTTTAAACAATAAATTTCGTAGTGATAAGAGTGAAATAATGTAGAAAAATCATATAATAAACTATTATCTAAGAGACAGATCACTGTCCAATTCTTACTTTGAACACACTGTATGTAGTAAGTTATAGTAATGTGTATAATTCATTAAATATTTAGCAATATCTGATCTGTTCATAAAACTATGGAAAACATAATTCACAAAAACAGAAAATATTTTTTTTTAAGTTTTAGGTATTTTACTAGAACTGGGTCCTGAATTGTCATTATCACGTTTAGGTCTTTTGATAGCGGCATGTCTCAGAATTATTGGTTTTTTTTTCGTAGGTACCACAATTTTCGGAGGCTCTTCAGATGTTATTACAGTTTTAGGACTAAGATCAATTTTTAATTTTTCTGTTTCAGGTTTGGGCATAATTTTCAAATATTTAGGCACATTACCTTTGCTACCTATAGGCACTAGAGGTGGCATGTTAAAATTGAGAATATTAGTTTTCGCGGTTATTTGTGTCTTAAGTCCTTTATTACCTGCGTCTTCTTTGGGCGATATATTTCTAACTAAAACCGGTTTTTCTTTACCGAAAGAAACGAGTTTCGTGATGACCGGCAAATTCTTTAATATCACAGGTTTATCGGCCTCGTTTGAACTAGTATTTTTGTTATTATTTCCGCAAGGTTTTATAACAACTTTAGTGTTGCTTGAATTATTTTTACGATCTAAGTTTGTATTATTTTCATTTGTATCTGTTGTCTTTTTAACTTTTATGTAGTCTCTCGGTTTTTTCACTTCCCTAACGTTGATTGCGCCATTGTCGTCTTTGACGAGCATGTATGTATCGCATTTTTTGACTCCGGAGGCATCGCGTTTTTTGAATCTGAAGCCATTGAACGCTGACAGTTTGTTCGCTATGATGCAAGACAATGTGGTATCTTGGTACTCTGTGAGTAAATAATTCACGTTACTGCCGGAGCTATTCTCTATGGAGGGATCGGCGCCGTGTGAAATTAGAATCTCTATGGTCCTCTTATAATTTTCCGGTACTTTCGTCTTGTCGCCACGATCTGGAACGGAAATGTCACACTTTCTATTTTGGTCATAGAACTCGATCCATGCAGGTCGATTGCGAACATAATCTATCACTACATTGTATGCAGCAATAATTTATTGTGAGAGAGTGTGAGCCAATCACAGGCCCAACTGTCTAAGCAAATTATAATAATTTGACAGCTTAAAACGTACCACTCGAATTGTTTAAAGAGTTTATACATGCCCCCCAATTATGTAAGAATTGCCGATCAAATCGTCAAAGTAAAATAAACCATAAGAACATTTAATTAAAGCTCAATTTCGTGTATCCATTCTTATACGTTTAGGTATGTACGATAACCTATGCAGTTATGCTGCAAGAATACCATAAATTAAGCTAAGCATAATGATAACAATGGAGATCATGTCCAGGACCGGTGAAGGTACTCTACAGGGTCCAAAGGGGGATTCCCTTTATATGCCGCGCTGGAGTAAATCCAAAAATCCCCTCTTGGGCTCCCCTACCGTTAGCAATTGAGCAGCCAGCACGGCACACGCCACTTAATGATTCAAAATATTTTGTTACAAACTAATTTGATAGACTTGGAATTAGTTTTTCCTATCAGGATTATTTAAGTGTCCGAAATGAGCCACTAATTGCCCACGTTACTGGCCAGCATTAGCGGAGATGAGCTACGAGAGTGATGCTCTACTCACTGGCAGCCTCCGTACAAGCGGCGCCCGCGGCGAGGTACAGCGCGGTGTTCCCACACGTGGGCATCGCCATGTTGACAGTGCTGGGCGCCGCGCTCACTAGCAGCTCCACCGCCGCGGCGTTGCCCACGTTACTGGCCAGCATTAGCGGTGTATAACCTATGGAAATACGTTACTATTCGTACAATAATGCATTTGAAAACAAGAAATTAGACTATTTATGTATTCACTAGCTGATGCCCGCTACTTTGTCCGCGTGGATTGAGGTTTTTTGGTTACCGCGGGAACTCTAGCTTTCCGGGATATAGCCTATATGCTAATCCAGACTATAATCTATCTCTGTGCCACATTTCATGCAGATCTGATGTGATTGAGTAACAAACATCCATCCATCCAAAGGAGGTCGGCGAGCTCCCATATAGTGTTTGACCCAAACTTGAGGTTCACGTTCACGCATCAAACTTCTCATACTTTTTATACTAAACCAGACTAACAAAAAAGTTTATGAAAGTTAATCAAATAAAGTTGGGAGAAAAAAGATATTCGTAGTAATAGTTAAAAGTGAGGTTAGATTTCTATTTCATGGTTTTTAAGCCAGTTGACCATTTAATAGCTTTGAAAAATCTATCAGACACTGCAGATTAACATTATCTGACTATGTACCAATTAGTAATACGCTTTCCTACCTACATAAAAACAAGTAACCTACCTGCTGGGTACATTAAACCTATAGTAGGTATGTAATTCATAACACGGCCAGTAGGTATATTATGACACACAAATTGATGGTTGTTATACTATTCTTACTGTTTGAAAAGGGAGATTAACCCTAACGCGCTTATGCATCGCTACTTTTGGGCGTTAGTCGCATTTACAACGCGCGACAAAATCAATTCAATAGCGATACAATCGCGTCGCGAAGTATCGAAATTCGTAATATTTGATAACGCGTGAGCATTTCAGGTGACATCGGGTAAAAGAGCGAGGGGTGCCGGCAGGTCTGTATCGATACAGCATCGATACAGCGCAGGACTGTATCGATAATGCATCGCGTTTGAATTAAATTAACGTTTTTAATTAATTACAATTAGGTACGTATTTATTAATTAATTAATATCGCATACTGTATACGCTGATACCCTGTCTATATCTCTTTCTCTGTCTACGTACTCCCGCTATTGCATTGACCGAATGACACCAACGATTAAAAAAGTTATTTATGAATATTTTCATTGTGATGACAAAACTATTAATAACATATCACATAATATGTACTAATTATATTGTCCTAACAGAGAGTTGGATTGAAGTACACATATTATGTATGCAGAAAAGTATTTTGTAACAAATAAAATACACTTAGTTTCTTTATGTTAGTTCGAGTTGTGAAACTCGAATTCAATTCCGAGTTGCCTGAATTTCAACTCGAGTTAACGTGTTTTTTCCGAGTTGGCACATCTCTACCACGGTCCACGAATGACATTTGATTGAGTTGACAGTAATTGACATTTGACACGTTAGGTTCTACTATAACAGAGTAAGTACTCTGGTATCTATACTCCGTATTGCCATTAGAATGACTTTTTCATTGTTTCGTAATTATTTTTATTATAGATCCCCATCTTCTAAAAATTTGGTGTTTACACAGAAAAATACATTGAAATATATTAAAAAATATTGAATGATTTCTGAATCTGAATGGTTTTTAAATTAGCTGGGTCATACTTCGCCGATCTCCTTTCGCATTTAAAATATTAGTATGGTAGTATAGTAAAGTATTAGTTTTTAAGTAGACCATGGGGCAGGACATTTTTGATTTAGTCTGTGACCACCATTCCTTGATAATATATCGCTCTTGGAAGTCACATGGAGCTGTTGACCGAACCGAGTCCACTTCATAGGCAGGGCAAATGATGTAAAGTAATATGAACTGTCTCACGCATAATATATATAGAGTGCAATTTTGCTTGCGTTCGTGAGTTCGTCTTTTGGTCGCTTCCTCCTGACATAAATTCGTGACCTACTATGACAGCTTGCTCAATAACGCTCGTGATTAAATAAGTAGGCTGTTACAAGGCCGGAAAAATCAAAGGAGTGCAACGTCTGGGTATATTCTTTGTCAATATACCTTTGTCCTAAGTGAAGTATTTAAGTTTGGGGCAATGCTTAAAGAACAATCCTTTTTCGAGAAACTATGAATACAATATTGTTAGAATATACATACCCTGATTGTCGTGCATCATATTGAGTTGCGTGAGTAAGTAACTGATGATTTTAGAGTCTGGTTTATTTTCTAATTCAGGTTTCCACAGATCTTCGTTCTCTATTATAATTTCCCTGAAAACATAATAATTTACGTCAGTCAGACGTACATATCTTGGGTATTCTCTATGTGTTAAATCTATGGGTCTACCTACTGCTTTTCTGTCTGTCTATAATAACGCTATTTTCTTATTGTTATATCTTATGATAATATACATATACAGTTCGCCAAACTTATCTGACCCCGTGGCCAAAATTGGAACTAATTTGTATGCCTGTTTTTATTTTATTTTCAATCGATACAGCGTCACCGGGTCAGATATGTTTGACGGACTATACCTACGTAGCGAGTAAAGTAGCTAAGAGAAAAAATATTCAAGATTTTATTTTTGGGTCTCAATTAATCAAAGACAAATCACAAAAAAAGGGCATTTATGTAACTGGGCAATCTCAGGATTAGTGGGAAATTTTTTACCTATTCAATCGCCTCTATGTATGGATTTGAACAAAAAATGACTGTCATTGTTCCATACTATCGAACTGGTAAGAACTCTCCCACCAGGTCTGCAGAAGTCCGTAGAGCAGTTTTTGACTCATCGTCCCTAACACATAATATCTCACTAACCTCGCGTTGTTTCTGCAATGTTCGAGTATAGCGTGAACGTGCTTGGCGTCCATCTCCGCTGCCAAGTGAAGAGCTGTCCTGGACTCATCGTCCCTGACCATAATGTCTGCGCCTTGAGCTAACAAAAACTCCGTACATTCCGGATAGTTTTGTAGTATAGACATTTGTAATGCTGTCTGAAAAATAAATTTTACAATCAGAACACCCTCCCAACGCACGTGTTTCCTGACATGTATAACTTAGGCACCTTCAAGGCATGAATAGGCATCTTTTAGGCTAGCGTGTTCCAACCTAGACCTCATTATTGCTTTGTACTAAGCATGATTGTCGTCAACCGCAAGCCTATTACACAATTTAAAAAAAATCAGATACTCTTCTGCTTGGGCGACATTTGCGCTTATTCATCACCTCATACCATCGTATCGCTGGCCCACTACCAAGTACACGTTATTTTATTATATACGAGTAGGCAGTGTAAGCGAGATAGCCCTAGGCCACGATTACACTTTTAAGTTGTACTCACGTAAGTATTATAATACTTACGTGAGTACAACTTAAAAGTGTAATCATATACGAGTAATTTAGGTAGTGTAAACACTCTTGTAAGTTGCGTATGCATATTTTAGTTATGTAACTCGCTTACGTAAAACCTTACAAGTGTAGATAATCGTGGTCTAGAGTCTAGCATGCAAACTATCTCTGTACCAGTATATTTGATTATACATAATAAGGCACATTATCATTGTATTATGTTTCTGTGATTGCTCATTACCTCAAATACTTATGTTCTAATTGTTAGTGCTCATATTATGTTATATGTTTATAGAGGTGAATTAACCTGGACAACATTCTACCTTAAGAGGCCGGGGAGCAGCGCTCCCCGGCTCCCCGAACTTCTATTCGAACCGCAAATATGCCGGTTATATTGCTATCTCTATTTGGCTGATGACACATGATCGCGTGCAAGCGCGATAGCACAGAGTTTGTTATACAGTTTGGTCTTGTTCCGTGAATAACAAAAATGATGAATGAAAAATGTTGTGTTTTTAACTTCGTGTTGTTATTCTGTAACGACAATATAGGCTATGTTCCTGATCAATTAGTACGTGAGATATCGTTGGTTTTAATATGAAACAAATAAGGAGAAAACAATATGTCATTTATGTCGTAAAAACATGCGAAACGCAATGTGCTTACATTTAATTTTGGGAAAGTATTTTGAAAAGATAATTATCCAGGGACCTAGATAAATGCAAGTTCAATCTTAATAATCGCATAATATGGTGGAAATATTCTCGAATTACAAATTATTTTGGTACCTATTACGTTTGTATGGGCAATTCGCCCTCCGCCAGCCCGTTAATGATGTTAGCAATAAGTTACCTAACTACTGTTAAAAATCAAAAATCAATCAGTATAAATTTGATTAGCTTTTTGATTGTTTTATAGTGCCAGAATCGTTTACGCGGATGGGCCGTGAAAATGTAGCAGACAGACCGACAGACTCTAGTTTTTAGGGTTCCGTAGCCAAATTTGGCAAAAACGGAACCCTTATAGATTCGTCATGTCTGTCTGTCTGTCTGTCTGTCTGTCTGTCTGTCTGTCTGTCTGTCCGTCCGTATGTCACAGCCACTTTTTTCCGAAACTATAAGAGCTATACTGTTGAAACTTGGTAAGTAGATGTATTCTGTAAACCGCATTAAGATTTTCTTACAAAAATAGAAAAAAAACAATAAATTTTGGGGGTTCCCCATACTTAGAACTGAAACTCAAAAATTTTTTTTTCATCTAACCCATAGGTGTGGGGTATCTATGGATAGGTCTTCAAAAACCGGCCAAGTGCGAGTCGGACTCGCGCACCGAGGGTTCCGTACTCAAGAAGTAGGTATAAATTATTACCTTTGTTAATGAACCGCAAAACTAACTTTGTTTGTAGAGGTTTACTGTTAATATCAAAAAATTACGTTTGTTGTATGGGAGCCCCCCATTAATATTTACTTTATTGATATTTAATTATTTATTTTGAAAGGTAATATACAAGTTAATATTCTGTGAAAATTTGAACCGTCTACCTGTTACCGTTTTTAATATTGAGCAAAAAAATACGAAAAAAACACGTTTATTGTATGGGGACCCCCCTTAATATATATATTTTTTTAATTTTTAGTATTTGTTGTTATAGCGGCAACGGAAATACATTATTTGTGAAAATTTCAGCCTTCTAGCTATCACGGTCTATGAGATACAGCCTGGAGACAGACAGACAGACAGACAGACAGACAGACAGACAGACAGACAGACAGACAGACAGACAGACAGACAGACAGACAGACAGCGGAGTCTTAGTAATAGGGTCCCGTTTTTACCCTTTGGGTACGGAACCCTAAAAATGATATTGAGGTTTGCAATATCATTTTTTTCTAAACTGAATAGTTTGCGCGAGAGACACTTCCAAAGAAGTAAAATGTGTGTCCCCCCCCCGTAACTTCTAAAATAAGAGAATGATAAAACTAAAAAAAATATATGTTGTACATTACCATGCAAACTACCACCGAAAATTGGTTTGAACGAGATCAAGTAAGTAGTTTTTTTTTAATACGTCATTAATCGTAAATCGCAATTTACCTTTCATTCAATCAACTCAAATATTTAAAAAAAACATTTAATTTAAAACTTACTACAGGTTTGTACGGAACCCTCGGTGCGCGAGTCCGACTCGCACTTGGCCGGTTTTTATTATCTTATTTAGTATAGATTCGGATTTCCTATTTCCCACCCACTCGTAGAGATAAAGTTCTCAGGGAAATTTCTCCAATAAATTGCGCGACGATTGTTATCTACTTAATGCAAAGATATCAAATCATCAGATAACATTGTATTTTATTTTATCAACAAAATTAAATAACTTTCGTTCGTCAGTGATAATGATAAATAATAATATGTATTATGTCACTACAGTGTCAAAATGAGCAAGTTTGTATTATATTCTGTTGTATCGGATGAGTATTACGAAATTGCTCTTTTTGACTTTTTAGTCTAGACCATATAAAGCTAGTGGACCCCAACAATAATTCCTCAGGCGACGAAACTTTCCAGTAGGTATGTCAGCTTAGCGTTTTAAATTGAATTGAAATTTTGGAAAAGATAAAAGATTGTGTATTTGTTTAGTGATGAAGGTTTAATTAGGCTTATATTTGACTCATTCGATGTATTCCACTCGGTTCGTTTGGCGGGGATACGCCACATTGGAATAATTTGCATAAATAAAAAATATTTTGACGTTTGAAAGTTAGTCTCCTGCCGGCAGACTCAGCAATTATTAAATACTTTTGTGTTTAGATCGCAATTTGATTTAGAGCTTAGCAGTAGCAACTGCAGTCTGATCAAATGATTAATTTATTGTTGTTGTGATGCTTTGGCCAAATTTTATACTTTTGTTTATATAAAATCTCTCGTGAAACCACTACACGTTGTTACCATTCGCTCGTGCACGTTTTGAAGAGAGTACAAACATATTTTAAAAGTAATTTTAAATTATTTGCCTACTTCTGGAATTATGCTTATAAATTTGATGAATTAAAAGTATTTTATAAATATCCAATAAAAAATCAGAGAGGAAGTAGGGTTTTTTATGCTTAAATATTCAATTGGTTTTAGGTTTGATAGTAAAATCGATTTAATTAACGATGTTCTGTATGTCTATTTCTTTAAATATATTTCGGTTTTGAGTGTAAATATACTACCTACTATTAATTTAAAAATAAATCGAAAAAATATTCAGGCAAGAAATTACGTATGTTTTTTTTGATATTCCTGTATAAGTTTTGGTTCATACCATACTACAACCCTGCCAAGTTTCAACGACTGAATTTAATGCGGGGTTCTCTATACAACGAACCGTCCCATTGCCTAGACTATTGGAGATAGATTTCTAATAATATCTAAGCATTATAACGAGTAAAACTAGAATGATTGTTTAGTTTTTTTTTTCGATTAAGTAGTCTAGTCGATAGAGTAGTAGTAGTATCTTTGTCTGTGGAATTCCTTTAGACGCTTTAGATTCCTTGTTCATTGGAGCGTAGCTGAGTGAAGTCGCTTGAGCTTCGGCCAATTAGATTATTGAGAGATGACGTGTTAAAATTATTATCAGTCAACTATCACTAATTAAACTAATTGGACTGCTGAATACGTCACTGTCCTACATCGATTCAGAAGACAAGCAGCCTTATCATGGACTAGTCTTTAACTATCGATTAGTATTTATTGTCGCCGTAAAGTGTAGGACTAAACTAAACCAGTCTAAATTCACGCAATGAGAATGTGTCTGTCTGTCTGCTACGCTTTAACGGCCTATCTATTCAACCGATTTTGATGAAATTTGGTATAGTGGTAGGTAACATCCCGGGGACATAGGGTACTTTTTATCCCGGAAAATTAAAGTTCCCGCGGGAATCAAAAAACCTCAATCCATCATCGCCTCATCTAGTATTTTTATATGTAACTAAGTACCTAACTATTCCATAAATTTTGTAAACATATTAGTCAAATTATACAGAATGCGTGTTTATCATTCACAACGTAACTTGAGATTCAAGATAAATAAAGCTCTGTAGGCTTACTACCATCGCTTAAAGCAGTATTATTTTGAAATTGACGTTTTATAGACGTACCTTGAATTATCTATAATAAGAATTATAATCCTGAAACAAGAGCGTCAATAAGATTAAAATAATACTGCTCTAAGCGATGGTAGTAAGCCCCCTGTTATATAAGGATATTCCCTGTCGTATGGTGCAATATTGTATTACATTTTAATTATCTATGAACTAGCAGTTGCACACGACTTCAGCCACGATAAATGTGAATCAGTTTTTGTTAGGTATTCATGAATAGGTATTCCACCTGATGTTTTAAATATTTTAATATCGGTGAAAACCGCTTTGGAATACACTAGAAATAGACGAACGCGGATGGGGACTTACGTAGTTAAGGCGCATACCTCAAATCAATAAATTCAAACCTAATCCGCAGGGTCTGCCCACACATAAATCTAGCCGAACTCCACGGAATCAAAAGTCTAAGGAACCTTTCAAAAGAAACTGCCTCCGAACCGGGAACAGGCGAGAAAACCACCCATATTCACATTCTCGCCTCTTCTCGGAATTTCATTGGCACTCTGCTTTTTAAGCGAAGTTATCTCAATTTCAAACGTAAGCTTATTGACCGTTTCATTTTAAGCTACACATATATATAAATTTTATCAAACTCAAAATTAAGCACGATTTTCATTTGAAGTGGTTTGGACAAATATTAAATGAGCGCAGTAGGCGCTATTTTTGTTATTAATACTATAAAGAAATGATAAAATATAAACAATCAACCCCAAAAAGTACAAGTGAATGTAATTAAAATTATTGGAAGTACGGCTACCACTGCTACTACGTAACGATACCATTCATTAATTACCTTTGGAATCTTATTCACATTTTTATTAAATGTTTTTTTTTGTGAATCACTGGATATTGAACTATCATCATCATCATCATCACTACAGCCTATTAACGTCCCACTGCTGGGCACAGGCCTCCACTCTCATAGGAGAGCGGGAATTAGAGCTTAGACCCACCACGCTGCTCCATTGAACTATAGTGTTATATATTTTTGGAATCTACTCATCATTTTCTAGATGATGATTATATAGTTAATCTTATTTTCGAAAAAACAATCATCTTTAGTCTTTAATGCGGAACCATGGTCACCCCATCAATTTTTTTTAAACTTTTACTAGCCTATGTCACCCGGAATATGCTAGGGATTTTAACGATACCTCCTTTATCAACATCGGTTTAGGCGTATAGAAGTTATACAATATACATACATACATACATACATGAACCCTGAAAACAATTTACTCCTTTTTTCAGGCAGTCGTATAAAAAATAACACTTACCAAGTTCCCAGGAGCCAAGATGTCGATGGACTCTTTCCTAGTTTTCAATATGGAACACTGTCTTTTTAGCAATCCGACGTCGTTGTTAAGAATGGCTAAGTGTATTGGTCTGCGAACATATTTACACGTTGTATATGTCAAGCTATGTTACGCTACGTAAATACGTTGTTGAACGATATAATCAATTGATTGTTTAATAATATAGTATAACGAAAACATCTGCTATGTAAGACAGCAGATGACTTGTATAATAACTTTCAGATGCGACTGTCTTGGAGCTCTGGCACTCGCACATCTGAGTACTCATCCAGCTGAAATTTAAACTAGTCCATGTACTTTGTACTATACTATATATTCAACGATCAATTGATCATGGACCAGTTGAAATTTCAACTGAAATTTCAGCTGGATGAGTACACAGATGTGCAAGTGCCAGAGCTCCATTTTCGTCCAGAGCAGTCGCATCTGAGAAGCTATTATACAAGTCATCTGATGTCTTGCATAGCAGACGTCTTGTATTGCAAATGCTCGATCGCACGACCAGTCGAAGTGGTCGCGACTGCTCAAGCTGCATCGGGTATGGCAACGAAAGGAATATTGTAGTTTGCTATACAGTCATACAGTAAGCCTACAGCCATGACTGCCTTAAACTGCCCATGTATTGCCACTCTTAGCGACTTGATATTGCAAGCGTACCAGGCGCGTGGAAGGGACGCTAAAGTGTATACCGCTAAAGTGTATACCGTTCTTCAGTGGAACAAAATCAACAAACGCCCGCGCCGCGGTGGTAATGCCGATTGCGCTTCATGTATTTTGTGTTTAGCGTCCTGACTACTGACGCGCACCTAGAGCGCTTGCTATAATTTATACTATCTACATTCTACACAATCAAGTAACTATAGTTATAGTTATATAGTTACTCAAACACAAACGAAACCTCTCGGATTCAAGCAGGCAACATCATAGCGATCATCGTTCATGACATAAAATCATGTCAACATCGCCGGCCCACTACAGAGCACGAGTCACCTTTCACCACGCTGGCTAAGTGTGGATTATCAGACACGCACCATAGTGAACATTATGAAGAACTCTCAGGCATGCAGGTTTTCTCACAACGTTTGCCTTCACCTTCAAGTGATATTTTAATTCCTTAAAACTGGCATAACGTAAGAAAAAGAAGTTCATGTCTGAGGATCGAAACCCCAACTACACACTAGGCTATGAACACTATTGTACCACCGCCATACATGCCATCAAATACATATAAAGCTGACCCTAAACCTATGGGTGACTTATCAATCTATTTAGATGGTACGAAGTAACACAAAACAGCAGGGTTATCTGTGCCCCCACACATTAGTTCTCCAGTCACCCTTTCACTTCTCTCGCTGTAGGAAGTTTCACGTCTTGTTTAAGCATGTGTATGTCGTTAGTATAGTTACAGTTGTAAAATAACACCTAAATACTATTTGATGAATAATTTACATTACTTTTTTCAATATCTCTCCTTTAGGGCAACTTCAGATAACTACATAATAATCTATTATTCTATTTTATGGTTGGTACAATCATTGTTACACAATATTGATCAATCAGCAAAACTGCGTAGTTATAATCTTGATATGTGTACATAATAGCAATATTACGGCTCAGGGAATCCCCTAACAATTTTGTAACTACTGCATTCCTTAAATGAGCCTGTGTAACCTTCAATAGAACAAACATAAAATATATGAGTTTGTACTAGGTAAAGTATCCATAGTTATTTTGGTGATTTTAATTAATATGATGTTTGTATAATATTACAGATGGGTAACTCAGGAGAGATAGATAAAAAAGATATGTATCAATCCGTTCCCACTAATCACTCTTTGTATCCATTCACATCCGAATGTATCAGTGTATCACTGTATCTTTACAACTCATTCTCTCACGGCGTCTTTTTCTATCTGTCTCGCAACCGTGACTACGATGCACTCGTGTCTCGTTCTATTATACCACTAAGTTATATACAAGTGTCTCTTTCGCACCTCCTTATTTGAAATCGTCTATCGTGCTTAGACATCTCTTTCGCACCTCCCTCGCATTGACCATAATAAATTGACAGCACGACAGGTAAATTGGTAAAGGTAAGGTAAGGTAAATAACTCTATTACTGGTGGGTAGGGCTCAAAGTCCGCGGTACGTGTACATTTAGGTTTTATACTGGTTTTAGTTGTACGTGTATTTGCCTTTAAAAAGTTTTAGTAAACTATGTAAACTAATTTCGGTCATAAAACCATCGGAATTAGGATCTATTCTGGATATAAAAAAAGTAAAAAGAGAGATTTGCGATTTTCAAAATTAAACTTAATATTATTTAATATTAGTTGGCTTCATTACTTCAACCTTGACCTACGTATGGTATGGTTCGGGATCAGGAGTAATATTCCAAGTATGTTCGTAGGTACTTACAGTTTGACTGTTTAATTTAAAGTTCAAAGTCAAAGTCAAAGTCAAAATAACGTTTATTCAATTTAGGTAGGTATACTACACTTATTGACGTCGAGTTTTTTATAATATATATATAATTTTAAATGTAACCTACCTACTTATGTACCTACTTATCTATCGCTCTCACTGATATGGTATAGTGGATTGAGTTGCGCGAGCCGCGAAGCGACAAGTGATTGGTGTGCGAAAGCGTGAGCTGCTGATACATAAGGATATAAAGATACAAAAGAGTGATACATATCCCCGTGATCGAAAGATACATATCTATCTTTTCTTCTTAGTGATACATTTTGCCCATGTCTATATAATATAATAAGTATATAAAATGAGATGTATGCTTAACCAGACAAAGTTAAATGTATAAGTTAATAATAAAATACTTAAGAACTTAAGTAAAATAAAATATATAGAATTCTGAAAAATGAGGATAAATTTTGAACGTAGAAGATATAGGTAGGTAAGTACTTATATATTATATACTTAGGTATACAACCATTTCATAGGCAGTCAAAGAAAAAGAATAAACCAAAATAACTAAGTACTAATTGCATATGAAGCAGGCAATTTGTTTCTTATAGAAAACATATATCCTGGGTAAGTAATATACAGCTAAGGCAATAATTATTAACTTCATATACTTTATATTTCAAGTAATAAAAATGTACTCACAAATTACCCTCCTCATCAGGTAATAAGCAAAATATCCAATCTAGATACGCTTGGTGTATCATAAGCTTATTCTGATCAGTTGGTGACAAATCTTTCAAAACCTCTGGCATGGTTAAATGAAACAGATCTGGATTTCCCCTTACCATAACTGTTGATCCATCAAACATAACAATTGTTGACATTGCAACTTGATTCTCATGATCGCTAAATTCAATATGATCATCTATATAATTATTAAGTATTGATTGAGCCTTACTTCCTAGATCAGGTAAAATTAAACTACTGCCTATGGAAAGATTTCCAACACTACCTACGTCTGAAATATTACTGTCCTCATCAACTATTAGTTTTAATTCAGGTAATGAATCGCTATAACTTTCTCTTTGTGTAATATCTTTGTCAATATCGTAACTGGTCTCTGTATCGTCAATTTCAAGTTTTATATCTTTAATAATTTTATCACTAATTGATTCTGTTTCTATACTGAGGTTTTCATCTTCGACTTTAATATCCTCTATTTTCTTCAAGTCATCTGGATGTATGACAACCTTCTTTGGAACAGATTCAAGTTTTGGTTCTTGCTGCACTACATATGATCTGACTTTATTGCGTCTATTATGTTTTAATTTTTGCCTCTGTTTCTCTTTAATTAAATCCGTACGTGACGACTCGTAGGTCTGTGTGTAGACTGTAGAAACTTTCTTTTGGTCAATTCCATTGAGACATAGTAATGAGAAGATACCTTTAACTTTCAACTCTTGGTTGATAACACAACACAGGGAAGCAAACACTTGATCATAATTATCTTGTCCAATCAATTGAACCACTGCATCCGATGACAATTTAACAATAGAACGATTATGCCCAGTGTACGACGCGGTTGTCCGACTACTGCTAATCCGAAGATCCAAACTGTTGATAATAAGCAGGTCAGGGTATTTCCCCTTGAAAAAGTCACCCTCAGTCGCGTTGTAAACTATATCCTCCTTTATTATACTTCCCGAAACACCGGGAATACACCGAAACATACCATAATTCGAATTCGGGGCCTGTTTTATTTCACTCTTTTTAATACTAACGAAAGGAAGTTTATGTATAATTCTAGGCTTTTTATATTCTGTTTGTGCGCCTGACATAATGGATTATGCAGAGTTCTTAAAAATTTTGTTCAATACCATAATGTTTCATTTTTATCACAATTTGAAACCATTAATATTTTGAAGCGCACTTTAATCACCATCTGATCACCATTTGCGGACTCCCGACTCGATGCATTCGAATTTTTAATTGCAACTTGCAACTTGAAAAATAATGCGGGGTAACCTACGGGGCAAAGAGTACTATTCACTAGATGCTCACTTGTCTCTGTTTTAAGGGGTAACCCCCTGCTGCAGTCACCACAGAGTAATATTATAGAGTACCAACTCGAGCAGAGACAATTAAAGACCATGGAACTTTTTTTTAAATTTGTTTTTAAATCTGTGGTTTTACCACAGATTTATAAAGGGGGGTTTTACGGTTCTTCATAGAGTAAGAATATATAGCATAAAGTAGGCACTGTAATAATAATACCACATGCATGATGACTGATTTTGAAAAATGGTCAGATTATGTTCGAAAGTATCTACTATTTCGAAAAAATATCTTATTTCAGAAGAAAAATAGGGTTTGATAGATAAAATTGGCATTTTAAATTTAAATTTTAAAATTCACGCCAAAACGCTTGGCGGTGTCATGGCGTCATTTGTGATGTCACTATTGTTTTTACCAATGTACTCTGTGCTGTGTCACAGAGTACGTACAGAGGGGAAGCTTCAACGGCTCGCGGCGACTTCACCCATACATAGCGCAACGATGTGTGCGTGAGCTCTCACCGACACATTCACCGACACGCCGTCTGGGTACGCGACGCCTCAGTCCGGGTACGAACGTAAGGGCTGACGATCGAGCGTTTAATCTAATTTTGAATTAAAAATAAAACTATAAGATTTATTTATGTAAATAGTGTTGTTTCAACAAAAATGCCGAATATTTGCAGTTTGCTTGAAAAGTTCCAAAGACAATAACGATGTTTCCTATTTTTCATACCCGAGAGCTGTATAGAAGTAAGTACCTTTCTAACCTTGTGAACGATTTTCTCGGAAACCAATGAACCTATTTTTATGATTTTTCGATTAAAATCGATGTTTAGGACTCCCTGGGGTTACAAAACAGGAAACTGGTACCAAAGTTTTAAAAAATCAGCGCCATTTTGAAATTCTTTGTTAATTAACCGATTTCGTTCAAAATCGATATTTAGGACTCCCTGGGGTTACAAAACAGGAAACTGGTACCAAAGTTCTAAAAAATCAGCGCCATTTTGAAATTCTTTGTTAATTAACCGATTTCGTTCAAAATCGATATTTAGGACTCCCTGGGGTTACAAAACAGGAAACTGGTACCAAAGTTTAAAAAAAACAGCGCCATTTTGAAATTCGTTGTTAATTAACCGATTTCGTTCAAAATCATTATTTAGGACTCCCACGGGTTACAAAACAGGAAACTGGTACCAAAGTTTAAAAAAATCAGCGCCATTTTGAAATTCTTTGTTAATTGACCAATTTCGTTCAAAGCCGATATCTGAGAATCCCTGGTATTATAAAACGGGAAACTGGTACCAAAGTTTAAAAAAAACAGCGCCATTTTGAAATTCTTTGTTAATTAACCGATTTCGTTCAAAATCGATATTTAGGACTCCCTGGGGTTACAAAACAGGAAACTGGTACCAAAGTTTAAAAAAATCAGCGCCATTTTGAAATTCTTTGTTAATTGACCGATTTCGTTCAAAATCGATATTTAGGACTCCCTGGGGTTACAAAACAGGAAACTGGTACCAAAATTTAAAAAAATAAGCGCTATTTTGAAATTCTTTGTTAATTAACCGATTTCGTTCAAAATCGATATCTGAGAATCCCTGGTATTATAAAACAGGAAACTGGTACCAAAGTTTAAAAAATCAGCGCCATTTTGAAATTCTTTGTTAATTAACCGATTTCGTTCAAAATCGATACTAAACAGGAAACTGGTACCAAAGTTTAAAAAAATCAGCGCCATTTTGAAATTCTTTGTTAATTGACCAATTTCGTTCAAAGCCGATATCTGAGAATCCCTGGTATTATAAAACGGGAAACTGGTACCAAAGTTTAAAAAAAACAGCGCCATTTTGAAATTCTTTGTTAATTAACCGATTTCGTTCAAAATCGATATTTAGGACTCCCTGGGGTTACAAAACAGGAAACTGGTACCAAAGTTTAAAAAAATCAGCGCCATTTTGAAATTCTTTGTTAATTAACCGATTTCGTTCAAAATCGATATTTAGGACTCCCTGGGGTTACAAAACAGGAAACTGGTACCAAAGTTTAAAAAAATCAGCGCCATTTTGAAATTCTTTGTTAATTGACCGATTTCGTTCAAAATCGATATTTAGGACTCCCTGGGGTTACAAAACAGGAAACTGGTACCAAAATTTAAAAAAATAAGCGCCATTTTGAAATTCTTTGTTAATTAACCGATTTCGTTCAAAATCGATATCTGAGAATCCCTGGTATTATAAAACAGGAAACTGGTACCAAAGTTTAAAAAAATCAGCGCCATTTTGAAATTCTTTGTTAATTAACCGATTTCGTTCAAAATCGATATTTAGGACTCCCTGGGGTTACAAAACAGGAAACTGGTACCAAAGTTTAAAAAAATCAGCGCCATTTTGAAATTCTTTGTTAATTGACCGATTTCGTTCAAAATCGATATCTGAGAATCCCTGGTATTATAAAACGGGAAACTGGTACCAAAGTAAATAAAAAACAGCGCCATTTTGAAATTCGTTGTTAATTAACCGATTTCGTTCAAAATCATTATTTAGGACTCCCACGGGTTACAAAACAGGAAACTGGTACCAAAGTTTAAAAAATCAGCGCCATTTTGAAATTCTTTGTTAATTAACCGATTTCGTTCAAAATCGATATTTAGGACTCCCTGGGGTTACAAAACAGGAAACTGGTACCAAAGTTTTAAAAAATCAGCGCCATTTTGAAATTCTTTGTTAATTGACCGATTTCGTTCAAAATCGATATCTGAGAATCCCTGGTATTATAAAACAGGAAACTGGTACCAAAGTTTAAAAAAATCAGCGCCATTTTGAAATTCTTTGTTAATTAACCGATTTCGTTCAAAATCGATATTTAGGTCTCCCTGGGGTTACAAAACAGGAAACTGGGACCAAAGTTTAAAAAAATCAGCGCCATTTTGAAATTCGTTGTTAATTAACCGATTTCGTTCAAAATCATTATTTAGGACACCCACGGGTTACAAAACAGGAAACTGGTACCAAAGTTTAAAAAATCAGCGCCATTTTGAAATTCTTTGTTAATTAACCGATTTCGTTCAAAATCGATATTTAGGACTCCCTGGGGTTACAAAACAGGAAACTGGTACCAAAGTTTAAAAAAATCAGCGCTATTTTGAAATTCTTTGTTAATTGACCGATTTCGTTCAAAATCGATATCTGAGAATCCCTGGTATTATAAAACAGGAAACTGGTACCAAAGTTTAAAAATATCAGCGCCATTTTGAAATTCTTTGTTAATTAACCGATTTCGTTCAAAATCGATATTTAGGACTCCCTCCATACATACATACTTTTATACATCCATAAATACATTGCAAGTTAAATAAAATGTTGTAATAATAGTCGACGTAAAACTGTTTTTGCGATAGTAAATTACGGTGCCATCTATTAACATTATTGTGAAGTTATGTTAAAAATACTGATGTTCATTAAAAAAGAAATAATTTCGTTTGTTTGTAATATTTAAGTATTTTGTTGTTCAATTTCAGGATATAACTGTAATTATACATTATATAACTATTATATAATATTTCCTTAAATTGTCGACATGCATCAGGTGACAACCCTAGCAGAATAGGTATACATTTTCGACTTTGTTAGGAAGCTTCCCCTCTGGTCGGATATATACTCGTGTGGCTGTGTGCAGTAAACAATAGTGTGATTGTCAAAGCTCGAAAACAAACAATTGTGACGTCATTTGCTTCTTGGTGTTTTATCCAATATGGCGGATTGCTCTATTTTATAGTTTTATTTTATCAAAATAAATAGCAATCTTACTCGAAATATAATAAAAAAATAGTTTTTTATATTCCATTAATCCTATTTCATTAGATAAATCCATAATTTCATTGGTTAGTGTCATCATGCCTATTAGTGAGCCAAATGAGTATAAATATTGGATATAATCAGGCGGAACTATGCGGAAGTTCATGATTTAGCAAGAAAAGATTACAATTATTTTGCTTTAATTGCCAACAGAAAAAATTCTGTATGGTCAAGCATGCAGTTACAAGCAAAGCACCGATTACCTTCCCTACCAAGCAAGAAAGCTAAGAGTACTAGTTATTATTCTGTGGCTAAGGCAGGCCTGTGTCACTCCGCGTGTAGGTATTAAAAATTTAGTAGGTATTAAAAGTATTTGGAATTAGAGGGCCTGCTTTAAGATGGATTGAATCTTTTTTATCTGACAGGATGCAATGTGTCGAAGTAGAAAGCCTGAATGAAAAAAATGAAATAATTAATGTTAGATCCAAATATGTAGCAAATAGATATGGAGTGCCGCAAGGCACAATATTAGGGCCACTGCTTTTTTTTATTTTATATTAATGACTTACCTCACATAACTAATCATAACATGACACTATTTGCTGATGACATTTCGATCACATTGACATGTAATAATAATGACATTAATAAATTCGAATCTGACATTAATTATACTTTAGAATCAATAATAGAATGGCTTAAAAATAATAACTTACACATTAATTTAAGTAAAACAAATTTTATTCAATTTAGAAATTACAACAAAAAGCCACTTAAACTAAATATTAATTATAAAGGCGAAAAAATTAATGAAGTAGAGAAATGTACATTTCTGGGCATACAAATAGATGAACATTGCTCCTGGCAGTACCATGTAGATAGTGTGTGTAATAGGCTGAATAGGTTTGTCTTTGTTTTACGCAGACTAACTAAAACGGCTAGTACTCATACCGCTCTCACAGCATATCACGGATACGTCTCCTCGGTTCTACGTTATGGCCTTGTTATCTGGGGAAATTCAACAACAGCAAATAGGGCATTTTTAGTTCAAAAAAAATGTCTCAGAGCCATTCTAGGCATTGCACCATATGATTCGTGTAAGCTGGCATTTATAAAATTTAAGGTTCTGCCGCTACCGTGCATGTATATTTTAGAAATGTCCAAATTTGTCAAAATGAATATGCACCACTTCACAGCCATGCGTGACACACAGCAGACACGATCAATGAGAAACCCAGATAAACTAGTTCTTACGACGCACCCTCAAACAACGCTTTTTAATAAAAACTGTTATGCTATGGCAATAAAAATATTTAATAAATTGCCATCCGATATAAAAAAACTTCCCTTAAAATATTTTTCGCTTAAACTTAAAAAATGGCTACAAGGGAAAAATTTTTACTCATTGGAAGAATATTTTCAGTAAGTATGTTAATAAACGGTTCTGACATTTTCACTTTTGACATTCGTATTTATTAAGAGGTATAATACGGGTATATTATAACATACATGACTAATAATTTTGACATTGTAATTAAATTATTGACTTTAAACTTCATTGTAGGTAGGTACTAAGTATTTATTTTTATTAAAAATGTAAATTAACTTGTATGTAGGTATTTTAATAATAAAATATTATTGTTGGTTTCTTAATTAAGAATTTAGAAGAATAAATATTAAGTATGAGTGTAAATGTAGGTAAATCGTATAGTAAGAATGTAATGTAATATGATAATAAAATCACTTTATATCATAACCTATAAATAATATTTGTACGCCGGTTTGGCTAATATGTTGGGACTATGTAACTGAATTTTTAATACAGTTGCTCAAAAAGTGGCGTATTGCAGGGACGTATAGCGTTCGGGATGTGGGCTATTACATACTCGTGCTTTTTTTTTACCTTTCCCGAACTCGTGCGTTCTCTTTGCCAACCGTCAAAATAATGTCTATTAAAAAGAAAAACCAACCATGAAGTTTTTACTAAAAAAAATCATAGAAGTTTTTATGATTCATGCAAATACGTATATTTCTAAAAAGAAGCTACTAATTTGTTTCAATATCAGATTTAATGATTTGATTGAATGAGTTTGGTTAGGTTTCATTTCATTTCATCTCATTAAATTTCATTTTCATTTCATATCAATAAAAAAATTATACTGAAGACTTGGCTGTATGGGCATAGTTCCCTTTGCCTACCAGAATGGGTGAAGAAAAAAAAACTCTGCTTATATTCTACGGTTGGCGCCATTTTCTAGAAATTTTCTTTGCGAGTTTAGTTGTTTGTTGCACAAAATGAGTCATTTCGACCCTAGTTTTTTTGAATTAACTAACACCACCGGAACTCAGTATAATTGCACAAAATGCTTCGGAGAACATTTTACCGGAAAAGTCAAAAAGTCGCTACATATCTACATACGACGAACTTATTGCGTGGAGGGAAGAGAAAAAAGCAAATAGTTTTTCAGAAAATGTTATGTTGGCATACTTCTCCGAACTCTCAGCAAAATTAAAACCTTCTACGTTATGGTCGAGGTTTTCGATGATAAAAAGTATGCTGAAAATAAGGAACAACGTGGATATAAGTGAATACCCAAAATTAAATGCTTTCTTAAAACGACAATCAGACGGTTTTACAAGTAAAAAGTCGAAAATATTAACATCGAATGAAGTGGAAAGGTTTTTGAACGAAGCTCCCGATGATCGTTATTTAGCCACAAAGGTAATTTATTAATAAGTGCTAATATTTTTCTTTAGTATTCAGTTTACGAAACCGCAAAATACAGTCAATACATTATTTTAAAAAATATTAATCAAATTCCTTTTTTTGTAGGTTGCTGATTTTTGGCGTTGTTGGAGCTTGCCGCAGAGAGGAGTTAGCCAATATTACTTTAAAAGATATTGAAGCCCATGGAGAAATGCTACTAATCAAGATTCCGAACACAAAAAATAAGATACCGAGAAGCTTTGTTGTTGAAGGAGATTTTCTTAGAATAGTGCAAAAATATATGAATCAGCGGCTATTCTATTCTATTCCAAAAGAAATAGCTATGTTTCTTGGTCTGCCGGATGCTGAGTATTATACTGGGCACAGCTTCAGGAGGACCTCTGCTACATTATTGGCAGATTCAGGAGCCAATTTGACGTCCTTAAAGCGACTAGGAGGTTGGAAATCAGACAAAGTTGCAGAAAGCTATATAGGTGATTCATTAAACAACAAACTAGAAACTGGGAAAAAGATCACACACTCCATTAATTTAAGGTCCAGTCCGTCTCCTTCACATGTTGCAGAGAACGTTCGTCCATCTACCTTCGTTGATAATGATAATAATTCATCAGATCCAACTCCATCAACTAGCAAACGCCATTGTATGACAAATATACATGAACAATCATACGAAATTAATAATAGTTTGTCTCAAACAGTAAATATGCAACCTAAAACTTCCCCAGTTAGTATAAAAAACTGTACCAATTTCAATGTATATGTGAATTATAACTTTTATAAGAAATAAATGTTAAGTTAGTTGAGTTTATTGTGTTTTTATTATTTTATTAAATTGCTTCATTTTTTCGCAACTGTATTAAAAATAGTCGTTCAGTACACGTGCGGAACCGTCATTGCAACTTGTTCCGACTGTCAACCCTCGCCTTCGGCTGCGCCTCGGCTCGGGTAGACATTTGTCGGAACTCTTTGCAATGACAGCCTTTCCACACTTGTAATGAAATTGTACTATAACCATCTTATATATAATTGTACACATATTATGCAAATAAAGTATCTGAATCTGAATCTGAAAACATACATACAGGCGGCGGCCATTGCGCAAGGGCCAATCTAGTAGGCTGCCGCAAGCGAAAAAAGACACGCGCGCGCGCTATTTGTTGTAAAAAGATACTGTGCAGTATTTAATTGATCGAAATTTAACTTTTTTTGATTGCCTAAAGACGCTGACAGGTAAAATCTACTTTGATTGGATTACATTATGTTCCTATTTGAAATGAAATTAATTCAAACTACAAACCCTTTCTCCCCTTGTTGAACAAAGTACTAATCCAATACCCTAAAAGTATTTAAAAGTACAATAAAAAGACATTTAGTTGACGTTGCCCGCCACAAGTAGGAGTAAACGCTCGTGCTGTGCGCTAGATGGCGTAAGTAGTTTCTCAAAGTAAGCAACCCTAGTCCGCGGCTCTTTCAATACGTATAACCACGTATAAATTATTATGAACCGTAGTCCAGTGAATTAAGGCCCATATTCCCTCAAAAAAAATTTGGTAGGTATGTAAATGAACACGTGCTCGACTGGAACGCGAGCTAAATTAAATCATATTGTTTATCAGATTGAGTACATATTTCTTTGAAAACCATTGCGAAGTAAAGCTTCTGTACCTAGTACTAGTTATTATTCTGTGGCTAAGGTAAGTAAGTTCCCAAGCAAGCAATGCCACCACCACCCACATGCACCACCCTGCTGGCATATAGACCAACCACTGAGACCAACTCACTGTTACTTGAGGAAATATGGTTCAAAATTATTATAAAGTTATAAACATGCATCGAATTGTATAAACTGGGGGGACATAGAACATTAAAACTCAATAAAAACACACAACACACTTACACACTATAGGACCTATGAGTTATCAAATCTACCAAAAAAGAAAGACAGTAGACCTATACACCGTTTCACATTTCATTTCTTAGGTATTTAATTTTGTAGAAAAATGACTTACTTTTTGAAGTGAACTGCACTTGATCTATTGTATCTAGGACCTAAGTCAGGAAACTCCAAAACATTTATTAACAAACTAGATGATGCCCGCGACTTCGTCCGCGTGGATTAAGGTTCTTTGATTCCCGCGGGAACTCTTTAACTTTCCGGGATAAGAAGTAGCCTATGTCCTTCCCCGGGATACGAACTATCCCTATACCAAATTTCATCAAAATCAGTTGAATAGATGGGCCGTGAAAGCGTAGCAGACAGACACACTTTCGCATTTTTAATATTAGTATGGATTTTTAGGTTAGTCCGTGTTAGTCACGCTCATTTTATATGTAGGGTCATTTAATTAATAGGTCAATTGTCTGACCAATTTTTTGCATTTTGGCAATGTCGTTTTTCTTGCGGCCCTGGATTCAACTCCTTTAAGGTCTTAAAATCAGTGACACTAGCGACACAGTAAGATTGTAATTTGAGGGAATTCCCTATATCTTTTAGCTTGAAAAATATAGGTACTTAATACATAACACACCATGGAGGTAGGAAATTAGTGACTTAAGCGCTTTATACACGGTCCATCTTGCTGTACGTTAGCTCAAGGCCGCGGTGCTGGATGTAGCATACAGACTATCGTGCGCGCATCAAGCGTGAGCAGAATAGATCGAACGAATTGAGAGGACGTGTTTTTAATTTATTTAAAATGCCACCTGTTTTATCAAAACGCCAAAAAATTTGAGTTCTTCTGGTGTTGTCAGCAGCAGCAGAAGAGAGGAAAAAAAATAGCAAGAGGTTTTGGATGAAAAAAAATTATCATAAACGTGCAAAGTATACTCAAATAAATGTTAAAAAAAACAAATACTTAAAAAAATATAAAATAAAATCTTGAAAGTGTTTCACGATCCATTTTGACATGCAGTCACCTTGCGAAACAAGCTCTAAATGTTAAGAACGCATTTCCGAAACGGATAGGTATGAAATCGCTCTACTACACATGTTTCATTCCCACGCACACACATGCACGGATAAGCTGCGTTGAATCCACTTTTATCGATAGTCGATACTTCGTTATATTATTAGTTATTGTTTTATCTGTTTTTTATTTCCGGACTTCGGGCTCGTTTTGTTATTTATAATCATAATGAGATCTTAGCTCAAGACCTGGTGGAGTGACCTGAAAGTATACTTCGACAACTACTACTGGAACTCCTAGACGCGTAGAGCTAGGTGTATCGAATTTGGGCTCATTTTGTTAGTTATGATGAGATCTTACCTCAAGACTTGTTGGAGTGACCTGAAGGTATACTTCGACGACTACTCCTGGAACTCCTAGACGCGTAGAGCTAGGTGTATCGAATTTGGGCTCGTTTTGTTAGTTATGATGAGATCTTACCTCAAGACTCGGTGGAGTGTCCTGAAAGTATACTTTGATATCAACTACTGGAACTCCTAGACGCATAGAGCTAGGTGTATCGAATTTGGGCTCGTTTTGTTAGTTATGATGAGATCTTACCACAGAACTTGGTGGGGTGACCTGAAGGTATACTTTGACATCCACTACTGGAACTCCTAGACGCGTAGAGCTAGGTGTATTGAATTTGGGCTCGTTTTGTTAGTTATGATGAGATCTTACCACAGAACTTGGTGGAGTGACCTGAAGGTATACATCGACATCCACTACTGGAACTCCTAGACGCGTATACCTTCAGGTCACTCCACCAAGTTCTGTGGTAAGATCTCATCATAACTAACAAAACGAGCCCAAACTTGATACACCTAGCTCTACGCGTCTAGGAGTTCCAGTAGTGGATGTCGAAGTATACCTTCAGGTCACTCCACCAAGTTCTGTGGTAAGATCTCATCATAACTAACAAAACGAGCCCAAATTCGATACACCTAGCTCTACGCGTCTAGGAGTTCCAGTAGTGGTTGTCAAAGTATACCTTCTGGTCACTTCACCAAGTTCTGTGGTAAGATCTCATCATAACTAGCAAAACGAGCCCAAATTTGATACACCTAGCTCTACGCGTCTAGGAGTTCCAGTAGTGGATGTCAAAGTATACCTTCAGGTCACTCCACCAAGTTCTGTGGTAAGATCTCATCATAACTAACAAAACGAGCCCAAATTCGATACACCTAGCACTACGCGACTAGGAGTTCCAGTAGTGGATGTCGAAGTATACCTTCAGGTCACTCCACCAAGTTCTGTGCTAAGATCTCATTATAACTAACAAAACGAGCCCAAATTCGATACACCTAGCTCTACGCGTCTAAGAGTTCCAGTAGTGGATGTCGAAGTATACCTTCAGGTCACTCCACCAAGTGTTGAGGTAAGATCTCATCATTACTAACAAAACGAGCCCAAATTTGATACACCTAGCTCTACGCGTCTAGGAGTTCCAGTAGTCGCCTTCGAAGCATACCTTGAGGTCATTACCACGCTCGGGGAATAGGGACTGTAATAAATGTCTAAATTCTATCAAATAATAAAATAATGTTCTGTAGGTACCATAATATTATGTACCTTATCGATATATCAGCACAGTCGATAACGTAAAATATAAATTAGTTTCGCTCAACTATTTCGTGTCCGTACAGCGATGTTTTTCGACATCAGCGACTGCTTGCAACCGACACAGGGTCCACTCTCGACGGCGGTCAAACGCAGACTAAATTACTTTGAAATCAAATAAGAGACCGAGTAAGATCAAAATAACCCTTATTTACTCTGTGTTAAGATTTACAAAGTATGTGAAAAAAATACACACGATTTTTATTTAATGACTTGTACTATTTTTAATATTTTTCTTACCTAGATTTGGAGGTGAACATATCTTCTAACAGATTGTATTTATAATGACAAAATATCGGCATAATTACAGTAAAAAATGTACCTAAAGTCACCCCTAAATCGTCAATTTTGAGTGAAGAGGTGAGGGAAAATCATTTTTATAGTATTAAAAATAAAGATTTTTTACAAAGTTATTACCAAAAATTGGAGATATAGGATCAATCTATGTATAGTGATTTTTAGTTCCATCTTATTTTGCTTGATTTAGTCACAAAATGTACTGAAAACTCCACTATCTCAAGGAATTTGCAAACGCGCCCTTAAATCTGCTGTACAGCAAGCACATTACACGATCAAGCACGCACGACCATAGATAAATATGTACCACGCAGGACCGCTCTCACGTACATCCGCCATATTCACTGTCTATCTGCAGTCTGCACGACGTTCGCTGTGGTGGGGGCGCTCGCTGGATGCAAAATTGGTCGTGGAAATCCAGCAAACAATTAATAATAATTATCGACGTACGTCAAGCCTATTCACAGTCGTTTTGAATCGTGCATCGTGCATGACCTTGGCGGGACGTACAGCAAGATGGACCGTGTATAAAGCGTTTTATCTTAAGGCTATGCCTTATGGTAAGGGCACAGACATAATCTAAATCTAAACTAATATTATAAAGAGGAAAGATTTGTTTGTTTGTAATGGATAAACTAAAAAACTACTGGACCGATTTTAAAAATTCTTTCACTTAGAGAAAGCTACTTTATCAGCGAGTATTTTGCATTTTATTTTAAAATAAATTAGAGATCCCTTCGAAAATTGCAATAATGTGAATTAAGGAAAAATTCACCTAATTAATAATTTAACTTTTTACGTTAAACCTCTATTCGTCTTTTAATTCAGACTGTCTCGTCATATTTGTCAAGAGCTCAAGACACTTTTATGTCATATTTGTCAAGACAAACATAATAAATACAAGAGAAGTTACTAAAATTTTTTTAAACATTTTAATATCTAACTGTTGTAGACAGACTGCGAAATGTCTAAAAGAGCCAGGTAAATCAACTTTATTTGTTAGTTCTAAACATAGTTCCCAGGTGAGGGCAGCGAAAATACGTCGTATTGGAGACTCAAGTGCCAAGCGTTCACAGCGGTTTGCTGACCAAAATTTGAGACCGCATGGTGGAGTTGTTCGCCTCAGTGCCGACTGACCATTATTGGGTTGGGTATGGACTATTTTGATCAAGTGCTACCCGTGCGAAGCCGGGGCGGACCGTTAGTAATAAATAAATCTGTGGGTAAGGGTGTAGGGGACAAACTTCCCTTTATTAAGTCTGACAAACTGCATAGTGCATTAGTAACTTATCATGCAAAAGATGTCTGTCTCTGTCCACACCTCTCGACATGCTGCGGGACATCCGACATTTGTGTCGTATGAAAACGAGGCTTCACACGTTACAGTTTAAAATATGTAGGTAAATGTGGTTTAAATATACACCTACCTATCTACTAGATTACATAGAATTATTAAGTACTTAGGTACCTACTTTCCTAAAATACCTACTAGGTCTTCAGATTTCAAGTATACCTATTAAAATTGTCGAATTCGATATTCAGAAAAGTAATATGTTCGATTTTATTCATATACATATCACTCATAATACAGAAAACATCAGCTTAATATTCCTATTTTTATACGACTGCCTGAAAAAAGGAGTATATTGTTTTCAGGGTTCATGTATGTAGGTATGTATTTATGTATGTATGTGAGTTTGTATATTCCACCATAACTTCTATACGTCTGAAGTCCTGAACCGATTTTGATAAATGAGGTATCGTTAGAATCCCTAGCTTATTCCGGGTGACATAGGCTGGTAAAAATTTAAAAAAAATTGATGGGGTGACCATGGTCCCGCATTAAAGACTTAAGTTGAAAAAAATTATTCGAAAATAAGATTAACTATATACCTAATCATCATCTAGAAAATGATGAGTAGATTTCAAAAATATATAACTCTATAGTTCAATATCCCGAGTGACACGGGCTATAAGTTTTTGAAAAATTCAATACGGGCTACGGCAGAGCAGTCGTATTTTTTAATAATTTTAATTATATTCACTTGTTTAAATTATTTATTTAGGTAGGTATATTATTCTTATTTTCATTAGTTGTTAACAGAATGAGTTTCTTGCCGGTTCTCAGTAGAATCATGGTAGAATCTGCTAGTAGGTAGTCTTGACATAGTGATACAAGTTTTCCTAAGTGAATTAGGTAAATCATTTCAAGCATGGACTTTAGTAAACACTATCAAAAATACTGCCGTGCAATATTACAAAACCAAACAGCAAGTAAGTATGTTGATTGTTGGGCATGGTAGGTACCAATGAAAACAAAATTAGTTTAAAAAATTATATTTATTATTAATATAAATGTTTTTACAAAGTTTTAAGTGTAGAGATCAAAATTCACATGTACCTATTGCTTTTTGAAGACTTAAGGGCCAGCGGCAGCATGAACTGATGAAGGCAGTCTTTTTGTTCATGTATGTAATACTAGATGATTCCCGCGACTTCGCCCGCGTAGACCAAGTTTTTTCGATTCCCGCGGGAACTCTTGAATTTTCCGGGATAAAAAGTAGCCTATGTCTTTTCCCGGGATACAACCTACCCCTGTACCAAATTTCATTAAAATCGGTTGAACAGATACATTTTTTGATTCCCGCGGGAACCTTTGAATTTTCCGGGATAAAAAGTAGCCTATGTCCTTCCCCGGGATACAACCTATCCCTGTACCAAATTTCATCAAAATCGGTCCAATAGATGGGCCGTGAAAGCGTAGCAGACAGAGACAGACAGACAGACAGACACACTTTCGCATTTATAATATTAGTATGGATAGTATGGATTATAAAGGCTCACTGATGATACAACTGAAATAAGCACCATTGACATAGGTTTTACCTGAATACAAAACACAGAGGACGCTTCTTCGCCCTTATCCCAAAAAATAAAGCATAATTTGAGTTTTTATCGAAAATCACTGATGCTGTGACAGTGACTGTGACTCGTCACTCGACTGACGTCTCTGACTATGAGCGCATAACACATGCATAACATAACTATAATGTTCCATATTTTTTCAAATGAACAATATTTTTTGTACAATTTTAATAAAATATCAACAAAAAGCAATAATATACCCAAGTGTTTCAAAATAAAACATTACAAGTACTGAAAAATGGTTTACATAAGAAAAGGAAGCTACACACGTCATGACTAAGAACATACTAATAATGGCGAATTATACACTAATAATCTCTATGAAATATTTTATTTTTGCCATCATTCTATGTTACTCAATAATAGGGGGGACTCTTTGTAATTTTTCACTAACCCAATATTGACCCCACAAACAATTCAATAAAAGAAGTCGGTAATAAAAGAATTTTCGCAAACGTTTTCATATTTCTCACATTCTTGCAACAATAATTACAATTTAAAAAATAATGGAATAATTGTAAATACGAATATCACAAAAATAAGTAAATAAAATATTGCAGAATCAATGCTTTGCCCAAAAATGAAAGTTATTTACCAACCTTAAACGTACTTAGTTACCTATTTTTATTTAAATACAAGTGGTCTTAGTTTTATTTAGATACATACAATACAAGTGGTCTAATTCGGTAGGTACCTACACCATCTATACGCTAAACTACATTGGGTTAAGTATCTCTTTTACAATATTCCCTAATGCTAGGTTTAGTAAGTTTAGAGATTATATGTACCTATACATACCTAGTCGTGCACAAATCGATATAATAGAACTGATCATATTAATATTAATCATAAAATACTTATTGGCGTTTCAATAGTCAACTATTGAACTTTTAGACAATATCGAGCCATATCAATATTAATTCTATTACATATTTGGGCACGACATACGAGTATGTATATGAACATTTCCCTGAATAGCCATTCGAACGTGGAATCCCAGGAGACGTAAACTGGGGCCTTACTATGAGCTCTTAAAGCAGGACAGATGCACTGAACTTCAAGGCACTGAACTGGTAGGCAGACACTGCATTGAACTGTGCTGCAGTTCAATTTCTGTCCTGCTTTAAGAGCTCATAGTAGGGCCCCTGGTTAAAGTTCTGGATTATAGATGTAAGGCCGGTTAATAACCAAAAAAACGGTTTAAAACCGAAATAAACCATTTTTTCGGTTTTAAACCGTTGGTGTTGATGACTATGTTTTTCTTAATTATAGCTACACGAGCTAATGCCCGCGATTTTGTCCACGTGGTTTGTTTTTTGTTATTTCTGCGGGAACTCCTTAATTTTCCGGGATAAAAAGTAGCCTATGTCACTCTCCAGGTCCTCACCTATACAACAAAAAAAGAATTACTTAGCGAAATTGGTCCAGCCGTTTACGCGTGATGCCGTGACCAAGGGAGATATGGATTCATTTTTATATATGTATATTGTATATACTAGAGATAGAGATATATAGATTTTCTTGATTTTACCGAGGAAGGGATATAACGGAGTACTTATAAACTGTGTAAAGTTTTTTACATGTGTGATATACCTACTGATTGATATACTTAGGGGGCTTAGTTCTAGCGTAGGTAGGTATTACCAAAGACAATAATATATTAACCAGTTTAAGACTGTTCACTTCATACATTCAATCAAAGCTCGCTAAATGCGCATTAAAGTCGCCGGTACCTTGTAGTTCTTCGCACAATCTGAGATGGCGTAACTGTGCAAGCTGTTTGTTAAAATTAGTTGAATGTAAATTTGCTATTTGCTTATGTGATTTTATCAAATTTTTGTATTTTGATAATTTTATATAAATAATACAAATTGAACCAAGAAAATACGATATTTCACCGATTTTACTATAATCATATAAAGAGCGAGCCTGGTAGCGCCATCTAACGATAGTATTAACCTAGAATTTTTTTTATAAGGGAGTTAGCAATCTATACTTGGTATTATAATTAATCTATGGTTGCTATTTGAATTTGAGTCGTATTCGCTCGCTTATTGATAGGATTTTCTTGTGATATAATACTTGGGACTTCAAACAAGTGATATTAATAAATTCACTAAATAATTTATTGTGTTATTTTTATTTTTAGGCCGTGATAACATCATGCAACCACAGGGCAGCCCGTATTACTCAAATGCACCCAGTAATGTTTCAGGTACTTCACATTGTTCTAATTATTTCCTAACTTCAACTACTTGGGTACCTTCATGGCAAGAGTGAATAGGCAATTTCTAGGAATATGGCGCTCCAAACTAGAACCCAGCCTGCCATTAAATAGTTATTTGTTATACAAGAGTGAAAAGTTGTTTTTTAACCGCGTGCTCAATTTTGATGACCGAGCAAGCGAACGAGTGGTTCAAAAATTAGAATCCTGAGCGTCAGCGAGGGAAATCTTTTCACTCGAGTGCAACACGTAACTTTTCATCCCACCTCAGCGAGGAAATGACATGACGTGAAAGAAAATGGTGCGCGCAAAGCAAATTAAAAAAGTACACCAATAAGGTTACGAGTGTGAATTTTTAACAAATTAAAAAAGATTGTATGGAAATTCGGCACCATAGAGGTAGAAGTAAATAGGTTTTAATGATGTTTTGAATTCACAAACTTCATAGACGAGTGATATTTACTAACGTGCACATGATGTTCTAAATTCAATTTACTTTATCCTCAAGAGGATAATAACGGCTTTTGCATTCAGATATCGAAGATTAAAATTACTCTTTCCGAGATGGTGGAATGAAAAATATCTTTTTTCTTCTATAATTACGTAATTCTACTCACTGATAATCGGTGAATTCATTGTAAGGGAGTTAGCAATCTATACTTGGTATTATAATAATTAATCTATGGTATTACCTACCTACTTAGGTACCTAGGTAATAGGCACATACGCTTATAACATAAACATTTTTTTCATTGTTTTCAAACGATTTATATAATCAATTTGATTCGGTTTAAAACCAAAGCGATCGGAATTCCGATTCGGGATTCCGAACGCTGCAAATTCATATAAAATGTATGGGTCTGTCACACACGCACAGACTTTAGTTTTCCGTTCGAATTTTTCCGTTTCGGAATTCCGAATGGGAGCCTGTGCGAACGGTAAAAATCGCTGACGTATCACGTTTTAAGGGGATGCACCCATGGCGGCACCCATGGCCCATAATGGCGACGTATTTCTTCTTCTTAGCTAGATCTAGCAACAATGCAATCGCCATGACAAAATCTTCGTCCATATTCGCTGACAGAATATTTGAATTCAGAGGATAGCGTGTCCCAACATCTGAGCCTTGTTATTCCGAACGGAAAAAAACGTATGTGTGTGATGGACGTACGGAATCCCGATTCGATATTCTGAATCGGGATTCCGAAACGGAATTCCGAATGTCATCATCTATATTGTGGCCGGCCTAACGAAGTGTAAAACACAAAACTCTTTTATTTTTGTAGGCGAGTTTTCAACCGTTTAAAACTGTTTATTTGGGGTTAAAACGTTTTAAACCGGTTGATTTACATCTATATTCTGGATGGTTCGATATCTGACAGGTGTTTTGAGATGTTACATGCATAATACGTATTAGGTATCAAGAATTCTGTAGAAGTTTTGAATGTATGTACTAATTATTTTATTTATTTTCTTTCATATTGATTATTTCGTTTTATAATTGGGATTAAACAAGTAAAGATTCTAAACAGATGTCTTGCTAAAAATTATTTTTTTACTAATTAAACATACCTATCAAATCAAATCTTTGATTCATGGAAGTTCAAATCATGGATATTATGATCTAGGAAACCTACAGTGTAAAAATAAAATTCCCTACCATAGACATATGTGAAAAAGGAAAGCCCCTATTAGAGACCATATTATGATTGCTCTACATGGGTTGCCACTTTTAAAAATATATTGAACCGTAAGATTGCAAAAACCGTTAGATTATAATCCAACAAGCGATATTGTAAACTGTCGACGGATTGTGAACCGTTCAATGTTCCGAGTGTAATTTTTTTAAATATTCATTGTATTTACGTTTTCTTGTCTCTTTCTTGTAGGTTAGGCTAGGGTTCGACATAAATGATCAGGTAGTGCCCTTAGGTTTTAACGGGTTAATATACCTAACAGATTACAATCTACCGAAAAATAATGCGTTAAATTGTAATCCGTCGACAGTTTACAATATCGCCAGTAAGATTACAATCCAACGGCCTTTGCAATCTTACGGTGACATATACATCCAAATATCTGTGGGTACACCTTACAATTATTTATTCGCTAATACATAATTACATACATAACTGTATCTTCAGCTTACTAAAAATAGAAATGCACCTGTCTAAACAAAATCTAGTACAAAAAATATTATATCGAAGCACTGTGTTTATATTTCTGTAAACTAAATATACAAATGCTACTGACATCTAAGGCACTAGATTCCTACTTGCTAAAAATCATAATCTTACTATTATAGTTCCGTTCTAAAAGTGGTAAAACGGTGACAATACGGTGGGGTACCAATTGAAGGTATGCTACAGTCTTTTTTATTACTTTATAATCAAAATTGGTCTTAAATTTTATAGTTTACTAGGCTAAAAATAGTTTTTGTACTTGTTCTAACTGCAAAAAAGACGCAATTATTTATTACCTACTCTTTTTGCATTTGTGTCAGTAAATACATTTAAATCGTAAGTAAGAAAGGCTGGCAAAAATAAAATTTAAGTCCAATTTGCATATAAAAGTTTTTATCAGTCTATAAATCTACTAAAATGGTAGATCTCTTTCAATAAAAAAGTAGATTAATTATATTTAAGTAGAAAAATATACATCTTACTCTAAGTATTACTAAAGGTGGGTAAATTTACTATTTCTTTTTTTAATTATTCAAAATCAGTCGAGTAAAATAACCTCTCCCGATAGGAAATAAAAAATAATTGATAAAAAAGCCTATTAAAAATTAGGAAGCATCTTCATCTATAACTAAATTTGAGTCAAAGTCTTTGCTATCACAGTTGGAGTCACCATCTTGAGAATCGGAGTTTCCATTTTCAAATTGATTGCCTATCGTATCCTCAGTGTTGCCATTCGTCATAATTGTTGACAGGTTACGCAAATAGTTCTCCATATTTGCTGCTAGAGCAGTCATAATTTGACTTTCGATACTCTTAACATTATTGGAATCTAAATTATTTTGATCAGTTGTAACAGCTTGTTGGGTGTCCGATTTTAGCAGATTAGCTAAAATAGGGTTGGCACGTAACATTTCATCAGTGTTGCCAGTTTCGTCTTTGGGATGAGTGCGTTTGTGTAAGATAAAAACATCTGGGTCTTTGAAACATTTTGAACACTGTGTGCATTTAAATGTCACTGTTTCCCTATGCATTTCGTTATGAATTTGGCTTGTGGTTACTTCGCAATTGCTAGATTGTGTAGTGTTTTTGATATTTTGGTAGGATTTTTGTGCAAGGATTTGTTCTAATTGTGTGAATGTATTGGGCAATGGTGAGGATGTAGACGTTTCTGTTTCTGCTGCAGCTTGCGAAGGCGATGATGGTGGTTCTAGAGATCAAACAATTTGAGTCAGTAAAATTATTTCTAATCATCTATACTACATGAAGGAAGCATATTATGTAAAAACAGAGTAGTTTATACCTTAAAATTCACGAGTCGTCATACGTCGTCATATGTTAACAGAATTAACAGCTGAATTTCTGTATGGGCCCTACTAGATAATACCATGATCAAGAGTAGCCTGTCATTCTCCAGAATACAACCAAATTTCATGAAAATTATTTATCCAGATGTCAGAACTGTACTACAAGCGATAATATAATAATTATTATCGTATCGTTATGCAATTTGGCAATTCATTACAATTTGCAAATAATAGAAAGAACAAACTACACAGAATAATTAATTATGAATCAAAACTTAAACGAAGTACGTCGAGAAATTAATCACAGGAAAAGGTGGCTCATAAAGTAAGGATAAGTGACTGACTTCGACTTACAAAGTCCTATACTAGTCGGGCATTTTTTTACAACAATACGTAAGTTCTAGCCGGGCTTTTGCTTTGAGAATTTAATTGCATGCCGAATAATGATTACTTTAGTATCGCGACTGGATATCGCGCTGGCAACAAGGCTTAACATACGTCGTATTGTTCGCAGTTCATTGATATTGAATCAGCTGTTTTAAGGGATGCCACCTCAACATTTATGCTAAAATTTTGAAGTCCACATAACTCCCCTAGGATATGAGCTACACGTCTTATGACATTTTTCCAATATATCTATACACCATCTAACATGGGTAGCCGCGGGATGTTATACTAATTACCTTACACCTTGTATATTGGTAAGCTTACCAGGTCCAAGTGCAGATATGCCGGCTGCCTGCATTGCTAGCATAGTCTGAACATATATAGCTTGTGCCATCTGTTGGTGCATCTATAAAGTTAAATTAAATAATAAGAAATTGCCTGTAACCCACTATTTGTGTAATTCACAACAAACATTTTAAATACTAACATACCTAAGACATGGTTTAGTAATGAATGTGTTTGTATTTCCTTCAATCATGCCGCAACAGTAATGCAGAAACGGATCAACATGTTTTTTAGATGTATCAAGAGGAAAAAAGGAACCCTTATAGGATCACTTTGTTAAGAGTAGAAAATAACTTTGTATAACACATTTTCTTTGCAAATCATAACATATCTAAGGTATGGTAATTTTAACTTATATAATACTAGCTGATGCCCGTGACTTCAACCGTGTGGTTCAAGTTTTTTTTAATTCCCCCAGTAACTCCTTAAATTTCTGGGATAAAAAGTTGCCTATGTCACTCTCCAGGTCGTTGTGGCGTGATTGAAGGACAAACACACTTTCGCATTTATAATATCAGTAGATTCACGTGGATCTCTTTGTTTTTCCAGAGTAAAAAGTAGCATAATATGTGAACCTCCACATCTTTTCAAATTTATCTAGTGCTCCATTGCAGCATGATTGAATTACAAGCCAACATACAAAGACACTTCACATTCATAGTATTGGTAGAATTAGTATGGATAAAATAAAGAATAACTATAAAGTTAACGGGTATATACCCTGGCATCTATCATAGTTGGTGGGGGTGTCCAGGAACTTCGTCCCATGTGTGGCCCAGGAGAGTCAGCTGGTAAATTCTGAGAAGGTATGGCATCCTTCCTTAAGGTCCTCCATTGTCCTAGAAATATAAAAAATAAAATTAATACACTACAGGATATTAACCTTCAGCACCTTGGCTCATCAGTTTTTAGATGTCCGTACCCAAAGGGCGCCAATGGGAACCCATTACTGAGCCTCTGTCTGTCTGTCAGATGACAGTATCTCATGAGCTGTAAGCTAACTGCTAAACAGTTGAAATTTTCTGAGTATTTGTATTTCTATTGCCGCTATAACAAGAGATAATAAAGATTCAAATAAATAAAAAATAAATATACAAGAAACATGATTTTAAAAAGTATATTTAACTAACTAGGTATATAAACTGATAGCAATAGTTTTAGAATAATTTATAACTTGAGGTTAATTAAAATACCTAGTAGGTAACAACATTCACAAGATAAAAAACACCACCGTGCGCGTGTTCTTTTTGTTTTGTTTACCTTTATTTTTTTGTCCGCTAGTCATAGTATAGTCATCCGGAGTGAAATGTAAGCTGCACACTTTCGAATACTTCGTATAGGGCTTCCCTCTTTTTAATATATCATTCCAAAGTCTTGCAAGCTCCTCGTCCCTTGGGAACTGATGAAATGATACATTTTTTGCCTTCCCCGCCATCGACGTACAACGCGGTACAGTGCAATAATATGGCATTTTGAATTTAATAATATTTAACACCCACGACACTTTAATTTTACATAGCTCATATCATAATATTCTTAATTTTCACAAAAAATACTGTATCATGTATGTAAATTACAAAAATAAACACCAAGCAAGCGCCGACATTGTCAAAAAAATATTAGCATTCCATAGACAACTAAGACCAATGGTAGGTACATTCACACGATATGACAATTAGTTTGTGGGGACCAACAGCGCCAACGGCATTTGCCAACTTCACTAATAATAAAACAAAACCAAAGCACATCAGAAAACGGTTTTTTTTTTTTTTTTAAACATTAGCTGCTTTAAATGTCGTGGCTTCAATAGCAAGAACTTCCTAAAAATAGCCCCAGTGGTGCTGACACGTACGGTGTGGTTAAACCTTTATCAATGAGAACTGCCAATAGTGTGCTATAACTTTAATTATCTGTGTTCGCCAAATTCTATGTTCTCTCTGGGCTCAAGAGGCCATTTTTCTGAAAAAGTGTGTGAAGTGGGGAAGGGAAAAAAAGGCGAATGGCGATACATGTCAAATATTTCAAGGCTGCAGTGTGATGATTCTAATTTTTGCAAACGTGATAGCGATCTCAACAAATAATTTCACAGCCCTACGCTACAGTGTTGTGTTTAAGGACAACCTCGCGGTTATCGTGAGTGATCATAACAAAGGTTGATGCGAAGTCAAATAAAAAGATGGGTTATTATTGTACAGTTCCACAATGCACTTCGCTCGCCGGCAAGACTAAAAACGTTAAGTTCCACCGTTTTCCTCGCGACGTAACGATGGCTGATAAGTGGAATAACATACTGAAACGCGGGAAACCGTACACAAAGTACTCTAAAGTATGCAGCCTCCACTTCACCCAAGCGGATTACAATGCCACAACAATGGGTAAGAATAAAGGTATTTGGGTTTTTCCATGTCTGTCTACTATATTTTAGAATTTATCACAAGTTTTCACTCTCGGATGAGTCATGGTCGACGTTACGCGATTTTTTGCGTCAGGGAAAACACAGCGCCGGAAATATATGAGAGACCGGATTTTGCATATAATCGCATAAAAAACTTCGGCAGTGCCCTTTATCTTGTACGTTTGACATTCAGAAGACCTATTTTTTATTTGTGGCATAAATTTTCGTCAAATTACGTTTTTTTTACGAAAAAATATGCACGATGTTTCGTCATTGTTTTAGTTAACTTTTCCTGTATCGTTATTTCTTGCTGTTAAAATAAAGCAGCACAAACACAACAAAAACCTTGTTTTTTGTCTAAAATGGTAACATTCGTTAAAACAGAATGATGTTAAAAAATATTACATTATAGGTTGTTTGTTTATAAACACTAAGCTTCAAGATAAGAAGAAGCTTATAGTTACATAAACAAATTTTCAAAATCCAAAAATACTCAATATTCCCTCTGTGGAGTGTGGTGGTTGATAAATCTTAACAGATGTTTCCATTGTTTATTTCTACCTTTTATGTAAAAGTATATCTATGAATGAAATTTATTTACGTTTTGCTGTAGTTACTACATTTTCCTATTTCAATAAATGTCCATGTAATAAATCAATAAAGTGACTGACAGTCTGCACAGCCTTAACCATGGGACCTTAGGATTGGTATGAAGACATATTCCTTGAGTTCCCTCGGGATGCTCTCAGAAAGGATTTCAAGGAACTTAATGGAGGTTTTAAAAGTCATAAGTCCATGTAGATGTAATTACAGACAGCAGCTAAGCAATCTAACATATATGTAGGTTGTCAAAGTAGGAGCTAATAGATCCTAGCGCTATTGAGACCTATGAAATCTTTTTGACTCCCTTAGTGCATAGCTCACCTCCTACCTTGTGATTGCCCAAAGTTCTAACCAACCAGATATAGTTTTGTTTTTTGTTTAAGCAGGTTTTGAATTTTTTATTGGAATATAATTTTCAATGCCATAGTTTTAAATAATAATTTAATATTCACCTTCAACAATAAATGAAAGGTTTCTGTAGCTTTCTTGTAACATGTTGCTATAGGAAGGTTTTTCATTCCATTTTGTTTAATCATAGGATGAGCCAATGGAAAATTTTATTTACTAAGTACTAGTGGTGAAGACAACACAATTCCCATCGGCCTCCCTTTATGAATAGCCATCAATACCTATCTCGTACCTACTACCTGTCTTTTATAGACTATTATTTCTTTAGGTATTTTTCCTTAAATTACAAGTTAAAAGTACTACATGTGAACATATAATAGTAATAAAAACATTCTCCATTAATTAAAAATACAATTTATAAAATGATAGATCAAGAGATAAAGCTGTTCATTCTCGGGTTGTATTTTCATAGAAAAAATTCCATAGTAAGCACCTGTCTCCTTCAAAATCAAATCCTCCTCAAATTAGCAAATTTGTTCCTTTCTGTAATAACACACACGTAGCCATCGAAAAGAGCTTATGAGCTGTTATGTTAGGGATTTCTTTGCGGTCTCTGTATTACGCGAGTGTATGGATTGTAGGTATAGCCAAAGTACCGCACATATAAAATAATAAGGTGTTTAGACATCTTGAATTTGGGGATTTTATCTTTCTATTCAACCTGTTATTTTGTTTGTCTAATATCATTGATATTAAATATTTCTTGCTTGTTAGATAGTTGGGTATATTATTTATTATTAGGTAAAAGTGAATGTCCAAAAGTGACTAACAACTTTTAATTTCTTTTTGATTCAATTTGTTATTCATGTTCGACTTACTTGTATTTCCTACAAATGACCTGTGAATTTAAGTTTTTCTAAATTCTATGGGACCTCTTTGTTTTCCTGGGATAATAAAAAGAATCCTCCCCCAAAGTGCAAGCAACCTCATTTCCATGGTTGGAAAATAAACAGATTGACACACCTTGTGTGTCGGGAGATCCATATTTACTTACTATACTTACTACTTACTGTAGGGTACTAAAAGTAGGGTAATATTACACAGTATTCTGGTAAGTATACTAGAATACTGTGTAATATTTATTAAAATTTGTATTGTAAGTAAGTAATAGGGACCAAACTTGGGCATTGACTTAACATATCATAATTTATTATTGGAACTTTGTCCATGTGGTTTTGTAAAGGGCTTCATCATCATCATCATCATCATCATCATCATCATCATCATCATCCTCAACCGATAGACGTCCACTGCTGGACATAGGCCTCTTGCAAGGATTTCCACACGCCTCGGTCTTGCACCGCCTGGATCCAGCGGCTCCCTGCGACTCTCTTCATGTCGTCTGTCCAGCGAGTAGGAGGTCTGCCAACGCAAAGGGCTTAAAATCATTTTCATCAGAGTCTATACAGTCAATCTCATTTTCCTATTGATTTTACAGATTTTACATTATCTAGTAAAGCTAGAGCTTCCATTCAGGAGGTTGCTTTTATCTCCGAAAATTGAAGAAATAGCAAAGAATTTTAAAAACTTAAATCATCTAAGTAGTTGAGTAAATAAGTAATTGTATAAGTTACAAATGTTATACAATTTCTTTTCTGCTGACCCGTAAGCAATTTTTATGGCAAACAGATTACAAAGGTTAAAGTTAATAAGGTCTAATTGTAACTGCTGTATGCGGATCTAGCGTTATTTAGTCATACAGGATAAAATATCTGTTGAATATAAAACAAATGTATATTATAATATACTTTCTTAAAAATTTCATACTTATTTCTAGTATCATACTAATATTATAAATGTGAAAGTGTGTTTGTTTGTTGGTTTGTCCTTCAATCACGCCGCAACGGAGCAACGGATGGACGTGATTTTTGGCATGGATATAGTTGAGGACCTAAAGAGTGACATAGGCTACTTTTTATCCCGGAAAATTGAGGAGTTCCCGCGGGAATCAAAAAACTTGAACCTTATATTTTGTGAGATCCAGGATTTATATCCTAGGCACGCAGCACCTCTAACTCTTAGAGTTATGTGCGTCCTAAGAAAATTTGGCCTGAAATTATTTTTGGCCTAATCCGGGGCTTATGGCTGGTGGCTGCAGCCAAATTAGCTAATCAATGGGGAAATAAGATTATTGTGTTATAAACAGTGGCAAACAAAATTATATTAAATATTCTGTATTATCTAATCAGATTCAGAATTCAGTATAACATGAAAGATTTCAAATAAAAACATTACTCAACTTTGGATTTTGACAATATCTCGTTACATAATAATTGATAATGTTTGAATATTATATTATGTACTGTCTTATCTGACCTTTGTTTTTCTCTATTTATAATATTAAGTCGATTATATAATCGATATTGTTGAATCTTTTTGAAAATATGAGATACTAGCTGATGCCCGCGACTTCGTACCTACGCGTGGATCGAGGTTTTGTGGTTCCCGCGGGAACTCTTTAATTTTTCGGGATAAAAAGTACCCTATTATTTAATCCGGACTTCTAACTTTACGTCTGCAAAATTTCAAAGCAATCGGTTCAGTAGTTACGGCGTGAAAGCGGAACAAACATACAAACAAACTCACTTTCCCATTTATAATATTAGTAAGGAGGAGCAAGAAGACTAGTGTGTAGCTGGAATGTGATATTTTAAGTAAAAATATCTTATTTCAGTTACACTAAAATAAGATATTTTTACTTAAAATTTTTTGTCCTTCAACAGTAAAACGTGGAAATGGAGGCTAGTCCACGAACTTCAAGTCGCTAATGCTATAGAAGGAGCTATGCTCCGAATTTCTTAGGGATAAAATCCGAAACCAAATTCACCAAAGAACTAAGTAATCGGCATCGCTCAAAAGGCTAGCACGTTTAGGTAAGTGGCAGGGGGCTGGCCACTTTTGTCGGAAGACCGATGGCCGCTGGAGTTAGTTAAAAGTTCCTCGAGTGGAGTCGTGTCTCAGGAAACGGTGATATGGCTGAAATTATGCAGAGTGGTTCCTTATAAAGTGTAGATCAAAGGCCCAATTGTCTAAGCAAATCATAATCATTTGACAGCTTAAAACGTATTAGTCGAACTGTTTTAGGAGTTTATACATGCCTTTTGACGTGCAAGCATCTATGAACTCCTTAAAAAGCGGGGCGATTGGTCCATCCATAATCGCCCTGCAAATCGAATTATCCGTTTGATAAACGATTACGATTACGATTTCACAATCGGGGGGCAGGAATAGGGCCGGATTTTTGGAAATACCCGCGCGGGCAGTCGCTGGGATACTTAAGTAATTATAAGTTTGTATATAATATGTTAGTTGCAAGAAATATATATTTTTATCATTGTAAGGAATATTCATGGTTAATATACTTCGTCGTCTCAACCTATAGACGTCCACTGCTGGACGAAGGTCTCCTGCATGGATCGCCACAGAGCACGGTCTTGTGCCGCTTGTTTCCAGCGGCTCCCAGCTGCATGCTTGAGATCATCCGTCCACCTAGTGGGGGGTCGTCCAACGCTGCGTTTCCCGGTGCGAGGCCGCCATTCGAGCACTTGGGTTAATATACTTACATCAGTATTATTATTTAAACGAATTGTTTAAATAATAAAAACCGCGTTTCCGGACTGAATCACCATTTTTGCGAGCAAAAAAGAAACTCGAATTCCTTTTTAAAGTTTAAAACGACATTTTAGTAATTAAGAATTGCAAATGATCGGATGTTACTGTCACAGAACTAAAGTGATTTTTGCATGTGACTAACATGGTCATAAATTCTGGCCTTAGCAATAAACGTTCAGGAAACTGTTGTTAGAGTATCACGCTTATTTTTGTAATAAATATTTACAATAGAATAAGTAACAGAAATTGTACACAATTCAGTGCTGACTGAGCTGATGTTCGTCAGCGAAGCGCCATATGGCCAGTTCGGGATCCCGCGATTATTTTCTTTAATCTACTACAAGTTAGCACTTGAATGCGATCTCACCTGATGGGAAGTGATGATGCATTCTAAGATGGTAGCGGGGAAAGCTGTTAGGGGCATGCTATATTAAACCCATACCCCTAATTGGTTTCTACACGGCATCGTACCGGACCGCTAAATCGCTTAGCGGCACGTCTTTGCCGGTAGGGTGGTAACTAGCCAAGGCCGAATCCTCCCACCAGGCCAGACCAGGGAAAATTCAGAAATTATTAATTCCCAAATTGAGTCTATCGGGAATCGAACCCAGAACCTCCGCACGTTAAGACAACAACGCTCAGCACTGGGTCATTGAGGTCATCGGATCGTAGTTCGATATCCACGTTATGATTTTGGTCGATCTTAGTAAACTTGAAGTGCGCTAACAAAGGCCAGGTTTCTTGCTTCAGTGCTAAAATATTAAGTACACACAAATTACTAGCCTTGTATCTCACCCATTGCTCGAAGTGACAGCAAGCTCTTGGAATATTCTGTAGGCTGAAAAAATAATCTTCTTGTTCATATCCATTACCATATATATGCATATTATACTGCAATTCTGCCTCTGTCATTTAGTTGCATGACTTCATATTTGTTTTGTTTGCCAAAGATCTTGGCTGGTGTTTACTAGAGGACTGTGGTGTTGAAAATATGTGAAAGTGTTTCAGGCGGTTAAACCACTAATTAATTATACTTCAAAATACCAAGTTGATTTTGTATGAATCTTGACAAACTGCGCAGTGTTCGTCCTGGCCCAGATTTGGTCAGAATTGTTCAAAACTTTCTAGTGATCGACAGAGACGCCGTTTATTTTGAAATTTTTAAGGCGTTGGTAGAGCGCGAAATCAAAACAAAAATCAAAGAGTTTGGCTCTCCTCACTCCTCACGCCTGCAGACATGCCTGGAAACAAAAATGGAGAGAAGGAAACACGTCAAGTCCGTCGTCCGTCACGTTCTGATGAACACTGGCGCGGTGCGGGCGGAGGTTAAAACGAGCAAGCTGCTCGAAAAACCAGCATAAATTCGAAATCAAAAAATATATTTACTGTTCCATAAAAATTAATTCGGCAATGTATGTAACTTATACTTTGGAATTAAATGATATGCTATTCGAGTAAATTGTACTTTTCAGTGGTAAGAAAAATTGCTTTGAAAGATGAACTAAGCGGATTTTTTCATGTAGCGAAGTTGTTCAAATTGTGTTTTGTGTTAATAGCTCAGGCTACTTATGCAAGCTTTGTATGGGAACCCTAAAATAAAAAATGTAAAGCTGATTTTTGGCACAAGTGTACCTTGGGGTCTGAGAAGTACCTCTTAAAAATTCCCCCCCCCCCCACTAGGCCGCGGGCGTTAAAACGTCTCCTCAACGCCAGTTTTTTGTAATTTTCTCAAAAAATATTAAGTGTTAGAAAAAAACCATCTATGGCGAAAATGTTCTACATTAAATAATCTACCAAATGGCATTTAAATCATAATGATAGGACAAATAGTTTTGGAAATATGCCGGCTTATTTTGCGTATTATTTATTTTTTTGAATTTTTTTTTAATTTTCTTGTGATTTACACGAAAAGTATAAGAGTTAGGAAAAAAACCACAAGAAGTTCATAAAATAGTCTACAAAATGCTTTTTATTTCATATTAATAGACCTAATACTTTCGGAAATATTACGATCGAAAATGTGCATGACAGTTTCTTTGAAAACCATCGATGCTATAATACAATAAACTAATAGTAATATTCATGATATCTTTATCTATCTATATACAAAACAACACCACACTTCGTAAATAATGGGGGGAGGGGGGTTGTGGAAGGGGAGGGAGTTGTGGGTGATGGAGGGCAAGGGGTTGTGGAGGGTGGGAGGGGGCTGTGGGAGGTGGAGGGGGGTTGTGAAAGGGGGGGGGGTTGTGGGAGGAGGGGATGTTATAAAAATGTTACATTTATGGGTTAATTTCTATTAATTACCTATGTAGTATTTTGCTACATCACTGCCACCGGACTCTACATGACTGCCACCGGTTCTTACAAAACAGAAAGGTATATTATTTCGAAAACTACTTGTCCTATAAAAATAAACTAAACACTATTCAGCTTTTTTCCTAACGCTAATACTTTTTCTTGAAATTGCAATAAACATTTACGGATTTTACAAAGGTTAGTTAGGCAGCCATATTTCCGAAACTACCTATTAGTTCTATCAAAATAAACTAAAAATTATTTTGAAGATAATTTAATGAAGTTTAGATAATTTAATGAAGAATTTTCGTTTCTTATGTTTTTTTTCCTAGTTCTATTAGTTTATGTGAAAATTCAAAAATATAACCACGGTTGTTGCAAAAAAAAAAAAACTTGGAATATAGGTTGCCATATTTCTCGAACTATGGTCCTATCTAAATTCACCATATGACTTTTTTGTGGGTAATTTAGTGAAATTAATTATTCTTCCGAGGATTAATAGTTTAGTTAAACAGCTCTAATAGTTTTTGTGGAAATTGCAAATAACATAGGATTCTAGCTATTTTTTTATTTTTTATCGTACACTATGACATGGATATATATTCGAAATTATTAGTCCTATCTTTATAAACTATTTTTTTTTAATAAGTGGTTAAATGGTGTTTTTTTTTCTGGGAGTTTTTTGCCTAGCTCTAATAGTTCTCTAGAAATTACAGAAAACATAAAATTTTGAAAAATATTGCTAACATGTGAATTGTTAACTATGACAGGTATATTTCCGAAATTATTAGTGCTATCATAATGAATTAAATACTATTTTGTAGGTAATTTAACTATGTTTCTTATTGCTTCAATCAGTTTTTCCTAACTCTGTTATTTTTTTTCGAAAATTAAAAACAACGTACACGGTATTTGCATATTATTTTCTTTATCTTAGACAATAGGGAGCATATCTCCAAAACTATTACTCTTATCAAAATAAACCAAATATCATTTTATAGCTAATTTAATAGCCTTTCATTTTGCTTCAGACAACATTTTTGTAGCTCTGTCAGTTTTTATGGAAATCACAAGAAACTACATTACAAAAGGTCTCCTCTTCTTTGTCCTCGCCTTATCCCGTTACGCGGGGTCGGCTTTTATTATCATGCGACGCCATGTAGATCTTGTGTTGGCGTCTTCGTCATTGAGACCGAGGCGTTTCATGTCCCTTTGAACATTTGTCATCCAAGTAGTTTGGGGTCTTCCCCTACCCCTTCTTCTTGTAGCCATGGAAAGGAACTTTCTCACCACATAATCGTCGGGCCCACGCATTACGTGTCCGTACCACCTGAGCCTTGACTCTGATATTTTGTCGGTTATGGGTGCAACTTTAAAGCTTCCTCGTATATATTCATTCCGTACTTTGTCCTTGAGTGTTACTCCCCCCGCCCATCTCAGCATACGCATTTCCGTGGTATGTAACTTCTGTTCATGGGTCTTTTTGGCTGCCCAAACTTCGCTGCCGTACAGTAATGCTGGTCGTACTGCCGTTTTATAGACCTTGCCTTTAGTTCTTATTGGCATTTTTGCGTCACATAGCACCCCCGTGAGAGTACGCCACTTCATCCATCCAGATGTCGTTCTTTGTGTTACGTCCGCTTCTATAGAGCCATCCTCGGAGAGAACGGATCCTAGATACTTGAATGTTTTAACTCTAGGGATGGCCGTGCCACCCAGGGTGATGCCCGGGTCAAGTGAAGCGTTGGGGTTGAAGTTACAGAACATATAATCGGTTTTTGTCCTGCTAATGCGCAAGCCATTTTGTTCCAGCGACTCCCTCCATCTTTCTAAGTCTTCTTGTAGCTCTCGCACACTGTCAGATATAAGAACTACGTCGTCAGCATACAAGAGATTCCATGGGGTTGATTTCTGGATTTTTGCCGTCAGATAGTTCATGACTACATTAAATAGCAGAGGGCTCAGTGCACTGCCCTGATGAACGCCAACTTTTATATCAAAGCTGTCAGATAGACCGGCTGCGCTTCTGACGCAGGTTTGGACGTTGTTGTACATGTCTTTAATGATGCGTATGTAGCATTCAGGTACACTGTGCGCTCTGAGCGCCTGCCATATCAATGTTCTTGGCACTCGGTCAAAGGCTTTTTCTAGGTCAATGAATACCATCCAGAGATTTTGACAATTTTCTTTAGATTTTTCCATTACCAATCTTACGGCATGAATTGCATCCATGGTTCCCTTTCCGGGTGTGAAACCAAACTGGTTTTCCGTTAGCGAGATTATAGATGCTAGACGTTCACTGAGCACTCGTTCCCAGATCTTAAGGGTGTGTGATGTGAGTTTTATCCCCCGGAAGTTTCCGCACTCTCTAACGTCTCCCTTATTTTTGTAGAAGGGAACAAGTATGCTTTTTCTCCAGGCATCTGGCATTTTTTCAGTTGTTAGGATGTTATTGAACAAATTAGCTAGCCAGACTCCCCCACCTGCCTTCAGGGACTTCCACAGTTCGGCTGGTATGTCATCACATTACAAAAGGTCATACATGCAAATTATTTTCTTTTTATGCACAAAGGGTTAACATATCTCCGTAACTATTAGTCTTATCGAAATGAACTAAGATATTATTTTGTAGATAATTTAATGAAGATAATTTTCGCCACAGAAAGTGTTTTCTAGCACTAATATTTTTGAGAAAATTACATAAAACTGCGGTTGAGGAGACGTTTGGGGGGCTGGGGGGTAACGCCCGCGGCCTAGGAGGGGGGAATTTTTAAGAGGTACTTCCCAGACTCCAAGGAAAACTTGTGCCAAAAATCAGCTTTACATTTTTTATTTTAGGGTCAATGTTTATTAGTCCCGTACAATAAAACAATGGCTGCTTAAAGTTCATGAAAACATCATTTATTTTTCTCAATCGTACATCATGTGCCACCGTTTAATAGATAAACCGCTTTATAAACCTCTTTTTCTACGATTTTGCGCTATGATAGAGCCTTAATCTTAGTGCTGCCAAACTTATCGCTCACGCCAACTGAAGAATGTTGCAATTTTAGGCTGGATTGGCTACACTCTACGTAGAGAACTAGGCAATATCGCGAGGCAAGCTCTCGACTGGAATCGAAGGGAAAAAGAAAGAGTGGCCGAGCCAAACAATCTTAGCGGCGTACGGTTCTGGCGGAGGTAGCGAGGATAGGGATGACGTGGGATGAGGTCAAGGGTGTAGCTTCTAACCGCTCGAGATGGCGCAACACTGTAAACGCCCTCTACCCCACTGGGGGGACATAGAACTTTAAAACAATAACAGTCAAATACTGTTAAATATAACTTGCTGTAATGGTGAAGTAACGCAATGCCCCCAGCAAGCGGACTGGTCCTGGTTTCATATGCTCGACATAACAGTGGTAGAGTGAGGCAAGGGAGTCGAATAAATAATGTCCTCCCGACCGAATTTCGGCCACGGCGGCCAGACTTCAGTGATAAATGATAAATGATTTATTTATTTCATGTAGGACAACTTGTGTCACTTATGAAATTTTAAGACTCTACCACCGTTTCGGAAAGCTCAGAGAGATTAGCCATCTGCGCGGGAAATATAGTGCACAAGTGTGTGCGCAAGCACGTGCACCCTCTGTTCTTTTACTCCCATAGAATTTTACAGCATCTTTTGCAGGAATCAATTCATGCAAATCATTTGTTGACTTCGTCCTCGTCGGCAAAATTTTTTTTTTCCTGCGGGAACTCTTATATTTTCCTGGTTAAAAAGTATCCTATTTGCTATTCCAGACTATAATCTATATTTGTGCCAAATTTCATCCAGATCCATTCAGCCGTTCTGGCGTGATTGAGTAACAAACATCCATCCATCCAAACTTTCGCATTTATAATATTAGTAATTAAGTATAGATTGGCATCGTCTGCCTTCTGAGGGTGCTGTACTGGTAACCTTCGGCAGTACTAAGATTTTGTAGGTTTCCTTTTTAAAAAAAAAAAAAACGTTCAAGACCAATAATAATTATGGAATTTTTAAATTCTGTTATTTATCTGGAGGTCATAGCGAATAAACGAAGTTTGTTTAGTTTTTATGTTGTTTGAGGCGTTGTTTTAAATATCCGGCAAAACACCTAAACATAAATATGGTTATGTAAATTTGTGATCAGCTCTAATTTCGGCTTGTTTTTATATCCTAGAAACAAAACCTTAACAAAAAACCGGACAAGTGCGTGTCGGGCCACGCGCTGTGTAGGGTTCCGATATCCGTAGTTGCCCATCACAATATGCGTACATTTTATACGTTGGTCAACCAATTACTCGTGAACTTGTAAAGTCTACTTAGCTGTGATAGTTTCGTTTTATACTACTGCCATGAATTTTAAAAACAACCGTTCAGCTGGCAGAGGGGGGACAGGACACTAACTCTTAACAAAAATAAACACTCTAAAGCCGTAATATTTCGCATCGGATCGAAAACGAGTTCTCCCACGCCCGCAATATTTTTGAACGACCTATCCAACGACACTCCAGTTCCACGCTGTGGGAATAGACGAGAAAAAAGTCATCCCCACTTTACTTATAGATGAGGTACCTACCGTAAAAATGTTTTCAGCGTCTTCGCCGGCGAAGACGAGGACCCCGATATCTTACGTCACCCGGACGTGGTCTTAACCCACGGCCTCGGGGGCGTGTGGACTAATCTAGTCCAACCGACCTCCCATTCGTCCCAACGTCATCCTAAGCCGAGGTCCGAGCCTCACAGGGGGCACCCTTAGGAAGACGTTGCTCCCCCCGATGTCTTCGAGCCCTAGGGCTCTTTTCTCGGCGACGCCTAGCGCTCGCCCAACCCCTCGGTGACGCTGTAGCGGCCAGTAGGGCTAGCAGCATACTCAATCCAAAAGAAAATAAAAAAAAATGTTTTTACAAAATTTTATTTTACCACTTTTTCGGCGTGATTAATATAGTATAGCCATGCCAAATTTCAGCTTTCTAGTACTAACAGCCTCTGAGCTAAGACGCGGACGGACATGGCGAAACTATTAAGGGTACCTTGTTGACTACGGAGCCCTAAAAACATGCAGTTAGTTACTTAGATGCTTTTAACTATATTTTCTTTGAAACAGACTGTACAATATTACACGGGCAGAAAAACTCCTGTGTACGCCTGTTTCCTCGATCTCTCAAAAGCCTTTGATTTAGTTTCTTATGATATATTATGGCAAAAGATGGAGGAGGCAGGCGTGCAACTGGAGTTGCTCAAAATCATGCAATTCTGGTATGCAAACCAAACCAATAATGTTAGGTGGGGAAAGGAGCTCTCTGGGTCATACGGGCTGGAGTGCGGGGTGAGGCAGGGGGGGTTGACCTCACCGAAGCTCTTCAGCCTGTATGTGAACGGGCTGATCGAGGAACTCAGCAACAAACCAGTCGGGTGTTGGATAGACGAAGTCTGTGTAAACAACCTAAGCTATGCTGACGACATGGTGTTGCTGGGCCCAACGGCTGGCTCAATCAGGGAACTACTTCAAACCTGTCAGGAGTATGCTGCCAGACATGGTTTAGTTTATAACGTGGCTAAAAGTCAGTACATGATCTTTAAGGCCCCACGGAAGCAGGTGCAATACGAGCCAAGAATTACACTGAACGGGGTGGCGCTCACACGTGTGTCACAATACAAATACTTGGGTCACTACGTTACGGAGGACCTTAAAGATCATGTTGATATTGAGCGAGAAAGAAGGGCCTTGGCAGTAAGGTGTAATATGTTGGCCCGCAGGTTCGCCCGATGTAGTAAAGATGCAAAAATTACTTTATTCAAATCATACTGCCAAAATTTTTACTCGGGAAGCCGGGTCAACTATGCGAAAAAGGCCATGGATTCACTAAGAGTTCAATATAACAATGGCTTCAGGATGCTGTTGGGCTTGCCGCGGTTTTGTTCAGCGTCAGGTATGTTTGCGAATGAGCGAACTGATGACTTCTATGCTATAATGCGGAAGAAGTCGTCGTCACTGCTGACAAGGCTGCGCTCAGGTACCAACGGCATTCTGAATATGTTTGCGAGGAAGATGGACTCACCGATGCTTGAACACCTTATTCAGGTGCTGGTGAGGCCACTGTTATGATAAATATATATATATATGCTTTAATAATCTATAATAATTACTAACATTAGTTTTTAAGTCAATTGTAATACTAACAAGTTGAGCCCCAGTTGCTTGAAATAAAGATTATTATTATTATTATTATTTAACTTCCTAAAATTAATATTATGGAAATTTACTTAAATGTTTTTTCAACAAAATCATAATTTTGGATCAATTTGTAATTAAGTAGTCAATATTTTCATCGTCATCAACCGCTAGACGTCCACTGTTGGACATAGGTCTCATTGTAGATACTTCCACACGCCGCGGTCGTCTGTCCACTTGGTGGGGGTCTGCCAAAATCGCACTGCGCTTTCCATTGCGAGGTGACCATTCCTACACCTTACTTGGATGCCCGCTTATGTTGCCCATCAGCTTCGCCACCCGTCGCGTCGCTGTGAAGTGGCAATGGACGGGGGTTATGTTTTTATGCAAAACTCATTATTTGTTTCAATAATTACTTAGGTATTATGAATTTTCACAGTAAGATCATTTTGCGCTGTAGCCACAGTAAAGTTCTTGTTAGTCACACACCTGTACTCACCTGTTAAACTCAATGTATTTATAACATGTACGACATACAGGTGTCTTATGTTACGTCATGTTTTGACTCTACCACCGGTTCGGAAAGAAGTTCTGTTGAGAAAAGAAAAGCCATATTGCCATTGAAAGCTATTATACAAGTTAATTCTAAACACATTGGTATGACTAGGCATTAGGTATAAAGTTGATAAATAGGCGCAACTTTGCCCCGGACAGCCGCGACCTATTACTTAATCATAAATATTGGGAAAACCCCATGTCATAAAATTGTTTATGTAAACATTTCATGAATTGATTCACTCGTGATAAACAAGGAAACAGATAAAGGGTTCGTTGGATCGTTTTTTTATGAAGCCTGGCATACGTGACATGCGTCATTTTGAACTTTCCTCGTTTTTCATTTATTTTATTAAACGGAAAACATATTTTGTGGTCCACTTTAGTGTTAGTAACAATATAATCTTAATAGACTAAGAGATAACTGCACTTTTGGTAACGATCGCCAGAAAAGTATTAGGTGGGTGAAGGTCTCTCTACTCATGACGATAGTGAAAGTTTGCCTGGGCCTTTCACTAGAAAAGGCCGCTCAAAAACGGTTCATGGTTTCCAAAAATGAACCATGATTAGAAAAGCTGATTCTTGTACAGTATTAAAGTATGCACAGTACTTATGCAAACAGTACTAAAACTGGGCCTTTCACTAGATATCACCTCTCAAAGACGTTATGAACATACATACTGTAAAAAAATATTAGCAATTATTATGTAATAGCGTCAGTTTTAGTACTGTTTGCATAAGTACTGTGCATACTTTAATACTGTACAAGAATAAGCTTTTCTAATTATGGTTCATTTTTGGAAACCATTAACCGTTTTTGAGCGGTCTTTTCTAGTGAAAGGCCCATTTGCATGCGGGCAAACTTTGACTATCGTCATGAGTAGAGAGCCCTTCACCCACCTAACACTGAATCAGCTTTTCTGGCGATCGTTACCAAAAGTGCAGTTATCTCTTATAATATAATAACTATGTTAGTACTTACAATCAAAGGTGTTAGTTTCTGTAGTGTTCAAACATCGAAAAATTAGGGCCTAAGATTCACTGACGGTCGGTGCAGTGACCGTTGCTATAAGGTCAATACAGTGGTGTCCAAATTCAAAAAGTGTAAAAAAATCTATGGGTCTTCTGATGTTACGTAGGGCATAGAGGTTGCTTCTTTATAACGCACTAGCTAATGTCCGCGACTTCGTTCGCGTGAAATAAGTTTTTTTTTAATTCCCACGGGAACTCCTCAATTTTCCGGTATAAAAAGTAGCCTATGTCACTATGGAAAAATCACGTCGATCCGTCGCTGTGTTGCGACGTGATTGAAGGACAAACCAATAAACAAACACACTTTCGCATTTATAATATTAGTATGATGTACTTACCTATTCTGAGAAATTACATTTTTTTAATGCACTCCAAGCCCTTGACTGTGATGTTACCTGATGGTAAGTGATGATGCAGTCTAAGATGGTAGCGGGCTAACATGTTAGGTGCGTGGCAGTTATAATATTAAACCCAAATACCCCTAATCAGTTTCTACACGGCATCGTACCGGAACGCCAAATCGCTTGGCGGCACGTCTTTGCCGGTAGGGTGGTAAGTTACCACCCTAGCCGTGGCTAGTTACCACTGGTAACTAGCCACGGCTAAAACCTCTCGGGCAAATTTGATGTGATCTTAGGTTTTTTTAATCATTATTTAAGTATACCGATAGAACATTTTAAAACATCAGTGTTCTCCTTTGTTTGCAGGACAATGGAAGACGCTGTCAAAAGACGCGATTCCATCACAGAATCTACCCAAACTGAACCCCGATGGCACAGTTATGGTGATCCGCAAGAGTCGCACAGTGAAATACAGGGAGTGCAAAAAAGAGGACCAATCTTTTAGGTACAGTATTCAATAGTTAAAGTGCAAGTTCCTAGCGTTGGATACTGCAATAATAATCACTTGCGGGAGACTGTACATTTGGAGTTTAAAAGTATGTACAGTTAACTTTGAATAAATGGCTTTAGACAAGAAAATCGAATACCAAAAATGTACACCAGAAGTTCATATATTACCAGATGATGCCCACCCGCCCGTGGATGAAGATTTTTTGATTCCCGAGGAACTCTTTAATTAGGGATTTTTGATTCCCGCGACAACACTTTAATGCACTGTCCGGGATAAAACTTCCTCGGGATACCACCTAATCTTGTACCAAATATCTTCAAAATCGGTTGAACAGATGGGCCGTGAAAGCTAAGCCGACAGACAGACACACGTTCGCATATATAATGTTGAGTATGGATTATGTAGCTATTTGTATATAGCACGAAATTGAATGCGCGCCAATGGAAATTAGCATAAAGTATACATTATTATTCAAACTAGTTACTTACATAAAAATTTATACTAAATATTTGTGTTTGTATTTTAAAACTTTGAAAAGCACATTGGCATCTTGGGATGTGTTCACAGTGGATTTTTGACTTACCTACTATTGAAATAATAATATCATAACACCTTTGATTATGTACAAAAATGGCAAAAATAATCTCCATTTCAGCTGCAAATCAGAAAAGTGGTCTAGTTTGAGCCAGACGCCCTTACCGTTGCCGCTAACGCCAACAGAGGTTTTATCATCGGAGCAACAAGAGAATAATGTATGTTTCGTCATTTTTCATTTACTATTCTAGTACTCCACACATAATATTTTAAGCATGCCTACAATCCAAAAAAAAGTTATTTCCAAGGTTCCATACAAGAAAAGAGATATTAATATATTTAACTACCTCCCCCTCTTATTGAACTCGACTTGGTCTCAAACTACCTAATAAATAAATTAGAAATGGTATTTAAAGTACCTACTAACAACTATTTTCTTTTATCGAAATGTAATTTTTTTCTTTCAGCTAAACTACCGTCTGCATACGTTGAGCTCTATAGCGAGCGCCATAGCGCCACAGAATGTACCCCCTAGTACACCACACAACCACGTTCAGACCATACAGAAACCGAGTACTCCACACGGCAGTTCTCCGCACGGGAATTCACCGCACGGCAGTTCTTCGCACGGCAATTCTCCGCACGGCAATTCTCCGCACCAAATACAGACCATACAAAAACCAAGGAAGCAGGACGCGATCATGCAAACAGACCCACTTAACTCAGAAGAAGACGATCAGCAGACCAGTTTCAGCGAATCAGAAAAATCATACAACGAACCCTACGGACAGTACAGCGAGCCGAAGAAATACGAAATGCCTAAAGACTTCTCCAAAACCACAGAAGATTACATACCGCAGACTAATGAGGAATATAACAAAGAAGCAGAAAAGTACGCTTTAGAAAGGAAATCCCACAATGGTTACGATAAAATGGATTACCCGAAACAGGTCGTCGAAAATGGCTACCAGAAAGCGGCAGACGTATACACGTTTACCGAGAAAGAGTACCAAAGACCTGAGCCGTATAATTACCCTACGTCGTATCAAGACAGCGTGGAGATATTGAGGAACCAACAGCACAATTTGCAGATTCTGCAGGAGCAACACAGGATCACGGAGAATCAGAATTTCTTCAACGAAAGTCATATAAAGCAGGAAATAGATTTCGGAAATGAGGAGGAAAAGTTTCTGTACGAAAGGAGTAAGGAGCAGATTGGTGAGTGTTAGTTACCTGTTACAGTCCGCGTGGCGTAAACACAGCTTTGCATGTGTGTATATGTCACTGTAAGATTGCAAAAACCGTTAAGATTGTAATATAACTAGCGAAATTGTAAACTGTCGACAGATTACAATTTAACGCATTATTTTTCGGTATATTGTAATCTGTTAGGTATATTATCCCGATAAAATAAATGTAAGGTGATGCCCGGGTAATGTAATCAGGTATTTACGTCGAACCCTGACCTAACCTACAAGAAAGAGACAAGAAAACGTAAATAAAATGAATATTTCAAAAATTGACACTACGGTTCACAATCTATCGACAGTTTACAATTTCGCTAGTTAGATTACAATCTAACGGTTTTTGCAATCTTACGGTAACATATATACTGATAGCGTAAACTGTAAAGAGACAACCATGCACTAACCCTAAAAAAAAAAATTAACAGGCTTAATACTTTACTCTCTCAGCGTCGTATTCCTGATCCCTGAGGGTCGTGACCCTTTTCTATTATTACATAATAGCAGGGGTTTTCTTGGGCTTATAATGCGATGGGTTCCCTTCCGCATTACATTTTACATTGATTTGTAAAGCCGAGTATTCAGTTTACGCCATGTGGACTTGGATTTAGTTGTCTTGTAGTGATTAAGACTGCGTCTAAACGTAATACGAGTACTTAAAACCGGCTAAGCCTAGATGGACTGACGGCCGGTTTCTGAATTGAGAATTTCAAGTTGAGTCTGTCTCAAAGACTACTTAAGGACTAATTAAGCAAATTTTTGTTTCTGAATTGATATTAGGCGGGTTTCTAAATTTAGCATTCAAGCAAAAACAGCAACTTCCAACTCAACCCTTACACAACCCTCAAGTAGTCTTTGAGACAGACAACATGAAATTCTCAATTCAGAAACCGGCCGTGATTCTACAGAACATGTTCTTAGCTGATGTCGTTTTATCAATACGGGCCTTATAAATATATGCGTCACGTTGAACGATGCATACAGATTAAATTTAAATTATCGCCATAGATTCTCGTATTTATTTTATCGTTAAAATTGTTACAATTTGCGCGCTCTCTGACCTCTCTTGGGCTTGAGTTCAATAGTTTTCACTGAGCACAACGTACATTTTTATCAGTGCGGACGTCGCCTTACATAAGATTATTGTTTACAGCATAGAAAAGCCGTTTTATCGCTATGTTGTTCGTTTTTGTTACTACAATTTTAAGTAAGGATTGTTTTAATTTGAAATGAACGCTTAGAATTAATTTACAGTCCAATGTCAAGGTAGTTTTGAGTATGAATGCTAAAAAGTTAATTTTATTATATAAACCCGTATAAATAAACGGGTTGACTGACTGACTGAGATATCAAGGCTTATCCGCTGGGTTTGGAAACTTAGATTTCGCAAATACGTACGTTTTCTCTATTACATCAACCCTAACAAAGAGTAGTTTTGTATTGATTTCCCGTATCGATTTTTTCAAAGAAAAGTACGTGTTCGACTTCTGACCTGTGTATGAGTATTTTGTAAATCTTTAAATGGGTCATCATCATCATCTGTCATTATGCAACCATTATACAACATTTATGGAGCGCCTATCGATGCCAGATACGATATCCCTAATAGGTTAGCCCGCTACCATCTTAGACTGAATCGTCACTTACCATCAGATGAGATCGCAGTCAAGGGCTAAATTGTAGCGGAAAGAAAAAGTCATAGCTCCATCTTGCTTGAATATCCTATCCATACTAATATTATAAATGTGAAGGTGTCCGTCCGTCTGTCTGCTACGCTTTAACGGCCCAACTTTTCAACTCATTTTGATGAGAGGCATAGGCTACTTTTTATCCCAGGAAATTAAGGAGTTCCCGCGGGAATAACAAAAAACTTAAACCACGCGGACGAAGTCGCGTTCATCAGCTAGTCATCTAGCAAATCAATAAAAAACGTTTTTCTTTGAAATCGATATCGAGGTCGCTGGGTCAACACAACGTCTTCTCCCGGACAGTTTCCCGCTAGATGGCGTTGTTAGGGCTTTTGACAGGTTTTTGATATTTTCGCAAAGTTCCTATGCACTGATTTTAAAACTGATTACGCTTGCGCCAGTATATCAATGCGTATTATTTTATCACATCATTAGTTTAATTTAAAACGGAGCCATTTAGTCAAATAGTCCACTAATAAAAATCTGTCATATCGATTACTGTATATACGCAACCCCCACGCACACACTGACATCATGATTGCTATCCAAGTTCTGTGGTTCTAACATAAACTACGAATTGTTTACTATAAAATTGAACTAGATGGCATTTAAACAAAAACTGCCTAGTTTTGCTTAGTATTTTTTTTATTTAATTCGGATACAAGATAAACTTTGTTTTGACTGCAATCTCACATGGTTGATGGTGCCACCATGTGAGATGGTCGTAAGTGATGATGCAGTCTAAGATAGAAGCGGACTAACCTAGTAGGGATAATATGGCAGTTTTTATTAAACCCATACTTTATACCCCTTTGGTTACTACATGGCATCGTACCGGAACGCTAATCGCTTGGCAGCACGGCTTTGCCGGTAGGGTGTCTTTGCTGGGGACGGGTGACAATAATGCGGCTAGGGTTGCCAACTTTTTTTGGAAAACAAGCTACTTCAAATTTCAATATACTTACTGAAAACGAACAATTGCCCAAATCTTGAAAACTATCGAAACTAATAATAGTCAATAGTCAATAGTCAATATCATTTATTCAATATAGGTACACTGTAGGTACACTTATTGACGTTAAAAATTACTTACTTTAAAAAAAACATGATGGTGATAATCGGTTACGGTATCTTAAAACTAAAGCTACGAGGGTTCCAAACGCGCCCTGGTATAAGAAGAGCTCACAACAAACTCAAATGAAACTTGCACTGTTATCTAAGTTGAATTAAATGTAAGCCAGTAAAAAACGATTGGTCGCATATTTTCGGAGAAATGCATGGACAAACATTATGTTTGGAAGCCCTAATAGATTGTCATTTATGTGAATATTTTGAAGTTCCAATAATATTACACACGGAATATTATGCGTGTCGAATTGATAACCTCTTTTTGAAGTCAGTTAAAAATATTATTTTTTTCTTCAAAAGTTGTGAAAATATAGTAGTTCCAGTACCATGGTTTTTTCCGGGATAAAAAGTTTCATAACAAATTTCAGCCAAATCGGTTCAATAGTAGTGGCGTAATTAAGCAACAAGTACTCATTAATGCGATTTAATTCGTAACTATCATTTCGGACAGAGTGCCGGCTTATAATTAAATTTTCGAGAGACCAAGAACCGGGTATGGGTGGCAAGTGGCAACCCTACTGATGCGGCGTGATTTACGCGCAAGAGCGAAATAAGAAATTATCACCGCGATATTATAGACCAAGAGGAAACGAAATGTTTTTATACGACTGCCTGAAAAAAGGAGTATATTGTATTCAGGGTTCACGTAGGTATGTATGTATGTATGTATGTATGTATGTATGTATGTATGTGAGTTTGTATATTCCACCATAACTTCTATACGCCTGAACCGATTTTGATAAATGCGGTATCGTTAGAATCCCTAGCTTATTCCGGGTGACATAGGCTAGTAAAATTTTAAAAATAAATGATGGAGTGACCATGGTCCCGCATTAAAGACTAAAATTGTTTTTTTTTCGAAAATAAGATTAACTATATGATCATCATCTAGAAATTGATGAGTAGATTCCAAAAATATATAACACTATAGTTGGGGCGTTTTTTTTAACGTGTTAACTACATGATTTAAAATCGATGATTTTTTTTTACCATGTTTTGTTATTTTATTGATAGATTTGTGTTTCCTACTTATTTATCTTTATGAGAAATAGCACTGATTATAAATATTATGTTAAATTATAGTAAAAATAATCATTTTAAAATGAATCGACGGAGAATTATTCCATTCAGATACAGAACTTTAACTCACAAATGTACTTAAAAAAAGCATTTTAAATAAGATTCACAGAAGTTTTTATTAGACTTACCAATCATGCCAATCAGAAAAATGGGACGGAAAACATAAAATAATAGAAACGCTATCAAAATTTGATAATTTTAGTTCTTTTGACTAACGTAATGACAATATAACACAATAATGACAAATTAAAGTCATATTTTTCTATATTTCTTCTGAAATAGACAATCTTTTATGTTTTTGTTTTTGCGAGTTACGATAAAAAATATCTATTTCAATATAACATAACAATAACTTATATATATGATAAATGGCCAATATTATAAGCATAAATGCAATATTTTTGAGAGGACAGTTTTTTGAGAGGACAGTTTGTCAGTGGAACCTTGACAATTACTCAAAGGAAAAGTAAGGGCACTGATCACAATGTTAAGTGAATTATCACACTTTCTTACCATAAAATTATAATAGTCGTAGTAGGTACTTTTGGGTATTTTAAACTCTTTATTCTTTAATTTGTACTTAAAATATGTAAAATGACATCTAAAAAATATAAGTGCAACTTCCAACCAATTTATAGTATGTAAAATCACATTGTATGAATGATTGAGTAACAGTATATAAATGTATAAATGATTGATATCCATTGAGTAATTATTTGTACCATTGACTGACAATTTCGAAAGAGTTACTCAAAGGACCGTAACGAATTCACGGCAGCAATATTTTGTTGCATATGTATTTCAAGAATTTACGACCTTTACTAGAAAACAATACTACATTCAAGTAAAATATGAAGAAAACTATGTTAAAAATGATGTATGAAATACATTAATTCAGTATTTACCTTCAAATGCCGCTTCTACTCAACGGATTGGTTATGAGCATTCACTCAAAATTAACTCCTTAGGCGCCGATTGCAGGAAGACTGATTATTTAAATAACATGGTAGTAGTCTTACAGCAGTTAGTAATGTTGAAAGCAACTAATAAAATCTTCTGCAATAGTAGTAATTTTATAATTTCTGAGCAAAATAGCGCATGTTAATGGAAATTCTACATAGAGCCTTGAGACTTTTATTAATTAATTTAATTATATAAATTTATAATTTGTCAATTATACTCCATAACTCAGCCAAATCTGAACCGATTTACACAATTCGTTCTTTATTAGAAAGATTGTACTACTATTAAGTAAATTTTATGAAGACCTGACGAATAGTTCGGAGATGAAGTCCGGACGGATAACAGCCAATCAATACAAAATTAGGTTTAACCATTAAGTAAAGACACTAGGTACAAGTGCGAATCTGGGGTGGGTCACCTGTTAATATTATTATAGAATAAAAATATGTGAGTATGGAAAAGTGACAAATTGCACATTTGTTAGTTTGTATTTCAATCGCGTCGCAACGAAGCAACGGATCAGCGTGATTATTTTCACGGCACGTATATATTAAAAAATATGAAGAATAAGGTAGGCTTTTTTATCCCAGTAAATCAAAGAGTTCCAACGGCATGTTTAAAAATTTAAATCCACACGGACGAAGTTGCTGGTATCAGCTAGTCTGTAATATCAGAATAGGTACATTTTATATTGAATTAGAATTAGAATTTTTATTTTGCAAGAATATTGATTCAATTTGGCAAAGAAATAAAAGTTTCTGGTAAAAATATTGACTAACCAGTAAAATCATTCTGCAATCAGATTTTGATGGGTACTCAAATTAGCATTTTACGACTCATACCGAAGTTGAAGGATGATTTGATTAATTATCACCATCACATCTTATACTTTGTAAAATAGACGGTCAAAAAGTACTTTGCAGGTACCAATTTGAAGATATATGGTTTGACTTTGACTTTAATATCAAAATCGGTTGAAAAGATGGGCAGTTAAAGCGTGACAGACAGACAGACAGACACATTTTCTTATATATAATATTACTTAATATGGATGTGCTTAAATACCTATTTACTCACTTGCAATAAATCTTCTCTAGTCTCAAATTCAGATACAATGACATTATTGCCATCGTAAACCCTTGTTAGCGATACAAGAATATAATAAAATACAAGATATGCTTTACAATTAATTCAGTTTGTCAAAGAAATAGATAATATAAAGTTTGTTAACATCAGTTTACCAGTTATTTCACTCCAATCTATACATTTTTCATTCTTCTGTACAATTCTTTTTAACTTCTGTATTTTTGGATTGGTAAACTTCGGAGATAAGCAAGTTCGACCGACTCGCACTTGGCCGTACACACACATTTCGTAATAAAAAATGTTGATGGATGGAATACATAGTTGAGGAATTCAGCTGGAAGACGATATTTTTTACACATTTTAAGTTCAAATTAATGTGTTGAGCAAGTTTCATGCCAGAAGCTAGGAGATTTTTTATGAATTTTCTGCAGGAATCGCAACCCTATTACGACCATATTAGACATAATAATAATGAATAATGTCCTCCCGACCGAATTTCGGCCACGGCGGCCAATCTCCTGAGAGATTAGCCATCTGCGCGGGAGATATTATAGTGCACAAGTGTGTGCGCAACCACAGGTGCACTCCGAGGCACAGGAGTGAAACACCGCCAACTTCCTAACTCCGGGTTAGTACTGAGAATTTCTTGTCAGAAAACCCCAATACTTGTTGTGACCCGACCTGGGACTCGAACCCGGGACCTCGTCGGCCGTAGTCGAACATGCTAACCACTACACCAACGAGGCAGTCATATATACTTATTAGACATAGGTACGGTACATATTGCATACATAACTCATGCAGATATTCAAAAAATAAAAACAGGAGGAAATGACCCGAAATTTGTGCCGCTGCCTCCCGGACTATAGAGGCCGCTTCGGCTAGCGATGCGCAATTATTTTGAATTCCATTCTAATTAGACGTATCAAAATCAGTAGGTAACCAACTTGAATAATGCTCCACTACCTAATTTGAGTCGATTACCACCCACATAGTTAGTAGTTACTAGTTAGTACTAACGAATAAAACTCCATTTTCCTAGCTATATTCGCAGTCGCGGATCGTACTTATAGCACAGTATTGGTAGATAGTAGATACCAATACTGTGGTACTAGCTTCAGCCTTCGGCCGGCAGCGCGGGCAACTATAGGTATACTCGTGTGGCGCGGGCGGCGGCCGGCGCTTCTTTCGCGCGGCGTTGTCTTGTGTAGGTACCTACACCTACTTCTTGTTAGGTACCGGCTGCGAGGCGATTGTTTTTATCACACAATGCAAAAAAAGTATTGGTAAATCATACTAATATTATAAATGTGAAAGTGTGTTTGTTTGTTGGTTTGTCCTTCAATCACGCCGCAACGGAGCAACGGATTGACGTGATTTTTGGCATGGGCATAGTTGAGGGCCTGGAGAGTGACACGGGCTTACTTTTTATCCCGGAAAAATAAGGAGTTCCCGCGGGAATAACAAAAAACTCAAACCACGCGGACGAAGTCGCGGGCATCAGCTAGTAAGAATTCATTGGATAGTAAGTAAATAATTATAAACTTAGATGAAAATATCAAATATTAAAATGGTTGTTTGGATATGTTTTATATATATTTTTATTCACGACACAATAATTAGGTAGGTACCTACATACTACTTAGGTACTGAACCGATTTGGCTGGAATTTGAAATAGAGACAGCTTTTACTCTGGATTAACATAATTATAGAGTATAGGCCATTTTTATCCCGGACAAATTAACAGTTCCCGGGGGATAGGTAGGTATGTAAGTACTAAAAAACTAAAATCCACGCGGGTAAACAGTAGGTCTATAGGTAAGCATAGGTACCTATCATACTTTTAATATTACAAGGGGGAAAGTAAGTTTGTTCGTTACTCTTTCACGCAAAAACTACTGAACCGATTTGGCTGAAATTTGGAATGGAGATAGCTTATAGCCTGACTTAGAACTTAGGCTACATTTTATTCACGCGGGCGAAGCCCTGGGCAAAAGCTAGTATGTATATAAATTATAATCATACTTCATAGGTACCTACCAATATTATAAATGCGATAGGTACCTACTGTGTTTGTTTGTTGGTTTGTCCTTCAATCAAGCCGCAACAGAGGTACGGATCGAGCTTAAGGTTATTTTTTGCATGGGAATAGTTGAGGACCTGGAGTTACATAGGCGCATTGGAATATTTACGTTTCCTATATTATGTTGCCAAATGTCTTGTTTATTTGGTTCATTTTGAACTCTACAAATCCTAAGTAGGTAAATAATCGCAATACACAATCCACGCAGGAACTACCGTCTACCTCCCTGCATGTGTCCCCGTGGTGCTAAACGAGCGAAATAAGCGTTCTTTTTATAGAAACGCATAATAAACTGTATGTAAACGCCATACAATTAAATAAATCCACAATGCTCGTGCTTAGCTAGGGGCTAGGGGAATACACGAGCGCGTGCGACGACCTAATACCTAATATTTAATTTATGAATCTCACTCGTTTGTGTAAATTTCCACAATTCTCGTGCTTAGATATGAACCTTCATTCAACTTCCCTTATCCTATAAAATTTTATAGCATGTAACAGCGAAGTACTTTTTACAGTATAATGATAGATGGCGCTCAAATATATTTTTTTGACGCATTATTTAGGCGACACGGGCGACATCTTATAAGACGAATGTAAACCTCACACCTCACACATGCGTAAATCTGACACTTTTTGAATGCCGATTATAAATTATAAATAATGTAAATATTTGCCTGTCATGAAACTTGCGTCTGTAAAATGCCCTAAAGAAATCATAAAACAAATAAAAAAAATTAAAAAATGTATATTCTTCAAGAATAATCGAACAGAAAAATGTATGAAAGTCGACCTATGCATGTGCGCCTTAAAGACATTTTTCTGTATCTAAAAATTTAAATTTTCGCCTCGCTGGCCTTTCCAAAACACAAGCCTTCTTATAATACTAGCAAGATAATTTGAATCGCCAACAAAATAGAATATCTTGTATCAAAAATACGAATTTATGAACAAGTTTATTATTGAGATATTTATTTGCTTTTTAAAAACAAGTCGAGGCGTGACGTTTTCACTTACAGTCGGCTGAATGTTTTCAACTCCATAACTCATAACAATGTAAAAACTTGTTTAAATATAACGAGGAAAACATTTGTGGATAAACAATGCGCTTTTAGGGTTCCATAGTTTATGGTGGAAAACGTAACTCTTATATTATCACTTCGTTGGCATTTTTTTAACGTGGGGGAAATCTTTAGATACCCGATCTCCTGGGGGAGAGTGCAGGTGATGTGGGATTTTTACCCACTAAACCCCCCTCGGTGGCCATCCTCTGAGCATAATGGGAATCTCCGGGAACTCTCGAAGAACATGCGCCAGAGACTCCCTATCACTTTGTTGTCTATCCGTGTGGCTGAAACTTTTTCTCAGAATTTAACGTACTAGCTGATACCCACGACTTCGTCCGCGTGGATTAAGTTTTTTTGTAATTCCCGGGAGAACTACTTAATTTTCCGGAATAAAAAGTAGCCAATGTCACTCTCCAGGTCTTCAACTATGCCCATACAAAAAATCACGTCGATCCGTTGATGTTGCGGCGTGATTGAAGGACAAACCAACAAGCAAACACAGTTTCGCATTTGTATTAGTATCATTTTAGAAAATGTGACACTGTGCAATGTGCCATGAGGCATAAATACGTTTAACGTCACAGTAAATCGATGGTCACAGTGTTTAATCGGTACAGATTTCCGGTCATATGCTTTATCCTTATTATGTTGAATAAATTATGTAAATAAATTAAAATATGATAATGACGCTGATTTGGTTTGAAATAATCTCTAAACTTAAATGCTAAGTGTGAATGGTTTGCTATGCCTTTCATAATGCTTTCTGTGGTGAAGCATGTCACTAGATTTAGACCTGGATAATTAGTTTAGATTTAGAACAATAACTGAAATGGCCACTGTGTAGCTAGATTTTTTGTATACATTATAGTAACAAAACTAAATCTAGTGCTATCATTTTCAGTAAGAGGTAATCTCCAAACTGAGATTGTGTGAATGGTTTAGTATCCTATCATAATGATTTCTGCGGTGAAGGATGTCACTACTCACTACATTTGAACCTGGAAAATAAGTTCCTCCTACTTCCTTCCATCATTTTCAGCAGGGGGCATTATGAAAGGGATAGTACAATTAGTACGGTACTTTGAGTTTAGAGATTGTGTACAACATAATTAGCCACAATGGTGCTAATTCGATAGTTCACAATCACTAAACTAAACTTAAAAATTAAACTATGTTTTCCTGCAGAGAACAGTGAAGAAAACATATTATTTAACATATTCTTTAAATATTTTTCTTGACTTTTAACATTTTTTTTAATTTACCTCTCCCGTCTAAGCATTTAGGCACTCTGTTGGACCACCTCACTCTGACGATTGCGGTTGGTCTTCGACTTGGCGCCAAGTTACAACAGCCACATCTTTGCCACTGTGGTGGGGCAGTGGACGCGTATGGCCATCACGGGCTTTCTTGTATTAAAAGTGCCGGTCGTCTTTCGCGACATGCTTCCCTGAACGACATCATTCGTAGGTCTCTTGCCACCGCTAAAGTGCCTGCAGTGTTAGAGCCTAATGGCTTGGCGCGCAGTGATGGTAAGAGACCTGACGGGATGACTCTTGTTCCGTGGAAGCAAGGAAGGTCGCTTGTTTGGGATGCCACATGCGTGGATACGCTAGCGTTATCCCACTTGCAGGCGTCCTCCATGTCAGCGGGGGCGGCGGCCACTAATGCAGAAAGAGCCAAGAGGCGCAAGCATGAAATTATTGAAAATAATTTCATTTTTGTGCCTTTTGGTGTTGAAACCCTGGGGTCGTGGGGGGAAGATGCCAGATCCTTTTTTAAGGATCTATCTTCTCGTCTCACAGAGTCCACAGGTGACCGGAGGGCTGGCAGTTACCTCGGCCAACATATAAGTTTGGCTATTCAGCGGGGTAACGCAGCCAGCGTTCTGGGCATACTGCCTCATTGCAGCGGGATAGATGATATTTTTAATGTTTAGTTTTTAGTTTTTAATTTAGTTTTTAATTTAGATTTAATTTAGATTTTAATGTATTATTATTATTATTAAATTCTTTATGGTAACAATTTACCTATAGTGAATAATAATAATTATGTATAATAAGTAAGTTTAACTTACTTAAATATACTAATAATCTGGCAACTTCTGTTTTATGAACTAAAAGTGTTTTGTTCTACAACTTTTTAAAAAACTTGGTTAATTGACATTTTTTTTTAATTTTTCACAAGCGGAGCGAAATGTAAAAAAATAGTTCACGCCATCTAGTAGCGATACTGCAATATATCGCTACTAGATGGCATGAACAGTCGCATGGACTGAATTAAAATAGATACCTAACTGAAATTTCGGCACTGACGGGTTAATGAATCGTGTGGGTAATTGCCTAAGTGTAAGTAAACACTATAATAAAATTATAAAATTAATAAAAGTAAATGTTTCTAGACGCGGGCTCAATGTACGACAACCAAAGAAGGGCGTTGGAGCAGCAAAGATTAATGGACCAGATCCAGCACCAGGTCAAACAAGAGGAGCCGGAATCGCTCACTGGTTAGTATCTACGAGTAACTACTAATGCCCCTTTTACTTAAAATTATTTTATTTTTATTTTATTGCAAAGGTACACAAAACAGGTTGCCACCAAAACATCATCAAAATACAAGAAATTAAAAACAGGATCCAAGCAACAACCCTAAGGATGTGTACACATCATTATTATAGAGAATACAATTACTGTCAAAATTTAAAATAATTACAGTAGTCAAGAATAATAATAATAAAAATATGCTTGATTGTAAAGTCGGAACAAATTTATAAATTTGTTTTTTAAATAGGTGTAGAATATTATTGGAAATTAAGGCAAAATAAAACAAAAATATGTAAGAATCATTAAAATATCTCAACAAATGATAAAGTTATGGAACTTTAAAGTTGCGCTTGCAAGAATGATTTCGTTATAGTCGTGTGACGTCACACGACCTTAACAACCGACGTAATAAATCTGAATAAAAGAAATAAATGGTGTAAAGTAATGAGGCCATGAGTCGTGACTTAATTGGACATGAAATCACTAAGTATGTGCGTGAAGATAATTTCTAGTAAGTATTATATCTCGGAGGGTGAAACTTAAAATTTTTAACCGACTTCCAAAAAAGGAGGAGGTTCTCAATTCGGCGTGTATCTTTTTTTTATTTTTTTTATTTTTAATGCATGTCGGTGCATATCTCCGTGGTTTCTAAACCGATTTGAACAATTTTTTTTTCATTGGTTAGACTTAGAGGAAGCTCACAAAGTAGTCCCATAAAAAATTCTGACTCCAAATCCTCAATCCTGATGCTGTAGGTGTACCTACTACATGAAATCATCAAAACTAGTGAGGTAGGAAATTTTGATGGTGAATTCATATAGTAGGTATCAAGTCACGTGTATACGATACAACTCTGAGTCCCAAATCCTCAACCCTGTGGCTGCAGGGTACTGGATTAAGAGTAGATACACTAAAAAGTTAAAAATAAAAATTCTTTTCAAAAAACCGACTCCCAAAGCCACTGTAAAGTAAAAAATAATTTTGATTTCTACACACTATGTTGAAGTCGGGCGAGCATAACAAAGATAGGCAAAGTTGACGCGTCAGGCTCGCCCGACTTCAACATAGTGTGTAGAAATCAAAATTACTTTTTACTTTACAGTGGCTTTGGAAGTCGGTTTTTTGAAAATAATTTTTTCAATAAAAACGTTAAATCTGTACTGCTATACGGCTGCGAGACATGGAAGGCAAGAAAAGATCTCGCGCACTAAATTTAAGTATTCACCAATCGTTTTCTTCGCTATATTCTGAGGGTATTTTGACCGGAAGTTATTTAACATATACCTATTGAAAATATGTCATGAACAACCCGTAGATCTTCAAATCCGACGCTGAAAATGGAACTGAATCGGGCATACCACCATCTGACCATATACCCAAGCAGGTGTGGGATTGGAATCCGCAAGGTCAAAGAAAACGCGGGTTGGCCATACCGGGTGGTATACTTGATGAGGCGAATAATTTAATATTAAAAATTCTTTTTAAACAACCGACTTCAAACTCCCGCGCCAACTTTACAACAACAAGCACACGCTATACAAAGTACTTATTTTATTGTTGATATTTTAAAAACAGCTCGACCGATTTCGATAAAATTTATATGGGACCACTTGGGAAGTATGCCCTTTCAAATAAAAAAAGAATCATCCAAATCGGTCCACCCAGTCAAAAGTTCTGAGGTAACAAACATAAAAAAAAAAAAAAATACAGTCGAATTGAGAACCTCCTCCTTTTTTTGAAGTCGGTTAAAAAGATCGGCCTTAAGTGGGGCTAAAGCATAAGGCGTTCGACAGATCGGCTTGGAAAAGAGTAGCGTCTGCCCTCTGCCCTGAAGGGGGACATAGGGCTTAATGATGATTATATCTCGTCAAGGTAAAATCATGTCTCACTCGAGTGAGAGACAGCAAGCGGTGTGTTTTAAAATACTTAAACTTAAATAATAATTAATTTCTCAGTCATTTATTGATGGATTTTAAAAATAATTATTCAGTGATTTATTTGTTTTTTATAAATAACACCATTTATTTTGGCATATCATAGTAATATTATAAATGCGAAAGTCAGTTTGTTTGTTGGTTTGTTGGTTTGTCCTTCAATCACGCCGCAACGGAGCAACGGATCGACGTGATTTTTGGCATGGGTATAGTTGAGAACCAGGAGAGTGACATAGGCTACTTTTTATCCCAGAAAATTAAGGAGTTCCCGCGGGAATCAAAAAAACATATTCCACGCGGACGGAGTCGCGGGCATCAGCTAGTTGGTTATAAGGACCGAAAATTAGTGCCTATTTCCATGTTGCTTATAGAATTAACATCGGTTATTAAAACAAACCAACTATTGCGACTTATTATAGTGGTCCCTTCGATGTTGTTATAAAAGACTTCTACTGTATTGCATTAAATATGATACAAAAAACATCATGAAACTTCTTGACATTCTAAAGTGCAGTGCCACTAACTTTGAATAAATTTGGACTTATTAGTTGCTATAAAGACAATATATAAACCAGTATAAGACTGTTCACTTCATACATTCAATCAAAGCTCGCTAAATGCGCATTAAAGTCGCCGGTACCTTGTAGTTCTTCGCACAATCTGAAATGGCGTAACTGTGCAAGCTGTTTGTTAAAATTAGTTGAATGTAAATTTGCTATTTGCTTAAGTGATTTTATCAAATTTTTGTATTTTGATAATTTTATATAAATAATACAAATTGAACCAAGAAAATACGATATTTCACCGATTTTACTATAATCATATAAAGAGCGAGCCTGGTAGCGCCATCTAACGATAGTATTAACCTAGAATTTTTTTTATAAGGGAGTTAGCAATCTATACTTGGTATTATAATTAATCTATGGTTGCTATTTGAATTTGTGATAATAATACTTGGGACTTCAAACAAGTGATATTAATAAATTCACTAAATAATTTATTGTGTTATTTTTATTTTTAGGCCGTGATAACATCATGCAACCACAGGGCAGCCCGTATTACTCAAATGCACCCAGTAATGTTTCAGGTACTTCACATTGTTCTAATTATTTCCTAACTTCAACTACTTGGGTACCTTCATGGCAAGAGTGAATAGGCAATTTCTAGGAATATGGCGCTCCAAACTAGAACCCAGCCTGCCATTAAATAGTTATTTGTTATACAAGAGTGAAAAGTTGTTTTTTAACCGCGTGCTCAATTTTGATGACCGAGCAAGCGAACGAGTGGTTCAAAAATTAGAATCCTGAGCGTCAGCGAGGGAAATCTTTTCACTCGAGTGCAACACGTAACTTTTCATCCCACCTCAGCGAGGAAATGACATGACGTGAAAGAAAATGGTGTGCAAAGCAAATTAAAAAAGTACACCAATAAGGTTACGTGTGTGAATTTTTAACAAATTAAAAAAGATTGTATGGAAATTCGGCACCATAGAGGTAGAAGTAAATAGGTTTTAATGATGTTTTGAATTCACAAACTTCATAGACGAGTGATATTTACTAACGTGCACATGATGTTCTAAATTCAATTTACTTTATCCTCAAGAGGATAATAACGGCTTTTGCATTCAGATATCGAAGATTAAAATTTCCGAGATGGTGGGATGAAAAATATCTTTTTTCTTCTATAATTACGTAATTCTACTCACTGATAATCGGTGAATTCATGAAATGAACTTCTCAAGATAGCCGAGAAAGAAAGTGACGGACATGTGCGTTGAGTCGGTCACAAAGTCGGTGATAATGACGCCCTGATCGGACCTACAAAAAGTATGACGTGGGCGAAACCCTTTAACCTACGAATAAATTTAGTTTTGACAGAATCTGTATAGGTATTCTGATAATAATTCTGTTACCTGTATAGGACATCTGATAATAATCATTACAAAAACCTAAGAGTTTAAATACTCTTAGTCGAATCATATGCGGAAGGACATGGGAAGTTGGGAACCCACCGCATTATCCTAAGAAAACTCCTACCATTATTTGTTTAATGGAAAGGGGTCACGACCCTCAGTAATGAGGAATACGACGCAGAGAGAAGGTATAGGAATTCTGCCAAAATTTCAAATTTACCCGTAGGTTAAACGTTATTCGGACTTCGGAGTTGGCGGAATCGGGACTTAGTCATGACTGACATTACATTTACGTTCTCAGGTTACTACGACCAGCTGTCGAGACCGGGCCCGGAGTTACTGATCGCGAAGCAGAACGCCTTAGCTGCGCACACGCAACTATGTAAGCAAGTTTGATTTCTTTTTATTTAGTGGGTTCTGAGCAATTAAGCAGGAATTGGGTATTTGAAAAGTCATATCAGCAACTTTTCTTTTAAAACGTCAAAACGCGCGCTTAGTATGGTATGTTGTATGAAACACTGAACAGTGACGTCGTCAAAATAACATCAATAATAATTTCGAACATAAAACTGACAGGGGACGTGGATATTACGACTGTTGTGAGATCCTCTATTTAATAATCACTAAAAATAATTTATTTCTATACTGTTGTCAAATACCCAAATTTTTATTATTTCAACCAGTAATATATATGATCATGGTATAGAAAGATCCAGCCTTATTCAATTTGTACGTTTTAAAGGGAACCTCTGTAAAAATTCTGCTTTTAAGGCCCAAGATCGATTTATTTAACAAATAAGTAGGTATCAAAATAATCTTCTAAATTTCTTGCTACATTTATTTTAACTTATCGATGTTTGCAAATATCCTGTGACATAGTTTAGAAAAAAAGTGTCTTGACACACAGACGGACGGAAAAAAAAGTGATCCTATAAGGGTTCCGTTTTTTCTTTTTGAGGTACGGAACCCTAAAAACTAACAATTTTGATACTTAGAAGAACCCACTCTTTTGTTTCAGGGCAAAATATGAAGCGGCCTTTTTACTATAGTGAAGGCGCACACTATAATCCGCCTCAGCTGTTGCAGAGATATGAGGTAAAATTATAGACTACACTGATTGGCATAGACAATTCAAATAGTTTTATTAATCCCGCTTGCAAAATGCCGGGTTATCCTTTTAAACCAGAGTTAGCTCCTTTGACGTATGAAACTTCCGTCAAAATGTCACTTTTAATATACCTGCAAAACTTAGAGATGGTAAGGATAATAATAATATATTATGCTTGCCATCTAAAGGTGCATCATCTCTTGCCAGTAGTTCTGATTTTAGCCAAGCGCAAATCTATTCTATAATGTTATAAATGAGAAAGTTTAGTTAATGAAAAAAGAAAAAAAAATACGCTACTTTTTATCCCGGAAAATTAAAGAGTTCCCACGGGAACCAAAAAAACTCAATCCACGCGGACTAAATCGCGGGCCTCAGCTAGTAATCATAATATAAAATTATATAGTAAATAAATATCCAAAGCTAAGACTTGATCTCACTTCTGATGTCTTCTTCTTTCAGGACCTATCCAGAATCCTACAGTGATGAAAGACATTCCAAAGTTATTAAATACAAATATATTATTTTATATAAAAAATAAATACTTACTAAAAATCTTATTTCTCTAAGCGACGATAATCTCTTGGTGATTTACTTCTTTTTTTTAAATTTGTTTTAGTATAAAACTGTAAATATTACTTAATCTGTACTCTTTATTGTAAAATTATATTGAGTCTGTTCGGTTTGGCGGCAGTTTTGACTTTGACAAATACAGATTATAATTTTATATTAAGCGATTAGTTTTAAAAAGTATCAAAATTCATTTTTGTATGAGATTAGTAACTAACAACTAAGTAACGCATCTGAGCCACCAGTGTAGCATTTTAGAATTCAAAAAGTAAAACCGGAGTTGTGTAATCAAAGGACAACCAAAATGGTCTTGAATAATGCATGCGTTTTTAGTTCACTTTAAATTAAATGTCGGAGTCCAACACAGAGGTTATAACGATTTCAAACGTCACGTTTTGTACATTTAAATGTTTTCTTAAAATATAGTACGAGATCTCAGAGACTTCAGGACTCAGGTGGAAAATAAAGAATTGAGAACCTCCTCCTTTTTTGGAAGTCGTTTAAAATCACCTGACAATTTAGAAAAGCATTAAGTCACTATAGAGCAAATTTCGTTGGTCCGACAACTCATATGTTTACGTACCAACTCTTCGGCGGTTTTCCTTAGTATAGAAATGCCGACGTTTACCCATCCATATTAGGAATGTGATGCATCATGCATGGTAGATATGGTGCTAACGAACGTAAGTCAAAACGTTGATTCACCAATTTTTAACCATAGAGTAACACTAGTAATTAACAGGTGTTACGTGTTCAAAATTAGCAAACGTAATTTTAATCGGTAGCCAATGGTTTGAATCGACAGGCCTTACGTGAAAGATTTAAGGCAACACAAATGTGGCGCCACTCTCGGATTGAAACTCAAAGCGTTGCGTTGACAAAAACTACCAACTTTGTGTGAAAATGCGGCTTGTAAATAAACCACACCCACATGCAACAAGATTGCCAACCATCAATTTCGGTTTTGCACTAGTGGCACTTGGGATCTATCGTAGTGCGTAATAGGCATGATGACTGATTTTGAAAAATGGTCAGATTATGTTCGGAAGTATCTACTATTTCGAAAAATATCTTATTTCAGCAGAAAAATAAGGTTTGGTTAGTAAAATTGGCATTTGAAATTTCAATTTTAAAATTCACGCCAAAACGCTCGCCGGTGTCATGGCGTCGTTTGTGACGTCACTATTGTATTTACCAATGGACTCTGTGCAGTGTGCAGTAAACAACAGTGTGATTGTGAAAGCTCGAAAACAAACAATTATGACGTCATTCGCTTCTTGGCGTTTAATCCATCATGGCGGATTTCGGTATTTTATAGTTTTATTTTATCAAAATAAATAGCAATCTCACTCGAAATAGAAAAATAAATACGTTTTTTATAATCCATGAATCCTATTTCATTAGATAAAATCATAATTTCATTGATTATTGGTTACTGTCATCATGCCTATTATTAGCGTTCTCGTTTTTTCGGACTTCTGACATATTAAGTGGCGCATTGCTTGCGGGTCTTTTAGAAGTTAACGGGGGACATTTTGTCTCCTCGTGAATCCAATGCTTTAGGCCGGCCGTACAGACAGCTTGAAGCAGTCATGATGGACTGCTTCTAGCTGCGACTGCATAGTGAACTACAGTCTTCTACGTACACACATACATGGAACCGCTCGAGCAGTTGCGACTGCCTCGAGCGGTTGGCAGCAGTTATCAATGGTAGCTTCAAGCTGTTGACTTATGACTGCTCGATGTTAATCACTGGCTAACTGCTCGAACAGTCAGTGTATGGCTGGCATTAGTTGTTGGTTACTTATCACTCATTACAAAATAGATATTAGATATTAAAAACAAAGTATAATAAAGAAATATAGAATAGACGCCACGTCTGTGCAATATCATGTCACCAAAAATTAAGAACTCTTATAAAGATTAACTTAAAAAAAAGTAAATATTTATTATTTATTGCTCGGAATAAACGTTTATTTATATTGCACAGACTAAACTCGTACTTGTTGCCTATATTTTTTTCAGATTTTATTCCTTTGCCTTGCAAATATTTATTTTCTCTTAAAGTTGAGCGTCCACGGATTAGGTAGCAATGATAATCATAAAACTTGCTGGCTTAAAAACTTGAACATGGGTCATGATAAGACTAAAGATTTTTTAAGATTGTTATTAAATCTAAAACTAGACGACTCACGTTAGCAGCTTCGCATGATTGGAATTTCTAAAATTTCGTAAAATCTTCTATACTGTGTCATGTATTTGATATGAAAAACACATTAATTCTGCAACCTTCAACTTTACAGTCAAGCTATTTTCTGATAGTGAGTTTATCTAGAAAGTTGACGCTCTTTCTCTGATAGTTTTCGGTCACCACATTTAAGGATCAGCCTAATATTTTTATTTTAAATACCTGTAGAAAATTTAATACGTGTGTCATGGGGCGGGTGTATTAGGAATCGTATAATAGTTCACTTTTAACATTAGATTTGCCATACTCTCTTTGGACTCTATTACGTAAAAAATGATTGTTGCAGTGTTACAATCGCAATCAGTTCTGATTGGCTAACACTCTTTCGCTATTGGGTTAAATCGATTGTCGCAGCAAGAATACCATATCAACAATTGAGATAGTAATAATGATTGATGTATGAGCGAATGATCCTTTATTATGTAGTGAGCGAAGACCTTCATAAATACGTTATGTTTATAATATTATTGATTTATAGTATAGTTTCGTTTTTTATATCTCAAATCTATTTATACGTGGAACCTTATAGTTACCATTACTTTCGATATATTTGCAATCTTTCATTTTCATCATTTTCGATACAGCAAATGATGGGAAGAAATAGTTTGATTTTTTGATTAGTTAATAGAATATAGGTTCCATTTATTTCTGCTATAGTTAAGTGGAGATATACAGTGCTGTGTCGATTTTGATGGAACTCTTACGGAGAAGGATAAAATGTTTAGGAAAGTGATATTTTATCGAATTTACTTGGCAATTATTAACGAAGGAGTAGTGTAAGACGTAACATTTTTTCGTTTTTGTCACAATCAGTGTTTTGTTAATTTCGATATTATGTAGAATAAATTCTTGCCAAAGTTTTGTAACTAAATTGCACGTTAAAGGTAAGCGCAAACTACAGCAGATCCGAATAGTAACGCGACTCTGTAAATTCCGCTTTTATTTGTGTCGTACATTACATTGTAATCCGACCGATAAATATTAGAATCAGATACAACCTTCGCTGTGTATTACATAAACAGAATGTGTGAAGAACTGATGCGGATTTTACCAATTAATAAAGTTGCGGATCGTGCATATTTGCGTAAGCCTTAATTAGAAATTGTTGACGTCATTTTACTGTCGATTTATACGTCACTCCAAATAATTACAGAGGGTTAAATGTTTTTCAAATAAAGATAAATAAACATTTATTTGCCAAGAATGTTTTAGAGTTGTTAAATAAATATATTATGTGATCCAAGAAACTTAAATCAATATTGTTAAAGTGTATAAATAAAAAATAGTATACATACTAAGCGAAGTGCATTGTGTGGGTTTGGCCCAAATGGAAGCCAAATTACTTTTTTCAGGAATAGCAACTTAATGTACATAAAATCATATTTCTTTCCTATTATTCTATTTGGAGTTTTCGTATATTAAAATCGCGTATTATTTTGAACTATATGTTAGTCATTATAGAATCTTAACGAAAATAACTTAATATTAAATGTTTTTTTTTGGTGCTCTTAATGTATATTTTTCCGAATTTTGTGCATTTTTTTTCGTTGTAGGTGTAAAAACCGTAACTTTAATATTCGAGTACAATTTATGGGATTTTTTTACGCACATGTGTAGATAAAACGCTAGCGGTTTTTTTTTTCGAAAAATTTTGTTAGTATAAAAAAAATATTTACCGTAATTTATAAGATATTATTAGAAACGCGGGATGGTAGATATTTTGAAACAGAGCGTGCACATTTTTGTTATACTTATTATTTAGTTGTTTTTTTTTCGAATCTTTCGTATCAAAATTGTGATTATATGTAAAAAAAACGATATTTATATGATGAGAGTTAAAAAAAGGTTTATATTTTATAAATGTGCGCTCTTATTAGACCAAAGCTGTGAATTATTGTAAAGATTGTTTATGGAAAAAAAATCTTTCGAAAACGTAGTTTTTATGATCTTGCTGATTTTGATTTTTTTACTGAACTTAATTACTTTTTTAAAACTATGTATAAAAAATCGTAATTTATCAAACTTTTTGCCAGCAGTTTTTACGCATTAAGTACGCATCTTTATATTTCTTTTTTTTAATTTTAAAGTTAAACTACGTTTTTGAATGACCATTTAAGTGTTTTTTATGAACATTCCAAAAATAGATTTTGTTTTAAATAAATTTAAAAAGGTAAAAATATTTTTGACTTTAAAATGTGTACATACTTACAATGTTACTAAAATTTTAGATCACCTCCAAAAAAAGATTAATTTAAAGCTGTAAAATAGATAGTTTTCTATGTATCTGATCAAGCACTGTTAAACTGTATCTTTCTCATAAGGCTGCCTATTGGCTAATATCAATCGAGAGATCCGTTTCTTTTCATGCATATAATTTTTAAATCTTGCAATCCAGACGTTCGAAAAGAAAGATAAGGCAATTTCGGCCAATTTGCGTTCAGCCAGTACACCTTCGCATTAAGTCCTACGTCTTCGCATCGTTCATTCATTCACATGCGATGACGCCTTTGTTCATTTTAAAACAGTCTTCCGATGGGGAGCTAAAGACATCCAGTTTCCATGCCTGCTACTGATTCGTGAGGTATGCAAGTCTTCGCAGCGCGAGTGAACGTGTATTAGACTTGATTTATAAATGTCACCGTAAGATTGTAAAAACCGTTAGATTATAATCTAACTCGCGAAATTGTAAACTGTCGAATGATTACAATATAACGGATTATTTTTCGGTACATTGTAATCTGTTAGGTTTATTAACCCGATAGAACCTGAGTAATCAAAATAAAAAAAGTAAATAATTACCTAATTATGTCGAACCCTAACCTACAAGAAAGAGACAAGAAAACGTAAATACAATGAATATTTCAAAAATTGACACTTAAAACATTTAACGGTTCACAATCTTTCGACTGTTTACAATCTATCGAAAAAAAGCGTTAGATTACAATCTTACGGTTTTTACAATCTTACGGTGACATAAACATTAACCAAAAACAATAGCTTAAAAGTAGGTGCTAATAATGAATTCATTTACAGCAAAAAACGAGTAAATTTTTTGTTATTTAGCGTAATATTAATAAAATTTTGCTTAGTATTTTTAACGCTTAAGTAAAAGAAAATGAAACTGTTTTTGGAATATTCATAGTGAATCGCAATTTTAGTCGTTAAGTAAAAAGATGTTAATTGGTAGATACAACATTTTGTTTATATATTTTTTACAGCAGTGGCCATTTCAAATAAAATAAGTGGAATTTATTTATTGTTTTATTTTCTTATACTGCGCCCTTGTTATCTACGAAGTCTCGAGTGCAATGTGAAATATCCGTAATAGAAGATTCAGATCTCCGACTAGCATAGATATAAATAATAATTAAAAAATACAAATTGTTTATTGATTCATTGAGAGTAGTCACGATAATAATAGTCGCACCTACTCGGTCATCCATTCTAATATAAATGCGCAAGTGTGTCTATCTATCGGCCCATCTTTTCAACCGATTTTGATGAAATTTGGTACCTACAGTGGTGGACCCTGGAATTGACACCTAGCCTTGAGGCCCTAAAAGCCATGATGGCAGGCCTTAGCCGAATTTTATATGTCGGCTTAAATAAAATTACCGGGAAAGCGTTCTTTCCCGCGCCCGTACCCGGGTAAGGATACCTATATGGCCTACGGCCAATTGGAGAAGACCACGCTCTCTGGTACCTATAGATTACATCCCGGGGAAGGACATGGGCTATTTTTTATCCCGGAAAATTAGTCGCAATAATCATCTGAGTACAATAATTATGTGTAGTTAGAATCACGTTTCTTTACACGACTGCCCAAAGCCACCAGTGGTATGGCCGGTGGTACGTTGGGTTTGCCACAATTTATTTCTAAAGTACCTTCAATTGTTTCATTTTCAACACAAAACAGTGGTATTGTTTTGGACCTCTGGAAGTCTAGACCCATCGTAATTATCTGCGCCAAGGTCGTCGTATTCATAGTAAACCCCGTCTTACTCCACTACAGCCCATTAACGTCCCACTCCTGGGCACAGGCCTCCACTCTCATAGAAGAAAGAGAATTAGAGCTTAGACCCACCACGCTGCTCCAATGCGGGTTGGCGGGCTTTAACGGCTACAATCATGTTAGTGACCTACAGTCAACTTCCTAACTCCGGGTTAGTACCTACTGAGAATTTCAGAATTTCTAGTCAGAAAAACCCAACACTTAATAATGGCCATACCTGGGACTCGAACCCGGGACCTCGTCGGCCGCAGTCCAACATGCTAACCACTAGACCTACGATTCAGAAACCCGTCTTACTAAGTCATTATACTTAAATCTATAATGGATTTTAAGTGTTTCATACATAATCAAGACTTAATGGTGAGAACCAATTTAATCGTCGTAGGTTCAAAAAGTCAATAGTACATTATGGTACTAGCTGTGGTACTAGTGTGTAATGTTGGTGATTACCGCTGAGGCGCCATTGAGACCCGAGCCGTTAGGTGAGGGTCTTAAGATAGCCGAGGACGGTAATCATCAGTACACACGTGTATCATATTACGACGTTTTTCAACACACTTGTGAAGAAAATAATACTAAAAAATAATTTTATTTAGTAGATAAAATAAAATAAAATCTCTATAACTCACTTGTGAATAATAATAATACTAAAAAATAATTTTATTTAGCAGATAAAATTAAAAAAAAAAACTATAACTCACTTGTGAATAATAGCAAAAAGTCGCCGTTTGATTATTATAGGTGTCATTATGTGCCCAACTGCGGTGAAATTAGAGCCACTTTATGAGTGTGTTGAAATAGTAGATTATTATCCAAGGGGATAAAGCAGTGTCTTCTGTCGCGGGTAACGATTTAAATCGCGAGCGTAACGAAGGACTCGAGGTTTACTCCCGAGCGTAGCGAGGGTGTTAAAAACTTAAATCACGAGCGAAGCGAGGGATTTAAGACGAGTCTTGAGTATAGCGAGGGATTTAAGTTCACCCAAGACTAAGACAGCTTTATCACCGAGGAAAATACTCAACTTTTCGTACCATTTGCGAAAAAATTACACAATAATAATATGAGATAAGCATTTATTAAAAATAATGACAATTAAAAGTAAAAGTTAACATTCGAAACATTGGTTGGTTATTATTGATAGAGAGAGTTACATTTTTGTTTGGTACATTTATTGTTGATGAGTTGATTTGAGTACCTATTTCTCTGTTCTTGCGTCTGAGGAACTGTTTATAGAGCATCAACTTATTTATAAAAATAAATTAAAATAAACTTAACGTTTATGTATTTGAAGAAAACAAAAACGCGGCAAATTCCTAGACTAATATTTTTTTGTCGGAAAAGCAAAGGCATCAAGCTCATACGGCCTCGTCGGTTTTCGTAATTTTATCTATTAATAATCATAACTGAATAAGTAATAAATGCGTATTCCTTTTTCAAAAAGATGTATGCTTAATAAACAAACTCAATGGTGTAAACACAAATGTAGTTCAGTATAAATTTCGGTAAGTATTCCAAATTTAAACCACATTCTCCCCCTAGAGGATGAATGAAATTCAGAACAATTTTCTTTCCCTGTTTTTAACAGATTAAAAATGACTATTGTTATGTTCGCTTTTTGTGGCATAGAATGTCACTTTTTTGAGCAAGTGGTACGAAAAATTTATTACTTACCTGAGTATGTGTTTAGTTTTAGAGATGGTCTTAGATCTCATGCTCTAGACTAGAGTAAGAACATACATACGTATTAATTTACTAAATAAATACAAAGTAAGCAGGTAGGTAACTGTTACCTACCTAGTTACCCTCTACTTGGGTAAGAGCTAACACGTTTAATATTCTGACTTTTTGAACTTTACGAATAAAACAATGTATCTTATCAACGTAATACAATAGTAATGGAATATGAATTTATTCAAAAATCAAAATTAATATGATGCACGCGACTTTAAAACTACTTAGGTAAGTAGGTAGATAGCCGGTTAAAATCGCGTGCATCATATAAGTTTACTTTACCTTTTTAAAACCCATGGGAACACTGATTTTCTGGGATAATATGCCTGTCTCAGTCTCAGGGACGCAAGCCCTCTCTGAGGTGCCTTTCGGCAGAATCATGGATGTTTGTTACTCAATCACGCGCCAACGGCTGAACGGATCTGGCTGAAATTTGGCACAGAGATAGAATATAGTCTGGAATATAGCACATAGGCTACTTTTTATCCCGGAAAATTAAGGAGTTCCCGCGGGAACCAAAAAACCTCAAACCACGCAGACGAAGTCGCGGGCATTTGCTAGTAATATTATAAATGTGAAAGTTTGGATGGATGGATGGATGTTTGTTACTCAATTTAGCACAGAGATAGATTATAGTCTTGAGTAACACACAGGCTATATCCCGGAAAATTAGAGTTCCCGCGGGCATCAGCTAGTCAAAAAATAAAACTTAAGTCCTACTAAGTCCTAGTATATGCAAATAATTTCCTACCCATTTTTGAGTCTCAAAGAGCATTGACCGAGCGAAGCAAGTTCTCTGACTTAGGTGGTTTTGGATATTTTGTAGGTCCGTCTGTCAAACCCTCATAATCATAATCATTTTTATTTTGCAAGAATACGGTACATGCAACACATAAATAAGTGTTAAAATTAAAACTGTTATCAACATATTCTGCCAAGCTTGGCGTGCAAGTTAATTTTAAATTAAGCATTAAGAATTTAAACCTTAGACAATTATTATATCGAAGCGATGAAACACATAAATCTTCTGAATGAATGCACATAACTAAGTAGGTAGGTACAACTTCACAAAGTACATCAACAAAGTAGGTACATCAATCCCAAGACGAATAATTAATATTAGCAATAAGTAGTTGTATGTTGTTGTCAAGCATCAATACTTAGATAGGTAGGTACCTAATCTTCCACGGCTAATCTGTTCGAAATCCAATTTCGGCTAATATTTGTGTAAGTAGTACTATAAATTATAGGCTTAAGCTTTTTTTTTAAACGAAGTCCTGAGTTGGTAGTAAGGGTAATCATAATTAATTAATTATTATCAGAATTCCAATTATGTGAGTTAACATTCCTTGCGAGAGAGAGCTAATTTTTAGCCGCAGCTTTGCAATGTGATGCTTGGTAGGCGCTGTAGCATCGACCGCGGCATTCTTAGATAGTCCGAAGTCAAAAGTAGTCCTTACCACCACCACCACTACAGCCCATTAACGTCCCACAGCTGGGCACAGGCCAATTCCGCTCATAGGAGAGAGGAATTTGGAGCTTAGACCCACCACGGTGCTCCAATGCGGGTTGGCGGGCTTTTAAAGACTATAATTACTTATCATTTTAGTGATAATAACCGGGACCGACACACTACCAACTTTCTAACTCCAGGCTAGAACAGAGAATTTCTAGTCAGAAATTAGAGGCCTATAACGTGCTCTCCGAGGCACGGGGGTGAAACACAGCCAACTTCCCAATTCCGGGATAGTATTGAGAATTTCTTGTCAGAAAAACCCAATAGGTACTTAATTATGCTCGACCTGGAATTTGAACCCGGGACCTTGGCGGCCGCAGTCGAACATGCTAACCACTAGACCAAGTGTCTGTCTGCTACGCTTTCATGGCCCATCTATTCAACCGATTTTGGTGAAATTTGGTATAGAGAAGTTGCTTGGTAGGTTGCATCCCGGGGAAGGACATAGGCTACTTTTTATCCCGGAAAATTAAAGAGTTCCCGCGGGATTGGAAACTTAATTCACGCGAACGAAGTCGCGGGAATCATCTAGTTAATGATATTTGATCGCTGAAAAGGGAACAACTTCTCATATTTAGTGGGAAACCCGACACTTTTTTGAGTAATTGATTTTTTAAGTAAGTACCTATGCCTTGACTCATTTATCATAGGGATGAGGAAGACCCTCATCTTGACCTGATTTTTTTGGAGAAATAGGGTATTGGTAATTATGATGCGCATGATACCTAATGATAAATTAAATTAAATGAGTAATACAGTGTAGGTACCAATTGATTTTAAGTATATATCTACCTACTCATTGTAGAATTCTATAATTTTTGTACCTAGACCTATATATGTATACGGTATACCTACCACTTAACAATTTCACATTATTCACTTACAGAGAAAGCTGGAAGTTTTGAGAGAATATACCTAAGCTTTACCTTTGTCCACTTATTTTCTGTTAGTTATACCTACCTAAGACATATTTTTGTACAGAAAAAAATAAAAATAAACAAAATTGTGGTAATGCTCAGAAAAGTTAGAAGAATTATATCGTGTTTATCGTAAACTCTCCGACTTCATGGAAAAATAAACGTAAGTATCTATCTACGTAGTTATGTGGTTTACCTATGCCGATTTCACGGAAATACCTTGGGAGTTGGGAGTACCTAAATTGGGAAAAAATATAAAACTTGAACCGACTTTCAAATTCAATACCCAAGTAGATACAAAGAAAATAAATAATTGAACACACGTACATAATTATTTTATTAAGTAAACTGTAGACATAATATTATTGTTTTAAATAAATTCACATTTTGAGATAAATATTAAATATCAAGGACTAAGGACGAAAACACACTTCGGAAAAGACAAAATGCCGCCATCGTATGGGAAACCTGTGTTTCGTCCTGTCGCGTATGTTTGCGCAGCTCCACATAAAAGTGCGTGAGAATTTTTGTCTGCCAGACAAAATACTTTTGTTCGTAGTGTGTTTTCGCCCTAACAGAGAACCTTTCGTTTACAAACATTTATATAAAGTTACCTTTAGGATATGACAGTTCGTCTCTCGAGTGATTGTACATAAGAGGCTGAGGAAAAGAGATAAACCCATTTTTATTAGGTGTTTTATAGGCAATAGCGTTTGGATTGGGTTATGCTAGGCACCTGGCCCCGTGGTTTTCTTGAGTAGCATTTTTTGAAAACCGATGATTGGTGGACTGGGAATAGAAATTCCAAAAATACTTTCCTTTTTTTTTAAATTGAAATTTATTGTTTACTAGCTGATGCCCGTGACTTCATCCGCGTGAAATAAGTTTTTTCAATTCCCACGGGAACTCCTCAATTTTCCGGGATAAAAAGTAGCCTATATCACTCTCCAGGTCCTCGACTATACCCATGCCAAAAATCACGTCGATCCGTTGCTCCGTTGCGGCGTGATTGAAGGACAAACCAACAAACCAACAAACCAACAAACCAACAAACAAACTGACTTTCGCATTTATAATATTAAGTATGATGCAATAAGATTTCAGTAAAAAAACTTCGATTGGAACCGACAGACGCTGCAGGGGTCACTATAAGTGCTGGAATGGTGACCTCGCACTCGCAGCGTTGGCAGATCCCCTACTCAGTGGGTGGACGACATCAGACGAGTCGCAGGGAGCCGCTGGATCCAGGCGGCGCAAGGCCGCGGCATGTGGAAATCCTTGCAAAAGAGTAGAGACCTATGACTAGCTGTTGACGTATGTCAGCTGATAATGATGAAACTTCGATTACCTGTTCAGGGGTGGAATTTCCAAAAATATTTTCTTAATATACGTGATAAAAGGAGCCTACTGTCAAAACATCTGAGTTAGGTATCTTTTATCAGCCGCCGCCGTGCCTTTACACTTAAACAGCGGTTGAATTTGAAAGATCATTCAGTTACTGCCCCCATAAATGGAGATTCCGGAAGATGAGGAATGAGGATACTTAGTAGGTATCTACCTATCAAGCAACAACTTCACGATCTTGGGCCTTCTCTTCCTCAATCCTGATGCTACAGCGTTCCTAAAACGTGTGAATCCAGGATGTTTCATATTTACCATTTACCAGACAGACACCCCTTAACGATTTCTACGCGATCGTAACGGAACGCTAAATCACTAAAGGCACGCAGGGACCTCCAGCGACCCTTTTTAGGGTTTTGAATGGGTTTTTTGAAAGGCTGATTACTTTATTTTGATTAAAAACCTTTATGATTGGGCAACCCTTACGTTTGGGTAAGCGTAGGTGTTAAACGGAAACCCTTTGAAAGGGTTTCTTAAAAAATAAGTCAAATAGTAGTTAAGCAAAACTAAAAAGCCGACAAAGACATGCTGGTGCCGCACCGGTATGTCATTGTCGGTAGCTTAGATAAGTACAGCTGAAGCAGATCAATTTTAATCTATGTATATACTAATATTATAAAATGCGAAAGTGTGTCTGTCTGTCTGTCTGCTACGCTTTGACGGCCCATCTATTCAACCGATTCTGATGAAAGTTGGTATAGCGGTAGGTTAAATCTTTGGGAAGGCTACTTTTTATCCCGGAAAGTTAAGGAGTTCCCTCGGGAATCAAAAAAACTTGATCTACGCGGACGAAGTCGCGGACATCAGCTAGTTAATAATATTTTGAATTGTGCCTATCAGGAATCGAACCCGGATCACCGCGGTCGTGACTTATATTATTGCGCCAGGGAGGTCCAAGGGTTAACGGCCTAGCTTTTTTGCTACCTAAGTATTTGTTACAGAGACATTGGGAAGAAATTGCCAAACCAAAACACCCCCTACGTAAAACCAGTCCTAAACCGACCCCTACTTTCGTTTTAAGATTAAAGTCACACTATATGACCGTACATGTTTAATTATACTTACCTACTAGGCATTTTTCATTGTCATTGATATAATTCATGCATAGACATACCTATATAATTTAACATGGTTTTCTGTTTAGTGTGTGATGGAAAGCGGTCGCGGGTCGACGCTTGGAAGACCTATTATTATTTTTTCTAATATTATATTATTCGACACATAGTATTTTATCCGAATATTAGTGGCGAGAATATTTTATAGGTGAGTTATTTTATTTAATAATTATTATTATAGGTAAAATTAGTTATTAGGAAAAAGCCGCATGAATTTTAAAATTCTATTATTTAATTAGAAATTTAACTGTGACAAATTTTTAAATTTGATTATACGGTATCCTTATTTAAATATAAACGAAAATAAACTCTTAATAAAATATAATAGTTCAAGATTTTTTTATAGACATTCCGCTATAAAAAAATTTAGATCATCATTAAGGCCTTACGTATTTTTGATCAGTTTATTTTAATACCTACCTAACGACCTTAATATTATAATCATCAATTTAAACTATATTACGTAGGTACTTTTTTCCTAAATCATACTAATATTATAAATGCGTAAGTGTGTTTGTTTGTTGGTTTGTCCTTCAATCACGCCGCAACGGAGTAACGGATCGACGTGATTTTTGGCATTATAGTTGAGAACCTGGAGAGTGACATAGGCTACTTTTTATCCCGGAAAATTAAGGAATTCCCGCGGGAATCAAAAAAACTTGAACCACACGGACGAAGTCGCGGGCATCAGCTAGTCTAATCTAAATCCTTAATTAATATTATTAATGCGTAAGTACCTATCTGCCTTTCTGCTACGCTTTCACGGCCCGACTTTTTTGAAATTTTCCGGGTAAGGACATATGCTACTTTTTATCCCGGAAAATTAAAGAGTTCTCGCGGGACTGAAAAACTTAATTCACACGGACGAAGTCGCGGGTATCGTCTAGTATTATATAAAAGGAAAAGCTGAGTGACTGACTGATCTAACACCGAACAGGCTCGAACCATTGGGTGGATCGGACTGTTTAGCATACAGATAGATAAAGGTGTAAATGAAGGCGTGAGCGAAGCTGCGTGCAAAGCTAGTTTATACAAAAATATGTATAGGAAAAAAGGAAATCCACACGCGTCAATCTCAAGGTTTCAAGCAACGGAAAAAAGACACGTAGGTACCTGGGAACCTAAAAGTACCCACGTCAATAACGTATGTAAATAAACACATAGCTACAGAAATACTTGAACTTTTGGTAGTTATTTAAATAATTAAATTTTACATAAAACTTTAATACTAAGGGAGCAATTGGAGGGCTTAGACATTAAAACATATAAAGTACTCTACCTACTGTAATTGTACAGTATAATCTCTAGGTCTCTATAGAGTCGCTCGTAGAATTCTTTGAAGCTTCAGAATTTATTGCGATTTTGATTTTAATGCGGTTTTTACCATAATTTGTAGTACCTACAACTTTTTTTCTAACGAAAGGATTAATTTATTATTCTACTAGCTGATGCCCGGCTGTTACGTAAACGCGTGGTTTAAGTTTTTTGATTCCCGCGGGAACTCCTTAATTTTCGGGGATAAAGAGTAGCCTATGTCACTCTCCAGGTTCGATCCGTTGCTCACTCACCAAAAAAAAACTTAGTAGGCTAAGCACATCATGGCGATTAGTGATCATGATATTACATGGGCCATGTAGGTAGGTACCTACTACTTTTAAATCAAGCGTGAACAGGCGTCTTCTAGGCAAGGTCGCTTATGCAGTATCAGTATGCAGTATGCTATTACCTATTCGGTGGTATCATACAAGAACGCAAATTGCTTGGCGACAATCATCTCTCACCAAACCATATCAGAAACAATTTAGAAATTATAAATTCTGTAATAGCCTCTGCCGTGGATTGAACCCGGGACCTCCCACTTATGAGACCACTGGGCCGGGATACCGTCAAAGGTTACTGTCAGTAAGACATGATGTACCTACCGAATTATTTTTATTTCAATGTTTATCTATATAGAAGACCTTGGAGTAAATTATGTTTGATTATTTCCTAGTTAACGGACGTGAGTTTATTGCAGAGATATTCATAATATTTTATGGGTTTACGTGAACAAAAAATTTTTAATGATTTAAATATTATGCACATACCTAGGTACCTTATTTAATAGGCCTCTGCCCGATTTAATAAACATTAAATCGGGTTAGTACTTGTATTGATTTAATAATAAAATAAAAGGTACCTACGAGTAGGTATAGGTACTATTAGTCTGATGCCAGTCAGTACTAAAAACTCTCCATTCCGTTTTTTTTAATTTAATTGTAAGAGTGTTGATACGTATTTTGGCATGTTCGACTGCTGATGAAGAGGTCCTGAGATCGATTTCGGGGTCGGGCCATAATTAAGTTACCTATTGGGGTTTCCTGACGAAAAATTTTCAGTGGACAATCGAAGTTAAGAAATGGGCTGGAAAATGTATTTACTTGTGTAAGATACTTAGTTAAACAAAAATTAAAAAAAAAATTAAAATCCATTCCGCCAAAGAAAATTTTTGTTCCCCGAGGGCGCTATTTTGAATTCAGAGCGAAGTGAAGGATTCTAAAGTAGAATCCTGAGCGTAGCGAGGAATTCAATATATATACGCCGCCCGAGAACAAAAAATTTGGCCCCGAGTGACACACACTATTTTTCATCATTACGTATGAGAAAAAGCTAGGAGTATCAACCTACTATGTATGGACATTACCTATATACGTTTAAGCACCAACCAGAAGCACGAACGCGGACCGGACGCGCTTTTTATTAGCCTTGATTTTATTGCCTCGCGAGGTGTGAAAATTAGAGTATTCAACACGGGTAATGCTGTCTTTGTATTGGGCGCCCCTTAACCCCGCGCTTCACTCAGGATTCTAGATGCAACAACCTCGCTACGCTCGGGGGTAACTCTACCATCCCTCGTTGCGCTTGGGGTTTATCCCGGCGCCCGTGACGTAAGACTTTGCATTACCCCCATGTCACCCCATCTACTATTAATAATGCCCAAATGGAAAGTGCTTTACTGAAATAAGCAGCTGTGTGAGAGCCGAATGGACACTTTGTCGCATCATAAAGGGTATTTTTTTTGCCATTTTACATTTTAGTGCGGACCCCTAAAAATACATAGGCATGATTTACCTGATTATCTACCTGGTCTTGTAGACCTTATATCTACCCAAGCAATTAATAAGATGATAATTATTTTTCTTAAGGCGCTACTCAATGCTATAAACCTGCGGAAAATCATTAGGTACAACACACTGGAACTAAGAACCAACTACCAAGCCATTTACATAATATACTATACTAGTGGGCCCGGCAGACGTTTTCCTGCCCTAGATCTTCCTCGCAATTTTTCCATATTTTCTTACCGTTAAAACCTTCCCTGGACTACGACAAACATTTCAAAACCAAAATCAGCTACGACCGCAGCCGTTCTAGAGTTTTAGCGAGACAAACTCACTGATTTTTATTTTTAAAGAAGATTACATGCCTATACTTATTGTATTGAAGGCCCTAAGGGTCACATTTAATTAATTGTGTGGTTAAAAATTGATTTTCTTTAAAGGATAAAAAACTGGCTGAAATGGCTGGCTGAAATCAATACCCATATTAAAAATTATGCGAAAGTGTTTTTGTTAGTTGGTTGGTCCGTCAATCACGACGCAAAGGATTGATTTTTACTTGGAGAGTCTACATAATTTAGGTGACATTTTACCCCGGAAAATTAAAGAGTTTTTCCGGGATTTTAAAAACCTAAATCCACGCGGGCGATGACGCGACTCGCGAGTATCATACTAAATAATATAAATGGAAAAGTGTTTGTTTGTTGGTTTGTCCAGGGGCGGCCTTAGCCATTGCGAGGCTCTGGGCGGTAGATATTTGCGAGGCCCTAATTAGGCTTTGTGGAGTATAGTGCAGTTTTTTTCATCCACGTTTTTTTACCTTTCGCAGTTGACAGCACCCACTTTCAGATCAATAAATAGAATAGATAGTGGACTGTGTATGTAGTTTGTCACTAGTTTCGATCTTCCTAGGTCACTTCCTTTTGATAGGTGGGACTTTTTCTAATTGGACTGTAGCGCGAGGGTGCGAGGCCCCGGGTGGTTGCCCTGCTTGCCACCCCCTAAGGCCGCCACTGGGTTTGTCCTTCAATCAAACCGCTACAGAAAAAATTCCAAGTTCATCTAGATAGCATGGAAGTTGACATGGAAATTTTTGTCGTAGTTAAGAATATAATTGATACGATTTTTCTATCATTTGTTATACTTTAAGTAATAATAATTGTGTTTACGACGTACCCACTCTACTTTTATTATTTTTCCCAAGTACGAGTATCTATTTTTCTATTAAAACAAGGGCGAATAGCTTATTGAACCAGTATTTTATAGACCAGTAATTACAAATTACGTAAGTATAAGATATGGGAAACCCAAATGAGTATATTTCTACGTAGATATCTACTACCAGTTCTTACGTATTAAGTATCTTCTAATTATGGCGTAGGTAGGTTTTTGCCGTATTTTTCACGCTGTCACGCACATTTCTTCTCAATATTCTTGGGTTCCGTAGTAAATAGGTCATAACATTATTGCTATTATGAGAAATTATTCATGATTTACTACTACATAAGTACTAAAGTTGATAAAATTATACATGTAGGTATGGAACTTATTGCAATACGTTTTAAATCTTGATTTTTTAAATATGTATCACACAATGTATTTTCGTTAGAATATAATCGAAAAAAGTAAAAGTGAATAACTATTGTATTATTCTAATATATATCAAAGGCGCGATTCCCAGAGAGACGCAGGTTCAAATCCTGCCGGTTCCGCAAATTTTTGATATGTATTTAAGTAAGTTTAGAAACTATTATATTGTTTCGTGGAAAAAATCTTTATTTTTATTTATTTTTATTTTTAAGTCTTTATTGCACACAAAAGAACGGAAATAAAAAAGACATTAAAACTACGAACTAGGACTGAACAGTATGCAAAGGCGGTCTTATCGCCTGAGGCGATCTCTTCCAGACAACCCTTGGAGACAGGGGAAGAGAATACAAACGGGATGGTGCTTAAACTTCGAGAATAATATATATATTAACTACAACCAAAACTACCTACATATGTACCTACCTACTATAATAGGTATGTTTACAGAATAGTTTACCTTAGAAAACCCATTAGTTTACTTTTTAAAGCAATTTTCTCTAAAAATATAAGATATAAGATACATAAAATTTCGATATAAATCAAATACATTGTCGTCATTAATTGTTTTTGAAAAAATATTTTACAAATTATTTCTTACATTTTTTGCGACATGCGCTTGTTCGTTTTCACCTGTATTTTGATCGCGTGAATACCATTTTTTTGCTCTATAAAAAGATGTAAATAGTAAATACATACGAGTAGAACTTTAAATATTTACTTAAAATTGTGTTTTCGTCCACACTTGAGTATATACCTACATACTTACATATTATAATGCACTGACTTCTGAGGTCTTGTAATAAATCAATGTTATTCGAACTAAAATGACTATTGAGTGTAAATGTAAAGCGACTTCTGACCTCGACTGATGTTTATTCTAAATACCTGCCGACTTTCCGGTATAATAAAGACAAATGAAATAATTCATTCACATAAATTACATTAGGGTACACGCAGTAATATTGTATTTCGTAAATGTAATATAATTTACATTAAATAGCGAATATAAATTTAGGTATAAAATTATTTTGAAACCTTCCAGAGACGCGTCGATTCGACTCCATGGCATAGGAAAGTCGTTTTGGGCAACTGCATACAAAGGTACGGAATACCGAATAATATAGGTAGGTAAAATTGCTGATTTCTAACCAATATCTGGAGGATACTTGAAGAACAAAGACAAAAACCTCTCTTAGTGCCTTTAATTACTTAATAATACTATTTAAGTGTGGGTACTGCCTGCGTGTGTCTATCTAGTAACTTAGGTACGTACCTTCATAAAACATAATCGTTTGACATAACAACCAAAATCATAGATACAAATAGGCCTTCATATTATCAACAACCACTAGGTATAGTCTAAAATGTTCAATATATATTTTATAGCTTATATAAGTTATATTTAGCTAGATGATGCCCGCGAATTCGTCCGCGTGAATTAAGTTTTTTTTAAAAAACCTTAATTCACGCGGACGATTTCTTGCGGAAATCTAAAAAAGTTTTACTTTTTTCCCCCTTTTAAGGCTTGCTTTTTATCCCGGAAAATTAAAGAGTTCTGCGGAAATCAAAAAACTTTTTTAGATTTCCGCAGGAACTCTTTAATTTTCCGGGATAAAAAGCAAGCCTACGTCCGTCCCCGGGATGTTCCTACCTCTGTACCAAATTTCATCAAAATCGGTTGAAAAGTTGGGCCGGGAAAGCGTAGCAGACAGACAGACACACTTTCACATTATACTAGATTTTACTTACCAATTTTACTAGATCTATTAATTTATATACTAATATTTTATGACATTAAAATAATAGGTATTATAACCTTTATATCCTCCTAGGATAATCCCAATTTTTCAAATTCTAACAATTTTACCGAAAAGAAAAAAATCTATGCAGCATGATTCATGTTTCGACATATTATAATTTAAATATTATCTATTATTAGGTTCTACTAACTATACTATAGGATATCTGTATACCAATCATCAAATGTTAACTTGATCTAATATAAGTTAACATTTGATGATTGATGTATATCACCAAAAAAACCGGCCAAGTGCGAGTCGGACTCGCGCACCGAGGGTTCCGTACAAACCTGTAGTAAGTTTTAAATTATTAAAAATAATTTTATTTTTAATATTTGAGTTGATTGAATGAAAGGTAAATTGCGGTTTACGATATATGACGTATTAAAAAAAAACTACTTACTAGATCTCGTTCAAATCAATTTCCGGTGGAAGTTTGCATGGTGATGTACATCATATATTTTTTTTAGTTTTATCATTCTTTTATTTTAGAAGTTACCGGGAGGGGGGGGGGACACACATTTTACCACTTTGGAAGTGTCTCTCGCGCAAACTATTCAGTTTAGATAAAAATGATATTACAAACCTCAATATCATTTTTAAAGACCTATCCATAGATACCCCACACGTATGGGTTAGATGAAAAATTTTTGAGTTTCAGTTCTAAGTATGGGGAACCCCCAAAATTTATTGTTTTTTTTCTATTTTTGTAAGAAAATCTTAATGCGGTTCACAGAATACATCTACTTACCAAGTTTCAACAGTATAGTTCTTATAGTTTCGGAAAAAAGTGGCTGTGACATACGGACGGACAGACAGACAGACAGACATGACGAATCTATAAGGGTTCCGTTTTTGCCAAATTTGGCTACGGAACCCTAAAAATAGCAAACTTGTCCGGTTAGAGATTCGGACAGGTTTGCATGCCTGATCAATTAGAAACGAGATACGTCATGCTAAAAGCTACATCCGACTACCTATTTTTTAAATGTTAATATAAGCACGTACTTATTACCTTTTTATTCTTCCTGAGACTATGACAGAAAGCAAGAAAGGATTGCAATTATTTTGCTATAATCCGCCAACAGAAAAAAATCTGTATGGTCAAGCATGCAGTTACATGCGAAGCACCGTTTACCTTCCCAACCAAGCAAGAAAGCCAAGTTCCTAAGCAAGCAATGCCACCACTACTCACATGCACCACCACACAAGACTTTTATGCTATTCTCGACGCACGTTTCACCCCGACACCGGAGCATCTTCAGATGTCGACTTTACAATGCAAGATTGTCTAGAAAATCACTTGTCACTAGAAGAAAGGTTTTCTCGAAGAGATCGCCTTAGGCGATAAGACCGCCTTTGCATACTGTTTAGTCCTAGTTCGTAGTTTTAATGTCTTTTTTATTTCCTTTCAATAAATAGTGTGCAATAAAGATTTAAAAATAAATAACTAAATAAATCCTTTCTTGCTAAATCATGAACTTCCGCAAAGTACCGCCTGATTCTATCCAATATGACAGAAAGGTTGTTTCATAATTTTGGGCAAAGAATTAGTCGGTTTCACTTCAGAGTAAATACGATATTGTTCCGGTACGACGCGATGCCGTGTTGAAACCGAATAGGCGTATGGGTCCCATGCCCCTAAAAGGTTAACCCGCTACCATCTTAGACTGCATCATCACTAACCATCAGGTGAGATCGCAGTCAAGGGCTGACATGTGGTGAATACAAAAAAAAATGTGTCCAGTAGTCTCGTCACCATTTTTCACTACAGCCCATTAACGTCCCACCGCTGGGCACAGGCCTCCACTCTCATATGAGAGAGGGAATTAGAGCTTAGACCCACCACGCTGCTCCATGATGCTGGTTGGCGGGCTCATCATTTTTGAAGTATATGATATCTATTTTATGTTTTTTATTAATTTTGTATCGATTTCATCCTTTTTATCGATGCCATATAATATCTTATAAGCAGTCGATGTGTGTGGTCATAATATTATAATATGTTATGTATGTATTTAATGGACTCCCTGACCTTAGGCTTCACGACCAAACAAAATGATTACTACGCTATTAATGTATTGTGTTTGTGAATTGCTATCACTGTTAACTATGTATATTACCGGTTAAGAGCGAGAGGTTTTTATTTGATATCCTTACACAGGCTAAATAACTATAAAAGATAAAACTTATATAACTATTTTCAAACGTATATTTTTTTGATTAGGTACTATGAAATTTTCACTCCCATAGGGCACAAACCTGAGCTGTACACCAATTCCGGGTGGTGTCACAGGTAAACATATTCTTATGTACAATTGTATGTTTTAAATGTTCGTCTGTGTCACCATTGTGGAATAAAGGTATTTTCTTTCTTTCTTTCTTTTCTTTTAATAAATCTTGTAATCATTTAACGTGTTTTCGTTACGTTACTCTTTTCATCTGAACAAGAAGACATATAGTTGTCGCATCGAAATCATACACTAATATGCCCCAAATACGTCTCCCTGCCACGTCACAGCCTCGCCGTATGCGCGCCTCTTGCGCGCCACGCCCTCGCCAAAACCGCGCCCGTCGCCACTCGCCACTTCTGTTTGTGCCGCCGCTAAAACCAAAATTTTAGAAGAATAGATTTATTCATTGTTGTATGCCGAGAATGTGAATAACTAGCTAGTTTATAACAAAAAAATTGCATGTCGCTTTTGGAAATAGGGATTTAGGTAATAGGAAAAATTCACATAGATATTTAAAATGAATGAATGAATGAATGACATGAATGAAAATATCAATATAAAATCTTATACCTAGGTTAAGTACCTACTTAGTTTTTAAATAAAAAGCTTCCAAAAGTCGCAAATTTATGAGTCCATAAGTCTATGTCGCGATCACTTTTTAATTAAAATTAACCTCCGTATACTTACTGAAAATCATCTTCAATGTTAAGATATTAATTATAGTTTAGAGGATCTTCCGTGTGTATGTACCTACGTAGGTAATTGACTCCTTTATCGCATTATTTTAGCAAAACGTATAAATTATGAATAATACCTACCTAAATGGTCAATACCATATAAGGACATTAGTAAGTACACTGGTTTGTTTCATTGGCGGTCAAAAAATTAGCTCAATCATGTTATATGTAGGTGCAATGCCCTTTGACGTCAAATATACAGTGAATGTCATATTATGGCCAATTTTATAGTTTTAAATAGAAGTAATCATTTAGTTAGTTATTTAGTTCCTGTCTGTACATTTATACGTTGTTATTTGTCAAACAAAAGATTCATTGGGGTCAAAAAATTAGAACAATCATGAAGGTGCAATGCCCTTTGACGTCAAATATGCAGTGAATGTCATATTAATATAGCAAAAAGGTATCATAGAAGCCCGTTAGAAGGGGTTAATTAATTATCAGGATTTAAATAAAACGCCACGTCTTTGCTCACAAGCACTCTACCTATTAGGGACTGTCCTCTCAAACTAGGGGCACATTATATCAATTGGTCGATCAACAAAGGCCTTAAGTCTAGGTAACACATTTACTTAGCTTAATAACGTCCTTATTACCATGATCTTATGGTTAACTATGTCTAATCGAGCATCGGAGGTACGCGGAGGCTGTCAATAGCCGATTTTATAATTTTAGTTTATGTAATAATTATATATTATCTACTAGTGACTATATTAGACGACATATTCATGATTACATATTAAACGTAATACGACATAATTATCTATACTACATAAAGAAAATGTGGTGGTTACATCCCAGGAATGGAAATAAGCTACTTCTTAAACCAAAGAGTTCCTACGGAAACAACATATTATTTTCATTTAATATTCTAAAAATAATAACTGTATTTGATTAGTCCTTACTATGTAGGTGGTAGAGTAGGTACCTATAGGTACAGTGTGTAGAACCTAATTAGTATTTATTTTTATTCTTTTTGAAATATTTACTTTATCTCATAATAAAATACGTGGACAAAGGTAAAGCGTAAAGCGTATTAGTTATCTATTATTTAAATAAATGTGAAATGTTAGTCCTCGGAGACACTTAAAAGCCCATAACTTCATTTAAAGCGACCTACATAGTTTGATTTTGTGTATATTATGTTTATTTTGCTTTACAGACAGATTTATGATTTATGTCACGTAGGACAATTTGTGTCACATAATATGATACGTCAAAAGTTGTAACGTACGTAAAGTACGTGGAAGAGGTTGGGGGAGGCCTATACCTGTAAAGTGGCTCTAATATCTAAATTAAAAAAAAAAAAAAACTAACCATAATAACCTAGGAAATAAGGAAAATGTATAACTTACTCATCTAACAACATTTATACATTCACGTGGATATGAGAATAATAGGCTTTTATTTATTTATTCTTTATTTATTTACTAGATGATTCCCGCGACTTCGTCCGCGTGGACCAAGTCTTTTCAATTCCCGCGGGAACTCTTGAATTTTCCGGGATAAAAAGTAGCCTATGTCCTTCCCCGGGATACAACAAATCTCTGTACCAAATTTCATCAAAATCGGTTGAACAGATGGGCCGTGAAAGCGTAGCAGACAGACAGACAGACAGACAGACACACTTTCGCATTTATAATATTAGTATGGATGATACCTACGTCAAAACTCAACCACCGGTTCGGAAAGTGATTATACTTTGGAGAGTTAAATCTCGTGTGATTAAATTCTCCTCCAGCACCACTACTACTACTACTATGTAGTAGTACAAGTGGTGCTGGAGGAGAATGCTTCGGATACCTTGGACAGCACACAGAACCAATTCGCATCGATTTATATTTACATCGATAAAAATTCTTTTTAAACAACCGACTTCAAACTCCCGCGCCAACTTTACAACAACAAGCACACGCTATACAAAGTACTTATTTTATTGTTGATATTTTAAAAACCGCTCGACCGATTTCGATAAAATTTATATGGGACCACAAAAAAAAGAAAAAAAAATACAGTCGAATTGAGAACCTCCTCCTTTTTTTGAAGTCGGTTGAAAAATCCTATGAACCACCTGTCTCCAAAGGATCCTTGATTATTTCGGCCACATTGCCAGAAGGAGGGACACAATCTTGAAAGAATTGTCATTACTGGCAAAGTGGACGGACAGACCTCGGGGACGTAGCCCGATGCGGTCAGATCAAATCCGCACCGCTCTCGATAGCAAGGTCCACGAAGCCCTGCATGTCGCAGAAAGCCGAGCAACATGGCGCGACATCGTTCACAGAAGGATTATTGGTGGAAGGGGTCACGACCCTCAGTAATAGGGGAATACGACGCAAGGAGGAGGTCAACAACAAATCATAGTAGAAACAATATACTTAAAGTGAAAAAATAGTAGAAAACAATGTTCTATCAGTCTGTAATCGCAGGCATTGCATGGCATTGGCAGTCTGTAAAAGCAATGTTAAATTTACCTTGCAACTTTGTACCTGCTACTAGGCGTTTTACGCAATTATTTATAATAGTATGCATAGATATAATATAATAATAATATTATGTAGTTTGAAAGATTAAATAAGTAATTATAATAATTCTTTAGGATGTACATTATTGTACAGTCTGTTACGACATTTGATGCAAATTAAATAAAAATCGTCAGGGCCACGTCATAATTAGTTTATTATTTTTTTTTTAATATTATACGTACGTATGTATTATGTACTTACATAATATATACGTACCTACTGGTATTGTACACCTTTTTAAGGTGTACAATACCAGTATTACCTACCTTTGTTTATTTACGACACCACATTAGAAACCTCTAAAATTATCAGTGTTTCTCTAGTACATTATGCATGTATTATGCATATAAACCTTCCTCTTGAATCACTATCTATTTTAAAAAAACGCATCAAGTCCAAAGATCTAAGCATACCCAAGGACAGACAGCGGGAAGCGACTTGTATACTATGTAGAGTGAAGTGATGATTGGCGTTGAGTACGGGACGTCAAGGTAAGGTTATATAAGGCTGACAATTGTTTATTAATACTGCACTAAGCGATAGTAGTATTAAGTATGTCCTTTGAACCTTGTTGAAGTGCGTTTATTAGAGGTGCCTTGGATGTGACTTGGATTTGAGACACAGAACCCCTTAATAGGCGTCTGAAGTTAACCCAGGCCTCTTGGGGTAGGGTAGAAATAGAATATTATTATGAATATTTACTCTATTTGTAACTTATTACGCCTATTAACAAAATCTCAGCATTCAAATGCGTTTGAATAGTGCTGAGGCTCATGGTACGTGCATCGCAGTAAAATTCGACCTCGAGCACGTTTTTACCAATATAGAATGCAGAATAAGGAAATAATAATATGTGAGTAAGTACCTATGTTATATTGACTGCTTTGTATGAAACGATCGGCGGCTTTTTATTACTGCACAGGCATGTACCTACTTATTATAGTTGCAGACATAATGTAGTAAAATCAACAATAATAATATGACATATTTATACCTAGATACCTCTTAACATTTGTTTTTTATTGTTAAAAATAATAAAAAATTTAAAAAGTGCAAGTCGTTAATGAACAATCAGGGTTTCGTATAAAAAAATATCAAGTAGGTACCTAGCTATATAATATATCAAACTCAAAAGTCAAAGTTATAGACTCAATAAGTCAAAACTTGGTAGTAAGAGTAACTACCAAATATACTTCAGAAATTCAGAATATCTTTGTCAGCTAGCTTCTACAGCTTGAGGAAACCCTCTGATGATACTCGAACAGTGACGTGCACAGGGTTTGAAGCTTCAAGCTAGGGTAGGCATTGCCATTGGCAAGTCAGAATACCTATTTACTGACCGTCTTGATAAAAAATAGCAGTGACGTATTTCCACTTGGGAGAGTAGTGCTTTTATGCCTCTATGAGTTGCTCGCCACTTAAACTCGTAGCACTGATACTCATACTAAATACTAATGTATAAATTTTTGCGATAGTTTATTTGTCAAAATCGTTCCTGGATCGGAATCACAGTACTTATGCAGTTCCCCGATTGTCATAGCAAAATATCGTAATCATTTGACAACCTTAAAATTATACTCAGTATTAACTTTTTCAGGAGTTCATATACTATGCTTTTTTGACGTGCAGCAAGCTATCTATGAACCCCTTAAACAGGTCGAATTATACGCTTGACAATCTATACGATTTTCTTACACAATCGGGGGGCTGATTCCTTTTTCTGTGATCGGAATCGTCTAAATGATTCCTATCGAGAAGGATCAGCATGAAACTCCGCTGTTGTTGTATTCAAAAATAAATATAAAACTGTATCTCATATCCATTATTACCTACCACGGAACCCTAGAAAAGGAATAAGGATAAATGAACATAACCCGTCCGGCGTGTCCAAGGGACCAGTTCAGGTCATGGAGTAGGTACCTTATTTTATATCCGGTTATTCTAAACTGGAATGTTCAGTACTACGTTCACTATTAAAGTATACCTACATATAACTATCTCAATTATTTTTAGTTTTTTTTAGATAATAACCTTTTGAATTTCTAAAAATAAATCAATTTCTAACAAAAATATCTTCAATTTCTAACAATAATATCGCAGGAGATCCGGCTTAACTTGTAGGTATCCATTCACAAATGAAGTTTCTATAGGTATACGTTTTGGGCTCAGGCATCATACATAACATAATATACCTATATACTTTTCTATTAATATACAGCAATAGAGGCTTTATTTATTTTTCACTTTATTATTCTGGGCACCATTCCATTCCACGTGTGACTATTATTGAGTTATAAATGGGAACTAAGAGTCGTAATACAGTTATATTCGCAGCTAACTTTTAATGTAATGTATAAAGATACGACGAGACCAACTCTATTTATTGTAAAGATGGCACCATATTTTTAGCACGCAGTTATAATATACCAACCTTGAAGTATATTCGTTTATAACAGAAAAGTGTGTTCCTAATAACGGCCCTACAAAAAACACGATGATAGAGGACGCCGGCAACTTTGTCCGCGTACCATTTCTGATCTCGAGATTATGAAATTTTCCCGCTGCAAAATAATGTACCTACTTCTACTATGTAGACGAAAAGTAGTGAGCCATGCATCTTCATGGAAATATAATATAGTTATCTTTATAATATAGTATAATAAAAAAATTATTTATATATTATATAATTTTATTTTCTTTTTTTTACAGAAAAATGAATTATTACTTGCAAGAGTCACCGCTAGCTTGTACGGAACTAACCAAAGACAAAATGGCACAATGGATGGAAGGGCAGAGGAAGGCGGAGAAACTAGACAACATAGACGTGTTCGGGAAAGCCACGGAAAAACAACTAAAAGAGCTGAATGACGTCAGGAAATTGAGCAAGGAATTGCAGGAGAATTTACAGGTAAGTCATTCAGTACGCTTACTCTGAGTTTTTACATTGCAAATTCGATTGACGTAGTGAGCGGTCGATCACATTAGCGTTGAAGTAAAATGAACCTTAACCGCATTGGTTTAGAGCTCATTTCATCATTTCGTGCCTTTCGTTATTGACAGCTAGCGCTCAAAGCGCTGAATTTTTGACTATATAGCAAGAACTTTTGGGTCCATTTTACTTTGACGCTAATGAGATCGAACGCTTACTACGTCAATCGAATTTGCAATGTAAAAACTCAGAGTAAGCGTACTGGTCGTTGCTTCAAGCAATATGTACGGCTAAAGCTGGACAAAAGTGTATTACAACTAGATGTTGCCCGCGATTCTTCAGCGTGAATTTAGGTTTTTGTTGAGTTTTCGGGATTAAAAGTCGGTAGAGAACTCTTTACCCGTGTTGCAAGAAATCTCAGAATCAAAATCTGTTTTTAAAATCGGTTGAACTGTAACGAGCTTTAATATACCAGCCTATTCAGGGTAAAAACACACTACGGACAGGTCCGCGTCATAAGGGAAACGTTTTGTTCCATCGCGGTAGTACGAGTGTGTGTAGCTTCATATAAAAGTGCGCGCTTGATTTTTGTCCTCCCCAAACAAACTAGTGGTTCACCCCGAACTGACACCTCGCGGTATCGCCATAACAGAGCGCCATCTATTGACATCATTGTGATGTTCTGTTAAAAATACTGAAGCTCATTAAAAATTAAATAATTTCGTTTCCTTATAATATTTATCTAATTTTAGTATTTCTTGTTCAAGTACAGGATATAATTCAAATAATTGATCAAGTTTCAGGCTCAGCCTTTCAGAAAATTGAGAGTTCTGAGGTCAACTTTGGACGTGAGAAAATCTCCACTTTGAACTTGGGGGCTAAGTTCAAAGTGGAGATTTTCTCACTTCGTAAATTTTAGGGAAAAAAAATATTTTTGGATTCATCTTTAAAATAATATACCGCAACCCTATTGTAAGAGACAATCCAGATCTAAACACAAAAGTATTCAATAATCGCTGAGTCTGCCGGCAGGAGACTAAACTACCATCGTTCAAATACTCGTATTTGTATTAACTATTTTCAATATGGCGTCCGTATCTGCAGATAAAATCGAATGACATGAAACGACTCAAATTGACAAATGCTAACAGCTCGGCCTTTCCTGACAACTTCACGTCCCGTGAAGCAGCCAGGTAACCTTCACATCATTGAACCGAGATCACAACAATCGAGTGAAGCCTTCGCGTTTACAATCAGTAACCCTAATACTTAACTCTAACTTTCACAATATCACTTAACCTAATACCATATATATTCTACAAAATATTCAGTTGCGTGACAACCTCCGTTCACGTCAAAAAAACCATATAAATATCCTTCTCAATATCAGTTGCGTGACCCCTTCGTTCACGTCAATTAAATAAAACCATACATGTATATCCACAATATCAGTTGATCAACTAAAATCATACAACAGTTACGCGAATCCTTCACGTTTACGATAACCAAAAATAACTCCAAAGTAAAGCGATCTCTTTACGATCACTAAAACACAACACAACTTGAGTAATTTACAGTATTTCACTTTCAACCTCATCAAACAGTAAAATCTTAAACATGTTAAAAAAAATAAACAAAAGTCCAATAGTGTTATCACGTAAAATACGAGTATTTTCACAACTGCGAATCTACCACTGGTTCGGAATGCCACGACCTAGCGAGAAGAACCAGCAAGAAACTCGGTGGCTTCTAACATTCAAATTAACTTTAACATAGCCACCGATCAAAATAAAAATTAATTACAAATTACCCACGTTTAAAAAAAAAAATGTGCAGAAGGCAAAGCAAAATTAAGGCAACGTGATTCATATCCCGCTTTTGAACTGTAAGAGACAATCCAGAAGTAGGTATTTCTGAGACACTTTTAATATATTTGTACTCTCATTTGGAACTTGCACGAATAAATGGTTAAACGTGTAGTGGTTCCACGAGAGATTTAATGTAATTAGATAAAAGATGGCTAAACTTACAGATAATATTCATTTGGTCCGGCCACGATTGCTATCGTTAAGCTCTAAATCAAAATGCGATCTAAACACAAAAGTATTCAATAAACGCTGAGTCTGCCGGCAGGAGACTAAACTACCATCGTTCTAACACTCGTATTTGTATTAACTATTTTCAATATGGCGTCCGTATCTGCAGATAAAATCGAATGACATGAAACGACTCAAATTGACAAATGCTAACACTATGTAACTTCAAAAATATTTAACTTCGCATTCACTTCGAGAGCCCTCTGAAATAAAGATTTTTATAACTTTTTAAGCCATATTCGGCTGGACGCCATTGGTTTGTATATATAATATTTAAATTTGAAGTAATTACGTTCAGTAATTCAGAAGTTATAACTGGCTCTGACAGACGGACGGACGGACGGACGGACAAGTGCAAATTCACTCAAGTAGACTCAGAGACTTTCGCTTCGCTCGGTCAAATATTTTTTGTCTTTCGTGGGTTTTCGCGTACATTACATTTAAATTTATCACATAATAATATTATATCCCGGTTTATGACATCCTTTCGTAGCAGTTAGCTACGAGCTACGTTACTACGTAGCACCTACGAGAACTACTACACAGGAATTTCTAATTAAATAGCCAAGTAAGGCTTATATATAGCATAGCATAAAGCATTGTATAAAATGATAATAAAATATGTTAAAGAAGGTAAAGTGAGGCTGAATATAGGTGAATACTCATTTTTAGGGTTCCATCATTGACTTACCAAGGTTCCATAGTAAACAGGGAACCCTTATAGTTTCGCCATGTTCGTCCATCCTCCGTTTCTCCTTTTTTATACATGTTATATTGTATTCTTTATTAATTTTTTCTTTTTGCCTATAGCCGTACCTTGACATTTACGATTGGCGAGAATGTAGCATTAAGTTCGCCTATTCTACGATATATTAATGCGATAATATGCAAATAAACATTACCTATATTATAAAAACCGGCCAAGTGCGTGTCGAGCCACGCGAAATGTAGGGTTCAGTAGTTGCCCGACACAATACACGGACATGTTAGCTATATCAACTGAAAATAAATAAATTAACGAGTATTATATATGTAGTATATTATTATATACTAGCTGATGCCCGCGACTTCGTCCGCGTGGTTTGAGGCTTTTTGGTTCCCGCAGGATCTCTTCAATGTTCCGGGATAAAACGTAGCCTATGTGTTATTCCAGACTATAATCTATCTGTGTACTAAATTTCATCTAGATCCGTTCAGCCGTTCTGGCGTGATTGAGTAACAAATATGCATTTAAGGTTTTTTGGTTCCCGCGGGAACTCTTTTATTTTTCGGGATAAAAAATTAGCCTATGGGTTATTCCAGACTATAATCTATCTCTGTACCAAATTTCATTCAGATCCGTTCAGCAATTCTGGCGTGAAAGAGTAACAAACATCCATGCATCCATATATATATATACTAGATGATGCCCGCGACTTCGTCCGCGTGAATTGATGTTTTTTTAAGATTTAAACTATCCTATCTCTCAAGTTGGATCGAACTGCACATGGTGTGCGAATTTTATTATAATCGGTTAAGTGGTTTAGGAGTCCATTGAGGACAAACATTGTGACACGAGATTTATATATATTAAAAAGAAAGATATATACACTTTGGCGTTTATAATACGAGGCTGATACCCGAGACTTAATTCGCATGGATTGAGGTTTTTTGGTTCCGGGGGAACTCTTTAATCTTCCGGGATAATAAGTAGCCCATGTGTTATTCCAGACTATAATCTATCTCTTTGCCAAATTTGATCCAGATCCGTTCAGCCGTTCTGGCGTCATTGAGTAACAAACATCCATTTGAGGTTTTTTGATTCCCGCGGGAACTCTTTTATTTTCCGGGATATAAAATAGACTATGTGTTATTCCAGATTATAATCTATCCCTGTGCCAAATTTCATCTAGTTTACTAGCTGACTCCTTTTTTTACGATATTGAATACCAAGTAATTTTTTTTATAGATGTTTTACAATTTATATTTTATAGGTGTCTATAACCTATCGTTAACACTTACATTTTACGAACTTACCTTGTAGGAAGTTGTAGGTAGTTATAACTAGCTGCTGTATGCGACTTCGTCAGCGTGGAATTCGTTTTTTTAATTCGCACAGGAACTTTAAGTTATTTTTTTGGGATAAAAAGTAGCCAATATCGCACTCTCCAGTGTGCTTAGCATGCGCACAACGAGATTATCTCGCGACGAGAGAGAGAGAGATGTTGTCGTTGCCGGCAAGTTTTTCATTTACCCTAACATGCACAAAATGCGGTATATTTCAAGTAAAAAATAGTCATCATGTAAAGGTTCGTAGAGAAAAATACCACAGTTAAGAAATATTACTTTTATCTCTACGTTTGACGTAACAAGTAGCTTGTTAGCTTCGGTAGACACATAGAGATAACGGGTAGACATAATATAACTGGTGGTGCGCATGCTAACTATGCAGGATCTCAAGTCTCAACTACGAGTATACCCGTGCAAAACATCACGTCGATCTGTTGCTCTGTTGCGGCGTGATTAATGGACAAACCAACAAACAAACACATTTTCGCATTTTGACACATAGATGCAATCATCTACATAAAATGAAGAAAAATGCAGTTGTAAAATAGTTAATTACCTACAACGACCTCGAACACTGGACTTTTGCCTCTACGGGCACTAGGTACACTACGTACCTATTACACCTGTTGTCCAATTACTAGGTAGGTACTAGGTAGTAGGTACTCCATCTGTAATGTTTTTCATCCCCCATCATAAAAAAAATGATCCGTTCTGCAGAGGCGCTGGTCGTTTGAAGAATTCAGGATATACCTATACCTTTTGACATTTCGCAAAAGTTTTTTTTTGACACTACTATGGCAATGCTAAAAGGGAGGGTTATGGTATCGAGGCGATTTTGATGTGTGTGATTTTAACCAGGTGTCAATCGATTCCTTAATATGGAACGAGTAACATATAAGGCTCAGTGGCGTGCAGTTCATATTGGCGTAAAAGCACTGCATACCAAAATGGAATATACGTCAAAACAGCTAGTAATTAATGCCTACCTTAGCTTCAAAACCAGTGTTACATCCAAAAAAATGGGGGTGTCTGATTTTTTTCGTGCGTGGTACGACTGCTTATCGTGCTCTCCAAGGCACGGGGGTGAAACACCACCATCACCAACTTTCTAACTCCGGGCTAGTACTGAGAATTTCTAGTCAGAAAAACCCAATTCTTATTATGGCCGGACCTCATCCCACTAATCACTAGGGCTAGACCAACAAGGCAGTTGGTCTAGTGGCCCGCCTGTATGATTTGTCATTATTTTATTAGTCATAACATTTTTATTTGTTAGTTAAAAGGAGATAAAAACCTTGCGTGATGCGTTTTGAAAATACGGAAATTTCCGCGGATTCGTAGATAAACCGAGGAATTCCGGGCTTTCCCGGATTTTGCAGCATTCGATCTCGTCTACCGAAATTAACGTTCTGAAGCACGTATTACCTGTGAATCATTTTCTACTTGACTCTTTCATCACAAAGCCACAAATGCATAATAACCCAGTAATTTGGTAGTTTTAACTGGAAAGTTTCCCGGGAGTTTTGAAAATTGGTGTATTTAGATTTCGTCGTCGAAAAGAGCACGTCGAAATCTATAAAATACCTATTACTGATTTTCGAAACTCTCCAGAAGAAACTTTCCCAGGTAACCAACCCCCTTTTTGAAGTTTTTGAGCACCAAATGACTGGGGTCATAATTAAATATTATAGTAGGTTCATACTATTTGCTAAGAAGCTAGAAGTACGAGTATGTACCACTAACTGATGCCCACGACTTCGTTCGCGTGTGTATTTGGGAATTTTGTTTTTAAGTTATGTTTTTTCAATAACTTCTACCCAGTTTTTTGGAAACATACTCGCCGAATTGAGAACCTCCTCCTTTTTGGTTGGCAAATTATCATGTCTCGGAAATTCTATCAGGGCAAAATTACACTTCAGACAGGACAGGTTGACTTCTGCGTTCATTTTTTTGTGTAGTGGGTTTTCGGGATCAGGCAGTTCAAGAAAATGTAGGGACAAAGTTTTTGTAAAGAAACCTACGCGTATGTATAATTTTGTAATTAAATTCTTAAGAAATTGAGAATTTATGTTAAATTAGACGGATGTTAGCAACACTCATTTTACAATCTCATATTTTCCTGTGGGGCTTAGTGGGACTTTATTTTTTGGGGTATGAGTAGTCTAACCATCATACTAATATTATAAATGCGAAAGTCAGTTTGTTTGTTGGTTTATTGGTTTGTCCTTCAATCACGCCGCAACGGAGCAACGAATCAACGTGATTTTTGGCATGGTTATAGTTGAGGACCTGAAGAGTGACATAGGCTACTTTTTATCCCGGAAAATGAAGGAGTTCCCGCGGGAATCAAAAAAACTTAAACCACGCGGACGGAGTCGCGGGCATCAGCTAGTCTTCAATATGAAAGAGATCGGTACAAACAATGGTAAGGTAATAAGTTGGTTTGTATTCTATTTTCTTTTTTTTCCGATATAAAAACGCTGATGTCGCTTATTGACAAAAGGATAAAATGATCTCTAATAATAAAAAGATAAAAATTGTTAAGGTAAATATTTGAAAAGTAAATTTATGAAATATATACAATCCAACTGGAAACGTGCTGATACGATTGTGATGATCAAGGTTTAAAAAAAACTTGTTTTATTAAACTCAAATACAGGTTTGATTTCTAGTTCATCTGAAGGTCAACGCACCCGTTTTTTGGGGGACCGCAAAGCGTTAAGCGCGATATATGAATATACTGCTCGGTTTTTGGATACCTAACTATACATTAAGGTGGGGATTTCCGAGTTGAATTGCGCGGTGACTGTTAAGACTTAACTACCTACATACCACGGAATAAAACCTTTGTTATGGTCAATATTTTGTTAGTAAACAAACAAGTATGTAGCTACGCGATGCTTTAATACGCTATTGCAGCCAGCTGCTACGAAGAGTTCAGATTTCTGAGGCTTTACCATTAGAGGATTGGTAGCAGGAATTTAAGGTTACTGACTCGTAGTCACACCAGTGTGACGAACAGGATTTTTTTTCTTGTTTGTCACACCACTGATTTTTCCACACCACATTATACCATAATTGCTAGTTAAACAGTTTCCTTGCACTTGGACCTCTACAATGCTCCATTTATGTTAAACGACTACAATCATCAATATCAGTGCATTGTTAATTAAAAACGAACTGAACGTTTATATAAAAAAGCTATACTAATTTGCATGCGTCCCTTATTGTTTTACAGCCATGGTCCTCTGTTCAAAGACATTCAAATGAATACCACTGGCGGAGTTGTCACTGTATTTATCAGTTATAATAAGATTTGTTTGTAAATTAATTGATCTCTGTAAGTAGGTACCTACCTATAACATTTTTGCTACGTTTGCTATTTGTTTGTTGCTTGGTTACGTTATCACATAAGAATAGGAAGTAAGCTAAGTTCACGGCCCATATTTTCAGCTGATTTTAACGATATTTGGACAAATAGCGTCTAGGAAAAACATAGACTTCTTATTATCCCGGAAAATCAAATGGCTCCCACTAAGAGATTTTTCAAAAACCTAATTCCACGAGGATGTAATCGCTGCCATTATCTAGTATGTCCTTGGGAAACAAAAGGTTTTAACCATGAACGCATAAAAATCCCTGGCAAATAAAATCGCGTGTATAGGAAAGTAAGTTAAGCACTTAGATAAATATTTTTTTCTTTTACAGGATTTAGAAAACACAGTACACGCGTCCGAAACGGACAACCAAGCCATGAACCCAACCGCACCCATCCTGGACTACTCTGAAGACCACGAGTTTGTCTCAGCGAACCATCTGGATGATTACTATGCCCAGGAAGACCTGATGGACGCGAAGGAGGCGGAGAAACAGAGGCTAACTAAGGGTAAAGCATCCAGAACCAACGTTCAGAGGTTTTATAAGGATCAGTGTGTGTTTTTGACTGGTGGTACCGGGTTTTTAGGGAAAGGTGAGTTGTGTTTTTGTGTTTTTTTTTGCTGTGTTTTGAAACCTTTAAATATTTATTAAATGTGGCCTCAGGGTGAAAACACACTCCGGATAGGACAGGATAAAGCGTTTGCGTTATATGGGAAACACGTTTCGTCCTGTCGCGCTAGTTTGCACAGTTCCATATGAAAGTGCACGCACAAAATATCCGCATTTTGCCCGTAGTGTATTTTTGCCTTTGGGTAATTCGAAGCAATCATGAATAACTCCAACTGCTTGGTCTATTACTAATGGATTGTTCAAACAATCAACTGTTAAGGTTGCTCGCGAAGGCTTGCTTTGAAGACTGACAGATTATATCGTCGGATGCGATAGGGATTCTAGTACCTAATGAATACCTAAAGTACATCCACTGTTATAGGTATTGGTCCTGAACTTTTTTCTTTATTGCTAGTAGGTACGTAATTAAGTATTAGTTAATACTGATTTCCATTTCTATACTTAGTAAGTTGCTAAATAATATAGTTAATGGAGAAACATAGCGTATCTAGTATCTAACTACCATCTAATTTACCTATCCATATTTTGTTTTACAAAGATCACAAAATAATCAAAGTCCACAAAATAGAAGTACGATTCAATATTTGATCAAAGGTAATTATTTGTATTTCCTACCGAATATTTTTTGCTTTGAAATTTAAAACACATAATTATTACATACCAAAACAACCTACTCTATACTCGTAATTTATGAAACTGACCTTCTGACTGTCTTTACGGCAAATTCAATGTCCGCTGAGTAACTCTACCTTACTAAGTTCAAAGTGGGTGTTGATTAGCCAATTTAAATCAATACATTTATTTTTGCTAGCTTTACCTAAAAAGCTTTCCAGAAATGGAAAATGTCACTATAATATATATAGTTACTATATACTATAATATACTATATATATATACTTTTTTTTAGAAAATACCTTTTGGTATTGACTAAAAATAGGGGTAAATCATAGCCTAGGGGTCCTAGGCTATTCTGTACATCTTGAAAAGTTCTTTCTTTATATGTGAAATCCAAAATGATGTGCCTATGTTTATTAAATGAGTCAGTTTGGAGCTGGTTTAATCCCCGTCAAAAATTTACGTTTGATAAGTTTTGTATAGTTATAACAGAAAAGGAAAATGTTGTGTTCTGTAAAGGAAAATTTTAGAACCATTTTTAGATTTTTACCAAAAGCTATAAGAAATAGTGCATGTTTCACTGTTAATAATTATAAAATATGCATTGTTTCTGTAGAAATAGTTGTTGAACTCGCTTCACTCGTGTTTATGATCCATTATTGTAGGTATAACTGTTTCATATATGTTTTAAAATCTAGTTAGTTTAATTCTACGACGACGACGTCAGCTATACTTTTATTAGGTAGGTATTCCTGAATTAGATTGTTCCCTCCCTCTCTCTGCGTCATATTCCTCATTACTCAGGTTGTGAACCCTTTAGGTACATTAAATCACGTAACTGGGCTTTTCTTCGGATAATAATGCGGATGGTTCCCAACTCCTTCCGCATATAGCTCGACTACTCTTAGGATTTTAACGATAATACTATCACATTGACAGTACATGAATGTCTGAAATTGAAAAAACGTCAAAACGTGACGACTGTCGTTTTATCCTGACAATAGTGTGTTTCCGCCCTACTCCGAGGTTTTGGCCCTAACATAACAAACAGGGGCCTTTTTTAGTGGCCCCCAACGTGCATAGTCCGCCACTGGTGTGTGATGGTACTTCGACCTTGTTATTAATGTACCTGTAATGATTGGTCAGATCATGGAGTGTTATATTTCCAAGAGTGTTATGCATGACATGTTTTTAGTGTTTGAGATGTTTTTGCGTATCTTCCAGGTAAGTGGTTTTTGTGTGTTGTTTTCTTATGCCGCCGCTGTTTTAATGCTTGCTTTATTATTTCGTATAAATGCGTCAATACTCAATGCGCTATACATTTTTGGATTACCTGTATTCCGTGCCTACCGTAAGGTCACCATTCAGATTCACGGTGACGGTCAAAGCCTCAACTTTATTTTTATACGATTTATTCTTTAGTAGATAGACCTATGCTTTTGACCTATGCGTTTAAGCTAATTAAAGTTGCATAGAAGCAATTTAAAATCGCAAGATTACAATGGGCTGGACACGTGCAAACTGCAACGAATGGACGAACATCGGCCGCCAAAGAAACTGATGTCGTCAAACCCAGATGGGCGTAGGAGTATCGGTCGAGCAAAGCTTCGATGGCTGGATGGGGTTAGCCAAGATGCAAAGCGGATTGTAAGAAATGCAAAGTGTAAGAAGATGGAGAATGAGTGCGAATGACAAAGATAAGTAGATGGAGAAATCTTCTGGAGCAGGCCCGGGCCCATAAAGGGCTGTATATTCTTAACTGCTTAGTTTGCTGCTGATTTCTGATACTCAGTACAAACTACATTCCGAACCAGTGATATAGTCTTGAGTCTTGACCTATCATAAGATTGTATGAATGAGGCTTATATGAAGAGTTTAATAATATAAAGAGCCTCATATAAATAGTTCGAGTTTAAACCATAACATGAACATACTAGATAAGATAAATTAGGTTTTTGAAAAATCTCTTAGTGGGAACTCTTTGATTTTTCGGGATAATAAAGATATGTCATTGCCATATCTCCTAAAAGTTATAATATAATTACCTAACTTAAAAATATGCGGACTATACTAACAATACTAACAATAAAATTCTATGTTTCAACTAGCAAACTAACAACTGCCAAACTAGTTTTTTTTTAGTTAGTTTTTTTTTAAATAAGGAGAATGGGAATAAATAGCTCATAGATTTCGGGTGATGACAGCCCTCGCATCGCTCAGGCAGGCAACTTCACCCTCGTCTGAAATCGTCTTGTTTCACCTCTAAGCACACAATATTATAATATTTCATAACGTTCTTCTTCCTACCTCATAAAAATAATCTACTGTCAAAATAAAGTTTTCAATAATTTTAGCTATGCGTTGATAGACTAGCCAAAAAACTTAATGGTACTAATAAAATGGGTTTATACTGACCTTTAATATGCGGTATATTATTATTAATACTTAAAACTTACATAAGTAAGTAAAAAAATAATAATTATACATTGAAATACTAAAATCTAAATATTAAACTAACTTTAAAATAAATTCTTATATTATTATACCTACTAACAAAAAATAAAACTAATAAAATTATCTCAAGCATAAAATAATACGCACCGTTACAGAAGAGACAAAAATATTTACAAAGCATAGAATTATTGTATGCGAAATAACTATCTATCTATATATAATTTAATATATATAATATATTATATAATCCATACTTAATATTATGAATGCGAAAGTTTGGATGGATGGATGGATGGATTTATGGATGAATGGATGGACGTTTTTTACTCAATAACGCCAGAATGGCTGAACGGATCTGGATGATATTTGGCATAGAGATTTTATACCGAAAAATTAAAGATTTCCTGCGGACACCACAAAACCTCAATCCACGCTGACAAAGTCGCGGGAATCAGCTAGTTTTCAACCTTAAGCAATGGAGAAGTAAATGTACGAAAACTAAAAAAAGCATGACGATCTGAAAACTGTTAAACATGGAAAAACTGTAGGCATGGATAGGTATTCCAAGAAATTAAAAGCATGCAGAGCTCCTAAATGGATGGATGCTTCATACGCTTAATTTATTTCGATTGCTGTTTTGTTTTGGGCGTGGTTTTTTTATCAGATTCTTTGGTTGGTTTGGTTTTTTGAAGAAAAAAAATAACTATATATTTTCTCCTACAGATGGCAGAATAAGCTTGAAGGCGAGCCGCGTGGTGGAGAAGGTGCTGCTCTAACATTCTTCTCTGCAATTTATAGCTCTGTTATTATTTATTATTTATTCAAGGTGATTGATTATGATATGTAGTTTTTCAATTAAATTAATATAAAATTATGTAACGTTGTTTCATTCCGTTCTATAATATTTTACTATCCATTTTTATTTTTCCCTATTATTGCATACCTACTAGATCATGCCCGCGACTTCGTCCGCATGGATTAAGGATTTTTGGTTCCCGCCGGAACTCTTTAATTTGCCGGGATAAAACGAAGCCTAAAGTAGTTAATTTAGGATATACTTAACTTATAAGCTATCTCTTCAGCCAAATCAGTTCAGTCATTGCGGACTGAAGAAGTAACAAATATCTAAAGTTACAAACATCCAAATTTTCACATTTATTATATTAGTACCTATTAGTAGTATTTTTCGCTATTATTGCATATGTACCTACTTATATAAATACTTATATACATGCATACATAATTCATATACTTTAACACCCGGATACTTTATCCAAATCGATTCATAATATGATTAGGTACTTAATAAATAATTCATCACTACAGCCTATTAACGTCCCACTGCTGGGCACAGGCCTCCACTCTCATAGGAGAGCTTAGACCCACCACGCTGCTCCAATGCGGGTTGGCGGGCTTTAACGATTATTATCATGTTAGTGATAATAACCGGGACCGACGGCTTAACGTGCTCTCCGAGGCACGGGGGTGAAACACCGCCAACTGCCAACTCCGGGCTGGCACTGAGAATTTCTTAATTGAAAAACCCAATACCTAACTTTCATGCCCGACCGGGAATCGAACCCAGGACCTCGTGATCCGCAGTCGACTATGCTAACCACTAGACCAACGAGGCCGTCATTAATAAATAATTAATTAAGGCTTTTAATTATTTTCCGTATCAAAATGCTCAAAGCTGTTAAAGAGTGTAGAATTAGCTAACCTAATCCTCTAGTATTTGCCAGTCGCCTACCTACTTGTTGTGGACGACTACTGTCTACTCGTATTTTTTTATTTTGTTAGTAAGTAGATTGAATCTGGGGCCATACTGCCAACGCTTAAAGAAATACTTAAGCAATATTACCTACTGCAGAACGCTGCGAATTTTATTCCGCTCCCGCTATCCGCTGCCCACCAAAAATACAGCCGGCGAGTTATTCCGACTATGCCAGTGCAATGAACGTCGATGAATGTGATAAAATATGCAAAACAATTAAATCGAGATAAAAACTTAAACGTATTTAAAGTTTGGAAGTACCTACTATATTTAGTTAAATCACTTGAGCAGGCTTTACCGATATTTAGATAATTTCATCACGGGGTTCCGTGGTGTAGCGGTTATCACATCTGCTTTACACGCAGAAGGCCGCCAGTTCGATCCTGGCCGGAATCATATTTTTTTCATTTTGTAAAAAACACGTCAGATATGTCTATAGGTAGTTACATTTCGCGCGCGAGTTAAATGCAGAATAAATGTATGTGTCACCATACATTTACTCAGCATTCAACTCGCGCGCCAACTATAGAAAATCTGTGGGCACTTTTGAGTTTTGTTTTTTCTCGAAGCATTGTGCGAAGATAGAAAGTATGGGCCCGCAAGTTCATCGGTGCTGTGAATTAAGATTTTAGGAATATCCTGTGAGAATCTTAAAACTAAAGCTATGAGTAGCTTTAGTTTTAAGATATCATCCTTAATTATCACCATATCTACTTTGTATAATCGACGTTCAAAAAGTGTAACTGTGTAGGTTTACCAATGAACCAATCTATACTAGTCTGTCTGTCTGTCTGCTACGCTTTCACGGCCCATCTATTCAACCGATTTTTATGAAATTTGGTACAGGGATAGATTGTATCCCGGGGCATAGGCTACTTTTTATCCCGGAAAATTCGTGAGTTCCCGCGGTAAACAAAAAAGTTTATCTGTTCAACTGATTTTGATGAAATTCGGTACAGGGATAGGTGGTATCCCGGGTAAGGACATAGGCTACTTTTCATCCCGGATAATTCAAGAGTCCCCGAGTGATTCAAAAACCTTAACCTACGTGGACGAAGTCGCGGGCATCATCTAGTTTTGAATAAATAGGACATTGTTTCGATTTGATTGAACTCTTGTTGGAATAGATTTTCCGTGTCTCCCCGGGATATACTTTATAAGTAAGCTATTTCCGTACTGTAGGTACTTAAAAAAGAACATCAATATCGGCTGCACAGATGGGCCGTGAGAGTGTAGCAGACAGACTAACACACTTCCTCAATTGTTACAAATCTAAGAGTTAGGTAGGTATATTCGCGCTAGGAGGCCCCAAAGGGCCTTGTAGTTATGTTAGGTATAGGTATAGTGTAGGTTAAGTATTTTGTATTTACTAACATAGGATAAAGGAATGGAACTAACAAAATATGGGACAGTTTCCTGCATTAAAATTGTATTATTTTTATTATTATTATTATATTTATGAAACTCGCCCGCACATCGCCCGCGCCCGTCGCCTCTCGTGTATAACTGTATAACCCGCGCACAAGTCAATTGATATACGGAAGGACCCTGGAAGTTGGAACCCACAGCATTATTATCCCAAGAAAACTCCTACCTTTATCTGATTATTGAAAAAGGGTCACGCCCCTCAACAGTGGGGAAAACAAAAAAGAAAGGGGAGAGGGAAAATTATCATAGTTACTCTCGTGTATAACTGTATAACCCGCGCACAAGTCAATTGATATACGGAAGGACCCTGGAAGTTGGAACCCACAGCATTATTATCCCAAGAAAACTCCTACCTTTATCTGATTATTGAAAAAGGGTCACGCCCCTCAACAGTGGGGAAAACAAAAAAGAAAGGGGAGAGGGAAAATTATCATAGTTACTTTTAACCTTGTTTTAGTTTTGATTGAAAAGTTGTTGAGGTCCTGCGGTGACATCGATACGCTTTACGTTTTGGTGAGACCCAAGAGAGGCAAGGAAGCCGTCTCGAGACTCCATGAGATGCTGGATGATTTCGTAAGTATATTTGTTTTAACCCCTATAATTATTACAGACTGTAAGAGTCACATAGTCGCATAGGTGGTAGGTTAACTGCCACTTACACTGGCTAGCTAGTCAAAGTCAAAAGTTTATTTTACAAGTGATTTCTAAAAAGTGGGAGTTTTTTTACATATAGTGAGGCTGTTCCGACTGTTCTTTTTTTGAAATGCATTACTCCCCTCGGGGAGTAAATGAAGCGCTTTCCGCACACGTGCCGCGCAGTTTAGATAATAAAGTATATTTTCCGAACATGAGATGAGAAAAATATTTAACGTCTACTGATTTAATATTCTAAGGAACATAAATCATATTTCATTAGGTATACTTAGTACCTACTTATCTAAGTACTTATTTTCTTCTATTACAGGTAATATTTTAACAACTAAATTAAGTTAACATTAACTTTGTGCAGGTATTCCATAGAGCTCATGAAGAAAATCCAAAAGGCATTCACAAAGTGGTTCCCATTGTAGGCGACATGGAGATGCCCGGGATCGGTCTTAGCGATGAGGACAGGAAAATGCTCACATCAAAGGTTTTCAAGGCTTATTTCTACTTTCTATTTTCTTAAAAATCCATCCAGACTCTTTGTTATTCTTAAATTGTTGTTTGTAATTACACTCATTGTCTATAAAGTTCCTCGTGGTATCCAGCTCCTTTCACTTCCAATCTACTCCTATTCTGTTTTGTCCATTTACTTATTTTTAAACTCCCCATTTTCTTGTTTTTCATCACGTTTTCTGACATCCGGAACTCTCTTTTTTTTTCTCTAAATTTTCCAAATCTGAGTTCTTATTAAATATATTTATACAATTTATCTTCATACTCTATTTACCATTACATTTTATAACTCGTTATTTTACACTTCATCTTTTTATTTAATAGTACATTATGGTACAAGTGGGTAATCATCAATACACACGTAATTTTATTTTAGTAGATAAAAAGTTTATTTAGAGAAACAATTAGTAATTGTTTCTCTAAATAAACTTTTAGTAAAATTACTTTTTAGCATTATTTTCTTCACAAGTGTGTTGAAAAACATCGTATGATACACGTGTGTATTGATGATTACCGTCCTCGGCTATCATAAGACCCTCACCTAACGGCTCGGGTCTCAATGGCGCCTCAGCGGTAATCACCAACATTACTCACTAGTACCATAATGTACTATTATGACAGTAAATAGTCTTAACAGATTCATAAATGCATAATAATTATAGCCGACAGTTAAGCAATTAGTACCTAATACGTTATACGAGTAAGGTAATCCTGTTGTGCATTATATACATATTTTTTTATAGATCTTTATTGCACACACAAAACAATATACAGTATATTTTAAAAGCAGTAGTAAGACTACATAAAAATGGGCAAAGGCGGTCTTATTGCTAAAGTAATCTCTTACAGTCAGACAACCTTTGGTGAAAGGATAAATAAACCAGAGCGCGGGATGGTGCTGTATATAATATATATATATAATAAATATATTTGCCGATTAGATCAATAATACCTACTTAATCGATTAATAATTCCTAGGTGACAATAATTTTCAACGCGGCTGCCACGGTCAAGTTCGACGAGAAGTTGTCAATAGCGACTGGTATCAATGTCCGAGGTACCAAGGAAGTGCTAAAACTGGCGAAAGAATGCAGGAATCTAAAGGCTATAACACACGTCTCGACCGCATTCTCGAACACGCATTTGCCATATATTGAAGAGAAGTAAGTTACTTAGAACAAGATGATAATCACTAGTTCGTCCGCAAGTTTTAAATATAATCTCGTGGGAACGCTTTGATTTTCTGGGATAAAATGTAGCATATGTCCGTCACTGAGATGCAAGGTCCCAATGAACCTAAAGCCTGAAGAGTCAATTGGAGAAGTTTACCATTTTTTTTAAATTTATTATGAAAATTAAGACAAAATATAACAAAAATATGAAAGAATCATTAATATATCTCAACAAATGAAAAAGTTATGGAACTTTAAAGTTGCGCTTGCAAGACGGGAGACGTGACGTCATAATTCCCTATCAACCGACTTTATAAAGCCGAATTAAAGAAATAAATGGACTTAACGTGACTTAATTGAATTAAAAGCACTTAATTTGTGTGTGAAGATAATTTTGAAGTATTTAATCTCGGCTAGGTATTAAAACTCACTCACAAAAGCAATCGGTGTACATTGAATAATTTTAAACTTTTAAATCGTCATTTCTTAGTCATTTTATTGATGGATTAAAAAAAAACACTGATTTATTAGTTTTAATCTATATTTTACTTCCGTTGTGTTAAATATGATATTCACAGCATCATGAAAATTCTCCAATCTAGGTACGTTTCTTAGGTATACTTATAACATGATGCTTTAGTCAACATTAATCTCACTATAATAAACTAGATGATTCCCGCGACTTCGTCCGCATGGACCAAGTTTTTTCGATTCCCACGGGAACTCTTGAATTTTCCGGAATATAAATTAGCCTATGTCCTTCCCCGGGATACAGCATACCCCTGTACCAAATTTCATTAGAATCGGTTGAACAGATACATTTTTTGATTCCCGCGGGGAACCTTTGAATTTTCCGGGATAAAAAGTAGCCTATGTCCTTCCCCGGGATACAACCTACTTTCTTTTTTCTTTTTTTAACCCCCGACGTAAAAAGAGAGGGGTGTTATAAGTTTAACGTGTCTGTCTGTGTATCTGTGTATCTGTGTATCTGTCTGTAGTATCGTAGCTCCCAAACGGATGAACCGATTTTCGTTTAGTATTTTTTGTGTCATAGATAATTTTATTCCGAGTGTTCTTAGCCATGTTTCATGAAAATCTGTTCATCCGTCTGAAGGTCATCAGCTTTTTTCTAGTCGGGGGTTTTTTTAAATTTGTTATTTATACTTGTTTCTATGATGGTACAAATAAAGAGTATATAATAATAATAATAACCTATCCCAGTACCAAATTTCATCAATATCGGTTGAACAGATGGGCCGTGAAAGCGTAGCAGACAGACAGACAGACAGACACACTTTCGCATTTATAATATTAATAGTATGGATTAAAATAAAAAGACGAAATTAAATAATAAATTTACTATTCCGTATCCCTGATAAAAAAAATGTATAATTTTTTAGTATTTTTGGTATCGGGAACTTATTAACAGAGTTTCTAATTTATCACTTTTTACATTTCAGATTCTATGATACACCAATGTCAGTAGAAGCTTTGGAGGCAGTATCCCAGCTAGATGACCATCTTATTGAAACTATGTTGCCCACGTAAGTATTACTAGATTTTAAGTTCTATTGACGCCAGAATTTCACATGGCACTAAATCATAGGGACAAGGATATAATTCATAGAATTTTGATTTAGGTACCTACTTCTTTTACCATTGAAAATGGTTAATTATCAGATCCAAATCGCCTGAGACGTATTTTTGGCCATAGCTCTGAGAATTTTGGGAGGATCGAGATGTTAATAGTACCAAGACTTGAGAAATTTATCGAGACATGTGTGAGAGCTTGAATATTGAAAATCGGCTGGTAACTTTTTTTGGAATTTTGAAAAATGTAATAAAAGTCGGGTTTTTTGGGGGAGTGTTTGTTTACTAAATTGTAAATATACTCGCCGGCATATTTAGCGGAACATAAAAATAAAGGTCCATAATTAAAAAAATATGGTTTTATTTTAAAATCTACTTACTACACTTTTTTTGTTATTTAAAGTTTCATTTGTTTTACTTAAAATGAGATCACATTAAGAACAGATTTTGCGAGTAAAGGCTATTTGTGAAAAATGGTACATTTTTGAACTTTTCATGTAACCGGGAAAAGTGAAATTTAATATTAAAATAACAATTAATTAAATTAGAAAAATGGTGATTAATATAGCGTATTTCCTCCACGTGCTCTTATTAAAGTTTCAACCCGTCTAGGCATACTGAGAATGATGTTATCGATGGTCTCGTGGGATAGTCTCCGCCATTCCTCAACTACGGCGGTTCGCAGTTCACCCACGTTGGCAGGAGCTGGAATTCTGGACTTAACTTTTCTTTTCAGCAAGTCCCAAACGTGCTCTATTGGGTTCATATCCGGTGATCTCGCCGGCCACTCCATAACAGTGATATTCATATCATTAAGATAAGCTTGAGTTACCCGAGCGGTATGCGGCCGAGCATTATCCTGCATAAAAACAAAATCGTCACCGATATATGGGGCAAACGGTCTGCAGTCAGACTCCCTCTGTCAATCACAACCAAGTCTGTGCGAGCTCCCAAACAAATGCCCGCCTAAACCATTATTGATCCACCACCGTATGCAACTGTAGTTTCAAAATTTGTTTGAATGTATCGTTCTCCTTTGCGTCTGTATATTCTTTGCTTGCCGTCAATTTGATTTAAGAGAGTTCTGCACTCATCACTAAACAATACCTTACTCCATTGGTCCGCGTTCCAAAGTCGATGTTCCTGAGCAAAAGTTAACCTGTTTCTACGATGATTTACCTCGAGCCTTGGAGCCTTGGCGGGCACAAATGAACCCAAACCAGCTTCTTCGAGCCTTCTTCGTACCGTACGCTCACTTACGGTTACACCCCGCACTGCTTCTAACTCGTGTCGGGCTTGGACGGCCGTCAAACGGGGGTTCCTACGTACACGAAGCCGAATGAAACGATCATCCCTACTCGAAGTGCGTCTTTTTCTGCCGTGTTCTGCTCTTCTCACATAAGTACCGGTCTCCCTGAACCGTTGGATACTGCGATGGATCGTTGAAACTGGTCGACGAAGATCTCTGGATATCACTCTTTAGGTTTGACCATTTCTTCGCATTTCGAGTGCCCTGGCAATCTCCGTTGGGGCTAAGTCAGGCATAATTCAGTCATCATCTCCAGAAAGATACGCGATTAAAAAAAACTAACAAAAAACAGTATTTCAATTAAATTTTAAATCAAACTCAGAAGGAAGAAATACTCGAAGTTCGCTCCAGATAAGGTGTATTTGAATAAAAGTAAAACAATTGCATAAAATGTGATGTTCAGTTGTTTTCTTAATTTGAAAATATTTCTTTTTAAATTAAATGACGTATAAACCAGCCAGCAACCTTAAATGATACTGATATCAAACCTTTTTTTTATGTTCCGCTAAATATGCCGGCGAGTGTATTTCGAAAAAAAAAACCGACTTAAGAAAAAATGGAAAAAAGGGTCCTAGGGTATTAGTTTAGCTACAAAATAACGAAAAAATTTTGAAAATCGGTTAATAATTGTGACCTGTAGGTGGTCCTTTTACATTTGGAATTGTAGAAAAACATTTTATTAAAAAGTGATGTAGCTTCTATGATTATTGACCGATTGTCATGGTAATGGTGTTAAAAGATGGGGATGCAGGCGAGAAGTGCATTCGAGTTAGAATGATGAAAATCGGTGAATACATTTTTGAATTTTTTTTTAGAAGAGATTTTTATACCGGATTTTTTTTTTTTGAAAATTTTTGTATTCATTTTCAATGCTTTGATTCTTGCGGGGACTGCGAAATCTGTGATTTCTTTTTTCTTTATAGGATCCTCGGTGACCGCCCGAATACCTACTGCTTCACAAAAGCGATCGCGGAAGAAGCTGTAAGGATGCACGGAGAAGGGTTGCCCATTTGTATCGTTCGTCCTTCAATCGGTGAGCAAACTCAAATAATATGTTTATTTCATATAAAACAATTATAATTGTATCGCTTACGATAGAGTACGTCTTGTCTAGCCTCTACTTGACTCGAACTCCATTAGAAAAGAGATTCTACCGAGAAGAACCGGCAGCAAACTCAAGAGTTGTTCTTTTGATGCAAAATGTTTTTCAAGACTTGAGAAAACAATGTAATAAGTTATTACATCATTCGGGGCTGTTAGATGCACTGTCGATTTTTCTGTACAATTTTGTCCTACATAAATTATCAATTGTATAATAACACAATTAAATCAATAACTCTTTAGTCGCCAATTATCTCAACAAGTTGTTTTTCCAAATTGTTTGATCTTGTGCTAGCAAATCTATTATAATTTTGAGTTTTTAACCGACTTCCAAAAGAGGAGGAGGTTCTCAATTCGGCGCGTATGTATATATATATTTTTTTTTAATGTGTGTCGGTGCATATCTCCGTGGTGTCTGAATCGATTTGAATTTTTTTCAATCAGTCGTTAGAGGAAGCTTTCGAGGTGGTCCCATAAAAAATTCTGACTCCAAATCCTCAACCCTGATACTAAAAAGTATAAATAAATATGGTTTCCAAAAAACCGACTTGCAAAGCCACGCCCGACTTTGTTGAAGTCGGGCGAAACTGATACGTCAACTTTGCTTATCCTTGTTAGTCAACGACCTCAATTTACATAGACGGGCCCTGTCAAACAAAGAATGTGGGCGTATTTTTAGCAACGCCATCAATGCCATCTAGTCTGAAAAGCGGGAACTTGCTTGCAACATTTGAATGAAAGCTTGAAAACGTATGACTCCGTCATAGATAATATAGGCCATAGCCATAGAAGCCGTAAGGCCAGTTAGTAAAAAAAAAAATATCATACAGTTTGCCGCGGAAATTAAATGATTGCGCAATGGATAAAAATATTAAATAGGAAGATTAAATAAAGTTTTTTTGGAAAGTATAATTGTGACTTGAAACACTTACCTACCTTAAAATAAAAATTGTACAGTGCCAAACTAATAAGACTTAAGATGTTAACCTAAGAATAACAAATTATCTACACGACGAGCGACCAGCGCTACGATGGGGACAAAGACAGGATAGGAACGCGTTCTCATAGTCGGTCGCCCAACCTTTTTCTATGAAAGGGCCCATCTAGTACCTACATATATATCGATGTTGTTAGTATAACCTCCCGACTTCAACAAAGTGTGTAGAAATCAAAATTATTTTTTATTATTTTACAGTGGCTTTGGAAGTCGGTTTTTTGGAAAGAATTTTTATATTGACTGCGATCACAAGTAATCAAAGACAATATAATGCAAGTGATGGATACTTAATACTGCCTGTTAACTTTGGAAAGGGTGCGACGTTTAGGTACCTACTTAAACCTAGGCTAATAGGCTTTACGGTACGGCCTTTCCAGTGGGGTAGTAAATTGTAATTAGCCATGACAGGAGCCTCCCACCAGGCTACCTGATCACCAATTTAGGTGATATTAAGAAGAGAGATGATGACAATATCAATGAAGTCAACGAATCAAAATTCTTATTTCCAGTCGTGTCAACTTACAACGAACCTGTGAGAGGATGGACTGACAGTGTGTACGGGCCCACTGGACTCGTGGTCGGAATTGGCACGGGGGTAAGTCTCAATAAATAATCAATGTTAAGTAATAACTATACATACGTAATCTTCAACCAGTTTTTTCATCATCGTCTAAATCTTCGCCTTCAACTGATAGACGTCTTACTGCTATCAGAGATCTTCGATGTTGTGGATTTCGATGTGACGTACGGGACCCCCTTTCCAATGCGAGGCCACCATTCCAGCATCTTGGGACCCCAACGTCTATCAGTTCTTCCAACTATGTGTCCCGCCCCCTTGCCTCTTTAACTTCGCAACCCGTCGAGATACTCGTATCTCAGTTGCTTTAATTCTTCTACGGTTTTCGTAATTTTTCTCTCGGATGACGTTTTCCTTAATATTTAATTGATTCGAACGCATATATATCTGAAAATTTAGAAGTGCGTGCCCAAGGATGATCCCCTGCCAACCGGGATAGGCGGCCGACGTTTTCACCACTAGAATATATCACCCCTAGTTTACCAATGTACGAGTATCTACGGCTAATGTGTTTTTCTTTGCTATGTTTAGGTTTTGCGCACCATGTTCATGGATGTGAATAAGACTGCTGACATGGTGCCTGTAGACCTTTGTGTGAACGCCATCATAGTGTCTGCTTACCACACAGCCATGAAATATAAAGAAAAGTAAGTTATATATTATGATGCCCGTGACTTCATCCGCGCTGATTACGTTTTTAATTTCCAGGGGAACTCCTTAATTTTCCGGGTTAAGCATAATATGTCCTTCCCCGGGATGTGAACTTACCAAATACCAAATTTCATCAAAATCGGTTGAAAAGATAGGCCGTTATAGTACGCTGTTTATCTATCTGTCTGCTACGGCAGACAGATAGATATAGACAGACAGACACACTTTCGCCTTGACCTTGATTAGTACCTATGGATTTAGTCCAATATTGATAAACGGTCAATTTTAAAATATAAATTGACTGATGCTTGGGAACCAGTTCTTATTCACCAGCCTTATTGCCTTAATCACTAGTATAGGTACTTAGAACTTAACTGTCTCTAAAAGACAGGCTGCAGGTGTCTCTGTTCTCTTTCTCTACCACAACGTACGTCTTTCAACCCTGTCGCCACTACCAAAGGTTGATTGGAAGAAAATACCTCTAGGTACTAAGTTCGCCTTTGTACATTGTACCTATTTTATGTGCAATAAAGACTTCGACGACGTCTTTTCAATAAGTGCAATATTGTGTTGGCAACGCGTTGTTGAGATTTTCGACGACGCCTGAGTGAATTGGACTGGTAAAGCAACGTTCAAGGCAAAGGATGGGCACTGGTCACAGATTAACCCCTAAAAAGTTTTGTGTAACGTTACCGGAAATGTATGTGATTTCCTATAAAATGTATATATATATTTCTTGTACAGCAATTTCTGGGTGCTCAGGTATTTTTATTAAATTATAAAAATTAACCTCTATTACCCAGTTTCTTTCATCGCCTTCCCGATAATTCATGCTCGAACATTTATTTATCACTCGTAACTTTTAATATAAACGTAAATATTTCAGTCAGACATCAGACATACCGATCTACAACTACGTGTCAGGCGCACAGACTCCGGTCACATGGGGCGAGTTCATTGAATACAACAGGAGGGTCGGAATACACACACCTACAATGAAAGCGGTTTGGTAAGGATCTCTATCCACTACTAAAATGAAATTATTTATTTCAAATAGGACAATTTATTTGACTTGCCACGTATGATGAATCGCAAGAATCTACCACCGTTTCGGTCAAATTATGAACGGACAATGCACCACGGGGTGGGTTGCCAAAAAAGCTAGCGTAGAGTGGATTCTGAATGATTCCGAGATTACGATGATTAGTTAGTAGTAGTTGTACGTTGGCCCGTGTATTCCGTAGGCAAGTGAATTCGGGCGAACGACCAAGTGTAGGAAAATAAACGGGATTGGAATGCGCCCGTCTTCGAACAATCTCGTCCGGTTTCATCGTTTCTGCCCGTATCGTATCCATTATGATGACCAGTGACTAAATGCATCGGGTAGGTCCGAAAATTAGAGTAAGTAAAGTCATTTGAACAAACAAATACGGGGTTACGATCAAAATTTGCATGCAAGGCATCAGTGGGACATTTACTTGACTATCCGAAAACACTTTGTGGAAGTCTATTTTAACAAAGTTATGTTTTTTTCGTATTGGATATTTAATCCGCGTAGATCCTATAGTGTAGAGCCTTGTAGCCCTATTCCGTAAAATTACGAATGTAATCATTATTACATTACTTACCTGTTACCTACACTGTAACATTTATACGTAGGTAGGTAATTCCTTTTCTTAAACAGCATCATCGATTAAAAACTGCTACTCTCAAGGCCGTAGGATGGGGAGAGCGTCGTCATCTTGTGTAAGATGCCTATTTAGGTGATTACCTACATTAAATAAATATGCGAATTTACATTAGCCTTGTTGGCACCCGAGGCCGTGGAGTCCCTATAAGGTGACGTTAAGCCAATGACGACTACGTGCCTATGCAGAGGTAGCATAGGTACAATGCGTATTGTCCTAGTCATAAATTTGACACGTTAACCTTCAGATGGTTCACGGAAATGTTCACAACGCAATAGGTATTTTACAACTTGATCTAGATATATCTATACTTATAATAAAATGTAACAGGTCCAATTCTGTACATTGTAATTATTTTGAAAATTTTTTTTGGAGGGCACTCATTATTCGATACTGAAGCCAAATCTGTAATTTTTTTTATTTTTGTCTGTCTGTCTGTCTGTATCTTGGCCGCGTTTCACGCCGAAACTGCTGAATGAATTCAAACGAAACTTGGCACGATTTGAGCCCATACTACGAGGTAGGACATAGGATACTTTTTATCCCGAAATTCTACCCCCGAAGGGGTGAAATAGGGGTTGAAAGTTTGTATGAAAGTCCTTAATTTCTCAAGTTATAGCCATGAAACTTGATATATGAGCTGCGGGTTGAAAATGAAAACATATGTGTTTCACAGTTTTGCAAAATTCCACCCCCGAAGGGGTGAAATAGGGGTTGAGGGTTTGTATGAAAATCCTTAATTTCTCAAGTTATAGCCATGAAGAAGTAAGTACGTGTTTCACCATTATAGGGGGATTATACCGTGGGATAGTAATATAGACTACTTTTTATCCCGGAAAATTAAGGAGTTCCCGAGGGAATCAAAAAAACTTAAAACACGCGGACGGAGTCGCGGGCATCAGCTATTAGTTATAAAATTGATTTCTGAACGTTTTGAGAGACAATGAAATAGAAATGCCAAGCCACAGGGATCTAAATTCAAACACTAATTTTTCCCTCTGAGTGAACAAAAACGACTTTTCATCACTGGTGTTAAGCAATAAAGGCGTTCTTTTTGAGCTAATGTGAATAAGATACAAACTTTAAACTTAGCCGAATAAAGTACAGTGTCATGTACCAAGAAATATAATGCAATAGTCACTGTTTCGTTTATAGTGTTACCAATACCAGTATCCCGGTATTAGACATTTTAATACCGGTATTGAAAACTGGCGAAAAAAGTCTGGGATACCGGGATCCCGGTATTGGAAGCCCTACCTACTACATCTTTTTATCCCGGAAAATTAAAGAGTTCCCGCGGGAACTAAAAAACCTCAATCCACGCGGACGAAGTCGCGGGCATCAGCTAGTGATAACATATACCTAATCACAAGGCTGGAGCTATTTTTATTAATTTAACATTTTCAATAAAAATATATTTGAATAAAATATTAGTTATTACAGAACCGGTTATGAAATTCCGCTAATTATGCTAAGTAGATAGTTAGGTGCGATAGGTAGGTAATCGTTGGTTGGCAAAATAATTAATAAGCTGGCCTGTTTTTTTTTAAATCTGCTTGCTTGCAGTTAGTTTCATGTAACTAGGTAAAGATACTTAAAACATCTCTGGGCAGCTACTGTAGAGTGCATCATTGAATGTAATTGCATGGATCGATTTAGTGATATAGTACATAAGTATTAATGCGCGACCGAATAGGCTCCCTCGAACGCCCCACTCTGCAGTTTTTACTTACAAATAGAAATCGCCTACGGCGCAGGTTCAAGGTCATCGGTCTTATACGTGGAACTAATTTTATATGATACTGGTGATACGCTAGCGAAATCATTGAACGATATCCAAAATTATTTCGTTTGCATTTTTTAAAATCCCTTTTTTCAGGTACTACGGCCTGAACCCCACGAATAATTACTATCTGTTCCTGTTCTATAACTTCTTCTTGCACTTCCTGCCAGCTCTGTTCGTAGATGTTTTCTGCGCCTTGACGGGGAAAAGACGGATGTAAGTATTGTTTTGCCAACTTTTGTACGTGATTGTTACTAGTATTGCAGACTACCTCCTTATTAAAGTGAAGTTTTATATCTGATGTTTGGGTTGGGACCTTATATAGCAAAAAGTGAAACTAAAGCTACGCTCAAGTAGCAAAAAAGTCCAAAAAAGTCGTATAAATCTAGAGTTATACGACGTCATGTTGTGTACTTATAATGGTAATAAGACAACGATAACGTCCTATAGATGTCATCGATTCGGCCTTTTAGTCGTGCGACTATTAAGTTATAATAAATAGTCGAGTAAACGTCTATAAAACGAAATTATATGACGTTATGTAATGGTAACAGCCACAACGCTTATACGACATTCATGATTGTATGAACGTCGGCGTATGATCTGGGGACACGGGAGTGTCCCCGCCAAAGACGAGCCAAAGGAAACGGGGCACTACCTACCTTTTCTCGAAGCGTTTCGTCGAATTTTCGAACCGTCATAGCTTCGGTCCGAATGACGCTAGAAAGCTGAAATTTTCAGGATAAGATGTTGTTGGGGGACTTACCGAATATACCAAGTTTCAATTTTTTAGCATTTATAGTTTCAGTTTATTGATTACCTAAAATACGTCGATTTCGTACTCACTCACTGATGATCATCAACCGAAAAAAGGTACTTCCTGAAGTGCTAGAAGACTGAAATTTGGTATGTAGGCTAGAATTTGCATATAAACAACAGGAAAATTAAGAAATCTGAATCTTTTCATCTCCAACCCCTCGTATAGGGGGTGCAAATCTGACAGCATTTCCTTGTATTTTAGAACAGTCATAACTTCGGTACGGAACATGGTAGAAAGCTGTAATTTTCAGGATAACATGTCGTTGACAGATTTATTAAACTTACCAAGTATCAATCATCTAGCATTTATGGTTTCAGATTTATTGGTACTTGAAATACGTAGTTTAGGTTTTTTTTTTCACTTTTACGAAAAAAATCAAAATCTCTAGGACTCTAGGGTGGGCCATGAAAAAAGGATTAGCTGAAGTACAGGAAAATCAGCTAAAAAAAATCAAAAAATCTAGGGCGCCTGCCAAAAATAAATGAAATCCCACCAAAAACATTTCATGTAAAATTGGTTGCCAAAGACTCACAAGTGCATAATGCTTTCACTGTTAAAAAGTTATGAGATCTCTAATTAGAGCCAAGCCCGAAGGTGAGCTCCTCTTTGTGCTGCGCATCATAACCCACGGAGTCTGTCTCAAGTTCAAAGTACATAGTTCTAAATGCTCTTTACTGTGTACCAAACTAATAATATTAAATAACATGTAAGTCTATATATAAAACTTGTCCCTAGAACCTCTACATCTTGGTAAAAAGGTATGGCTTGGCCGTTTAATATTCGTCGAACATTTCCTGACATAACATTTAAGTCATTAAGGAATAGTTAGGGCGACATATACGAAACGGCCAAGCCGTACCTTTTTACCAAGATGTAGAGGTTCTAGGGACAAGTTTTATATATAGACTTACATGTTATTTAATATTATTAGTTTGGTACACAGTAAAGAGCATTTAGAACTATGTACTTTGAACTTGAGACAGACTCCGTGGGTTATGATGCGCAGCACAAAGAGGAGCTCACCTTCGGGCTTGGCTCTTATTAGAGATCTCATAACTTTTTAACAGTGAAAGCATTATGCACTTGTGAGTCTTTGGCAACCAATTTTACATGAAATGTTTTTGGTGGGATATTTATATGACTGAAAGTCATGTAGACGTTAATTCATAACATTTATATAACTAACATTACTTTGTTTTTTAGTCGTCGTGGTTAAGGCTTTTATACAACCAAGTAGTTTTCTTGTGACTGCAATATAACTATTACGAGACATTAAGTCCTATAAGAGTCAAACTCCAACTTTAATAAGACTTAAAGTTGAGTAGGAGTCTAGACCCAACTTTAATACAACTTATCCTACACCTAATAATATTACTTAAATTAGTATAGAATGTAATTTTAGTAAGGAAATATATATCTATAAACATAATAATAGAACAAAAATAGTGTTTATACACCCTAGCTTGAGGAACCCTAATGTCTAAAACATGGCGTTTTCAATGGTCGACACAAAAACATTTACACGACATATAGTTATTTTAACGTCGTTTAGAGGTTGGACACTAACTAAAACATCATGGCCGGAAGTTTTGAATGAAGAGATAATTTGAAATTATTTAAATATAATGCATAAAACACAAAATCACGGGGGGAATTAAAATATTCATAGTATTTTCATATATACTTTCTCGTAAAAATTAAGTTTCCAGTCGAAATCAACTCTACGCAATATAATACAAACATAGAATAATTAATTTTTAATAGAATTAGTTTTACTTAATTGCCTTTTAACCATAAATTTTTAGTTAATTATTTTTTTCACAAGAGCACGTACGATTTCTTTTCAACTTCCACAAAAAACAGTCAATCGCATAACGCTAATACGACGTTTTAGCCACTTCACAAAATTAATATGAATATGTAAGAGTTATCTCGTAACGTCTATATAATCAAAACGTTCTATTCTGCAACGTCTACAGGACGTCTAAATGACGTAAATGGTCATCGTCGCGACCTTTATGTGACGATTAAACGACAAATGGTCTTATAACTGGGGCCTTTTTCGCGTTTTGTAAACGTTATAATAACGTTTATACAACCTTTCTTTAGGACTAAAAGGTAAACAAAAAACGTTGTCACGACTTTTATACGACAACGAATTGTTACTTGGGCGGTTACTGTGGTACATAATACCTTCTTATTTTGTGGCTACGGGGCGTGACGTTTTCGCACGATGTGAGGCTGAGTAGAGAGCGAGATAGAGAGAGAAAGAGGGGGAGAGTTACCAGCTTACCACCATAGTCTAAGGACATACTTTTTTTTCTACGAATCTTCCGATGGAGACGTCTGAACAGAGCAACGCTGCAGGTTGACAAGGGTAAGACGGAGGATGGAGGAGGATATCTCCAAGCTGGCAGATTTTTCAGTACATAATTCAGTCAGTCTAGCACAAAATTAGTATGCAATTTTGTTTAAGGTGATATTATATACATACCTATAGTATCTACTATAGATACTATATAGATAGATGTAGTATGTGAACCTGTAACTTGAAACTATATATAACTAAGTAGTAAGTGTGTACCTTAACCTCTGCCCGTGATGATTATGGTTTAAAGATACATATTATTATATTATCTATTTGCCAGCTTACTTTGTATTTCATTACAGGATGCTAAAATTCTACAAGAAGTTAATGAAAATGGCTAACATCCTCTTCTACTTCTCGACACAAGACTGGAAGTTCAGCGATATTCATGTGCAAGAAATGTGGAAGTCTCTCCCTAGCGATGACCAGACTGTCTTTCCTTTCAACATCGGCGATATGTCCTGGGAGTATATGTGTGAGACTTTCTTAGTAGGTGAGTAAATAAAATAGTACCAGCACAGATGAAATAATAGGTACCAGCCCCCCAATTTTCTCAGGGAAAGCTATAAATTAGATATATTTTTTATCTCTGGAAGGTTTGCTATGAATAGGTTTGCTTTACTATTACTGTTATTTTTATTTCATAGCAAACCTAATCCATACTAATATTATAAATGCAAAAGTGTGTCTGTCTGTCTGTCTGCTACGCTTTCACGGCCCATCTGTTCAACCGATTTTGATGAAATTTGGTACAGGGATAGGTTGTATCCCGGGGAAGGACATAGGCTACTTTTTATCCCGGAAAATGCAAATAAATAAATAAATCGTTTATTTGCTGGAAACATTGTACAATAGGATGACAAAGACTAAATTTGACCATACATGTTTCGTCATTATCTACTGACATGCAAATTAAAAACATGAGTTATGCTATGAGTTTAAATGATTAAAATTAATTTATACAGCCATAATTAGTTATACCACGAAAATAATTTATACATAAAGATAATTATAACTTGTGTATGATTAATGTCTTAGATAAAATATTGTCTTGATAAATTACATAAAAATTATTGAATTACAAAGGTTCCCGTGGGAATCAAAAAATTTATCTGTTCAACCGATTTTAATGAAATTTGGTGCAGGGGTAGGTTGTATCCCGGGGAAGGACAGGCTACTTTTTATCCCGGAAAATTTAAGAGTTCCCGCGGGAATCGAAAAAATTTGGTCCACGCGGACGAAGTCGCGGGAATCATCTAGTTATAAGTATAATATGTCAGTGGCTTTAATTTTTTGATAGCCACTGAGTTAGAAATAGCGCATCTGGCCTAATAAATTAATGAAATTACAATAAATTAACAATAAAGCTTTTATTTATTTAATTATGAAGAAGCGATTGAAATAGAGTCGTAGATTAAATTTTTGCCCACAGCGCTGTGCGAGCTATAGTGCACTTTATTGCGACGCACAGAAGTCGCTGTTTATATAAATGTTTTTGCGGAGTTGCCGTATCAATCTTGTATAATATTATAATAAAAATACCTAATAGCAAATGTCTTTTTTAGGTTTACGAGTATACCTGATTAATGATGATATTTCAACGTTGCCAGAAGCAAGGAAAAAGTGGAACAGGTATACAATTTCATTTTATTTCCTAAATTGTATCTATATCAGATAAAATGTGCCCACTGAAAACCGAAAAAAAAAATAAGTCGGCAACAATCCACCGCGGCCCGCTGAAGTCCTGTAATAACAGGGGCACGGGGGTGGAAACAACGCCAACTTCCTAACTCTGGGCTAGTACTGAGAATTTCTAGTCGGAAAACCCCAATACTTAATTATGGCCTGACCCGGGACTCGAACCCGGGACCTCGTCGGCCGCAGTAAGCTTGCTCACCACTAGACCAATAAGGCAGTCCAAAGTCTAGGTATATGTTTGTCCTTTATTAGTTTTACTCATAAGGTTCCCAGCACAGAAATCGGATCCACGACCTCTTAACCTCGCATCCAGGGTATACCTACAATTAAATTAAAATAATCCGTTATTTTGCCTACTTACTTACCTACCTTATTATTTATTTCAGATTATACTATATGCATCAGTTCGTGAAGCTCATTGCTTTCAGTTCAATAATTTTCTTAGGCTATTCATTAGTAAAGGGCTTAATGTATATTGTTTTCGGATTATAGTTTAAATAAATAGTTTCGTTAAGATTCTGTATAGAAGACAATCAGGGGAGTATTGGTGCTAATATGGCTGTTGTACAACCAATATAAAGCTAGAATTCAGTGGCGTGCACATAGTTTGAAATCAGGCAAGGTATTTTGGTAGAAACCTAACTGATAGGGCGAAATAAAAAATTAAAGCATTGAGTCATTAAAACTACGGTAAGCAGTGCTTTTCAGCCTCTATGAACTGCACGCCACTGAGCTAGACGTAGATATTAATATGTTCGACGAGACTTGTAGTTTTCCTATGGCAAAGCAGCCTTTTTAAACTTTTGGTTGTTTCCTAATCTCTGCTCAATATTGCGCTTTATTTAAGGATAAGCGCCAATAGTTTTTTTAACCTAATTTATTAATCACTAGCTGATGCCCGCGACTTCGTCTGCGTGGATTAAGGTTTTTTGGTTCCCGCAGGAAAGTTTTCCAGGGTAAAAAGTCGCCTATGTGTTATTCCCGACTATAATAATAATCCATCTGTGGGCCTTTCATCCAATTCATGGCGTGATTGAATAACAAACATCCATCCATCCATCCATCAATCCGAACATTCGCATTTTTTATATTAGTAGGTATAGATTGTTAATTAAATAGATAATTTTAGTTTTAAGATAGTTTGATTTTATAGCTTGGGTACTTTATGATTTTACAACGTACATGACATGCCTATTATAATAAAATGTTGATAAAATAAGGCCTACTTGCGCAAGGCCGTTTAAACTGTTTAAGTTAAATTTTCTATACCCGTCCTTTTTATATCAACCCCGTAATAAACATATCAAAAAGTGATAGCATAAAAAAAACAGTTTAGACAGTGTTGTGCAAGTCGGCCTAAGAAAATTATTTTGTGATTTCTGGAGATACATTTCATAGTATAATAATGAGATTTAGAACATGTTGCAAAAAGTATTTGCTGAAATTATTTTTATGAATTTTACATCATTTTACAAAAATAAATACCTATTATTTAATGCTTAGCTTTTGCTTTATTGATTTTACAAATTCCCTCGAACAAAATAATAAAACTAAATTTTAATAGGCGCCTATTTGATCACAAATAGGCGCCTATAGGAAATTGAAACGAATTTTTTTTTAAAGCAATTTATTTACGAACAGTAGGTACCATATGACCATAAAATACAACAAGTTTTAGAGTTATTCATAAAATATAAATAAGTTATAAAATTGAGGTGTAAATGATTTGCTGTTAATCTACTTGGTAAGCAAAAAAATGCAGTAAAATCATTTGGTCAGCATACATTTTTTCGTTAGCAATAATTTCTTTTCGGTTAGCATCACTTAAAATGATCTGCAAATATTTTGTCCGCTTGATATATTATGTATCTGCAAAATAAATAGTTACGGCGCCTTAAAAATATATCCTGAAAGGGAGTTATATCTTTCCTAATTTTAACAAACTTAGTTTAAATTTTTTTGCTGATCAAAATTAAAATTGTCTGCTTACCGAAATTTAATCTTCAATTATGCAGGTCATTTAATAGGCTTTCCAAATTACTTTAGAGCAGACCATTTTGGCATCCATTGTCAACCAATTATGATATTTTTGCTAATAATAAACAACATACCAATATAATTTATTAGCTTAGTGACATTGACATAATAATACATGGACTTCGGGTGTAATGCAAAAATCACGAAAAAAGTGTCCCGAGAAAACCTATATGTACGAGTATACATGTATATTTTTATAAACAAACTAAAACATTGTAATTTGTGTCTTAGATCATTATGATACAGCCTAATTTTGCTTGCAATAAGCTATCCGCGTATGTAGCTTCGACTGACGGTCGCCCATTTTTTTATCATATATGCAGCTTCTAGCGATAAATTTGATAGAAATATTGCACTCCCTCTGTCTTATACGCGCGTAGTGTATTAGAAAAGGACAGATAGTTACTTTTTGTTCATTTTGGTTGGTTATGCCATTTGTTTTTACAATTAATTGAAATTTGGATGGAATATTATGTTTCTAAGCGACATAATACCTTTATATCGTTAATAAATGTTTAATTACTGTAAATATGATACACCATCTTCTTTTCTCACCTTACTCGGGTAGTTTTTGCAAGATTTCTTATCTCAGTGCGGCATTATTGACGAGTGTTCTTTCTGATGACAAACACGAGACTGAAGTGCGATTGGAAACCTTTTCGCGTTTTGGATCTCTTTCGGTTCGGACACTTTTTAGCGCTGACCTGAAGTCCATGTATTATTAAGTCAATGCTTACAGAACACATTTTTCTGCAAACCAAAACTTTAATATTTTTCCAACCGGTTTAAAATTACTGCCATAAAATTTGGTTTAAATTATTTATATAGCTTTAGGGTCAATCTTTATTTATTGATAAATGATTTCAAAAAAATATTACATAATTTATCGATAGGTACTAAAACGTATACAAATACCTAGTTAAGTTTGTTAACGGGTAACTCGAATTGTTTAAGAAGTTAAGCTAGTCAGTAGTCATAGAGTTTAAGATTAAGCTAACTACTGAAAAGTAAATTTAGGCATCAATAGCTGCAGTTACCTACAAATAGTTAACCTTAAACGTTAACTCGAAAAGTTACAGTAAAATGTTTACATTTTCTCTCTTTTCAAACTCATTCGAAAAAGGTTTATGTTCTTGACATACTTCAAAACCGTATAGGACTAGCCCTAATACGAGTTTTTAAAGTCATCGAGTCGATAACTTTCATAGATTTCGAATGTGGGACGACTATAACGTAACAGTAAAATGAACCGAAACCTGTTCAGTCATCCATACATCTTAATACACAAACATAGAAAAAAAAAACAACATAGAAGTTACATAAAATCACCTTGAGGTCCATTTTAATTTGACTTCTTAGGTGTGACTTAGAATCGTAACGGAACATTGTATTATATTATACATTGACTTCTGGTACATTTTAAGTCACACATTAATACACCAAAACAAACAAATAACACCTATAAATAAATAAGTGCCCGACTGAGTCTGTTGTGGACTCTTCTCAGACCAGGACACGATTGGTACCCTCGTTGCTTTAAGCCTCAGATGCACGGACAGCTTGAAGCAGTCAGAATGAACTGCTTTAAGCTGCGATTGCATAGTGAACTAGTTAGTCTTCTACACACACACATAATGGAACCGCTCGAGCAGTTGCGACTGCTTCGGGCAGTTGGCAGCAGTTATCAATGGTTGCTTCAAGCTGTTGACTATAACTGCAAGAGCGGTCCGTGTATGTTGATCACTGGCTAACTGCTCGAGCAGTCCGTGAATCAGATACCGTCATTAATTTATCAGCATTTCCGTATTTAGTTGTTAACTGCAGGGCGACCGCGTATCTTTTGCATCAATCATTGGACATTGATACATCGCAATCACCTCTGATTGGTTGAATTTATGGTATTCTTGCTGCGTCAATGGATTTCGTCCAATAGTAGAAGAGTGTCAACCAATCAGAGGTGATTGCGATGTATCAATGATTGATGCAAAAGATACGCGGTCGCCCTGCAGATTTATCTGAACTGTCATATTTTCATTCTAAAAGAATATTATGTGTATGTCACCGTAAGATTGTAATCCAACTAGCGATATTGTAAAATTTCGACAGATTGTAAACCGTTCAATATTCCGAGTGTCAATTTTTGAAATATTCATTTTATTTACGTTTTCTTGTCTCTTTCTTGTAGGTTAGGTTAGGGTTCGACATAAATAATGCCGATGCCGACGATGCCCGCGACCTGGTCCGCGTGCATTAAGGTTTTTTGTTTACCGTGGGATTTCGTTAATCTTAATTTTCCGGGTAAAAAAAGTACAGCCCATGTAGTTTCTCAGGGTGAAATCTATCTCTATACCAAAGTTTATCAAAATCGGTTTAAGAGATGGGTCGTTAAAGCGTAACAGGCAGACAGACAGACACATTTTCGCATTTATAATATTAGTACGGATGAATAGCTCTTTCTAAATAGCTTCACTTCAAAGTCTAGATAGAAAATCAAAAATAATCAAAAACTATGTACACTTACACTAATTCTCACATAAGATCACATTTATTTATATTTGAGTAAGTATATAAACTAGCAACTAATTAATTTGAAAAAAAAACTATTTATTTTAAATTCACCCACCTTCAAATGAAATAAAAATAATAATTAAAGAAGACAGAAAGAAAATTTCGATTGCATATTATTATAATGTTATTTGTTTATTACATATTTTCATTTATTGTCATTTGAAGGTAGATTTAAATTGAGCTACTCTATAATCTATGCAAAACTTTCTATAAAAAATAATAATAATTGTTCAAAAATACTATTGCTATTCCTATATAAGTATAATAAACATAAAATAATGTGGTAAAATATTTTCGTGCAAAAGGAACTCTTGATTTTATTCTGTTTTTTTTTTGAAATTAATAATAATGCTAATTAAAAATCATAATACCCTTAAATATATAAGAGCTACATACCACACAGAAGATCAATGTTTTAATAAATAACATTTTCTAACTCATGCTTCATTATGTTGCAATTTATGATTATTATATTTAATTTTATTAAGTCACTTATCGTGAAACAAAAACCTTTTCATACTTGATTTAAAAATGTTGTATACATTTAAAATTTATTGGTTGTGTAACAGAAATTAAGTGTGAAAACAATTCTGCGTGGCAAGCTCTACAAGTTGCGCAATCACTCATCCAAAATATATTGCTATTTCCAATATATACACATAACATTTTATTATGCACATTGTAGTATAAAATATACATCAAATGTATAAATGATTTATTATACAAAATTAACCAATACTGGTTATTACCATAATAATAAGTTTATGAGCAAAGTAACAAATTATTTGGACATAAACCAATTTTTGATCCACAATAATAGTTATTTGTTATACAAGAGTGAAAAGTTGTTTTTTAACCGCGTGCTCAATTTTGATGGCCGAGCAAGCGAAGAATTCTAAAATTGAATCACGAGCGCAGCGAGTGGTTCAAAAATTAGAATCCTGAGCGTCAGCGAGGGAATCAAAAGAGCACGAGGTGAAAAATCTTTTCACTCGAGTGCAACACGTAACTTTTCATCCCACCTCAGCGAGGAAATGAAAATGGTGCGCGCAAAGCAAATTAAAAAAGTACACCAAGAAGGTTACGAGTGTGAGTTTAACAAATTAAAAACGGTTGTATGGAAATTCGGCACCATAGAGGTTAAATAGGTTTTAATGATGTTTTGAATTCACCACAGGAATTCACAAACTTCATAGACGAGTGATATTTAGTAACGTACACACGATGTTCTAAATTCATTTTACTTTATCCTCAAGAGGATAATAACGGCTTTTGCATTCAGATATCGAAGAGTAAAAATACACTTTCCGAGATGGTGGCATGAAAAAAATATGATGTTTTACTATCATCCATTTACTCATTTACGAGTGATTAATAACAAAAAAAGGTACATTTAGGTATCGAATATAATATTTATAGTGTCGAACTTTCAGCTAAAACAAAACATCTAGTTCTTAACAAAATATTAGGTATCTACTTCATATTGCTTTCTTTACCGATACCAAAGTAACGATACTTTGGACATTCCGATTGCAGGTATAATTTGCTCTTAAAGATCTGTGTTTTAAAACCATTATAAAACACCTTACTTAAAATACGATGTTTTATCAGATCAATGAAACAAAATTCAAAACAAACGCAATACTGCGTTAGGATAAATATTTATATTATTTTAAATATTAATTCTCAATCAAAGATTTAAATTATTCTCTTCTATAATCCATACTAATTTCATAATTGCGAAAAAGTGTTTGTGTGTCTGTCTTCTGCCTTTTAATGGATTATCCATTACCATATGCATTCCGGGTGCAGATTAGACGCAGACGGAATTTTGTAAAGTAAAGAATTTATGTCCCAAAAAATCCAAGATATTTTTAAAAACCTTAAGCCTTTCGAGGGCATCGTTTAGGTATTTTCTAATAAATATAGTTTACTAGACGATGCTCGTGACTTCGCCCACGTAGATCCCCGCGGGAACTTCTTAATTTTCCTTTTTTAACTAGCCATGTCCTTCCCCGGGATGCAACCTATCCTTGTACTAAATTTCATCAAAATCGGTTGAAAAGATGGGCCGTTAAAGCAGACATACACACTTTCGCATTTATTATATTAGTATGGATTTTTATTGCTATATACATGCGTGGTTTTCGATAAGTGTGGTCGTAAATTTTTTTTTTTAAATTATAAAATAAGGTAATTTATTATATTAGGCTATGAAAGGAAGAACCAGTTTTCTTGGCATTTCAGCATTTTCATCTAATTTAGCCTCGACATTTCTGTACTTATTCCTGCGACTTTTAAGCGAAATATATAGACATATACTAGCTGATGCCCGCGACTCCGTCCGCGTGGTGGTATGAAAAATAGATGTTGGCCGATTCTCAGACCTACTCAATATGCTCACAAAATTTCATGAGAATCGGTCAAGCCGTTTCGGAGGAGTATGGGAACGAAAATTGTGACACGAGAATTTTATATATAAGATAGATCGTTCTTAGACCAAGCGTCCACTGGCAATAAAACTTGCAGCAGTGAGATCTATCAATTTACTTGCCCTGCGTTAAGATTGCAGCAAGTCAATTATAGCTTAGTTTTAGCAAGTATAGGCAATCTTATAATAAGGCAACGTTATAATTTTTAAAAACACGTAAAAAAATATTGCACAGACTAATAATACTAGTGTTCATGTCCCATAGTCAATAAAACTGGCAACATTGCCCCGACTGTCAAAATAATAACTTCACACAACTGCAAGCCAGCGAAACCCTTCTTGGGTGGTATGCCATCTTGGACGGGCAGCAGTGTGTGCGTGTGCGAGTGAGGGTGTGTGAGTTCGGGGAGTACGTGGACGGTTGCCACGTATAAAAATGTACCCGCAGAAAACAGCATGGCAATACCTGTAAGACAATTAATAATAATTAACATTAATAAAATATTTAACATCTAGTCTCTTTGTCTTCATATTATATTAGTCCCCCCTTGCCACTTCAGTGTTTGTTTAGTGACCACCATAGGATAGTAGTCTCTTTGTCTTCATATTATTCATTCCTGATGGTCGTGAGTTGTGACTTCTTGCCACTTTATGTATTAGGATAGGGGTTTTCATACCACGATTCAGTGGTTCTCCAGTTAATGATTAGATCGATCATCGAAAACAATAATTAATTAACGTTATATCTAAATATAAGGAAAAGGTGACTGACTGACTGATCTATCAACGCACGGCTCAAATAGGGTAAAATAGGGGTTTGAAATTTGTGTACTCCATGCGAACGAAGTCGCCGTCAAAAGCTATATTTACATATATTTTGAAATTTATGAAACTAGAAACCTTTTTACTTTTGGGCAAAGTTACTTAATGCAGAACAAACATTTTCAAGATGTCAAATATCTTACCAGCAGTATGCAACATTTGAAGCAACTTCGTGAGCAAAGTTTTTATGCAAAAAAACTGCAAAATATCTTACCAGTGGCGTTGAAATCGCTCAGCGTCTGTTTGCTTTCGTTGCCAATGCCGAAGTACGTGAGCAAGGCGAGCAGGGGCGCGGCGCATGAGAAGATTAACAGGTGCTTGCGTATCCGGTTCCTATCGACAGATTATTTTGTTGAATTATGCGCCCGCCCGAAAATAAACAGTGAAACTTGAAATTGGATTAGGTACTAGGAGTACCTAATCTTCCTTAGTAGCCTTTGCTTGACTAGCCTCTTAAAGGAGAATTTAAACGTCGCTCTCTTAGTTTTATCAGACGACTCGTTCCATAAACGGACTGTCTCTTCTCTGAAGTTTCTGAGAATCAGGGCCTTAGACAGATAGACAGACACTAAAATAGTTCTATGGTTATTTTTTTTCATTATGAGTTATGTAAACAAACCAATGAGGTCGATTCTGTTGTACACCATCTCTAAACTATAGCCCGTCGAACTTATCTAACCCGGTGTCAGGGTTGCTAGTTTGTATGAAAAATAAAATAAAAACAAAAACTATACGGGCATAAAAATTAGTTCCAATTTTGGCCGTCACCGTGTCAGATAAGTTTGTGGGACTCTAAACTAAAATGACGGCTCTATTTTTATTGCTATCCCTTTCAGAATACTTTCAGTGGAAAGGGGCAGCATAAGATTTATGTCATTGTTATTTTAGATTAGTTTAGATATTGTGTTATAAAGAATTGGCCCCAATGTCGTTTTTGTTGCGTTGGTCTAGACTAGTTTGTTATCACGCTCGACTGCGGCCGACGAGGTCCCGGGTTCGAGTCCCGGGTCGGGCCATAATTAAGTGTTGGGATTTTCTGACTCGAAATCCTCAGTACACTACCCCGGGGTTAGGAAGTTGGCGGTGGTATGTAGTGGTAATGGGATGTAGTGGTAGTGGTCGTTTTTAGGGTTCCGTACCCAAAGGGTAAAAACGGGACCCTATTACTAAGACTCCGCTGTCTGTCTGTCTGTCTGTCTGTCTGTCTGTCTGTCTGTCTGTCTGTCTGTCTGTCTGTCTGTCTGTCTGTCTGTCTGTCTGTCTGTCTGTCTGTCTGTCTGTCTGTCTGTCTGTCTGTCTGTCTGTCTCCAGGCTGTATCTCATAGACCGTGATAGCTAGAAAGCTGTAATTTTCACAAATGATGTATTTCCGTTGCCGCTATAACAACAAATACTAAAAATTAAAAAAATATATATATTAAGGGGGGTCCCCATACAATAAACGTGTTTTTTTCGTATTTTTTTGCTCAATATTAAAAACGGTAACAGGTAGACGGTTCAAATTTTCACAGAATATTAACTTGTATATTACCTTTCAAAATAAATAATTAAATATCAATAAAGTAAATATTAAAGGGGGGCTCCCATACAACAAACGTAATTTTTTGATATTAACAGTAAATCTCTACAAACAAAGTTAGTTTTGCGGTTCAATAACAAAGGTAATTATACCTACTTCTTGAGTACGGAACCCTCGGTGCGCGAGTCCGACTCGCACTTGGCCGGTTTTTGTTATAAATGAAATCAAAACCTAAAGAAGTACTATTAGGTTTATTTTCACCTCTCAAGTCCGGCGTGCATCAAGAACGTGACCAATCCAAAGGCGGCGGGCGCCTTGTGCAACATGATGGCGAGAAACACTATGATTTCCACATCCGCGTGCGACGTGGTCGCCGCCGCGCCCAGCGCTATGCCGTCCGCTGGAACAAAATTATTGTTATTTATGCTAAAAATTACAATCGAGGCGCAAACATTATTTATATTATGTACTAGTTGATGCAAGCGACTTCGTCCGCGTGGTTTACGTTCTTTTTAAAATCCCACGGGAACTCCTCCATTTCCCGGGATAAAAAGTAGCCTATGTCACTCTCCAGGTCTTTAACTATACCCATGACAAAAATCACGTCGATCCGTTGCTCCGTTACGCCGTGATTGAAGGACAAACCAACAAACAAACACACTTTCGCATTTATAATATTAGTATATATTATCTATACCTACTAATATTATAAATGCGAAAGTTTGGATGGATGGAAGTTTGTTACTCAATCACGCCACAAAGGCTTAACGGATCTGAACGATAACAACGTTGGTTCGGTTCGGTTTCGATATCGGCAATTTCATTGTCGATACAATAATTCTGAATCGAAAATATATCCAATCGTACGATAAAAAGCCGAATCGATCGACAAATTAAGGTATCGTGAGTTTCTGAATCGGTCTGCTGGATGAAAGGAAAAGGTTCATTTTAGGCCTACTCTTGTACACTACCTTGAATAGAGGAAAATACATAGATTGTATTAAAAATATAATAATTTAGAACAGTAAAGTAAATAACGAGAAAAAAATAAAAATGTATTTCAAGATTTGGTTCCGTTTCCAAGATGGCAACCTTCAGCCATAGAGAAGGCAGTAGGCGCGAAATGTATCAAATGTCATTTCTGACAATCACTGTCAAAATAACGAGTTTTTGTTTTGAAAACGTCAAAAAATATGAATCCGCCATTGTTACACACTCATGTTTAGTTTTGCTTCACTTGGAAAGATTAAATAATTTCGCCACTGAAATTACGACGAATTCGTAGATTTGACCAATTAAAACTGGTCTAGTATTTTATTTCCCTTTATTTCTCTTTATTATAAGACCAGGCCTAAGCCCCATACAAATCTGAACCGTCTCTTTTGGCACAGAAATAGATATCTGGAATAGCACATAGGCTATTTTTTATCCTGGAAAATTAAAGAGAAAATTAAGATGAATTCGCGGGCATCAGCTAGTATACATTTAAAGTTTTATTTAAAAATCAAATAGCGCAGAGTTTAATTTTCAATGCAATGCATTTCATGCAACGGTTTACCATAGGTAATTTATGAGTAAAAGCTGTAAAGAAAAACAATTTTGAAAATGTGTCAGTTATCATTTACAAATCAGACCCAAATATTTGTGATACGTAGAGATTTTTATTACATAGGCTACATACTATTTGACCATTGTCAGCAAATTATTGCATTTGACCATGCGGAGAACTGATAAGACTACTCATTACTCATAATGTGTCATGTTCGTGATAGGGTTTCGATCGATACCACAGATCACGATAGTTTTCTCACGTGGAACAAGAATTTTGCAAATCCTAGCACACAAGCAAGTTTATTCAAATTTGGGCGAATCACGCTGATACGCAACTAAGATTTTAACACAATGTTCGGAAAACTGATAGATTATTCTCGTTAATTCGTCGATCAAATTCATTCGCCAAGGGTGTTGGGAAACATGGGGAAGTTTCTCAACACCAGCCGGTACAAAATTTTATTACATATCAAAAATACGACTGTCTCGTTGGTCTAATGGTTAGCATGTTCGACTGCGGCCGACGAGGGTTCGAGTCCCAGGTCCGGCCATAATAAGAATTGGGTTTGGAATTCTTACGGAAGCGGTAGGGTTGCGCGCGTTTTTAAGAAAAATACTATGGGGAAAAACTTACCTGCGGCGTGGACGACTAAGCCAACAGTAGCTGTGATATTTTTCTCAGTGGGATTGCTGGCATCGTTATACCTCGACGACATTTGATCCACTATTAGCATGAAGACGAAACCTGCAAAAAGTATGTACTTGATTAGAACAGCTATACCTAAGCAGGGCCTTAATACTAGCTCCTCTCCTTCCTAGTTAGGTTTCCTAAATACGAGTGATCTTTACCAGGCAACCTATATGGATGGATATAATATTATGTAAATACTGATTTTACTAATAAAGATTAATAGTTCTAGGAATATTATTAAACTTGTAAGTTTTACTCACGTAAGTCGTTTAATATGAGTAAGTAACTTACGAAGTGTAAACAGTCAGTGCAAAGGCTACGAAGTTGTTCTTGAAATCATTCGATAAAAAGAAGACAAAACAACTTATGTCGCAAAGTAGAAACAACATAGCACTTTTAACAGGCATAACAACGGGACACTGTCTGCTAAATAGACATCTCACAATAATGAGAATAGAAGATGACCCATCATGTCCAGAGTGCGGCGAGGAAGAGACCAGCTTTCACTTCATAGCTGAGTGCCCCATGTACTCATTGGTAAGGTGGGAATTAATAGGCAAGGAGACAGGATCAGTGAAGAAGATCTGAGACATCTCTCCATAGGGAATATCGTAAGGTGCTGTCGGGATACCAGTAACCTGTATCCTAACGAGGGGAAATAGGTGGAATGGTTCAATAAATAATGGACCATTCTACCTCTATAAGTACATATAAAAAATTACAAGTGTATTTGAGGCCTTAAATGAAACTACCTACTCAACAACAGTTTGTAGAGCAGATAGAGATATTCAGTACTATTTACGTGGTAGGAATGTAGGATGCCTTTATACCTCATTTTGCTATTTATCACTTTAACGAGCGGCATGTGAATGTGTCGTTGCCCTAAAGTGTAACTTACACGTTAACTTACACAGTGTAACTTATACTGTGTAAGTATTCTTTTTTATTGCGAGATAGGCTTGCGCTTGACGACAATCATGCTTAGTGCAAAGCAATGATGAGGTCTAGGTTGGAGCGCGCTTGCCTATTCACTCTTGCCTTGAAGGTACTTAAGTTATAAGTAGCAGGAAACACGTGCGCTGGGAGGGTGTTCCACACCCTAGCGGTTCGTATCAGAAACGTCGAGCAAAAACGCTTCGTGCGAGCAAATTGGACGTCAAACACATAATTATTCACATTTGTCCTTGCATAAAGCTAAATATCAGATACCGATAGGTATTTGATGCACTAAAACAGGTGAAACCAGAACTAAGAAAATGTTAAACAACAAAATTTTGTTGTGCTTTTATTTTTCCCTGTGTGTCTTACGAGGTTGGCGACGAATGGCTTTGCATATTATTAATACTTAATATTTACTACTATACTTTAATCGAAGCGGTCATAGCCTCCGGCCTCCATTAGGGGGTCGCGGCACAAAACTCCAACATTTCAAAGTTATGTGCATTTCAAGAAATCAAATATTACTTGCTTCAAACGGTGAAGGAAAACATCGTGAGGAAACCTGCATATCCGAGAGTTTTTCATAATGTTCTCGAAGGTGTGTGAAGGTTGCCAATCCGCACTTGGCCCGCGTGGTGGACTATGGCCAAACCCTTCTCATTCCGAGAGGAGACTTGTGCTCAGTAACTAGTGAGCCAGCAATAGGTTGATAAGAGAGAGAGACTATACTTAAATGAGTAACTAATAACTGATGCACGCGTGCATTTTTTTTAGTTTCCGCGAGAACTCTTTAGTTTTCCATTTGTTTTTTAGTTTCCGCGGGAACTCTAGTTTTTCGGGAAACCTATGTAACTATGTCCTTTCCCTGGACGCAACTTATGTTCGTGCCAAATTTCATCAAAATCTATATAATATATATGTCACCGTAAGATTGTAAAAACCGTTAGATTATAATCTAACTCGCGAAATTGTAAACTGTCGAATGATTACAATATAACGGATTATTTTTCGGTAGATTGTAATCTGTTAGGTTTATTAACCCGATAAAACCTAAGTGCCTAAGATACTTGATTATTTATGTCGAACCCTAACCTAACCTACAAGAAAGAGACAAGAAAACGTAAATACAATGAATATTTCAAAAATTGACACTTAAAACATTGAACGGTTCGGTTCGGATCTTTCGAATTGTGAAAAATAATCAAGTACTACTTGATTATTTTGATGTATTAGGTTCTATCGGGCCTATCTATTTCAAGTAATTTATGTAAGTTTAGGTTACGACGCCTGTTGATTGAGGAAAAATTATACTTGCTCAATTAAGTAAATGTTTTTTTTGTTGGGTTGGTCAATAACAGGTTTAAATTTTTTCAATAATAACAAAAACTTTTTTTTAATTCAGAATAAGTATTTTAAATATTTTGTTAGGAGTTAAAAAATAATATGCTTGATGTGCTTTATCTTTAAAATAATGATTTCAAGTATTTCTAATAATAAATTGTAAAATATATTATTATAATAAATCATTATCATTACTTGTGCAAGATATATTGTAAAGTTATGAAAGTTACTTATTTTTTTCATAATTAGATTAATATTTAAATGGATTGTCTAAATATGAATCCTAGAGATTAACCCAAACAATTAGGTACTATGTTTAATTATAATATAGCCAACTTCCCTCTGAAAATACTGGCCATTTAAAGTTCTGGGGGGTAACTATGAGCTCTTATAGCAGGACAGATATTTAACTGCACTGAACTTCAAAGCACTGAACTGGTAGGCAGACACTGCATTGAACTGTGCTGCAGTTCAATTTCTGTCCTGCTTTAAGAGCTCATAGTTACAGAGATCAAAATAATGCCTTTGTTAGGCTTATGTTGTTTTCGGCTCATTTATTTTTTATATTTGTAATAAATAATTAATCTGTCTGTAGTAAGTCTGTCAAAAACACTCTGTAATCTGTCTGTTTGACAAACTTCATCACAACTGGTCTAGCAGTTGAGCTGTGAAATAGTAACCAATAATTGTACATAAAATAGATGGACAACATCTAGGTGCTGAAATGAAGTACAGTGACATGCCTCTGCTACCTTAGGCTGCATTATTATCAATTTATCGCTTGCCAGTTGAGTTTGATTAAAGTCAAGCACAAACAAGTAAAAAAAAAGAAGAGGTAGTATAGTGATAAAAGTTTGACATATAAAATTGTCCTTACCTAAAACTAAAGATATGCCAATGACGGAATGTAAATCATCAATCCCTTTTGGCTCAGGAGTGTAGTCCTTTGTCACCAGAACTGGCCTCACATCGAAGAGTGCCCTTACACCTTCAGGTATTATGACAGCTAGGGCTGTGCCAACCAGCAGCCCTGCTCCAAACACTGTCACCTTGAGGAGCTTTTCCTAAAAGTTAATTATCATGTTAGGTCAATTTTTCTTAGTCACCTTGACTCTATTTTGCTAAGATAGATTATCGGAAAAGAATTTTTTTAAATCTGGGTTTATGTCGGGAAAATTAAACGTTTTTAAAGACAGTTCCTTTTGCTGTACATAGATATGATAAGTACATAATTACTTCTTACAAAAATGCAAAAACAACACAGTATGCATGGAACTTTTGATGTTCTGAGTTGACACTATGCAACAGCAACAGGGAAAAACAAGAAATACCTACTTAATAAAATATAGAATGTCAGAGCAATTATGTTGCTTCCATGTCACATTTTTGAGAACAAATTGAAAAGGCTACATAAATATGAAAATAAAACTAAGTTATTTACCCTTTCTGGAATATACTTTCCTACAATATTATACTTGATTATTAAGATTTTATAAGCAAATTGTGAAACTGTTTACATTGCAATCTTATATACACACAGCTGTTTTATGATTTATATGGTATAAGAACAACTGTTAATAATACAAAATATCTTACCTCTGACATGCTCACGTTTAGAGGAATACTTCCAGCCACATAGGACCCCACTAACATAACAAGAGCCAATAAAATAAGAAACAGAGTTTCATCCATTTTTTTTAAACAATTATGTATTGCAAAAACACGAAAGTTTGAATAGGTGAATGGTGGTTAGACGTTTGTTAAAGTTTATATTCTCCGAAGCTATTTAACAATGCTGTCTGGCCAAAATAACATTACACACTATAATTTTCTGTAATAGTTTTTTAAAAATAAACTAGAAAGTAGACCTAAACAATTTGATCAATTTTTGATTTGACAACACGACAACTTCACCGTTCACACGTCAAAATGTGACACATGACAATTGACAGCTGTCACCTAGCAAGTCAAAAGTGCGTGGATTAGACCATAGCCTGGGCCCGTATTCTCTAACTCAGTGACTATCAAAAATGAAAGCCACTGACATATATGTAATATCCATTGAAGGTTTGCTATGAAATGTTACTTTTTATTTCATAGTAAACCTTCAATGGATATTACATATATGTCAGTTGCTTTCATTTTTGATAGTCACTGAGTTATAGAATACGGGCCCTGGACGCTATATCATCGGCTTGATAGACGACCCAATTTGTTTTGTTCTGCCAATCAGAATTTGCCGATTCGACTTAAGGTACAGCTACATACAAACTGTAGGTACAACACTAGGAGAGGAAATAGTGAAACGTCAATTAAATTGTCTATGAAAACTCGTTTTGGCGCACGCGGAAGTGGCTTTGCATACATTTCCTTTTCCTAAAAATTTCAAATTAATTTATACTAAAAGTTTTTTACAAGTTTTCCGGGTTCAAGATAAAAATTCCTTTCAATCGACCAGCGATACAAAGTGTATAGTAAAGTGGGTATATGGGTGGGTTAGTTACACAATGGAAGTGACGGACTTGAACGATTTGCTAAATGTACGAGGTATAAAGATGGAAACTGCCGAAAACGCTTTTGCTGGCTCTGAAGGCCCTGAAAATTCGGATCCTTTGGCCTTAATACCTCAATATGTGACTGAATCTGACTTAGGTAAGCTAATTTTGATGAAAGGTACGGCTAAATATTTTGGCGGAAACTATCCTTTTGACCGTTTTTAGGCGATGATTATATTGCATTGAGGCTTCAAGTGCCAATTTTATTCGTATACTAGCTGATGCCCGCGACATATCTATTAATTACCAACTCAGGGCACCAGTGCCTAAACGATGCAATTGACTCATAAGTAGGTATTCATGATACAGTAGGTAAACACAATCAATCCTTCATGGCTTCGATGATCTTTTGCTTTTACTCTTATAAGCCTTACGGGATGTACCTACATTGTACACCCCCAGAGCATGATTGATATATTATGGTCACAACTACCATGAAAGAATGCATCAGCTATATATAGGTATACCTAGTCTGCGAGTTTGAAGACCTCTGTGGTCTGGCCTGGTGGGAGGATTTGGCCGTGGGTAGTTACCACCCTATCGGAAAAGATGTGCCGCCAAGCGATTTAGTGTTCTGGTATGATGCCGTGTAGAAACCGAATAGGGGATGGGTTCAATATAACTGCCATGCCCCTAACAGGTTAGCCTGCTATCATCTTAGACTGCATCATCACTTACCATCAGGTGAGATCGCAGTCAAGGGCTAACTTGTAGTGGATAAAAAAAAGTCTATACCATTATGTACATATACTTACTTATATTTTTATTAAACATTTTTTTAAACAACCTTTTTAGGACTAATGCAAACAGGTACTGAAATCTTGGAAGCTCCATTAGCTGTATTTACTGACACTCCTGATGATGATGATACCATGCAAAGCACTGATTCTAGCGGTAAGAATATTTTATTTTATACTATACTTACTTAGTTTATTTGTAACTATATGATGTCCGCAACTTCGTCCTTGTGGATTAAGTTTTTTTTATCCGGTGGGAACTCTTTAATTTTCCAGGATAAAGCTTACCTCCTTCCTCAGGATACAATCTATCTCTGTACCAAATTTCATCAAAATCGATTGAACAGATGGGCCGTGAAAGTGAAGCAAACAGACAGACAAACTTTCACATTTATAATATTAGTATGGATGCAACCCCCGCTCATTGGATTGACAATATCAAATAAGTCTTATGGAATCATTGGATCCAGGCGGCACAAGACTGCTTGGTTTGGACTTTGTAACTCCATGCAACAGACTTGTCCAGCAGTGGGTGTCATTTGATTGACAACAGCAAAATAAATAGAGGTTTCTCTCAAGTAACTTACCATGGGAATATTTTGGGAAAAATTGGTTTGCTATCTGGTACTCAGCATATTGACTGTTATAGACTTATACAGGGAATTATAAAACAAGAAAATACAATAAACTTAAGTAAAATTGCATGCTTTTCAAAAAAGGTTAATCATCTTCCATAAAGGATATAGAAATGCTGTAAAACCCCAAAATATCTATTTTGGGTTTTCACCCATTTTGTGCTTTATTTTCAGAGGAAGTGATAGTTCAACTAATGGATATAAGGACGAGGCTCTCCCGTCTCCGTTCCATGCTTGAGAGGAGACTCAATACAGATTTGTCAGATTACACATTTTGGCTGCAGGATGCGAAGATGGTAGGTATTTATGACATACTAGCTGATACCCGCGACTTCGTCCGCGTGGATTGAGGAGTTTTAGTTCCCGCGGGAACTCTTTAATTTTCCGGGATAAAAAGTACCCTATTATTTAATCCGGACTTCTAACTTTACGTCTGCAAAATTTCAAAGCAATCGGTTCAGTAGTTACGGCGTGAAAGCGGAACAAACATACAAACAAACTCACTTTCCCATTTATAATATTAGTAAGGATAAGGATTATATACAACACTAGCTGATGCCCGCGACTGCGTCCGCGTGGCTTAAGTTTTTTATTCCCACGGGAAAAGTAGCCTGTCACTCTCCAGGTCTTTAACTATGCCCATGCAAAAAATCACGTCGATCCGTTGCTCCGTTGTGGCGTGATTGAAGGACAAACCAACAAACATATTATGATAAAGGGTTATCTAGATGCGATGTTGCGACTTGTGAGGGTTGCGTGTTACTCTGATACAGTAAAAATATTGTATTTTGTGGAATATTTTTCATTTTCTCTAATTTAAATCGCTAGGCTATTATGAAATGATATGAAATCTGACTTCCGTTTTCCCCTCCACATTTAACACGTTGATTGCCAAGCAAAAATTCAAGCCAATTTTTTGGGGTTTTGGGTTCTTGTCATATGGTTTTTTACTACTAACCAATTACGTATCGCGAAAAAAAGAAATGCGTGACTCTAATAGCCGCGCCCCTTCCGGACAGTTCAGTCCTTTCCCAAGAGGCCACTAGCAAAACTATCAGCGTTTACGCTACTACGGCCAGCTTAATAAACCATGAATAAAAAATTATGACATCATCACTCGAGGTAGCGTGACGGGCCAAAGGAAAAGGAACGCGATCACGCGACGTCGAGTGATTGGCAATCAAAGGCTTAATATTAGTACCTTCGTGTATGATAACCACTACCACTAGCTGATGCCTGCGACTTCGTCTGCGTGGAATAAGTTTTTTTTAATTTAGGTACACGTGAATACTACGCGGATGAAGTCGTGCGAATTATCTAGTAGCTTTTCTAAAAAACATAAGTGATTTGTGCTTATCACTGTACCAGCACAAACACAAAGACTTTGTAGGGAATTAGAAGTTTAACATCAAATTTATTTCAGCTGGAGAACCATAAGACCTTAGTGGAGCAATGCATCAGAGGTTCCGGAGTAGTGCAGGTGAACATACAGATCCGAGCCTCCCAGAGGAAGATCAACATCATGGACGTGCTCAAGCCTGATGAGGAACTGCTCCAACTGCCGCAGGAGGAAGAGCGTAAGTTTATTTTTTAGGGTTTCTTGATCTGTACCAAAATGTTGAAGAAGGAAGAATGTTGATGGTTATGTTGAAAGTGATACATCATTATTTTATCTTTTTTGTACCCATATTCAAGCAAATAAAAGAGATTTATGATTGATAAATGATTTATTTAGTTCACGTATGACAACTTATGTCACTTATGATACGTCAAGCCTCTACCACCGGTTCGGAAAACCATGTTCTACTGAGAAGAGTCGGCAAGATACTCCAAGATACTCAGCAGTTGCTCTTTTCTCAAAAAGAAAAATTTACAATAAGTAAACAATGCAACACATACGTTACAAGTATTACACTGACTTGTGGGCTACCGGATGCGAGGCTGGTTGCTTCCATGCAACTTTATTTATCTTTTTATCTTTAATAAAAGTTTTATGTTGCAAGATTTCCTCCTGTCTCACTTCAGAACTACAAATACTATTGGCTTGTTTAAAATGAAATAATTTAAAACTATTATGGCTCCTTCAGGGATATGCAGGGCGTCTAGCGTCGCCTCGTGCGTTCTAATCAAACAGTATGCTAATATATCGCCAGCCGGAAAAGAATAATATTTATTTTCAAAATTAGATAGTGGTTCCTAGTTTCTAACCTCTACGCTAGGTTAACCTGTATTGCAGAGGGTAGGTCCTTCCAGTGATACAGGATAATATTACTAAAAACTAATCACTTATTTATGGTGTGAAAAACTAAGCGTGTCTGTGTTTGTGCGCGTGTGTTTGTGTGTGTGTGTGTGTGTGTGTGTGTGTGTGTGTGTGTGTGTGTCTGTGTGTGTGTGTGTGTATGTATTCAACAATAGACGCGTGGAGGCTAATATGATGATGACCACCTATTTATATTATTAAAATTTGGCATCAGAATTGCAAGAAACAGTATCAGAGCAGCCGGTAGAGATGGAGGAAGATGTGGAAGTGGTCCATAACACGCCACACGCGGCCGCCGTCAAATGGGTGGTGGACGCCAACTTTAGGAACGACCACAGCCGAGCCAGGATACCGGACGACCCTGAACTGTGGTACGACCTTTGAGCACTATTTTTAAAAAGTTGATCTTTTTGAAAATGTTATGTTCCTATAGCGATCTGCCCCCCTAGCCAAGTTATAGACTGTATGTAAGTTGACCTAAAATGGCAGTCGTCTGCGCAGGTACATTGTAGTAGGTAGTAAGTAGGTAGTATGCCCCCAGTCGAATAGTAAATTTATCATCCTCAAATGCGAAAGTGCCCGTCTGTCTATTAGTTCCCTTTTCATGGCCGAGTTTAACCGATCTCGACGAAAACTGGTACAGAGCTATTATTATTTTACTCCAAATTGTGTCTATCTGTGCGCTAAGCTAATTTTGACAAAATTTGAACGCGGAGACTGTCATAGGTTACTTTTTTATCTCGGAATATCCAAGAGTATTTGATATAATATCCATCCATACTAATATTATAAATGCGAAAGTGTGTCTGTCTGTCTGTCTGTCTGTCTGACTGCTACGCTTTCACGGGCCATCTGTTCAACCGATTTTAATGAAATTTGGTACAGGGGTAGGTTGTATCCCGGGGAAGGACATAGGCTATTTTTTATCCCGGGAAATTCAAGAGTTCCCGCGGGAATCGATAAAACTTGGTCCAAGCGGACGAAGTCGCGGGAATCATCTAGCATGAAATAATACTGTTTTAAGCGATGGTACCATAAAGTACCATACGGTAACGCGCGGCCCCTCATACCGCACTTCGTTTGACACCCGATATGTGTTTCTGCATACGTTTCGTGTCTATTCTCTTTCTATAATCGTTAACGCTTTAGCAGACAGGAAAAAATAAGTGAATGGTCTATGGTTAGCGATTTTAAGTTTAAATCGCTTTCGCTATAACCTTTTTTTTTTTAATCCACTACAAGTTAGCCCTTGACTGCGATCTTACCTGATGGTGAGTGATGATGCAGCCTAAGATGGTAGCGGGCATCGTACCGGAACGCTAAATCGCTTGGCGGCACGTCTTTACCGGTAGGGTGGTAACTAGCCACGGCCGGAGCCTCCCACCTGGCCAAAAAAACTTGGCTAGGGAGGCAGGTTCTGTGAAGAAATTGCAAAAATTGAAGAGATTAACATGAATCCCACACTACGTCGCGTTTTGTGCGTTTGACCGTAAGTATATTAGTTTGTATACACAATACACGCAGTAATACATAGGAGTTTCCGCGGGAATTGAAAAAACTTAGACCACGCGGACGAAGTCGCGGGCATGGTCTAGTCCCAAATAAATATTTTATTTATTTACTAGATGATGCCCGCGACTTCGTCCGCGTGGATTGATGTTTTTTAATTCCCGCGGGAACTCTTAAATTTTCCGGATACAACCTATCCCTGTACCAAATTTCATCAAAATCGGTTGAATAGATAATTTTTTGGTTCCCGAGGAACTCTTGAATTTTCCGGGATAAAAAGTAGCATATGTCCTTCCCCGGGATGTATAGCGGGGAAGGACATAGGCTATCTTTTTAGTTCTACCGATGTTGATGAAATTTGGAACAGGGATAGGTTGTATCCGGAAAATTTTAGTAAATTTATAAGTTCCAGTAAATTTCATCAAAATCGGTTGAACAGGTGGGCCGTGAAAGCGAGCAGACAGACACTCGCAAATCGAGCAAACCTAACGAAACGGTTTGCTCCGGATGGTATTGGACGTCAACCATATAAGGATGCCAACGCTGGTGGTATTTTTGGTCCAGGTCCGTCCAACACGTGAAGCTGTGGATACAATGGGCGGTCCGTCAGTTCAACCTGACCGGCATCAAATTGTCAGACTGGAACATAAACGGCGTTCAGCTCTGCTCCATTAATAACATTGATTTCAAGTAAGTTATACTGGTTTTATTTGCGTTTTCTAAACTACTACTTTTTATTTAAGTATACCAAGACTAGCTTTTGCCCGCGGCTTCGCTCACGTTAGGTTCAATTTTTAAAAAAAAACTAAGCCCTATTTAACCTTAACCCTTCTTATTGTTTGAATTTTCAAAAATCATTTCTTAGCGGATGCCTACGTCTTTATATATATTATTTTTATATTATTTATTTGTGTATTTTTATTATATTATAAAGCTATTGGTATGCCAAATTTCAACCCGCACCGTCCAGTGCACAACTGATCATTCAAAGCACAGCTCAAACTGAGATGTGCGTTGATAGATCAGACAGTCAGTCACCTTTTCCTTTTATACATTTAGATGATGATTTCCACGTGTATTAAGTTTTTTGATCCTCGAATTTTTCTAGCTTCCGCTGGACGTAACCTACCTCTATACTAAATTTCATCAAAATCGGTTGAAAAATGGACAGTTACAGCAGTGTAGCAGACAGACAGACACAATTTCGCATTTATAATATTAAAATATATGATTTTCACCCAATTATAACCAAGTCAAGTCAACTGGCGCGACCTTGTAAAAAAAAAATAACAAACGCAAAATTTAATGTTATTTGATACCTACTCCTTTGTTTGACAAAATATATTTCTCTTAGGGTTAAGAATACTTTGGAATAATTAAAAATAATCTTATCTTACTAATATTATAAATGCGAAAGTTTGGATGGATGTATGGATCTTTGTTACTCAATCACGTCCCAACGGCTGAACGGATCTGGCTGAAATTTGGCACAGAGATAGATTATAGTCTGGAATAGCACAAAGGCTAGGCTTTTTATCCAGGAAAATTAATTAGTTCCCGCGGAAACCAAAAACCTCAAACCACGCAGACGAAGTCGCGGGCATTCGCTAGTTAAAAATAAATTAAAAAAAACTCATAAATCTACGCGGGACCCTTGAGCTTTAGAAAGCTATGTAAGTATATTTAATATATATACCAACTTTTCTAAAGCTCAAGGCTCAACTTATAAAGCTTATCACTTAAAATAACATTATTTTCACAGACAGAAAGTTCCATCAGATCCGGGCGACTTGTTTTGGACGCATTTCGAATTGTTGCGGAAATGCAAATTTATCGGTTAGTATCTATCTATAAAATTTGTCGGAACATCTAGCGAAACATTCAGTAGTGTGAAACTTAAATATATGCGACAGCGGAATTAGACTTTAGTTGCCTTGTTATAGAGCTCAAGTTTGTCCATACATTCACAGACATTGCTCCAAGTGGAAAGGTTGCGGTATTAAGAGGCCGGTCCTCGCCGCTCGCAACTTCTATTCGAACCGCAAATATAAATTTGCCGGTATATTGCTATCTCTATTTGGCTGAAGACACACGATCGCGTGCAAGCGAGATAGCAATATGAGCGTACAGAATTTGTTATACATTTAGTGTTGTTCCGTGAATACCAAAAATGATGAATGAAAAATTGTTGTGATTTTAACTTCGTGTTGTTATTCTGTAACTTGACAATATAAGCTATGTTCCTGATCAATTAGTACGTGAGATATCGTTGGTTTTAATATGAAACATATAAGGAGAAAACATGTCATTTATGTCGTAAAAACATGCAAAACGCAATGCGCTTACATTTAATTTTGGGAAAGTTTTTGAAAAAATAATTATCCAGGGACCGAGATAAATACAAGTTCAATCTTAATAATCGCATAATATGGTGGAAATATTCTCGAATTACAAATTATTTTGGTATTACGTTTGTATGGCCAATTCCCCCTCCGCTGACACCTTAAGATCGGTGGTAGTGAATTTGTAACTTTAAATCAATCGCATTTGGATCTATTTTCCTCTGAGCCCAAAATATGCACCCTTTCTGAACATAGCCTTAAGTAATTTCTATTGCACTAACCTATCTATAAAACGAAACAGCTAGCGAAGCATTCATCCGCGTTAGTACATTAAGCACGCGACAACGGAATTGAAGTTTTATCTACCTTGTTTTAGAGCTCAAGTTCGTTCATGACATCCACAGAATATAGCTTTTCAAGTGGAAACGTTGCGAAACTAAAATCGGTGGTACTGAATTTGTGACTTAAAATAAATCGTGTTTGGGTCTATTTTTCTCTGACGCCAAAGTGAATTCGCCCCTTCTGAACATAGGTTTAAGTAATTTCTAGTGCACTTATAGTTGTTTTATTTTTAGCAGTAATACAAAATGAAGAGCCTGTAGTGAGAGATGAATTGGAAATGCCACAGTCTGCTATAAAGAAGAAACCAAAAGTAAGTTTTTGAACTTTATGTAGAGTAGTTGTGTGTGCCTCGTGTTTTAAGGATTGTTCTTTTACAGAAATAATTTATTTTTTATTTTACATTGTAGTAATTGTTCTATATTTTGTGAGTCTATAAGTTTTAATTACAGGATTGAGTTAGCCTTATTTGCACCTAGCTGATGCCCGTGACTTCGTGCATATGGTTTAAGCGGTTTTTTTTTTAATTTTCGTGGTAACTCCTCAATTTTCCGAAATAAAAAGAAGCCTACTCCGGGCACAATATGTCTGTACCAAATTTCATTAAAATAGGGTGAAATGGGCCGTAACAAACAAACGCAAAATTTGTCATTTGTCATAATACTAAACGATGCCCGCAACTTCGTCCGCGTGGATTAGGGCAACCTATCTCCGTACCAAACATCAAAATCAGTTGAAAAGATGAGCCGTGAAAGCGTAGCAGACAAACAGACACACTTTCGCATTTATAATAATGCTAGATGATGCCCACGTGGATTAAGGTTTTTGATTCCCGCACAAACTCTTGAATTTTCCGGGGTAAAAAGTTGCTTATGTCCTTCCCCGGGATAAAATCTATTCCTTCAAAATCGGTTGAATAGATGGGCCGAGAAAGCGTAGCAGACATAATATTAGTATGGATTCCAATTAAATTATTATTTTCAGATGATAATCCGCCAGTCGACAGACGAAGACGGTGGTCAGTATTTCACGGCGCGCAACGGGAACAACGGCCAAATACAACTGTGGCAGTTTCTGCTGGAACTGCTCACTAGCGCGGAGTATTTCGACGTTATCAGATGGCACGGTTAGTCGATGCCCACACAGTAAGACATTACACACAGGGAAGGGGCGTGGGCCGGGTCCCAATATTTTGACAGTATTTTTTACACTGTAACGATCGCGACCATCTATAATTATTGGGTACTAGATGATGCCCGCGACTTCGTCCGCGTGGATTAAGGTTTTTGATTCCCGCGGGAACTCCTTAATTTTCCGGGATAAAAAGTAGCCTATGTCCTTCCCCGGGATACAACCTATCCCTGTACCAAATTTCATCAAAATTGGTTGATAAGATGGGCCGTGAAAGCGTAGCAGACAGACAGACAAACTCACTTTCGCATTTATAATATTAAGTATGGATTTGACTAGTCAAGTCAGCAACTTTTTTCAAACGTTTTGTTATGGGTATGTTCCGATATACACTGCGAGCACTGTAAGGTGTGACGTCAATTTAGTATACTGCGAAGCCGTTCCTTTATAGTTAGCTATTCTGGTTACTGTATAAAACGGAACGCAGTCAGCACTGAGAGTGCCTTACCTCGAAAACGCTGCAGTGCTCACAGTACAAAAATGGCGACGATTTATGACGTCATATATTTCCCTAGGATACTGCGGCAGTATACTGTCAGTCCATAACGGAACAAATTTCTCCCCAGTAAGATCACTGAACAGTGCTCGCAGTGTATATCGAAACATACCCTATGCATGAAACGTTGAATAGTGACGTCATCAAAGTTCGACACACATTTTTTTTTACTTTAATCGATAGTTTAAAATGGTTATTCAACATTAAACTAACAGGGTACGTGGATATCCTCTATAATATTCACTAAAAAAATAATCGATTTGACTAGTAGTCAAATATCAAATAATAAATATTATAATAATAATAATAAATATTATAAATGCGAAAGTTTGGATGGATGGATGTTTGTTACTCATCACGCCCCAACGGCTGAACGGATCTGGCTGGAATTTGGCACAGAGATAGATTATAGTCTGGAATAGCACATAGGCTACTTTTTATCCCGGAAAATTAAGGAGTTCCCGCGGGAACCAAAACACCTCAATCCACGCGTACGTAGTCGCGGGCATCAGCTAGTTAGTCATATACCCAATCGGTTAACATTCGTTCGCTGTATCTTGAAAGTTTGCAGTCAGCGTGCAGTCCCAAATCCTAATGTAGTCCGTCTGTCTAGACCCTTAAATTTGATTGCAAGGGCTAAAGCGCAAAAATGGAGGACATCACACCGCGTCACCCGCCACGCGCCCGACCCGCGCCCGCGTTCTGTGTGATGTCGTCCATATAAATACAAGGAATTCAACCCGCCGCGCACCCGACCCGACCCGCGCCCGCTCCCTGTGTGTTTTGCTCTTAACTTATAATGAGAAAAATGTCCACACACAGGCACAGAAGGAGAGTTCAAACTCCTGGAGCCGGAGAGAGTGGCCCGACTGTGGGGCAAGAGGAAACACAAGCCTGCAATGAACTACGAGAAGCTGTCCAGAGCACTGCGGTATTACTACGACGGCGATATGATATCGAAAGTCGTGGGCAAGAGGTATGTATTGCGTTGGAAATCGTAGTTTAAAATTCGAGTACAAATTAGCTTTTTACTGCAATCTCACTGCAGTTTTATTGCAGTCTAAGGTAGTAGCGGGCTAACCTGTTAGGGGTAAGGGTACAGAAACGCTAAACTAAACTTGGCAGCCCGTCTTTGCCGATAAGTCGGTGCCGGGCATAATCTTAATATATATAAATCTCGTGTCACAATGTTTGTCCTCAATGGACTCCTAAACCACTTAACCGATTATAATAAAATTCGCACACCATGTGCAGTTCGATCCAACTTGAGAGATAGGATAGTTTAAATCTTAAAAAAACATCAATTCACGCGGACGAAGTCGCGGGCATCATCTAGTTATTACAGATAGATTTACTAAATAATTAATAAATGATTCCCGCGACTTCGTCAGCGTGGACTAGGTAAGATTTTTGATTCCCGCGGGAACTTCTAAATTTTGCGGGATAAAAATTAGCCTAGGTCCTTCCCCGGGATATAAACTATCACTGTACCAAATTTCATCAAAATCGGTGGAATAGGTGGGCCGTGAAAGCGTAGCATACAGACACACTTTCGCATTTATAATATTAGTATGGATATTTTTAAGCTTTTCGTTTACAGTTAAAGTTTCTGGATTTTGATATGCAACGTCACGAAGCTAATTACTCCTCCCACCCCATGGCACACAATATCAGACTTCGTTGACTCCCTCCCTAAACGTGTGACGTAATTAACGGCCCCTTACTTATTTCTCATCGAGTAAAACAAGTCCCGTTGTTGTCAGGTTCGTATACAAGTACGTGTGCGATCTTCGGCAACTCCTGGGCTACGGTGCCGGCGAGTTGGCTGAACTCGTCAAGGAAGTCCACGATTCCATGAGACACGACTTCTCAAGCCCGTCCGAGGACCGTTCACACGAGAGCGCGCGTTGACTGCGACGCGAGTGACTCCGCGGACAGCACGCGAGGAGAGCGAGCGATGAATGACGAGTGATACGAGTGAGTGTGCGACTTCTAACAACTGTTGGCCTACGGCGCGGGCGCGTTGGTCGAGCTCGTCAAAGAAGTTCACGACTACATAAAACTCGACTTCAAGAGCCCGTCCGACTACCATTCGCCCGTGACCGCGCGCTGACTGCGACGCGAGTGACTCCGCCAACAGCACACGAGGCGAGCGAGCGATGAATGACGAGTGATACGAGTGAGTGTGCGACTTCTAACAGCTGTTGGGCTAGGGCGCGGGCGTGTTGGTCGAGCTCGTCAAAAAAGTGCACGACTACATAAGACTCGACTTCACAAGCCCGTCCGACTACCATTCACCCGTGACCGCGCGCTGACTGCGACGCGAGTGACTCCGCCAGCAGCACACGAGGCGAGCGAGCGATGAATGACGAGTGATACGAGTGAGTGTGCGACTTCTAACAGCTGTTGGGCTACGGCGCAGGCGTGTTGGTCGAGCTCGTCAAAGAAGTTCACGACTACATAAAACTCGACTTCAAGAGCCCGTCCGACTACCATTCACCCGTGACCGCGCGCTGACTGCGACGCGAGTGACTCCGCCAACAGCACACGAGGCGAGCGAGCGATGAATGACGAGTGATACGAGTGAGTGTGCGACTTCTAACAGCTGTTGGGCTAGGGCGCGGGCGTGTTGGTCGAGCTCGTCAAAAAAGTGCACGACTACATAAGACTCGACTTCACAAGCCCGTCCGACTACCATTCACCCGTGACCGCGCGTTGACTGCGACGCGAGTGACTCCGCGGACAGCACGCGAGGAGAGCGAGCGATGAATGACGAGTGATACGAGTGAGTGTGCGACTTCTAACAGCTGTTGGGCTACGGCGCGGGCGTGTTGGTCGAGCTCGTCAAAGAAGTGCGCGACTACATAAAACTCGACTTCAAGAGCCCGTCCGACTACCATTCACCCGTGACCGCGCGCTGACTGCGACGCGAGTGACTCCGCGGACAGCACGCGAGGCGAGCGAGCGATGAATGACGAGTGATACGAGTGAGTGTGCGACTTCTAACAGCTGTTGGGCTACGGCGCGGGCGTGTTGGTCGAGCTCGTCAAAGAAGTGCGCGACTACATAAAACTCGACTTCAAGAGCCCGTCCGACTACCATTCACCCGTGACCGCGCGCTGACTGCGACGCGAGTGACTCCGCGGACAGCACGCGAGGCGAGCGAGCGATGAATGACGAGTGATACGAGTGAGTGTGCGACTTCTAACAGCTGTTGGGCTACGGCGCGGGCGTGTTGGTCGAGCTCGTCAAGAAGTTCCGCAGGATAATACGCTCGTGATGACGTCACGAATCACGTTGCGAGCTAGTCGGATGTGAATGCAAGCGAGCGAGATATGAATGATAATAATGAGTGATAGGAATGCGTTTGTGAGCCGGCTGAGCTCTTCAAGAAGTCCTGCTTAATAATGAACCTGTGATGTCGTTACGATGCATCTTCATCGTTGACGTCAGACGTGATTGCGTGCAAGCGAGAGATGACTGACGAGTGATACGTGTGCGTGTGCGGCACGGTCGAGCCGGCTGAGCTCTTCAAAAAGTCCTCCTTTATCTGTGATGACGTCACGTTGCGTTATCATCGTCGAGGTCAGGCGTGATTGCGTGCAAGCGAGAGATGAATGACGAGTGATACAAGTGGCGGATGGACTAAAACCTGGATAGGCCTATTACACTGCACTTTTCAAAGGGCCCTGTGGTAAGGGTGGGCGTGGCCGCTAGTTTTGGCGTCGCTTCTTACACAGCAATAAGGAACAAAGGACCTAAATCTTAATACACTACACTGATTCAGGTGTAACGGTCCCTTGAAAAAGTGTAGTGTGATAGGCCCATTAGCTCTTCAAGGAGTCCTGTAGCGGTACTCTGACTTTTTACATAACAAATTCGATTGATCGTAGTGAGCGTTCGATCACATTGGAGTCAAACTAAAATGAACCTTAACTGCATTGAATTAAAGTTACAAATTCAGTAAAACTGATTTTAATTTGGAATCGTATCGTATTCATAAACGTATATGAACGCGTAAACGCAATTGAGCTCTATCTCCAATGCTTTAAGGTTCATTTTACTTTGACGCTAATATGATCGAACGCTCACTACGATGAATTGAATTTGTAATGTAAAAACTCAGAGTAAGCGTACTGTAGTATAATGCACCCGTGGTTACGTCACGATGCGAGCGAGTCGGACGTGAATGTGAGCGAGCGAGATGTGAATGATGATGAGTGATGCGAGTGCGTTTGCGACACGAGCGAGCTGGTTGAGCTCTTGAAGCAGTCCTGTATTATAATGCAACTGTGATGACTTCACGATATTTTGTCGGCATCGTCGAGGTGAGACGTGAATGCGTGCGAGCGAGAGGTGAATGGTTATGAGTGATACTAGTGCGTGAGCGGCGCGGGCGTTCTGGCTAAACTCTTAAAGGAGTCCTGCAGTGTAATGCACCCGTGGTTACGTCACGATGCGAGCGATTCTGACGTTTTTTTTTTAAATCCACTACAAGTTAGCCCTTGACTGCGATCTCACCTGATGGTAAGTGATGATGCAGTCTAAGATGGTAGCGGGCTAACCTGTTAGGGGCATGGCAGTTATATTAAACCCATACCCCTATTCGGTTTCTACACGGCATCGTACCGGAACGCTAAATCGCTTGGCGGCACGTCTTTGCCGGTAGGGTGGTAGCCTAGGCCTAGCCACGGCCGAAGCCTCCCACCAGGCCAGACCAAGGAAAATTCAGAAATTATAAATTCCCAAATTGACCCTGCCGGGGAATCGAACCCGGGACCTCCGCACGTGAATGCGAGCGAGCGAGTTGTGAATGATGATGAGTGATGCAAGTGCGTTTGCGGCACAGGCGCTCTTCAAGGAGTCCTGTATTACAAAGCACACGTGATGACGTCACGATGCGAAAGAGACGGACGTGAATGTGAGCGAGCGAGGAAACGCATTCCACTGAGATACAGTGATATGTAAATATGGAATCTCACATAGCCCTGCGACTCAGTTGTCCCCTACCGCGTGTTCTGATCCATATTGGGCGGAGGATTGTACGCCATCGAAACCGGGGACGGACATAAGCCTTTGGTCCGATCCCGGTTTCGATAAATCTGCCCCATGGTAACGTCGTAAGAAAATCTTAGTCAGTTAATATGTTTGTCAAATGGATAATACTAACTGTTTAAGGGGTTCACAGATGCCTACATGTCACAAAGCATCATGTAAGAACTCCTTAAACAGGTCGAATAATCAATCCTTCACCGTTTACGACTTTTATAATATGGGCCTTTGAAATGAATAAAATCATTCCGACTGTACCTAATCTGATAAAAAATAAAAAAACATCCATAACGCGTTATTTAAATCTATCAAGCGATTCCGTGTGATTATTAAAATTTTTAAGGGAATACAGTTACAATGATTTTATAGATTATTTGTAGTAAGTACGTAATTTTTTTTGTAAATATTATATTTTTGTAAATATTCATGGTGATAATTAATAAATTTGACAAAGTATGTTACTATGATGTCGGCCATAAATCTATAACATTATAGTTATACCTACATGTTAAACTATTTTTTATACTTATGAAATACTAGCTGATGCTCGCGACTTCGTCCGCGTGAAGTAAGTTTTTATTAATTACCACGGGAACACCTTAATTAGCATAAGTATGTCACTCTCCAGGTCCTCAACTATACCTCCAAAAATTACGTCCATCCGTTGCTCTGTTAAGACGTGATTGAAGGACAAACCAACAAACAAACATACTTTCGCATTTATAATATTAGTTGCGATATGATAAAATAGACTAAATATATTTAAAAAAAATCGGCCAAGTGCGAGTCGGACTCGCGCACCTAGGGTTCCGTACAAACCTGTAGGCATATGAGAAAAAGTTATGGTATTTTTATTGCTAAATGAAATCCATAACATTAGTAAGTTTAAAATTATTAAAAATATTTTTATTGATGTAACTAAAAATTTATGCTTTTCGCAGTTTGTCCTTTATCTGTGCTATAAGACGTTGCTTCGTACCAAATTTCAAGATTCTGAGTTCATGGGAAGTATACCCTGTAGGTTTTGATTCCCTTGCGAGTGTCAAAGATTTGCAGCATAAAAGGCTGTATCTTTTGATTACGTTGGCTTAGAAGTTTGATTTTTTCACAGCTCCAAGGGACAGTAGTTTGTTATAGCTTAAAGGTGTTATAGACCTGAGTATTTGATATGAATTTCAATTTAATACCTCTACGAGTTCATGAAGAAAGGGGTAGTAAGTTTAAAATTATTAAAATTATTTTTATTATAAATGATGTAACTAAAAATTTATGCTTTTCGCAATTTTTCCTTTATCTGTGCTATAAGATGTTGATTCGTACCAAATTTCAAGATTCTGAGTTCACAGGAAGTACCCTGTAGGCAGGCCTGTGTCACTCTTGGTACTTGCGCGACGAAAATACCGACGATCGCGCTCATTCCCGGAATGCTTACGCAGTCGGGGCTGGCGCGTTATAAGCGAGCGACGTGCTAGCAAAGACAATATATAATTAATCTATGGTGCTAGTGAATTTAACGCTGTTTTCGTAAATAGTTTTTTGAAAATACCAATTTGTTTAATAGTTTAAGTTAAGTGTTTAGCATATTAATTATTTGTAGGATAAATCTTTGTTTAACGCGCGACGATAATGTTTAATTTAGCTTGCTTGCGTGTTTTATCTATTCAATAATCATTATTTAGGCTATTAAAGCTAGCAAGCAAGTCAGCAAGTAGTCAATACAATAATAAGTAGTTAATAGTACTTCTATCACGGAACAGGTACAATTCATGTCAAACTTAAATGAGCCTCTTTTCAAGTAATTTTTTTGAATCGAGGCACGAGCTGTAGGAAGTACAAACGAGTCGCAGGGAATACGCTCGCCCTAGTTAGGCCCTTACTCCCTAATTCTTATTACACCTTGCCGATTTAGAGTAAGGGCACGGAATATATATTTATATATTTCCGTGATCGAAGTGTACCTACCTCTCCGAGCGAAATATTATGTTTCGCCGCACTGCTTCGCCGCGACGAATGACCTTGCAAGTTGCGTGCGTAGTGAAGAACTCACTGTGTAGCGACACACAGTAAACACAGTCGATCATAGTCAGAGTAGGTACCTTACTTACCAATTCGAAAAACCTACTGTATTGTTGTACTGTTTGCTGACAGCCCTAGACAAGCTCGCAATGTCGTCCGTGACGTAGGAAAGGGAAAAGATGCAAAGCAATACGGACACTCGCGCGCGGCGATAAAGTTTAATTTAGCTTGCGTGCGTGATTTATCTTTTTAATAATAATTATGTAGGCTATTAAAACGTCGGCAAGTAGTCAACATCAAAGGAGTGAGACTTCTGTACGTCAGTACTATTATATTATTCTGTGCTGTAGGTTAATTTGATTCCCTTGCGAGTGTCGAAAATTTGCAGCATAAACGGCTGTATCTTGTGATTGCGTTGGCTTAGAAGTTTGATTTTTTCACAGCTCCAAGGGACAGTAGTTTGTTATAGCTTAAAGGTGTTATAGACCTGAGTATTTGATATGAATTTCAATTTAATACCTCTACGAGTTCATGAAGAAAGGGGTAGTAAGTTTAAAATTATTAAAAATATTTTTATTATAAATGATGTATGATGTAACTAAAAATTTATGCTTTTCGGAATGTTTCCTTTATCTGTGCTATAAGATGTTGATTCGTACCAAATTTCAAGATTCTGAGTTCACAGGAAGTACCCTGTAGGTTAATTTGATTCCCTTGCGAGTGTCGAAAATTTGCAGCATAAACGGCTGTATCTTGTGATTGCGTTGGCTTAGAAGTTTGATTTTTTCACAGCTCTAAGGGACAGTAGACCTGAGTAGGTATTTGATATGAATTTCAGCTTGATACCTCCATGTGTTCTTGAGAAAAAGGGTCTTGACACACAACAAAGTGATCCTATAAGGGTTCCGTTTTTTCGTTTTGAGGTACGGAACCCTAAAAATACGCGCCGAATTGAGAACCTCCTCCTTTTTTGGAAGTCGGTTAAAAAGAAAAGGTCACTCACTGATCTATCAACGCACAGCTCAAACCACTGGCGGACGGATCTGGCTGAAATTTGGCATAAAGATGGCTATTACGATGTAGGCGTAAGAAAGTATATATTAATATAATAGTTGTTTATGTTATTCCAAGCATTTGTGTACAAAATAAAGTCTATCGATGTTTTTGCTATACCTATGTTTTCTTTATTTTAAACCATCCCATCACATAATTACTACCAAACTATTAATAATAATCTGTGATAATATAACAAAATCTGTGTTTATACAGAATATTGAATTTGAGATTTCGACAACTTAGATAAAAATCGTTCAAACACAATAACGTAAGAGTAAAATGGACCCAAATGTCTTGATTTAAAGTCGAAAATTCAGTAGCACCGCCTAAACTGTCGTACGTTTTCCGCGCTGCTTAGCCCGCAGCATTAAATTCGGCCCACGAAAATGTTATGCTAACAGTAAAAATTATAAATCACGATTAGGTATAGCGCCCCTTTGTGGCCTATGGCGGTAAAAACCATCTCAGATTATTGTAAAAGTTAAGTTATTGCCAGTACATAGTAAAGTGGAATATCTAATAGCTAAAGAACATTATTTCTCGGATAAATTTAAAACACCTACTAAAACTAAGAGATAACGCGAGAAGTTGTAGAAAGATAAGATTCACGTAGCCACGTTGCAAAGTATGTAACTATTACGGTAAAAGGATTTGTAAAAGGTAAAGGTAAAGGTAAGTAAAAGGTATGATGTTTAGAGCGCCAACTCGCCAACAAACTGGCACACCAGTTTGGCGAGATTTATATTTTGTAAAAAGTCCTGACTGACTGACTGACTGACTGACTCACTTATATATCAACGCACAGCCTAAACCGCTAGGGTTAGAGACTTGAAATTTTGACAGTAGCTTCCTTTTGTAACGTAGGCGCTCACTAAGGAAGGATTTTTCAAAATTCCACCCCTAAATGGGTGAAATAGGGGTTGAAAGTTTGTATGAAAGTCCGTCATTTCTCAAGTTATATCCATGAAACTTAGTATATGATCGGTAAAAAATAAAGAAATACGTGTTTCACAGTTTTTGAAAATTCAACCCCCGAAGGGGTGAAATAGGGGATGAAAGTTTACATGAAAGTCCTTCATTTCTCAAGATATTTCTCAAGTTGTATCAACGAAACTTGGTATTTTGGCTTTAGGTAATAAATAAAGAAGTACATGTGGCGTAGTTTTACAAAATTCCACCCCTAAAGGGGTAAAATAGGGATTGAAAGTTTGTATGAAAGTCCTTGATTTCTCAAGTCATAGTGATGAAACTTAGCATTTGGGCTTTCAGTTAGATATGCAGACGTACGTGTTTCACCATTTTTGAAAATTCGACCCCCAAAGGGGTGAAATAGGGGATGAATGTCCTTCATTTATCAACATATTTTTCAAGTTATAACAACGAAACTTGGTATTTTGGCTTTCGGTATAGGTAATATAAAGAAGTACCTACGTGTGTAACAGTTTTTCAAAATTCTACCCCCGAACGGGTAAAATGAGGGTTGTAAATTGGTGTAAAAGGCCGGCGTTTTTCAAGTTAAATAGCCGTGAAACTTGATATTTGGGCTACTGGTTTAAATTATGAAATACATAATTCACACTTTTTATAAATTCTATCCCAAAGGACGTTAAATGGTCCTTCAATCACGCCGCAACGGATCGGCGGGTTTTTTTCATGGGTTCTTTTTATCCCGAAAAATTAAGGAATGCCTAAGTATGGGAATTAAAAAACTTATGCCACGCGAACGAAGTCGCGGGCGTCCGCTAGTTTGAGATAAATAAAATAAAAAAAAATTATAAATCACGATTACAGCCTTAACCCTTCTGCTTTTTGGAAGGAGTATCTAACTCATTGCCTAGTACCTTCTACCTACAGTACTATATTGAGGTCTAGGTATCCTACGAAATTCTGGTAGCTGCTAAACAATAACTTATTATTTGGGTATAATTATGACTAAGGTATAACTGAAATGCCAATTAAAATGATTTTCCTTCCTCGTCATTGTTATTCATTTGTAATAGAGTAAATTTAGTAAGTGTCACTAGTACTGCGTAAGTAGTGAGTCAAACAACTAAAAATGTTATTTGTTAATTTTTACGGTGGTCCATTAATTATTTTGCTTCTCAGTGTGTTTATTCAAGGTAATCTTCTCGTCTTTTTCATATTTTACACTTCTAATAATGGTCACCTTCTATCACCCTAAAACTAATTTATAAAAAAAAAATTTTGGCTGACCCAGATTCAGAGGCAGCCAGAATGCTTTTTGATTTGATACTAAAATACTTAGTAGAACTAGTTTGGTATAGTTAGGTATAAGTTTGTCACAGGGAACGATGAGGCTGACGTTTTTTTTTGTGAAGAAAAGCCCCAAATACCTAATCAGATTTTAAAAAAATACGTTGTTTTTACCATCGCGCAGCGCTGAGTAAGTACTGTCGCGGTCTGAAAATGTTTACTAGTTTTCAAATTAGATTCTTCAAAACACTGCTTGCATTAAGGTCTAAAATGCTTAAGCAAGATAGGTATTTCTTACGTTTCAAAGTTATCAAAAGTTTTCAAACATTTAATTCAACAAAAAGAGTCATAATGACTTTTTTATAATAAAATTCATATAATTTCAAATTTGACACAATTAGCATCGTCGCATTTGTCTATATAATTATAGTTGCCACTAGGGCTTCCAATGCCGGGATCCCGCTATTGGCTAATACTGGGCTTCCGGACTTTTTTCGTTCGTTTTCGATACCGGTATTGAAATGTCTAATACCGGGATACCGGTAGATATTGGTGACACTATAAACGAAACAGTGACTATTGCATATATTTCTTGGCACATGCCACTGTTTTTATTCGGCCAAGTTTAAAACTGGTATCTTAAGCACATTAGCTCAATAAGAGCACCTTTATTGCTTAAAACCAGTGAAGAAAAGTCATTTTTGATCACTCAGAGGGAAAAATTAGTGTTTGAATTTAGAAAACTGTAGCTTGGCATTTCTATTTCATTGACTCATGAAACGTTCAGAAATCTGTTTTTTATCCAATGCAATTTTTTTTTATTATGATGTATTTTCTTTTAAAAAATAACTATTGAATTTTTAATTGATTTATCTTTGACTTAACTATGTATTTTTACGAGTAAAAAAATGGCATTTTTATCCCATCTATTCGAAAAGGACGACTTGGTTCGCCTTAAAGTGCACCCAAAGGTTGTGTTTTCTTTATGAAACTTTTAGCGGGCAGAAATGAGTTTTTAATCCTCTTTATTTCAAAAAGTGCGCCGCTATTATCTTTTCATCCCATCTATTCGAAAAGGACAACTTGGTTCGCTTTTAAGTGCGTTCAAAGGTGGTGTTTTCTATAAAGAACTTTTAACGGGCAGGAATGAGCTTTTAATTCTCTTTATTTCAAAAAGTGCGCCGCCATTATCTTTTCCGCGCACTTTTTGAATTTGGAACATCTTAGCGTTCAGCGCAATAGAAATCGAACGCAAATATTGTTTGAATAGAGACTGAATGGTACGACGGCCCATTGTCGCGCCGCCGGCTTTAATTTGGTTTCCTTTTTTTTCTTAATAAAAAGAAATTAAAAATGCGCGAACTAAAGGCCGCGTTTTCGTAAATTTTCACGGATTGTTAAAAATTCATGGTTTTATTTTGAAAAATGAGTTCTTCAAATGACAGTGAAAGTATAGAATTAATTCCTGAAAGTAAGTTTTTGAACTGACGCAAGAAATGTGATCTATTACCTACTTGCAAAATCCCGGGAGAAATATATGAAAGCCTATGGTAATTTTAATGAATGGAGAAATGCAAGAGGCGCCAAGAATTTTTCAGAATGTGTTTTTTGTGTGTGTGTGTGGTTTGTGTGTTGGAAGTAGTTCCAGTACTTGGCCAAAACTAAACAACCTTCCACTCTTTGGAGTAGGTACCTACTCAATGCTAAAATCAACAGTTAGTTCTACGACGTAAAACTGGACACATAATATGTAAGGGACAATCCAGAAGTAGGTATATAGGAGACACTTTTAATATATTTGTACTTTCATTTGGAACTTGCACGAATAAATGGTTAAACGTGTAGAGGTTCTACGAGAGATTTAATGTAATTAGATAAAAGTTGGCTAAACTTAAAGATAATATTCATTTGATCCGGCCACGATTGCTATCGTTAAGCTCTAAATTAAATCGAATGACATGAAACGAGTCAATTGACAGATATTATAGTTCCTGTTTAGTGAGATATAATGACAAACAGTAATATTGCTAACACATATTCGAAATTATTAGCGTATCTGAAGAGGATGTCTGATGGATTTGTAGTTTTATTTTCTCATAGAGGGTCATGAAAAGTAGAGTGTATTATTCGGGCGCAAAATATTTTTGGGCTCGGGCGACGTACTTTGAATCCCTCGCTACGTTCAGGATTCTACTAAAGAATCCCTCGCAGAATCCCTCACTTTGCTCTAGATTCAAAAAAGCGCTCTCGCCGTAAAAATATTATTTTGCTCCCTTATAATACAATCTACTATTTCCGCGCACTTTTTGAATTTGGAATATCTTAGTGTTCAGCGCTAAAGAAATCGAACGCAAATATCTAGAGCAAGATCCCAGAGCCGCCAGACCTTACTTATTTTCTGAGAAACAAAATGTGTGTAATATAGTAGCTTTGTTACGTAGATTTAACGTACGCATACTCGCAAATTTGGTACGCGGCCAATTTATAGTTATAAGGTGCTAAAGGTACGTAAAAACGTTGCTAACTTTACTTATTTTCTGAGAGCTGATTTTTGTGTATGTTTTAGAGAATAGCGTTAATAATATTAATAATCAATACTCCCAGACTCATGCCGTAGGCCGTTTTTTCTGCCAGACACTTAAAGCTCGCAAAAAAAAACTTAACTTTACTTATTTTCTGAGTCTTGATTTTTTATACACGATACTCAGGGAACTATTTCAATACTATTTGTAAGCAGCCAGACTAATCTGATGGGCCAAACATCCGCCAGACTCAACTTGAAATTTCACTGTGAACATTTTTTGGCCTTATTTGCAAGGTTTTAGGGATATTTTTAATGTCTGGAGTAAGGAAAAGCCATCATTTATTGCGATATCTAAGCCTATGTAAGCAGTTTTACAAAAATCCACCCCAAAAGAGATGAAATGGGATTTGGTAGCTTACATGAAGGTTCTAAGTTTTTGAAGTTAGGGACTTGAAAATCGGCATTTTGATCATTAGTTTTGAATTATAATAACCTGTATAAGCAATTTTACGAAAATCTAAACCAAAAGGGGGGAAATGGGGGTTGGAAGATTGTATGAAAGTCCTATGTTTTTTAAGTTAGAGACATGAAAATCTGCATTAAAGTTATTAGTTTTAAATAATAGAAACCTGTGTAAGCAGTTTCACAAAAATCGACAACAAAGGGGGTGAAATGGAAGTTGGAAGTTTACATAAAGGTTCTAAGTTTTTGAAGTTAATGACTTGAAAATCGGCATAAAGATTATTAATTTTAACTAATTTTAATAACCTGTATAAGCAATTTTACCAAAATTCAGCGATAAGGGGGTGAAATGGAGGTTTGTAGTTTGTATGAAAGTTCTATGTTTTTGAAGTTAGAGACATGAAAATCAGCATTTAAGTTATTACGTAGTTTTAAATAATAAAAACTTGTTTAAACTTTGTATTATAGCCTCTAGAGATAGGTCTTTTGCGGCGGAAAAATTTCATAATCTCGTATAAATTCAGAAATTGTACGCGGACGAAGTCGCGAGCGACCACTAGTACTGATAAATACGTAAATAATGTCACGCGTTGTATTTGTAAACTATAAATTTACAGTTTACTTTCAAATGAAAAAAATCTTGTTTGTAATTGGACGTAGTTAAACGAAAAGGATCCACCCCACACAGAGTTAGTTTTGAGATATTCAACTTTAAAGTTCAGATCTTATTTCGTCTTTAACTATACACATTAACTTTCTGGAATCGGTTTTAACGAATGCATATACACATCAATTTTAATTTTATTAGCCTATAGTCCGAAATCATGATATATTTTTTGAGATATTGGCAAAACATGACGATGGATCCTTTTCGTTAAATTGCTATTTCAAAAGCTCAGGGTGATAAACGTTTATAGCTCTATGGATCCAAGCTTTCAAATATAACAAAAATACGAAATATTATTAGGAATTATTGACAGATTTGTATATTTTAGGAAATAAAACTTCATATAGTGTAATATATCTCTAATCTTCAATCACGACTATCATAAGTCTAGCTTTTTTAGTATAGATCTTAGTTAGATCAAAATACTGAAAATAACATTTTTATTAAAAGGCATAAAAGACTTAAAAAGAATAAACATGATAAAATATTAAATAATCAGTCTCCGAAATTACTTACAGACTTTTTATTTTTACTTTATCATTATTATCATTCATTCCCAAAATCAAAATCAACCCCATTCCCATAACCATCAATATCATCCATAATATTTTCATTCCCAAAGGGAGTTATAGAAAGGTAAGCAATCTTTTGGTATCAAATCAAACAATGATTTCAGGTCATCTAATTTAGCCTGCGGAATTTCTTTAAAGGTTGGCCATAACAAAGTTAAATCTTCTAACAAAATTTCTAAAGATTTTCCTTTAACTCTTTTTTCTAAGTTTAGCTCCGGAAACTCTTCACTTTCTGTTGTTTTCATAAATATAGAGTATGGTTTTTCTTTTTCGATCAGTATTTCTTTTGTTTTAAGCCAATTTACTTTATCTTTAGTAACAAAAACTTTTCTGTTAACTATCTTTTTTTCTATTTTCTTGGTGCTAAGAAAATCCTTGGTATTCATCTTATAAACTTCTAATGGTTTCTTTTTTTTTGCAGCTTTTTATAACATTTAAATATTCTTCAGCCGTATAAATTATTTCATGATATTTCAGTTGACTTTCGATTTTCGAAAAATCAGTGTCGTTTGGAAGAAACGTGTGGCCTGATTCCAGATACTTTAGTTTTATAGATTTGAGAGTGGCATGGGAGCTTAGCACGGATTTCATCATTAAAACCATTTTAATATTTCGGTTTTGTCCACCACAGCAATCGCTCCATAATACCAGGTGTTCTTTGGGACCCATTTTGTGTTTGATGTAATTTATGAAGCAAGACCCAACTTCTTGTGTCCCACGGCCAGCTTCACCTTCGAGCCACAGATAGCAGTAGCCATTGTCGCTAGATCCTGCATGTATTCCGCAGTTGTACAGCCATTACTGGCGTTTATAAAAAACTATGCTAGTGGGAATCCGGGGAAGTGGTGGTCATAAGTTAGACATTCAAACTTCTTGTCTATTGTCGCTCTTTTTAGATCTTCATTCATATTTTTTCTTAAGGTTTCAGCTCTTTCAAGATGCTCCTGCCTTTCTTTTTGAAACTCGGCAGCTTCAGTTTCCGTGGCATTGGCCAATTTTATGTGCAGCGTGTCACATTTATTCCAAGTGTCCTTTTTTAAGGACTTGCAACGCAAGTTGTAACTGTTATGTAAAATACTTTTGACTGTAGCAATACTTGCTGGTTTTTTACTATTCCCATATGCACTTTTATGTTTTTCTACATAATATGATTCATAAATTTTTGGAACAGTCATTCCCAATTTCAAATATGTCTTCCTCGGCAGTTTTGTTCCAGCCACCATACTGTCCTCTTCCATCTTTTAATGAAATGAAATGAAATGAAATGATTTATTTCCAAATACGATATTAACAAGTAATTGTGGCCGAGGCCTTCTGTTAAGCATAAGAATACCTGTGTCAGAAGGCCTAGCTCTTCCAATTTTAACAATAATTACATTAAAGAAATATTGATACAATTTTTCATACAAGTTATAATCATGCAGCCATGCAAATGTGTGTGTGTGTGTGTGTGCGTGTGTGTGTGTGTGTGTGTGTGTGTGTGTGTGCGCGCGCGTGTGTGTGTGTGTGTGTGTGTGTGTGAGTGTGAGTGTATTGTATGAGTGTGCGTATCCATGTATATTCAAGTTAAAACCACTGGACCACTAAAACCACTGGAGATGGACTTCTCTCATGAACGAGAATGTCATGCGTGCGTACTACAGGGCGACAGGAGGGGAAACCGGACGGACTGGCTACCGAGCGGCAATGAACCGCGAGTTCCTGCTGCTTGAGCCGACTTTAACTGTCTCGGAACAAAACCTGGCAGATCGGGCTCGGTATATTCAGCGTTCGAACATCTTTAACGCTACCGAGCTCGAACGGTTACGACGTGAGGCTGTTCCCGAGCCGACAACTCCAACAACAGAGCAAATCGTCTCTCCTGCGGTGCCTAGCCGCGAGGATATAGTTACCACCTTCCACGATTTGCCTGTTGAGGAAAGCGGCGAGGAAACAGTTTCCTTTGATTTAGAGCGGATGGGAAGGATTGTAGAGGAGGCGATTTCTGAGATTCGTAGCGCTCCTCTAGAGAATCGTCCGCGGCTCTCCCGCCTCACACTGAATGTAGCGACGCGGGATGTCATTGAGGCCATCAACCAAATGCTGCCTCAACATCTGGCGAACAGCACTGGTTTGGATGATACGGCTTCTATTCTCTTCGGTGCGGCTTTAGCCGTGCACCGATTTATCGGAGCCAAGACTCCGGGTCCGGGACGTGCTGCTGTTGCAAGACGCAGCACGGAACCGGCCTGGAAGAGGAAAATAGAGCGCCGTATCAACCTTGCCAGAGGCCTCATTGGCAGACTGCAAAGCTTCAGGTCGGGCAATACAAGGCCAAGGATTGTGCGCTCCGTTAGAATTGCCTTCAACGGGCTTGGGGTTAGGCTGGATCAGCCCGACATAGCCCAAAAGCTAGCGGAGCGCATCGACGACCTGAAGCAGAAAATCGCTGCATGGGGGAACCGCATACGACGATACTCGGAAAGAGTTGAGCGCTTTCAGCAAAATCGTCTCTTCTCGAGTGATCAGAAAAGGTTCTATAAAAAATTGGAGTGTCCATCAGTCTGTTCTACCTCTCAACGGCCGAGCCCGGCTGACCTTGTCGCTTTCTGGCGGAGCGTGTGGTCGCGAGAGGTTGAGCATGAAGAGGGCCCTTGGATTGCGGCGGTAGAGGAAGCATGTGCCGTAATTGAACCGATGGACCCGGTAGCCATCTCTACGGAGGATGTGGTTGGTGCAGTAAAGCGGGCCCCGAACTGGAAAAGTCCGGGTTCCGATGGGCTGCATCACTACTGGCTTAAGGGTTTCTCGGTTTGCCATGCGACCTTGGCTCGACAATTCCAAGAAGCTCTCGAGCAGAGGACGCTCCCGAACCTTTTCACTACTGGGATCACTCACCTAGCTCCAAAGTTCACGGATGCCGCTGATCCGGCAAAATACCGCCCCATTACGTGTCTTACGACCATCTATAAGACACTAACATCCGTTCGGAGCCTCAAGATATCTCGTCATGTAGACGAAAATAACATCATGTCTGAAGCTCAGAACGGATGTCGGGGGGGTAGCCGTGGTACTAAGGAGCTCCTTCTCATCGACTCCGTTGCGGGGCAATTGGTCAAACGCAACCGCCGGAACTTCTCCGCTGCCTGGATTGATTATAAAAAGGCATTCGACTCGGTGCCCCATTCATGGCTGTTAAGGGTCCTTGAGCTGTACAAAGTTGATGGTACAGTTCGAGACTTCCTCAGACAATGCATGGGGCAATGGAGTACGATCCTTTGTCTCCACGGCGAGCGGTTGGCGGCTGCCGATGACCGGATAAGGATACGGCGAGGGATATTCCAGGGTGACTGTCTGAGCCCACTTTGGTTTTGCCTGTCTCTGAACCCACTCAGCTCATTGCTGGAGAGTTCAGGGACGGGCTTTCAGTTTCGGAGGGGAGGGACAAAAGTGCCTCACCTTTTCTACATGGATGACCTCAACTGCTGGCACCCCTCAACTGCTACACGCCTGCAAGAATTGCTGAATGTCACCACTGAGTTCAGCAATTCTATCAGGATGGAGCTTGGGATGGACAAGTGTGCGGTCTTGCATGTGGTGAGGGGGCAGGTTACTTATTCGGCTGAGGTTAATCTCGAGCCATCGAGCATTAGGACCCTCTCCGAAGCTGAATCATACCGGTATCTGGGTATGTCGCAATTGATAGGAGTGAATGAGGTGGACATGAAACTCTGTTTGCGAGGCCTTCTTTGGCCGTCTGACAAAAATCTGTAATAGCTTTTTGTCAGGCGCCAATTAGGTTCGAGCCTATAACGGCTGGGTTATGCCCGTTCTCATGTACACCTTTGGCGTACTCAGATGGACTCAGACCGAACTTGACGCCCTGGATAGAAAAGTCCGCACGACTATGACTCTCTATCGCATGCATCACCCGAAATCGTCTGTGATGAGATTGTATGTCCCCCGGAAATGTGGTGGTCGAGGCGTATTAAGCGTCAAGACCATGCATAACCGGGAGATAGCCAATCTCAGAACATACTTCGAGACGAAGAGGACCCATGCATAGAGAGGTCATAGAATGTGATAAAGGACTCACTCCCCTATCCTTAGCCAAAATCGAGTGGCAGGCGCCGGTGGTACTTAGCACCTCTGACCGGGAGACCGTATGGAAGGAGAAAGAGTTGCACGGACGCTTTTTTAAAGCTCTTAATGAGCCACACGTCGATAAAAAATCGTCCGTGCAATGGCTGCGCTTTGGTGACCTCTTTGGGGAAACCGAGGGTTTTGTCTGTGCGATACAGGATCAGGTGGTTAAGACGCGGAACTACCGAAAGTACATTCTGAAGGATGGCACTCACGACATCTGTCGAGCCTGTTGCCGTCCCGGTGAGTCACTCAGACATGTGCTCTCGGGATGTTCGGCGCTTGCTAATACTGAGTATCTGCACAGACACAACCAAGCGGCCAAGATCCTTCACCAGGAGCTTGCTCTGAAGTACGGTCTCCTGGATGAGAGGTTGCCGTACTACAGGTACACACCGGTGCCTGTACTCGAGCGTGACGGTGTCCGGCTCTATTGGGACCGCTCCATCATCACGGACAGGACTATTCTAGCGAATAAGCCTGACATCATGCTGTTGGACCGGGCACAGTCGCGGGTGTTTTTGGTGGACATCACCATTCCATATGACGAGAACCTTGTGAGAGCTGAGACGGAGAAAAAACGAAAGTATCTCGATCTGGCTCACGAGGTTTCCGCCATGTGGCATGTGGAGTCCACTGAAACTATCCCAATCGTTATATCTGCGAATGGGTTAATCCCAGTCAGCCTTGCTCATCATCTGAGGCGACTGGGGTTCCGTGGCAGTTCGCTCGCAGCCAGGATGCAGAAAGCGGTGTTGCTAGACTCGGCTAGGATAGTCCGCCGGTTTCTCAACCTGTCGCCCTGACCCCCGGCCGTCTGGTCTCCCCTGCCGGGGTGTAATCCTCCGCCCGCTACAACTATTTATTTGTGTATTTGTGTATGTAAGTTTATTCATTTATTTTTATTTACGTAAGTTTATTATAACTCTTTGGCCATATATGTATTTATTTAGTATGCGGGCGTGAGAGCTAAATTTATGCTGATAATAATAATAATAAACTCCCACCTCTTGCTTGCCTTCATTGGCCGGCTTGAGTGGAGATTCGCAAGAGCATCTGCAAAGACGCTTGGAAGAAGGAAGTATTCCAGTAAGATGCTTGTAGGGATCTTGAATGGACTACCAGGATTGTCCTGAGAGCCGTGGAATACCTCTCCACTCCTCAAGCACCTCAGGTTATGTTGCCCCCTTGCCGCTACGTCACTATGTGCTAATGGCTGTTTCCGGGGGCCCATTTACTGAGTGTGCGAGTCACTCCCTGCCATTTTATCCGTGTAAAATATAATTGGTCAGGCAGGGGCCATAGTATTTCCATAGACCCAGATCACCAATCCATTTTATAATGTATTTATTAAAAGGCATATAAAACCCAATACAAAACAAGTCACAAAACACTATAGACATACACAGTATATAAAACATTCAAAACTTACGGCTAACTGAAATGGTTTTTTTTTTTTTTAAATCTATATTTATTAAAGAGGGTTTGTTCAATATTGAGCATGACACCCTCATAGGAACAAAATCATTACTTCAGTGTCTACGCTTTACATATGTTTTATACATCTCGTACAGCGCCCTGGCCTCCTCTGATAACGGGTAAGCCAGGACACTATTACATACACACAAATCCCGCAAATCAATATTAAATCTAGTCTTAAAATTAAATCTTTCCAACTCGTTTCGGACACATTCGACCAAGACATGGTATACATCCTCAATTACGTCGCATTCAGTACATTCTGGCGAATCAGATTTACCTACGAGGTATGCAAATCCGTTCAGGGGAATGTGTCCGGAACGTAGTCTTAAAGCAACTACAATGTTGCATCTATTTAATTTTACACCAGCAAACCACGGTGACCGCGGAAGGGATGGCTGGATAGTTTTATACCAAATGCCTTTGATAAGTGATCTCTGGTCAAAATGCTCCTTCCACATACTAAAATATCTCTCTTTCATTAAAAAAATTAAATCACTAAAATAAGGTAGTCCATCAAAGGATAATTCAGAATTCAGTGCTTCCTTGGCAAGATTATCGACCTCCTCGTTGCCCGACAAACCTATGTGAGAAGGGATCCATTGTAGTCTTTTGTAGATATACATTCTTTTCATCAGATAAGATCTTAAGGATTGATTTTATGATGCTATATGCTATTGGTACCCCACGAAAGACAGTTTTAGTACACTTCAAAAGATATTGGAGGGCGCTCTTTGAGTCCGTAAAAATCACATAGTTGCCAGGCGTAAGGGAGTCGATATATGCCACAGCTTCTGCTATTGCTATTAATTCAATATGCATGATAGACATATTTGTATTAACTTGTAATTTTATTGATGTTTTAGATTGAGTGTCCAGAAAAGCCAAGCCCGACCCATCCCTTCCTTTACAGCCATCTGTGTAAATGCTATAATAATTGTTATATTTATTGTCTATGTAAAGTGTACAAATATTTTTTAAAACAAACGGATTGTATCGCGTCTTAGCGCTGCTTATCGTTTCAATCTCCGTGCTAACTACATTTGTTAAATCCACATTGCTGATCCAGGTATCCAAGGAGAAACATTCTAAATTTTTGCTTTTATGGAATGCAGTGGATTTGAATTCGTCATGAACTAAAGCTAGTAAAGGATTATTTTTACGTCTCCAGTATGTATTCTGACAAAGGGCGCTTAGTTCGCTCAGAATATCAGCTAGCTCGCTTTCCACAGTTGACACAGACTTAAACTAAAACTTTCCGGCTAAATAGTAACTTCTTGTACATAAAGGTTGCAGGTTAAGCTCCGATTCCATTACATGGATCGGCGTACTTCTGATGAATCCGCCAATAATCCTCATGTATTGGTTCTGAATTTTGTCCAACTTAGCCAAGTGTGTATTACAACTATTTGCAAATAGAAAACTGGCGTAGTCTAATCGACTTCGTACTACGGCAATGTACAGTCTTCTTAAATGTATCGGGTGAATGCCCCACCCAGGCCCTACCAACACTTTAAAAACGTTAAAAATTTTAGAACATTTTTCTTTTAATTCATTAATGTGTTTCTTCCACCGTAGAGAATAATCTAGCCATAAACCTAAGTGCTTTAAACAATTAACCACCTGAAGTGTCGAATTATTAACAGTCAAATTAACAGTTACGTCTTTGAATCCCCTTCTAAAAATACACACCTTACTCTTGGTTGGTGAGACCTGTAAGCCCAGTTGCATAGCTGTATGAACAAATTTATCTATTTCTAATTGTAAAGTCTGTGATCCTGTCTCGGTATTTTTACAGCTTATATACAGAACAAAATCGTCAGCATATTGAGAAATTGAGACCTTATCAGTATTTACACTTTTACATAAATTTAATGTCGCAATATTAAAAAGCAGTGGAGAGAACGGATCCCCCTGAGCCAGACCTTTCCCAGTTTTCCTACACATATAGGAATTGTCAATGTTAATTTTTAGATTCCTCTCACTTAAAAAATTCCACAAGTAGCTACATGATTTGCTACCAATACCCAATGAGTCCATTGACTGTAGCAGTACTAAAATATCTATATTGTTATAGGCATCTTCCAAATCTATAAAACATCCGATGGTGACTAGCTGTTTGGATAAGGCTACCTGAGTTCTTGAAACTAATGTGGATAAGTTATCTAAGGAAGATCTAGATTTGCGAAAACCGGTGGTAACTGGCAACAAAATATTATTCTTCTCTATGTGCCACTCTAATCTTTTGATTAGTATGCCATGAAAAATTTTACAGACGCACGATATCATTGAAATCGGCCTGAGTGATGTAGGGGAGTCCGGACCTCTGCTGGGTTTTGGGATAGGAATAATGACAATGTCCCTCCATTGTATCGGAACAAATCCGTGAGCGAAAAAGGAGTTATATAGTTGTAATAAAATATTTTTTCCATTAGTAGGTAAATTCTTAATCATAGAATAGGATATTTATTTATTTATTTATATATTTAGTACCAAACTTAAAAACTAAACATAAAAATTTAAAGGACATGCACAAGGACAACTTATCTCTTGAAGAGATTTCTTCCAGCAGCCCTAGAATGTGAGAATGGTGAAAAATAGATAAAGCTGAGTAGGTACTTATAAACAAGAAAATATAAAACTTTTAATTAAGACTTATGATAAATATCATAAAAATATACTTACATATAATATATACAGGGAATACACAATTAATAACGTACATACAAAATAAAGTACTAATATACATACATATTATATACATAATACATAATATAGTATACATAATTAACAATAATAAACATAGAATAATATAATAATATAAAAGCTAATCATATAAAGAAGAAAGATAGTGCTGCTTCAGTCTCGATTTAAATGCACCCACGGATGGACTCTCACGAATATTCCCTGGTAGGGAATTCCAAAGACGCGCTGCTACCACCGCAAACGACTTAGCGTAAAATATGGTGTTCCATGAGGGTACTTCAAGTGACTTTTTCATCACACAGGAGCGCAAAGGTCTTGTTCGGGGAAGAGCATCCTGAAAATGCTCATGCAAATAAGGTGGAGAAGAGAACTTTAATATTTTAAAAAGTAATGTTAGAATATGAGCATTCCGGCGAAGGCGAATAGGGAGCCACTTCAGTTGTCGACGGAATTCAGATACATGGTCGAATTTGCGCAGTCCATAAATAAAACGGATGCACAAATTCTGAAGCCGATCTAGTTTGTCGAGAAGCTCCTCTGTTGCATCCAAATAGCAAACGTCGGCATAGTCGATGAGGGGAAGGAGAAGAGATTGTGCTAACATAATTTTAGTGCGAAAAGGCAAAAAATTTTGAAGTCTGCGAAGAGAGTGAATGGAATAGTTCAAACGCCTACTCACCTCATTGATATGAGCAGACCATGAAAGGTTACTGTCAAATATTAAACCGAGATTTTTAGCTTTTTCGGAAAAAGGTATAGCTGTACCATCATAGTGTAAGCCAGGTAAAGTTTTAAAGTCAACCTTGCAGCGCATTCGGCTGCTGCCGATTATAAGCGCTTGAGATTTTTTAGGGTTGACAAGCAAACCAAAAGATTCAGCCCATGTCTTGATGTGAGCTAGATCAGTGTTTACCGCCTCTACGGCATCAGCAAGGTCGGGCAATGCTGCGTGCCTATAAAGCTGCAAGTCATCTGCATAAAGATGGTAGTGACAAGAAATTGCTTTGGAAATTTCATTAATAAAAATGGAAAACAGTAATGGAGATAGTACACCGCCTTGTGGAACGCCAGCAGAGAGATCAGCCCAATCCGAAGAATCTTCGTCAGTCCTGATTCTCTGCCGTCGACCCTGAAGATAAGACTTAAACCAATCCACTACAGGAGGAGAAATGTTAAGAGAACGGAGGATAGCAAGCATTACATCAAAGTCAACTGAGTTGAAAGCATTACTGAAATCAAGCAGTACGAGAACAGTAAGCTCTTTGTTATCCATTTTATTTATTTATTTATAAAAGCCTATACTTGGTAAGATTTAAAATTGGTAAATTATTGTTACGATGAGTTATATATCATCCCACTGCTGGGCAAAGGCCTCCCCCTTCTCCTTCCACTCCTTCTTATTTTGGGCTGTGCGGAACCAGAGTTTTCCTCCAAATGCATCTATCTCGTCCCTCCATCTGATAACAGGTCTTCCTTTTTTCCTTGTTAAATATCTTGGTAACCAAGTTGTAGTATTTTTGCTCCATTTTTCATTCCCTGCCCTTGCAACATGTCCCGCCCAGTTCCATTTTCCAGTTTTTGCTGTCCTCATTACATCTTTTAGTTTACTCCTTTGTCGTATTTCCTGTTTTGGAACTTTGTTAATTAATCCAATTTTTAATAAATTTCTTTCCATGTTCCTCTGCGCTACTTTTAGTTTTTTAACTTGGTTCTTACTGAGTACCCAGGTTTGACAACCATATGTGAGTGTCGGTATTATGCAACTGTTGAATGTTCTAGCTTTTAAATTGTTTGGTATGTCTTTATTTTTAAATATATGTTTAAGGGCCCAATATTTATTCCAACTTCGTTGTATTCTTTTTTCAATTTCTTCTTCTTGCCAATCCTTAAAGGCAATAGTTTGGCCAAGGTAAGTATATTTCTCAACCACTTCCAAGTTATGATCTTCTATGGAAATGTCAAGGCTATTTGCACTATTTTTCATAAGTTTTGTTTTAGACATATTCATTGACAAGCCCACTTTTCCGCTTTCCTTTTGTAGATCCTGTATCATTGTCTTCAGTTCTTGTGGATTTTTAGAAAAAAGAACTATATCATCCGCGAATCTTAGATTAGTTATATTTTGTCCATTTATGCTAATACCAAAAGTTTCCCATTTCTTCTTAAGTTCTAAAAATACATTTTGTAGAACTGAGTTGAAAAGTTTAGGAGACATGGGATCTCCTTGTTTGACACCTCTTCCTATTTTGAATTCCACTCCCTTACTTTCGAGTTTCACTAAAGCTTTGCTGTTTTCATAGATTTTTTTAATTATTTTAATATATTTATTGGGTACTCCATCATTTGTCAAAGCATTCCATAACGACTTGTGTTCAATGGAGTCGAACGCTTTGTTAAAATCTATGAATGCTATATAAATTTCCATATTATATTCGTTAGCCTTCTCAACTATTTGCTGAACACTTTGCAAGTGATCACATACTGAGTAACTACTACGAAATCCCGCCGGTTCTTCGGGCTGTTGTATATCTAGATAATAATTTATTCTTTTTGTTAATATTTTTGCGAATATCTTGTATAAGTTAGAAATCATACTTATGGGTCTGTAGTTGTTAATGTCTTTGTAACTTCCTTTTTTGTGGATTAAAGATATTTCAGATTTGTTCCACTGAGCGGGTAGTTCTTCATTATCTAGGATTTCATTAAAAAGATCGGTCAAGACCTTTGCAAGAATGCTTTTTCCTATTTTGAGGCTCCGAGCACTAATTTTGTCTGGCCCCGAAGCTTTATGTATGTTTAGTCCATTCAATGCGGTTTCAACTTCTCTTGTAATAATTTTTGGTATATCGTCTTCATTAGTGTTACAGTTGTTATCTGTTCCCAAATATTCTTTTGCATCTTTAATCGTGCTTGTATATAAGTTTTTGTAGAATTTTGTGGCTAGCTCAAGTATTTTGTCTCTGGATTTTACATCTTCTCCTGTTGTTTTCTCTAGTCCAGTAATCCATTTTCTATCTCTTTCAGAGTCTGTTGTATTAGTTTAGTTGATCCTGATCTTTGTAATGTGTCTATTATAACAGCTGTTGATGTCTGTCTCTTTTCTTTTCTTATGAGTCTTTTAACCTTTTTGTTTGTATTCTTCAGTTCTAGTTTGTCTTCTTGTGTTTTGTTAGACTTCATACCTAGAGTAGCTCTTTTTTGTATTAAAAACCTAGTTTTATTTGAGAATTTATTAATTTTGGAATTTAGCTGTGGTATATCACTTTCTTCTGCTTTTTTAATGCATTCTTCTATTTCTGTGTAATATTCTTGTACGTTCCCCTTTATCTCGTGAGGGATGTTTTGTATTAAATGTTCTAGTTTCTTACAATATTCTTTTTGATCTACCTCACTATGTGGTTTAGTTCTTGGTTTAGGTCTTTTCCTTTTTGTTAGGTTGTCGGTAAATATCGTGGCTCGTAGTAATCTGTGGTCCGAGAAGAATTTTATATTGTTTACTACGTATACATTTTGGAATATGTTGGATGTCTTGCATAGGAAGAAATCTATTTCATTTTTGGTTTTTGAGTCTGGTGATAGCCATGTCCATTTCCTGTTATTACGTTTTTTATAAAATGTGTTCATTATTTTTAAGTTGTTCGTTCTACAAAAATTTAACAACATTTGGCCTCTAGCATTTCTATTACCATAGCCATGATTTCCAATATGTCTGGATTCTTCCTCAAATTGTCGTTTTCCAATCTTACTATTGAAGTCTCCTTGTATTATGATTGTTTTACTATCTATGTTTTCTAGAATACTGGAAAGTTGGTCATATGTATTGATTATTTCTTCATCGGTATGATCACTTGTAGGCATGTATACTTGTAGAATGGCCATTGTTTGTTGTTTTGAGAATTTTAGTTTTAGTAATCCGATTCTATCTGAGAATGCTCTGAATTCAACAATTTGATTCTTCCATTTTGAGTTAATAAGAAAACCTATTCCATTCTGCTTGGTATCTATCCCGTAGTAATAAAATATGTGTTCTTTGAGTTCAATAATTTCTTCTCCTTTTCTTCTTATTTCACACAGTCCTAATATATCGCATTTTATATGCATAATCGCTTCCAAAAGCTCTGTTAACCTTTCTTGTGTTTTTAAAGTTCTCACATTGAATGTTCCTATGTGTAATTTACTAGTATTATTCTTTTCCTTAAAACGTGGTATATTTACAGTAGTTTCTTCTTTTGTTATCCATAGCAAACCGGATATCATCAGTTACTTTGAGCAATGCGGTCGTAGTACTATGAGAAGGACGGAAGCCAGACTGAAAAGGACTTAGGAGATTGTTATGCGAGAGATAAAAAGAGATTTGCTTGTAGACAGAGTTTTCTAATAATTTGGAGAGAATGGGTAGAATAGAAATAGGACGGAATTGTGAGAATGAAGTCGGGTTTGTTGTTTTGGGTAATGGAATGACATTAGCCAATTTCCATGACGTTGGAAATGTGCTGGTTATTAAGGAAAAATTGAGTATATGAGCAATGATAGGTGTTAAGTAATCAATGATTAGTAAGAGCATATCACGACTAATACCATCATCACCCACTGCTTTGGAGGAAATTGAAAGGATACCTTTCTTAACATCCTCCTCCGAGATCTGGTTGAAGATAAAAGGATCACAAGTAGGTGGGGCATCACTATTTAATTTTAAAAGCAACGAATTTTTCTTCTATCAGCGATTCTCACTGGAGGTGAAGAGAAATGCATGTTTAGAGAGTTTAAATCAAACGACTGACTAAGAGATTCAGGAGATTTACCCACACCCAGTGATTTCAAAAAACTCCAAGTCTGACCAGGAGTGAAGTGCTCAATTGAAGAATGTATATAACGGCGTTTAGCATCCCTACACATCTTATTGCAGCGATTTCGCAGCCTTTTATAGTTAGCAACATTTTCCTCGGTTGGATTCTTTTTGCACAACTTCTTAGCTTTATTGCGTTTTTCCATGTATAATTTTATGTCAGGAGTAAGCCAAGGAGCAGGCAGGTACTTAACCCTTACAGGACGGGCAGGAGCGTGTGAGTCAAATAAGTCAGTAAGGGTCGAATTCAAAATTCCGACCTTGTCATCAACCGTAGAGGCAGCAAAAAGTTGAGTCCAATCATGTGCAGAAACATCCTTATGAAGAGCTTCAATGTTTATGTGCTTCAGATTACGTCGCAGAATAGTTTTACCTTTTCGCTTAGGTATCGCTAAATTATAGCGTATGAAAATAAGGTCATGGTAAGAAAAAGGAGCATTTAGCTGACCATGGGTAAGAACTTTTTCTGTTTTGGAAACTATAATAAGATCCAAAAGAGAAGGGTCAGAGTTGGGGGAGAAATGGGTCGCAGACAGCGGAAGAAGAGAAAGGTTAAATGAAGAAATTAAAGATTGCAATTTATGGGACCTCGAGTTATTTTTAATGAGGCAAGTATTTAGATCCCCCATAACAATTATGTGATCGTAAGACGGAGAAAGGTCTTCGAGAAGTGATTCAAAGGTGTTGAAATAGTTGATAGCAAGAGAAGGGCTGTACGCAACACCAAGAAGAAGTTTAGTATGGCGTGTTGAAATTTCAAGAAAAAGGTATTCAAGGTTAGCAGAGTACGAGTTGGGAGACTGGCTTAATATATTAAAAGTAAGGTTATCTCTAAGGTAAATGCAAACGCCCCCGCCACCCTTGTCAGTTCGGTCGTTGCGAATCAGCGTAAAACCAGGGAGATTATAGAGAGAAGAGGGAAGAGAAGGTTTTAACCAGGACTCTGACACCAGAATACCATCAACATGCACGTTGCTAAAGGATGCGAGAAGATCGGAATAGTGGGCCGGAATGCTTTGAGTATTTATGTGTACTAAATTAAGACAATTGGAGCTATTAGCAAATATAGATTTGAGTTCTGCATCGAGGGATTCAATGCTGTCAAGAGAAACTGAGCTACTGTATGCACTGTGGAAATCATCAGACGAAGAGCATGAAAAGAAATCAATCAAGGATATGTCGTCGTTACCCGGCGTAGTGTCCCTATCTTTGATACAGCTATTGAATTCATGCAAAGATATTTCTGCATCTAAAGATACGTTATTTGATAAAAAAGCCGGTCTATTTGGGAGTACATAATCGGGTGAGAGTTTTTCGAGAAGCTTAACACATTCTTCTTTACAAATCTTATTGCCAGGTTTGGAACGACCTTTGAACCACCTCATTTTGTGCCAAATTTCATTTTGGTTGGAAAATTCATTTAAAGAGTTACAAAAAGTTTGCCAGGATTTATCATTATCAATGCGCATTTTCCTCTGTGAATTTTGAATTTTCTCATGTAAAATATCAAAATTATGGGGTGTCGGGTTACGTCTAAATGTTGATAGGGCCAAACGGCGTTCTGCAACCAGGTCAGGATTCCAGTACGGCTTGGGGCAAAATTTGTTTGTAGGGTTCGGATTTATTTTTATGTACGGAATATGTAAGTCAGCAGCTATATTTAAACAACCTATAAAATTGTCATACGAAGTCTGTAAATCCTCTTTAAACTTAAAATGTTCAAACATTGACTGTAAACAATTTTTATAATCTTGCCAATTAGCCTTTTTGTAATTACGTCGAGGAAAACTATTAAGACGAGCATAAATTTCGGTTGAGATTTTAATCATTAGATGGTCACTGCCTAGTGATTCGTTTAAAACGGTCCAGCAAAATTGCAATGCAATATCGGAATAAACTAAAGAAATATCAGGAGCTGACTGCCTACATTGACCATTCACCAGTGATACTCGAGTCATAGTACCGTCATTTAAAGAGCAAAATAAGTGGTCTTCAAGCGCATCATAGATTTGAATCCCTCTTGAGTCAATTTTATTAGACCAATTTGTATGGTGACCATTAAAGTCGCCTAAAATTAAGGTTTTGTTTTTAAAACTTGAAAATAAAATATCCTACTCTCTCTGATGCGTACGCGCCGAAGGAGGACAGTACAAGGAAATAATGTTTTGAATGGTGTCACAGTTATGTACTTTAATTCCTATCATTTCTATGTCTGCATTTATGTCTGGTATTTGCAACAGTTCCGCTTTAATAGATTTATGGACAAAAAGTGCTACGCCTCCATACGAATCCACCCTATCCTTACGAAATACATTGTAATCCTTTACCTTTAATGCTGTATTCGAGTCTAGCCAAGTTTCACTTAGAGCAGCAATGTGGATTTTTTCCTGTAGGAGAATATTTTGAAACGACAACAATTTAGGCTTAACACTTTGCGCATTCCATTGAATAATGTTCAGTTGTATTCGAGTATTATGGTTACTAGCCATTCTTAGTAAATGAGTCGATTATTGTTTTTAATAGGGACCAGTCAGTTATGTAATCCATCAATGCCGAAAGTACCCACTCGAAAACACACTTCACAATATTTTTAAACTTTGCCTGCATAGAAATTCCTTGCAAAAACAATATATTTTTTCTATTTAAAAGCTCCAAAAATGGTATTGTTTTTTTGGGTTGCGATTGGTCCTCTCTTTGTCTAAAATTGGGCAAATCTTCACTATCCCTGATATTTTCTTCCGTATCTTGAGCTCGCCTTCGCTGTGGCTTTGTTGTTCTAGCTGTGCCGTGAGTGCTAGGTGGCTTGTGAATAGTAGCGCTGGTCTTTACTACACGTGCATATGAAGTGGTAGCTGTGAATGGGGGAGGTTCATTACTACTTGACGGTCTGTTGGATGGCTGCGGAAAAACAGGTGAAGGGGGGTTTTCCGGTATATCTGATGAATTCTCTGTTCTAACTGGCTCATAAACCGATAAAGCAGTTTTATAGGTACAGTTCCGTTCCGCCATTATCTCTCTGATTTTTCGCTCTTTGATAAAACTGGGACACGTCTTTGACATCGCCATATGGTTCCCGTTACAGTTGACGCATTTAAAAGTTGTGGCTTCGCAATTTTCGTGGTTTGCACCGCATTTTGGACAAATGATCTTGGAGGAAGGGCACCTTCTGAAAATATGACCTAGACGCCAACATTTTGAGCACTGAGACACCCGGAATACATATGGTTCTACTTTAATGTTGAGACCTTCTATATAAGGTGATAGTTGATCGCCCCTAAAACATAATCGAACGCATTCACTTGGAGCCCATCCATTTTCAGTTGTGTTGCTGCGTCGGTCGAGGCGCACAACAGACGCTAATTCAATTTGGTTAGGGCATTCTATACTTTTGGAAATTTCTTCACTTGGCAGATCCAAATCCACCCCTCTTATAATACCATGGGATATGTCCTTCTCCAACGCTCTAAAGATTCTCCATCCTCTATCAATAAATTCTTTGCAGCTTTCTATTCTTTTTGCGCTAATCTCGTTAGGTACATCTAGTCTAATTTTATACGGGTTAATGTACTTCACCCTCTCGATGTCACATAGGTTATTATTTTTAAAAAGTTTGGCTATAGCAAACTGTTTAGGTAAAATTTCTGAGCTTGAGATATATAATTCAATTGGATAGTTTGTTGCGTTTGTCGCTTTTGTCTTTTTTCCTTTGCCCACAGTAGTCCATTCGCTTTCGCTCTCCTCATCACTTCTTGCCCTCTTCTGCGTTCTTAATGATTCTTCTTCCCTGTCGCCTTCCGTCGCCATAGCGTCTTCTTGATTGTATTGGTGCTCTTCTATTAACATCACTGCCTGTTGGATTTCTTGTGCCCCGCACAACATCATTGCATTATTATTTGCATACTGCACGCTGTCTTGATTCATTGCGACTAAACTCGCTATGTGGCTGAGTCCGGCCGGCCGTAGGTATAATAACTACCAAGCGGTAGGTACTCCGCGGCCGACGAGCGCAGGTAAAATAAATATTGTACGCGATAACACTCGGACGCAACTACTTCGCACGGTTACCGCGACGAGACTGCTGAAATGGTTAAAAAAAGTAATTTATAAAAAAACAAAAAACCCGACTGCTTGGATACCAAAAAGTATAAAACAAGTCGGGTTTTTTGTTTTTTATAAATTACTTTTTATTTCAATTTTTTTTGTTAAGTATTTATCGGAAATAGGCGACGTTTTATCTGCCCGAAGTAGCACCTATTACCCTGTAACGATTGTGGTAGCACCAAAGGTACTAATAAGTATTTTGTATGAGAAGTAGTAATGAGCATCGGATTAATTTATTCGTAATGACGAGCGGTGATCACCATAACCATCATCAAATTTGCATAATATGTTATAATGCTAATATTAATTTGGTAAAGTTCGTAAATCTGCTATTTTTCCTTAAATGTGCTTATTAATTTTCGAGAGTCCTATCGCATCGACGTCACGAGACCCCGGCAATGAACGTCGGCCACTTACGAAAATGCCCGTAGACAATACAAAAAAAGTAGGTATTTTTAAGTATTTTCAAAAACACAAATTGTACTTATTTAGTACGTAGTGGACGTATTTATTTATTTAGTATTTAGTTTATAACTAAGTGGACTCGGAACTAATATTTTAATAGACATTAAAAATGTTAGTCGGAAGTTATGTTAGTCGAATATGCGCTGCATTTTGGCATTGATGAATTTATTGATTGATCGATTGAAGGAGTAAAAATCATCAAGTTTTTTGAGACTTGTTATTTGGTCACATTAAGCTTAGGTATACAATGATATTATGTTACTATACTACTGTAATATTTATTATATTGTGAGAGTACGCCCCGCCCTTTACCTATCCGCTGTGGTCCGCGTCATTTTCTGATGAGGTTACTTTATTTCTATATCTCATAAGATATTCATCTAAATTGAATGGTGTAAAGGACAATTTTTGTCTAAATTAAATACTTGAGATGAGTAAGATATTTATTGTGATAAGTAATTAACGATTAAAACTATGTTGGTCAAACACCTTCGCAAGTAAAGCAGTGACCAAATTTGAAAATCATAAAAATGGTTATTGTGAGTCAACCTTAAAAGATAGTTATATGCTATCGCGGTCTTTTTTTTAGAACTTTTTGAGAGGAACGTTTCCACCATACATTGTTGTCGTGTAACTTTATCGATTTAGGCAGCGCACGCCTTGTAAGCTCTCAGATGAGATCGTTTTTTCCGACTTAACTCACATTATTGCAATTTTGGTAAGGATCTCTAATTTTTTTGGAAATAAAATATAGCCTATTTTACTTGTTAATAATGTAGCTTTCTAAAAGTAATATAATTTTTAAAATCGGTTGAGTGGTTTTTGAGATAATCCACCTAGTTTGATAGACATAGATGATATGAGTAGGAACTTTAAACATTTCCTTAGAAACCTCGTAAATCCTAAATTATCATTTAAACGGAAAAACGATTTAAGGAACCTAGGTGTGATTTTAAAAGACCTATCTAACGATACCCCACTTGCTATAGAGCCTATCGACTATTGATAGGCTAAGAGCCTATCGACTTTTATTTATTAATTGGCTTCTAGTGACGCCATTTTGTTTTTCTCAAATTCGGCCTCCGTAGTGACACCCACAAGATTAAGATAAATCTAGTGGTGCAAGTATTATCAAAATCGGTTCAGCCGTTTTGTATGTAGTGCGACACAAAGGAATACACAAAAATGGACCCTTGAAACCTCGTAAATCCTAAATAATCGTTAAAATGAGAAAATGGTCAAGGGAACCTAACTATGATTTTGCAAGACCTATTCATCGATACCCCTCTTGGCATAGTCTATCGACTTAAATTTTTTAATTTGTTACATTATGGCTTCTAGAGGCCGCCATTTTGTTTTTTCTCAAATTCGGCTTCCGTTATGACACTCAGAAGATTAAGATAAATCTAGTGGTGCAAGTATTATCAAAATCGGTTCAGCCGTTTTCTCTGTAGTGCAACACAAAGGAATACACTAAAAATGAACCTTTGAAACCTCGTAAATCCTAAATGATCGATAAAATGAGAAAATGATCAAGGGAACCTAACTATGATTTTGCAAGACCTATTCATCGATACCCCACTTGCCATAGTCTATCGACTTTAATTTTTTAATTTGTAACATTATGGTTTTTAGAGGGCGCCATTTTGTTTTTTCTCAAATTCGGCTTCCACAGTGATACTCTACTGATATACTCGGCATAAACTGGTGCAAGAATCATCAAAATCGGTCCACGCGTTTAGGCTGTAGCTGTCCTGCAAGGAACAAAAATACATATATAGACTGATGAACACATAACCCTGTGCGTTCCGCAGTCGGGTAAAAAACACACTTTAGATGTCGCAGGTCACAGGTAGGTACTACTTTCTGTTCTTGTCACGGTGCACAGACAGCCAATAGTCAAAAATAGGGCTAGGACTCTCACAAACGACCTTGAGGATTCGATTGTTAGAGCTCCGGAGCCTTTCCCAGAAAGACGCCACACGAGCTCTCACAATACAATAAAAGTCGGTCACTCTCGCTTCGGCAAACATTGTAGAAACACTGCAATACCGCGGTAGCCCCATGAGTACTCTAAAAGCATCATTATATTGCACACGTATTGCAGTGTATGACTTCCTCAAAAAGTTAGTCCATAGCTGGCACGTATAAAAGCACTGACAGTAGGCGTTAAATAATGTTATTTTAACTGCCTTACTGCATTTGCCAAATCTACGTGCCAGCATATTGCAACGAATCGAGAGTGCCCTCCTTTCTCTCTCAATGTCATTGTCGTCTTTTAATTGCTCAGTCAAAATGTGTCCAAGGTACTTGAACTTCTGTACAACCCGAACTGCTTTACCATTTAACATTACTCCTGGAACCCTTTCCGGACCCTTTCCTGACCTAAAAACTACCATCTCAGTTTTATCAACATTGTATTTCAGTCCATGAGCATTCGCATAATGCTCACAGACGGAAAGCAACTTTCTGAGGCCTTGGATAGACGGGCTGAGGATCACCATGTCATCAGCATAACTCAGGCTGTTCACACAAACACCATTGATATGGCATCCGACATTGGTGTCCCTCAGCTCCTCTATTAAGTTGTTCACGTAAATATTAAAAAGGTCCGGAGAAGTAATTCCTCCCTGGCGAACACCGCAGTCTAATTTATATGAATTAGAGGTCGCTTCGCCCCATTTCACAGTATTTGTTTGGTTTCTGTACCAGTGTCTCAATAGACCCACAATTTCGTTTGGGACCTGAGACCGGTACAATTTCTCCCAGAGATTATCATAATTAGGTAACTAAATCGAAAGCCCGGCTCAGGTCTAGAAAGCACGCATAAATAGAGGTCTCACGTCTAGTGTAATATTGTACCGTGTGTTTCAAACCAACAATAGCTGAGTCCGTCGAGAGACCAGGACGAAAACCAAACTGTGCATCATCAATTGCCACATTTCTAAGCAGTTCAGGTTGTACTAGACGTTCTAGAATCTTACCTATTACTGTCCCCAGGGATATAGGACGATAGTTAGCAGCAGAACCCAAGTCCCCGGTTTTATTTTTTGCAATCGGAACAACTATTGTCTTCATTAAATTATTGGGAAGATACGAATATCTTACACACAAGTTATATAGACCACATAGTTTCTCATGTAGTACTAAACCACCATATAAAACGTGCTCAATGCTTAATTCATCGTATCCCGGGCTCTTCCCCCTTTTCATTTGTACTACAATTTTCGTTATGTCTTCAGTCTGAAACCGTATCTTAACCTGGTCAAAGTTGGGTACTGAATGGACATAGTCATTACCTTTTAACATAGGATCTACTTCCAGCGGTTGGATTTTAAACCGTTCCACAAACATATTGGCTATCTGTTTGTGGCACTGCAAACCGTCTACTTTTATTGGTTTGCTTTGTTTGTAATTAAACGCCCTAGTCTGTTTCCAAAACTTTACAAAAAAATTCTGTTTACGTTGCATGGCCAAAATGTCTAATTTAATGGTTTCTTCATTTCTTTGACACCAACGTAATTTAGTTTTAAAGATTTTACGTGATTTTAACATATTATATACACAGTACCAGTAGACGGTTTACCCGCCAACACCCATGATTCAAAGCAAAACTTATACCTGCTATGACTTTCTTGAACATGAAAATTCCAACCTGTGACCTGCTTGTGCTTGATATTGTAGGTCTGACATCGCTTTGATGAGCGTTTAGCACCTGATTGTAAAATTTCTACAATATCATTATATAACTTATCAATAAATAAATAGTGACTACATAAGTTGTTACATCTATTATTATCACAGGCGCTACATACAATTTGATCACATATTGTAACAAGTCTATTCTCGCAATAATTATAGTACTCGTTTATTTGACTAGCATCTCTGTCCCCCCACCGAATGCCCGTCCCGGCAAAGATACCGTCGTCAAGTGTAAGACACTCTGTCGCTTCGATATTACATACTACGCGTAGCGGAAAGTGATCTCACCACGAAATGTCATACATAACGTCTACGCTCACTATAGATTTCCACGCAGATTCGGTAGTAAGACAGTGATCCAACCAATGGCGAATGCCGTGCGATTCACTGATAAAAGTAAACGTGTCAGAATTGCTACCAAGCTTACTCATATCAGCCCAAACCCACTCCTGCTCGTCACAATAATACCTCAGCTCGTTGCCGAAACGGGCATTCGGATGCGCATTAAAATCCCCCAAAATATACACAGACGCCACATCACATTCGTCGACAATCGCACTTATTCGTGCTAGGCAATTAGTAAAATCGGGTAGATTTTCGATGTCGTCTGTTGGCATTTAAACATTCGTCTACTTTTTTTGGCGTGATTTGAAAATTGTTTACGAACATGTCACGGCATACTTGAGTGCCTCCTACTGTGTAAATTCGACTGAACTGTTTCGGATTATGTTTGTTAGTTTTCTTATCATTGCTGTAGTATGATCTTTTTTTTTGGTCTTTCAGAAACGCAATTCACTATAAATATAATAACCGAGCCTCATATTATGATCCCAAAGAAAGATATTTTTCAAATTCTTCTTGTCGTTTTTCTTTCCCAATATGGTTAAAACACTGTTTTTTACAGTGACAAACAAAATCTTTAAATACTTTTGGTTCAATAAGTTTTTTGTTGTTGTGGTAAGGGAAGTTCGCATATTTTCTTTCTTTTCTTTGGGCAATAGTGTGTTCTTTGTGAAGACGTTTTCGTCCCCTTTTCGGACGACCACGTAGAGTTTCTGGCTTATTTTCATCAGAATGCATTTCTATCTCTTCTACAATGTTACTTTTTGCAGTTTCATCATTTTCATTTATTGTGTGAAATAGGATTCGAGCACCTTGTTTCCGATTAAATACTTTAATCTAGTCACACTGAACTACAATACAACGATTCACGCTACACGGATCGTTTCCGATGTTTAGCTCCAATTATTTTTAATAAAGCTATTGAATTAAGCGATAACGATCTATGTGAGATGGATCGTTATCGATGTTTTCCTCAGTCACTTTAAATAAAAAAAGAAAACAATCCATGTCACATGAATAGTTTTCGTTTAATTATATCTTTAGAATAACAACTATCCAAGTAATTTGGATCGTTTTAGTTTTAAATAATTTGGATTATTTTCGTAAATAATATGATTTCTCAATAACGATCTAAATAGCTTGGAGCGACTTAAATAAAAAAAAATATGACCGCCCATACATGTGGGTTGGTAACGCATTCCCAATATGGTTAAAACACTGTTTTTTACAGTGACAAACAAAATTTTTAAATACTTTTGGTTCAATAAGTTTTTTGTTGTTGTGGTAACGGAATTCTTCGCGCCTCTTGCATTTCTCCATTCAATAAAATTACCATAGGCTTTCATATATTTTTCCCGGGTTTTTGCAAGTAATAGATCACATTTCTTGCGTCAGTTCTAATACTTTCAGGATTTAATTCTATACTTTCACTGTCATTTGAAGAACTCATTTTTCAAAATAAAACCATGAATTTTTAACAATCCGTGAAAATTTACGAAAACGCGGCCTTTAGTTTTAATATTTTTTTTTTTTAATTTTTTTTATTAAGAAAAAAAAAGGAAACCAAATTAAAGCCGGCGGCGCGACTATGGGCCGTCGTACCATTCAGTCTCTATTCAAACAATATTTACGTTCGATTTCTTTAGCGCTGAACACTAAGATGTTCCAAATTCAAAAAGTGCGCGGAACAGATAATTGCGGCGCACTTTTTGAAATAAAGAGGATTAAAAGCTCATTTCTGCCCGCTAAAAGTTCCTTATAGAAAACACCACCTTTGGGCGCACTTAAAGGCGAACCAATGAAAAAATATTTTTCATCCCACCATCTCGGAAAGAGTATTGTTACTCTTCGATATCTGAATGCAAAAGCCGTTATTATCCTCTTGAGGATAAAGTTAATTGAATTTAGAACATCGTGTGCACGTTAGTAAATATCACTCTTCTATGAAGTTTGTGAATTTAAAACATCATCAATCATCATCATCATCATCATCACTACAGCCTATTAACGTCCCACTGCTGGGCACAGGCCTCCACTCTCATAGGAGAGCGGGAATTAGAGCTTAGACCCACCACGCTGCTCCAATGCGGGTTGGCGGGTTTTAACGACTATTATCATGTTAGTGATAATAACCGGGACCGACGGCTTAGCGTGCTCTCCGAGGCACGGGGGTGAAACACCGCCAACTTCCAACTCCGGGCTGGCACTGAGAATTTTTTAATTGAAAAACCCAATACCTAACTTTTATGCCCGACCGGGAATCGAACCCAGGACCTCGTGATCCGCAGTCGACTATGCTAACCATTAGACCAACGAGGCAGTCATTACGAGAATTTAAAACATCATTAAAACCTATTTATTTCTACCTCTATGGTGCCGAATTCCTCGCTGAGGTGGGATGAAAAGTTACGTGTTGCACTCGAATGAAAAGATTTTTCACCTCGTGCTCTTTTGATTCCCTCGCTGACGCTCAGGATTCTAATTTTTGAATCACTTGAGCACGCAGTTAAAAACAACTTTTCAACACACTTGCTCATAAAGTGGCTCTGATTTCACCGCAATTAGGCACATGATGATTACCTATAATCAAACTGTGACTTTTTCATTGCTATTATTCACAAGTGAGTTATAGAGTTTTTTTTTATTTTGTTGGTTGAGTTGTTTTGGTCTTAAAAAAGTTTCGATACAAAAAAGATCGTGTTCAATAATACAAATAAATGAATGTACCTATTGCTTGCTCATTTCATGCAACTTCGTATTTAAATAGATAATTTCAACTTCTACGTGTTCAATAAATAAAATTTTCACTTAAATATAACTTTTGTTTTTTCTGTAATAAAGGAAACTAGAAATTCCCCATTTTGTACGTGGCTAAAACGTTATCCGCGAAAAGCCAAAAAAAGAATTCTAAAAGAATGAGGTCTTTTTTTTCGCGTCGCGCTTTTTTTTGTCTATGGCCGATCGCATGCATTGTAAGATGCGCGCGCATAGGAATACTGATTAATTTTTCCTGCCATTGCGAAAAAAATTTCACAACTCGTTTTCACTGTTGAAATTACAATTATTTAGTAATTAAAATGTCTACAAGTACTAATTATGAAGAAAATGATTTATATGTTGTACACCGTCCGATATAAGATGCGAAGCCCTTAACGTTATGGAAAGTTTACTAGGTACCGGAAAACTCTAAGGAAAAATATCTATTAGCGTACCAAAATTTCATACAGTGGCACAACAACAAAAATACGCAGTCTTTTCAGAAAATGTGTTCATGGCGTACTTTAAAGGATTATCTTCTAAGTACAAATCTAGATCTTTGTGGTGTATATGTCACCGTAAGATTGCAAAAACCGTTAGATTGTAATCTAACGCTTTTTATCTCGTTACATTGTAAACTGTCGAAAGATTGTGAACCGTTCAATGTTTTGAGTGTAAATTTTTGAAATATTCATTGTATTTACGTTTTCTTGTCTCTTTCTTGTAGGTTAGGTTAGGGTTCGACATAAACAGCCAGGTAGTGCCACTTAGGTTCTATCGGGTTAATATACCTAACAGATTACAATCTACCGAAAAATAATGCGTTATATTGTAATCTTTCGACAGTTTACAATTTCGCGAGTTAGATTACAATCTTACGGTTTTTACAATCTTACGTTGACATACATATATAGGTACTCAATGTTAAAAAGTACATCCCGAACATAGAATGGAGTGGACTTAAAAACATACCTACTTGTCAGTTTACCTATCTAAAGAGACTATCCGATGGATTTAGAAGCAAGAAATCAAAGGTTTTATCGTTTGACGATATTGAAAAATTTATAAAAGATGCTCGATAACCAATATCTGGCTATAGGTACCTCTACCTACTAAGGTTAGTTAAAATAATTTTAAATATCTACGCGACTTCAGCCTGTGTTGTGTGTTGAGCTTATATAATTATTGTTTCTTTTTTCCAGGTTGCTTTAATATTTGGTGTAACTGGTGCTTGTAGGATACAAGAATTAACAAATACCTATAACTGTAAAAGACGTAGAGAACCATGGCCAGATGCTTTTAGTGAAGATACCTATCACGAAAAATAAAATACCGAGGTCGTTCACTATACACGGTCCATTCTATGAAATTGTTAAGAAGTATGAACGTTTACGTTCACCAAAAGCAAAAAATGACTAATTGTTTCCTAATAAACTTTTTATCTACTAAAATAAAATTACTTTTTATTAGTATTATTTTCTTCACAAGTGAAGTGTTGAAAAACGTCGTATGATACACGTGTGTATTGATGATTACCGTCCTCGGCTATCTTAAGACCCTCATCTAACGGCTCGGGTCTCAATGGTGCCTCAGCGGTAATCACCAACATTACTCACTTGTACCATAATGTACTATTGCAGCAAAAATTTCAAAGTTTATCGACGCCCCGCAAAAAATATTCTATAAATCGAATGATAAAGTAATTATAGAAGCAGTGCATGTAAAAAATATACCAAAAGGAGTTCATCACGTCGGACTTATTCAGAGTAGTATGTATTATCCGTTTTCTTAATAAATACCTATCTCTTGTCCGTTTTTTAAGACAGGGAAACTCAGTCATAGACATGAAAGTCAAGAACTTACCTAGATCCTTGCAAAGTATGTTTGTTAAGTTGAAAATGCGTAAGTAAGCTATCCGAGCTATTTACACAGAATAGGTAATCCATACTAATATTATAAATGCGAAAGTGTGCCTGTCTGTCTGTCCGTCTGCTACGCTTTCACGGCCCAACTGCTCAACCGATTTTGATGAAATTTGGTACAGGGATAGGTTGTATCCCGGGAAAATTCAAAGGTTCCCGCGGGAATCAAAAAATGTATCTGTTCAACCGATTTTGATGAAATTTGGTACAGGGGTAGGTTGTATCCCGGGAAAGGACATAGGCTACTTTTTATCCCGGAAAATTCAAGAGTACCCGCGGGAATCGAAAAAACTTGGTCCGCGCGGACGAAGTCGCGGGAATCATCTAGTAATAATAAAAATAAATTTTCAATTTTTTAAGTTCAGGTATTTCTCTATTCTGCTTAACAGTTATACTTACTAATTTAATATTGTTTATTATTATTCACAGATAACCACAATCCAGTGTCAGGTGCAGGACATGTAGAAGTTAAGGAACGGTGGCACGTATTTAATACATTCAAATATACTCTACTGCCTACTTTCGACGGTTTTAAGATATTTCTTAGATTGAACTCGTCAAAACATTATAATGATACGATGCAATGCATAGAATTATTACATTTTATTCAAGACTCGAATAGAAGTAAGTGAGTTATTTTAATAATATCATACTACATTGCACTATACACGCAACATTGTCCGTCCGATTTAGATTTTTTTAAATATTCCTTTTTTTTAAACCGGCCAAGTGCGAGTCGGATTCGCGCACCGAGGGTTACGTACCTTGGAAGGAGATGGTTTAAATATTATGTATTCGACCTCTAAATAATGAAAAATTTGCTACGAAAAAAACTTTGTAGTAGTAGGCATAATATGTTTATGTTCCTTACCGCTGATTTATAAAAAAAACTGTCCTAGCTAAATACTTCCTTATATTTTTCCTGCAAAGCTTAGGTAGGTACATTTAAATCTAAAAAAATCCTTTTATTTCTTCGCAAAACTAAGTTTTTTGTAAAAGTTTATGATGATTTCTCAATACAAACTATTAAAGATTCAAATTATTTCAAATTTTTCACTTTGAAAGTAGATATATAAAACGTATGTTTGACGACCTCGACGCAGTGTTGAGCGCTGCTGTCTTAACGTAGGTACGAGTAGGAGGCACCGGGTTTGATTCCCGGCAGGGTCAATTTGGGAATTCATAATTTTCCGAATTTTCTCTGGTCTGGTCTGGTGGGAGGCTTCGGCTGCGGCTAGTTATCACCCTACCGGCAAAGACGTACCGACAAGCGATTCCGGTACGATAGAAACCAACTAGGGGTATGGATCTTAGACTGCATCGTCACTTACCATCAGGTGAGATCGGAGTCAAGGACTAACTTGTATACCTAAGCATAATTCCAGAAGTGGGCAAATAATTAAAATTACTTTTAAAATATGTTTGTACTCTCTTTAAAACTTGCACGAGCAAATGGTCACAACGTATAGCGGTTTCACGAGAGATTTTATGTAAACAGTTAAGTATAAAACTTGGCCAAAGCATCACAACAACAATAAATTAATCATTTGATCAGACTGCACCTGCAGTTGCTACTGCTAAGCTCTAAATCAAATTGCGATCTAAACACAAAAGTATTCAATAATCGCTGACTCTGCCGGTAGGAGACTAACTTTCAATCGTCAAAATACTCGTATTTATGTTAATTATTCCAATATGGCGTATCCCCGGCAAAGAACGAACCGAGTGAAATACATCGAATGAGTCAAATATCTGTTAAATTAAACCTTCATCAATGAATAAATTAACAATCTTTTATCTTTTCTAAAAATTCAATCCATATTTAAAAGCAAAGCTGACACTTGTAGTAGAATAAAAAAAAATGTTTGTTAGTTTTTGACTTCTCAACTCCTGCTCAATCAACGAGTTAGGGTATCAAGCTGGATTCTGGCACGTTCCATACTTACCCATACAATCTATAGCTGTAGCGCTGCTATTATTTCGGATTTAGAATTAGTGTCCAGAAAAGCACACTTGTATTGTATACCTTCCCTGTCATCATGCAACCAATCTCAACCAGCAATCATCATGCAACCAATCTCCTTTCTTATAGATTTCATTCCGAACCAGTGTTAGATTCACTCGATGATTCAAAAGTACTTCTAAAAGTTTATTTGAATAAAAAAACATTTGAATTTGAATTTGAATTTGTTGCCTGGAAGAGATTACTCATCTTAGTTGTTAATTCTGTCACGATTCGTTTTACCTCTGTTTTGTTATTTGGTTGAGTGTAATAAGTAGTGTTTTTACTTACTTCCCATACCTAATACAACTTTTAGTAAATTAACTTCTCATACTTCCACTACAGCCCATTAACGTCCCACTGCTGGGCGCGGGCCTCCACTCTCATAGGACAGAGGGAATAAGAACTTAGACCCACCACACTGCTCCAATGCGGGTTGGCGGGCTTTAACAACTATAATCATGTTACTTAGTGATAATAACCGGGACCGACGGCTTAACGTGCTCTCCGAGGCACGGAAGTGAAACACCGCCAACTTCCTAACTCCGGGCCAGTACTGAGAATTTCTAAAAAAACCCAACACTTAATTATGGCCCGACCCGGGACTGGAACCCGGGACCTCGTCAGCCGCAGTCGAAAGTGCGAACCACTAGACCAACGAGGCAGTAATACTTACTACTAAATATTTATTGTTCCACAATCTAGCCACCAAACACGCCTGTTTGGATAAATGCAAGATATCGTATGATTTCCAACCAGTTAACAAGCAATCATTTGCTGCGAGTGCCGTTTGCCCTAAAGTGCAACCAGTACCAAACTCAGTACCAAAAACAATCCGAAGGACGACATCAGAAACAACTGAAAGAACAAAAACAAGCACAAGATTACCAACAACAAAAACCGAAAAAGCCGTAAAAACAGACTCAGGAATAACAATAACAACAGATGCAGAAACAACAATAACAACAGACACAGGAACAACAGTAACAACAGACGAAGGAACAATAGTAAACCCAACCGCTGGAACAGCTTTAAAAACAACCGATAAAAAAACAATAACAACAGACCCAAAAACAGACTCAGGAATAACAATAACAATAACAACAGACACAGGAACAACAGACAAAGAAACAACAGTAAACCCAACCGCTGGAACAGCTTTAAAAACAACCGATAAAAAAACAATAACAACAGACCCAGGTGAGTACAAAATCGAAAAGGAAAGCAGGAAAAATTAAAGGTTGCTTATTAAATTTCATATCTCAGAGCACTCCATAATATATTTACTACTAGATGATGCCCGCGACTTTTCCGCGTGGACTAAGGTTTTGTGATTCCCGCGGGAACTCTTGACTTTACCGGGATAAAAAGAGGCCTATGTCCTTCCCCGGGATACAAACTATCTCTTTACCAAATTTCATGAAAATCGGTTGAACAGATGGGCCCTGAAAGCGTAGCAGACAGACAGACACACTTTCGCATTTATAATATTAGTATGGATACATAAATTAAGTACAGCGTTATAGAAGAGATCAGAGTAGGTACGTCTTTCGCGCTTATAGACCTTCAGGGAATGCTACAGTTCTGGTTTTTATTGAATTTTTTCGGTAGACGAGTCGAGTGTAGTGTTAGGGTGTATGTGTTGTTTATCGGTTCTTTTCGTAGAATTAGAATATTTACTTGGTCCTATTACATCGATGGTTCTATCTTAGTTCCCAAACGTACGCTCACTAAGATTTTTATGCATAAGGTTTCTTTGTCTTAGCGTTTTCAGCAACATTCGTAACCTACTTTAATATTATAAATGCGAAGGTGTGTCTATCTCATAGATTTAGGATTGGTTCTTATTCTAAATCTATGAGATCTAAGAGACCGATCTTAAATATATGGTCCATCTGTATGTCTGTCTGTTACCTATTCGAGGTCCACCCGAGAGAGACGATCATAGGCTACGAATAATAATATCCGGCTTTTTAACCCGAAGAATCAAAGAGTTCCCATGATATTTAAAAAAAACATCTATAAAAAATTTACTAAAGATGGTTTAAAATATACATTCTGTCGCAGTTTTCAGTCGGCTTTTCGTTTAAATCTTATCAACTTTTCCCCTGTGTTTTCAGCTAAAATCCTCGCAATCGTTCTTCCTATTATCGCTGTTCTGTTGGTCACATTAAGTGGCATATACTGGTATCGACGAGATACTTGTAAAGCGCCAAAACCTGAGACCGAAGACACTTATTTGTATGTAAGTAGCAAAGAAAGGTAAAGCAAATATTATTTCTTTGGTAAAATATGACCAATCCGTATGGATTGATTCATTGATCAATCAATGGGTACAATTATATATTCGTTACCGAAGTCCAAATATTAATTTAGGTACATAACATATTATTATGTAGTATAGGTATTTAAGTATTAAGGAAATCTTAGAACTCTAGAATTCGAGGGACAAAACGTAGTTATCAGTCGATTGCGAATGTTAAGCAAAATCCATACTTGATAGTTAATATCATAAATACGAAAGTGTGTCTGTCTGTCTGCCTGTCTGCTACGCTTTCACGGCCCATATGCTTAACCGACTTTGATGAAATTTGGTACAGGGGTAGCTTGTATCCTGGGGAAGGACATAGGCTACTTTTTATCCCGGAAATTTAAAGAGTACCCGCGGGAATCAAAACAACTTAATCCACGCGGAAGAAGTCGCGGGAATCATCTAGTATTATAAATGCGAAAGTGTGTCTATCTGTCTGCCTGTCTACTACGCTTTCATGGCCCATCCGTTCAACCGATTTTGATGAAATCTGGTACAGGGGTAGGTTGTATCCCGAGGAAGGACATCCCGGAAAATAAAAGAGTTCCCGCGGGAATCAAAAATCTGAATCCACGCGGATGAAGTCGCGGGAATCATCTAGTCATAAATAAATCATAAAACATTTATTTTGCAAAATTGTGGGTTTGAATATTTTAGCCTACCTCCCGCTATTTTAATTTTTTGTTCGCTTTAACGGCCACTCATGACAACCTGTGTTAATTTATAGCTGGCATCAATATAATATGAAAGTATTATGTGAGGCAAAATCTTCTAAAGTGGCAGGTTCCGAGGTTTTTTCTATGTATCTCTATGTATATATAAAAACAGTTTTTATATAGGTTTTATGTGTTTTACAGGCTACCCAATTAAATTACGCCCAGCTTGAGCTCGAGAGCTCCGAACTATACGAAGCACCGAAGAAGGATTATGTATCGGCGTACACGCGTATCATAGGCGTCCTCAAACCTAAGTTATCTACTTAGGTTTTTTGGTAATTTTGTATGCTTGCAGTCTCAAGACTGAAAGGCACTATGGGTACTGTACCTATTGTGCCGCCACACGAACGACCAAAACATGCGTTAAGGAGGGAAATATAACTCCATTTTCACAAGATTTTCTGCAAAACCCCAAACCAGAAGTCCAGAACTACTTAAATCGTGTCGTATAATCTGATGCCCATCAGATGAGACTTTTTAACCTGGATGAAAGCTGGACAGAGGAAGGGAGGTCTAGCAACGCACACCCTCGACTCTACAGCAAAACCGAATGGTTTATACTTGCCTCGTAAGTGGTGGTGCCGTCTGAACAGACTAAGAACAGGGTATGGCCCCTGCAACTACCTTTTTCACGAATGGGGATGGAAAGCTTCCGCTCTCTGTGACTGTGGCAAGGAAGACCAAACAATGGAACATATGATTCAGCGTTGCCCCATACACTCCTATCGAGGACCGCCGCAGGACCTTTTTGACCTCCCTTCTGATTTTGTCATTTGTCTGGAAAATGTTCATAAAGTATTTATAGACATTCATAAAGTAATATTAATTAATATTATTGTAATAGTAATTGACCAATAATAATATGTCATTAAACTATTTTCCTATGACTTTAAATTAAATTTAATCTTATCTTACTAATATTATAAATGCGAAAGTTTGGATGGATGTATTTATGGATGTATGGATGTATAGATGTTTGTTACTTAATCACGCCCCAAGCAACGGCTGAACGGATCTGGCTGAAATTTGGCACAAAGATAGATATAGGAATAGCACATAGGCGCGGATTCCCGCGGGAACTACTTAATTTTCCGGGATAAAAGTAGCCTATGTCCTTCCCCAGGATACAACCTATCCCTGTACCAAATTTCATCCAAATCGGTTAAACAGATGGGCCGTGAAATGTAGCAGACAGACAGATGGACACACAGACAGAAACACTTTCGCATCTATAATATTAAGTATGGATGCAAAAGTGTGTCTGTCACAGCCCCTCTTTTCAACCAATCATGACGAAATATACGCTACATCCCACAGATCCCGGAAAACTCAACAACTAGGCTGTTTGCGCGGGCTTGTACTCTGATATAGGTAATTTAGTTTTCCTTTTAAGTCAACTGAATTCAAAATAGATTATTATTAATCGGGTCGTTAGTCACAGCTGTTATGACTTACGTAAGCATAATTCCAGAAGTGGGCAAATAATTAAATTACCTACTTTTAAATATGTTTGTACTCTCATCAAAACTTCCACGAGAGAATGGTCACAACGTGTAGCGGTTTCGCGAGATATTTAATGTAAACAGTTAATTAAAAAACTTGGCCAAAGCATTACGATAATAATAAATTATTGATTTGATTAGGCTGCAGTTGCTACTGCTATGCTCAAAATCAAATTGCGACAACATAAAAGTATCCAATAATCGCTGAGTCTGCCGACAGGAAACTAACTTTCAAACGTCAAAATACTCGTACCTATTTATGTTAAATAATCCAATATGGCGTATCCCCGCCAAAGAACGAACCGAGTGAGATACATCGAATGAGTCAAATATCTGTTTAAATAACCATCAATAAATAAATTAACAGTCTTTTATCTTTTCTAAAAATTCAATTCAATTTTAAACGTAAAGCTGACACTTATTACCCGAAATTAACGGATCTTCTGCAATTTTTTAACGCTTTTTATATTTTGTAAACTAAAAAAAATACTGACTTTGATTTTTCTTTGAATTAGTGATTTTTGTGAGGATTTTTGGGTTTGGCTTAATCTAAATTTATTATGTAACAGTTGGAGATAATTTATTTTCTGAAAACTGCTCAAAAAAGTTATAAAAGTCTTTATTTCAGGGGGCTCTCATAGAAGTAAAATATTTTTTATAGCGTTACATAAAGTTGCGGTATATCATTTTAAAGATAATTAGGAATAGAGTCCAAAAATATATATTTTTTATTTTTCTCTTAAAATTGACGAAATGGGGGGCTTTCAAAGTGGAGATTTTCTAACGTCCAAAGTTGACCTCAGAACTCTCAATTTTCTGAAAGGCTGAGCCTGAAAGTTGATCAATTATTTGAATTATATCCTGCACTTGAACAACAAATACTAAAAATTAGATAAATATTATAACCGAAATTATTTAATTTTTAATGAGCTTCAGTATTTTAAACAGAACTTCACAATGATGTCAATAGATGTCGCTCTGTTATGGCGATACCGCGAGGTCTCAGTTCGGGGCGAACCACTAGTTTATAAAATCATTGTCTACTATAGTTTATTTTGGCAATGCTACATTTTGAATATTTTCTCCCTTTGCGGCCAATATTGCTCTAACCATCTCTTTCCCGGTACTGCAGTGAATAAACCTATTCTTCTCACGCTCTTCGCAGAGTTTTGGGCTCTTTATAGGAAATCAATCTTTTTTCAATTATTTATGTTAAGCCTAAATAAAAAAAAATATAGCTGCGAGAAAGTGTCTGTAACATTTTCAGAGCCAAAATGGATTAGAATCACTAGTTGATGAACGCGGCTTCGTCCGCGTAGATTTAGGTTCTTAAAAAAATTCGTGGGTCCTCTATGATTTTCCGGTATGAAAATCCACTTAGCCATTCCTACCCTCGATGCAACCTATCTCTGTACAAAAATTTCGAAAGTTCTCGCGGGTTCCTGGAATAATCTTCGTAAAAAAGCACATTCATTATTACAAAAGAATATGCGATCTGCACGATAGGCCAACTAGATACCGCCTAGGCTCGTGACTCCATCGCTCCGCCTCAATAAAGTCCGAAGGTCGTTCGTGTTACTGAGCATTCTATTCTTTAACCAAATTCCACTAGCTATTATACACTTGCCTTTACACAAGTTTAAGAAAACCATAAAAAAATGCTCCTTGAAAAAGCTTATTATACTGTCTCAACCGTACTGTGGGCAATGCTGATTGCTGTTACTTATGTATCTTTAGATAAATTGTAAATCAAGTAAATATTATAAATGCGAAAGTTTGGATGGATGGATGTATATAGATGTATGGATGTATGGATGTATGGATGTATGGATGTATGGATGTATGGATGTATGGATGTATGGATGTTTGTTACTCAATCACGCGCCAACAGCTGAACGGATCTGGCTGAAATTTGGCACAGAGATAGAATATAGTCTGGAATAGCACATAGGCTATTTACAACCAGTAGGTGAACTTGATGAATTGAATACCTCCTTGGCGCAGTGGTGAGCGCTGTGGTTTTATAATTGGAGGTCCCGGGTTCGATCCCCGGCAAAGTAAATTGGTTACCTTTTTATAATTTCAGAATTTTCTCTGGTCTGATCTGGTAGGAGGCTTCGGCCGTGGCTAGTTAACCCCTTACCATCGACCAAGTTATGCCCGTCGCAAATGGACAACTACGAAATCCTACACTGCGCGTGGCTCGACACGCACATGGTCGGTTTTTGCAGATAATCTTACTAATATTATAAATGCGAAAGTTTGGATGGATGTATGGATGTTTGTTACTCAATCACGCTCCAACGGCTAAACGGATCTGGCTGAAATTTGGCACAGAGATAGATTATAGTCTGAAATAGCACATAGGCCGTACTTTTTATCCCGGAAAATTAAGAAGTTCCCGCGGGAACCAAAAAACCTCAATCCACGCGGACGTAGTCGCGGGCATAAGCTAGTACTTATATATATATTTTTCAAAAGAGCAACCACAGAGTTTCTTGCTGGTTCTTCTCGTTAGGAACGGCATTCCGAACCAGTGGTAGATTCATTCGACTATTCATAAGCACTTGTAAAAAGTATATTTGAATAAAAACCATTTGTATTTGTATTTGTATAACACATAGACCTATGTGTTATACAAATACAAATACAAATGGTTTTTATTCAAATGCATAGGCTACCTACTAATATTATATAGATAGAACATAAAGACTAGCAAGTTTAAGATTTTTGTTATTCCCGCGGGAACTCGTATTTATGTACCTACTACTAGCTTATGCCCGCGACTACGTCCGCTTGGATTGAGGTTTTTTGGTTCCCGCGGGAACTCCTTAATGTTCCGGGATAAAAAGTAGCCTATGTGCTATTCCAGAATATATTCTATCTCTGTGCCAAATTTCAGCCAGATCCGTGCAGCCGTTGGCGCGTGATTGAGTAACAAACATCCATACATCCATACATCCATCCATCCAAACTTTCGCATTTATAATATTTATTTGATTGATTTGATGTCGTGTAGTGTAAAGCCTATGTCCTCAATTAGTTATTCTCTCGGATTTGAGAAGTTCAGCGAAAATCAAAAATCCACGCGGGCGAAGTCGCGGGCATCAGTACTTAGTACTTACCTGCCTTTTAGCGTTCCGCGAAACCCATTTGGGGTATCCGATTTTTTTTTTCTTTCTCTCTCTCAGTCCTTCGACTATAAACAGATCTGGGCCCGTATTCTTATTTATATGAAATACAAAGTAACATTTCATAGTCAACCTTCAATGGATATTACATATATGTCAGTGGCTTTCATTTTTGATAGTCACTGAGTTAGAGAATACGGGCCCTGTGCTCATTATATTTGGAAGTTAAGGCTTTGCACATCCAATAATGTGACATCCTTTCAAGGTGAAGTATAACAAGTTACATGCTATATGTTGGCCCGGGTATCCGATTTAATAAAAAATTTGAGTTGGAGCAAGTAGAATAGTAATTATGACCTCGTACTGGTATGAGACTTTCGACTAGGTGGTACTTACAGACGCGGAAGTCTAGAGATCTGTTTTACGTAAGTCTTAATTTATTGTATTACGGTATACCTACCAACGGCCAGTACACAAAGTACAGTACACGCCACGCCACTCTCAGATGAGATGATTTTTCCCGACTTTACTAACATTATTGCAATTTTCGTTAGGATCTCTAATTTGTTTGGAAATAAAATATAGCCTATTTTAGGTACTTGTTAATAATGTAGCTTTCTATATTAGTGATATAAGTTTTAAAATCGGTTGAGTGGTTTTTGAGTTACCTAATCCACCTAGTTTGATAGATATAGATGATATGAGTAGGAACTTTAAACATTTCCTTTGAAACCTCGTAAATCTTAAATTATCATTTAAACGGAAACCTAGGTGTGTGTGATTTTAAAAGACCTATATATATCTAACGATACTCCACTTGCTTATAGCCTATCGAATTTCATTTATTAAGTGGCTTCTGGTCGACGCCATTTTGTTTTTTTCAAATTCGGCCTCCGTTGTGACACTCGGAAGACTAAAACAAATCTATTAGTGCAATTACTATCAAAATCGGTTCAGCTGTTTTTTCTGTAATGTGATACAAAGGAATACAACCTTTGAAACCTCGTAAATCCTAAATGATCGTTAAAATGAGAAAATGATCAAGGAAACCTAACTATGATTTTGCAAGATCTTTTCATCGATACCCCACATGCCATAGTCCATCGACTTATGTTTTAATTTGTTACATTATGGCTTCTAGAGGGCGCCATTTTGTTTTTTCTCAAATTTGGCTTCCACAGTGACACTCTAATGATATATTCGGCACAAACTGGTGCAAGAATTATCAAAATCGGTCCACGCGTTTAGGCTGTACCTGCCTTGCAAGGAACATACAAACATATATAGACTGATGAACACATACCTAACCCTGTGCGTTCCGCAGTCGGCTAAATAGTAGGTACATAACGTCTTTAACCGTGTGGCACGCCACTTATAACTATACAGAACTATAAAATAAAATGTATAAAAAGGAACAACCGACCACAAATTACTAGGTATAATAAAAACAATATAACTCCAAAGGAAAAATGTTGTTCAAAGGACTGTATTACCTGTAATAGTGATAAATAACTATTAATCTTTTAAATAAAAACTTATTTTTAACTCTTATAATTACGAACAAAAAACTGGCCGAGGGAAAAATCCCTCAAAGCAGAGACAGCTGACGCTATAGGTTTTTTGAAAGTATTTGGACCCTGACAAAAAATATCGACGTCTTCTTTTACACCGGCAAGCTCGTTATATACATGAGTGAGACGGTTTATTGCGGGGTTTCTACGCAAGTTTGTTTTGCTTAAATTAACTCGAAATCTTCAAGTTCATTGTCCAAATGTAGAAGTGTCCAATTGTTGAAGTCTGGTGGGCGTCGACGAGGAATAGGGGAAGTTCGTTCAGTTCTACTTCTCTAAATGTGGCACGTAAAAACCTGGTAAATACCACAGTACTCAGTAGTAAAATTCCACAGCTTGCTGTCGTCAGTGGAATATTTTATTACTTTTATTATAATGTTGTGGTTTGTTTATCTATAGATTGTGTTGTAGGCAGGTATTGTTACTTAAGAGGGTTCCGTAACCGGTGTAACTAGTAAAACAGTCCCAGCGCGTCCACAGCTGCATTAAATGTTTTGTTTTGAAAATCGGGAAAACTCAAGAACACGATTAAGCCAGTGCAGGCGAAATTAATTAAAAAATCTTTTTTTACTTTATCACCTGAAGTTTCTTTATCATTTAAATATATAAAAGAAGACACTGACTGACTGACTGACTGACTGACTGACATATCAACGCACAGCCCAAACCGCTGGGTCTAGAGACTTCAAATTTGGCACACAGGTTCTTTATGAGGTCTAGGGGTGCACTAAGAAAGGATTTTTCAAAATTCCCCCCTAAAGGGGTGAAACGGGGCTCCAAAGTTCGTATTTTACCAAGCTTCAATACTCCGTCACGCCGCAACTACTGAACCGATTTGGCTCAAATTTGGAATGGAGATAAATTGCATCTTGGGTTAACACATAAGCTACTTTTCATCCCGGGAAAATCCATGGTTCCCGTGGGATTAGTTAAAAACCGAAATTCACGCGGAAAAAAATCTTCACGCCGGAAGTACAAGACCGATTTAGCTGAAATTTGGAATGGACATAGATGATATCCTGGGTTAATAAAAAAGCTACTTTTCATCCCGGAAAAATCCATGGTCTTTGCGGGAAAACTGAAAAATTGATATTCACGCGTGAAAAATACTACTTTACGCTGCTGCACTTACTGACCTGATATGACTGAAATTCGGAAAGGTGATAGATTTTATCCTGGATTGATACATAGGCTACTTTTCATCCCGGAAAATTTCATGGTATATCAAAGAAGATACTGACTCACGCTCTCACTGACATATCAACGCACAGCCCAAACCCCTGGGTCTAGAGACTTCAAATTTGGCACACAGATTCATTATGAGGTCTAGGGTTGCACTAAGAAAGGATTTTTCAAAATTCCCCCCTTAAGGGGTGAAACGGGGCTCCAAAGTTCGTATTTTACCAAGCTTCGATATTCCTTCACGCCGCAACTACTGAACCGATTTGGCTCAAATTTGGAATGGCGATAAATTGCATCTTGGGTTAATACATAAGCTACTTTTCATCCCGGGAAAATCCATGGTTCCCGTGGGATTAGTTAAAAACCAAAATTCACGCGGAAAAAAATCTTCACGCCGCAAGTCAAGACCGGTTTGGCTGAAATTCGGTACAGGGATAGGTGGTGTCCCGGGCAAGCACATAGGCTACATTTTATCCTGGAAAATTCAAGAGTTCCCGTGGGAATCAAAAACCTTAATCTACGCGGACGAAGTCGCGGGCATCATCTAGTCATACTATAATAAACAAACAAACAAACACACTTTCGCATTTATAATATTATTATAAATGCGAAAGTGTGTTTGTTGGTTTGTCCTTCAATCACGCCTCAACGGATGGCATGGTTATAGTTGAGGACCTGGGGAGTGACATAGGCTACTTTTTATCCCGGAAAATTAAGGAGTTCCCGCTGGATTAAAAAAAAGTTAAAGCATGCGGACTAAGTCGCGGGCCTCAGCTAGTAGCGAAATAATTACACCAATCTAATCTACTCATCTCAGTGAAATCGAAATACAATACAAGAATATCCAGTATCTTCGGAACCTTGCCTAAAGGGACTCCTTTTAGTAATATATTTTAGTTATTATATTAATATTTTTAAGGTTTTTATAAATAAATTATGAAAATAAAAGTAAAAAAATAATACAATTAATTAAAAACGTAACAAAATAAAAATAAACATAATTCAGTATGTACCTAAACGAAGAAATAAAGAAATTAAGAGAGTATAAAAATAATAAAATATTTATTTTTTCTAAGCCCTTTTTTTAACTAAGTTTTTAGTTATGGCGCGTTTACATTAGGTCAGTGTGACCGTATTCGACTGCAGCCGTTTTCGTCAGCCTACAAATATGTTATGGGGTGTGGGCCTGGTCTTTGTACAAGTAGTGAAAAGAATGAAAATAAAATATCAAACCAGCTTTGATTGTTTAAATCCACGAATTCGTCCCAATTTCAGTGGTGAAATTATTTAATCTTTCCACGATTAGCAATACTAAACATTAGTAGATAACAATGGCGGATTCATATTTTTGACGTTTTCTGTCAAGTGTCAAATATATGAAGAAAACTAACACGGTGTTTGATGTCACTTGTCAGAAATGACATTTGACCGATTTCGCGCCTACTCACGTGACATTGTCAAAGTGCATTGTGCTGGTTTGGCACTAAGAAACGCCATTAACCAAAAGAAGAAGAAGAAGACTTCTCTATAGCTGAAGGCGCCATCTTGGAAGCATGTCGAAAAACTTATTTTTAATAAAATCTATGTATTTTAATCTATTCTTGATAAAGTGTACAAGAACTACACCCAAAATGAACCTTCTCCTTTGTGCCGTATTCGCTATTTTTTTCGCAAGTTCATTTCAACGTAATAATTGTGGAAATTGCTGGTGGCCGAAAACCGAATGCGGCTGACGCATTCGGTTATCGACTTGTTGTAAACGAATCCGGTTACACCGCGATCGGCCAACGCATTTGGTCACCGCCCTGAGGTGGATTTTAATTTACATGAAGTAGTTAGAATTTACGTAAGGTGTGATAAGTAATAAAATGTTTTCGTATAAATTGCCTTGTGGTTTACGATAATGACTTCGGACAATGCACCTGACCAATATTATCAAATGTTACCTTTAGAGAATTATTCGATGACGTAGGTACTCGAATATTCCTAACGATGCTTCAAAACGAGGCAATGCTTCTTCATAAGTCTTTAGTAAAAACCCGTTTTAAAATCCGTGCAGCCTGATGGTCGTACTAGTTTCTTTGGGTTCCTTCCTTTCTACATATACCTACTTGCCATGTCCATACTAATTCTTATTAATATTATAAATGCGAAAGTGTGTCTGTCTGTCTGCTTCGCTTTTACCTACTAATCAGTTCAACCGATTTTGAACGAATTTGGTACAGAGATAGCTTGTATCCCAGGGAAGGACATATTATGCTACTTTTTATCCCGGAAAATTACAAAAATCCCTCGGGAATCCAAAAAATGCGGACGAAGTCACGGGCATCATCTAGTTCGATATAAATATCAATTACTAGTTGTGCCTCAACGACCCGTTTCTCAGAAAAGGGTCTTTGTCATACGTAAGACGTCATTCTGGGTCCGTTGTAAGATCTTTATCTTACGGACTACGGAAGCATAAAAATATACCTAGGTACTGTTAGAATTACCTATGCCTGAACACTCGGATGCATTTGGACTGTAAGGGCCTGCGCTTATATCACTGCACGGTACAGTATTTTCATGCGACGAATAGAAATATAACTAAGTAGTAGGTATAACAGTAAAATTTAAATTTCAATGATGATCGTCGTAGCTATACAAAAACGCAGGCATTAGGTAGCGGAATGCTTTGTAGGAATTGTGATTTCAATTTTATTTTCATACTATTAAGTTATATTTCTAGTCGTCGCATTTGTAAAAAAAATATATATGCTGACATGGTCTCTGTTGACTCTATCATCTCCTATCTTCCTCTTAGGCTCAGTTTGGGTAATAGTCCACTACATTGACCATTGGCAAGTGTTGATTGGCACTTGGCAGAGTTCGCATACTTCTGAGAACTTTATGGAGAGATCTCAGCCATGCAGGTTTCCTCGCGGTGTTAAAAGCAGATCGTAATGCCCTCCCTACTGAATTTCGGCCACGGCGGCCAATCTCCAGAAAGATTAGTCATCGGCGCGGGAGATACTAGGTATATTGAACAAGTGTGTGCGCAAACACAGGTGCACTTTGTTCCATTACTCTCATAGCCCGATGAGACGGAAAATCCCACACGGCCGGAGAGAGATCAGGCGCAGGACCGACAGCTTCACGTGCTCTCCGAGGCACACGGGTGAAACACGATCAACTTTCTAACTCCGGGCTAGTAATGAGAATTCTAGTCAGAAAAACCCAATACTTAATTATGGCCCGACCTGTAACTCGAACCCGGGACCTCGTCGGCCGCAGTCGACCAACGAGGCAGTTAAAGCAGATCGTAGTCAATAACGCACAAGATTCTGAAAACTTTTCTTGCATGTCCGGGATACGAACCCCCGACCCTCTGAATCAAGGGGCGATAGTCTCACCACAAGGCTGTCACTGCTTTACTATTGACCTTAAATTATTGCAACTTGCAGGTAGCATAATTGTTTGACGACAGCTTCAGTGCAACTGAGTTTCTAGGTGTTTTCTCGCGTCTTGCATCGCGTGTGCAATCAACGTGCCTTATCTAAAGTAGATATAATCAAACATAGAATTATGTAAGTCGAATATCAATTATTTCCGACAAGATTATGTAAAAGAAATCAATTTTTCAATAACATATTATGTCCTATCATAAAGGTACTCAGCATCATCGCTGGAGTCAAATTGTTTTGTAGATACTAGAACTAAAGAATAAAATCCAACATCCATACTAATATTATAAATGCGAAAGTGTGTCTGTCTGTCTGTCCGTCTGTCTGTCTGTCTGTCTGTCTGTCTGCTACGCTTTCACGACCCATCTGTTCAACCGATTTTGATGAAATTTGGTACAGGGATAGTTTGTATCCCGGAGAAGGACATAGGCTACTTTTTATCCCGGAAAATTCAAAGGTTCCTGCGGGAATCAAAAAATGTATCTGTTCAACCGATTTTAATGAAATTTGGTACAGGGGTAGGTTGTATCTCGGAGAAGGACATAGGCTACATTTTATCCCGGAAAATTCAAGAGTTCCCGCGGGAATCGAAAAAACTTGGTCCACGCGGACGAAGTCGCGGGAATCATCTAGTTTTTAATAAAAAAATTAAGAATAACATATTGAACCTTTTGACCTCCCTTGCGCAGCGTTGAGCGCTATTGTCTTAACGTGGGAGGTCCCGGGTTTGACTCCCGGATCTTCGTCAACTTGGAAATTTATAATTTCTGAATTTTCTCGGGTCTGGCCTGAAGGAAGGCTACGGCCGTGGCCTTTACGGCAAAGACGTGCCGCCAAGCAATTTAGCGTTCCGGTACGATGCCGTATAGAAACCCGCTACCATTTTAGACTGCATCATCACTTACCATCAAGAGAGATCGCCGTCGAGGGCTAACTTGTAGTTGATGAAAAAAAATCAGGACACCAAATTATTTCGATTCAATCAGACCTTTGGAAGTTGCTCACATCCCTTCATCGACTAGAAAAGATCTACAAACAGCTGAACTGATTTTCTTGAATCATAGCTAGGAACACTCTCAATCGAATCTCCTTTCAAACAAAAAAAAACTAAATCAAAATCTTTTTTAACGTTCAAACTATTAATAGTGGTATTCATTATAACTAAATATATATATCAACGGTTGAAACTCACTTGTTTTGTTGGAAAATGCCCGACTAGTTTCAAATCCATTCGATTTACTATAGTTAAATCAAAATCGGTTCATCTGTTTGGGAGCTACGATGCCACAACCAGACACCCAGATACACGACACGTTAAACTTAAAAAACCTCTGTTTATGCGTCGGGGCTTAAAAACTAACATATTTTGTGTAAAAATAGTTATAAATGTCACCGTAAAATTGCAAAAACCGACAGATTGCAATCTAACGCTTTTTATATCTTGTTGTAAACTGTCGACAGATTGTGAACCGTTCAATGTTCTGAGTGACAATTTTTGAAATATTCATTGTACGTTTTCTTGTCTCTTTCTTGTAGGTAAGGTTAGGATTCAACATAAATAATCAGGTAGGGCACTTAAGTTCTATCGAGTTTATATACCTAACAAATTACAATCTACCGAAAAATAATGCGTTAAATTGCAATCTTTCGACAGTTTATAATTTCGCTAGACAGATTACAATCTAACGGTTTTCACAATCTTACGGTGATATTTATAATAATAGTGTAGTATATAAGGTAAGCCACCCGTGCGAAGCCGGGTGGGTCAACTATTAGTTCAAGTAGGTAATGCAATGACCGTCCAAGATTTTGACAAATAGCAGGACTGCGTTTTGGCCTGTGTTGCTGAAACGTACTTAGTCATTTTCTAAGTACTATCCGTTCCGTCCCGTACGTTTTTAATAACCACCACCCACCACTACAGCCCATTAACGTCCCACTGCTGGGCACATGCCTCCACTCTCATAGGAGAGCGGGAATTAGAGCTTAGACCCACCACGCTGCTCCAATGCGGGTTGGCGGGCTTTAACGACTATTATCATGTTAGTGATAATAACCGGGACCGACGGCTTAACGTGCTCTCCGAGGCAGGGGGTGGAACACCGCCAACTTCCAACTCCGGGCTGGCACTGAGAATTTCTTAATTGAAAAACCCAATACCTAACTTTTATGCCCGACCGGGAATCGAACCCAGGACCTCGTGATCCGCAGTCGACTATGCTAACCACTAGACCAACGAGGCAGTAGTGTATTAGTGTAGTAATATAATAGTTTAATATAGTTTAGTTAGTTTTTAATATAGTGTAGTATAATATATCATTGATGGTCTATTTGGCCATGAATGTCTCATATCCTGCGTCATTGTTAAGATAGTTAGCGTACTTATACTTAATAAGGATTCCTCAATAATGATTGAAAGGGGTTTTTACTATAAAGAAAGGTTATACGGCTCCAGTTACTTGGGCACTTAAGTTACCTACTGGCTACTACATATGAATCAGATGAATCGAGTTATCAAGGGATGCTGTACGGTCTGATCTTGTTGTTCAAGGTAAATTACATATATTACCACAATGTTTCATCTCAAACTTAGAGCCTTCACTTCTAATAACCCAATAACTAACTACCTACAGAATACAGATGCTATTATATATTTATGATTAGTGATAAACAAAAAATAATGATTGACAGACAGACTGCCTAATAAAGTCTTGTAGATTAACCCTATGTTCCGATATACACTGAGAGCACTGTTCAGTGCTCTTACTGGGGAGAAATTCGTTCCGCTATGGAGTGACAGTATAGTGCCGCAGTATCATAGGGAAATATATGACGTCATAAATCGTCGCCATTTTTGTACTGTGAGCACTGGCGTTTTCGAGGTAAGGTGCTCTCAGTGCTGACTGCGTTCCGTTTTAAACAGTGACCCGTGTAGCTAACTTTATAGGAACGGTTTCGCAGTATACTAAATTGACGTCACACCTTACAGTGCTCGCAGTGTATTTCGGAACATACCCTAAAATTCCTTTATATGACGTCGATGACCTCATCTAACATACGTATGTAGTTTAAAAAAAATTACTCTATAGACCGTAGAGGTTCATTATTGTTGAAGGTAGCAAACTATTTCGATGGTAGCAAATCACACTAATATTATAAATACGAAAGTGTGTTTGTTGGTTTGTCCTTCAATCACGCCGCAAAGTCATACTTAACTTTGACAATAATGCTTTTTTGGAAATTCAGCCCCTACTGCAGCCTGATCCTGCGCAAAATTTCATGCTTCTTAAATCTGGTCCCACTGGTTTAGGGCTGTGCTTTGAAGAGTGCTTTCCTCGACGCGGCGTTGAGAGCATGGGCATTTATGGAGCAAGGTCAAAACTCTATCATTCGAAGAAGATTTGGATAGTTCCTGGAGATGTAGTCGATGTCAAATTGGGGAGAATCACATGGCATAGTTAAAATATTTAAATCTATAGGTACTTAATATTATAAAGTGGTAGTTTGTGAGTTTGTGACGTTGTAGGGGGCAATCTCTGGATCTACTGAGCTGATTTTAAAAATTCTGGTGACAATAGAAAGCCACATTATTTGTGAGTGTCATTAGTCGTAGGCTATAATATAACAACCCGAAAAATTAGGGAGTTCCCGTGGGAATTTAAAAAAACTTATTTCACGCGGACGAAGTCGCGGGCACCTGCTAGTGTACAATAAATGTATATTTTAAAGACAATAAGACAGTCGTAGAGTAATTAATTAATTAATTAATTATTTTCTAGTAAAATTTTAATGTCTCTTCCATCTCGGGCGGGACCATGGGGTCCCGGACCTTTGGAAGGCTACGTGGGGCTGAAACCTCGCAGAGGCCCGTTAGACAATTTTACTCTAAATGAAATGTGACACCAACCGGCGAATATCCCTATACCTATGCACTATTTTTTAATAAAGTCTTAATTAATATTATATTTTAAGAATTCAGAACATTAATTGATAATCTATAAAAAGAATATATAGGTAAGTAATTAAGTATGTGGGAAAAAAGCTAATTATAGGCAATGGAGCCTTAATTTTTATGATTGTAAGTAATTAGTAAACAAAATACCTAACTAAATATCGGAAGAAACAGCAAAAAAAAAGAATGAATCATGACGTCATCTCAATAATTTATCGTCTACATGTAGCTAAGTGTATTGTACGGGTTTTACCTTACCACGGCTTGGTGCTTTGCTTCTAGTGTCCGTTACCTCTCAGTTACTCTGCTCAGCTTTTTCCATGGGAAAACCCAAAGCATCGAAAATGTAAACTTTAAAAAAATAAGTGTAAGTACTGTAACTGTAGAAAATCTCAAGCGTTCAAACGTTTAAAGGTACAAACCTTCTAACACTACTTAGGAAGGTATTATTTATTAATCCATACTAATATTATAAATGCGAAAGTGTGTCTATCTGTCTGTCTGTCTGGTACGATTTCACGGCCCATTTATTAAGCCGATTTTGATGAAATTTGGCATAAGGATTTTGATGAAGTTTGTATTCCAGTGAAGGACATAAGCTATTTTTTATCCCGGAAAATTAAAGAATTCCGGCGGGAATCAAAAAAACGTAATCCACGCGGACGAAGTCGCGGGCATCATCTACTCGTAGTATTATAAATGCGAAAGTTTGGATGGATGTATGGATGGATGTTTGTTACTGAATAAAGTCCGAACGGCTGAACGGATCTGGATGAAATTTGGCAAGGAGATAGATTATATAGTCTGGAATACATAGGTTATTTATCCAAACAGGCAGGAACCAAAAAACCTCAATCCACGCGGATGAAGTCGCGGGCATCAGCTAGTAATAAATAGGTTTAACATTGTGTATTTAAATATGATATTAATGTTACAACCTCATACAGTTGGTTACTTATACTTACTTGACGGCTGGTATAGACTTTGGAGGATTAGTTACCTATTCGGTATTTATCAAAAGTTTCGCGCGTCTGGGTTGACCACGAGGTTGTAGCGGGACGCCAAATCGGACTATCCAGTTCTCGTACAAATAATAAGAAAAAAAAAAAGAAAAAACCGGGCAAGTGCGAGTCGGACTCGCGCACGAAGGGTTCCGTACCATTATTAATAAATAATTACCTTTGTTAATGAACCGCAAGACTTTGTTTGTAGAGGTTTATTGTTAATATCAAAAAAACTATGCTAGTTAGAGCATTAGCTATAGTTTTCCTGTAAAATATACGTAAATTACTATTGACCATAATTATTTCAAATTTTTCGATTGGTAAACTCCGGAGATAAGGGGGGGGAACGGTATTTTTTTAGACATTTTCCCCGATAAATCAAAAACTATCATAACTAAAAATAATTAAAAAAATCTGTTTTAGAATGTACAAAGTAAACCCTTTCATATGATACCCCACACAGTACAGTTATCTCACTTTTAAATTTCAACCCTCAGATTTTCCCCCCTTATTAAATAAGAACAAAAATAATTTCCAATTTTTTTTTATTCCAGTGTCTTTGGGCCACTAATATACACAACTATTCCAAATTTCATGTCGATAGCTTCGGTAGTTACTGAAATAATCGAGTGTGACGGACGGACAGACGGACAGACGGACAGACAGACGGAGAAAGTCGCACCATAAGGGTTCCATTTTACCATTTTGGTACGGAACCCTAAAAAGGAATCAACAAAAGGCTGAAGCTATGGCCAAACAAGAACAGAAAATCGTCGAGGAAACAAAAATCGCCGACCTGGCTGCGATCTCCGTGCAGTCAAGGCACCTTCCATTTTGGCGCACTGTTCCAAGAGCCTGGTTCGTCCAGTTTGAGGCGGTCGTCGATCCCTTGAAGACATATGACCAAAAGTACCGATACGTCCTTTCGAAGCCAGAACCGGCCGATCTACAGCACATCACCGACCTACTATACAGCCCACCTGCAACGGGGAAATATGAAGCCGTGAAAAATCGACTAATCACCGTGTACGAAAAATGAGAAGTCGAGAACTTTCAGAAGCTCATCAGCGGTCTAGACATAGGCGACCAGAAACCCAGCGTGCTGCTTCGAAAAATGCGAGAACTGAACAACGGCCACATCACAGATGAGAGTTTGAAGGTCGAGTAGCTCAATCACGTCGGGGTCACCACTGTGGCGTATTACGAGCTGATAGAAAATTAAACTCACAATTCCTTATTCTTTTCTCAAATCAGCAATTGTGAGTTTAATTTTCTACCAGCTCGTAATAGGTACCCCGCCACAAGGTCATGAAATGAAATGATATTAATGTTGTGAAACCCTTAAATTTTTCTGTGTTGTTGTCGCCACCATCAGTCCGACAGTGAGATTGAACGCGTCGCGTCGCCCGGACGTGAATCGGTTTGATAACGTGTAAAATAGTGGCGTGAAGTGCAGTTGATTAGAAAGAAAATCGCAGCCAATTTGCCAGTAAGTCACACTTTAAATTTAAATAAAAAAAAAAAAAGATACGCGCCGAATTGAGAACCTCCTCCTTTTTTGGAAGTCGTTTAATAATCGCTATTTAATTTAAAAAAAATACGCAAAATATTTATGCTTACAATATTATTACGTATTTTATAGTCTTTTTTTTTTTAAATAGATAATTTGAATTATTATGCAGGTATGTAAGTACCATAGAAAAGTTTTAAAAATAACAAAACAATTCATTATTCATGTGTAATGTCGATTAACTACAATTAACACTACAAAAACTAACAAACAATATTTTAAACCTATTACAATTATTATCGTCACATATAAATTATTATGTAAGTTCAAATATTTTTATTTTCCAAGCGTCGTCGTATCGCGGGACCGCTAAAATTTATTAGTTTCGGAGTAAATTCTTTTGTTGCAATCTGCGATTACACCTGTTTTTCTCACTTAGCTTAATTATTATAATAGGTTTAAATATTATTTGTTCGTTTTTTAGGGTTCCGTACCAAAATGGCAAAATGGAACCCTTATGGTGCGCGACTTTCTCCGTCTGTCTGTCCGTCTGTCCGTCTGTCCGTCCGTCACACTCGATTATTTCAGTAACTACCGAAGCTATCGACATGAAATTTGGAATAGTTGTGTATATTAGTGGCCCAAAGACACTGGAATTAAAAAAAATTGGAAATTATTTTTGTTCTTATTTAAAAAGGGGGGAAAATCTGAGGGTTGAAATTTAAAAGTGAGATAACTGTACTGTGTGGGATATCATATGAAAGGGTTTACTTTGTACATTCTAAAACAGATTTTTAATTATTTTTAGTTATGATAGTTTTTGATTTATCGGGGAAAATGTCTAAAAAATTACCGTTCCCCCCCCCCCTTATCTCCGGAGTTTACCAATCGAAAAATTTGAAATAATTATGATCAATAGGAATTTACGTATACTTTACAGGAAAACTATAGCCAATGCTCTAACTAGCATAGTTTTTTTGATATTAACAATAAACCTCTACAAACAAAGTTAGTCTTGCGGTTCTTGAACAAAGGTAATTATTTATTAATAATGGTACGGAACCCTTCGTGCGCGAGTCCGACTCGCACTTGTTTAGAGTTAATTTTTGTGTAGGGGGGTTTTAAAATTTTTAATTTTAATTTAATTTTGTACCTTTTTAAAGTAGGTATAATTGAAGTAATACGAATCGATAGGACATATGGAAGGTAGTCAGATCCCCTCATCAACTATTAAAGAGCTGATGATCTTCAAACGGCTGAACAGATTTTCATGAAACATGGCTAACAACACTCTGGCTAAAATTATCTATGACAAAAAAAAACTAAACGAAAATCGGTCCAGCCGAGTGGGAGCTACGATACCACATCACGGAAAATTCAAGAGTTCCTGCGGGAATCAAAAAGTTATTTCTTCAACCGATTTTGATGAAATATATATAGAGGTATAGAGATAGTTTGTATCCAGGGAAAGGACGTAGGCTACTTTTTATCCCGGAAGATTAAGGAGTTCCCGCAGGAATTGGAAAAACTTAGTTCACGCGGACGAAGTCGCGGGAATCATCTAGTTGATAATAAAGCATCCTCCAATTATTTTTTAAATTTTAAGTACGGAAATGTCTGGTTACAGTAGGTATTTTATTGTTAACTAGCTGATGCCCGCGACTTCATCCGCGTGGAATAAGTTTTTTTAATTCCCAAGGGAACTCCTTGATTTTCCGGTATGAAAAGTAGCCTGTGTCACTCTCAGGAACCTCAATTATACCCATGCATAAACATCGATCAACATTACATCGACCCGTTGCTTTCATAGGTCGTGCTTGAAGGACAACCCAATAAACCAACAAACAAACACACTTGCGCATTTATTATAATACTAGCTGATGCCCGGGACTTCGTCCACGTGGTTTAAGTTTTTTTGATTCCCGTGGGAACTCCTTAATTTTCCGGGCTAAAAATAGCCTATGTCACTCTCCAGGTCCTGAACTATGCCAAAAATCACGTCGATGCGTTGCTTCGTTCGATAATTCAACGATGCGTGTGACTGCGTTTACTTACATTTGTTTTTTTTAAAATTCCGCTGGGACTTTTTGATTTTCCGGGATAAAAAGTTGCATATTAGTCACAGAATATAAAGTAAGCTGACACCCTATAATTAATAATCTATGTACCAGACCTTATGGATTTATTAGACAAGTACATATTTATTATTTTTTTGATTTATTATTATAAAAAACATAAAATTGTCAAGTTAAATGCTTCACTACTAGCTTGTTTTATTGCTTTAGCTTTAGCTACTTGTATTAGCTAAAATGCGTACCTACAAAGCTGATGCCAGCAACTTCTTCCGCGTGGATTAAATTTTTTAGGACTTCTTAAATTTCTATAATCCTTCCCTGGGACATACCTAAGTCTGTACCAATTTTCATCAAAATCGGTTGTCAAGATGAGCCGTGAGCCGAAACAAACTCACATTTGCATTTATAACATTATACAGGACAGGATGCAAAATGAAAATGAAATGAAAAAAAATATTAAAAGGTTAGTAATACTTATAGGTGGTACGAATAGCCAGTAGCCACGGCCGAAACCTCCAGAAGACCTCGATTACATGGCTTCGTAATGAATCGCTTATTTTTTTTTATTGGTCAGTGGTCACGGCCATAGTCTCCCATCTAAACCAGACCAGAGAAAATTCAAAAATTATAAATTCCCAAATTGACCATGCCGAGGATCGGACCCAGGACCTGTTACTTATAAGACAGCGCTCAGCGTACATCACTGTGCCATGGTGGTTTAAAGTATAACGTATAAGTAGGCATGTATTTAAACCTTTATTGGTTTAAATACATACGTAAGTGCAAGAAAAGTCCAGACTCCAGACGGAAATTATAAATTGATACTCAATATAATGTAATATAAAAAATTCTTTTTAAACAACCGACTTCAAACTCCCGCGCCAACTTTACAACAACAAGTACACGCTATACAAAGTAGTTACTTATTTTATTGTTGATATTTTAAAAACCGCTCAACCGATTTCGATAACATTTATATGGGACCACATGGGAAGTATGCCCTTTCAAATAAAAAAAGAATCATCCAAATCGGTCCATCCAGGCAAAAGTTCTGAGGTGACAAACATTTAAAAAAAAAAAAAAAATACAGTCTAATTGAGAACCGCCTCCTTTTTTTGAAGTCGGTTGAAAATATACAGTCAAATTGGAGAACTACTTTGTAATTGATTTATAGGCTTTGATTTAAATTAAAATTTAGCTAAGTATACAATCACGAGTGCGCGCGGCGGTTGCCCTCAAGAATAATTCTAAAACCGAACAGCTTCTCAAGTCTTAGTCAATTTAATTAACTGTCGATCAATGTAATTGGATTCGATTTTTTAACTTAATTTAGCATGTACCACTACGTTTTGGTTTTTACTGTAAGTGTATTTTGTAATACTTATTTAAATTAGGTATAGACCGGTCATAAGCATATTAAGAACGTGTTCTTAATTGATGTCGGCTTACTAAATTATGGAACCAGCTTTCATCTTCTGCGTTCCCTCATGATTATAATATGGGGCTCTTCAAAGGGCGGTTAAACAAATATCTCAAAAGCTGGCAACGCAAGGGCGGTTCCTCTGGTGCTGCAAATGTTCATGGGCGGCGGTTATCACTTATCAACAGGTGACCCGCCTGCTCTTTTGCTATATATATAGTTATACTAGATGATTCCCGCGACTTCGTCCGCGTGGACCAAATTTTTTGGATTCCCGCGGGAAATATTAAATTTTCCGGAATAAAAAGTAGCCTATGTCCTTCCCCGGGATACAACCTATCCCTGTACCAAATTTCATCAAAATCGGTTGAACAGATGGGCCGTGAAAGCGTAGCAGACAGACAGACACACTATATTTCAATATATTTCAATATAATATATCGCATTTATAATATTAGTATGGATATTAAAACAAAATACCGTTAGTTTCCAAACCATATCAAAACAAATATTATCAGGCAGGCTTAAACGACTTTTTTTTTATTACGTGATAGGCTTGCGCTTGACGACAACCCATGCTTAGTGCAAAGCAATGATGAGGTCTAGGTTGGAATTCTACACTTTGACTTTGACCGAAGTGGTCAACTATTTTTCCGAGTGTCCAATGACCGGCCAAGCGGACCACTTATTATTTTAGAAATCTATCCTACATGCGTTTTAATTTATTAAAATATGTATTAGGTATATCTCAGACCAAAATTGACTTGCTCTCTATCTATATCTAAAAATTTGCGATTTTCCAAGTAGAATTTCTACAGTTATTATGAATGTTTCTAATTTGTACTAGAACTATAGTACCTACTACGTATAGTCTTTTATTGATTACTAGCTGATGCCCGCGACTACGTCCGCGTGGATTGAGGTTTTTTTGTTCCCACGGGAACTCCTTAATTTTCCGGGATAAAAAGTACGGCCTATGTGCTATTTCAGACTATAATCTATCTCTGTGCCAAATTTCAGCCAGATCCGTTTAGCCGTTGGAGCGTGATTGAGTAACAAACATCCATACATCCATCCAAACTTTCGCATTTATAATATTAGTAAGATTATCTGCAAAAACCGACCATGTGCGTGTCGAGCCACGCGCAGTGTAGGATTTCGTAGTTGTCCATTTGCGACGGGCATAACTTGGTCGATGGTAAGGGGTTAACTAGCCACGGCCGAAGCCTCCTACCAGATCAGACCAGAGAAAATTCTGAAATTATAAAAAGGTAACCAATTTACTTTGCCGGGGATCGAACCCGGGACCTCCAATTATAAAACCACAGCGCTCACCACTGCGCCAAGGAGGTATTCAATTCATCAAGTTCACCTACTGGTTGTAAATCCATTCCCTGTTAGTGTTTATTGCATTAAATTGTGCTGGATTAGTACTTAGTAGCTGTAAGTATCTATCGGATACGATCAGTAAGGTCACTTTGCCAGTTTGTAGACGAACTAAAAATCTGTAATAAAAATTACCACGAATGCATCAAATAAAAAATACATACCTACAATTTGGTACAATATGTAATAACTAACCGTTCTACGGCCGACGCTGACGACGGCCGTGAGAGTCATCCTTAAATGTATATTCCTAGGTACACCGACAGACAGATAGACGGACAACGAAGTGATATATCTTATAAGGGTTCCTTTTTACCTTTCGAGGTACGGAAACATAAAAAAAAAAAAAAATACGCGCCGAATTGAGAACCTCCTCCTTTTTTGGAAGTCGGTTAAAAATCTGCGTTGCACCGTTACGGCGTGCCGCGTGATTGAAGAAAACCAACAATATAAAAATTAAAATACATTCTCGCATTTGTACTATTGGTAGGATTCATAGCTAATATAAGCTTCTAGAGCAAGAGCTCGCGAATCCCAGACCTTCGTTATTTAATAAAACCTAAAAGTTTCTCAGGTATTTTACACAGCTTAGTTACCGTTTACCTACCAAAGCCACGATAACCCAAACTTCATGATTGTCCATCGTTCTTGCCTGTGTTGGGAGCATACGCTGAGAAACTTTCAACTTATAAAATAACGAAGGTCTGGGGTTCACGGGCTCTTAGACCATTCGACTTTGTCCAAGTTCTAATCTAAGTAAATAAAAGGAAAAGATGACTGACCATCTATCAACGCACAGCTCAAACGACTGGACGGATCGATCTGTTGTGCTTGTGACGCAGGCCTTTTTGAATTCCCAAAAAACTCGGGTTTGTTTTGAAATTCGCGGTCAAAAGCTCGTTCATTATAATAAATAACATAAATTATTATGTTTTGTACAAATATACTAGTTATCTACCTAGTAACTTGATATGTAGAGCGGGAATTTGAATAATTTTTTAATTAAAAAAAACTACTTAATTTAACAATAAGGAAACGCGTATTAGTAGTAGGTACTAGGTACCTACCTGAACTATAAAGTGACCGGTAAATAAGTAATTAATTATAATAAGAGCCATCTTTATAATACCTACCATCTTACTAATATTATAAATGCGAAAGTGTGTTTGTTTGTTGGTTTGATGGTTTGTTCTTCAATCACGCCACAATTCAAAACATCGGATCGACGTGAATTTTTGCATGGGTATTTGAGGACCCGGAGAGTGACATAGGCTCCTTTTTATCCCCGAAAAATAAGGAGTTCCCGTGGGAATTAAAAAAACTTACCTACTCCACGCGGACGAAGACGCGGGAACCAGCTAGTTTTTTTAAGGGGTTCTTCCGTATTTATACGATTAGGCACGTATCATCCAACTATCTCTGCGACTCTATCCTCATTACTGAGGACTGTGACCACTAGCATTGATGAAAAATGAAAACATATATATAGGTACTTAATAGTTACTAGATGATGCCTGCGACTTCGTCCGCGTGGATTAAGTTCCTGTATTCCCGCAGGAACTCATTAATTTCCCGGGATAAAAAGTAGCCTATGTCCTTCCCCGGGATGCAAACTATCTCTGTACCAAACATCAAAATCGGTTATAAAGATGAGCCGTGAAAGCGTAGTAGAAAGACAGACTTTCCCTTATAATATTAGTACATATGGATATGGATTAATTATTAACAGCAATAATTATACTCGTCAATTGAAATGGTAGTATGCATCTGAATTATTTTTTTACAATTTTTTTAACATGTTATGCAGTTACAGACAACATTTGAGACAAATAATCTTAAAAAATGTAAATAATGGTTCTTTTGTATGATTATATAGCGATAAATTTGTTTTTTTACAAAAAAAAAATAGTTTTGAAAAAATTACGTCATGAATCACCCGTTTAATTTGCAAGTTGCAACCTTGGACTATTCAAATTTGTTTTATCCAAGGTTGCAACATAAAACATATTCCTTATAATAGTTCAAGTTTACAAGATACGTGACGTCATTCGATTGGTAAGTATTATTGGTTCTATAATAATACCCATTCACCTGATGAATTATCATTTTTACCTTATGTTTCACCGTAAAAATGTTGAAAACATGTTCATTCTCTTTTAAGCGTTAGTAAATAAATAATAGCATCTAGTATAGGTACTTATCTCAGTGTTTAGTGTTTACATTAAAAAATGTCACTTCTTTAGCTCTTGCTTTAAAACTCATATTTGAAGATCTTTTCTAAGAACTGTGAGGCAGTGACGTCCGTGGAAAGTGCTTTCATTTCGGTAACTTTCGGTCATTAAAAAAATCATCAGGGTTAGTTGTATGCTCTAATTCTGGCAAAATAAGGCTGAATATGGGCAGGCAGGACGACAACCTTTAATAATTATAAGTACATAGTACATAGCAATTTTTTTCCATAAAATTGATTTTTTTCTAAAACTTGAACTAATTTTTGAAATCCATTATTATTTTCACATTCAGCACGTCCAAATTGATTTAAAACCACTTCATATGGAGAATACTTTTTTAAAAGATCAGTTATTTATTTGTAACCGTTTTATACTTAGTGTGGGCAACTAGATCCTTCCAAGCATGATTTCGAGTTTCGATTTTTCAAGCATCGATTTTCATATATTATAATTACTTATATTATGTACGTTATTGAAGGACAACAAACAACATTAATTATATTATTATTAAAATACCTAAATAAAATTCACAGATTTCGCAGTCCCCGCAAGAATCGGAGCATTGAAAATGAATAAGTACAAAAATTTTCGAAAAAAATATGGTGAAATAAAAATCTCTTCAAAATTTTTCAAAAATGTACTAAACTATTTTCAAAATTCCAACTCGAATGCACACTTCTCTTTCATAATTCCAAAAAAAGTTACCAGCCGATTTTCAAAATTCAAACGCTCACACGGGTATCGATAAATTCCTCAACTCTTGGTACTATTCCCATCTGGATCCTCCCAAAATCCTCGGAGCTATGGCCAAAAATACGTCTCAGGCGATTTGCATCTCGAAAAATAGCAAGTACAAGTAATAAAATTAAAAAATTTTAAAAAACCCACGACGAACTGCAGAGCTCCATTATACTTTTGACCTTTATTACTTTGAAACAACAAGTAGAACTTAGCAAACGTACATAATATCTAAAACACAAAACTGCATCTTTGACAGCTCAGTAGTTTTTTTGACCAATGTGGTGGACTATGGCCAAACCCTTTTCTTTCCGAGGCGCGCTTGTCACGACAAATCAAAAGAGTCCAAACGCGACGGGTATACGATGAGAATTTAAGGAGTTCCCATGATCGCCTCCTGACTCCATCATGATACCCTGGCCAGGTACAAGCTAAATATATCTAAAACAAAAATCCCGCATCTAAATCAGTAGTTTTTGAGAAAAATGGTAACATACTGAAAAAATAAAATCATAGACTACAGCTCAGCTTTGTTGTCTATGGTCCTAAAATATATCTAAGAACCTTCTCACAAGCTATACATTTAAAATGAAAAAAACCGCATTTCAATCGGCCCAGTACTTTTTGTAAAAAAATGGTAACATATCGAAATATCAAAATCATAGACTACAGCTCAGTTTGGTTGTCAATGGTCCTAAAATATATCTAAGAACCTTCTCTCAAGCTATATATATCTAACTAGTATTTCGCCCTGTGCGCGAGCTGCTAAAGCAGCTCACGGGTTGTGGTTAGACTTACAAGTAGTACAGATTTTACTGTACTAAACTGAATTCATTTATTATGGTGATAACAAAAAAATAAAAATGGCGCTGATTTTTTAAAACTTTGGTAACAGTTTCCTGTTTCGTAACCCCAAGGAGTCCTAAATATCGATTTTGAACGAAATAGGTCAATTAACAAAGAATTTCAAAATGGCGCTGATTTTCTAAAATTTTGGTAACAGTTTCCTGCTTTGTGACCCCAGGGAGCCCTAAATATCGATTTTGAACGAAATCGGTCAATTAACACAGAATTTCAAAATGGCGCCGATTTTTTAAAATTTTGGTACCAGTTTCCTGTTTTGTGACCCCAGGGAGCCCTAAATATCGATTTTGAACGAAATCGGTCAATTAATAAAGAATTTCAAAATGGCGCTGATTTTTTAAAAATTTTAGTACCAGTTTCCTGTTTTGTAATCCCACGAAGTCCTAACTATCGATTTTGAACGAAATCGGTCAATTAACAAAGAATTTCAAAATGGCACTGTTTTTTTAAAGTTTGGTAACAGTTTCCTGTTTTGTTACCCCAGGGAGTCCTAAATATCGATTTTGAACGAAATCGATCAATTAACAAAGAATTTCAAAATGGCGCTGATTTTTTTAAATTTTGGTACCAGTTTCCAGTTTTGTAATCGCACGAAGTCCTAAATGCAATAAACCGCATCTCAATCGGCCCAGTCTTTTTTGAGAAAAATGGTAACAGTGGTTGAAAAATTAAGATCATAGACTACAGCTCAGCTTTGTTGTCTATGGTCCTAAAATATATCTAAGAACCTTCTCACAAGCTAAACATATCTAATGCAATAAACCGTATCTCAATCGGCCCAGTCTTTTTTGAGAAAAATGGTAACAGTGGTTGAAAAATTAAGATCATAGACTACAGCTCAGCTTGGTTGTCTATGGTCCTAAAATATATCTAAGAACCTTCTCACAAGCTAAACATATCTAATGCAAAAAACCGCATCTCAATCGTCCCAGTACTTTTTGTGAAAAATGGTAACAGTGGTTGAAAACTTAAGATCATAAACTACAGCTCAGCTTTGTTGTCTATGGTCCTAAAATGTATCTAAGAACCTTCTCACAAGCTATAGACATCTAATGCAAAAAACCGCATCTCAATCGGCCCAGTAGTTTTTGTGAAAAATGGTAACATGTTGAAATTTTAAAATCATAGACTACAGCTCAGCTTGGTTGTCTATGGTCCTAAAATATATCTAAAAACCTTCTCACAAGCTATACGTATCTAATGCAAAAAACCGCATCCCAGTACTTTTTGAGAAAAATGGTAACAAAAAGTGCACAAACAAACAAACAAACACACAACTTCTTAGGGCAAACACATATACCGTCTCCGCTTCGTTGAGGGTAAAAATAGAAAAATTCCGCTAGAAGCTTATTAACCCGCACTTACTTACTTCAAGTGTACTTTTTACATAAACGAGTAGATAGTTATTACGATTACTTTGTTAATACAATATACACTAGTGGTTCGCCCCGAACTGAGACCTCGCGGTATCGCCATAACAGAGCGCCATCTATTGTCATCATTGTGAATTTCTGTTAAAAATACTGAAGCTCATTAAAAATTAAATAATTTCGTTTCCTTACAATATTTATCTAATTTTAGTATCTACCTATTTGTTGTTTAATTACAGGATATAATTCAAATAATTGATCAAGTTTCAGGCTCAGCCTTTCAGAAAATTGAGAGTTCTGAGGTCAACTTTGGACGTGAGAAAATCTCCACTTTGAAAGCCCCCCATTTCGTAAATTTTGGACAGTATATTTTTGGACTCTATTCCTAATTATCTTTAAAATGATATACCGCAACTCTATGTAACGCTAAAAAAAATATTTTACTTCGCATTCGCTTTTATGAGAGCCCCCCTGAAAATATAAAGATTTTTATAACTTTTTAAGCCATACTCTGCTGGAGGCCATCGGTTTACATATTATATTTAAATTTGCTGTAATTACGTTCAGTAATTCAGAAGTTATAAGGCTCTGACAGACGGACGGACGGACGGACAAGTGCAAATTCACTCAAGTAGACTCAGAGACCTTCGCTTCGCTCGGTCAATAAATAGCTTTGTAGTTATTATGACCGGTCGTACTTAGAATTACAACCCGCGCCATTCATTTATTTGTTTATTCATTGCATTGAGTTAATTGTTCTTTGCGGTTGCATACAGATACTTAGTTGAGCAAGTTCAAAATCGTCTGTCTGTCGGTATGTTACGCTTTCACGGTACATCTATTCAACCGATTTCGATTAAATTTGGTACAGCGGCGGTAGGGTGTACCGTGTATCCCAGGGAAGGACATAGGCACTTGTTTAAAATGGTTATTCAACATAAAACTATCAAGGGGCGTGGATATTACGACTTTTGGGAAATCCTCTATTTAATAATCACAAAATAGTAGATTATTCACCACGGGGGTAATGCGATGTATTATGTCACGGGCGCCGGGATAAATCCCAAGCGGAACGAGGGATTTTAGAGTAACTCCCGAGCGTAGCGAGGGTGTTGCATCTAGAATCCTGAGAGTAGCGCGGGAATTAGGGGCGCCCAAGATTAATACAGCATTACCCCTACGGTGAATACTCTACTTTTCACACCTCGCGATACAACCACTTCTTTCAGCTGGCGTGGCCTACTCGATTTGACAAACAAATGTCGTCTAGTGCGAATCTAGTGAGCCACGGCTTCGGTTTTCGAAAATCGAGTTGGCCGCGCCTGCTGAGAACACATTCTGTTTACCGAAATTAGACTTTATGCATATAGCAATAAGAATTATGAATAAAACCTCTTTGGAATGAATAGAATTTCCTTCAGATGTTGCTTCAGATGCGCGATGATTCTAAATTCAAATCACATTATAACCCTAGGAAATAATGGATATCAGTACAACATTATAACCCTAGGGATTTAATGTCTTACTTTAACCTTAGATAACAGGCCATGTAATAAGGCGTTGTTGAGCGAGTGGTGTGAAAAAAGAATTTATTTGAATAGTATTCAAATAGCCAATTAGTTACGAAGCAAATAATATTATTCAATAAGTAGCTACTTTGGTCTTTCACTAACTCTACACTAAATTATAGGTACAGCCTTCGGAAATCCAAGGTCTTTATTAGTCTGAACTCCTTTGAAGGGAATTCATAAATTCAGATTTTTGAATAATTCGTGGCATACCTACCTACTATACCTATCTACGTCTACACGATGCGAGTAAGCATGAAGATAAACAATGTTAGCTGTCAATAATAATAATAATAATAAATTCATTTATTTGCTTTAAACATGGGTTACAACACAGATAGGTTATAATTATACATAAAGGTGCCAATCATGTTTTGCCATAATATGATTATTCGACGACCTCCGTGGCGCAGTGTGTAGCGCATGGTTGTCTTAATGTGCGGAGGTCCTGGGTTCGATCCCCGGCAGGGTCAATTTGGGAATTTATAATTTCTGAATTTTCCCTGGTCTGGCCTGGTGGGAGGCTTCGGCCGTGGCTAGTTACCACCCTACCGGCAAAGACGTGCCGACAAGCGATTTAGCGTTCCGGTACGATGCCGTGTAGAAACCGATTAGGGGTATGGGTTTATATAACTGCCATGCCCCTAACAGGTTAGCCCGCTACCATCTTAGACTGCATCATCACTTTCCATCAGGTGAGATCGCAGTCAAGGGCTAACTTGTAGTGGATTATAAAATATATATATATATATATATATATATATATATATATATATATATATATATATATATATATATATATATATATATATATATAGGCGTGCAAATATTAATTTATACTTAGTCACTAGAATACCGGACACTATTTTATTACATTATGTGTATTATTAACTATTATAAATTATTTTGCAAGATGACTGCTATGCTACGACAATCACATTATACATTTATAATTACAATAGCACTACTTAACTTAATCAAATATCAAATAAATATTATAAATGCGAAAGTTTGGATGGATGGATGCATGGATGTATGGATGTTTGTTACTCAATCACGCGCCAACGGCTTAACGGATCTGGCTGAAATTTGGCACAGAGATAGATTATAGTCTGGAATAGCACATATGCTACTTTTTATCCCGGAAAAAAAAAAACTCAAACCACGCAGACGAAGTCGCGGGCATTCGCTAGTTCAGTATATAATCAAATTTTATTCATATTAATACTAACTCCATGTCAAATAATAATTAGTACCTAGTATTTTTAAATGTCCAAAATTAAGATGTCAAGCTCATAGAAAATAATAAATGTAACTAAAGCGTTAATGTCCATGGTAGGTAGTAAGCATAATATAGTCAAGCTTTATGCTGCATGTCAATCAAATTTCATTTTAAAATAGTCAACTGATGGTCAACTGTAGTCTGTCAATACGTAAAATACCTACTTCTAGACACAAACTTGACCTCCGTCTTACGAATTTCGTAATCAGAATGAGGTAAACAGTAGGAAACACAATAATAGTTCTACTCGTAACGGAGTCACGAACATTAAGAATTCCATTTTCCGTGCATTTTCCCATATTTATCTTTCATATTATCATCTATAACAAGTCTCCGCATCAACCGCAACAGAGAACCCGCGTAAGTCACTTCTACTTAATACTAATTAATCCGCGAACACTAGCGCGAGATCACGAAAGCTCATGAAAAAGGGAGTTTTTCCTACCCGGTCCCTAGAGTGTTTTTATTCGCATACAGAAAACCTAAGTACATCCAAAGAACACTTTTAAAAAGCATTTTTTTATTTGGATAAGTTGGCCCTTAATTAAGATCTCACGGCAGTACCTATCTTGGTAATTGGCTGGAACATCTACCTACCAAAACTACAGAATTTATAATAATATTATGTATTATCACCTAATACCAGTCCTAATACCTATTCTGTGCTAGTACGTATCGAAGCGCTTAATCACTTCGCGGCATGTCTTTGCCGGAAGGGTCAACACTACAACTAGCTACGGTCAAGTAGGGAGGTACTCCCACCAGATCATACCGAAACCATTTTAGTCATTTTCACTCTCAAAACAACCCATTGCCAGCTCACTACTGAGAATGAGTCTGAGAAGACTCGTTCAGTCAATAGTGAGCCTAGTATGAACTTTAGCCATAGAATTAACTCTATGGTTTTAGTAAAGTTTTAGCCATAGTAGCCACGCGATGCTGGCCACGTGGGGATTGGCAGACTACACACTTCTTTAGGAACATTAAGAAGAACTCTCGGACTTGGCCGATTCCCTCACGATTTTTCCTCCACCGTTAGAGCAACCTCTATTTAATTTTCAAAACGTACATAACTTCAAAAACGGAATCGTAGCCAGAAGCTTCCATTTTCAAGAACACAGCCTAACCTTTTAAGTGGTCCGTGAGTTCCGTCTACCATTGTTACCTACATTTGCAAACGTTAAAAATAAATATTTATGTTTTTATTTGCGTTTATATGTCTTTACACGACGTAGTTTAGTACACGTGACCATGGCAGGACGTTGTAAATACATATTAGCATTACCTGTTAGCGGATGGCCATCATTGGATTATAAACCACCCAAGGCGGCTAAGTGATATTTGGTCCATTGTCACTACTATAGATAGGTAATAAGTATACTAACTAAATCGAATAATCCATACTTAATATCTTTGTCTGTCCGTCCGTCCGTCTGTCTGTATGTCGGCTACGCTTTCACGGCATATCTGTTCAACCGATTTTGATCAAATTTGGTACAGGGATAGGTTCTATCCCGGGGAAGGACATAGGCTACTTTTTGTCCCGGAAAATTATGTAGTTCCCCCGGGAATCAAAAAAACTTAAATCACGCGGACGAAGTGCGGGCATCGTCTAGTCATGAATAAATAGATATTGAAATTAAGATTTTTTTCAAAAAATCTATGGTCAGTGTCACTCAGGTTGGTGTGAGGATTCTAACGATACCGTCGCGGGCGATCGCTAGTAGTATAGTTAAGTAGTAACGTATCTATACCCACGTCTGATAACAAATGATTTAAGACTTATTTCGTGGTTTAACGTCATAGTATAGTGAATAAACAGGTAGGTGCATACCACGATAATATCACAATTAAATCGTGAATTATTTATCGTGGTATTTACCCGTTTATTAATTACATTATACTATAGTATAGTATAATGTAATTAATTTACTATACATAGGTATAGTAACTATACCTATGTAGAATGCATAATGTACAATTTGAACCGAAAGTGTTAATTTTTTTAAATATTCCTGACGTCCGTGGTTTAGAATTATTTTAGTACGTGACATAAAACTGTAATTTTGATAGTAGTAACTAGTAACCATCGAAACACTAAAATTATACATCAACTAGCTGATGCCCGCGACTACGTCCGCGTGGATTGAGGTTTTTTGGTTCCCGCGGGAACTCCTTAATTTTCCGGGATAAAAAGTAGCCTATGTGCTATTCCAGACTATAATCTATCTCTGTGCCAAACAGCCAGATCCGTTCAGCCGTTGGCGCGTGAATGAGTAACAAACATCCATACATACATTCATACATCCATCCATACATTCATCCAAACTTTCGCATTTATAATATTTATTTGATTAGTAAGATAACATGGTAGTAACCCTGTGCGACCGACGCGGACGAAACTTTTCCCATTCAATACACTCATTTCGCGCAAATGTTTTGTCCTGTCCTGTCCGTAGTGTTTTCGCCATTAAGCTTTTTTTAAAAGCGTAGGTACAAGTAACTTTTACGAAATTTGTATATTGAGCATACTAACACATCTTGTTTCTTATGCCCACTACTTACCTAACAATTTTGTTGGTTTTAAAAACATTTCAAATCAAATAAGATTTTTACAAATTATTATTTTAAACTGTTTTGCTAATGGGCTCTGGTACCCAAGTATCTCACTATGAGTTATTACATTACTCATTATGAGTTATGAGTATAATAATATTATAAATCACTACCCAATGTTCATAATAATAATTATAATAATTATTATTATAATTATAATAATGCCCAACAGCTGCTGTGGCGAGCTGTTGGGCAGTAGCGACCCCACGGACCTGATCGCTCCCGGGAGAAGTCTTGTTCCTCATCTCTGGCTTGCCTTTATTGGCCGGCTGGAGTGAACACTGACGAGGAACAGAACTCCCACCTCTTGCTTGCCTTCATTGGCCGGCTTGAGTGGAGATTCGCAAGAGCATCTGCAAAGACGCTCGGAGGAAGGAAGTATTCCAGTAAGATGCTTGTAGGGATCTTGAATGGACTACCAGGATTGTCCTGAGAGCCGTGGAATACCTCTCCATTCCTCAAGCACCTCAGGTTATGTTGCCCTCTTGCCGCTACGTCACTATGTGCTAATGGCCGTTTCCGGGGGCCCATTTACTGAGTGTGCGAGTCACCCCCTGCCATTTTATCCGTGTGAAATATAATTGGTCAGGCAGGGGCCATAGTACTTCCATAGACCCAGATCACCAATCCATTTTAGCAACCCAAACCCGTAGACCAATACATCATATCATTTGCTTCCATGTTCTGTAATAGTCCTGCACTAACCGGGGATTGTCCTTGGATGCACTCGCATAGTGCGTATAGGGATATTCGTCGGTTGGTGTCACATTTCCTTTAGAGTAAAATTGTCTAACGGGCCTCTGCGAGTTGGTTTCGGCCCCTCGTACGCCTTCCAAAGGTCCGGGACCCCATGGTCCCGAGATGGAAGAGACAGACATAATTATAATAAATATTATTATAAAATTACGAAAGTGTTTTTGTAGTCCATGTTGGTTTGTTCTTTAATCACACCGAAGCGGATCAACGGTTCGACATAATTTTTTTTTGCATCAACATACCTAGATAGTGAATAGGAAATTGAAATTATTTATTTATTTTATTTTTATTATTTTTGCACAAAAGATTGTCTTAAAACTAATAGAAAAAAGTGGACAAAGGTAAAGCTTATCTCTAAAAAGAAATCTCTTCCAGCCTTCCTTGAAAAGTGAGTAAGGTGAAATTGTGAAGTGGTATAGGTACAAAAATAATATATAAAAAATAATATATAGAAATTATCAGGTTGGCACAAAAGTAATGAGACACTAGAAGAATAATATTATTTTATCATACTTTATAATCTTCGTAAAAGAAGCTCAGTCAATTACATAGACTCAATGAGCGTATATAAGACCTTTTGCCAACGAGCGGGCAAAGTTTGGATGCCTTTCGCCCAGAACTCTGGTGGCCGCGAATCGAATAAATTATGTAGCTGCGACTCCTCAACAGATAGGTATATCATGAAATTGTTTATCCATCGAATAGTTCTTCAAATAAACAGTAGTCTGATGGGGCGACGTCAGGGGATTATGGTGGGTGAGGTACCGTCTCCCAGCCCAGGTGTTTCAGCTGTTGGCGAGTGGTAGAGGAGACGCGGTGAGCCGCAGTGGCCTAACGAATACTCGTATAGAGTATATTATAGAGTTCGAATTTACCGCTCGTCCATTTTAAAACACTGAGCTGTTAAATCGCAGTAGAGCTCTTATACATATATATAGTCACAAAGCAAAAGTGTCTAGAATGTTCTACGATATACTAGAATATGTTCGAAAACAGTCAATTAGAAAAGGACGTGCGTCGAGTTTTTCGGAGTGTCTCATTACTTTTGTGCCAAACTATTATATTATATTTAATCCGGAAAACGAATGAGTTCTCACAAGATTTCCCACGGGGAAAAACTTAAATACACGCGGACGAAGTCGCGGGCATCAACTAGTAAACAAAATAAGTAAATACGGAAATACCTACTTGAGGTCGTCGAACCTTATACTGCCTACTCTATATTGCCTGTCTGTTCTAAATTATTTTTAATTAGACTTCACTTAGATTGCATCTATTCCGAATAGCGCTAGGCTCAAGGGACATTGGTGTAAAGTGGAAGAAAAGTAACGCGTTATATTTTACAAAGGGAAAAAAGTTAAAAAAAAAGAATCATAAATACCCACAATGCTAGCAAGATTGTGGTTTAAAAAAAAAAAAAGTTACTGTTTATTAATTTTAATTAAGCGCATATACGAAACAGGGCGAAATTACTTCTATTGTTCTTTTATTAGGTACTAGCGAATGCCCGCGACTTCGTCTGCGTGGTTTGAGGTTTTTTGGTTCCCGCGGGAACTCTTAAATTTTCCGGGATAAAAAGTAGCTTATGTCCTACCCCGGGATACAACCTATCCCTGTACCAAATTTCAGCCAGATCCGTTCAGCTGTTGGGGCGTGATTGAGTAACAAACATCCATACATCCATCCATCCATCCATCCTTCCATCCATACATACATCCATCCATCCAAACTTTCGCACTTATAATATTTATTTGATATAGTAAGTAAGAAAGATGTTATGAGTAGATAAATAATTAGGTCTAATTTTTCTCCATCTCTATTTATGTGCACTAAAGGAAGTGAGTGAGTGATAAAAGGTAGACTTACCCTCTAATATCACAAAATAGTGACGAATGTTGATAAAGTTTAACTTACTTCACAACATTTTATGAATGACGCATTGCCCGACGCGGACGCTTTTCCCCGCAATGTGTCTTGAGCCTTGGGCGTGACATTATTTATTACCTCCTTTCACTTTTGAAATGTTACTAAACTATCCTAGTTCTAGGTTGATAATTAGGGTTGCATTGATATATCATTAGTTTACATATTAAGTGCAGGCTACGTATGACATTATTTGTACAGCCTGCAGTTTCACCCAAATGTTTTTCAATATTCGTACGCCTGCCTCATCGGGTAGGCACTCCTTTTATGTATAAGGCAGAGTCCGTCACGCTGGCTAAATGTGGATCGGCAAACTTCACACACGTTTGAGAATTCCTCAGCAATACGATACAGAGAGAGAGAGACTCTAGCTAGAGCTTTAAAATACTACAAATTGCGTTACCTTGCGCATTGACATCACCTCGCTTCACGCTTGGTCACGGCCGGGGTCGGTTGAGCACTATTTAAACGGGTTTAGTTTTTTTTTTTGTTATTAGATATTATTAATTAATTCATACACAAATCACAAGCAAATAAAAACCGGCCAAGTGCGAGTCGGACTCGCGCACCGAGGGTTCCGTACTCAAGAAGTAGGTATAATTACCTTTGTTAATGAACCGCAAAACTAACTTTGTTTGTAGAGGTTTACTGTTAATATAAAAAAATACGTTTGTTGTATGGGAGCCCCCCTTTAATATTTACTTTATTGATATTTAATTATTTATTTTGAAAGGTAATATACAAGTTAATATTCTGTGAAAATTTGAACCGTCTACCTGTTACCGTTTTTAATATTGAGCAAAAAAATACGAAAAAAAACACGTTTATTGTATGGGGACCCCCCTTAATATATATATTTTTTTAATTTTTAGTATTTGTTGTTATAGCGGCAACGGAAATACATCATTTGTGAAAATTTCAGCTTTCTAGCTATCACGGTCTATGAGATACAGCCTGGAGACAGACAGACAGACAGACAGACAGACAGACAGACAGACAGACAGCGGAGTCTTAGTAATAGGGTCCCGTTTTTACCCTTTGGGTACGGAACCCTAAAAAGAAACTGTATGCCCTCGTTTGATGACGCATAAAACATATTTGGGCACAGCGAATTTTTTTTTAAATTCTCGTATAATTATAATACGGTTATAGGTACTAAGGTATCGAATAAGGTTAATGACCTTTCTTACTTTAGTAAGGGATTTAACTTTTAAGTATGCGCTTATGTTGAAATCAAAAGTATTTTTCTGGTTGTTTCAGATATGGTGTTAACAGAGCAAACCGATTTAAAGGCGGGCGACTTAATATTCAGTGAAAAGATGGAAGACAAAATTAAAGAGTCACAAATTCAGAAATTGTTCAATGGTTCGTCGGTGCTCCTTACTGGAGGAACGGGCTTTTTGGGGAAACTACTGGTTGAAAAATTATTAAGGTGAGTACCTACCTAGCTAAGCAAAGTCTTCAACTGCCTCGTTGTGCCTCGTCTGTTCTAGTTCGTGTATGTTTGTCATGCAGTCGAGGCAGGAAGTTGGCTCACTAGGCAGTGTGTCACTGTCACGGGGAGCATGTAGGTAAAGCCGTCGGTCCGATGATCTATTTCCGTTCGTGTCGAATTTTTCTGCGGCGATACTTGTGCCCTATAATAATATCTCCCTCGCAGATGGCTAATCACTGCGGAGATCGGCAGCTTTGGCTGAAATTCGGTCGGGAGGGCATTATTATTACAAAGTCAGGCATAAGCTTGAGGAATGGGTACGTAACAATCCATGTAAAAGGCTTTTCTCCGTCTGTAGCTATACGGCGGAAATATATCGAACAACAATGACGTCAACGTCAAACCGATAGGTAAGTCCACAGCTAGAAAAAAGTCACTGGTAAGAATTTTCACACGGAATTTCCTGTGTCCGGTATTTACGCCGCTTGTATCCACCGTCTCAATACGACTTGCTTGATCATCCGTCTACATCGTGGCTGTTTACCAACGCTGCATTTTCCTGTTCGATATCGTCATTCCAGCTCCTTGAGAGTACTTGAGACTCCACCATGCTCTTTTCACGTCAGCCGCAGAATATAATGTGTGGGGTCTTCTCCACTGACGTTCAGGCTATCTGGGTACAAGCCTTGGCTTCCTTGACCGGGCGGGACCGCCGTGTCAACTTTGTACCCTGGTGATTTTATTTACTGGTGATCTTATTTACCCTTCTATCCTTCGATAAGTTAATTGAGTTGATTGGATGACAATTCAAGCTAAAGGGTATCTAGTGCTAAAAGAATTAATAGACCTGCGTTTAAGCTTCTAGATTCCACTATTACAGCATATTAACGTCCCACTGTTGGGCACAGGCCTCCACTCTCATAGGAGAGAGGGAATTAGAGCTTAGACCTACCTCGCTGCTCCAATGCGGGTTGGCGAGCTTTAACGACTATTATCATGTTAGTGATAATAACTGGGACCGACACGGCTTAACGTGCTCTCCGAGGCACGGGGGTGAAACACCGCCAACTTCCAAGCCCGGGCTGGCACTGAGAATTTCTTAATTGAAAAACCCAATACCTAACAATCTTTATGCCCGACCGGGAATCGAACCCAGGACCTCGTGATCCGCAGTCGACTACGCTAACCGCTAGACCAACGAGGCAGCTAAGCTTCGAGATTATAGTTTGTTAATTACTCCTGGTTTTCACGCATCCCTTATTATATGCTTGCTTAGTTTTAATAGCTAGTATCAAAATCATATTAATAATAGTCAAACATAAATAGTTAAAGCTTAAAGCTTATCTATGTCTTGAATTCCTGATTTCGTAAAAGAAAATGCGTACCTTCGGTATTATGATAGGTAGGGCATGGTTGCTCCTGGGCACCTCTGCCCCCCAGTTAGGTACCTATCTAAGAATTGCTGATCAAATCGTCAAAGTTCGGCTTCAAAGTAAAACAACCCATAATCGCATTTAATTAGAGCTCAATTTTGTGTATCCATTCTCATACGTTTAGGTATGCACGATAACCTAAACGGATGAGAATGGATACACGATTTGATCGACAATTCTTACATAATCGCACCTCTGATCCTGGGGCAACCAGGGGTGGTCTTATTGATTAGGTATAAGTATTATTGTTTATTTAACCTACCTTCTATGAATGTACTTAACTTGAAGAATTTTTATTTCAATTTAAATACTTGTAGCCTAATTTACAGGCTTTTATTTTATTTAAATTTTGCATACAGTTTGGTTTGGATGACATTGCATGGTTAGCTAAGTGACGTCATTCTTAATCCAATATGGCGGACTCAGAGAATATTTCGGACTAGTAGGTACGAGTAATTTATGCAACTCCATGATACGGGTATCAATTAAAAATCATTATCATTCACACTACATTCCTAAATAATGATAAAAGCTTGTTTTATAAATATTTTTTAATGATCTAAGACTTATTATTAAAGTATTTATTAATAGTAAATGACCGTTGGACGGTACGGATAATTTTTATGTCATTTGACTTGAACAATCTTACCACCTGCTTAATACATTTTGTAATTCGCTTAATTTGCCAATCTTTAGAAATACGAACACTCCTATGTTTAGGTGCCGGATTGTGAAAGTGGTACCGATCCAAATAGCTATTACGTAAGGACAATTTAATGGACTCCGGTCTGCTTTACTAAGTTGTACGCGGGTCATTGCATTTTGGGTTCTAGAATGTTCTGCATACCATGTTTTCTTGCATGGTATTGTTGTGTCTTGCGTCGCGTCGTAACGTAACCGAAACTTCTAGCTATAGCAGATATTAAATAAGATAAAAAATTACACTGAGATAAATCTTCCGTTAGATAGATTATCCTGTCCTGATGTCGACTGGTAGTTTGTAAGTTTCCTACCAGGTAGTTAAGTTATGGTTAAGGCTAAGATCTTCCTTTTGAAAGAAACATATTTTCGAAAAAGGAAAACGAAAGGATAATCAAGATTCTTTTCTCAGTGTAGGTAGCATTTTGAAAAATATCCGTTACAGACGGAGTTTTTCCAGGACAGCTCGTCCGCCCTTCATATTCAAATATCCATAATAAGTTGAAACATAGAGGTACATAGTTGAAACTATCTGAAATAAACCGATATTTCGACGGTATTTAAGGGGCACATAATACTTTTGCTTTGTAAAAGTTTTGTCTTTTAAAAACCTACTTATTACTGTATAACCACTTTTAAAAACGTAGATTTGCCCAGCGTTATTAAAGGTATGTTAGGCCATTAATTAGGTAAACGTTTAGACTCGCTTTTGTATTTTAGATCCTGGAACCCAGTATTCTTCTTATTAGAAGAAAACCGGTCGTAGAGCCATGACATTTCTTACATACCTAGCACTAGTTGTCTTACGGGAAATAGATCATTTCATTTCATTTCACCCGTACCTATAAATTAAACGCTGTGTCGACTAATGTTAATAGCAAGCCTAGATTATTGCTTCAATATTATCTATTAGGCAAACGAAAGCTCGCAAATAAGACAAGTTAGTAGTCTTAAATCATTAATACATACATAACATTTATACATACATATTATTGCCTTTTGGCTTTGTAGGCGGGTAAAATCCTATGCGTGGTGTGATTGGAATTTGGAAGAGATGTCTCTCTTGGCATTAATTAAGGCCATCTTTGTCTTGGCAGCGCAATAAGTACTATAGACCAGGGATGTTATGGAGCTCCGTAACCGTAACCGAAACTATCGGATATCCGAAATAAAAATCTATCCGTAACCGTAACCGAATCCGATACAAAAGTTTCGAATAATTTCGGATAGAGACGGAGGCAAGCTAACATATTATGACAGATTTTTGTTTTTAGTAAAAACAAAAATATAATAATTACTTAAGTACCTATATGACTGATTATAAATTGTAATCAGTCATATTGCTATATTTTACCAAACTTAGACCAAATTATTACATGCTATTTGTGTTTATATTTTACTTCAATCTAATATCCGAAACCGAAACTATCCGAAATTAACGGATAATCCGAAATAATTACATATCCGTAACCGTATCCGTATTCCGTAATCGATATAATTTTATTCCTATATCCATATCCGTATCCATATCCGAAATATCATATCCATAACATCCCTACTAAAGACTATAATAGCGCACACGTGTAAATAATATTATTCACTAAATTTCGTAAAATATTGATAGACCGTGAAAGGTTACAGACAGAATAACCAGACGCCAACCAATTAGTACTTATGGATCGTTTAGATATAAAATTATGCATAACAAAAAAACTCACTAAACTTTTATTGCTAAAAGCGGCCATTTGAATTTAGATATTTTGGTCATGGTTAATCCACGCGAACGAAGTCGCGGGCATCCTCTACTTACCTAGTTCATGATATTATGTAAATTTGTAACTTATTCTGTTATTAAGGATTACATGAATAAAATAAAGCTATACCTAACAGAAACAATTAAGGTAATTTATTAAACATCAATTAGGTATTCAGATAAAGATCAAAGTTTTGAAATCTGCTGTAATCTCAAATTCCTTGAAAAAACTAAAACATACCTACCTCGTGGCTCGTACCAATTTTTTATACTTAACTAAGTAGCTGATGCCCGCGACTTCGTCCGCGTGGAATAGGTTTTTTTTATTTCCCACGGGAACTCCTCTATTTTCCTGGACAGCAAGTAGCCTAGATATCACTCTCCAGGTTGTCAACTATACCCATGCATACTACAAACACGTTAATACGTTTCCGTTGCTCTGTTGCAGAGTGATTGAAGGACAAACCAACAAACAAATACAATTTCGCATTTATAATAGGTATAGTGCTCAGAAATAGTAACCAACAACAACAACACGCGGGCATTTAAGGGTTTAACAAAATATACAGATTAAGGTATGTACAGTCGAAGTCCCATACAGAATAAACAAACAAGATCGCTTGTTAGTTACAAAGTCACCCTCAAACTAACATAAATAATTTTCATCTTTATAGGGTTCCGTACCTACCTCAAAAGGAAAAAACGGAACCCTTATAGGATCACTTTGTTGTCCGTCCGTCTGTGTGTCAAGACCCTTTTTCTCAGGAAATTCATATCAAATACTCAGGTCTACTTTCCCTTGGAGCTATGAAAAATTTAAACTTCCAAGCCAACGCAATTAAAAGATACAGCCGTTTAAGCTCAAATTTTCGACATAAACGACACTCGCAAGGGAATCAAAACCTACAGGGTTTTTTCCGTGAACTCAGAATCTTGACATTTGGTACGAAGCAACGTCTTATAGCACAGATAAAGGAAAAATTGCGAAAAGCATGAATTTTTAGTTACATCATATTATATGTAACACAAATATTTTTAACTAGCTGATGCCCGCGACTACGTCCGCGTGGATTGAGGGTTTTTGGTTCCCGCGGGAACACCTTAATTTTCCGGGATAAAAGCCTATGTGCTATTCCAGACTATAATCTATGTCTGCGCCAAATTTCAGCCAGATCCGTTCAGCCGTTGGCGCGTGATTGAGTAACAAACATCCATACATCAATCCATCCATCCATCCATACATCCATACATCCATCCAAACTTTCGCATTTATAATATTAGTAAGATAAGATAATTTTAAACTTAATTTTGTTATGGATTTCATTTAGCAATAAAAATACCAATCCCTTAGGCTGGCAAGTAACCGGATTCCGGTTACAGGCGTTTACGAGTCATCTGGCGGTGTAACCGGATTCCGGCTACAAACAAAATGGCGGAACGCGTCCACCGCGGTTGCCGATATTTTTGTTTCGTATAAATAGATTACTGTCTCGATTCCTCTCTAACTTTGGTATTAAATACTAGGATAGACAAGGACACAGTAGGAATTTTTTGACGTTCTTACTCTATGTAATCAATTTATGGGTATAAATTTTGTGCGAGGAGGACACACCAACTTTTAAAAAAAAAATATTTTTTTGTCGTTTTTGATTTTGTTCTAGAGTAAGAATTATGGGAAAGAGTCTTTGTTACGTGTGTTTTTACTCTAAAATGACTAACCATAGTGCACATCAATCAAAAAATCTACAGATCGGGTAATTTTGTTTATTTTATTGGTACCAAAAAAAAAAAGAGGGTAATTTTTGGTCTTTTTTTTGCTATTTTTCTGTGTGAACCATAAAGAAGAGCGATTACCTTTCAAACTTTAATCTATAAATATAGTTCGTAACGATTTGAATGACGAACTTTGTTTACATAGCTTTAGTACAAGTAATACGAGTTGTTAACTTTTACATAAAGTTATTAGTTACCTACAGGTCTGTACGGAACCCACGGTGCGCGAGTCCGACTCGCACTTGGCCTTTTTTTTTAACTGGTTTAACAGCAGCAATTTTCGTCTTGACATTGTTGACAATTTATGGCAATAATCTAAGTAGTATTGAATAGTTTGCTGGTTAAGTAATAGTTGCTGGTTTGAATAGATAATAATGGTTTGCTTAGAACCTAATGCTGTTAAATTAAGGTAAATACTTTGGATTATGTTTGTGTAGATGAGTGATTCAGATTGCGTGCACACAGTTTTAACAGTTAAGCTACGTATGAACTTTTGACATCGACCGTACTTAAAAAATACTAAGTAATACGGTAACTTCTCTACATTTGTTGAAAACTTTTGTTGAGAACTTTTTATTTACTTTAAGTTCTTGCTGTACACTCTAGATACTTTAGCACAGAACTAGCGGTCCGCCCCGGCTTCGCCCGTGGTACATATAGGTATAGCCTATAGCACTCAGGGATCACGTACAATACAATACAATACAATACGCTTGTACCACCACAACAAGTACAGATAACAAAAACAAAAATTAGAAATAAAACAAACACAGAAGTAGGATACAAAAGGCGGCCTTATCGCTTAGGTAGCGATCTCTACCAGGCAACCTTAGGAAAAGGAGAAAATAAAGGAAAATAGACTGCAGGTACATATCCAACGGGGAAAAATTTTTTGAAATCGGTCCAATAGTTCCTGAGATTAGTGCGTTCAAACAAACAAACTCTTCAGCTTTATAATATTAAGTATAGTTAAATAAATAAATAAATAAAAGCTTTATAGTTTACATTATTGTTAGTGGTTGAATACAATTTATCTTAAGACTAAAAAAATTATAAAAATAAAACTAACAACAAAACAATTAATAAGTATAGTACGCGCGCGAGTTGAATGCAGTCAGGGCCTGAGGTGATACATAGACATACATAAGCTCTGCATTCAACTCACACTTGAACTATAGGTACCTACTAAAGTAAGCAAGGGTGGTAAGTATGCTCAAAGGTGTGCACAGTTAATTTATAGCTAATGCACGTAGTTTTAACTAAGCAGCAGAGATTGCAAAGTGAAATTATTTCTTCTTCTTAACATTTTATACGACTGCCTGAAAAAAGGAGTATATTGTTTTCAGGGTTCATGTATGTATGTATGTATGTATGTAAGTTTGTATATTCCACATAACTTCTACACGCCTGAACCGATTTTGATAAATGAGGTATCGTTAGAATCCCTAGCTTATTCCGGGTGACATAGGCTAGTAAAATTTAAAAAAAAAATTGATGGGGTGACCATGGTTCCGCATTAAAAACTAAAGTTGAAAAAAATTATTCGAAAATAAGATTAACAATATAATCATCATCTAGAAAATGACGAGTAGTTCTAAAAATATATGACACTATAGTTCAATATCCAGTGATTCACAAAAAAATATCATTTAATAAAAATGTGAATAAGATTCCAAAGGTAATTAATGACTGTGGTATCGTTACGTAGTAGCAGTGGTAGCCGTACTTCCATAAGGAAGGAGTGTTATGTTTTCAGGGTTCGTGTAGGTATTTATGTATGTCGGCAGAGCAGTCGTATTTTTTTAATAATTTTAATTATATTCGCTTGTTCATCAATCTCATTACGACTCATACGACAGTCGACACGTCACCCCATCGCGAGAGAGGATACATGATCAACGACTTACGTTGGTCCGGGGTTTCCCGTCTCCGGGCTGCTAAAATAAAATAAAAAAATTGTGTGTCAGCTCCGACGAACGACTGGAGTTTACTCCTTACCAACGAAAAGTGTTACCATGGAAACATTTAAAACATATTACATAACGTAACGGAGAAAGTTTTATTTTACTCTCCATAAATTTTCATACCCCGGGCTTAAATATTATATATGAAAATTCCTCCAATAAACTCCAACAAAATGAAAAAAATAAAATAACTTTTATTGTTCCTCACATAATTTCCGCTACTTTAATTACATTATTTATGTTTAGGTTTCGACTATTGAACATATTTTGTATGCCCTATGAAACATCCATATCTTCAGTGAAATACTGCAGTTATCAAACTATGTATTGCATGCAAGGACCGCTAATGCGGTAAAAGCCTCCTCCAATACTTTCCATCTAGCCCGGTCTCTCCCTGCTATTTCACATATTATTGGATCGTCCTATCCTATCTTTTAGATGATTTCTTTTTTCTTTCCTTTCCGAGTAAGTACCAGTTATTTGTTATTTTCGGGCTGCTATTCATTAGTTAATTCTTGACAGAAAAACCCAATAGCTATTTTAACAAAAAACGACCTCATGATAGCTTCAAGTTACAACTACTTTAGGAATAGGTAGCTACAGCAGTTACAATATGTTTCGTAGGTACATACTAATACGTACATAATTAAATAACATCATTAGGTAGGTATATTAAAAATGCGAAAATATGTTTGTTTATTAGTTTATCCTTCAATCACGCCATATAAGTGCACATTGGATCGATGTGATTTTTCGCATTGATATAAAAAATTCTTTTTAAACAACCGACTTCAAACTCCCGCGCCAATTTTACAACAACAAGCACACGCTATACTTATTTTATTGTTGATATTTTAAAAACCGCTCGACCGATTTCGATAAAACTTATATGGGACCACATGGGAAGTATGCCCTTTCAGTCATTATTATTATTATTTAGTAGATATTAACAAAATTAAGTACCTACCTAATGTAAATAACTCAGTTGATCTAGTAATAATGACCAGGGTCAGCGGCATAGGTAGATTTCAAGGCGGACTTCCGAGCTTCCGAGTAAGATAACCTAACAACAGTTGCAAAATTGATAATATACGACGACCTCCGTGGCGCAGTGTATAGCGCTGTTGTCTTAACGTGCGGAGGTCTCGGGTTCGATCCCCGGCAGGGTCAATTTGGGAGTTTATAATTTCTGAATTTTCCCTGGTCTGGCCTGGTGGGAGGCTTCGGCCGTGGCTAGTTGCCACCCTACCGGCAAAGACGTGCCGCCAAGCGATTTAGCGTTCCGGTACGATGCCGTGTAGAAACCGAATAGGGGATTGGGTTTAATATAACTGCAGTATGGGTTTATATAACTGCAATGCCCCTAACAGGTTGGCCCGCTACCATCTTGGACTGCATCATCACTTGCCATCGGGTGAGATCGCAGTCAAGGGCTAACTTGTAGTGGATAAAAAAAAATACTATAATATTTTTGTACCATACCTACTTACCTTCGAGGGAAACTGGGAGAAAATCCTACTTGAGAGATATGCTTACCTTTGTCCACTTATTTCTTTGTTAGTAAATGAATAAGACATATTTTGTACAAAAAAAAAAAAAAGTGACATAAAACATAAGTCAATAATATAAATTGAGAAAGTGTATCTGTCTATCGCCTTCCTTTGACGAAATTCGGTTAGAGGGATTTGTACTAGCTAAGTAAGGTAGCACAAGGCTACTTTTTCGGTCTCAGAATAGCAATGAGTTCTGACGAAGTCATGGGCTTCACCTATTTATTATATGAGAAAATCCATATTCTGGAAGTTTTCATGATGCAACTAATAGTTTTCTAGAGTACCTAGAGTTTAGTAAACTAGAGTTTTTATGAACGACATATTGAAAATCTGCAGCCATTCCCGATCGATTAGGTAAGTACTTTAGTTTGCTTTCTTAAAGTTGTAAGTTGTATATAATATAATAGCTGTAGCTGTATATATAATAATAATTATTAGCTGATGCCCGCGACTTAGTCTGCGTGGAATAAGAAAATAAAAAAGCCTATATCACTCTCCACTGGAGATCTCCAGATCTTCAACTATAGGATGCAAAAAATCACGTCGATCCGTTGCTCTGTTGCAACGTGATTCAAGCAACAAACAAACACACTTTCGCATTTATAATATTAGTATCCATATATAATATAGTAGTCTGTCTGTCTGTCTGTCTGCCACGCTTTCACGGCCCATCTGCTCAACCGATTTTGATTAAATTTGGTACAGGGGTAGATGAAGGAAAATTAAAGAGTTCCCGCGGGCAATCAAAAAATCTTAATCCACGCGCGAAGTCGCGGGAATCATCTAGTACATTGCTGTAGAATTCTATTTCAATGATCTAGTAGATTTATATACCTAATTATTAACGAGGTATGCCTACCTTATTTGGAATACTAGCTATTACCTATATTGTAATGTCGTATCTCATGAACACGATAAAACCAGTTTCAATGTTCGTCTATAATTTAATTCTCCGTAAATCTGCGGTCTGGATTATGCGGTTGCGTTCAATTGTATCTGATAGATAACATAATGCGTTGCCGACTATTGAATATCTATGACTTTTAAATTAATATCATATAGCTCTGATGTAACGTGTTTACGTCAATTCCAATCTTGCTTGTAATAGTGGAAAATTTTCACCATCGATGTTCGATCTCGTACTCGCATATTGGACCAATGACTTTGCCTTTGCTTTGAAAAAATTGAAACAAAAAAAATTATTAAGACGAAGCGAACCATAATTAAAGTAATAATAGTTGATTATAACAAATAGAATTATTTTTTACTAGCTGATGCCCGCGACTTCGTTCGCGTGGTTAAAGTTTTTTGATTCCCGCGGGAACTCCTTAATTTTCCGGGATGAAAAGTAGCCTATGTCACTCTCCAGGACCTCAACTATACCCGTGCCAAAAATCACATCGATCCGTAGCTCCGTTGCGTCGTGATTGAAGGACAAACCAACAAACCAATAAACCAACAAACCAATAAACCAACAAATAAACACACTTTCGCATTTATAATATTAGTATGATATGATGGCTGCAAGTAAAAGTTTCACTCGGAGCCACTCCCCACTTTGCATTAATTTATGATTTAGGATCGTTAATCTACGGTAAGCGCAAGAAATAGGTACCTATTTTAACAAAAAAAGCGGGTAAGTACATACATAATTATTAGGTATTTTTCTATGATAAAAGCATCTATTGAAGTTACAATATGTAAAAAACAGTACCTACTAGGCACATAATCAACTTATTTTTCGACATAGTATTTTTTATTTCTTTTAGCACCATCTAACCACAGATTAATATCTAACAAAAACTTGTTATTGGTGGACACCTTAAAATAAACTTTGTCCGAGAATAGATCCAACAGATACTTTAAACACCGTTTTTTATTCTTCTTCTAATGAAAAAACCTATTTTTAAATGCTGAAGTTAACTCCTTAAAACATTTTTCCTGACGTTGCTTCGTACCAAATTTCAAGATTCTGAGTTCACGGGAAGTACCTTGTAGGTTTCGTTCCCTTGCGAGTGTCGTTTATGTCGAAAATTTGCAGCATAAACGGCTTTATCTTTTGATTTAGTTGGCTTAGATTTTGATTTTTTCACAGCTCCAAGGGACAGTAGACCTGAGTATTTGATATGAATTTCAGCTTGGTAACTCCATGCGTTCCTGGGAAAAAGGGTCTTGACACACAGACGGACGGACAACAAAGTGATCCTATAAGGGTTCCGTTTTTTCCTTTTGAGGTACGGAACCCTAAAAATGTGAAAGTGTCTGTCTATCCGTCTGTCTGTCTCTGCTACGCTTTAACTGGTCATCTTTATTATTATTAGATATCATCTGCCCTAGGAATCGAGTGCAATAAAATTTATCACACACATTTCCTAAAGAATAATGGATTACCTACACCTATTAAGTATAAGTATACATTTCCGGTACCTATCATAGAGATTAGATATTATTATAATATTAGATGATGCATATGACTTCGTAATGTGTGAATTTCCACGGAAATGATTCAATTTTCCAGGATAAAAAGTAGTATATGTCCTTCCCTGGGACACAACCTATCTATATTCACCTTTCATCAAAATTGGTTGAACAGATGGGCCGTTAAAGCGTTGAAGACAGACAGACAGAATTTCGCATTTATAATATTAGTATGGATTTAACTTTTGAGAGGCTCGTCAAAAGATACATATATAACAATTTATGATCTCTCTGTGTCAATATTATGTAGGTTTGTATATGTTTTTTCCGGATGGACATAAAGTAAACTATCTTTACAAGTTTATATTATGGGGTTCCGAAGTTGGGTATGGTATGAACATACCATGTTATGTTGATTGTTGATACTATGTCAGTCATTTTATATTCATAGTAAATCAATTCCATTCCGCATTTCATAGATTTGGTGACACACCAAACTCCCAACGTATTCAAAAGAACGGATGTCCCAACAATATTTCAATAAACGGTCCTATATTTAGGATCCATATTCCTTCCATCCTTATAGCTAGGTGCCAGACTTGGATAGAACATTATTACATACCTAAGTTATAAACAAGATAGGCTAAGAACTTACGCTGAGATCTATAGAGCGTACTTTGACTTGGCTCAGAGAGTTAAAACGAGATGGACTTATGTTAACATATATCTGTCTCGTTTTAACCATGTCTTAAGTCTAAGCAAAGTCAAAGTCCGCTCTATAGATCTCACACTAAGATCAACGGTTCCCTAGGTTTTTGTTCTTGTTATAATTTATATGGATGCTTTACAATTTTTATGAAACTATTGGACAAATTAGGTTTTTTTATCCACTACAAGTTAGCCCTTGACTGCGATCTCACCTGATGATAAGTGATGATGCAGTCTAAGTTGGTAGCGGGCTGTATATTAAACCCATATCCCTATTCGGTTTCTGCACGGTATCGTACCGGAACGCTAAATCGCTTGGCGGTAGGGTGGTAACTAGCCACGGCCGAAGCCTCCCCACCAGGCCAGACCAGGGAAAATTCAGAAATAAATTCCCAAATTGACCCTGCCGGGAATCGAACCCGAGACCTCCGCGTCCGCACGCGCTAAACACTGCGTCAGGTAGGTCGTCATTAATAAACACGCAGGCCTCTTTCAGAGTGCGCCAATGCAATATTTGCCAGTCACTTTCCGGATGCCCCTGATCACTGTACTTGCTTGCTTGTGAAATTCCCATCAAAATCAGTTCAGCCATTTTGCAGAATAGTGGACAAATAGACAACGCATACCTACTTTCCGCTTGCAAAGTTTACTTATGTAACTTCTGTAGGTACTCAGAGCCTTTAAGATATTGATAACGCTTTTGCAGTTTCATTTATTTTATTCTTTTACTAGCTGATGCCCGCGACTTCGACCGCGTGGATTTAGTTTTTAAAATCCCTCGGGAACTCTTTGATTTTCCGGGATAAAAAGTAGCTTATGTCATTCTCCAGGTCCTCAACTATGCAAATAATCAAGTCAATCCGTTATTCTGTTGCGACGTGATTAAGGGACAAACCAACAAACCAACAAACAAATACACTTTTGCATTTATAATATTAGTATAAGATGGTAAGAAGTAAGATTAGTAGGATTGTGCTTAACCGAATCAACTATTAACATATTTTACACCAAGCCATTAAGAAATAAGTTAAGATTTAGGTACGTATAAGTACTTGAAGTTTATTGATGCTAAAGATAATTGCTAACCGATATGCACATTATAAACATAATGACAAATTTTTTGATACAAAGCAGATGCTCATGTTTACTTTACTATACATCCACAATTTCTTATTTAATGAACTTAAATTCATTTTAATTATAATTTAATTTCATCTAATTAAACTCAATTTTTAAATTGTTATTCCGGAAATTCTTAACCTATATATCTATGCCTGTCTCAACGAACAACGAAAGCTAAATCTGTGCCGAACGTTAAAAAATAGAGCCAAAATATACAATAGTGGTTGGAGACATGAAAAGATAACAGAAAGACAGACACACTTTCGCATTTATAATATTAAAAGATCAAGTCAAGCTATACCTGCGACTTCGTTCGCGATCGTTATTCTTGCGCATACAGTGGCGTTAATAAAATGGGCCTTGCTCTCCACTATAACATTAAAACAGGATTAGAGGTATTCGAGGAATAAAGACGCGTTGGTCAACACGTCCGCTTAACGCTATAACGTTGCGCTGTAGAGTCGTCACTTTTAGTTGGGTGCCATTGTATAATTTTGGTGGACTTAGGTTTCACAGCAGAATTATAGGCACTCCAACTTTTAAATTCAATGTGTGCGATGGAAGCCCGAGGACAGATTCAAAAATTCTGTTGGGTAATTTGTGGTCTCGTCTTGATCTGCAACCCGATGGATGAAGCTGTACTGCACATTGTCCCCATCAACACGCATCAATGCATGGTGTTCTTTATTGCAGCAGCATGATCGTTTCAAGAGGTTAGTATATAGCGCGCTCACAGAATCAAGAATTCTCTCGAACTGTCAAATTCTCTGTTTCACCATACACTAAAATAATTAGTTCCTCAGAAGAAGAAACGGTTCGGAATAATTGAGTCACGACATTTTTTATACACGAAATTAAGTATCACAGGCACATATCACAGGCAAACATATGGCATCGATATATTATTGAAATACCAATGTAAACAGCAAATTATGTGACGGATGTTGACACTTGGTCGCAATTTTTTTATAATTAATTTTGTTTCCTTCAAAGCCACCAAAAATATATTATTAAGTCCTAATCAAGTGAATTGCTGTTATCTGTTGAGGAGTTTTGTCCTCTATCTCTGATAACATTTATCAAATCTTCACCAAAATTGAGCAAAACTTACCTGATGATACATACCTTATAATAAAGAAAGATTTATTCAAATCAGTTTAGATTTGACTAAGTTATTAGTATTAGTAAAAAACCCCTATCCTGGAGGAACCTTATGTTCTATCGGGATAAAAAGTATCCTTTATATTGACCCGGAGTATCAGCTACCGCTATACCAAATTTCATTTAAATCCGTTCAGTAGTTTTCGCGTGATGCGCGGCCATACAGACAGACAGACAGACAGAAAAAAATTAAATAAAAATCTGTTTTGGGCTCAGTATCGATAGTAAAGCATACCCCGATTAAAATATATTAAATGTACAGAAATTTTCCAGTTACAGTTTTATTATAAGTAGGTATAGATTACAGTGCTTCACACACGAGGATATTTCTAAACTTACTTAAATACAAAATTTTTGTTTGCGTCTCTCTGGGAATCGCGCCCTAGCGCCTTTGACCACTCGGCCACGGTTTACTTACCTGTCAGTGCCGAAATTTGAGATATAAACTGCGTCTTTTAATCCGGCTTTTTACGCGACTGTTTATTTATTTTATTAAAAATGTAGGTACCTATTTTTGATGGAAATTTATTATTTTTAGTTTTATATGTAAAACTGATAAACTAATGGACACGAGTGTAACATTGTAAATACTATTGTAATTTAACTCGCGTACGTCCTTTGTCGCGCGTCCACAGCCTTCGTTTGTTGTGTAATAAAAATACATAGGACTTCAAAAAACGGTAAGGACTGAGGAGAAAATGGCTTAGGACATATTTTTTTTAAATCTGTAGGTAATATATTAGACTAGCTGATGCCCGCGACTACTTCCGCGTGGATTGAGATTTTTTGGTTCCCGCGGGAACTCCTTAATTTTCAGGGAACTCCTTAATTAGCCTACGCCCTTCCCCGGGATGTGAACTATCTCTGTACCAAATTTCAACAAAATCGGTTGAGTAGTTAGATCGTGAAAGCGTAGCAGACAGACAGACAGACAGACACACTTTTGCATTTATAATATTAGTATCGGTTCAATGTTTGCAAAATTGCATGCATATATTAATTTAGCCTGTTACTTAATAGTTAAGCCACCTACATACCTAGGTGGCTATAGATACTTCTTTGGCCAACTATTTGCAATCTCGCAAGCAGGGGCGGCCTTAGCCATTGCGAGGCTCTGGGCGGTAGGTATTTGCGAGGCCCTTAAGCTTTGTGGAGTACAGTCTATCTTGTTCGCCACTTTTTTACCTTTCGCAGTTGACAGCACTGGCATATCAGATCAATACACTGGCATATCAGATCAATAAATAGAATAGATAGTGGATTGTCCATGTAGTTAGTCACTAGTTTGGATCTTCCTAGCTCACACGTCACATCCTATTGATAACACGTGGTTCAATAAGTCCCGAGACTAAGTACTAAAACAAGGCTTTTTTTATAAAATTATTTTTTATTCATCAACGTAGTCTCCTCCAAGAGCGATACAGTCCCTTCAACGCTTTTCTAACTTTTCTATCCCATGCGTGTAGAACGATTTGTCTTTGGCTTCAAAATAAGCCTCCGTTGCTGTGATAACTTCACTATTTGAGTCAAATTTCTTATCCTGGAGCATTTTTTTGACATCATCATTCATTCATTGTCACATACCGACGTAAAAAATCATTTTTACGATTCATCAGCGCCAAACATCGCTCTGAATCATCGATACATTGTTCCTTTTGATCAGTTGTAAGCAAACGCGGCACCCACTAGGAAAAAAGCTTTTTCATGGCCAAATGCTTATGTAAAATAGTGAAAACACTACCAGCTGAAATCTTCACTATCTCGGCTATCTCGCGCACTTTTATCTCCCGATCTTCCATTGCGATTTTGAGGACTTGGTTAATATTTTGTTGAGTCACTGCTTCATTTGGACGACCTGAGCGTTCCCCATCTTTTGTGTCCATGCAACCGCGTTTGAAGTCGGCATACCACCGACAAATGGTTGCTTTAGAGGGAGCTGATCCCGCATAACATTTTATAAGCCATTGCTGTGCTTCAACGGTATTTTTCCCATTAAAAAACAATGTTTTATCAACACGCGAAACTCGTTTTTTTTCATTGTATCGAAACTGCAAGTGTAGCGTCACTTAAAGGTCTGCAAAATCAAAATTTTAATGTTCCATTTTTAAAAATGTTACACATATCTTATATGAAGGCCAGTGCTTTTAAAAAATCAAAAGATTTTTTAATATATACGCCATTTCCAAGTTAGTCTCGGGACTTATTGAACGATCTAGTATGTGGGACTTTCTACTTGGACTTTCTACTCTCTCTATAGCGCGAGGGCGCGAGGCCCCTGCAAAACCGAGGCCCCGTGCGGTTGCCATGCTAGCCACCCCCTAAGGCCACCACTGCTCGCAAGTTATATTTCTAGTAAACGGCTACATAATAGAAACGCTAGAGATAATAGAGCTGCACGACATGCGAACAGCAGTCGAGCAGCGACCGCGACGCGGGAACAGGCTCATGAATAAGGGCTCCGAACGGGTTCGAAACCAGTCGGGCACTTTTCCGACATAAAAATTCTATCAAACTAGGTACAAATTGTATACTTAGGTACTTTGTTTTTAGCTAAGTTTATTATTGTTTATTTTAATTTGTGGTGTAAAATAAAAGTGTATTTATTCATTCATTCATTCATACCTACGTGGTATTAATAGTCAAAGATCTCCTTTAAGGCTCGAGACACATTTACCCCTATAACGGCTATTTCGTCATAGTGGCTATACGGTGTCGCTACTCGCTGTATTTCACCTCATCATGATAACAATGCTTGCGTTGTTGGCGACTAAACGCCATCCAGCCCAATTAGCCACAGCATGCATCGAAATATAATTAGTATAGACGGCCGACATTATAGAAGGATAACGCACATTATGTAAAACAATTATATATTTTATGCCTAAGCACAAAATAACCAATATTCAAAGGTGCTAATTATTTACTTGTTAACACCTATTAGTCGTAAGCTGTCAGGTTGTTTGATACGATAATGTTACTAATTACGTTACATAAATTATCATACCTCACTTTATTACCTACTACCTAATATGTTTCTTCTTACCCCAACTTTTTCTCTTCATATTGTACGCACTGTGATCTCAACCCTGTCTGTCTCCACTACCAAAGGATAACTGAAAGAGAATAACCTCTAGGTATTAAGTTCGCCTTTGTACATTGTTTTACTTATGTGCAATAAAGAATTTAAACAAACAAACAAACAAACAACACACGAGTATATTCTGTGACTCCAGTGACAATGCACGATTGTCATTGATCAAAACTTCAAGTTTCATCAAGACGATGATGAAGGCTTTGTTGTTAACTTAAACACACACACACACACAAACACTTAAATTGTATTTAAAGCGGTGTTTCGGCTTTTGATCACAAATCTCAATAATACATAAGTCCAGTGATGTAATACTAGCGAATGCCCGCGACTTCGTATGCGTGGTTTGAGGTTTTTTGGTTGCCGCGGGAACTCCGTAATTTTCCGGGATAAAAAGTAGCGCGCTATTCCTGACTATAATCTATACCTCTGTGCCAAATTTCATCCAGATCCGTTCAAGGCGTGATTGAGTAACAATCACCCACCCATACATCCATCCATCCAAACTTTCGCATTTATAATATTTGTTTGATATTTGATTACTACAGCAGAGACCTCGGTGGTCAGGGCTTGCAATAATATAAAACAATTTATGCGTCATGGCTGAAGGTGAAGCTAGTTCAATGTTATCCTAAACCGAATACATGCAAGTTGCACTATTAGATACTGATGCAAGAATATTTCTGCAAGTTTCATAGCCAATGAAATTCGTATTATGGTTAATTAAATGATGCCCTTTAGGGACTACTTATAAATAAAAACAGTCTCGTTGGTCTAGTGGTAAGCATGTTCGACTGCGGCCGACGAGGTCTCGGGTTCGAGTCCCGGGTCGGGCCATAACAAGTATTGGGTTTTTCTGACAAGAAATTCTCAACTAGCCCGGAGTTAGGAAGTTGGCGGTGTTTCACACCCGTGCCTCGGAGAGCACGTTAATTCGTCGGTCCTGCGCCTGATCTCTCTCCGGTCGTGTCGGATTTTCCGTCCCATCGGGCTTTGAGAGTAAAGGAACAGAGAGTGCACCTGTGTTTGCGCACACACTTGTGCACTACAATATATCTCCTGCGAAGATGGCTAATCTCTCTGGAGATTGGCCGCCGGGGCCGAAATTCGGGAGGACATTATTATAAATAAAAAAGTTGTTAATTATTGATGTGTTGTTGTATTTTTTTTGCCAAAGAACAAAAACTGAGCACCTACGTAATGATGGCATTGATCTATTGATTCGATAGAATAAAAACACTGATGTTGTTGCAAGCTAAGTACAATAATAATGATTAATCTATATCTATATATTATACTTATAATAAAACTGAACTGGAAAATTTCTGTACATTTAATATATTCTGAAAATTTTAATCGGGGTATGCTTTACTATCGATACTGAGCCCAAAACAGATTTTTATTTAATTTTTGTCTTTCTGTGTGTCTGTCTGTCTGAATGCCCGCGCATCACGCGAAAACTAATGAACGGATTTAAATGAAATTTGGTATAGCGGTAGCTGATACTCCGGGTCAATATATAGGATCGTTTTTATCCCGATAGAAAATAAGGTCCCTCCAGGATAGGGGATTTTTGTTGATTTTACTCCATAACTCAGTCAAATTTGAACTGATTTGAATAAATCTTTCTTTATTAGAAGGTATGTATCATCAGGTAAGTTTTGCCCAATTTTGGTGAAGATTTGATAAATATTATCAGAGAAAGAAGTCAAAACTCCTCAACAGATAACAGCAATTCACTTGATTAGGACTTAATGTTATTCTTTTTGTGGCGTTTGAAGGAAACATAATTTAATATAAAAAATTCTTTTTAAACAACCGACTTCAAACTCCCGCGCCAACTTTAGAACAAGCATACACCATACAAAGTACTTATTTTATTGTTGATATTTTAAAAACCGCTCGACCGATTTCGATAAAATTTATATGGGGCCACATGGGAAGTATGCCCTTTCAAATAAAAAAAGAATCATCCAAATCGGTCTACCCAGTCAAAAGTTCTGAGGTAACAAACATAAAAAAAAAAAAAAAAAAAAAATACAGTCGAATTGAGAACCTCCTCCTTTTTTTGAAGTCGGTTGAAAATTAATTAAGTATAATAAAAAATTGCGACTAAGAGAAAATCTGTCAACAGCTGTCAGCATAATTTACTGTTTACATCGGTATTTCCATAATATTTCGATGCCATATTATGTTTGCCTGTGACATGTGGACTTAATTTCGTGTATTAAAGCTGTTTAAGTAGCTTGAAAGGGCAGTTAGATAACGAACTTTGCTACAGAAGTGTTATCTGCAACAGTATCTTCTGGAACGGAATCCTCAGTAAAGAAGCTCGAAGACAAATGCAGTAACCAAGAGCTCGAGGTAGTTTATCCAACCGCATAATATGACTGTGGCTATAAATGCGAAAGATTGGATGGATGATCATGGATGGATGTTTGTTACTCAATCACACCAGAACGGCTGAACAGATCTGGATGAAATTTGGCACAGAGATAGGTTATAGTCTGGAATAACACAATTACTTACTTTTATTGTTACTTTTAAACCGAAAAATTAAAGAGTTCCCACAGGAACCAAAAAACTTTAATCCACGCGGACGAAGTCGCATCAGCTAGTTTATAAATAAAATAATGTAAGTAGCTGTACCTTATAATTTTTACGTAATTACTGTCTGTTCAAGAACAGCGGATATTTTGAGGTCTTAAAAATTTACATAAGGTCTAAATAATTTAGATTAATTAATTCTATTATTTATAGTAGGTAGTCATGTTTTGTTTTACTATGGAAATATATGTATCTTTTTTATTTAAACAAAATTCACAATCATGTCCGATGATTTGTTTACATTTTTTTTATATTACTCAAAGCTTGATACATTTATTTTAAGTATATTAATGTTTTTTTAATTGAAAATAATACAATAGAACCTAATGCTAGCTAGCCTAACCTAATATGTAAATCATGCCCGCGTGGAATGGTGGCAAGAATGCTGGCTACATCTCCACGCAGGACAGCCAGGCTGATCCTTTGCGATGATAATATGTTCACAATCATGTCCGATGATAATATGTTCTGCTTTGTGTAGAAACCACTTTATCCACTCCACTATATCCACTTTTGTCTGGTCCGAGGCTTGTAGAAACCGATTATGCAGCCATTGCCATAACTACTCCTAACAGGTTAGCCCGCTATCATCTTAGACTGCTTCATCACTTACCACCAGATGAGACAGCAATTCACGTCCTCGTATACCTATTTAGAAAGGGTCCTTTTAAAATCACTTCAGAAGTCCTTGGTTTCGCCTCGTTCTTCCAATATACCTAACTCAAGCGTGAATTGTGAATTGTTTTATTTCACTATTTCATGATTCCCGAGACTTCTTCCAGGTGGATTAAGATTTTTTGACTCCCGCGGGAATTCTTTAATTTTCCGGGATAACAAGTAGCCATGTTCTTCCCCGGGATACAATCTACCCCTGTACCAAATTTCACCAAAATCGGTAGAGCAGATATTGGGCCGTGAAAGCGTAGCAGACGGACAGTATGTAATGTACTAATGTCCATTATGGCAATGGAATTAATGTACTATTATAAATTAGCATATGTTATTGCTTAAATTAAGTAATAAATCAGAAGTAAATTTTGTTATAACAGGAGCAGCTGTTATTTATGACATGACATTGTGTTGAGTGTGAAAAGTATAAAAAAGTTGAAGTAATATTTGATGACTTTGATAGAATATTAAAGTTACTAATTAACGCACGAAATCAACCTATCACGGCTAGTTACACCTACGCCCATTGAGCTATAGTAGTATAGAACATAGAGACCTCATCCGTCACCCCTTGACGGATGAGGTCTCTGTGTTCCGCGGCGATATAAAGCGTTCCCAAACTGCAAACAACACAGTATTTTAAATCTTTTTTGTGCTGTAAGCTTGGAATTATCCTTCTATGGTATTATAGTCTAGATTGTAGTGGGTACTTAGTATTTTAGAAGTGTAGTTTTTTTTTTAATTGTCAGCAAAGTGACAGCGGGCTTAGCGCCGAGGATTATCTACAGAAAATAACACGACTGCAGGTCTTTTCTCAGTGGATATGAAATTTGGGTGTGCACTACGGAAAGGATACTGATTTATGGTGTCCATAAAATCCATTACGGAGTCTATCATCCAGATTCAGTGCTTAATAATGGATTTTAACGAATTAAATAGGAGTTTACCGTTATTTATTGTGTTGGACACTTTATCATAGAACTTGAATAGTTAGGCTGTTAACCAGTCAGATTGATTGAAAAATTTAGCGGCACATCGTCACCTCTAGTATTTAACACCTTTAAGACTAGGCCAATATTTATTTTTGGAGTTGTATACAATACAAGGAATCGTGATTGTTAGGAACTGATTATTATCTTAATAACAAACTAATATAATTTGAATAATGCATCCTCGAAATTGTTGCTATTAATTAAAACCTTATTATTCAAATTAATCGGCGAAGGTTACTTGCTTGGTGCGAAGTCAAGGTAGGTTAAGTTAGTTTAATTATTTGTCTTTTGTATTATGTCCTCATCAGTATTATTAAATATCAAATAAATATTATAAATGCGAAAGTTTGGATGGGTGAACGGATCTGGATGAAATTTGGCACAGAGATAGATTAGTCTGGAATAACACATAGGATACTAATTGTTATCCCGGAAAACTAAGAAGTTCCCGCGGGAACCAAAAAAACCTCAATCCACGCGGACGTAGTCGCGGGCATCAGCTAGTTTATGTATTAAATGCTAAACGTTGCCCGCGAATTGATCCGCGTTTTTAAAATCTCATGGGATTTTCGTAAAATGTAGCAGACTGACAGACATACTTTAGCATTAATTGTAGGTACTAGTGTTGATTAACTTGACTTGTGTGTCAAAAGCTTAAGGTTGGAGCAATATGTATTGTAATCTGTTTTAGCTGTCAAATAAATAAATAAACAAACAAACAAATAAATAAATAAATAAATAAATAAATAAATAAGTAAATAAATAAATATATTAATAAATAAATAAATAAATAAATAAATAAATGAATGAATAAATAAATAAATTATAGAGTGGAGGCCAATAAGCGCGGTGTGGGACGAACTTTTGACGACCTTTGATTTGACGGGCTTACTGACGCAGTGATAAGAGCTGTTGTCTTTTAAGTGGGGATACCGGGTTCGGTCCCCGGCAGGTTCAATTTGGGAATTTATGATGTTTGAATTTTCTCTGGTCTGGCCTGGTCGCTGGCACCCTACCGGCAAAGACGTGCTGCCAAGCGATTTAGCGTTCCGGTACGATGCCGGTATCGGAAGCCAGCGACACGCGGAACTCTACTTATTATGCAGAAGGGATGTTAGTAAGGAACTACGAGTACATAGGCCTAAGATCCTTACTTTACCTAATAATATTCTCATGCAAATTATGTTATTCGACCGTTGTAGAAACCAGAACTACTACTTAAGACGAATTAATTTAGGTATTATAATGTATGATCACGTTATTAATAGACAAATGACCCAAATTTATAAAATATAACTTACCTACCTATACCCTTAATTACCTTACATACACATTAGGTAGGTACTTTGCTCTTATATAAAAAACTACTTTTAAAATATGCATATTATTTCCATACCAACTGCAACTGCCCCTGTCACCTACATTGTCGCAGCATATCCTGACTAGACGTCTTCGACCGACACATACAAAATAGTAAGAGCCAACGACCTCAATTTAATTTACATAGACCGTAGACGGGCCCTGTCAAACAAAGAATGTGAACTTATTTTACTAACGCCATCTAGTCTGAAAAGCGGGACAGCGCTATGGCGGGGACAAGGACAAGCTTATACAGATGAGGAGCATGCCCTAAAAGTCGGACGCCCAACTTTTTAGGGTTCCGTAGCCAAATTTGGCAAAAACGGAACCCTTATAGATTCGTCATGTCTGTCTGTCTGTCTGTCTGTCTGTCTGTCCGTCCGTATGTCACACTCACAGCCACTTTTTTCCGAAACTATAAGAACTATACTGTTGAAACTTGGTAAGTAGATGTATTCTGTAAACCGCATTAAGATTTTCTTACAAAAATAGAAAAAAAACAATAAATTTTGGGGGTTCCCCATACTTAGAACTGAAACTCAAAAATTTTTTTTTCATCTAACCCATAGTTGTGGGGTTATCTATGGATAGGTCTTCAAAAATGATATTGAGGTTTGTAATATCATTTTTTTCTAAACTGAATAGTTTGCGCGAGAGACACTTCCAAAGTGGTAAAATGTGTGTCCCCCCCCCGTAACTTCTAAAATAAGAGAATGATAAAACTAAAAAAAATATATGTTGTACATTACCATGCAAACTTCCACCGAAAATTGGTTTGAACGAGATCTAGTGCGCGAGTCCGACTCGCACTTGGCCGGTTTTTTATATAAAGGCCCATCTAGTACGTATATAATATATCGATGGTATGAGCAGATTCCTTGTTATGTGGTACACTTACTTACTTGGGTATTGTACCCACGTCATTTAAATCATCTATATAGTGATACATTCATTAGGCGAAATTCCGGATGAACGGGTAGGACAGGTTTTTTTGTTGAACTGGTCTGAGAAAATAGCAAATATATATAAATAGTAAATTTCGGACTTTTGCCAGCGTGCGCTCGGTAAATCCTAGGTTTTACCTACTCGTAAAAGACGTAAAAAGTATTTTACAGATATGTAACAGAAGGTCGCGAGACCGAGTGGCTTCGCTCCACGAAGACCGGCGACCTCCATAGTGAAACGAAGGTCCAGGAGGTGCAAATCTGAATGAAGGGGTGACGAAGCGAGTCTTCTGGTGTAGCCCATTTTAAATCTACATTTGCATGGACACCTTACATTAATTTACCTTCTTTTAACTACAATAAGGACATGTCTCTGAGATAAGATATTGAATTCACCAAGTAGGTAAATACTAGTACAAGCCAACGATTATCTCGGACCGGTTGGAGTTTCGGACCATTAAGACTTGGTAAATCTTAGGTTTTCCTGAAAATCCTGGAATTTACCGTGTTCAGTGCGTTACAGTAACACACACAGAACACTAAGAAAAGTCATGGGAATAATATCTTTGATATTTTCATCACATCATCTCGCGGAAAGTACAGTAGGCAAGTACCTACATATATTTAGCACCTTATTGTATACTAAACAAAGTCATCCATTGTATTCTTATGTTCCTATTGTTAAGTAGAAATAGGTACATAGTAGGTTTTCCCCATCACAAAATAATGCAATCGTTCCTAGATTTCCGCATGTTTTGAAACTTACTTATTAGTCACTTCCATGATCTTGCATCTTTTATCTGTTTCATAAACGTGATTTTTTTGCAATAATCCAAAGCCCGTAGTTCCGGTACATCAGTAGCATCAAGCATGAACGTGTACGTCCATGGTCAGTACTTATTGACCCAGCGAAGCGAAGGTCTCTGAGTCTACTTGAATGAATTTGCACTTGTCCGTCCGTCCGTCTGTCAGATTCTTATAACTTCTGAATTACTGAACATAATTATTTCAAATTTAACTATAATATGTAAACCTGTGGCCTCCAGCCGAATATGGCTTAAAAAGTTATAAAAATCTTTGTTTCAGGGGGGCTCTCATAGAAGCGAATGCGAAATTAGTAGATTATTAACCAAGGGGATAAAGCAGTGTCTTCTGTCGCGGGTGACGATTTAAATCGCGAGCGTAACGAAGGACTCGAGGTTTACTCCCGAGCGTAGCGAGGGTGTTCGCTCGTGCGAGGATTTAAGACAAGTCCTGAGTGTAGCGAGCGATTTAAGTTCACCCAAGACTACGACAGCTTTATCACCGAGGAAAATACTCTACTTTTCGTACCATTTGCGAAAAAAATAACACAATAATAATATGAGATAAGCATTTATTAAAAATAATGACAATTAAAAGTAAAAGTTAACATTCGAAACATTGGTCCAATTATTGATAGAGAGAGTTACATTTTTGTTTGGTAAGTACATTTATTGTTGATGAGTTGATTTGAGTATTTCTCTGTTCTTGCGTCTGAGGAACTGTTTAGAACATTAACTTATTTATAAAAATAAATTAAAATAAACTTAACGTTTATATTGTATTTGAAGAAAACAAAAACGCGGCAAATTCCTCGACTAATATTTTTTTGTCGGAAAAGCAAAGGCATCAAGATCATACGGCCTCGTCGGTTTTCGTAATTTTATTTAATAATCATAACTGCATAATAAATGCGTAAATTCCTTTTTCAAAAAGATGTTTAATGATTTATATACAAACTCAATGGTGTAAACAAAGATATTGTAGTTCAGGTCACGTTCAGGTATAAATTTCGGTAAGTATTCCAAATTTAAATCACATTCTCCCCCTGGAGGATGAATGAAATTCAGTACAATTTTCTTTCCCTGTTTTTAACAGATTAACAATGACTATTGTTATGTTCCCTTTTTGTGACATAGAATGTCACTTTTTTGAGCAAGTGGTACGAAAAAAATATTTTTTATAGCGTTACATAGGGTTGCGGTAGGTATATCATTTTAAAGATAATTAGGAATAGAGACCAAAAATTTTTTTTTAAATTTTTCCCCTAAAGTTGACGAAATGGGGGGCTTTTAAAGTGGAGATTTTCTAACGTCCAAAGTTAATCTCTCAATTTTCAAGTTTTTTTGAAACTCAATTTTCTGAAAGGCTGAGCCTAAAACTTGATCAATTATTTGAAATATATCCTGTACTTGAACAACAAATACTAAAATTAGATAAATTTATAAGGAAACGAAATTATTTAATTTTTAATGAGCTTCAGTATTTTTAGCAGAACTTCACAATGATGTCAATAGATGGCGCTCTATAAAAGTTTATTCGTTTGTGCTTACAAATAATTGGCGTATAGCACCATCTTACGTGGAAAAAAAAATAGTCTCCTGATAGTACTGATGTCTATAAACGTAAAGATGAGCGTGCACCTAGACGTACCGCGAGGTCTCAGTTCGGGGCGAACCACTAGTACCTACTATTGTAAGATCTGTCTGAATAAGTCTGATAAGATGGTTTGCATGTGAAGTTGAACTGTAAAATTAAATTGCACAGGTTTAAAATCTAAATACAGATCAACTCCGATTCTTAATACCACTTAATATAACCCAAGACGCTGGTACATCTAAGCACGTGCCTCCCCTCAGATTAACAGTCCACCACGTTGGTCAAGTGCGGAAGACTTCACACACCTGGGAACATTACGGAGAACTATCGGTTTATTCCACTTTTCCCCATTGAAGATCACCGTCAATGGATTTGTGGAAAAAAAGTTCACCACACGTGCACAACACGTGCCGCCAAGCATTATGCTAGCTTTAGATTTACCTTTCCGGTACGATGCAGTATAGAAACCGTTTAGAGGTAAGTATAGGTTCAATAGAACTGCCATACCTCCTAGCAGGTTAGCCCGCTACCATTGTTAGACTGCATCATCGAAATTACCACCAGCCGACATCGCATTCAAGGGTACTTAGTAGGTACTCACTTAGTATCGCACTTGTAGTGGATAAAAAAAACTTGGCAACTTCTCACCACCAAAAAAAGCCATAAGTGCAATTGTTTAGTGCCTGGCTGCAACATGACGTGAATTAGCAAGGGCTAATTCACGTCATGTTGCACAGGGCACAGGCCTCCACTCTTATAGGAGAGAGGGAATTAGAGCTTAGCCACCACGCTGCTCCAATGCGGGTTGGCGGGCTCTAACGACTATTATAATAACCGGAACCGACGGCTTAAAGTGCTCTCCGAAGCTCGGGAGTGAAACACCACCTTCCTAACTCCGGGCTAGTACCAAAGTACCTAGCTAGTATACCAGCCTAGTATTACCTATTCCGTGCTAGTACTGAGAATTTCTAGTCAAAAAAACCCAGAGACTCGAACCCGGGACCTCGTCGGCCGCAGTCAAACACGCTAACTAGACCAACGCACTAGACCAATGAGGCAGTATTTATTATGTTCGTTTTCACTCAAATCGGACTAAGGTGTGTCAGCTCAGTATGTCCATCACTGGAATTACGCAGTCCACCTGCAACTGCGCGTGAGGACATTACCATTCCGATCGCGTGCCCTTTGATACGCAAGTAGGTACGTGATCCACGATGGATTATGCTTTCTCACGGTTAAACGACGTCAGTTATGCCCGCTACGTGGATGGATAGCCGCTTCGAGGAAAAAGATTACCTGCAAGTCACGGTAAAATACCTACCAACGAACAACGTTCACTATACTTATGCAGGATATGAGATTTCGGCTCTGGATTTAAGGATATTATAGGCAAGAGAATCGGTTTCGGTATAAGATACGGATATGAAAGTATGTTGCGACCTGTCCAGTGTGACCCACCGGTTTCACCCACCAATGGGTGTAGGGGAACTTCCTGTTTACCAGTGCATCCACTGCATTATGTTTGGAAATAGCAATTATAAACTTACGTTGTTGGGCGTCTTCGCCGGCCAAGACGAGGACCCCGATATCTTAAGTCACCTGGACGTGGTCTTAATTCTAGGGCTTTCGAATACCGTTTTTTTTCAATACCGGTATTAATACCGGAAAGATTTTTTTCAAAACCGGGATCCCAGTATTGATAAAAAATTAAAATTAGATTGTTTTTAACTTAAAAATAGTCTTTTCTGAAGGAAACTGCACCATAAAACACAATTTTTCATAAAAAATATTCTTTCACCATATTAACTCCAAAAGAGCCATTTTCTACTTAAATTTAATTAAGAAATGCCATTTTTTTACTCGTAAAAATTCATAGTTTAGTCAAAATACAAATTAATTAAAAATTCAATACGTATATTTATTATAAGAAAATGAATCGTAATAAAAAATTGCATTGGATTTTTATCCAACAGATTTCTAAACGTTCGTGAGTCAATGAAATAGAAATGCCAAGCCACAGGTTTCTAAATTCAAACACTAATTTTTCCCTCTGAGTGATCAAAAATGTATTTTCTTCACTGGTTTTAAGCAATAAAGGTGCTCTTATTGAGCTAATGTGCTTAAGATACAAGTTTTAAACTTAGCCGAATAAAAACAGTGGCATGTACCAAGAAATATACATGCAATAGTCACTGTTTCGTTTATAGTGTCACCAATACCGGTATCCCGGTATTAGACATTTCAATACCGGTATTGAAAACGGACGAAAAAAGTCCGGGATCCCGGTATTGGCTAATACCGAGATTCCGGACTTTTTCCGGATGGAATCCCAGTATTGGAAGCCCTAGTCTTAATCCACGGCCTCGAGGGCGTGTGGACTAATCTAGTCCAACCGACCGGACCTCCCATTCGTCCCAACGTCTGTCATCGAGCCCCAGGGCTCTTATCTCGGCGACGCCTGGCGCTCGCCCAAACCTCGGTGACGCTGTAGCGGCCAGTAGGGCCTATGCAGCACACTCAATCCGAAAAAAAAATACGTTGTTATTTCGATCTCAGACATTTTAAGGAAATTAATTGCACAAGGACAATTATAATCCATCTAAACAAAACAATTATATAAGCGGCGGCATGGACGCATGGTACCTACCGGTAAAAACCTGTCCCCTCTTAAACTGTTCATATTGAACTCATCTATGTACGGGATTATTCGATACATTCATTATTTTTTAATACGGGATTCCGGTTTTGGTGGATTGTATTTTGTTTATGGACCGTTAGTTTCATGCCCGTTATTCAAACTTCTCTTCCGTGATTCAAGGTCATTTATGGACCTCGTAAGCTCATGCTAATTATTGTGGGAGAGGTAAGGTCTGGCCCCACTACAGATGCGCGGGGCGGTGCGGGACGTAGCGGCGAGTATTCTTTGTATGAGGTTGTATGGAGCTATGCCTACTTAAGCGACGCGGCACGGAGATGCACTGCGTGATATGGCCAAGTACAAACTCATACAATACTAATAATATTTGCCGCTACGTGCCGCGTCGCTCCATGCATCTCAAGTGGGGCTAGACCTGTAGTTATTCCCTAAAAACTACAATAGGCTTATTGAGTTAACTCGATAACTAGGTATACCTTTGATTAAATAATTATTACCTACTGGTCAGGTGCGTATCGGAAAACGCATGGTAGTAGGGAGTACCTACCCTACCAGTTACCACCACTGCGCGCGCGCCGGCCCATTAAAAGGATTTTTAAAGTATGCAACAACTACATAGTGTGTAGTCATAGATTAAGGATTCTAAATCTATGTGTGTAGACACAAAAATATTTTTGTCATTTACAGTGGTTTTGGAAGTTGGATTTTTTGGAAAGAATTTAACAATACAAAACTCTTTACTCAAGAAACAATACGCGTTTATGTCGCAGGGTTTTTGAACTTTATCTTGTTTATTTTTGTTGGAATGTGATGGTAGTAAAGTCAAAACTTCCGCCAAGGCAAATAACCTAGTCGTCACATGAACGTAATGAGTATTATACCTACTCTTTTCCTTTGTTACAGATCTTGTCCAGATATAAAGAAGCTCTATCTTCTTACAAGACCAAAGAAGAATAAAGAAATCATAAAAAGGCTACAGGAACAATTCGATGACCAGGTTTGTCAAGTTCCAAAAAAATAAGAGTTGTAGATGTAATATAATTAATTTGAGCTGTTAATTAATTATTATTCGAGGAAAATTACATTTTAATCACAGAATTATAGGGTTAAAATTTTAAAGTTTTTGAATAATATAGATTTTTAAACTTATTTGGGTACAATTTGACTTTATTCAAAGTTATCCTTTTTGGACATTTCTTGTCTTTCCCGTGGACCTACTTACATAAGTTATCTTCACATAATGTACTATGCAGTTTTTTTTTTAACTCAGGTCGGTTTTTCCAGATTAATCTTAAAAATCAGCTGAACAAAGCCATACTAATATTATAAATGCGAAAGTGTGTCTGTTTGTCTGCTACCACCTAACGGCCACCTTTTTAACCGATTTTGATGAAATTTGGTACAAAGATATTTTATAAGAGATAGCTGCACTTTTGGTTACTATCCCTAGAAAGGCTGATTCAAAGAAATAGGTTGTATCACGGGGAAGAGTATAGGAGTTCCCATGGGAATGTACAATAATTTAATATAAAAAATTCTTTTTAAACAACCGACTTCAAACTCCCGCGCCAACTTTACAACAAAAAGCACACGCCATACAAAGTACTTATTTTATTGTTGATATTTTAAAAACCGCTCGACCGATTTCGATACAATTTATATGGGACCACTTGGAAAGTATGCCCTTTCAAATAAAAAAAGAATCATCCAAATCGGTCCCCACCCAGTCAAAAGTTCTGAGGTAACAAACATTAAAAAAAAAAAGCAGTCGAATTGAGAACCTCCTCCTTTTTTTGAAGTCGGTTAAAAATTTTAACTCATGCGGATACATTCGCGAGCATTATCTAGTTTATAACTAAGTAAGTTAAGTTATTATGTAGGTGATTATCTCTGCAAAATAGCCAGAATGGCCTCCGTTCACGCCCGGAAAAACAGAGAAATAAATATTTTCAAAGTTTGTGCTTTTGTTTCGGAGAGACCAGGCAACCTTTGTTTCGGCATATAAAGGATTTATCCATGAGGATAAAGCTATGGGAAATGGAAGTTTTTATTAAGTACTTATTTTATTTTTGTCGTGATCGTGTGTTCGACTGGCAACATTTATTTATTATTTATAGAATGGCAATACTGATTTCATGTTGGTATTGCACTATTAATGAATTCAGAGTTGGTAGAGGGTAGGCGAAAAAGACATTGTGTATAAATACGGGCGTCATTCTGTAAACAGGAAGTTGAGTATCGCTCGCCATCAGAGGTGCACGCCTGTGCTGTGTACATTCTTATATATCATAATATATACAGTGTTATACTCTTGTGTATAGAGTGAGTTGAGACGTGGTGTTGGAAAGTAAAGTGTGTGCGAGATGATAGCTGAAATGCCAGTAAGTCCTTTGTTGTATCGTTCCAATTTATTATTTATTTATTATTTAATCTCTGATGCATTTTAAGAGTAATCTTTAACACATGTGTTAGTGTGCTATTTCAGGATTTCTATAAGGTACATTGTGGGTAGCGAAGTTGTTCGCTACTACCCAAAAATATGCCCGTTCTATGCCCACGTGTAGTTTTATGAACTTCCAAATAAAGATCCGTAGTTAGTCAATCGGTCTTAGGTTGTATCTAGTCATGGAATATATAGACCTTTACGGGAATTCGTGACAACTTCAGAAGTGAAAATGAACCCAAGAAAACAATATTTTTTTAACACGAGAAAAATATTGTTCACTAAGTAGTTATATTGTGACACAATTCTCTGTGTCGTACCTTCAAAACTTTTAAACAAAGAGTATTCCGTTTACTAAGTTCAAAAGAGATTGACTACTTTAATCAAAGTTAGCATGTACTTGAGATCCATTCTTGCTATGCTATAAAGATAACGTGCAGCAAAGAACTTTTGGATATTGCTAAATCTGTTTTGACACCTATTGTGTGGGTACATTGAATAACATTAGTTCTGGGTGAACTCTTAGATTTGCTATTTTGGCTATAATATTATGTTGTATTCCATTTGAGTAGAGGTTAAATCGAGTGTTTGGTAATGATCTCGTGCGATAATAATTGACATTGTATCAAGGCAATTAATATTTGAATTACATTTATATTTCGTATTTAGTTACCCACAAATTGGAAAAGAGTTTGATGTAAACTTTAATATTACGTCATCACGACGTTAAGACTGTGAAGTCTCATCTGAATGAATTGCCAACTCAAACCAGCTTGGCGACTGGCTTCCATCGAGGAGGATGATCCCCGAATTACGATTTTGTAAGCAGTTTACTTTAGTGTCGAAGTAATTCTGATTCTAAGGTATTTAGTTTAGATAAAACACATCGATAGAAATTTCAGTGAATTGAGTTTTGAATATAGTGTCCATAGTATTTATTTATGATAGATGATGTAAAAATGTCATGTCCTGGACATGAGTCCAAGAAATTTTGTGTTATTTAGCTATAATCAACAAATAAAGCGTCAAGCGAGAATTTCGCCAGTATGAGAGTTGACATACTGGAATAAATTTCACTAGCACCGGCCGTCTGAGCAGCCATTTTAGATGATTAAATGCGATACCATACAGCTTGGTTATTACTACTGGTTAACCTGAGGTACTCCTAGAGATATGAAATAGGTAAATAATTATCAGTTCTAATTAACTCAAGTATTTATGAATTATTCTCTGGACCATTACTTTGGATGAACGTTACCTAAAGTTTTATTTAGTGTAAATGTAGTTAAATGATTATTGAATTTAAAAGCAGCCTCGTGCCTTCAGACTAGTGTACTGAATGAGATTGTAGTTTTTTTTACGCACTGTTTAAGTTTCGAATTTTGATTTTACAAGGTTTTTAATTTTTAATTTAGTTTTTAATTTGAAATTTCTATTAACCAGGCATAGATTAGATTACTGGTTATTCACGAAGAGAATTCATGGAGTGAATAATAGTAATAAAAAAAAAAAGAGAAGTGAATATGTCAAATAAGATACCCTCATGTCAATACTAGGATTTATCGAACTCTGATTAGTTTCATGTGTGATTTATAAGAAATACGATAAAAGTATGATTTAGTTTTAAATTCTCGATATAAAAGTATACTTACTGGTATACTTATTTTATGTGATCTAGATAGTTTAGTCTGGTAGTACTAGACTCGATCAAAACAGGTGTCTTAGGAATTTGTAGTGTTTAAAAAGTGATTTTTTTGAGTGGCAGGGCAACTATTTATATTAGTGCCGCGAGTGAACTTAAATTACATTAGTGAAGTACATTGGCCAGACATGTAATTTATGATAAGTTTATTTAAGCACTTGCTTAAAATCATTTGCCCTTTTATTAGTGATTTGTTCGATGGTAGTTGTACCTATGCTGAAAGAATAATAGTGGTTTTACTGACCAAGTCCATTTGCAACTCTTAATATGTGCTATTATCACAGCATATGTATTTTAGTACTGTATTGTATATCAGCTATTGATATCATTATCATTTGTAGTTTAAAAAAAAGGGGAACCTCTTTCTATCGCATTACAGGTTGATTGACATCAGGGGTTCCGCTTTCATGTACGGAAGCCTTAGTGTCTCTTGACAGATTTATCAGTGATTGAGGTTAATATTGAAGGATTTTGGAAGAATACAAGATAGAGACGTTAGAATATCTTAGATTTCAAGTTGAAATTGACGATTTTGCGTAGCTGGTATTGTGGGAGTAAGAATAAAGATATTGAATGATGGTCAGAGAGCTCGTATACGTTTGGAGTAGTCATGAGTGTGTCTACTCACTATTATAGAGTGGCCAAGTGTGTCGATATTTTAAGGTGGCCATGTGAGTCACCATTTTAGAATGACTATGTATGTCATTTGGGCCATGTGAGTCCATAGAATGTAACCAAGTGTGTTACTAGAGTGGAACAAGTGTTTCCATAAGTTGTGACCTAGGTGGCCATGTGAGTCACCATTTTAGAATGACTATGTATGTCATTTGGGCCATGTGAGTCCATAGAATGTAACCAAGTGTGTTACTAGAGTGGAACAAGTGTTTCCATAAGTTGTGACCTAATGAGCCGGTAGGTTGTGAACAAGTGTGTTAATGTTTTTGACAGTATGTTATCTAACTGTTCGTGAAAGATCTAATGTATTTTATTTACTTAATTTTACGTACATATCAAACTAAAGGGATGTACATAATGAAAGCAAGTTTTCTAGTCCAGAATTATTAGCTGCTTTAGTAGATTACTGTACAAGTAACTCGTTCTATCTAGAACTACCATGGCATTTTATTCATTTTTCATAGTTCCTGTGTGCCTTTAAATGTTTTTGATCAGGGGAAGTTCTACATTTTTAAATTTTGAATGATTTTAGATAGATTTCGGTTATTTTAAACGACTAAGATCAATAACTGTACCTAATGGTACAGCCGCAAAAATTGATTGTATTTGTATGGACTTTAAAATGGATTAATTAGTGATCCCGATGTAAGGCGACCGATCCTCGATGTGTTTCGGATGTATATAATCTGAATGCGCCGAAATACGAATGAATTATAGTTATTTCAAAAAAAAAAACTATGATGATCAAACTAACTTGCAAATTGAAATTAGATCGATATTATATGAGTACGCTTCATTTGAAGATATACAACAACATAGTTATTATATGTACACTATTTATAATAACGTACCAGATCGATGTCGATGTGGTTTAGGAAATGATGCATTTAATAGCCTTATTGTCATTGGTTCAACTTATCAGTTGGTCACTCACCCATTCGTTATATTTGAAAGATTTGTGTTTCTGAAATATATGACTCACTTGTAGACTATGCTTAGTAGTTTAAAAAGTTAACAAGCAAGGAATGCATAAAGTAAATTGAAACAAAGGTTCCAAGTTTGTTGTTGTTAATAGATCTTTCACTCGTTTGTTTACACTATTTTATGGCTTTCAACATAATGCGGTCCGATGTTTGGAATGCGTTAAGAATTAAATACGGAAGGATATATACTTCAGCTTGTAACGGTGAAGGTTGTAGTAATTTTGAAATTCTAGATATCGCAAAAATAATAATTCCAAAAATAGTTCAAACGTGTTTCGTCAATACTAATTAGCATTCCAGTGATTCAGTTTGACCAAGTTAGTTCATTAAATGTTAAATTGAATTTAATAAAAGATTTAAATTTTTGGAACATTTACTAATCACAAAGAAAGATAAATAAATAAATATAAGGGCTGAACATTTGAGGCTCGAAGTTAAGTAGCTTGCTAGAAACTACAGTCACGTCACGAGAAGCCCAATAAAGTAATAAAATTGTAAAAATGCGCCATTCTCGAAGTCACATTGGGTTTTCTTTCTATATATTTATCTGAGTGATTTGAAATAATGAACTGGATGATAAAATTTAACAGACTATTATTTGAATTGAAAATGAAATCGCGCAATTAATTATCTTTTGCCGTCCAAAATCTCGAGAGTATAATATGATGTAAAAATTATATTTTCTAGAGAGTGACTAGTGCGTGCTTGCTTACTCTAATTTTATCTCCATATTGTTTTTCTCAAATTTATTGAATAATGTCGTGTGATGCACGGGCGTTGTGGATCCGCAAGCTCGTGACGAAGGTATACCCTCACCTAGCGGCTCCGGCCTACAACCGTCAGTTAATTTGTAAATACTTACTTTAATTATTAAAAGACGCAGAAAAGTAAAGCAAAAAGTATTAAAAAGCAGAATGAATAAAACACTCAGTATATATACTATATTATGTTACTGACGTAATGTATTATAACTTGATGTAACGTTTTTATTTATAATTGGTTTGATTTTTGTTCATATGTTGAGGTAATGATTCTGAAAAAAAAAGACAAAAGAGGTTTTGAGTATTAAATTCAAATTTTTGAATTTCTGGGTTTTCATCTAGTTTTTTATTATTATTTAGTTTTGTATCAAGCTTTGGATTTACAGCAAAATTTGAATTTTGTATTTTAATTTGAAATTGCTATTGAGTAAAGTTAATTTAAAATAATAATATGATAGCGATTTAGTATTGTACAATAATTGCAAGCCGATTCTACTTCAATTCATACAAAAGTTTTGCATTTCAAAGAAGCCTTTGATGAAGAGTTAGATTTAGTTTTGGACTAAGGTTTAGTTTTGGACTTTTTGTTTGGTTTTCAATGATGATTGTAGTCAAAGTTCAGGTATTTGACCCAGTTCAAAGCATTGGGTAAGATTCTAAGTATTTCACAAGTTAAAGATTGTCTTGGACAACATAACCTGAACTGATTCGGTTGAATTTTGTGGTGCTGTCTCTTTTTGATGGGTTTATTCAGAGGTTAACACGGAAAGGAAAGGTTAGGAAAAGAAGGGAATAAACTAAAACAACTTGTGTTTTGAGGCGTGTTTAATAGAATTGAACTCTATTTGTTAAAATTTTTGAATAAGCTACGAAAAATTTCATTTCATTTATTAAAAACGTTGACTGTTACATAGTTAAAGATTTTAAAATAGTAATAATTTAACATAGTGGGAACAGTCTACCGCCAACAGGTATACGATGTCAGGAATTTAGAGCAGATAATTTAACATAGACTTAATTTGAGTCAAACGATTAGTAAAGATTAGTTAATGGTACAGCAGATCCAACTGAATTGAAGAATTGATAGATTAGTAATCCTGATTAATGTTTGCATTGGATGCGGTTGTAGATTTTATTGTGAACTCTGGGGTAGTGTGTGATACTTATTTCTTGTCAAGTCCTAAAATTTTAATAAAATCAGCTTTCCTTTACGTTCTGATAAATTTTTCGATTTCAATAAAGTTTTAAAAAAAAAAAAGCAGGCATGACACGTCATGTATGACACATGATAGGTGGAGCTCAGGATGATGGACCTGTTGGTCTATTACAGATTGTAATCAGGGTTTAGATATTTACTTAGCTTTAGATTCAGCGTCAGATGCTTGTAAGGTATAAATAACTGAAACGGTATAAGAAATAAAATAAATATTGGGTATTTTATTAAATTGGAATTCAGTTTTAGACTTTTGCTTACGGTATATGTAACATACTGTTTAGATTATGTTTTAGACTGTAACTGTTCCAGACTTTGATTAAGTTTCAGATTAGATTTTTATTCAGCTTTAGATAATTAATCCTTTATTTGCCTAACTTTATTCTATATGAGTTTTAGATTTAAATTGCGATATTTTTATTTCTGTTGTGAAATTTGGACTCAGCGATATCAATCAGTTTAATTGCACTTCACACACACTTCACAAATCTCAAGATCAAAAGCTCGATAGTTTTGGATTTCAGATCGGTTTGAGGTTTTAAGTTTGATATTACTAAATTAAAAAAATGTAGGTTTCCTTTTTGTTATCCTTTTTAATTCTCCCGAATGTCGTGATTTACTAAAACTAAATGTCATCGTGCAAGTATGAATGGATGAAGATGTTTTGTTGTACACTACAGATTGTTGCAAGGAGTGAAGCGAACTAAGCTTAGCAAAGCAAATGTTTGGTGGTTGTGCACCGGGAGGTTGCACAATGTCGGATGGCCGAATGTCGTGATCGTGTGTTCGACTGGCAACATTTATTTATTATTTATAGAATGGCAATACTGATTTCATGTTGGTATTGCACTATTAATGAATTCAGAGTTGGTAGAGGGTAGGCGAAAAAGACATTGTGTATAAATACGGGCGTCATTCTGTAAACAGGAAGTTGAGTATCGCTCGCCATCAGAGGTGCACGCCTGTGCTGTGTACATTCTTATATATCATAATATATACAGTGTTATACTCTTGTGTATAGAGTGAGTTGAGACGTGGTGTTGGAAAGTAAAGTGTGTGCGAGATGATAGCTGAAATGCCAGTAAGTCCTTTGTTGTATCGTTCCAATTTATTATTTATTTATTATTTAATCTCTGATGCATTTTAAGAGTAATCTTTAACACATGTGTTAGTGTGCTATTTCAGGATTTCTATAAGGTACATTGTGGGTAGCGAAGTTGTTCGCTACTACCCAAAAATATGCCCGTTCTATGCCCACGTGTAGTTTTATGAACTTCCAAATAAAGATCCGTAGTTAGTCAATCGGTCTTAGGTTGTATCTAGTCATGGAATATATAGACCTTTACGGGAATTCGTGACATTTTTTATTTTTAAATCTTTATTGCACGCAACAGAACGGAAATAAAAAAGACATTAAAACTACGAACTAGAACTAAACCACTTACTTAATTTTTTTTATTACTTCATATAACTGTGCTATTTTGTACTTAATGAGATATTTTTTCAAGATCACGACGTTTTTCCGCCCATACCGTAGTAAATGTTATAATATAGTAAGGAGAAGGGGCGAATTTATTCACGAAGTTAGACGAGGGCGGCTAACAATGCACGGTATAAGTACTCGTACCAACCTAACCTTTGTATGAAATGAATAGGAGCTGAGTTAATAAAGAAGAAGCCAAAAATTCCATTAACAGTTGCTGTTATGAACTTAAATAGTCAAATTAACATAGGGCACACCTGATAAATAATACGAGGCTCTTTGAAGATGTTCACAGAATATTAAGTCACAGCTTTTAGAATTTAAATATTATAATATAGGTAGATGTACAAAATATATGATAATAATATGTTTCGAAACCTACCTAGTGATGGTCAAACAATTTTTAATTATTCAAAAATACTATACTTATTATTACTATACTATTTTTATTGTTTATGTATTATTAATACCAGCTACGATCGAGTGAAGCGGAGGCCTTGGGCGAATTTGCATTTGTCCATCTGTCCGTCCGTCGCGTCGGTCGTCCTGAGCGTTGTTACTTCCGTGTTGATAAACATAATTTAAGTAATACTAGCAGATGCCCGCGACTTCGTCCTGGTTGTTGAGGTTTTTTGGTTCCCGCGAGAACTCTTTGATTTTCCGGAATAAAAAGTGGCCTATGTGTTATTCTCTGTGTCTATTTCATCCTAATCCGTTCAGCCGTTCTGTTGTTCATGAGTAACAACATAATATTAATAGTATAGATTATTTGTTAAGTAAATCGAAGGTCCAAAGCCGAAAATTACATAAAAACTATTAAAAAATCCTTATTTTAGGGGGGAGCTCATAGAAGCATACCGGAACACAACACCGGTTTTTCCTGTCTGTATGTCACAACTATATCTTTTTAATATAAGTTATTAGGTATGTTACGTTTAAAACTGATAGAAATCTTTATTTCTGTCCACAGCTCTACGACAAATTAAGGAAGGTCCAACCAGACTTCACGGAAAAAATTGCTATAATTGAAGGAGATGTAGGACAGAAGGGCTTGGGCATCAGCGAAGAAGACAGAGCGACGATATCAAAAGAGGTTATTGTGATATGATGGTGCTATTATAGCCTAGTGGTTAAAACTTCGGCCTCCTAGTAGTGGCGGGGCACGGGTTCGATCCCCGAACATGCGCCTCCAGCTATTGCAAAGTATGTAGGGCGTTTTAAGAAATTAAATATCACTTGCTAGGTATAAAGGTGAAGGAAAGCGTCGTGAGAATGCCTGAGAGTTCTCCATAATGTGTAAAGGTGTGTGAAGTGTGAAGTCTGCCAATCCACACTTGTCCAGCGTGGTGGATTGTGGCCTAACCTTTCTCATTCTGAGAGGAGAGCTGATTAGTGTGCCGGTGATGGATTGAAATGATTTGCTAGTTAATCCTTGACTGTGAGTGCACCTACACCAGGGGGCAGACGAAGGGGTCAAATCTCTTATTCAACTCCTAATCGGCCTCGTACAGGGCATCGTAATGCACAACATTGCGGCACGGCTATCCGTTGCTCTACGAGAGCGATAAGGCGACGCAACGCGACGCGATATGACTCCATAGAAAATGACTAAAATTATCTACGCATCAACGTTGGCCACGTGAATGGTCAGCTACTGTGGCTAATTCTGTTTTACACAATCTCAAAAGTAAACTAAAATGACAGCTTTAAGTTTAGTGCTGTCCCTTTCTACAGGGAGTAGAAAGGGATCTGATAGGGATGGTATCTGATAGGGATAGCATAAATAGAGCTGTCATTTTAGTTTCGTTTAGAGATGGTGCACAACAGAATTGGCCTCATTGTTTGATATTCTCGCGTCGCGTTGTATGGTGTCGCGCTGTCGCGTTTGGCTAATTTTTTTTAAATTTTAATTTATGGTTTGCAGGTGGAGTTCATCTTCCACGGTGCAGCCACGGTGCGTTTCGACGAAGCAATAAAAACCGCCGTTGAGATCAACGTACGAGGCACGAGGGACATGCTACACTTGGCTCACGCTTGCACTAAACTGCGGGCTTATGTGCATATTTCCACTGCGTATAGGTACGTCACACACTTGTCAGGGACATCACAGAATATTGTGTCATTACACCATGTCTGACAGAGACAGAGAGATGCCATAGGGCTAGCAATCTTATCAAACTCGTGGTTCCATTTCCTGTCACAAAAGCTATCGATGCGGAACAGGCTTCGATACCAACGGGGCCTCTGTTCAAAATTTCAGCTATCCTAGATCCACGGGTTTTTGGCTGGGGAAGACGAGTCGTTCAGTGAGTGAGAGGACTGCAATATAATTTTAATATTGTTGACGTTCTAATTTTATTATAATCCTTACTACTTAGCTTGATGCTCGCGACTTCGTCCGCGTGGTAAAAGTTTTTTTTTTGTTTCAACACAAACTCCCTAATTTTCCGGGATAAAAAGCAGCCTATGTTATCTCTCATGTCTTGTGCTCTTCATGCGAAAAATCACGTCGATCCGTTGCTCTGTTGCGGTGTGATTGAAGGACAAGACAAAAAACCAACACACTTTCGTATTTAGTTAATCTATTATTAAATAATATTAGTATGAAGTATGGACTTAGGTACGTAAGGTACTACGTCATATATAAAATATCTGTCATTTGGTAGTGTGGCACCAGTTCTTTTTGTTGTAGGTATTAAGTAGTATTTTTTTTATCCACTATAAGTTACTGCGATCTCACCAGAGATTTCCTGACTCCTAAAATTAATAAAATTATTGTTACAGCAATTGCCCGTTAAAAGAAATTGATGAGAAATTCTACGACGCCCCGCTGGCTGGAGACAAACTAATAGACCTTGTAGAAAATATGGATGAGAAGACACTCACGAGCATCACTCCAGGGTAAGAAGATTTAGTGGGTACTATATACCTACTACATATTTTTCCTTTACTTTTTTTGAAGTGAAAACTTCTTCAGGCGCGTTGAACACTTTTTGATAGGGGGTAAACTTGTGGATTCGCGTCACCGACACCGACACCGTCACCGCGTTGTTACGAAGACCACCACCACTACAGCCCATTAACGTCCCACTGCTGGGCACACGCCTCCACTCTCATATAGGAAAGAGATGTTACGAAGACAAAAGGTCTTAAATATAAATATAGGTACAACATTCGTAATTAAACTTTAATGTCTCAGTTTTAAGGTTTAGGTATACATTTTTAGGGTTCCGTACCCAAAGGGTAAAAACGGGACCCTATTACTAAGACTCCGCTGTCTGTCTGTCTGTCTGTCTGTCTGTCTGTCTCCAGGCTGTATCTCATAGACCGTGATAGCTAGAAAGCTGAAATTTTCACAAATGATGTATTTCCGTTGCCGCTATAACAACAAATACTAAAAATTAAAAAAATATATATATTAAGGGGGGTCCCCATACAATAAACGTGTTTTTTTCGTATTTTTTTGCTCAATATTAAAAACGGTAACAGGTAGACGGTTCAAATTTTCACAGAATATTAACTTGTATATTACCTTTCAAAATAAATAATTAAATATCAATAAAGTAAATATTAAAGGGGGGCTCCCATACAACAAACGTAATTTTTTGATATTAACAGTAAACCTCTACAAACAAAGTTAGTTTTGCGGTTCATTAACAAAGGTAATTATACCTACTTCTTGAGTACGGAACCCTCGGTGCGCGAGTCCGACTCGCACTTGGCCGTTTTTTTAATTATTTTAAACTTGCTGATGCCCACGACTTCGTCCGCGTGGTTTAAGTTTTTTTATTCCCGCGAGAACTAATTTTCCGGGATAAAAAGTAGCCTATGTCACTCTCCAGGTCCTCAACTATACCCATATCAAAAATTACGCTAATCCGTTGCTCCGTTGCGGCGTGATTGAAGGACAAACCAACAAACAAACACACTTTCGCATTTATAATGACACTAGCTGATGTCCGCGACTTCGTACGCGTGGATTTAGGTTTTTTGGTTCCCGCGGGAACTCTTTCATTTTCCGGGATAAAAAGTAGCCTATGTGTTAGTCCAGACTCTAATCTCTGTGCCAAGTTTCATCCAGATCCGTTCAGCCGTTCTGGCGTGATTGAGTAACAAACATCCATTTGAGGTTATTTTGGTTCCCGCGGGAACTTCTTAATTTTCCGGGATAAAAAGCCTATGTGCTATTCCAGACTATAATCTATCCCTATGACAAATTTCAGCCAGATCCGTTCAGTCGTTAGGGCGTGATTGAGTAACAAACATCCATACATCCATACATCCATCCAGACATCCATCCAAACTTTCGCATTTATAATATTTATTTGATTGATTGATTGATTTGATACAATACTAATGATATTCGTTTTCACTTCTATCGGCAGTCCCTATGACAGCAATTTTTAGGTTAAATACCTTTTCTGACACACTGAAGTCGAATTCCTTGAGCGCGTTTCCACTACTTTCTTCCTTTATTCCTGATTTCCTATAGCGCGTATGGGAAAACTCGCATTGACTATTTTCCTAAATAGAGGTTCTAGACTAAAAGGTTTATAAAACGGAGAATGCGTACGGACTTACCGAAAACAATTTCGACATAATTTTAAATAGATTAAATTATTGTATTTGCTAAATAATAAAGCAATATCCGAAGAGAATAATGTTTTATTTAGGTTGTCTTCCATCTATTTATTGTGACTATTTTACATTTCAGATTGCTAGGCGATTTCCCCAACACATACGCGTATACTAAGTCTGCAGCTGAAGATATAGTCCAGAAATACTCCAAAGGTCTTCCCGTGGCGATGTTTAGGCCATCTATAGGTAAACCCCATTTTTTTGTACACTGCAATATTACAGAGGTGCGATTATGAAAGAACTAGCTGATGCCCGCGACTACGTGCGCGTGGATTGAGGTTTTTTGGTTCCCGCGGGAACTCCTTAGTTTTCCAGGATAAAAGTAGCCTATGTGTTATTCCAGACTATAATCTATCTCTGTGCCAAATTTCATCCAGATTCGTTCAGCCGTTCGGGCGTGATTAACATACATCCATACATCCATCCAAACTTTCGCATTTATAATATTTATTTGATTGATTTGATCGGCAATTGTTACATAATTGGGGGGCAGATCTCGCGCAAAAAAATCTATACGAAGTTTGTTACAGGGCTTCACACACGAGGAAAGTTTTTAAAATTACTTTAAATATATATATCTACATATCAAAAATTGCGGAACCGGCAGGATTTGAACCTGCGTCTCTCTGGGAATCGCGCCCGGAACGCCTTTGACCGCTAGGCCACCGTTCATTTACCCGTCACTGTCAGTGCCGCACGCATTACCTACCCGTCAGTGCTAGATCCTGCCGGTTTCGCAATTTTTGATATGTATTCAAGTAAATCGTTATGAATTTTCGATAAATAGGTACCTACTTAAAAAATATTGTTTTGTTTAAGTGATTGGAACGGCGAGAGAACCCCTTCAAGGATGGATCGACAATGTTTACGGTCCTACTGGGGTAAGTAAACCATAGATCTATAAATCCTAATGCACCCATATTTATGGTCTGCTTTACTTATATGAAATTGATGATTTACTGTTAATTTTATATATCGAACAAGAACACAAACAAATAAATACAAAGATAAATTAAAAACCGGCCAAGTGCGTGTCGAACCACGCGCAGAGTATGAAGTATCGTTCTGTAGTTGCCCGTCACAAAAAGGGGACATTTTATTCGTTGGTCGACAATTACCTGGGTATTTCTTCGAAATTTCATTCTTTGACTGATTCATATGGGCAAAATTTAATTTAACTTTTAGCTCTGTAACACGCGTTCATATAAAAATATGAATACCAAATAACACATATTTGAATGAGGGACTCGTTTTTATAAAGTAGATTTCAAGATATATCAACGTTCAAATATTTTGTGCCCATAAGAATCAAAATTTGTTACAGATGAATCAGAAACAGAAATAAAAAAGAAAAACTTAATGTAGATGGGATCTGTATTAAGAAAATAATTATATTATTTTAATAACAGCTTTAAAATCAACAACAGTTTTTATGAACAGTGATCATATCACGGAAAATCTGGTAAATTCAACAATTATTCTTGTGAAACATTTTTGAAACTCCAGTATAATAATTCTTGTATTATGTGGAATAGCGAGAATATTGTAGTAATTGCTATTAATATTTGTAATTCATTAAATTTCGTTATGTACCTACTAGAAAGTTATTATAATTGCTACATTATATTATTCTCTCTTAGTTCTGTTTATTATACTTATTGACTTACTTAGCATTCAAAAATCTAAATATGAAATGCATTGTTTACTAGATTACTTTGTATTATTGAAATAAAATGTACTTAAATAAAAGTGTAGTGTAGGTGTTAAACACCAATGCAATGGTGTAAATGTAAGTAATAATAAAAGCTATTTTATTTTATTTATTTATTTAATTCAAAAATCACAGAAGTACAAATTTATTCTAATAATGGCACTTTTGACATCAGTCTTTGTTAAGCAGTCTTAATTATAAATAAAAATAAACAATCACATTAGTATATTTACTACTAGATAACAATAAAGTAACAAAAATTAGATCAACTTTAATTAAATGGGATTTTTGACATTAATCTGTCTTATAAACTTTCAAAGAAACATACATAATAGTATGGTTCACAAAATCAAAGTTAAAAAGGTAAGTACTAAAAGAAATATTTCCTTGGCCTTTTGAAAGAGACCGAGCTGCTTTCAAAATCATCCTCAAAGTCTCCATTTTTAAATAAAGTTCTTTCATTTTTAGTTTCCAAGCAGTGTACTTTTCAGGATCTTCTCTTATTTTTTCCATCCTCCTACGTTCTGCGAGTTTCTTTTTCTCCTTTTTTTCATCCTTGCTTTGTGGCGTTGTTATAAACTGCAATATTAAAATATCAGAAATTAGATAGAGATTTTGACTAATGAATAAATTGATTTTTATGATTGTTAATAAGGAATAATCATGTGTGAGATGTCCTGGATATTTATTAAGTAATATTAATTCTTAACACAACACATATCAAAAGTGTCGTTATGAAGAATAAGTTTATACTCCTGTGATGTTATATACATTATTTATATAATATATACATATGTAATTGTTTTATTTTATGATTCATATAGGGTTTTGACCATATTAATCAGGCACAGATTAATCAGGATTTTGCCTACGATCATGCATAACTCATCATACATACAGACTTTAGTATTTGTATTTTTCTACACGAATCTATAACCCAAAAGCATCACACGAAACTCAGATTAAAGTTTTAAAATAATAAAATAAATTTTATAAAGTAGACATTGTAATCAGTATGTCACATGAACCAAACACATATGAATCAGATATTTACCTTCGTAACACCGCGATCCAAGACAACCAGCTGCACGTTGGCCTTCTAGCTCGTCCGTTGCACGACTGGCTTCCCCCCACGTGGTAAGCCAGACTCTCATTATCATAACCTGACCAAGTACAGTCAAGCACAGCGTAGGCCACATTGATCAGTATTATACGCCGGACACTTCTTATTTACTTATTTATAAACACACTAACGTAGTTATAACTAATACACATTTTTTTTGTAAGAGGACAATTCATTTCCTTTCGATTAAATTATATTTAATATAGATGTATCAGAGGGAAAATGCGACATCGACCATTTTGTTCCGGAAAATGGCAAACGGACACGTCATATGGATCAGAAAAACGAACTTCAAATTTTTTTATTTTGTAGCTAGACAGCATTTATTTAAAAAATATCATTTGTCCTAGTTAGGGATAAAGCTAAACTGTACAAAAAAAAAATTACATGCTGTTTTGTTAGTTGGTTACAGAAATATACCCATAGAAATCGAAAATTTTGTCTCTGAAGAATTACCCACCTACTCGTAAACTCATGGAAAAATAATTAGGTATTAAATTGTTTTTAGGATCAAGTCTGTGGGTTCATGTTTCAGAATATAAATTACGTAGCTTGTAGCTATGACACATTGAAAATTAAAATGCACCTAACAAATTATAGCAGGTAAAAGTCAACCCGTGAAGTGCAGGTCGACGGCGTTTTTATTGTATACAATGACCGTTAAATAATTAATCAAATGAACATTGCTTTTCATATTCAATAAAATTAAAATAAACACACAAATTACATAATAGGTCACATGAATTTTTAGATATTTAAATATTATGTACGTATGCATGAATAGTTGTCATAAGTCAGTGTTTTTTGCGTCGTCATTTTGGTTACTGACGTTCTAAGGTAGATTGATTAATTGTACTATAGTCACAGAATATAATTAGTTACAAAAGTATGATTTTGTCATAATCACTGGTCATAATAAAATTTTTGCGTTCATAGCTTTTATTTAAGAGCAAAAACACAAAAAGAACAAAACATTATCCTATTGCGGACTTCTGATAAGAATGCTTACTCTGAGCCCACATAGTACGACGCGGGCGTTTCGCGCGGGTGCTTTGCGCTGTCCTGTCGGTAATGTGTTTTCGTTCTTAGACTTCGACTAATAGTTAGATGTTTGGGAGAAAATTTAAGACAAGTTTTAGGTATTGTTGGCTAGACAACATTGTGGTGAGTACTTTTTGTAGTCTAAAACAGCTTTATGTTCTAGGTTGTAGTTGGCGCTGCGGTAGGCCTTATCCACGTCTTGAACTGCAACCCCAAAGCGATCGCCGACTTAGTTCCCGGCGACATGGTGGTAGATGGCTGCATAGCAGCCGCCTGGAAGACTGCCAAAGACTACCCTGGGAACCACGAGGAAGCACCCGTGGACCAGCTGCCGACGATTTATAATTACATATCTTCAGAGCAAGCGCCGATTTCTTGGGGTAAGATATTTTTTCGCCGGTCATTTCCCGGTAACAGTAACATGGTGCTGTATCAGATGCATCTGTCTGAAAGACTGCTCTCAAATCTTGGAGACTTCAATGTGGTAGCACCTAGGATTCGACGATTTAAAACAATGTGTCATTTTGAGAAAGTTTTTTGAAAATTTCTGAAGATTCACAAAACGAACTCATGCGGCGATGAAACACATCTTTTGGCTGGGCAGCACATAATATTACCGATATGTGTGAGCTAGACTGAGCAGCTAGTAGCTACAACAACATATTATATTACCTAATTCTACCGGGTCTTCCAAGACTCCTTAAGTTCAGGCCTATGACATATGATGGTATCGACGGAACGGAAGATGTCTTATCATAGTGACAGGTAAATCTTTGTGATTTACGTTAGGGTTAACTTAGGGTTAAGGTTAATTTGATTTTGGTCTGTTTTGTTGCGAAGCTTCGGCCACCTACAAATTACAACTAGATAGGTAGGTAGATAGATAGACTCTTTATGACACACTTATAACGAAAACAAAAAGGTTAAAAGATAAAACAAAAGGGTGCAAAGGCTTTTGCTAAAGCAAACTCTTCCAGACAAGCTTTGGAGAGAGGAACTAGGTAAACCACCTCTCTTAACATTTTTTAAATCCGATTAAAAATCTAACCCTAAAATTTTCCCACAGAAAACTTCATGAAATACAACGAAGTGCACGGCTTCCAAGTGCCGACCAAATCGGCGATATGGTATTACTTGTTCATGTTGACGCCCTCCAAGTTCCTGTACAATATTTACTGCTTCTTCCTGCACTGGATACCGGCCTACGTTGTCGATGCTGTTTTAATTATGATCGGGAAAAAGCCGATGTAAGTTGTTGTTACAAAACTATAGCTTATATTATCTTCTCTTCCATGTTTTTTTTTCTCCACTACACTAGTGCGATCTCACTCGGTGGTACATAAGGGTGTAGACAGACGGTTTGCTTTACAAATTCGTGCAGACAGCAAAATCGCAGTTTTGTTACAGTTGTTGTGCGGTTGGCAACTGCATCGAAAACTTCAAACCGACTGCGCAGTCCGTTTGCAAACGGTGTGAAATTCTGATGTAAATTAAAAAACTGTTGTGCAGTTCTATTGCAGTTGAAATGTGCCTAGTTCTTTTGCAGTTATGCCCACTGCACAAATGCTCCAGCTGTTAGGTTTATCACAGTTACCTATATGTAAACTCATAACCTCTCATCGGTTTCTAGTTCTACGCGGCATCGTATCGCAATAGGGCTGGCAATACACACACGCACAGCCACAGCCTCCCACCAGCCAAAAAATCTGTCAGAATTTCGAAAAAATAGCCACAATATCTTCTCTAGATTATAAAGGGAACCTCTGAAAATTTTCAGCTTTCTAGGTCTTTGGGCTGGGCCTTGATCCTCATCAAGGTTAGTCATCAGTTAGTGAACTAGTTAATAAACTAATTTTATGCGTAGAGAATAGGCGACGATGATTAATCATTCGACCTTATTGCAAGGACCTTTCAATCAGAAATCAGAAATGATGAGGTCTAGGTTGTAGAAGATTCACTCTTTCCTTATAGGGAGATAGGTGGAAAATTACCTAAAAAATAATATGTATATAAAATGATTAATATTACCAACAACCAATCACCAACAACTTCTTACTTGTGGAATGTATTCCACCACCTACCATCCTGATCCAACGTCAGATCCTGCTCACTGTCTTAATGTCAACTAAACTTAACTCATTCAGAGCAAATCAAGAAGTTACATACAAACATTTCAGTAAAAAAACCTTTGGAGCTCCTCTGATTTCTTTTTCTGTTACAGGTTACGAAAAGCATACAAGAAAATAGACAAATTCTCAGCTGTCATAGGCTACTTCGCGCTCAGAGAGTGGAAGTTCCATAACAAGAACACACGAAACCTCTACAAAGACCTATGTGAAATAGACAAAGAATTATTCAACTTCGACATGAGTACTGTGGACTGGAATGAATACTGTAAAGCCTACATCAAAGGCGTGAGGGTTCATCTACTGAAGGACCCCCTAGATACCATCCCCCAAAGCAAGAGAAGACACTTCAGGCTTAAGGTTTTACACTATTTCTGCGTCAGTCTTATTTGTTTCGGCCTAGCTAAATTATTGTTGTTCTTAATAAGATTGGTTGTAGGTTAGTTAGGATAATTTTAAGCTAATTAGACTGTTGTAAATATAAAAGACGTTATTGGGTAGGTACATATTATTTATGTTTATTAATTGGAATTCGTTTGAATCCTTGCGATCATTAACATAAGTCAAAGATCTACCTACGGCAGGTAGGTACATTCATCGTCATCACTATCTGAGCACAGGTCTCCTCGGAATTTAGAATTTTTTGAATTTAGAAGGGTAGGTAAGGTATTTCAATCAATTTCGGCACGACTGTTCCATTATAGTCGCAGAAACTTTGTTATACGTTTGTGATATAAGTTTTTAAAGGACTTTATGAAGGAACTGTCTATAATGTTTTCGGTAACCATATACTTAGTAGTTAGTACTTACCTCATTAACAGTAGCGAGAACAGAACGATTTATAATTACCTACCCCCACTCCAAGCAGTCGTATTTATTCTGATTCATTCTCTGCCATTAGCCTCTTTGTTGCACTGGTAGAGATAGACAATAGTGCACTTATCTGAATCAAATGTCATGATAGAACTCAACGCAGAAAAGTTAAATTTCAGTAGGTATCAATGTTTAGAAAACTTATTAGGTACATTTTCTGAAATAATCTTCTACATAATTATGTACCTATAATTTACGTTATTCATGTGTAGAAGCGTGTGTGTGTGTCATAGCTACAATTCTAGTTCTAAGTTTATAAAATGTGTGCTCAAATCGTATTTAATTAGTTGCCATTTTATATACCAGTTTTATTTTTGTATTTAAAAGCAAAATACACGAGAAAAAATAAATCTTTGGATATTTGATCCCATATTTTATTGTCTCGTCTTCCTCTTCCTTCTCAAATGCAAATTCAGATAGGCCATAATATTATGGCTGGTAGCATCATATTTTTATATAAAGTATGTTATATGTAATATGTAATAAGTATAAAATAATATTATAAAGGCGAAAGTTTGTGTGTGTGTAAGTGTGTTTGTTTGTAACTCCTTCACGCCGCAACTATTGAACCGATTTGGCTGAAATTTGGAAGATAGATAGCTTATAACGCGGATTAAAACATAGGCTACTTTTTATCCCGGAAAATTGAAGAGTTCCCGCGGGAATCAAGAGAATGTATCTGTTCAACCGATTTTGATGAAATTTGGTACAGAGATAGGTTACATCCTGGGGAAGGACATAGGCTACTTTTTATCCCGGAAAATTGAAGAGTTCCCGCGGGAATCAAAAGAATGTATCTGTTCAACCGATTTTGATGAAATTTGGTACAGGGATAGATTGTATCCCGGGGAAGGACATAGGCTATTTTTTATCCCGGAAAATTCAAGAGTTCCCGCGGGAATCGAAAATACTTGGCCCACGCGGACGAAGTCGCGGGAATCAGCTAGTATATTTATCATAAATTGTATGTGTGGACACTCACCGTACGTTCTGTTGGGTCTAGAAGTAGGTACTGTATAAAATTTATGAGCATTTAGAGCCTTTTTTTCGGCTCTAAGGGCCAATTCAAACGTGCAGAGAAACGTGCGTATGCAGGTCGCGGTAAAATGTAGACGCGCCCGAAATACGCAATCACGCAAAGCGGCCAAAGCCATTTGATTGTAAACTATAGTCAACCGACGGGTAATAGGTAATTAATAAATAGCAGTCCCCCGATTGTGTAAGGAAATAGTAATCGTTTGCCTGTTCTGTGACCTGTTCAAAGAGTTCATAGATGCCTGCACGTCAAAAACCATGTATGAACTCCTAAAACAGTTCAAGTAATACGTTCTAAGCTGTCATATGATTACGATTTGCTTAGACAATTGGGTCTCAGATTCTAAAAGAACCAATAAACCCAAGTCACAGAAGCCACGCCTTGACTGCATAATTCGACGTTCGCCATTTGGACACAGTTTTCAGTTTGGATACGGTACTGATAATGGAAACTGGCGCAGTAGACTGGTGGAGTAGTAGTGTAGGTATCATTTAAGGAAACAGAATTTGATCACTTATTAAGTATATCATTTTATTATCATGAAACAAACACAACTGCAATACATTCTAAATAACAACTGGGGTTAACCCCGCACTGCAGAAAAATGCAATGTGATTTGCGTGACATAGTTGGGTTATGCGTGATGCAAATTAGACAAAACAGTACACTTCGTACGGTCGATGTTGAAGTTTAATAGCAGCTCGCATGAAATAAACGCGCGGCGAAAATTTTGCAGTGTGGGCTTGCCCTTACAGATAAATAAAGACTGTACAAGAACATAAAATTTGTGCAATAATAAACACAAAAATACAAATGATTTACTATAAAGATAATTAATATTAAAATTGCGTTGCTCCTATCATAAATTTGGGATCATTGACACATTGACGATTTATGGTAAGTAGATATATAGGTACGTAATGCTTGGTTCAAACTGAGGTGAATTCCGCACGGACGCTTTAACTCTAAGGACGTGTTTGCGCGATTAATTCTCAGTTTACAGTACTGACTCATGCTAATTCGGGTCTTGCCGAGTTCGTCACAGTTTGAGCTAAATTTTACTGCATTCGGAAGGCACTGTATCTGTTATTTTTACGTAAAAAGGCGACTGTTTCGTTTCGTTTTAACTGCGTATGAAGATAAAGATCTGTCTTAGAATAGGAATGACTTTGCACCTCAACACAATATGGAATTAATCGTCTTAGCTAGAAATATAATCATACTATAATATTATAAATGCGAAAGTCTGTTTGTTTGTTAGTTTATTGGTTTGTCCTTTAATCACGCCGTAACAGAGCAATGTAGAGTAGGTATTTGTCTAGTGATACTTAACAGTTAAGGTAATAGACTTTCCTGTTCTTACTTTAGACGCATTATAATCTATCAATGTATATTATCTTTTCACTGGGTCAACTTTTAAGACTGGTTAAAGTAAATATTATTATTTATCATATTGTAGCATTTATTATTTACGATATTACTCGAATGAAAATCACATTGAGTGATGAAAAATTGTTATATGGCTAATACTTTATTGAGTTGAAATAGATGGTAGACCTGATCTAGATCATAGTATAATTATACATAATATAATAAAATTACAATTCAATATAATGATCATTAATCCGATCCAATTAATTATAATGTGATTAAAAAATACTCTTTGGCACACAAACAACAGACAAAATTTTGTCATTATTAAAATAATATAAGTATATAATAATATAATATAATTATTAATCATTTACGGTAATAAAAGTACGGTACGTACGGTACGGTACGGTATTTACGGTAAGTACGGTAGTCTATGATCATTTATAATAGGAAAACATACCATATCATGAAAGATCAATCCGCCGCGCCGAGTCTAGGAACTTGGGAACTAAATGTTTTAGAAATTACACCCCAAGTTGGGACGGATCAGACGGAAATTAGTGAGGTATAACTCATATAACTGAATTAATATTATACCTATAATTTCGTCATTTATAGGTCATCATTTTTTATTATAATTATGCAATTCAATCGCGAAATTATTCTAAATGAATTTTTCAAAAGATTAAATAATAATTCATATAATTTTAACACATTTCTATTAAAAGCATAAATAATTATATAGTATTAAATGTTCAAATTTATATAAGCATAATAACAAAATACTTAAGTATTAACAAAGCGAGCCCTCATAACCTGTCAATTAAAATAATAATAATTTTATTAATCAACAAAATATAACACATCACAATAAAAATTAATACATTTAATCACCATTTCCCGTCGCAATCACAACAACTAACCATTATCGTGAATCATAATCATTAATAATAATCACAACCATAGAATAAAGTTTCGAATCAATATCTTTTAGTTCTAAAGCCGGGTACACATTTACGAAATGTAACATGCAATGTAACACGCAATGAAAGAATTTGCCGTCCACATTGTCGCAATGTATCATGCAATGTAACAGAATTCCCATAGTGTGGACGCCTTGCGCGCACGAACGGAGCATTTCAACTGGTGCGCGCCGCGATCCGCCATTTGTCGGTTTTTTCGCCGAACACAAAGGGGCGCGCAGTGTGCACGGAGCGCCAGTGTGGACGGGTTGTGTGTGTCTGTACTGCGGAACGTTGTTCACGGCAGACTGAGCTATGTTCGCCGCGCGCATGCCGGAAACAGATGCGAGTAGGTGCATGCTAGGTTCGTGCGCGCGTGCTCCTTTCATGTTACATTGCATGTTACATTTCGTAAGTCTGTACCCGGCTTAATAGAAACAATCACACTTACTTCATAATGATTGTTCTCAATGTCTGAGAATGCGATCATGATTATTAGCAATAACTTCATCACCATAATATTTAAAAACAATCATCAACACGATCATCATAATTCCTACAAAAAGAGAAACAGTCGTAATCATCGCGTCGTGATTCAACGGCGATCATTTTCGCGAACCAAAAGTATAGGTGTCTCCTAACATGACACTGGTCACCAAGTTATGACGCGTTTACATTAGGTCGGTCTGGCCGTATTTCGGTCACCGATTAATGTAAACTGTAATTCGGTTGCCCGCATTCAATCGCAGCCCGTTTGCTGACTAAGTAAGTGTAAAAGGTATAACTCTTGACCGTTGTACTCGGTCATAGAACTTATGTAAACACGCCAATTCGGTTTAACCAAATGCGGCCGACGCATTCTGTCACCGACCTAATATAAACGCGCCATTATAAAGAAAAATGTCATTCGGACCGAATTTCGACAACGGCGACTACAAAAACAGTACAGTACCACGCAAGTGTGTGAGCAAGCATAGGTGAACTCGCTCTATTACTGCAGCGGTAGGACAATCAGACACGACCGGAGAGTGATCAGGCGCTCTGCGGCATGTGGATGAAACAAACAGTCTAGTGCTTTTTATGTATCATTGAACAACTATGAATCAAGTTTTCAATTAAAATAGCTATTTAAGCGCCGGAAGTGATGTGTCGCATACGCGTTTTACCCGCAACTGTTTACTTTTTAACTCAGCTATAAACATCGATATATATGTAGCTACGGGCCCTTTCATAGAAAAAAATTGGGCGTCCGACTTGTAGGGCATGCCCCTAACCTGTATAAACCTGTCCTTGTCCCCTTGCCATAGCGCTGTCCCGCTTTTCAGACTAGATGGCGTTAGTAAAATAAGTCCACATTCCAGTCTTTGTTTGACAGGTTCCGTCTATGTAAATTGAGGTCGTTGGCTACGATTTTTTTATTAAAACCCGGCTAATGAGTAGAGAATCTAAGGCACGACGGATGATTATTCCCATTTCAGCAGTAAAGCACCAATTAGTCTATACGTTTTGTACATTCCATAGGACGCTCACAGGTGTATGTCTGTCTTTCTTACATGACAGTGCATTGCGACGCATCTGGGCCGGTGGGGGCTACGAAGCCTTCTGGGGGGGCCGATATGTCCCCCACTAGTTCTGTGGGGGGCTGGCCTAGGTCTTGCATCTGGAACAACAGAAATTAGGAGCCTCCTAATATATTCAAATCGTAACATCCATACTAATATTATAAATGCGAAAGTGTATCTGTCTGTCTGTCTGCTACGCTTTCACGGCCCATCCTGTCAACCGATTTTGATGAAATTTGGTACAGGCATAGTTTGCATCCCGGGGAAGGACATAGGCTACTTCTTATCCCGGAAAATTAAGGAGTTCCCGCGGGAATTAAAAAACTAAACCAACGCGGACGAAGTCGCGGGCATCATCGTGTTTCTTATAAAATAAAACAGTGTCCTTAAAGAATTACGGCCACAGTGGATATTTAAATAATTAGGTTATGCACTATCTATTCTCTCATTCACCGGAGCTTTAGGGCAGAGTCGTAAGTTATGCAGGGCTGCCTAGGGCATATTCAGGGTTTAGGCGGCGGGCAGGCAAGGCGGGATTATAATTCTTCAAGATTATGCAATATCTATATTTGGAACTAAGGGAGGCGTATCATATTTAAGGTTTCTCAGGGTGAGGCGGAATAGATTCAACTTTTGCAGGTCATGCGTTATTCAAGCTAACGCAATACATATTTGGAGCTTTTCTGGAAGGAGGCATGCCATATTTAGGCATTTTCAGGTTGCAACAGAGCAGATTCGACTTTGAAAAGCGGGATATAGTTCCATAGTTGTTCAAGATTATGTAATACTTATTTTGGAGCTGTTCTGATGGGAGGCCTGTCAAGTTTGGAGGTCCTCAGGGTGCAGATTCGACGGTTTGCAGGGTAGGCCCAAGCACTACAACATACCTGTTGCATCAATTTCAATACGGTCTCGAAGCGCTTTCGTTTGACGTCTTCCGCGTCGGTTTCTTGCTCAGGCTCCAACTCTGCGCACACTTGCTGCATGAGACTCTGTTGTTTTTCGAACCTGGACAAATCCATATTTATATTATTATAAATGCGAAAGTGTGTCTGTCTGCTAGGCTTTCACGGTTCATCCGTGCAACCGATTTTGATGAATTTTGGTCTTAGTCTAGTGACTAAGAGATAACTGCACTTTTGGTAACGATCGCCAGAAAAGCTGATTCAGTATTAGATGGGTGAAGGTCTCTCTACTCATGACGATAGTGAAAGTTTGTCCGCATGCAAATGGGCCTTTCACTAGAAAAGGCCGCTCAAAAACGGTTCATGGTTTCCAAAAATGAACCATAATTAGAAAAGCTGATTCTTGTACAGTATTAAAGTATGCACAGTACTTATGCAAACAGTACGAAAACTGACGCTATTGTCCGGGCCTTTCACTAGATATCACCTTTCAAAGACGTTATGACGTAACATACATACTGTAAAAAAATATTAGCAATTATTATGTCGGCATTTATTAGCAAAAATTATGAAGGCACCTTCATAATTTTAATAGCAATCAGAGTATCCCGGATAAGGACATAGGTTTTTAATCCCGGAATAATAAAGAGTTCCCGCGGGAATCAAAATATCGAAGTCGCGGGAATCTTCTACTTATAAATAATATGTATATTATGTACTAGAAGAACATGTTACACATACAGATCTCAAGGTTATCCTAGATATATTACACTTACTCACTTTAATCGCAAGTTACGAAATATAAACAGTCGAGTAACTGGCGTATCGTTTCAATATAATAGACTAACTAACTAACTTACGTGACGTAAGTAACTTGCATGAGCTGCTTACGTAAAAGCCTACAAGAATAATTAATATGCCCTAATACCAAGGAAATGCTTTTATTTGACACTTACCTTTCATATTCACTCTGTTCTATCTTGCCCTTATTGTCTGCTAGCCAGGCGGGGTATTTGTCTAATAGCTCCTTGAGAGACGGGTAGAGTACCTCCTTGGACAATAATGACTGCATCATGCCTTGCATGAAGGGTAGGAACATATTGCCTTCCTGGAGTAAACAAAATATTGTTTGGTTAGGCGAACCAGAGTAACCGACATAGCTCGAAGAGTCGCCAAGCTCAAGTGGCAATGGGCGGGGCACATAGTTCGTAGAAACCGATAGGCGTTGGGGTCTCAAAGTGCTTGAATGGCGGCCTCGCACCGGGAAGCGCAGCGTGGACGACCCCCCACTAGGTGGACGGACGATCTCAAGCGTGCAGCTGGGAGCCGCTGGAAACAAGCGACACAAGACCGTGCTCTGTGGCTATCCATGCAGAAGACCTTTGTCCAGCAGTGGACGTCTATACCTATAGACGTCTCAACCTTGAGACGATAACGACGATTGTTTAGTTCAATTCAATATTTTTGTAAGAATAATTCGTGAGTAAGGTAATTTGTATTCGTTTGAGATCGCACGCTAATTTTCGCTTTTAGTATAGGAACTTCTGTGTTTATCTATTTTGTGCAGGTACAGTTTAATGAAGGAACTGGAGGTTTCATCCATCCATCCATTAGCCAGGTATGCATCCACAGCTGGACATAGGCCTTTTCGAGAGCGCGCCACCAAACACGGTTCTCCGCCTTCCCCATCCGCCCGCTTCCCGCCACCTTCTTCAGATCATAAGACAAGCGGTCGTCCTACATAGCGCTTACCGCTACGCGGTCTCCACTCCAGAACACTAGAGGTTAAACTTCTAGTTCCTTCATTGTGATGTACTTCCGCAATAACGCGTGTTTCTATCCAACAGGTACAGTTTGTCATTGATTTGTTCTGACTTCTGAGTCGCCAGAAAGATTGCATCGCCAATGAGGCCAATTCTGTATAAAACAATCTCCAAACTAAACTAAAATGACAGCTTTAAATCTAGTTCTGTCCCTTTCCGCAGAGAGTATTATGAAAGTGTTAGCAATATTTTAATGCAGTCATTTTAATTTAGTTTAGATATTGTGTTCAACAGAATCAGCCCCAAGACACATTTCAGTATTATCGATTTTAATTACGCAACGTTTCAGCTTGGAGCCCTGTCTGTGAATGTGTGGACGAATTCGAGCTTCTAATTAAAGGCGGTTAAGGTTGATTTTACTTTAACACCAAAGATTTTCGACGATCGAATAATCTTAATATATTTGTTTACACTAATAAGTCAGCATTTCTCAAAGTATATATAAGTAACTCACCTGGTTTCCTGCCTCGCCAAGATTGAAATTGTTGAACATATTCGCGAGATCTGCGTCTGAAAACGGAGTCTGTAGATTTTCCGCGTTCGTATTTAGATTTTGAAGCGTTTGGGAGATCGCCGCTGATACCTGAAAACGATTTAATTTTATTTCTAACAAATATTGTAATGATACAACAGGGTTGAATGAAATTATCACAGATTAATTTTAAGTGATTTTTTTGTTCCTTAGTTTAAATAGTTCTAAATATACATACAAAGTGAATTGAGGAGATTTGGAGATTTTATTTTTAAATCACAATATAGGCTTGCGCTTGACGACAATCACGCTTATAAAGAGGTTTTGGTTGAAGCGCGCTTGCCTAGAAAATGGTTATTCATTCTTGCCTTGAAAGTCGGTTATGGTTATGGTCAGCAAGTAACCAACCTTAACCATAATATTTTCACATTATTGATACATAAACGACTTTACGCACCTATGAGAACATTATGGAAGGTTTCCTCACGATGTTTTCCTTCACTGTTAAAGTAAATGGTTAAATACACTCGTTACTCCGAAAAGTTCAGAGAGCGAGAGAGAGACAATAGATTGGCAATGGTGAAGAAGGAGAAGAGAGATTCGGAACACGCATCCCCTGAATAGGAGACCAAAGACACAATAATTAGACTGTTGCTGTCTTACCCTCGCATAGTCGCATAATCGCATAGTCAGATAAATAGAACTGGTATTACTATGTGTAACTATTCAATGGTTACACATAGTAATACTACTGTATTCTGTATTACTTATTTATATAAGTATTACTACTATTCTTTGCTATCAGTAATACTAGCGTGGCGGGCGTCATATTTAGCTTAAGAATTGCTTTTCAGGGGCAAACTGAAAATCAGCGCTGGGAGCCAATGCCCAGCACAAGGCTGAGTTTGCGACCCATTGTGTTTTTGTTAGCCCTTAAGTTTTTAAGTCCAATATTATAAATGTTATTTGAGATAACCAGACTGTAACGCAATAAAGGTTTTATTTATTTCTTTACAAGCTTTATTGCTTGCTACTTCGACCGCGTGGATTGAGGTGTTTGTTTCCTGCGGGAACACTTTAATTTTCCGGAATAAAAAGTAGCCTATGTGTTATTCCAAACTATAATCCACCTCTGTGCCAAATTTTATCCATATTCGTTCAGCCGTAATTCGTTCAGGCATAATTGAGTAACAAACATCCATCCATCCAAACTTTCGAATTTACAATATTGTAACAGCTATACATAAATACCGGATAAACTCACGTGTTATGTCGGAAAAATGCCCGACTAGTATTGAACCCGCTCGGGGCCTTTATTTTATATAATATTATTTTATTAATTATAGTTTATTTTATTGGTATAGTATTAGTATACCTCGTCAATTTTCTCCTGGACTGCCGGGTCGTTAGGTGCTGTTTCTGTAACGGCGCCCTCTGCAGGCGGCTGTAGTACTTGCGCTGCCGCTTCTGTTGAATAATTGCACTCGTCATTTTTCATGCAATTTCACCAACATCATCTTAACGTCAACTTATTGCTGTCTCTTTTCAGAATGAGAAGGGTTTGTTTAGTTATTTTATTGCAAGATAGGCTTGCACTTGACGACAATCATTCCACGTCCGAACCTAGGACCTCCCAGGTTAAGACAACAGCGCTCAACACTGCGCCAGGGAGATCGTCAAAAATTTTATAATTATTATACTTAATTAGTGCCAAGCAATGATGAGGTCTCAGTTGGAATGTGCTTGCCTAGAAGATGCCTATTTTCTCTTGCATTGAAGGTACTTTAAGTCCACCTTATCAAGCTGTCTGAGGCACAAACAGAATGAAAGATGGTATCTTCAAATACCTCAAATTATCTAATCAAATAAATTATTTTTTTAGTGATTATTAAATAGAGGATCTCCCAAAAGTCATAATAACCACGGCTCCTGTTAGTTTTGTGTTGAATAACCATTTTAAACTATTGATTAAAGTCAAAAAGTTGCTGATTTGACCAGTTGCCAAATACCCAATTTTGAAATATACTGACCTGCCATTTTTGAAAATGTTTGAGCAATTTGTTCTTGTGATATTTGGTCCTCTGTAACAAGTAAAAATTATAGATAAAAATAATCTATAATAAACTTATATAAAAAGAAGAAACAGATATATCAACAATAGATATCTAGAAACTTACAAGATTAATTTAAAAGTACTAATAAGGGTAGCCACTGTACATAATATTTATGTTTTACAGCAAAAAATAAATTGAGTTGGCTGCTCTAATATCCTACTAAGGATTTTTTTAAATATTGCGAAAAGCCAGGTGGGAGTAGCTAGTAAAAAAAACATACTGAAACACAAAAACCTTACCTGGTACCCCACTAAATCCCCCTAGAATAGCTGCCATGTTACTTTCAAACTGTGCGGCAGCTTCCTTTATAAACTCTTCACTCCACATATTCTGTGGTACATCCTCCTGTTTTGCTACCTGATCAGGCTTCTTTGTCATGTCTTGTAAGGCACCTGAAATAAAATCCATACTAATATTATAAATGGGAAAGTGTGTTTGTTTGTTGGTTTATCCTTCATTCACGCGGGAACTAAGCAACGGATCAACCTGATTTTTTGCATGGGTATAGTTGAGGGCCTAGAGAGTGACATAGGCTTTTTTTTATCCCCGAAAATTAAGGAGTTCTCTTAAGAATAAAAAAACTCATTCGACGCGGACGCAGACCATGGCATCAGCTAGTAAATGCATAAGTTTGTCTGCCTGGAACCATTTCACAGCCGCTCTACTAATTAACTTTTGATGAAGTATTCCATAGAGATCCATAAGCTATTTTTATTTCTGGAACATCAAAGTGATTTAAGAACTAAGGCTCATATTAATAAACTGACGTAAGCTTGTGATTATTGAGAACCTGTACTTACAGGTTCTCAATAATCAGTCAATCTAAGCTAATTAAGACTAGCTTAGATAATTAGATAAGCATAGATGGACCAATACTGTACAATAATCATATTCTTACCTGATGTCAGTTTAGTAATACAGGCTTTTTTGTTTAGTTGATATCTTTATAAGATACCCAACCTGGGGGGAAGTCGAGTTATATAGGATGTATACCTACCAACACCCCCTCAGTGGCCACCCTTAGCTCATATTGGGACACTCCGAGATATCTTCACACATTGGTGCCATAATATGGGCCTAAGAAGCATATTTACTATGTTGCCTTTCAGTGGACTTCCATGTATACCATATCATCACTAGGCGAAAGAAACTATGGAGGTCTTAAAGATTTGCAAGTATTCCATTTGCCTACTTGAAATCTAATTTATTCATATCACAAATTCAAATGTATTTGTCCTTCAATTACACCGCAAAAGATCCACCTGATTTATTGCATGGGTATAGTCTACTTTCTATCTGGCGGAAATCCTTCTCCGGGATTTTTCAACCTTAATCCCAGCAGACAAAGTCTCAGGCATTAAGTATATGTCGAAAAAGATTAGTTAGTACTTAATCACGCCTAAATTACCTACTACATAACTTGCACTTTTTTTGTAAGCTACGTATAATAGAGTCCAAAGTTTTATATAGCTGTTCTTAATAATACTTGAGTAGGTACCTACTTATATTATTGGAGCATGGGACCACCAGAAGGTGGAGCATGGGATAATAATGTTCTTTCAGTAGAACATAGATGATTCCTGCCATATCATGCTACAATATATTACATGCAATTAATTTTAAATGAGGAAATTTATGGCTCAGTTGTGTAACACTTATTTAGGTTATTCTATCGAATTACAACTTACTGTCCAATAAGTCATCGAGCTCGGGATCGGCGTCGTTTTGAGCAACATTTTTATTATCAGACATAATTTTTATTAGAATTTATTTAGATTAAAAATTAAAAGAACTCAATGCATGCATGCACCTCAACAGACGAACCAATTAAAAATTTTTGACAAGTTAAAAAATATTGCCAGTTGTAAAAAAATGTCACAAGACTGCCATAGACAATATTTTTGTACTGCAACCACCTCACATGGCTGTCGTCTTTTACTGTGGTCTTTTCTTCGTTAGAACAAGAAGGCAGTGACGAGATAATACAAGAAAACATGCGCGAATCACATTGCAATAATCGTTCTTTTATATTATTTGGTGAAATCAATGGCACTTAGACTAGTAACGAGAGAGTACTATAGAGCTGTCAAGTGCCAAGCTAAGGTTTATTAGTTGGCTTTTGTAGGTAGCCAACTTTGAGGTAAATATTATTATTATTATCATTACACTTTATTTGTACACAACAACACAATAAAAGAAAGAATTTTTTTATTAAGGAACAAAAATATACAGAAGGAAGTACAAAAGGCGGCCTAATCGCTTAGCAGCGATCTCTACCAGACAACCTTATGATTAGAAGAAGTTATGGAGACTAACTTGCGGGTGGTGTTTAATATAAACATACAAACAAATACCTACATACTAATACATAAACCATTTAAACAAATGACATAATACTAATTATAATAAATATATGAAAATAAACTAATATAAATTACGTATTTAATAATACTTAACAATCAATCAAATAAATATTATAAATGCGAAAGTTTGAATGGATGAATGTATGGATGTATGGATGTATGGATGCATGGATGGATATATGGATGGATTTTTTTCGCCCCAACGGCTGAACGGATCTGGATGAAATTTGGCACAGATAGCCTGGAATGACACATAGGCTACTTTTTATCCCGGAAAATTGAAGAGTTCCCGCGGGAACCAAAAAACCTCAATCCACGCGGACGAAGTCGCGGGCATTAGCTAGTACTAAATAACCATGAAAACTAATCGTCTGTATTATGATAAATATAAATTCTTAAACAGATTTTTTAAATATTTCCAGTGACCTTGATTGTCGTGTGTTTAATGGGAGAGCATTCCTAAAACAGCTTGCACTGTAAAAGGCTGCGCATACAATTTCGTCTTATGCGATGGTATGCATAAAGTAAATTTTCGAGTTGTTCGTATTTCGGACTGATTTTTTTTATTTAAACTTCATTAAATTTGAATTTAAACTTCTCCTTCAGGTAAGAGGGAGTTTTTGGGTCAAATAGCACACGGTACAGAAGTGAAAGAACATGATCGACGGCGAATAGGAAGCCTCAAGCCACTTGACCTTTTGACGAAATTCAGATACGTGGTCATATTTAGGAAGGCCGAATATGAACTGAATAGCAAGATTTTGGAGTCGCTCAAGCTTGTTAAGTTGATCCTCAGTCAATTTAAGATCTTGCATCTGCATATTCGAGAGTCGAAAGTAGGAGGGAATGTGCTAAAATAACTTTGGTTGGAATTGGCAAAATAGAACGAAGACGACGCAATGAGCTCATTGCAAAAAAATGTTTTTCTACTTAGCTCTTTAATTTGTGTGGACCACGATAAATCCCGATCCATATATATTCTAAAGTCTTTAGTATATGCACAGTAAACCCCATTGTATATTGTATCTGGGATGAAAACAATCATATTACGCATAATGTCATCAGTACCGACTGCATTCGAGGAAATGGACAATATGTTCTTCATGTTCTTACGTTCAGTGTCGAATGTACCTAAAAGGCGGAAAGTCAGGAGTTGAGGTGCATGAAAGAATACTAAGCGTACGTTCTTTATCGACACTATGAATTGTATCAGAAGTAGAGAAATGTTTACTAAGGAGATATATGTCTATATTAATAGAAGAATTATGGGAAGATTTACCAACTCCAAGCGACTCAAGAAATTTCCAGGTTTTAGCGGTATTACCGTCCAGAACTGAATTATGGCGTCGTTGTGCATCTCTACACATTGTATTGCAGCGATTCCGTGCTTTATGGTACCTCAAGCAACCAAAATTAAGGCAATCCACTCAGGTATTTTGCTAATATCCACTTTGCTATTTTCGTTCAGTATTAACAACCTCGTTTCCAAGGTTACAGCAGTTATACAACAAAGGGTCAACAACAATAAAACAACTTTATTTCTTTAAAGTTATGTATATTTCTAGATTCCAAAATACATTTTAAAAATATATGTTGGGTTTTCTTAATCGTCAAGTTTTTGAATATACCTAAACGATTTTAATTTACTTAATAATATATAAATATATACAAGAAGTATAGAAGTAATAAAAAAAAATATTTCGTATCACTTGAAAATAGGTATAAAATTAGGTTATAATTATATAATTATAGTTCAAAATTTTAAATAGAAGTTTGGTAACACATAACGTAATTAAGTAATAGATTTTTTACTATTTCTTACAGTACATATTTATTATGATGGATATTTTTACATCAATTTCACCAATTATTGACCCCAAGAATTCCTTAAACCATTGTTAAGACTAGGATAATAATTAAGTAATAGTATAAACTTTCTTCTTCAGTGTGATTAATAGAAAATAAATGCTTACATAATAACTATAATATCTCTTACATATTTTGTAATCACTCTATCTTATAAGAGTCCCCACCCAATGTTAATAATTCATAGAATTTTCCAAATCGTTTATGAGTCTATGATTCGTAAAATTCTCACTTATTCAACATTATATGTGCCTTTTTGTAATCGTTTTGTAAGAATATTATTATTATCTTTTTCTTTTGTGCCATTTGGTGATCTGTAGTCACTTAAATAATATTTAGATAACTAGCATAACTATGAGAAATTGACCGGAAACGAACTATTTACAGTAATAAAATTTATGTTTCCTATCAATATTTCCCTGAGACGGTTGTTTTTACTTTATTTTAATTTGAGGTTTTTTATGTCACTAAATTTATCGAAGTCGCCCTGCCAAAAATTTAAAAATGTAGTAGCCTGTTGCAAGTTGAAATAATTTATGCACCCAGTATAATCTTTTCAATTTAGTTCTTGCTTGAGGGAGTGATTCAGTGGTGTCTTTTAAAATAAACCGTCTAATACCAAGCATGTATGAACCAATATATGAATCCCAATTGAATTGCCCAGGCCAGTGTGCAAAGGCACTTGAATCACTAGCAGCATTTGCTTCGTTGTGTAAAGCAGTTAGTTCCGAGACGCCGAATTGCCATTCATGGTTTGCAAAATATTCACCGGTTGCCGCAGCCATTTTGAATCGCCGTGCAAGTTTCATCATTCTGTAAAAGAAGTCCTTTATATATTTCAAATTCCAACACTGCAGCTAAAAAGAGGACGTTCATTACTCTTCATTCATTTTGTAAAGACGTTTTACGATGCACACAGAGTGCAGATGTAGATGTACAGATTACGATCAACGTAATTAAAAAAACAGTATTAAAATCTTTTTCAAGAGGAGTGTGATTTTCATCATGCAACACTTGTAACTATTATTTGGAACGAAATGATAAGCTTGAATTAAGTTATAAACCTACCTAATTTGTATTGATCGTATTATTCAATTTGTGAAATAATTCTTCAAAATTAAGCATACGTTGAAATACTTACATAGCTTTTCTTCCTTGTGCTCGAAGCAGTAAGTCGTAAAGGAAAGCCGGTAAAAAGTGGCAAGATATTTCCCAAAATGTATTAATAAACCGAGACTCCGTAAAAGCAAAGTTTGGATACCACATGACATACCTGAGAAAGAAAACGCTATTAATAATATTATCTGTTGATTTTTCAACAATATATAATTAACTATTCAAATCAAATCCAATCTGACCGCCCGCCATTATGAACATTCGGGTTCTATTTTGGTAAGGTGTCACAATATATAAGTATTTTGTCTATGGAAAATGTTACGTCAACAATAGCGCGCGAAATTTAAATTATGTGAAATTTACTTTGTAGGGTTTTCCCTTGCCCATTTGACGCAGAGTTGTGTAAAATGCCCCCATTGTAGAGGATTTATTGATCCAGATGTAACATTGTATACAGGACAACGGCCAGGCCTGAAAATGACACAAAAAACTTTAACTTTAACTTATTAACTTTATGTAAAAAGTAACACACACAGCAGCCTTTTCTTTTCGAGGTCTGACTTCGCATTCCTATTAACCTAGACTGCATATTATTATTATTACTTAGGCAGTACCTACGCGGCTTTTTGACGCAAGTAGTAAGTACCTAGTAGTACTTCTAGGTTTCAACATTACATTTCCCTATCGAGCCTAAAGATTCTTTCAAAGTTTTATGCTGTAAACTGACCGCCAGCCTTCAGGACACGGATTTAATAATTGCTGAGAGTGATTCCCCTTACCACAAGAGTTTAACCCAGTGAGCGCGTACCTACCTATTTGAACGTCGAAACACTGTCGTCACTGTAAAATGGGCCCCATAGAGCAAATACCCTTGCTTTGAAGCAGGCTGTGTTTGACATCTACCAGTACTTTTTGTAACTTTAATAACGTTTTCGCTTGGAGCGCTGGTTATGGATTTGTATATCTTTTAGATATATAAAAATGAATCCCTATTTCCCTTGGACACGGCATCACGCTTAAACGGCTGGACCAATTTCGTTAGGTAATTCATTCTTTTGTTGTGTTGGTTTGGACCCCGGGATGGTTTATATTCACAATTGGTCCCGATGGGGGGAGTTGCAATCAGGTACGAGGTTCAGGGCAGGACAAAGTCTGCCGGGCCCCACTAGTTATAATATAAAGTTATATTTTACTTTAACCCCAAAGTGTTTCGACCCCCGACACGCAAAACGTAGCTTAAAATCTTGCGGTAAGGGTGTTGAGCTAGGTTTCCGTAGTACTTACTTCTTTGACCCTTGCCTCCAAGCAGCTAAGATGCAGCTATTGACAACCATGTCAACTGGTACGAGGTCCACGACGTACCGCTCTCTGCAATATCCCGAACGATAGGTACCGCGGGATATCTCCATTATTATACCTGACAATTGAGTACACTGCATCAGTCATTTTTTTATGTACCTACTAACTGATGCCCGCGACTAAGTCCGCCCTGCAGGGTCACTGCTGCAGGTAGATAGCTGACAGATGGGTTACTGTTTAAGTAATGCTCAGCAGCAGGGCGACCGCGTATCTTTTGCATCAATTATTGATACATCGCAATCACATATATACATAATATATATTAGTTTATTTTCATATATTTATTATAAGTATTATGTTATTTGTGTATATAATATGGTTTATGTATTAGTATGTAGTTAGGTATTTGTTTGTATGTTAATATTAATACACCACCCGCAAGTTAATCTCCTTAACTTCTCCTAATCCTGAGGTTGCCTGGCAGAGATCGCTGCTAAGCGATAAGGCCGCCTTTTTGTACTTCCTTCTGTGTTTTTTTGTTCCTCAATTTTTTTTTCTTTCTTTTATTGTGTTGTGGTGTACAAATAAAGTGTAATAATAATAATAATCACCTCTGATTGGTTAACACTCTTCCACTATTGGACGAAATCCATTGACGCAGCAAGAATACCATAAATTCAGCCAATCGGAGATGATTGCGATGTACCAATGATTGATGCAAAAGATACGCGGTCGCCCTGCTGAATTACCTATTCCGAGATTGGTACTTTGAATGGGTTCATGGTAGAGATTCTTACCGTTGAGTTCGTGGTAGAGTCTTAGCCATTCTTAAGTGACACAAGTTGTCCAATGAGTTGTCCGATTATCATTAATTATCATTTATCATTTATCGTTTATCTTTTATCATTTATCATTTATGTAGTTATAGGTAGTCATCGTCGTCTCAGCCGATGGACTTCCACTGTTGGCCGAAGGTCTTCAGATGAATCTCCACAGAAAACGGCTTTGCGCCGAATAATTTTCTACTTCATCAGCCATTCATTACCTACATCACTCATGGCTAACTACATCAATCTCCAACGTTGTGATTGGCGGAATTTAGTATACCTATGTGTCACCGTAAGATTGCAAAAACCGTTAGATTGTTATCTAACTAGCGAAATTGTAAACTGTCGACAGATTGTGAACCGCTCAATGTACTGAGTGTAAATTTTTGAAATTTCATTGTATTTACGTTTTCTTGTCTTTTTCTTGTAGGTAAGGTTAGGGTTCGACATAAATAATCAGGTAGTATTTATGTATATTAGGTTTTATCGGGTGAATATACTAATAGATTACAATCTATAACAGATTACAATCTACCGAAAAATAATGCGTTAAATTGTAATCTGTTGACAGTTTACAATTTCGCTAGTTACATTACAATCTGACGGTTTTTATTCGTCATGTCTGTCTGTCTGTCTGTCCGTCCGTATGTCACAGCCACTTTTTTCCGAAACTATAAGAAGTATAATGTTGAAACTTGGTAAGTAGATGTATTCTGTGAACCGCATTAAGATTTTCTTACAAAAATAAAAAAAAATTTGAGTTTCAGTTCTAAGTATGGGGATACTTAGAACTGAAACTCAAAAATTTTTTTTTCATCTAACTCATACGTGTGGGGTATCTATGGATAGGTCTTCAAAAATGATATTGAGGTTTGTAATATCATTTTTTTCTAAACTGAATAGTTTGCGCGAGAGACACTTCCAAAGTGGTAAAATGTGTCGTCCCACCCCCCCTGTAACTTCTAAAATAAGAGAATGATAAAACTAAAAAAAATATATGATGTAAGGTGAACCGAGGCTATTGCATCTAAAAAGTGAATTTTTTTTTGACCGAGGTATGTTTAAGAAGCTGTATTTCTACTACAGAATAATTTACGGATAAACTCTTTAAATATTTGAAAAGATCAGATATTTAAGACTTAGTTTTACTTAATTGCATTAAAATACACCCAGTATATTCTTATTAAAATTGATGTTAATTCCAAGGACCCATTTTAGCCACATTAGCCCCGTATCGGGGGTTAATGTAACTTTTCACTCTTAATTCCTAAACTTAAGAGTTATAATGCTCAAACTCACTGAATATGATAAACAAAGGCATTTAAGAAAATGATTTGAGCCCTACCTCAATGTAGGAAGGTTAATTTCTCTTCAACAATACTTTTTTGGTAAAAGAGGGGCTATTGTAGCTTTTTTTTTACTTTAGTGTTGGGAGTAGGCCTGATAAGTATGTAGTATCGATTATCGATAATGTTTTGAATGAAATACGTTTTCTATATGTAATATTCATCATTTAAGTAATATTTTTGAAAAGTTAGGTTAGGTATTAGGTGGGAAAATTTTCTAGCAAATAAACGATTGTATTTTATCGTCTTGTGGGTTAAAATAGTAACCACAACGAGCACATTTCAAAACAAAAATTTGGGCGTTTTAACATATATTGGTTAAATTATAAAACAAAAGTTGGGTCTGTGTGAGGCGGGAGCTAATACTTAACCATCGGTGAAGGTAGGTAGCACGATTCAAAACTTTTACCTATCATCTTACAAATTCTGTTTTTAACTTTATCGATAAAAAAATAAATTGGCATCACTAATACTTTTATTTCCATACTAAAATCAACAGGGCTATTGTGTCTTTCTTTGTAGATATAATAGCCCCGTGTCACAATTTTAGTGGGGCTAATGTGTTTTTATAAATAACTCCAGATAACTACGCCAGAGAAAGAAATTAATTATCAAATAACAAGGAATTATTCATTATATTTGCAATTAGCGTAAAATTTTGTTCAAAAAAGCTCACAGTAAAATTTTGTCGACTAAAACAACACAGTAGGTTTTCAGCATACTCATCGAAAAATGACCGAAAAAAAGAAAGACGCCATCAATAAATAAAACAGTAGACGAGATAAAAGCACACTCTATGATCGATTTTAATAAACATTAGTTTCTCTATCCACTAGTAGATGTCGTTTCCCGTAAATCTATTTGTAAAGGAAGATAAAATGATAAGATGCATTATAGCCCCGAAGTTACAATAGTCTCGGTTCACCTTACATTACCATGCAAACTTCCACCGAAAATTGGTTTGAACGAGATCTAGTAAGTAGTTTTTTTTAATACGTCATAAATCGTAAACCGCAATTTACCTTTCATTCAATCAACTCAAATATTTACAATAAAAATATTTTTAATAATTTAAAACTTACTACAGGTTTGTACGGAACCCTCGGTGCGCGAGTCCGACTCGCACTTGGCCGGTTTTTTGTAATTTTACGGTGACATATGCTTGCTTCGACCATGGCCTTTTGGCCAATAGCGAAAGAGTATTAAGTACGTACCTACCTACTTTCTTGTTAGGGCGTTTGCGATCGTTACACTGCTGTACTCAGTCATATTTTGCCTTAAGCTGGCCGCTGGAATGAATCTCACCTAATCCAGTACCTACCTATCGTCCTGGACTACTTATTAGACAATAATATTGTCCACTACTATAAAAAATCGATAATACCACTGTCCACTGGCAGTGGTGGTGGTGTTGGTGGAAGGCGACGGTAGGGGAAGTCTTTTCCATCGCGCATTGGTTCATCAGCCAAACTTTTTCGCGAATTATATACCTACAGCCATAATATTAATAGACTCGTGGGGATTATGGGCGCCATTGTCTCCAGGGGTCTCTTTACGTTTCAACTAGTTTGCATAGAGGGATAATTATTTTTACGAATTAATTAAAACAATATATACCTACCTGTAACTCCATAAACATTATCGATCCATCCTGGAAATGGCTCCTGATAGGCTGCTGTTACTGAAAATGAAGAAAATTTTCTTTGTGAAGGCGAAAACACAATTGACAGGAGGAGGAGTAGGTAAGTACCTACCTACCTGCCTAAAAATAATTAAGTAGTACCTACCTACGGATATTTAATACTTAATTATTTAATACATCCCATTACCACTACCGCCCATTAACGTCCCACAGCAGGGCACAGGCCTCCACTCCCATAGGAGAGAGAGACCCACCACGCTCCTCCAATGCGGGTTGGCGGGCTTTAACAACTATTATCATGTAAGTGATAATAACCGAGACCGGCGGCTTAACGTGCTCTCCGAGACGGGGGTGAAACACCGCCAGCTTCCTACCTCCGGGCTAGTACTGAGAATTTCTAGTCAGAAAAACCCAATAGGCAGGTACTTATAATTGTAGTCCGACCCGGGATTTGAACCCGGGACCTCGTCAGCCGCAGTCGAACATGCTAAGCACTAGACCAACGAGGCAGTTAATAATTATTATTTTAATATACTTACTTAATTTAATACTTAGGTTTGTTTAATTTAATGTTAAAATCGCTAGGTACCTTCTAACCTACCTATCCATGTAGTCGAGGTGCCGCGGGAAACTGCACGTGTTCAAGTTGAAAAATCGATATAAGCTAGTATGAATATTTTAGTATCGATTAAAGTTATAGGCAGACACCTATTGTTATGCGACTAAAAACTTGAATACTTATTTATATATAACTTGATTACTTATTTATCGGTGAACTGGGGTGAAAACTTTTTGAGGATTTTACGTAGGTAATATATCAGTTACTACACTTACAAAATAAAAGTTATATTATATTACTAGCTGATGCCCGCGACGTTGTCCGCGTGGTTTTTAAAATCCCTCGGGAACTCTTTGATTTTCCGGGATAAAAAGTAGTAGTTGAGGACCTAACGATGCCCGTGCAAAAAATCAAGTCAATCCGTTATTCTGTTGCGACGTGATTAAGGGACAAACCAAAAAAACTACAAACCAGCAAACAAACAAACACATATTGCATTTTTATTATTAGTAAGATAGTAAGAAGGAAGATTAGTAGGATTGTGCATAACCGAATTAACAGTTAACATATTTTACACCAAGTAATTAAGAAATAAGTTAAGATTTATGAATACTTGAAGTTTATTGATGTTATAGATAATTACTGTTACCGATATGCACATTATAAACACAATAACAAATTTTTTGATACATAGCAGATGCTCATGTTTATTTAAACTATACATTCACAATTTCTTAATGAACTTAAATTCATTTTAATTATAATTTAGTTAAAAATCTACGTTTTATTAGGTATCTATTTTACTGAACGCGATTGATTTGCTGTAGCCCGTAGAGAAGTTCCGCCCTCGATCTCAACATGGGACTAACCTGGGAGTTCTAAGACCTTATTAGGAAAAGAAAATTGTTTAAATTGATTCAGATTCAGAGTATGGACATAAGCTAAGTATTCTTTATGTTCTTGTTCCACCAATTAAACGCCAGGATCATTTGTAGAGTCGGTATTTACTGAAACGGGTACCTTGTCTATCGGTTCTTTGCACGAAGGCTATTATTAAGTATCTACCTAAATAAAAAGACGTCATTTATTTCTTACCTATGGAAGGTCTTATGATGCAGACAGGGAGCTCAGTGTGGCTATATACGATGGACTCTGCAAGCGATTTCGTCAACGTGTATGGATTTGGATGTTCCCCCTGTGAATGGATAAAAACAATATCACATTAATGTGCCTATCTCTTATGTTAATATTTTACGTAAATAATATCGTTGGGTAGATTTTGATTAATAGGTACCTTCATCATTTCGTTATACTTATCGTTTATCTAACTATTGCTATATTTAAGCCTATGTTAAAGCATACAATAAAGCAATCATAGACTAGGTGATAAGTTTGATATCAATCCATATACAGATACCTACTATGGTCCAAGATCTCTGCAGAGCCGCCAGACCTTACTCGTACTTATATTATCTATTTTATTTACCTGACATAGGTAATAATTTTGATAATGTCTTGTAATCAAAAACGTTATTAAATTATGATATGAGTACTAAGTAACTAGGTACCTACAGAGCACGAAATGGGAATAGAGACCTAGCCTTTTAAAAGGAAAACCATACGTTCTTGCAACATTATTTACAGGAACTATTTGAAAATATCTAAGTAGGTACATAATAATATATAGCATAGACGTTTAGCATGAAATTATAAGGGGAAAAAATGCTTCTACGAGCTCCTTACCTTACCTACCTACCTACCTACCTACCTTGCTTACCTAGTACCTTGCGATAGATTGATGGGTTCCCATAATTGTCGCACCCAATCGTGTCACAGTGTTACTCGTTGGGAAAGAACGTCTTATGGTCTTCCATCGAGTCACATTGTTACCTTTTTTTGTGGACGGGGGGAATCTTAATAAGATTCCCGATCTCCTAGGGGGGTGACCGGGTTATGTGGGATTTGTACCCACTAGAACTGTGTGTGCGTCACTCTTATTTATTTGAGTAGATGATGTTGATAGATAAATTGTCCAAAACTTCCGTCTGATTTAAATAAAAGACAAGGCAGAGAGTTAAAAAAATGTCGTCATTATTAAATTATTTAAAAAGTACTAGATTAATAGATTTAGGTTTGTTTGACTTTCCCCGGGCTGCATCATGCAACGTTTGTGTAAGTAGGTATTTATATTCATTCTTCGATTTAGACTTTTCTAGGGAAAGTCAGATCGATATAGTTTATTAATACAAGTAGGTAATTGAAAGACATTATTTACAATGTCGTACCTTTGCAATAAAAATGTCATCATTAATATGTAATAAAAAAATAATATATTTTTTTATGATATTAAAATTATGTATCTTAGCCTACTGTCATAAAATTATAATATGAAAATGTAATCACATGGTACAGAAGTAGGTACCTAAATAAGTTTTATCCTAGCTCTTATTTAATTACTTGTGCGCATTTTGTGTACCATATTTTTTTCCATGTTTTTTTTTAATTTAAGTATGTTATCATTAATTTTTTTAATTGAAATTTATTTTCTTTTACTTTTGAATTGTCTATCAGAAAGGAAAACTTGGTGGGAACCCACCGACCGATTTGTCTAGCATAGCCTAGACTTTTCGTAAAAAATAAAACTTGGCGCATTACAATTTCATTACTAAGCAATGCATGTGGATGTTTTTTTTATTACTTACATTAACCGTGTAAAGCAACAGATGTGTTGCAAGTTGCAACATATTCTGAGGCACGGATCGATGAAGAATATAAAATACAGTATGACTTCGATCGCTTTCTGTCGCGTCACGTGTCACCACAATACAGTAATGTGTTCGCACCTTGATAATTTTAATAAAAAAAACAACCAAACCAATAGCGAGTCAGATTGACCACCGAGGATTTTGTAGTTTTGGTAAGAAAAAGTAATAGTTGATTGCTGATTGGTAAGAAACCTTAATTATACCTATTTAGAATTCTGTGCACACAACGTACCATTAAAGATTCAGCAATGATGTCCACAGTTTCAGCTGGCAACATCTTGGCACACTTGACGATGCTCTCCGGATCATAAGGAGGAGGGTACACTCTTTCTTCTATGTAGCTTCTTGGAGCGTTACTGTACGCCGTTGATACGTGGACCAGCGCCTAAAAATAATTTCATTAAAATACTTACGGCCGGTTTCTGAATTGAGAATTTCATGTTGAGTCTGTCTCAAAGACTACTTAAGGACTAATTAAGCAAATTCTTGAATTGATATTGTGTAAGGTTTGAGCTTAATTCAGAAACCAGCCCAATATCAATTCAGAAACAAAAATTTGCTTAATTAGTCTTTCAGTAGTCTTTGAGACAGACTCAACATGAAATTCTCCATTCAGAAACCGGCCGTTCGCTACTTTCTTAATAAGTTCTTACTTAGTTTCCTAGGTAATCCGTACAGGGTACTGTATATATTATTCATACGGATTAAAAAGAGTAACAAAGAGAGAAACGCGAAACGTTTGAGACCTAATATTAGTAATATCTTGCATCATATACGAGTACTTAGTAGGCACCTAAATACGTCATGGATTATTTCTTGATTTCAAACATCTATAGTAGAATGTTCAACTTAATAATATGTGCAAGGTATATAAATTCCTAAACCTAGTAGCGTGCAGTTCATAGAGGCATAAAAGCACTGCTTACCCTAATTCTACTTACGTCAATGCTAATTTTTCATCATGACAGTCAGTGAATAGGTATTCTGACTAACTAATGCCTATAGCTTCAAGCAATGTGCATGCCACTGCCTGAACCCACGAAAAAAGGCACGAAATTAACAACGATAACTTACTTTAAGTAACGGCATATCTCCAGCTAATTTCAAGAGTGTGGCGGTCCCTTGAACATTCAAGGTCGTTGCCGCATGAAGAGGTTCTGTGAACTTCACTGTTGCTGCTGAATGGAATATCGTGTTGCATTTTTTCAGCAGTAGTTGTTGCTCTGCGCTGACACCAAGATTTGGGGCGGAAACGTCACCAGTGATGGGGTATAACTTGCTCAAGCGTTCTGGCCACCTTGCTCTGATGCGGTCGAAAACCTGAAGAACGTGTCGCATTATTTTGGTGCTTTGGTCATTGATTAGTTGTACAAAAAGATAAGAAAAATTTCCTTCAAAAAATTCAAATTGTTACGCAGCCGACAAAAAATGTTAAGTAAAAGAATATTTTAGCAATTAAGTAACCATTTTTCAAGCTGTCGAAGAGACATTCTAGCGCATTGTTGCTTGAGACATTCTCCGTTTGGAATCGGCACTATATTGCATTGCAACACATTACAACACAGTTTATGTGTCTGCCGCCTAATACCAATTCACAAAATTAAAAACATACAAACCTTTCGAACCGCTTCGAAAAATAAACCTACCTGATTCTTCAAGAGTTCCTTATACCTCTGATCCACACTGAGTCCGCGTTTGGGCCGCATTAGGACATAAATGGTGTCGATCCCAGGACAACTCCTCAACAACTTCTCCAGTAGAGCCTTCCCGACGAAGCCGGTGCCGCCAGTGACGAGGATGACAGAATTATGGAAATAATCGGCTATGCGCTCTTCGGGGTATGCTTGGTTGAAATGTTCATGCCCGATTTCATTGTAATTTGGCGCAAATAGATCATTGCCATTGAGGCACTCCATGTTTTTTCTGAAATAAAAGATTGTTTTTAAGATTTTGGACTTAATGGGCTTTAATACATCCAGGTTCCCTGGAATTTTATTTATCATCCAAGATTTTCTTGAATTTTCTCCGTTGACCTAGCGTGCTATAAATTGATTGAAGCAAACATTGTTGCACCGAAGCGCGTTCGGGTAATTTTAAACGGTTAACCTTCGACCATCTTTAACATATGTTTTAAGGATTCTAATTTTACTTATTAGATATCAATATGTATATACGTATCAAAAATACTTGCCTAATATCGTAACCCTAGAATGAAAGTGACCTAACTCAAAATTTTGCAAGTTGTGGGAAAAGAGCAAAAAAAAATTCATTGGAAATGACAGTTTTGATCTTGATGATCTTCTATGTATGGATTGGTATTGTTAAGTAGTATATCAAATTTAAATGTATTTTAATTATGTATTTTGACATTACAACATAACAAATTTAGTCCTTTTATTCCAAAAACATTTCTGAATTTCTAAGACTTTTTATGAGTCGCATGTTAAGACGCAAGATACAACAAATACTGATGGAATCAGTCACTATTTTGCTATAAATTTATATAGATTTGTGCCCACAAATTAAATTTTTTATATAAATTATTTTTGCAATATACTGGTGCGATTCGAGATAGGTACGTCGATTTTATACACTGCCACCTGCGAGCACCTCTGACGCAATACTGATTCGGTCTCTTTTCTTTGTCAAGCATAGCTGAAAAAACGCGATCACCTAAAGTGAACGATGTATATGTGATGGCTGTCCCTTTTTACTCATAATTCGGGCGCTTTTTTACCACAGTTTCCACAGTTTCACAAAATCAGAACACAGTATAACAAAATCAGAATTTACGGGAATTTGAGTTAGGTCACTTTACTGACCTACTTGAATATAATAATATCATACTCATCTGGGTGAAAGAATATTTAAAAAATATATTTTTGAATGAATTAAATACTAAATACTTACAAGTTTTCTATATTTTCACACATTTTGTATTTGTTAATCTAAGGCGCGTTGACTTCTTCCACAATATTACGGACCTGTAACAAAGATTTCTGTCGAATTACGTAGTACAAAATTTTATGATGCCTGCGACTTTCAGATGATAGGCTCTTTGATTTTCCCGTTTTTTCTTTACTCCTTTACAAGTTAGCCCTTCACTGCAAGCTCCCCTGTTGGTAAGTGATGATGCAGTCTAAGATACTACACGGTATCTTACCGGAACGCTAAATCACTTGGTGATATGGTGGTACTGGTAACTAGCCGCGGCAGAAGCCTCCCGCCAGAACGGACCAGAGAAAATTCAGAAATTATAAATTCCTAAATTGACCCTGCGGGACCTAATTGGAACTCGGGACCTCCCACTATAAGTCTACAACGTTCACCACTGATCATTTAATAGTGATGTCTCTCTATGCAAGTTAGAATGTCTGTAGTAGGTAAGTAAATCGTTTCATTTTCAACTTGATAAGTGTTCCGCTACGGTGCCGTGTACAAGCCGATTAGGGATTAGGAAGTATGGCTCATTGTCCATGCGACTCCATGATTCATGATTGATACATGAAATCAGGGATTACATCACCACGGACGAGCCCAATGGGCATCGCACAAGGGAGTCTCCGGCGTATGTTCTCTGAGAGTTCCCGGAGATTCCCATTATGCTCAGAGGATGGCCACCGAGGGGGTTTTAGTGGGTAAAAATCCCACATCACCTGCACTCTCCCCAGGAGATCGGGTATCTTCAGAAGATTTCCCCCTCGTTGAAAAAAAAGGGGTATGGGTTTAATATAACTCCCATACCCCTAACTGGTTAGCCAGCTACCATCTTCATCTTCAAAGGGCGAATAAACAAATATCTCAAAAGCCGGCAACGCATTGGCGGTTCCTCTGGTGCAGCAAATGTTCATGGGGGCGGTCAACACTTAACATCAGGTGACCGCCTGCTCGTTTGCTCGCTATACTTATATATAAATTAAAAAAAACTTAAACTGCATCAGCACTTACTACCAGGTGAGAGCACAGTCAAGCGCTAACTTGAAGTGGAGTATAATAAAAACTCTAGTAATTTGTCAACTCTATGCCATCACACAATCTTAAGTCCAATCATTGAAGATAACCGGTCAAAATTCAAACGAACATATTGTTAATATTGACACCTAAAATGAATGTTTTACCTTGACTCAGAAATATAGTTTCATTTGAAAGTGGGCATTTAGAGTAATAGAAATTTAGAACTTACGTAACTCTACGCATCAAGTTTTAAATCAAACTGGAACATAATTTGAATGGATGAATTGTACATGTGATCGAATATAATTCGGTCTATAATTCATCGAACTATCATATTATTATCATACTAATATTAATAATTTAATATAAAAAAATCTTTTTAAACAACCGACTTCAAACTCCCGCGCCAACTTTACAATACAAGCACACGCTATACAAAGTACTTATTTTATTGTTGATATTTTAAAAACCGCTCCACCGATTTCGATAAAATTTATATGGGACCACTTGGGAAGAATGCCCTTTCAAATAAAAAAGAATCATCCAAATCGGTCCACCCAGTCAAAAGTTCTGAGGTAACAAACATAAAAAAAAAATACAGTCGAATTGAGAACCTCCTCCTTTTTTTGAAGTCGGTTGAAAATCCGAAAGTGTGTTTGCAATAATTGTCGAACGGATCGACGTAATTTTTGGATGCGTATAGTTGAAGGCCCGGAGAGTGACATAGGCTATTAAACTTTACCCGAAAAATTGAGGAGTTCCCGTGGGAATAAAATGTTTATTCCAAGCGAACGAAGTCGCGGGTAGGTACTTTGAACATAGTTTATAATTGTTTGTATTTCGCTTGCGTGTAGTATTACATCGACTACAGAATAAAATTAATATTTATGTAATTATGAATACATTGGTAACTAATCAAAGAATAAATATCTAACTATTTAACTTACTACTTACTATTAAGTAGTAAGTTAACTTACTACTTACTTAACTAAATGTTTAACTTGCATTTATAACTCTGCTAACAGTAGGTTCTTCTTAGTGTTTCTGAATCTTAGGTAAATAAGGTAAGTAACATGGCAAAGTTACAGAAAGCCAAAAGTTAGGTACCTACTGAAACTGTTTACAGAATTATTTACTGCCTAGTTGGTCCAGTGGTTACTCCACTGCGGATACTGGGGTGCGGGGTCGATTCCTCGGCCAGCCAAAAAACAAGGTAATCAGGTAGGTATTTCTCTCAAGAAATTCCCAGTACAGCCTCTCTCCGGTTGTACCAAATTGATGCCGCCCCATTGGACCATTGAGAGAAAATCCATACTAATATTATAAACTAGCTGATGCCCGCGACTTCGTCCGCGTGGTTTAGGTTTTTTGAAATTCCCCCGGGAACTCCTTAATTTTCCGGGATAAAAAGTAGCCTATGTCACTCTCCAGGTCCTCAACTAGGTATACCCATGCCAAAAATCACGTCGATCCGTTGCTCCGTTGCGGCGTGATTGAAGGACAAACCAGCAAACCATCAAACCAACAAACAAACACACTTTCGCATTTATAATATTAGTATGATATGATGCGAAAGTGTGTCTGTCTATCTGTCTGTCTGTTCGCCTGTCTGTCTTTGTCTGTCTATATGCTACGCTTTCACGGCCCAACTACTCAACCGATTTTGATGAAATTTGGTACAGAGATATAGGGTGCTTTTTATCCAGGAAAATTGAAGAGTTCCCGCGGGAATACATAAAACATCAATCCACGCGGACGAAGTCACGGGCATCATCAAGTAATTTAATAAATAAAATAGTAATTTTACCAGACCTCAAGGCATTACAACCATATGCTATTCAATTTCAAATTCAAATTATTTTTATTCAAATAGACTATTGTTGGGCGTTCTTTTAAGTTGGGTAATTCAAGCATTCATTCCAGTTCCGCGCGTGACGGCAAGTCAAGCGCTCGCTTTGCATATTAGCGTACCGTTCGTTGCGTATTAACCGCGTCACGCGATAGTTTTCGACGCGTACCCGCATTCAAATATTATGTAAAGATAATGAGTGAAAATAATCTTATTAGGCCTTTTTTTGATTCAAGTGGGAGTGATATAGTTGAAGAAACTCGTATGGAGGAAGAGCAACCAATTTGCTCAAATCAAGTAGTGGTACGGGAAAAAAGATTGCGGTCTAGTTCAGACGATATTTTAGATGAAGATGGTTTTACGACGGTACGTAGCAAAAGGTCGGTAAAGATTTCTAAAAAGTCTATAGTTGTCATGAATTCTGCTAGAAATGATGATGAAAGCTTACCCATCCAAGGAGAAAAGATAATTGTTGCTATAACATGTAAGGAAATTTTGCCAAAACAATTTAAAATGGCTAAGTTACTTCGGTCGGAGAGCATTTTGAATATCACTAACATTCAATACAAGAGCCCATTTAAAATAATTATAGAATTTGAAGATAAAGAGAGTGCTCAGAAATTGATAGACTGCAAAAAAATTATAGATATGGGATTTAGATGTCAGTTGCTGAACGAGATGAGTATATCGTATGGTATTATAAGAAATGTTGATTTAGATATAGAAGATGAAGAGATTAAGAGTAATTTGGAAAGTGAGCTCGAAATAGTATCTGTACGGAGATTAAAACGAGCGACAAATACAGGAAAATGGGTTGAAAGTGAGACGATTCGCATAGGTTTCAGGGGATCAGTATTACCTGCTTATGTTCGTGGGTATGGATGTAGATTTAAAGTGGAGTCCTATATGTATCCAGTTACACAGTGTACCGGATGCTGGAAGTATGGTCATATTACCCGGTTTTGCCCAAGTAGGAAGATAATTTGTCCGAAATGTACAGAATGCCATCCAAATTGCGAAATATCGAGCTATAAGTGCGTGAATTGTAAGGGTAATCACATGGCCATAGATAAGTCTTGTCCTTTTTATTTGAAAGAAAAGAATATAAGAATCATAATGCGAGACCTAAATTATACATATAAAAATGCTTTGTCAGTTTATCTTAGCGAGAATGAGTCAAAAAAGGCCGACAAAGAAGAACAGAATGTGAATAATAACTCTACTAGTACGAAACCTGTAGCAGAAAACCTAAAGGCTGGAAAGTCATACAGAGATGTGTTAATCACTCAGGCTGATATCCACGAAAGAAAACAAGAATCTACGGATGAAGATAGTCAACAAGGAAGTGAAATTATACATAAGAGGCAGCGGGCAACAAGAAGTAAGAAGAGTAAGAAACGAAATAAGGGTCATCCAATCACTGAGATCAGTGACGACATCGTTATAGAAGAAAACGATACAGGGATGTCTATGGATGAATGTGATGATGAAAAGGAAGGTAAAGAGAAGAAAAAATCTGCGAAAAATAAAGGTAGTGGCATAAGTTTTATGAAATTCATTCAAAAATTAAAGGAAATATACCTGTCTGAGTGTGCGTTAGATGATAAGTTTAAAATATTTATTAGTTTTATTGTTGAGGAGATTATGAAGTATATTGCGATTTTGTTTAAAGACAGTGATATTTGTACTTGGCTTCTTTCTAAATTCAATTATGGATAAACAGAGCTTAGTCCGTACTTTAAGTTTATTACAATGGAATGCACAAAGTATAAGACCTAAATTAAAAGAGTTTGAATCATTATTAATTCAGGAAAAAATTCATATAGCATTCATTTCGGAAACATGGCTTGAAGCTGAGTCTGTATTACGTGTAAATAGTTATAATATATTTAGAAAGGATAGAATTGACTCTTATGGGGGCGTAGCTATAGTAGTTCATAAGTCGGTAATTGTACAAGAATGTAATATTACTACTCAAAATAATGGTATAGAAATAGTAAGCTTAAGACTGTTAAATTGTAGTGACATCAAAAATGTGGTATCGCTTTATTGTCCTTCATCGGTTCGCACAATAGTTAGTGACTGGGAAAATATTTTTTCAGCATTTACGAACAGTACTATAATAGCAGGTGACTTCAACCCGCATCATTCGAGTTGGTCCAATAAGACTGATAATCGAGGTACACAAATTTATGACGCTGCTTTAGATGCTGGATTTATGGCGCTAAACAATGGTGAGCATACTAGAATTAAGTTAGTTAATAATTATTTACAGAAAAGCGCACCAGATATAACTTTCGTCTCGTCAAATATTGCAACAAAATTAGATTGGAAGGTAATGAATGAAAGCTTGGGAAGTGATCATTTGTGTATTAAGATGCGATTTAACTACCGTGATGAAATAAGATTTTCTAAAAAGCGTAATATTAAACATGCAAATTGGCAAAAATATAGGGAGTATATAGAAAGTCAATTTCAGAATTTAGAGAGTGAAGAGAATCCCCAGGTACTGTATGATCGCTTAATAGAATTGATTAATAGGGCGGCAAATGTGAGTATTCCAGTGGTTAAAGTATCACAGAATCCCACCGAACAATTTATTCCAAGATCTTATTGGAGTCCTTTACTATCTCTTATGGTAGCTCAGCGTAGATTAGCACTTCGTGAATTTAGGAAAAATCCCATACCGAATAATTTGAACGTACTGGAGGAAAAACATTCAGAGGCAAGGTCTGCAATCACGAAAGCAAGTACGCAAGATTGGCATGGATTTTGTGACAGTATCAATGAAACAACAACTTCGTCAACGATGTGGTGCCGAATGAGATGGATGAAAGGGTTTAAAACAGCTAAATTATCTGTGTCTGAAGAACGAAAGAGTGAGTTGTTATGTGAGCTTGCTCCTGATTATGTGGTTCCATCAATACCGATATTAGAACACACAAACACCAAGTTAGATAGTTCGTTTAATTTAATTGAGATGAATAATTGTTTGAAAGAAAAAGATACGGCCCCAGGTAGTGATGGAATCATATATTCAATGTAGCCAACTCGCAACTTGGTGGCCCGGGCTACACTGGGAAAGACCGGTAGGGTCCAGCGATGACGATAATTATTACACTCGAAATAGGCAATAACAATACAATGCACGTACGTACCTTGGACTGCTACTTGCACTCGCTGACTTCCACCACGTTCCAGGGATTTTCGCTGGGTAGATTTTGTTATTTTATGAGATGTTCGCGCGCGATGATTTCAGTGCAACGATCCTCTTTTTTTTTTTTTTTGGCGGTTGACAGGTGACACTTGCGTTCGCTCCAAATTTTTACGAGAACGTCGTGCATGACAGCTGATTAGAACTGCGTGTTGCCATTGCACTAAATACAAGTGCCAACCATCGTTCATCGGTGGTGCGAGGTAAGGAATTAGATAAGATGACGTTACGGTAACTAAACATACCGCCCACCAAAATGCCTATGGTATTTTCTGGTTAAAAATGATGATAGATAATCGATACAAACGGTAAAATAGAAAAGAAAAGCTATAAACTACGTGTTATTGATGAAGCAAAACTTAAAGCTAAAATTAACTATGATATGACAAAATTTTAAGAATAATAATAACAAGAAAAGGAAACCTACGATAAAACAATAATAAGTTAGTTTTCTATTGGTAGAGGACACAATTTCACTAAAGGTCGTTGTATCTGACTACTCGTTGCTGTCTTTAGAACTGCGATCCGAATTACTCCATCAGCACCAGGGATAAGATTTGTGACCCGTCCGAGAGGCCAATGCAGTGGAGCGCGATTCTCATCCTTGATGATAACCATCGACCCTATTTGCAACGGTTTGGAGTCCTTGGTCCATTTGGCGCGTTGTGTAAGCGAATTTAGATATTCATGTTTCCATCTGGACCAAAAGTTCTGATGAAATGCCTGTAACAGCTGCCATCGACTAAGCCGATTTTTGTTAATATTTGTGAGATCCTCGTCGGGAACAGCTGTTAGAGGTTCCAACGTTAAAAAATGTCCAGGTGTTAATACTGACAAATCGTTTGGATCAGAGCTGATTGGACACAAAGGTCTTGAATTAAGAACAGCTTCGATTTGAATGAAAAGAGTTGTAAGCTCCTCAAATGTCAAGACCTGATCACCAACGACACGGTGTAAGTGCGTTTTCGCGGCCCTGATTTGTATTTCCCATACTCCTCCAAAGTGCGGAGCGGAAGGCGGGTTAAACTTGAATTCAATTTTCTCTGCGCTAGAAGCTTGATGCATAAGGGACACTAATTGATTACGAGCGCCAGTAAAGTTCGTTCCTCGATCCGCATGAATGATATTGCACCGACCTCTGCGTCCAACGAAACGTCGGAGAGCAGCTATGAATCCGTCCGCTGACAGTGTTGACACTACCTCCAGATGGACCGCTTTAGTTGCCAAGCAAATGAACAAGCATAAATATGCTTTGTCAATTTTGGCTCCACGGTGTGGACCAAGTTTAATGCGGAATGGTCCACCGAAATCAACGCCTACAATTGAAAATGCTTTCACCTGGTTCACACGATAAGACGGTAGATCGCTCATAAACGGTTGCAAAGGCTGAGGATTTGTTCGATAGCATTGTACGCATTTAGAAAGACTACGACGAACAGCGCGTTTAGCGGAAATTATCCAAAATTGCTGTAATAATAGGAAATGCGTAGTGTTTATGCCTGGATGACAATAATGACGGTGGATAAACTCGATGATTAATTCGGTAAGTCGATGATCAGGCGGTAAGAAAGCTGGATGGTTTTGCTCATATTCTAAACCAGATCGCGAAATTCTGCCACCCACTCTTAGAATACCCAGACCATCCAAGAACGGGTTGAGTTTACGGAATGGTTTAAGTAATGGTTTATTAGCTTTGATGTTAGAGATTTCTGCTATAAATGCTTGGCTCTGGACATGTTTTACAATTTGCATCAATGTATTATGTCTCTCAACATTGTTTAGAAAACTGTTACGATTAGCATGAACCGGATTGCGCGAGTTGCCGATAAAGCGGTTGATGTAAGTAAGGATATTAATGATTTTTTGTAGAGATGAATGACGATTAAGTAGGTCATCTATTATGGCAGCTTGATGCGTTTTATTGACCTGCGTCTGTGCGGTGACCAAAGTAACAGATTTGCGTGCTTCGGCTTTTACAATTTCTTCTTCTTCCGGAGATATAGCTCCTTGATTCAGAGGCCAAGTATTGTGACAGTCCAGAAGCCATTGAGGCCCCGCCCACCATAACGGATTGTGTAGGATCTCACTTGGGAATTGCCCTCGCGAGCATATATCTGCAGGATTGTCACCTGATGAGATATGATACCAGCGCTCGGTAGGGGTAATATCTTGTATGTGACTGACTCGATTGGCAACAAATGTTGCCCATCGAGTTGAGGGGGAACGCAACCACGAGAGAACGACTGTCGAGTCTGACCAGAAGTAGACCGTGTCGAACGAGATATGATGAAGGTACGTGTCACGAACGAATATATATAGATCTGATAGGAGAACAGCAGCACAGAGTTCTAATCGAGGTAAGGATATACGCTTCAAAGGTGCTATTTTCGCCTTGGAACATACCAAATAAACTTGAACCTGACCATCCGCATTTGTTACACGTAAGTAGATGACGGCACCGTATGCGACTTCGGAACTGTCGGCGAAACCATGCAGTTCATGTGAACTGGCATTTTTATGAGTGAGCCTGCGCGGGATTCGAAGTTCCGATAGTTGCGATAGTTGAGTTCGATAGGTTTTCCACGCGCGAACTATCTCATCAGATGGCGTTTGGTCCCAACCAACACCGAGGATCCAAAGTTTCTGTATGAGACCCTTTGCTTGTATAGTTACCGGCGATAGAAACCCTAGAGGGTCGAATATTCTCGCGAGCTCACTCAAAATAGATCGTTTGGTGCAAGTTAGATCTAACGATTTAATTTCAAAAAGGAATGTGTCTGAAGTTGGGTCCCATTTTAGACCGAGAACCTTTAAGATTGACGGTTCTGAGTCATCCAGAGTGACAGCTCCAGTTAAACAGTCTTCGGGGGGGAGGTCAGACAAGAGTTTAGAGTCATTACTAACCCATTTTCTGAGTTGGAAACCTCCTTTGTTGAACAGGGCAATAACTTGCGACTTCGCTACTTGGGCGTTTTCGAATGTGTCACATCCTGTCACCACATCATCAACATAAACGTCCGATAATATTATTTTCTTGGCAACCGGATAGGATTCTCCTTCATCTTCAGCAAGTCTTTTTAATGTACGACAGGCGAGGAACGGAGACGAAGCTACGCCGTACGTTACTGTATTGAGGCGATATTCTTTGAGGGATTCGTGAGGTGACGTTCTCCAAAAGATGCGTTGGTAATCGCGATGCTCCGGAGAAATTAAAATCTGCCGATACATTTGACGGACGTCAGCGATAAAAACGATGTTATGTTCTCGGAAACGCAAAAGGATTTCGACGATATTGGGTTGCAGTTTCGGGCCGATTAACTGTGTATCGTTTAACGAGCGCGAATTGAGATCTTTAGCGGACGCATCAAACACAACGCGTAGGCGAGTAGTGGCAGATTCAGGACGTAAGACGCAATGATGAGGGATATAGTATTTTCCTTGGTCTAGTTCATTATTAGGAACGAGTGACATATGTCCAGTTTCAATGTAGTCCGCCATGAAATCTGTATATTGACTGTGTAAGCTTGGGTCTCGTGATAGTCGACGTTCTATTGCATGAAATCGACGAAGAGCAACATCACGTGATCCAACAAACTGAGGCTCGGAGTCTTCCCTAAATGGTAGACGTAATATATATCGACCATGGCTGTCACGCGAGTGATCAGAAATGAATTTCTGCTCACATAGAGATTCATCTGGGGTCAACAGTCGAGCGTTAGGTAACGACTCTAAATCCCAAAAACGCTGTACTAGTGAGTTTAACTCGATGTCTGATTCTGATGCTTGTAATAGTGTGGTCGAAGCTAATCGCGTTTTGCCTAGAAGGAGCCATCCGAAAACGGATCTGAAGGCAGTTGGCTGATTGAAGCTTCCCTTTATGCGTTCATCCAGCAAAGACTCAGCAAATACATCCGCGGCAAACAAAAGATCGATTGGTCCGGGAATGTCGAAGCCAGGGTCAGCCAACGGCAATGCCTTAATATGTGACCATCCTGATGTGTTAAGATTCGCGATAGGTTGATCGCCACATATTTTCGACAAGACGTGTAATTCCAACTCAAATAATGGTTTTTCATTAGAAGCTATACAACACGTGACATTTCCCAAGATTGAAGCTGCTGTTTCACCTAGCCCACTAACACTTGCAGTCGTCTGTGACCGTTTTAAATTTAATCGGTTAACTGCCGATTCGGTAATAAAGTTACTTTGGCTACCAGTGTCGAACAACGCACGAAAAGATTGCAGTCTACCCGATGCATCCTTGACCTGCACGATAGCAGTAGCCAGCAACACGGTTGTGTTCGACGGTGACCTTGAGACTAACGCGGAGGCGCCTTTGCTCGGTTCGTTTGACGCATGGCGGTGCAGCAGTGAGTGGTGTTTGCGCTTACAAGTGCGACAGGAGAAAACGCTGGTGCAGTTCCTCAACTGGTGAGACGATTTTAAGCAGTTGAAGCACCAGTTTCGGTCAGCTGCTATTTGCATGCGCTCCTCAATAGATTTTTTAAGAAATTCCTGACATGACGAAATGCTGTGTGATTCGTTACAAAAGGCGCAGGTTACGGGCCGTGTCACAGCTATCGAACTACTCACTTCTGTTTGACCCTCATCAGCTGCTATGAGGGCGTGCGACGTAGGTACACGTTTTGAATGAGTTGACTGAGACGATATAAATTTATGTGTAGTCTTGTTTTGCTTATCTTGATCAGTGAAATGTGTGTCGCGCAATAGAGCCTCACATTTAGAATGTAAGAAGTCTTTGAGCTGAGCATAAGAGGGCAGTTCGGTGTTTGAATGTTTCTCCTCAAAATCACGGCGCATGTTTGTGTCCAATTTTGACAAAATATGATAAACTAACACGAAATCCCAATGATCAACCGGTAAGTGTACTGATTTTAGGATACACAAATTTTCATCGAATAGATCAAGTGACTTCCGAAATTCATGAGCGTCCTTGAAATTGAAGTTCATTTTTAGAATTTCCCTCCAGCAAGTGAAGGCTAATTCTCGCTTGCATTTATACCGCGCGATAAGTGCAGCATACGCGTCGCTGTAATACTCGTTGCTTAGCGGAAATGTTTTCACTACTGTTAAAGCATCACCACTCAGAGAAGAAATCAAATAATGGAACTTCTCGGTGTCGCTAAGTGAGTTAGAGTTATGTATCAATGCATTAAAGGTATCGAAATATTCAGGAAAGCGTTTTATATCTCCAGCAAAAGTCGGGAGCTGTATTTTCGGTAACCGAACATTCGACAACGAACTAGACTGCGACTGAGACGCGCAAGCTTCACCTTTGTTTAAGTTGCGATAAATTGAGATGACCTTGTAATACATTTCATCAAAACGCTCCTGTATTCCAGAATCATCACTGTCCGGCTCGTCTAGAATTTCTAAAATCGCAAAGTGTGCGTCTTCAAAATTAGAGGCTATTTTCTTAATATCTTGATGATATGAGAAAAACATGTCTCGCTGACTGTGATCAGTAACGGCCGAATTACCGACCTCTAGTGCCTTACACATCCGCTTATAAGCGATCGTACGTTGCCTACGTAGTGACGGTAAATCTTGTTCAGTGTACTCCACGTCTTGAGATTTTGATCGCGACTTTTTAAGAATGCTCGATTTGCGAGTGGAGTATTTCCTTAAAAGAGACATCTTGCTAATGTTTAGTTTTTAGTTACGTTAAAACAACGATTATATAACGTACAAATAAGATTTATAAAGTAAGAATACAAACAAAGTTCGAAACGAGTTCAAATCGTATGACGTACAGTGCACCACACAAGTTTTGTTGCACTTTGTATGAAAATGTATGTGACGAACGCGTAACTTGTGGGGTGAACCGTACTCAAAGGACTGCGATCAACTGCGCATACAGTACGCCACACAAGTTTTACTGCACGTTGTATTAAAATGTACGTTAGCTATGCGTGAACTTGTGAGGTGAGCTGTACGCACCGAAGTAAGTCGAGCGATTCAACGTCCGACCTACCCGCTCTCTTTCTGCATGCAAAATTATAATAATATAAATCCTTTATTTTCGCTATTAAAACGTTAAATGTGTGTTTATATTCACTTGTTACGATGGAATGATTGATAATACGGGGGAAAATATAGATAAAAGATTGAATTACTGCAAGCCGAGTGGAGAATAAACACCGATAAGTTGAAGTGATTGTTTATTCGATCTTACAGGAAAGACAATACTTTTACGTTAACTGCGATAAATCCCTGGTCGATATGGTCCAATCTATGTAAGTAATATCGATAGTTAGGTAAATAGGGTTAGACTGGAGCAACTTAGATCGCGAGAACAAAAACTTGTTGATTTGAATGACCTAAGTTACGACGCGGATACGATTAACCAGAAATACCATACACAAATTGATCGCTAAAAAGGTGGAAGTCCCGGGTTTCGGCACCAAAAAATGTAGCCAACTCGCAACTTGGTGGCCCGGGCTACACTGGGAAAGACCGGTAGGGTCCAGCGATGACGATAATTATTACACTCGAAATAGGCAATAACAATACAATGCACGTACGTACCTTGGACTGCTACTTGCACTCGCTGACTTCCACCACGTTCCAGGGATTTTCGCTGGGTAGATTTTGTTATTTTATGAGATGTTCGCGCGCGATGATTTCAGTGCAACGATCCTCTTTTTTTTTTTTTTTGGCGGTTGACAGGTGACACTTGCGTTCGCTCCAAATTTTTACGAGAACGTCGTGCATGACAGCTGATTAGAACTGCGTGTTGCCATTGCACTAAATACAAGTGCCAACCATCGTTCATCGGTGGTGCGAGGTAAGGAATTAGATAAGATGACGTTACGGTAACGAAACATTCAATGATATGGAACTTGCCTAATTGTGCGAAAATATTTCTTTTAAAAATTTAGCTTCAGACGAGGACAGTCAACTATTGATTGCTTGGCGCGGTTAGTTACAAATATACAGATAGGATTTTCTAAGAACATTCCTACATTGGCATGTTACTTAGATATTGAAAATGCATATAATAATATATTAGTTGATAAAATAATCAAAATTTTGGATAATTTGAAGGTAGGTAAAAATATGTGTTTATATTTATGGAATTTTTTAACAGAAAGGCGCTTACAGATTCAAAATGACTTTGACAATAAAACTGTATTGATAAGATATACAAGTAAAGGATTAGCACAGGGTGATCCTTTATCACCATTGCTATTTAATATTGCAACTTACCAGTTATGTCAAAATATCAATAATAATATTTCAATTTGTCAGTATGCTGACGATTTTGTTTTATATTCCGCACATAAAAATATATTATATAGTACAGATAAAATTCAACAAGCTTTGGATGCTTTTGTTATACTCCTCGAGGATCTAGGTCTGAGGCTCTCAGAAACAAAATCTAAGTATTGTATATATTGTAGAGGAAATAGTAATCCAGTTGTAAATTTAAAAATCAATCAAAATCAGATAAGTTATGTAAGTTCATATAAGTACCTAGGCATATGGCTAGATAAATCACTTCGATGGCATAAACATATAAAAGAGACTGTAGATAAAGTTCAGCGATTACAAAATCTGCTAAGAAATCTGGCTAGCTCATCTTGGGGTCTACATCCGATACATCTACGAAGGATATATATAGCGATGATTAGAAGTAGGTTAGATTATGGAAGTTTTTTGTTTGATAATAGCGCTAAGACGCACGTGTACAAGTTAAAAAAGATACAAAATCAATCGATGCGAATTATTGGAGGATTTATCAAAAGTACACCCATACACGTCATGGAGAGTGAGCTTAGCCTTCCACCTTTACATTTGAGAAGAAGATATTTGGCGTATAAATACAATTTGAAATCAGCATCGTGTTCAAACAATGTCACAAACATGTTAGTTGATGAATTAAAAGAACTGTGCATTAACCGATATTGGCTGAATAAAAAGATACCACTATTAGTCACAACCAGAACTGAGGTAAGCGAGGATGATATTGCTTCGTCATTTCCATTAGAAATGTTCAATTTGAATTCCTGGGTTAGCAGTATTGATCTGTGTAATATTTTATGTATAAATTTAAGTAGTTTGAAAGAGTCCAAGAAGTCTTATGATCCCACATGCCTCAAATTCAATGTGATCAAAGAAATCTCGGAAAAATATCATGGATGGTACACGTTATTTACCGATGGATCCAAAAGTATAAAAGACGGTAATGGTGCAGCATTTTATGATCCTCTTGTAGCAAATAACTCTAATAATTGTTTTAAAGTAAATAGTAATGTATCGATTATGTCAGTGGAACTTTTTGCAATCTCTGAAGCATTAGACTATGTACAAAACATGTCGTGTGAGAAGATCTTGATTTGTACTGATAGTAAGAGTTCATTACAGCATATAGCTCGATGCGCCTCTGGTCGCAGAGGTGTCTCGATAGCTTATGCAATTCTCTCAAAGATTTTGTGCTTTATTAACAATAAAAAAGAACTTAGATTGCAATGGGTTCCATCCCATATTGGCTTAAGAGGTAATGAAGAGGCTGATAGATTGGCTAAAGAAGCAACTTTGAACGGAAAGTCCGTTTATATTAGACCCGATTTTACAGAGTTCTTACCAAAATATAAAAAGAAATGTCAGGATTTATGGGATGAACACTTTAATTTCAAATCTGTCGAAAAAGGAATCTGGTATAGAACTTTACAGTCTCAGCCTCCTAATATACCTTGGTTTTTGAATGTAAAAATTCGAAGGCGGTTGATTGTTATTGCTCACAGATTGAGATCGGGACACATGCCATTGAATAAGTTTAAATTCTTAATGAAGATAACGGAGTCACCTCTTTGTGATTCATGTGGAATACCTGAAGATGTCCAACACTTATTGAGTGAATGTGTCCGATTTCAATCTAGGAGAGATCAAATTGTACAGCATATGGGTTTGAACAGATTTGACACGGGTATGTTTGCAGATATACTTGCTCGGCCTGCATCTAAGGATGCTATAAGTCTGTTTGAATCCATAAATCTGATTTCTTGAGAATTGTTTTTTTTGTTTAACTTGTTTTTTGTTGTTCTTTTAGTGTTTCTTATTCTCTAATTTTGTTAAACAGCCATTTTGTTTTAAATTTCATGTATTAGATTATAATGGGGCTGACATGTAATTAATTATAAAAGCCCCTAAATAAATAAAGAAAAAAAAAAAAAAAAGCATTCATTCAAATCGCATGCGAGGATGCAACTTCGATGATGCTACTTACATACTAATCTATACTCGTAGGTATAAGCACAGCGAGGCTCGAGCAATCGTTGCTTCCAATGGAGTCGAATAGGAAATCAACATTCATGAGCGAAGCAAGTAGTGTTATTAATCTAATATAACTCCTTCTTAGAAACCCATAAATAAAAACATACTTATAACCTAAGATCCCGATATACGATGACCTTCACCGAGCTGGTTAATGGATGAAACCTACATTTTATTTTTATTTAATAATAGATAAATACGCCTAAAATAGGTTACCTATGAAAATCCGGTCCAGACTATTTTTATAAATTATACCTACTTATGGAGAGCGATGATGATCGAGGGTTTGAAAGATGGGTGAGGAGCACGGCCAAAATTTCATAGGTGTCTATTTCAGAAAGTATACTAGATAGAAGAGTGGAAGTAGGAAAAATGCATGACTTTGATATGGTTTTTTTTACAAGATTTGTTCTGTATGGAAGAATTGCTGGTTTGCCGTTAGGAAAGCCAAGATGGCGAAGTTCAATGGCACCCAAAGGTACCCGATCATCAGCGGTATAATATTAATATTAATAAACTAAGGAAGTTTTCTTTGTGTTTTTACTTCAACGGTCTCTTACACTGTATGCTGCATGTCTGGAAAGTTATTTTACAAGTAAAGGCCCTTTTAGATTTTTAGGGGGTCTCAGTTTTGTTTTCTTATAAGATTTTTTTTACGTCGATCAGATGCTTGGCAAGCTGGCGCTTTCACTTTGCTCGCCAGCATAGCAGTGTGTTGTTTACTTCAGAACACGCAGGCAGTAAACACTAGGATAGAAGGAGAGCAAGTAAGTAGACAGTGGGCCGCGCAATCTACTACGCGGTCCGCTTCAGCGGGCCGCGTATCCACGCGCCATATACTAGTTTTGATATAATATAACTCAAGCGGTTCCGATCCGTTAAGTTACCAAAGGGATTATGGTAAGTTGGTAAGTTACCATAGTCCATAGGTAGCTTCACGGATCTGTTAACCGCTTGAGTTATATATCAAAATATAGGTTATTTTATAACAAACGCGATGGTATAGGCGGATAGCATTGGCTACAATAAACTTTTCAAAAAAATAAATAATTTAAATTAATTAATTTAAAAATAGTCTAAAAGTAGGTTTCATCCATTAACCAGCTCGGTAAAGGTCGTCGTATATCGGGATCTTAGACTACTATACACTGCTAAGGATGTCTCGAGCTATCTCGAGATTCCCCTCTAGACCCGAGGGCTCGCGTAGAAGGCGTCGCAGATTTACTGGAGGAGTGTACTTTCTCGGTACCAAATTTTACGCGTTTTTAACATAACGTTAAAACGTAGCAGAAAGACAGACAGACCGACATACTTTCTCAGTTATAATATTACAATGTGCGTATGTATAGCAAGTATTTGCAAGTTTTTAGCTTAGTTCATATTGTTTTAAGAAATTTAAAAAAGTACTTACAGGAGAAGACTCTTTCATTGTAAAATTCGTTCTAACACAAAATTAATCTTCTGAGAATAAACAGATACCTTAAAAATAGTTGTTTACTTATCTTTTGATGTCCTTAGTGAAAATTACCTTGACAAAAAAAGGAGGCGCAAGGTTACCTGAAAATTCAGGTTTTCATATCTTAAATTCTTGTTTTCAAATCTTAAAATGATTAAACTAAATTCTAGGTCGCCACATAGTCTTTTTAATATATATGGCCTACAGCTCGCGCGCGAGTTGAATGCGGAGTAAATGTGTGTATCACCATACGTTTACTCTGCATTCTACTCGCGCGCGAACCTACCTAGATATTTAGTACCTACCTAGCTATACTCGTATATTCTATACTGATATCATAAATTCGGAAGTGTGTCTGTCTGTTTACCCTGAATTTGGTACAGAGGTAGCTTGCATCCTGGGGACGGACATAGGCTGCTTTTTATCCCGGAAAATCATCGAGGATTGTTACAATCTACATCCACAAAGATGAAATCCCGGATATCATCCAATATTATAATAAATGCGGGACTCTGTCTGTCTATCTGTTACTTTTTCAAGGCACTAGCGTTTTTTAACCGATCGTCCGAAATTTGACTCAGAAAAAGTTTACATCCTGGCAACTGAACTATTTCTCCCGGAAATCAAACAATTTCCACGGGATTCAAAAAAATCACGCGGGCAAAGTCGCATGCATCCGCTAGTTATAATACACTTTTCACTTTCAGCCGGAATCCATTCCAATTTTCACAACGGGAAAAAAACTCACCGCTAATATTGGGAAACACTGTTCGCCTTAGAAAAAAAACTTAAAAAACTGTATTATTTCATTGTTTTTACACTGCTGGCTTTACCGCCTTGGACCATCGTTCGGCTTTCACTAGAAGCAAGTGTTCACGTAACGGCTGTGCAAGACTTTTAAAACATACGAACGCATCGGAATACAACGGCCGGGAATTATTAGTAGGTACCCGTGCACTAATCTTTTAACTGATTTATGATATGATGTCCTTATGCATATAAGGACATCATATCATGAATCAGATTAATGAGATAGATTAAGTCGGTGGAGTATAAAAACTCAAGTGATTTGTCAACTCTATGCGATCATACATCATCAAAAAAAAAGTTAGGTATTGGGTTTTTCAATTAAGAAATTCTCAGTGCCAGCCCGGAGTTGGAAGTTGGCGGTGTTTCACCCCCGTGCCTCGGAGAGCACGTTAAGCCGTCGGTCCCGGTTATTATCACTAACATGATAATAGTCGTTAAAGCCCGCCAACCCGCATTGGAGCAGCGTGGTGGGTCTAAGCTTTAATTCCCGCTCTCCTATGAGAGTGGAGGCCTGTGCCCAGCAGTGGGACGTTAATAGGCTGTAGTGATGATGATGTGATGATGATGATGCGATCACACTATCTCAAGTCCAATCATTGAAGATAACCGGTCAAAATTCAAACGAACATATAGTTAATATTGACACCTAAAATGTACAAGAATTGCATAATATCTGGTTAAGAATGTTTTACCTTGACTCAGAAATATAGTTTCATTTGAAAGTGGGCATTTAGAGTAAAAGAAATTTAGAACATACGTAACTCTACGCATCAAGTTTTAAATCAAACTGGAACATAATTTGAATGGATGAATTGTACATGTGATCGAATATAATTCGGTCTATAATTCATCGAACTATCATATTATTATCATACAAATATTAATAATTTAATATAAAAAAACCTTTTAAACAACCGACTTCAAACTCCCGCGCCAACTTTACAATACAAGCACACGCTATACAAAGTACTTATTTTATTGTTGATATTTTAAAAACCGCTCGACCGATTTCGATAAAATTTATAAGGGACCACTTGGGAAGAATGCCCTTTCAAATAAAAAAGAATCATCCAAATCGGTCCACCCAGTCAAAAGTTCTGAGGTAACAAACATAAAAAAAAAAAATACAGTCGAATTGAGAACCTCCTCCTTTTTTTGAAGTCGGTTGAAAATCCGAAAGTGTGTTTGCAATAATTGTCGAACGGATCGACGTAATTTTTGGATGCGTATAGTTGAAGGCCCGGAGAGTGACATAGGCTATTAAACTTTACCCGAAAAATTGAGGAGTTCCCGTGGGAATAAAATGTTTATTCCAAGCGAACGAAGTCGCGGGTAGGTACTTTGAACATAGTTTATAATTGTTTGTATTTCGCTTGCGTGTAGTATTACATCGACTACAGAATAAAATTAATATTTATGTAATTATGAATACATTGGTAACTAATCAAAGAATAAATATCTAACTATTTAACTTACTACTTACTTAACTAAATGTTTAACTTGCATTTATAACTCTGCTAACAGTAGGTTCTTCTTAGTGTTTCTGAATCTTAGGTAAATAAGGTAAGTAACATGGCAAAGTTACAGAAAGCCAAAAGTTAGGTACCTACTGAAACTGTTTACAGAATTATTTACTGCCTAGTTGGTCCAGTGGTTACTCCACTGCGGATACTGGGGTGCGGGGTCGATTCCTCGGCCAGCCAAAAAACAAGGTAATCAGGTAGGTATTTCTCTCAAGAAATTCCCAGTACAGCCTCTCTCCGGTTGTACCAAATTGATGCCGCCCCATTGGACCATTGAGAGAAAATCCATACTAATATTATAAACTAGCTGATGCCCGCGACTTCGTCCGCGTGGTTTAGGTTTTTTGAAATTCCCCCGGGAACTCCTTAATTTTCCGGGATAAAAAGTAGCCTATGTCACTCTCCAGGTCCTCAACTAGGTATACCCATGCCAAAAATCACGTCGATCCGTTGCTCCGTTGCGGCGTGATTGAAGGACAAACCAGCAAACCATCAAACCAACAAACAAACACACTTTCGCATTTATAATATTAGTATGATATGATGCGAAAGTGTGTCTGTCTGTCTGTCTGTCTGTTCGCCTGTCTGTCTTTGTCTGTCTGTCTGCTACGCTTTCACGGCCCAACTACTCAACCGATTTTGATGAAATTTGGTACAGAGATATAGGGTGCTTTTTATCCAGGAAAATTGAAGAGTTCCCGCGGGAATACATAAAACATCAATCCACGCGGACGAAGTCACGGGCATCATCTAGTAATTTAATAAATAAAATAGTAATTTTACCAGACCTCAAGGCATTACAACCATATGCTATTCAATTTCAAATTCAAATTATTTTTATTCAAATAGACTATTGTTGGGCGTTCTTTTAAGTTGGGTAATTCAAGCATTCATTCCAGTTCCGCGCGTGACGGCAAGTCAAGCGCTCGCTTTGCATATTAGCGTACCGTTCGTTGCGTATTAACCGCGTCACGCGATAGTTTTCGACGCGTACCCGCATTCAAATATTATGTAAAGATAATGAGTGAAAATAATCTTATTAGGCCTTTTTTTGATTCAAGTGGGAGTGATATAGTTGAAGAAACTCGTATGGAGGAAGAGCAACCAATTTGCTCAAATCAAGTAGTGGTACGGGAAAAAAGATTGCGGTCTAGTTCAGACGATATTTTAGATGAAGATGGTTTTACGACGGTACGTAGCAAAAGGTCGGTAAAGATTTCTAAAAAGTCTATAGTTGTCATGAATTCTGCTAGAAATGATGATGAAAGCTTACCCATCCAAGGAGAAAAGATAATTGTTGCTATAACATGTAAGGAAATTTTGCCAAAACAATTTAAAATGGCTAAGTTACTTCGGTCGGAGAGCATTTTGAATATCACTAACATTCAATACAAGAGCCCATTTAAAATAATTATAGAATTTGAAGATAAAGAGAGTGCTCAGAAATTGATAGACTGCAAAAAAATTATAGATATGGGATTTAGATGTCAGTTGCTGAACGAGATGAGTATATCGTATGGTATTATAAGAAATGTTGATTTAGATATAGAAGATGAAGAGATTAAGAGTAATTTGGAAAGTGAGCTCGAAATAGTATCTGTACGGAGATTAAAACGAGCGACAAATACAGGAAAATGGGTTGAAAGTGAGACGATTCGCATAGGTTTCAGGGGATCAGTATTACCTGCTTATGTTCGTGGGTATGGATGTAGATTTAAAGTGGAGTCCTATATGTATCCAGTTACACAGTGTACCGGATGCTGGAAGTATGGTCATATTACCCGGTTTTGCCCAAGTAGGAAGATAATTTGTCCGAAATGTACAGAATGCCATCCAAATTGCGAAATATCGAGCTATAAGTGCGTGAATTGTAAGGTTAATCACATGGCCATAGATAAGTCTTGTCCTTTTTATTTGAAAGAAAAGAATATAAGAATCATAATGCGAGACCTAAATTATACATATAAAAATGCTTTGTCAGTTTATCTTAGCGAGAATGAGTCAAAAAAGGCCGACAAAGAAGAACAGAATGTGAATAATAACTCTACTAGTACGAAACCTGTAGCAGAAAACCTAAAGGCTGGAAAGTCATACAGAGATGTGTTAATCACTCAGGCTGATATCCACGAAAGAAAACAAGAATCTACGGATGAAGATAGTCAACAAGGAAGTGAAATTATACATAAGAGGCAGCGAGCAACAAGAAGTAAGAAGAGTAAGAAACGAAATAAGGGTCATCCAATCACTGAGATCAGTGACGACATCGTTATAGAAGAAAACGATACAGGGATGTCTATGGATGAATGTGATGATGAAAAGGAAGGTAAAGAGAAGAAAAAATCTGCGAAAAATAAAGGTAGTGGCACAAGTTTTATGAAATTCATTCAAAAATTAAAGGAAATATACCTGTCTGAGTGTGCGTTAGATGATAAGTTTAAAATATTTATTAGTTTTATTGTTGAGGAGATTATGAAGTATATTGCGATTTTGTTTAAAGACAGTGATATTTGTACTTGGCTTCTTTCTAAATTCAATTATGGATAAACAGAGCTTAGTCCGTTCTTTAAGTTTATTACAATGGAATGCACAAAGTATAAGACCTAAATTAAAAGAGTTTGAATCATTATTAATTCAGGAAAAAATTCATATAGCATTCATTTCGGAAACATGGCTTGAAGCTGAGTCTGTATTACGTGTAAATAGTTATAATATATTTAGAAAGGATAGAATTGACTCTTATGGGGGCGTAGCTATAGTAGTTCATAAGTCGGTAATTATAATCATTATTGTACACCACAAAAACACAAAAGAAACAGATTACAAACATGAAAACTTAAAACGTAGGTACAATAATTACATACTTTATTCAAACTAGTGGAAAATTAAATAGGTACATTATTACTAATAACATAAAAAACCTTAAAAAAATATAATATAATAATTAAAATATATTATTAAAAGGAGTCCCTTTAGGCAAGGTTCCGAAGATACTGGCAGCGTTCCCCCTTTGAATAGCTAGGCTAATTCTTTGTCCGAGGTAGCTGCCAGCTCTTCGGTCTCCTGTGATGTCGACTAACCTTTTTACTATTTCTTTAAAAAGCCTTATAGCGCTAGGACCCCACGGACCAAGGGTCTCGACACCGAATGGGACGAAATCATATTCGGAGCCTAGACCCCTGTATTTGTAAGCTTTAGCTTTTTCAGCCGCTTCACAAGCCGCACCAGCTCTGTTGTTGGTTCCATGTAGATGGGAAGGGGCCAGCGTGTCTGAACAGGTTGCATCCCATACCAGCACCCGGCCCATCTTCCATGGAATCAAACTCATACCGTCCGGTCTCTTGCCATCGTCTCTTGCAATACCAGTCGGCTCAAGTAGACTTGGCACGTTGACGGTGGCAAGGGACCGGCGTACGATATCGTTAAGTGCGGCATGTCTCGAGAAGCGGCCTGCACTTTTTTGGCATGACAGTCCGTGATGTCCTAGCCTGTCGACATCACTGCCACAGGGACATTTATGAGGAGCGCAGACCGGAACCCCAAGTCGTAGACAGGTTGCGATTCGGAGCGTGTCAGGCTCAAGAAATGTTCCTGTATTTGACGAAGGGTACGCGTGAAGCCAGTAGCCGGCCTCATGCGCACCCACGGCCAAAAGCCTAGCACGCGCCGATCCTGTACTACAGCTCAAAAGATTTTCATAAGTCAATTTGCAGTTAATGTCGTCCCAGCTCCTCTGTGAATTTGGAGAAACTGGAAAATTTTGACCTGGGCATGCAATTAAGAAAGCGTTTCTAGCTTCTTCCAAGCCAGCAATCTCAAAGTTTGAAGGGGATGCCTTTAAAATTTTACTTATGAGATTTGCTGAACTATGGACAGAAGATAGGAAGGCTGGTAAAGCGACACTGGAAATTTTGCGAATTCCTAAACCACCATAACGGATGGGTAGAGATGCTTGGGTCCAAGATTGCTCGTTCAGCTGCATATTAAAAATCGATTCTGAGCTAATTTTGATTAAGACGTCTACTTGTGACAAAAGATCTGAGTGATTCCAAAAGGAGCAGCAACGGAGCACATACGTAAATTTTGGGACGAAAAGACAGAATTTTAAGATGCAAAGTGCATAATGTGGACTAATTTCAAGGAGACGGTCAGCAGAATTTTGAAATTTAGTAATTGAATTATCAATATATTCAGGAATAGCTTCATCAAAAATTGGAGAACCTAAAAGGTAAAGGGAATTACTGTTAACTATTTTAATATTTGGAGCCAAAATATTAAATTTTTGTTTTACGTCATTTAAATTTAAGTTGCAATTATTTATAAAAAGTTCGCATTTGCTAAAATTAAGCTTCAAATTTATTTTTGATTAAAAAAAGGTCCGAAAAAACAGTATCCACATTACCTCCTAGGGTTCCGTCGTCCAAATACCAAACGTTGAATTTAGAATTTAAATTTTTGATTATCGGATTTATAGCCAAACTAAAGATTGCAGGCCCAAGGGGATCACCCTGTTGACAACCTACTTCCGAGGACAGTTCATTAGAACGATGTAACAATTTTGTTGGGTCAGCGTAACTGAGAAGAAGATAATTGTATATTTCCGGTATATGTTGTTTTATTTCCGTCAGCAGGGTATCCCTATTTACCGAATTGAATGCATTTTTGACATCAATTTTGAGCAACACGTCAGGCTGACCGTAAGTTAGGAAAGAGCGTAGGGCATGGACGGCTGCCTCACACCCTCCTTTTACACCGAAACCTAACTGTACGGGTTCAAAATCCGAATTTAATTTTGGTAAAATATGTCGAACAGCAATTTTGGAGGCCAGACGTCGTAGTGTTGATCCCACAGCAATTGGTCTCACCCCTCCGTCCTTTTTGGTGAGGGCAATGAGGTTCGCGCCGAAAAGAATGGGAACAATTTCTGGATTGACATTACCGGAATACATAAAGTTGATTAATTTAGTGATCGAATTTAGAAGTTGCTCGCCTGCATCACCCACAGAATGCGATGTTAAGTCTTTCAAATGTTGGGGTGAGATTCCATCCAAACCTGCAGCCGAACCTGGTTTAAAAGATAAAATAGCATCTGCAACAACTTTTTTTTGAATTTGAAGGCAAGCTTGCCCTGCTGTTGGTGGATCGAGAAAATATGGGTTTACTGGAGCTGGAGGATGTTTTGTCCGTAAAGCCTGAAGGGTGTCAGGGGTATCTGGTGATAGCACGTCGTTGGAGAACAAAAGGCGAGCGGCACCTTTGAGATCTCCGTCACAGATTTTGTTTTCGATGAGTTTGTTGCGATTACGAGGGGCATCATGTTTGATTAGAGGTGCGGGAGAAGGCGAGGAGATTACAGCACAGTTATTCTTAATCTTTTGTGTCAAGGATAAATTCGGTTCATCAGTTTTTATTATATGTAGTGTGATGTATGAAAATAAAAATAGGTTCTGCCAGTCTTGAGTACAATTGCTTATGTAACATTTCTGGATTAATTGTGACAAATGTGTAGCAACGGTTATTCGAGCTCCTCGAGGGATTCTTTTAACTATGGGTATACTATTTTTCATATGGCTGAGATATGTGTGGAAAGGTAATGGATCGTTGGCTACATAAGTAGGCGGTAATTGTACAAGAATGTAATATTACTACTCAAAATAATGGTATAGAAATAGTAACCTTAAGACTGTTAAATTGTAGTGAATCAAAAATGTGGTATCTCTTTATTGTCCTTCATCGGTTCGCACAATAGTTAGTGACTGGGAAAATATTTTTTCAGCACTTACGAACAGTACTATAATAGCAGGTGACTTCAACGCGCATCATTCGAGTTGGTCCAATAAGACTGATAATCGAGGTACACAAATTTATGACGCTGCTTTAGATGCTGGATTTATGGCGCTAAACAATGGTGAGCATACTAGAATTAAGTTAGTTAATAATTATTTACAGAAAAGCGCACCAGATATAACTTTCGTCTCGTCAAATATTGCAACAAAATTAGATTGGAAGGTAATGAATGAAAGCTTGGGAAGTGATCATTTGTGTATTAAGATGCGATTTAACTACCGTGATGAAATAAGATTTTCTAAAAAGCGTAATATTAAACATGCAAATTGGCAAAAATATAGGGAGTATATAGAAAATCAATTTCAGAATTTAGAGAGTGAAGAGAATCCCCAGGTACTGTATGATCGCTTAATAGAATTGATTAATAGGGCGGCAAATGTGAGTATTCCAGTGGTTAAAGTACCACAGAATCCCACCGAACAATTTATTCCAAGATCTTATTGGAGTCCTTTACTATCTCATAAGGTAGCTCAGCATAGATTAGCACTTCGTGAATTTAGGAAAAATCCCATACCGAATAATTTGAACGTACTGGAGGAAAAACATTCAGAGGCAAGGTCTGCAATCACGAAAGCAAGTACGCAAGATTGGCATGGATTTTGTGACAGTATCAATGAAACAACAACTTCGTCAACGATGTGGTGCCGAATGAGATGGATGAAAGGGTTTAAAACAGCTAAATTATCTGTGTCTGAAGAACGAAAGAGTGAGTTGTTATGTGAGCTTGCTCCTGATTATGTGGTTCCATCAATACCGATATTAGAACACACAAACACCAAGTTAGATAGTTCGTTTAATTTAATTGAGATGAATAATTGTTTGAAAGAAAAAGATACGGCCCCAGGTAGTGATGGAATCACATATTCAATGATATGGAACTTGCCTAATTGTGCGAAAATATTTCTTTTAAAAATTTATAACGCTACTAGCAAACCTGGCGAACTCCGTTTCGCCACCAGATGGCTTTCCCGCTAAAAAGATTTTCCCGCTTTTCTGTTGAATTTTTTCCTGAATTTTCTTTGCTATAAACCTCACGGAGCCCGAGACCTTTCCAACGAATGCAAAACCGTGGAAATCGGTTCGTGCGTTCTGGAGTTATAGCGTCAGGAAGGAAAACCCGACTTATTTTTATATAGTAGATTTATAGAACAGGGAAGATACCTAAGCAATGGCGCGATATCAAAGTCGTAGTTATTCCAAAAGCTACTCAGCCTGGTTTGCCGTCAAAGTTACGACCAATTTCATTAATTTCTTGCCTATGTAAAATTTTTCATGTTATGATAGCAAAACGGTTAGAATGGTACGTCGAAAAAAATAACATTTTGTCTGCATATACCTCGGGCTTCAGACGAGGACAGTCAACTATTGATTGCTTGGCGCGGTTAGTTACAAATATACAGATAGGATTTTCTAAGAACATTCCTACATTGGCATGTTACTTAGATATTGAAAATGCATATAATAATATATTAGTTGATAAAATAATCAAAATTTTGGATAATTTGAAGGTAGGTAAAAATATGTGTTTATATTTATGGAATTTTTTAACAGAAAGGCGCTTACAGATTCAAAATGACTTTGACAATAAAACTGTATTGATAAGATATACAAGTAAAGGATTAGCACAGGGTGATCCTTTATCACCATTGCTATTTAATATTGCAACTTACCAGTTATGTCAAAATATCAATAATAATATTTCAATTTGTCAGTATGCTGACGATTTTGTTTTATATTCCGCACATAAAAATATATTATATAGTACAGATAAAATTCAACAAGCTTTGGATGCTTTTGTTATACTCCTCGAGGATCTAGGTCTGAGGCTCTCAGAAACAAAATCTAAGTATTGTATATATTGTAGAGGAAATAGTAATCCAGTTGTAAATTTAAAAATCAATCAAAATCAGATAAGTTATGTAAGTTCATATAAGTACCTAGGCATATGGCTAGATAAATCACTTCGATGGCATAAACATATAAAAGAGACTGTAGATAAAGTTCAGCGATTACAAAATCTGCTAAGAAATCTGGCTAGCTCATCTTGGGGTCTACATCCGATACATCTACGAAGGATATATATAGCGATGATTAGAAGTAGGTTAGATTATGGAAGTTTTTTGTTTGATAATAGCGCTAAGACGCACGTGTACAAGTTAAAAAAGATACAAAATCAATCGATGCGAATTATTGGAGGATTTATCAAAAGTACACCCATACACGTCATGGAGAGTGAGCTTAGCCTTCCACCTTTACATTTGAGAAGAAGATATTTGGCGTATAAATACAATTTGAAATCAGCATCGTGTTCAAACAATGTCACAAACATGTTAGTTGATGAATTAAAAGAACTGTGCATTAACCGATATTGGCTGAATAAAAAGATACCACTATTAGTCACAACCAGAACTGAGGTAAGCGAGGATGATATTGCTTCGTCATTTCCATTAGAAATGTTCAATTTGAATTCCTGGGTTAGCAGTATTGATCTGTGTAATATTTTATGTATAAATTTAAGTAGTTTGAAAGAGTCCAAGAAGTCTTATGATCCCACATGCCTCAAATTCAATGTGATCAAAGAAATCTCGGAAAAATATCATGGATGGTACACGTTATTTACCGATGGATCCAAAAGTATAAAAGACGGTAATGGTGCAGCATTTTATGATCCTCTTGTAGCAAATAACTCTAATAATTGTTTTAAAGTAAATAGTAATGTATCGATTATGTCAGTGGAACTTTTTGCAATCTCTGAAGCATTAGACTATGTACAAAACATGTCGTGTGAGAAGATCTTGATTTGTACTGATAGTAAGAGTTCATTACAGCATATAGCTCGATGCGCCTCTGGTCGCAGAGGTGTCTCGATAGCTTATGCAATTCTCTCAAAGATTTTGTGCTTTATTAACAATAAAAAAGAACTTAGATTGCAATGGGTTCCATCCCATATTGGCTTAAGAGGTAATGAAGAGGCTGATAGATTGGCTAAAGAAGCAACTTTGAACGGAAAGTCCGTTTATATTAGACCCGATTTTACAGAGTTCTTACCAAAATATAAAAAGAAATGTCAGGATTTATGGGATGAACACTTTAATTTCAAATCTGTCGAAAAAGGAATCTGGTATAGAACTTTACAGTCTCAGCCTCCTAATATACCTTGGTTTTTGAATGTAAAAATTCGAAGGCGGTTGATTGTTATTGCTCACAGATTGAGATCGGGACACATGCCATTGAATAAGTTTAAATTCTTAATGAAGATAACGGAGTCACCTCTTTGTGATTCATGTGGAATACCTGAAGATGTCCAACACTTATTGAGTGAATGTGTCCGATTTCAATCTAGGAGAGATCAAATTGTACAGCATATGGGTTTGAACAGATTTGACACGGGTATGTTTGCAGATATACTTGCTCGGCCTGCATCTAAGGATGCTATAAGTCTGTTTGAATCCATAAATCTGATTTCTTGAGAATTGTTTTTTTTGTTTAACTTGTTTTTTGTTGTTCTTTTAGTGTTTCTTATTCTCTAATTTTGTTAAACAGCCATTTTGTTTTAAATTTCATGTATTAGATTATAATGGGGCTGACATGTAATTAATTATAAAAGCCCCTAAATAAATAAAGAAAAAAAAAAAAAAAAAAAGCATTCATTCAAATCGCATGCGAGGATGCAACTTCGATGATGCTACTTACATACTAATCTATACTCGTAGGTATAAGCACAGCGAGGCTCGAGCAATCGTTGCTTCCAATGGAGGCGAATAGGAAATCAACATTCATGAGCGAAGCAAGTAGTGTTATTAATCTAATATAACTCCTTCTTAGAAACCCATAAATAAAAACATACTTATAACCTAAGATCCCGATATACGACGACCTTCACCGAGCTGGTTAATGGATGAAACCTACATTTTATTTTTATTTAATAATAGATAAATACGCCTAAAATAGGTTGCCTATGAAAATCCGGTCCAGACTATTTTTATAAATTATACCTACTTATGGAGAGCGATGATGATCGAGGGTTTGAAAGATGGGTGAGGAGCACGGCCAAAATTTCATAGGTGTCTATTTCAGAAAGTATACTAGATAGAAGAGTGGAAGTAGGAAAAATGCATGACTTTGATATGGTTTTTTTTACAAGATTTGTTCTGTATGGAAGAATTGCTGGTTTGCCGTTAGGAAAGCCAAGATGGCGAAGTTCAATGGCACCCAAAGGTACCCGATCATCAGCGGTATAATATTAATATTAATAAACTAAGGAAGTTTTCTTTGTGTTTTTACTTCAACGGTCTCTTACACTGTATGCTGCATGTCTGGAAAGTTATTTTACAAGTAAAGGCCCTTTTAGATTTTTAGGGGGTCTCTGTTTTGTTTTCTTATAAGATTTTTTTTACGTCGATCAGATGCTTGGCAAGCTGGCGCTTTCACTTTGCTCGCCAGCATAGCAGTGTGTTGTTTACTTCAGAACACGTAGGCAGTAAACACTAGGATAGAAGGAGAGCAAGTAAGTAGACAGTGGGCCGCGCAATCTACTACGCGGTCCGCTTCAGCGGGCCGCGTATCCACGCGCCATATACTAGTTTTGATATAATATAACTCAAGCGGTTCCGATCCCTTAAGTTACCAAAGGGATTATGGTAAGTTGGTAAGTTACCATAGTCCATAGGTAGCTTCACGGATCTGTTAACCGCTTGAGTTATATATCAAAATATAGGTTATTTTATAACAAACGCGATGGTATAGGCGGATAGCATTGGCTACAATAAACTTTTCAAAAAATAAATAATTTAAATTAATTAATTTAAAAATAGTCTGCACCGGATTTTCATAGGCAACCTATTGTAGGCGTATTTATCTATTATTAAATAAAAATAAAAAGTAGGTTTCATCCATTAACCAGCTCGGTAAAGGTCGTCGTATATCGGGATCTTAGACTACTATACACTGCTAAGGATGTCTCGAGCTATCTCGAGATTCCCCTCTAGACCCGAGGGCTCGCGTAGAAGGCGTCGCAGATTTACTGGAGGAGTGTACTATCTCGGTACCAAATTTTACGCGTTTTTAACATAACGTTAAAACGTAGCAGAAAGACAGACAGACAGACATACTTTCTCAGTTATAATATTACAATGTGCGTATGTATAGCAAGTATTTGCAAGTTTTTAGCTTAGTTCATATTGTTTTAAGAAATTTAAAAAAGTACTTACAGGAGAAGACTCTTTCATTGTAAAATTCGTTCTAACACAAAATTAATCTTCTGAGAATAAACAGATACCTTAAAAATAGTTGTTTACTTATCTTTTGATGTCCTTAGTGAAAATTACCTTGACAAAAAAAGGAGGCGCAAGGTTACCTGAAAATTCAGGTTTTCATATCTTAAATTCTTGTTTTCAAATCTTAAAATGATTAAACTAAATTCTAGGTCGCCACATAGTCTTTTTAATATATATGGCCTACAGCTCGCGCGCGAGTTGAATGCGGAGTAAATGTGTGTATCACCATACGTTTACTCTGCATTCTACTCGCGCGCGAACCTACCTAGATATTTAGTACCTACCTAGCTATACTCGTATATTCTATACTGATATCATAAATTCGGAAGTGTGTCTGTCTGTTTACCCTGAATTTGGTACAGAGGTAGCTTGCATCCTGGGGACGGACATAGGCTGCTTTTTATCCCGGAAAATCATCGAGGATTGTTACAATCTACATCCACAAAGATGAAATCCCGGACATCATCCAATATTATAATAAATGCGGGACTCTGTCTGTCTATCTGTTACCTTTTCAAGGCACTAGCGTTTTTTAACCGATCGTCCGAAATTTGACTCAGAAAAAGTTTACATCCTGGCAACTGAACTATTTCTCCCGGAAATCAAACAATTTCCACGGGATTCAAAAAAATCACGCGGGCAAAGTCGCATGCATCCGCTAGTTATAATACACTTTTCACTTTCAGCCGGAATCCATTCCAATTTTCACAACGGGAAAAAAACTCACCGCTAATATTGGGAAACACTGTTCGCCTTAGAAAAAAAACTTAAAAAACTGTATTATTTCATTGTTTTTACACTGCTGGCTTTACCGCCTTGGACCATCGTTCGGCTTTCACTAGAAGCAAGTGTTCACGTAACGGCTGTGCAAGACTTTTAAAACATACGAACGCATCGGAATACAACGGCCGGGAATTATTAGTAGGTACCCGTGCACTAATCTTTTAACTGATTTATGATATGATGTCCTTATGCATATAAGGACATCATATCATGAATCAGATTAATGAGATAGATTAAGTCGGTGGAGTATAAAAACTCAAGTGATTTGTCAACTCTATGCGATCATACATCATCAAAAAAAAAGTTAGGTATTGGGTTTTTCAATTAAGAAATTCTCAGTGCCAGCCCGGAGTTGGAAGTTGGCGGTGTTTCACCCCCGTGCCTCGGAGAGCACGTTAAGCCGTCGGTCCCGGTTATTATCACTAACATGATAATAGTCGTTAAAGCCCGCCAACCCGCATTGGAGCAGCGTGGTGGGTCTAAGCTCTAATTCCCGCTCTCCTATGAGAGTGGAGGCCTGTGCCCAGCAGTGGGACGTTAATAGGCTGTAGTGATGATGATGTGATGATGATGATGCGATCACACTATCTCAAGTCCAATCATTGAAGATAACCGGTCAAAATTCAAACGAACATATTGTTAATATTGACACCTAAAATGTACAAGAATTGCATAATATCTGGTTAAGAATGTTTTACCTTGACTCAGAAATATAGTTTCATTTGAAAGTGGGCATTTAGAGTAAAATAAATTTAGAACATACGTAACTCTACGCATCAAGTTTTAAATCAAACTGGAACATAATTTGAATGGATGAATTGTACATGTGATCGAATATAATTCGGTCTATAATTCATCGAACTATCATATTATTATCATACTAATATTAAAAATCCGAAAGTGTGTTTGCAATTGTCGAACGGATCGACGTAATTTTTGGATGCGTATAGTTGAAGGCCCGGAGAGTGATATAGGTTAAACTTTACCCGAAAAATTGAGGAGTTCCCGTGGGAATAAAATGTTTATTCCACGCGAACGAAGTCGCGGGTACTTAGAACATAGTTTATAGGTAATTGTTTGTATTTCGCTTGCGTGTAGTATTACATCGACTACAGAATAAAATTAATATTTATGTAATTATGAATACATTGGTAACTAATCAAAGAGTAGGTAAATATCTAACTATTTAACTTACTACTTACTTACTTAACTAAATATTTAACTTGCATTTATAACTCTGCTAACAGTATAGGTTCTTCTTACGGACGGTTTCTGAATTGAGAATTTCATGTTGAGTTGAGTGTTTCAAGCTGATTTTGCTTAAATGGTTAATTCAGAAACCGGCCGTTTGTGTTTCTGAATGTTAGGTAAATAAGGTAAGTAACATGGCAAAGATACAGAAAGCCATAAGTTAGGTAAGTTATTGAAACTGTTTACAGAATTATTTACTGCCTAGTTGGTCCAGTGGTTACTCCACTGTGGATACTGGGGTGCGGGTTCGATTCCCTGGTCAGCCAAAATAATTGGTAATCAGGTAGGTATTTCTCTCACGATATTCCTAGTACTAGTCTCTCTCCGGTCGTACCAAATCGATGCCGCCCTATTGGACCATTGAGAGAAAATCCATACTAATATTATAAATGCGAAAGTGTGTCTGTCTGTCCGTCTGTCTGCCTTTCTGTCTGTCTGTCTGCTACGCTTTCACGGCCTAACTACTCAACCGATTTTGATTAAATTTGGTACAGAGATATATAGGGTGCTTTTTATCCCGGAAAATTGAAGAGTTCCATCTAGTAATTTAATAAGTAGAATAGTAATTTTACCAGACCTCAAGGCATTACAACTATATGCTATATGTTGGGCGTTCTTATAAGTTGGGCAATAGGCATGATGACAGTAACCAAGAATCAATGAAATTATGAATTTATCTAATGAAATAGGATTAATGGATTATAAAAAACTTATTTATTTTTCAATTTCGAGTGAGATTGCTATTTATTTTGATAAAATAAAACTATGAAATACAGCAATCCGCCATATTGGATAAAACACCAAGAAGCGAATGACGTCACAATTATTTGTTTTCGAGCTTTGACAATCACACTATTGTTTACTGCACTCTGCACAGAGTACAAACTGGTAAAAACAATAGTGACGTCACAGACGACGCCATGACACCGCCGAGCGTTTTGGCGTGAATTTTAAAATTTAAATTTCAAATGCCAATTTTATCTACCTTGCCTTATTTTTCTGCTGAAATAAGATATTTTTTCGAAATAGTAGATACGTCCGAACATAATCTGCCCATTTTTCAAAATCAGTCATCATGCCTATTCAAGCATTCATTCAAATCGCATGCGAGGATGCAACTTCGATGATGCTACTTACATTCCCGTAGGTAAGAGTTACACAGCGAGACTCGAGCAATCGTTGCTTCCAATGGAATCGAACAGGAAATCAACATTTCAAGTAGTGTTATAAATCTAATATAACTCCTTCTTAGAAACCCATAAATAAAAACATACTTATAGTCTAAGATCCCGATATACGATGACCTTCACCGAGCTGGTTAATGGATGAAGCCTACTTTTTATTTTTATTTAATAATAGATAAATACGCCTAAAATAGGTTGCATATGAAAATCCGGTCCAGACTATTTTTAAATTAATTTTTTTTTTTTGAAAAGTGTATTGTAGCCAATGCTAAGTATATACCATCGTTTTCGTTATAAAATTACCTATATCTATACTTATAATAAAACTGTAACTGGAAAATTTCTCTACATTTAATATATTCTGAAAATTTTAATCGGGGTATGCTTTACTATCGATACTGAGCCCAAAACAGATTTTTATTTAATTTTTGTCTGTCTGTCTGTCTGTCTGTATGGCCGCGCATCACGCGAAAACTACTGAACGGATTTAAATGAAATTTGGTATAGCGGTAGCTGATACTCCGGGTCAATATATAGGATACTTTTTATCCCGATAGAAAATAAGGTTCCTCCAGGATAGGGGTTTTTTGTTGATTTTACTCCATAACTCAGTCAAATCTGAACTGATTTGAATAAATCTTTCTTTATTAGAAGGTATGTATCATCAGATAAGTTTTGCCATATTTTGGTGAAGATTTGATAAATGTTATCAGAGATAGAGGACAAAACTCCTCAACAGATACCAGCAATTCACTTGATTAGGACTTAATAATATCTTTTTGGTGACTTTGAAGGAAACAAAATTAATTATAAAAAAATTGCGACCAAGTGTCAACATCCGTCACATAATTTGACACTGCAGGGTGACCGCGTAACTTTTGCATCAATCATTGATACATCGCAATCACCTCTGATTGGTTAACATTTTCCACTATTGGACGAAATCCATTGACTCAGCCAGAATACCATAAATTCAGCCAATCGGAGGGGATTGCGATGTATCAATGATTGATGCAAAAGTTACGCGGTCGCCCTGCTGTTTACATTGGTATTTCCATAATTATATTTCGATGCCATATGTTTGCCTGTGATATGTGCCTGTGATACTTAATTTCGTGTATTAAAAATGTCGTGACTCAATTATGCCGAACCGTTTCTTCTTCTGAGTAACTAATTATTTTAATGTATGGTGAAACAGAGAATTTGACAGTTCGAGAGAATTCTTGGTTCTGTGAGCGCGCTATATACTAACCGCTTGAAACGATCAAGCTGCTGCAATAAAGAACACCATATTGATGCGTGTTGATGGGGACAATGTGCAGTACAGCTCCATCAATCGGGTTGCAGATCAAGACGAGGCCACAAATTACCCCATAGAATTTTTGAATCTGCCATCGGGCTTCCATCGCACACATTGAATTTAAAAGTTGGAGTGCCTTTAATTTTGCTGTGAAACCTAAGTCCACCAAAATTATACAATGGAAGTTGGCACCCAACTAAAAGTGACGACTCTACAGCGCAACGTTATAGCGTTAAGCGGACGTGTTGACAGGGTGCGGAGTCGGACAACGCGTCTTTATTCCTCGAATACCTCTTATCCTGTTTTAATGTTATAGTGAGGAGCGAGGCCTATTTTATTAACGCCACTTTATGCGCAAGAAGTCGAAGGTACAGCTTGACTTGATCTTTTAATATTATAAATGCGAAAGTGTGTCTGTCTTTCTGTTATCTTTTCATGTCTCCAACCACTATTATATATTTTAGCTCTATTTTTTAACGTTCGGCACAGATTTAGCTTTCGTCGTTCGTTGAGACAGGCATAGATAACCTATATTATATAGGTTATGAATTTCCGGAATAAGAATTTAAAAATTGAATTTAACAATATGAGATTAAATTATAATTAAAATGAATTTAAGTTCATTAAATAAGAAATTGTGGAAATATAGGTACGTAAACATGAGCATCTGCTTTGTTATTGTGTTTATAATGTGCATATCGGTTAGCAGTTATCTTTAGCATCAATAAACTTCAAGTATACGTAAATCTTGACATGACATAGTCATCATGGCAGAGACTCTGGAAGACCTCAATGCAATGCTCAATGACCTCAGCCGAGTTTCTCAACAGGTAGGCCTAAAAATGAATATGAGTAAGACGAAAGTTATGTCTAACGCTCATGTTCCGCTCCACCCAGTGACCGAGAGCTCTGCACTCGAGATTGTTGACGAGTACGTGTACCTGGGGCACACAGTGTAGCTGGGTAGGTCCAATTTCGAGAAGGAGGTCAAGCGCCGAATTCAATTCGGCTGGGCTGCGTTTGGGAAGCTTCGAGATATCTTCTCGTCCAAAATCCCTCAGTGTCTGAAGACCAAAGTCTTCGAACAGTGCGTGTTGCCAGTGATAACTTACGGATCCGAGACATGGTCGCTGACTATGGGCCTGATAAGAAGGCTCAGGGTCACTCAGCGGGCGATGGAGAGGGCTATGTTGGGAGTGTCCCTACGTGATCAAATCAGAAATGAAGAGATCCGTAGGAGAACCAGAGTCACCGATATAGCCCGAAGAGTTGCGAAGCTGAAGTGGCAATGGGCGGGGCACATAGTTCGGAGAACCGATGGGCGTTGGGGTCCCAAAGTGCTGGAATGGCGACCCCGCACTGGAAGGCGTAGCGTCGGCAGACCCCCCACACGGTGGACGGACGACATCAAGAGAGTCGCAGGGAGTCGCTGGATCCAGGCGGCGCAAGACCGTGGCTTGTGGAGGACCCTACAAGAGATCTATGTCCAGCAGTGGACGTCCATCGGTTGACGACGATACGTAAATCTTAACTTATTTCTTAATGTCTTGGGTGTAAAATATGTTAATAGTTAATTCGGTTATGCACAATCCTACTAATCTTACTTCTTACCATCTTACTAGTATTATAAATGCAAAAGTGTATTTGTTTGTTGGTTTGTAGGTTTGTTGGTTTGTCGGTTTGTCCCTTAATCACGTCGCAACAGAGTAACGGATTGACTTGATTATTTGCATAGTTGAGGACCTGGAGAATGACATAGGCTACTTATTATCCCGGAAAATCAAAGAGTTCCCGAGGGATTTTAAAAACTAAATCCACGCGGACGAAGTCGCGGGCATCAGCTAGTTTTGATATATAACTCAAGCGGTTCCGATCCGTTAAGTTACCTAAGGGACTATGGTAAGTTGGTAAGTAGGTTACATCCATTAACCAGCTCGGTGAAGGTCGTCGTATATCGGGATCTTAGACTATTATATACTGCTAAGGATGTCTCGAGGTATCTCGAGATTCCCCTCTAGACCCGAGGGCTTGCGTAGGAGGCGTCGCAGATTTACTAGAGGAGTACCAAATTTTACGCGTTTTTAACATAACTTAAAAACGTAGCAGAAAGACAGACAGACAGACATACTTTCTCAGTTATAATATTACAATGCGCGTATGTAAAACAAGTATTTACAAGTTTTATACGCTTAGTTCATATTGTTTTAAGAAATTAAAAAAAAAAAGTACTTACAAGAGAAGACTCTTTCAACGTAAAATTCGTTCTAACACAAAATTAATCTTCTGAGAATAAACAGATACCTTAAAAATAATTACTTTACATATCTTTTGAATGTCCTTAGTGAAAATTACCTTCACAAAAAAAAGGAGGCGCAAGGTTACCTGAAAATTCAGGTTTTCATATCTTAAATTCTTATGATTATACTAAATTCAAGGTCGCCACATAGTGTTTTTAAAATAATATAGGACCTACAGCTCGTGCGCGAGTTGAATGCGGAGTAAATGTATGTGTCACCATACATTTACTCTGCATTCAACTCGCGCGCGAACCTACCTAGATATTTAGTACCTACATAGCTATACTCGTATTTTCTATACTAATATCATAAATTCAGAAGCGTGTCTGTCTGTTTACCCTGAATTTGGTACAGAGGTAGCTTGCATCCTGGGGACGGACATAGGCTGTTTTTTATCCCGGAAAATCAACGAGGATTGTTACAATCTACATCCACAAAGATGAAATCCCGGACATCATCCAATATTATAATAAATGCGGGACTCTGTCTGTCTATCTGTTACTTTTTCAAGGCACTAGCGTTTTTTAACCGATCGTCCGAAATTTGACTCTGAAAAAGTTTACATCCTGGCAACTGAACTATTTCTCCCGCAAATCAAACAATTTCCACGGGATTCAAAAAAATCACGCGGGAAAAGTCGCATGCATCCGCTAGTTATAATACACTTTTCACTTTCAGCCGGAATCCATTCCAATTTTCACAACGGGAAAAAAACTCACCGCTAATATTGGGAAACACTGTTCGCCTTAGAAAAAAAACTTAAAAAACTGTATTATTTCATTGTTTTTACACTGCTGGCTTTACCGCCTTGGACCGTCGTTCGGCTTTCACTAGAAGCAAGTGTTCACGTAACCGCTGTGCAAGACTTTTAAAATATACGAACGTCTATTCGGAATACAACAGCCGCGAATTAATAATAAGTACCTCTGCACTAATCTTTTAACTGATTTATAATGCATATTTACGTTTTCTTAAATGATGTGCAATTTACAATAATCACGTTTCCCTGTTGGCAAAATATTCTTCGGTCATCCGATGGTCAAGCAAATAACGCATTGGCAGATGCAAATAAGTTATAATTCATTCAAATTCTATTAAACTATGCGGAATAAACTCTACGTTTAAAATTATCTCAGATTGTGTGGTTTCATGTTTTCTGTCGGGTATTTAGTAGCATAGCGGCATGTAAAGTTCTTATTAAGTATTTCAGTCGCTTTGTTAAGAACTTAAATAAATAAATACCTTATGAAATATATGTAATAATGTTCTTACAAAACCAGGGTATAAAGTACCTACGTCACAATGCAATGCACGCAAGCGGATGATCTACTATGTGAACACTTTCACGTGACATTTACTTACTTTACGTACACATCGAGTTATGCGGTAAAATAATACACCGGTGTATGGATCGTGTCGGTGTTTTGTTTAACCTATTTTGACATAGCATAAATAACTTAAAACCGCAGCAGTTTTTAACGTTTTTAGATCCCGTATGCTCGCAGAAATCATGCGTAATATTCACGGTATATATTACTAAATACGTAAGTTTGCAAGGGTTTATTTAACCTAATAATTTATTATAATAATTATTATTTGGGTCACGACATAATAACATATCTTGAGAAGGCATTGATGAAGAATTCTGTTTCTATGTGAGAAGGTAAAATAATACCTACACTGGTGTTTGGTTCGTGTCGGAGTATTGTTTTACCTGTTTCTGCATAGCATATTTAAGATGAATTTATTAAAACTCCTGCAGCCAGCTTTGGCACCTTTCCTTGTGCTGTGGTGGTTTGGATTATTAAGATTTTTAATTTAAGATTTTTGCTATAAATTACTCATAATAGGTATATAAATTAATATAATAACAAATTATAACAACATTTATTTTTCTGAGCTAAAAGAGGCCGGATTCGAGCAAAATAGGGCGCGGAATTCTCTTCGGCGTTTTAATATTATGGTGATTTATCTCTAAATATTTATTTATTTTAACTATGAACCTATAAAAAGTCATTGTGTAATACAACAGGCGCGATTTCCACTCGATTTATCCATGGAGATAGTTTGATAAAGAATTATTATTAAATAAAAAGATTTAAAGTTTGAAGAGCTAAGAGTGACTATCAAAAACAGCTTGTTAATCGTCTGCTTATGATAACGGTCTTTTTAGGGTTCCGTAGCCAAATTTGGCAAAAACGGAACCCTTATAGATTCGTCATGTCTGTCTGTCTGTCTGTCCGTCCGTATGTCACAGCCACTTTTTTCCGAAACTATAAGAGCTATACTGTTGAAACTTGGTAAGTAGATGTATTCTGTAAACCGCATTAAGATTTTCTTACAAAAATAAAAAAAAAAACAATAAATTTTGGGGGTTCCCCATACTTAGAACTGAAACTCAAAAATTTTTTTTTCATCTAACCCATAGGTGTGGGGTATCTATGGATAGGTCTTCAAAAATGATATTGAGGTTTGTAATATCATTTTTTTCTAAACTGAATAGTTTGCGCGAGAGACACTTCCAAAATAGTAAAATGTGTGTCCCCCCCCCCCCCGTAACTTCTAAAATAAGAGAATGATAAAACTAAAAAAAAAATATGTTGTACATTACCATGCAAACTTCCACCGAAAATTGGTTTGAACGAGATCTAGTAAGTAGTTTTTTTTTAATACGTCATAAATCGTAAACCGCAATTTACCTTTAATTCAATCAATTCAAATATTTCAAAAAAACATTTAATTTAAAACTTACTACAGGTTTGTACGGAACCCTCGGCGCGCGAGTCCGACTCGCACTTGGCCGGTTTTTACTAAAAGATTGATCCCATAGAAGAGTTACTTAGAGTTGTCATATACTAGAGTCGGTAATGATTCGGAGCAAGAAAACTATTATGCGTAAAAAGTTGATGTTGTTAAAGGAGTGTTTGTCAAATATAAAGCTTTATTTAAAATAATATAGTATATTAAGTCTGACATAATATATAGTAGAGTAGAGCTGTATAACTACGGAGGGCTCAGGGCACTATGACTTCGGCTAAAGTCATAGGTGAGCGACTGTTAAAAGCTATGCACAGACTTATGTGAAGTCTAATCAAATCCATACTATGACTGTCTGTCTGTCTGCTACGCTTTCACGGCCTACCTGTTGAACCGATTTTGATGAAATTTGGTACAGGGATAGGTTATATCCCGGGGAAGGACATAGGCTACTTTTTATCCCGGAAAATTCAAGAGTTCCCGCGGGAATAAAAAAAAATTGGTCCACGCGGACGAAGTCGCGAATCATCTAGTCAAATAAATATTATAAATGCGAAAGTTTGGATGGATGGATGTATGGATGGATGTTTGTTAGTCAATCACGCCCGAACGGCTAAACGGATCTAGGCGTTACAATACTTTTCAGTTATTATTATATACATATTATGAGTTGAAACCAAGCCGAATCTTGAAATAAAGTAGTCATGTAAAGCTGACAAGCCTGGTCCGCCACCGCGCCGCCTCTCAACCATTGGGTATTTGAAAACTAGTCCAATAAATTATTTCTTAGGGATTATTAGATATTAAATAATAATAATAATAATAATAAAATCTCTTTATTTGCAAAAATTACAAAGGTTCACGTTAATAATTTGGCCTCTATCTCCCAAAAAAGTAAAAACTGTGTTATGGGAATCTAGATAGTTAGAGGATCTCTCAAAAGACGTAAGATCCAAGTAATCAATGGAAATCTCTGCAAGGAATTTCCATTGTGTATGTGGAATAACCATTTTAAACGTACTTTACGGATGATCCCCTAGATAGGGAAACAAACACTATAAGTTTGGATGTATGCAAATAAAGTGATCTAGAACATGAGATTTTCCATCGTAGATTCTGTCAAAATGTAATTATGCAGCAGATTCCTTGCAAGACTCTATACCTTAAAGGTATTAGTATAGCCAAATGTTATTTGTATGAGTTTTACGGGGCCGCGTCTCGCATTGCTACTCCGTGCCGCTTCGCATAAGTGGGCCCAGCACCATACATGATACAACCTCATTCAAAGAATACTTGCCGCTGCGTGCCGCGCCGCATCGCGCCTCTGTAGTGGGGCTAGACCATAAATCGCAAGTCGGAAGTTGGCCGTCAACAATATTGTTTACAATTATTGAACGTTAAATATAATTATATTTCTTTTATATTATTATGTTAAACAAATCTACATTGCCTTGGTAGCTATCGCTATTTTACCCATACGGTTGGTTACTTAAATATCCAATAATAACTAATACTATACTAAATCAAATAAATTAAGCAACATTAAAAAATCAAGGATTTTTAACCACCACCGTGTCTACCATTATCATTAGTATCTTAAATATTATTATCATTAGTATTTTTTTAATAATATTCATATGATTGTCTCATCTCGCGTCGATTCCTTGGATTATTTATTATTGTGGTATATTGACAGGCAGGTATATCCTGCGAGTTATCATAATGCGAAACGTCTAGGTATCTAAGGGCGGTTACAGACTAGCGTACTTTTTTTGCGCGTATATTTTGACTCGTATCAGCTTACGCGTCACATTTTACGCTTTAAAAAACCGAACGCGCGTACACGCGTTTATCCTGGCGTGTTCGCTCGAATTCGTGGGACACAGTAGTAGTAGCACAGAATAGGTGACAGTACGTTGTAGTAGTCAGTAGGTCAGTAGGTGCGCGTGTGTCAAAGGGCGCGCCTATACGCGCCTGCACGCGCTTCCAAAAACGAGCTAATGCGCGCCGAAAAAACGCTAATCTGTAACCGCCTTAAAAGGAAACTAAATGCACGCGAAAACAAGCAACGTGCATTGAAAATAATTGATTTCGTAATTATTTTTTTCGCGTGTGCCCAGTAAGCAGTAGCTACTTATTGATGTTGGCCTTACTAGTTACATAAGAGCATCTCCGTCGGAAGTGGATGAAGTACAGAACAGGAACTACGCGTAGATACCTAATCACTGATCATGTTTTGTGTACTATACTACTATGTATTACCTAAAATTATGTAATGTGTACATTTTCAGTTAGATATTTACTGTAAGTGCACGTGGCTATGCTTGGAGTATCCCTGCGTGATCAAATCAGAAATGAGATCAGGAGAACCAGAGTAACAGACATAGCTAGGTCAAAAGTTTCAATGGAGCGGCGCACATAGTTCGATGAGCCCTTAGGCGTTGGTACCGACTACCGAGGTGCTATAGAATGGCGACATAGTACCGGATAGTGCAGCGTTGGACGAATATCCACTAGGTGGACGGATAATCTGAAGATACTCTGATCTGAAGGTGGTTGAGACCACGAAGTGCACACGGGGCACGCGAGTTCAGGGTTCCCATTCTGATGGAAAAGCTGAAACTTTGTGACTTTCCATTTTCTAATAAATAAGTTAATTAATTTAGAAACCCCAGACTAGGGTTGCCCACCAGAAGTTTCTTTAATTTTGAGCCAAATTGCAACGAACTTCAGACTGTATTTAAATTGGGCCGCACCGCCTCCCGCGGTAAGTAGGTACGAGTAGGTGCGTCTTTATAATCTAAGGCAGCCCTGCATTATAATAGTGAATAGTTAGTACCCTTTATAAGGGCTAGACGATAATGTCACAAGATTCAGGAACAATTATTGGGATAATTTCTTTACGGGCCATATGTTTTCTTTTTTGTGATTTTTGAAAGGTATTTAGTGTCCAAATAAAAACCTATAAATATACTAATTATTTCATTTTGGGTCTTTTTCCAAAATTTATTATGTGACAGAAACACGATTGGCTAAAATCAATCAATCAATTAATTTTATTGCTTGGGTACAGAGTGGTCTTATTCATATCATATATAATTCTATATAAAATAGATATATAATTAATAATATGGCGTCCTCTCAAATATAAACTATTGTATACAAGCGTAAAATTTTCTCGATAGGTTTGTGCCTCGAGTGTAATTTTCACTATGCTGCACTTTTCTTTTTTCTTTACGTATTTGTGTAAAGAAAATAAACCTTTATGCTACAAGTACAAGAATGAATGAATGAATGTTAACAGGATGGGAACGGTTGGAAATGGTAAAGATGCGTATAATAAACGTAAAATAAATAAATGCGTGAGCAGGGGTGTTTCCAGATATATTTAGGGGGTGAAAAGGGGTGAAATTTTGGATTATTGCGATTTCCGGCGAAAGTTGACGGCGTCGGAGAGAAAAGTGTACAACAGAAAAGTTGTAGATCATAAAATGATTTACAACTTTTGTACCTATTTATGATTTTCTTTTTCTTTCTTACAAGGGCGATTTTGACTCTCATTTTGACGTCTTTTTTTTCAAGCGCAGAAACTTTCGTTAAATATTGAAAATGCTATGTGCAATAACATTTTATTAAAGCTAGCTCTAGCCTAATCTAATTGAATCTTTAAATCAATAGAAAAACTATGTAAATTGGTTGCATCAATATCCATACATTATAATAACATTAAAATCTAAATTAAATCTAAATTAAAAACTATACCTAAACTAAACGTTAAAAATATCATCTATGCCGCTGCAATGAGGCAGTGTGCCCAGAACGCTGGCTACGTTACCCCGCTGAATAGCCAAACTTATAATATGGTGACCGAGGGAACTGCCAGCCCTCTGATCACCTGTGGACTCTGGGAGACGAGAAGATAGATCCTTAAAAAAACCGGCCAAGTGCGAGTCGGACTCGCGCACCGAGGGTTCCGTACAAAGCTGTAGTAAGTTTTAAATTATTAAAAATATTTTTTTTTTAAATATTTGAGTTGATTGAATGAAAGGTAAATTGCGGATAACGATTTATGACGTATTAAAAAAAAAACAACTTACTAGATCTCGTTCAAACCAATTTTCGGTGGAAGTTTGCATGGTAATGTACATCATATATTTTTTTTAGTTTTATCATTCTCTTATTTTAGAAGTTACAGGGGGGGGGGCACACATTTTACCACTTTGGAAATGTCTCTCGCGCAAACTATTCCGTTTAGAAAAAAATGATATGAGAAACCTCAATATCATTTTTGAAGACCTATCCATAGATAACCCACACGTATGGGTTAGATGAAAAAAAATTTTTTGAGTTTCAGTTCTAAGTATGGGGAACCCCCAAAATTTATTGTTTTTTTTTCTATTTTTGTAAGAAAATCTTAATGCGGTTCACAGAATACATCTACTTACCAAGTTTCAACAGTATAGTTCTTATAGTTTCGGAAAAAAGTGGCTGTGACATACGGACGGACAGACAGACAGACAGACAGACAGACATGACGAATCTATAAGGGTTCCGTTTTTGCCAAATTTGGCTACGGAACCCTAAAAAGGATCTAGTATCTTCGCCCAACGACCCCAGGGTTTCAACACCAAAATGCACAAAAATGAAATTATTTTCTATAATTTCATACTTGCGCCTCTTGGCTCTTTCTGTATTAGTGGCCGCAAGTGGGACAACGCTAGCGTATTCACGCATGTGGCATCCCAAATACGCGACCTTCCTTGCATCAATTAGATTAATTTGTATCCATACGAAATTTTACGATGAGTTCGGAATTAAATAATTAGCACCTAATTGATTGGTACATGCCTGTTATTACGATCGAGTTATGTATACCTACCTAGCTACAGTAAAATCGATAATGTATCGTATAAATTGGATACCTAACCTACTAACCTAACCTTTTAAGGTTTCTTTTAGTTAACTAGGTACTTATTTTGCCTTTATTAAAGCCACCTATTATCTAAATCAGTTTTCGAATTCTAGATATTTTATTTCTAAATTGCTAGATGAATATGCCCACGATTTCGTCCAAGTGGATTTAGGTTTTGAAATCCCTGTATCATTTTCTGAGTTATATATAGCCATCTTTATCGTATATATAGCTATCTATATAGAGTTTGTTTGTTGGTTTGTCCTTCAATCATACCGCAGTAGAGCTACGGTTCGACATGTTTTTTTTGCATGGATAGTTGAGGACCTGGAGAGTGGCATAGGCTATTTACTTTTTATTTCAGAAAATCAAGGAGTTCCCGTGAGTATTTTAACAATACATTCGACGAAGTCGCGGGTCGACGAAGTCAGCTAGTTAATGATGTGAGTTTTAAATTAATTAGTTAATTTGATTTAAAACATTCATCAATATCTCATGAGTAGTTTTTTTATGAGCCGGCGGGTTATCCTATGTCGCTCGCGAAGATTTTCAGAATCAATGCAAGATGTGGCCGGCTTTTTAGACATTTTTTGATCTACCCCGTGGATACCTTACTTGAATACGTATAAGTTAATTACTAAATTTATAGTTAAATATTAAGATTTACATTAATTTCAATTCATAAAAATAATAATAATGAACGCACGATAAAATTAGCTTAAAATCACTTACTTAGCAAAGTTTCTTTTTTAATCTGGTATTTTTAAGGGGCTTTTACAGATGTCGTATACATAATGTCATTGTTCGGTTTTAAGTTAGTGTATAACGATACACACCAAATTAAAACGTAACAGTGAATCTTAAACTATTTTTAAACAATTTGAGGGAATCAAATAAAAATAAATTTAGGGTATAAACTGTCGAAAGTTGTAGGGTAAATTCTCTCAATGAAAATTGTAGAGCCAACCTATACAATTTTCATTGAGAGAATATACCCTACCAAATCAAACAACCATTTGTGACAACAAATGCTAGTTTGAATTTTATCAGACATCCATGGAAAAAAGGGCGTCGTAATTGACATCTCCTCCGTTGAAATGGGTTTAGGACATAGTAGGTACATCATGCAGGTTTCCTCACAATGTAGGTTATCTACACATAATCGTAGGGGCTATTCTTGGGATGATATTACATAAATGCGGTGGGATCCCAGGTCCTTCCGCATACGACTAAAAGTACTATGAATTAGGTCGAAAGTTGTAGGGTAAATTCTCTCAATGAAAATTGTAGAGCCAACCTATACAATTTTCATTGAGAGAATATATGAATTAGCCACTCATGATGGTCGTAACGTGGTGCTGTTTTTTTTTACAAATGGTATTTATATATACAATAATAAAATAAAAAGAACATGATAAAAAGCTAGCTCAAGAGCAAGGCTCGTCACCCAGATGTTATTTATTATTTTGTGAGTGGTAATGTTTTTTTTTCTTGCGTATGTTAGTGTGTGTGGGTGTTCTAGTAGCGGCACTGAATTCAGACACGTGAGTGCTCCGTCATAATATACGAATATACATGTGGTGTTATATTCGTTTGGCACCAATGTATAATAAACTCATAAGTCACCGAAGCCGGTTAGAAACAATGCGAAGAAAAATGCAAAATTGGTTAAGTGGGTAGGTATGTGTAATGTTTTAGCTAATATAAGTAGGAAACACGCTAACATAGGGCGGTGAAAGTGGTCGTGCTTCATTACGCGCTAGTTACGGACCGCTATGCTATCGATATTTACTTTTATCAAATATAATTTTAGGTACTTAGGTAAATTAATTAACTTTTTTATTCATAAAAATTTTTGTTTCGTTATAGCTTCTTAAACAATGACATGTGTAGACATATTGTTATACATACTTACAATAATTATTTTCTTATTAACTAAGTTGCATGTGGCTTTGCGCTCAGCTCATAGGCGTATTTACCCTAGGGCCAAGGGGGCCATGGCCCAGGGCGGCAGGCTGCGAGGGGCGGCCAAGCCGCCCCTCTTGGCCTTCTCTGGGCGCCTTTTATTGTCAAGTCTACAATAAATATTATATTTTAATTGACATTTAAATTAAAAACCATTTTGTACCAGCGCAGCGCATGCGCGAGGCGCCGCGGCGCGGGCGGCGGGCGCGCGGGGTGACGAGAGTCGTGGGAAGTGACCTGACTCATTTAGTTTCAAATTAGCGCATCAAATTAACGAAATATTAAATATATGATTTAAATTGTCTCGGTGAAAACAGAAAACCTGTGCTTAGTTTTAGTATAATAATTAGGAAATTTGCGGTTTGTGGTTGAATTTATGTACTGTTATTTACTAAAATGGATGCGAATAGAAGAAAACTGAGCGGGAACGCATATCGAAGAAAAGCTTTGGAAAAAAAAGACAAGGAAGAGAAACTTGTCAAACAAACGCACAAAATCGATAGCTTTTTCAATAAAAATAATGCCGAAGCATCAACTTCGAATTTGGCTAGTTTAGAAGTCACGACAGAGGCGGTAAGTTTCTTTAATACTTGAATTACGTATTTTTTTGCATTCTTATTTTTATATTTTACTAGCTGATGCCCGAGACTTCGTCTGCGTGGTTTACCCTTACCATTTAGGGGTTCCTAAAAAAATAATTTACGACCTATACTCAGACCTACCGAATATACACCAAAAAAAATTTAAAAATCGGTCCAGCCGAAGAATACAAGCACAAACAAAAAAGAGTTGTCAAAAGGAAGAAACGTGATGATGAGACTCCCGAAGGAGAAGTATTAGGTACTACAGGGACGTGACCACTTTCGAGTACATACTTTTTTCCCAATTTGTGACCAGTTGTTGGGTGAGTTGAGGAGGCGCAAAACGTCATATGACACAATGACTGCCAATTTTACCTTCTTAGGTAAATTAGATACAATGTCTGAGGCAGAAGTTAGAAGGCATGCCGTAAACCTTCGAAATGTATACCCGTTAGATCTCGCGGTAGACCTACAAGACGAATGTGTTCTATTGAAACACTTCTTGGCAGCCTATGAAAATAAAATGAGTCTAAGGCAACTTAGCTTATATATAAAAAATAAGGACTTAAAAGAAGCTTTCCCATACGTAGAGATTGCATTACGCATTTTTCTTTGCACCGCAGTGACGAATTGCAGTGCAGAACGCTCGTTGTATGTACTCAAAAGGATAAAAAATTATGTACGTTCCACTATAAGCGAAGAACGCTTAAACAGCTTAGCTGTCATGAATATAGAAGCTGAATTGACAAACGCCATCGACAGCGTCATTGACGATTTTGTCAACCAATTTGTACATAGGAAAAAATGTAAATATTTACCTATAATAGTGAATAAATGGTTAAATTTTTTTCATTTATTATTTCACATTACATAGTAGGTTTTTTTAAAATGAATGGGGCGGCAAAGCTAACTGGCCCGGGGCACCAAATCTTTAAATACGCCTCTGGCTCAGCTGCACACAAGACAGTTGATAATGTAGTACCTAGTAATTATATTGGCAACCTGATGTAATATTTTGTATTTTTAAAATTGTAATTGCCGTGTTTCTTGTCATCCCTTCCACGACGATGAGGTATTTTTGTATTACAACAGTCCTTACTCTTACGAATTTAATATTGATGCTCTAGTTATAGTTATATAAGAAAACTTGTATATACAGTCTTCGTCACAATCGATGGATATCCACATCTGAACATTGTTTTCCGTTTGTTCAAACCATTTATTTTTTACGAACGTGTCTAGTGTCATACTGAATTGTAATTTATGGAGTTCTTACCTTAATGAAGGAAGTAGAAGTTTAATTTGCTATATTCCGTGACAATCGCTTGTAATCGATTCGAGTCCTTCATTATGATGGACTTCCGCAAGGTAACGCCTGCTTCTATCCAATAGTTCTTGCCTTGACGCACGATTATATTTATCGACTACTTGCGTGTCACATCACTAGAGAACAGGTTTGGTGGTTATGACCGGCTATGTAGGTAATATTACGTCATATGAAATTTGTGTCGTCGGTCAGTTTCGTATTATAATATTACAAGCGAATTAGGTAAAAAATGACGAAATAGTGACGTAGCCAGCAGAAAAATATGAACATTTTATAAAAGTTCTTCGAAATTTGAGTTCATACTCAAACTAAAATTTGGTTATTTCAAATAGGATAGGTATATTACAGTCATATGATACGACTTGTATTGACTCTACCACCGGATGAGAAAGCGGATTCTACTGAGAAGAGCTGGCAACAAACTCAGCAGATTTTCCTATAATGTAGCATAGTACAACTACAGGACATTAATACTTATTAAGTATAATTATGTATCTAACATTGGTATTAAATTATAGTAAAATAATAAAAAGAAAATATAATATTATTATGGTCGGATTGGAATTGGCGCTAATGCTCGCCTTTTGCATTATTTTGATGAAGCCGATTTTGATGAAATTTGATACAGGAATAGTTTGATACTCGGGGAAGGACATAGGCTACTTTTAATCCCGGAAAATTGAAGAGTTCCCGAGGGAATCAAAAAACCTTATCTAATCCACGCGGACGAAGTCGCGGGCATCATCTAGTAATATTATAAATGCGAAAGTGTGTCTGTCTGTCTGCTACGCTTTCACGGCCCATCTGTTCAACCGATTTTGATGAAATTTGGTACAGGGGTAGATTGTATTCCGGGGAAGGACATAGGCTACTTTTATCTCGGAAAATTGAAGAGTTCCCGAGGGAATCAAAAAACCTTAATCCACGCGGACGAAGTCGCGGGCATCATCTAGTATTTAATATAATGAAAATGAACGCGGCAATTCGAGCGGCGCGCTAATGCAGTCCGTGAGCCCATGATAATTTATACTACTATATTACCTATTCTGTGATAATATTATCGCCGCGCATTAGGGTCTCAAGAAACCCTATCGACACGAAACCGGCTTGAGCCGGTCAGAAAAGCTTTATGTGTACGGCATTAAGAGTGAAAACGCGGGAAAACGCCTTTTCCGCGTCGTTAGACGCAGCCTATTAACGGCCCACTGCTGGGCACAGGCCTCCACTCTCATAGGAGAGCGGGAATTAGAGCTTAGACCCACCACGCTGCTCCAATGCGGGTTGGCCTCTTTTAAGTACTATCATAATATAAATATTATGAATGCAAAAGTTTGGATGGATGGATGCATGGATGTATGGATAGATGTTTGTTACTCAATCACGCCCCACCGGCTGAACGGATCGGGATGAAATTTGGCACAGAGTTAGATTATCTTCTTCATGTGCCTCTCCAGTACTAAGGTCAGCAGTCAGTTTACTAAACTTCTCCTTGTCCATGGCTAGGCGGAATAGTTCTCCGACGGTTTTATACCCGTCCACTCCCTTATGTTACGTAGCCATGACTTCTTCCTTCTTCCCATCCCTCTTTTGCCAGCGATTTTACCGATTATTATAGTCTGCAGCAGACGGTACCTTTCGTGTCGTAAAATATGACCTAGGTACGAGATCTTACGCTGCTTGATGGTTTTAACTAACTTGGTCTTCTTCTGCATGCGGGCAAGAACCTCAATGTTAGACACTTTAGCCGTCCGTGAGGAACATCCTGCGATAGGTCCACATCTCAAAGGCTTCAATCTTATTACGCAGGTATTCTACTAGCAGGTCCTCGCAACCATATAAAACTAGATTATAGTCTGGAATAACAATATTTTACTTAATGGAACAACAATACTTCTTATCCCGGAAAATTAAAAAGTTCCCGCGAACCGAAAAACCTCAATCCACGCGGTCGAAGTCGCGGGCATTAGCTTGTATACCTTATTTTACCACCAAAGATGAGCTACAATATGGCTTAACCTGTTACGGAATTCGATCAACGTTACTTAACCAACACAATTGCACATATAAACCATTTTCCATAAAGGTCACATCACCCTCGTAAGATTTGATTGCTCAAACAAGTGTTTTGAGAGATCGAAGAGAGATCGCTATTTATAGGTACGACCGCCAATAATAAAGGTCTGAACAGACACAGAGCGTTACTGCTGCAATGTGATACTAACTTTTGTAACGTGCTCTCCAAGAAGGAGGATGAAACTTCGCTGACTACAGGTAGCTAAATTTGGCCTAATTATAAAATTATATTTATACGACCGTCCCACTGTCCCAGTTTAAAACTTTAAATAGCAGTCGCTGTGATCTCATCTCAGGTCCCGTGTTTCAAAATATCTTAAATTTTTTAAATCCACTATAAGTTAGCCCTTAACTGCGATCTCACGTGATGGTAATTGGCAGCCTTTAGCAGCCTCTGGGCTTGTCTAGTACAACGACCTCAATTTACATAAACGGGCCCTGTCAAACAAAGAATGTGGACCTATTTTACTAACGCCATCTAGTCTGAAAAGCGGGACAGCGCTATGGCGGGGACAAGGACGGGGCTATACAGGTTAGGAGCGAGCTCTATAGGTTGGACGCCCAATTTTTTTCTATGAAAGGGCCCATCTAGTACCTACATATATATCGATGGTCTAGTTAGATGGCTCCGGACATAATATATTCTTAGATGGTATACATATATATTATGCCTAAATAATTGCGGTTTGCCTCTATGATGTTATTAGTTAGGTACATATTATACCAAAATAATTAATAATTACCAACATACTTAGCCTTTACGACCTACTTACTATTTTACGATGAATTTTGCTCAAAATATTATGTTGTTATTATTACCGGATGCTCACTTTTTAGGCGGCAAGGCAATATAATTTTGTACATTTTTGCTATTTCTATTATTATAGGCTCTGCAGAAAAATTCGTACCAATCCGACTGGTGGGAAATGGGAAGGCTCATGGCTCATGTCATATTTATCTATTTCATGGACCTCATGGAAAATGAAAGCCATCATAAAAAGCTTTGTAAGGGGAAGGAGGAGGTCTATGTCGGAGGACACCGCTAATAACTGATTCGCTTTATTCAGAAGGAATCTGCTGGTCTTTGGTCTAAGAATGATTATTTCATATTTGTTTTAAAAAAATGTAGTGAAGTTGTAATCCACAGTTTATAGAGGTTTCATTTGTTTATTTTTATACAAAAATAAAACCAAAATAATTAAAGAAAAGTTATGATTGACTTTGATAGTGAATTATTTTTTAATAAATTAAGTACTTAAGCTGCCATCTATGGTTCAGTAGCGTACCATGAGAAGCTATCATAATTATTATTTAAACTTAATAATATGCTGTTTTTTTATTATTAATATTATTTATTAGTGTCAATTAAAATTAAGTTAACATAATATTATAATTTTAAGTTATATAAGCCAATATAATATAAGTACCTAGTAATATTTAGGCTTTCGTAACCTAAGGGTGTCAACGGGACCCTATTACTACTAGCCTCCGCTGTCTGTCCGTCTGTCTGTCAGTCAGCGGGCTGTACTAATCTCATGAACCGTAATAGCTAGATAGTTTAATTTTCACAATTTTTGTTTCACTACGCCATCTCTTGTCGAGTAGCTTTAACATTAAATATCATCATAAATTATCGGATTTCGCAAAATCATGGACTATGCAATATTCATTATCATTGTTTTGCAATTATACATGTGCAATGGTGTCACGATTTTGAATTAATATACCTAGAAGTGTGAGTCATTCATAATGACTAGCGCCTTAAAAGTCCACTCATCATACTACAGTCAGTATATACTATGAGGAGGTCATATTAATGTTATCTACCCAGCTGTATAATGTGTAAGCCTACAGCTGTGTTTCTTTCTAAAGGGTTTTCCAATAGGGACGGGTCGATTTTTAGTCTGTGGCGGTCATGTTGATTGCGTCTTTCAAATCTGAGGTGCAATCATGTAAGGATTGCCGATCAAATCGTATAAGTTCGGCTTCAAAGTAAAATAAACCATAAAGAATTGAATTAGAGGTCAATTTCGTGTATCCATTGTTATACGTTTAGGCTATCGTACATGCCTAAACGTATGAGAATGGATACACGAAATTGAGCTCTAATTCAATGCTGTTATGGTTTATTTTACTTTGAAGCCGAACTTATACGATTTAATCGACAATTCTTACATGACTGGGGGGCTGTTGTTTATTATTCGGGCACGGTTAACCTAAACATTTGAGCAGCACATCCAAATGATAAAATTTTACTATCTTATTTATTCGCTCTCATCTAAAACAAAAACCGACTACAAAACTCTACCTATAACCTACCAAAAAAGAAAAGAGCACCTGGAAGACAGACGAGGAAGTGGATGGATGACGTAAAGGAGCGGACCAGTCATAATTACGCGGATTGAAAGAAGATAGCTCGAAATCGGAACTTCAATTTGAAGATGGCACCCGATGATGATGATAACCTACCAACTTAAACTAAAAAGTAAAAATCATTATCTGGGTATATATTATGTTTTTCGTTGATTTTCTCAAAAAGCGCTGAAACAATTTCGATAGAATTTTTATGAGACCACCTCTGAAGTATGATCTACCAAACAAAAAAAGAATCATTAAAATTGATTCATAATTGGCGGAATAATCGCTACGCGATCATTCCGTTAACACATACATACAAATACAAAAAAAAACATACAGTCGAATTGAGAACCTCCTCCTTTTTTGAAGTCGGTTAAAAATGAGCGTTCGTCAGTGCAAACGTTGCGAGGCACAACGCGGTGGCCCTTTCCAGTCGACCCTGGTGAAATTGGTGAAATGTTGTTGAAACGATGTTTGGTGAAATTTGAAACAACCAGTTCGGTTAACAATCGGCCAACTCCCGTGTCTCAAAGGAGCGCCAGATCGGCGAAGAACATCGCCTCTGTCTGTGAAAATTTTGCAGGAGAACCGGACTCAGTTAATTCCTCGCCGTGCACAAGAACTCGGCATTTCGCACACTTCAACTTGACGAATTATGTCAATCAAATTATTCAATCTATTATAATAAAACTGTAACAGGTCCAATTCTGTACATTGAAGATATTTTGAAAAATTTTTTTGGAGGGCACTCATTATTTCTATACTGAAGCCAAATCTGTAATTTTTTGCATTTTTGTCTGTCTGTCTGTCTGTCTGTATCTTGGCCGCGCATCACCCCGAAACTACTGAATGAATTCAAACGAAACTTGGCACGATTTGAGCCCTTACTACGAGGTAGGACATAGGATACTTTTTATCCCGAAATTCTACCCCCGAAGGGGTGAAATAGGGGTTGAAAGTTTGTATGAAAGTCCTTAATTTCTCAAGTTATAGCCATGAAACTTGATATATGAGCTGCGGGTTGAATATGAAAACATATGTGTTTCACAGTTTTTCAAAGTTCCACCCCCGAAGGGGTGAAATAGGGGTTGAGAGTTTGTATGAAAATCCTTAATTTCTCAAGTTATAGCCATGAAACAGCATTTGGGCTTACGTTAAAATATGAAGAAGTACGTGTATCACCATTATAGGGGGATTATACCGTGGGATAGTAATATAGGCTTCTTTTTATCCCGGAAAATAAAGGAGTGCCTGTGGGAATTGAAAAAAACTTATGAGAGCCACGCGAATGAGTGATGCTCCATCACACTAGAACTGTTGAGCGGATTTTGATGAACTTTGGCAACAAGATAGATTACAGTCTTGAATAACACAAAGGCTACTTCTTATCCCGGAAAATGGAGGATTTTCGGTTCCCTCGGGAACTCCTTAATTTTACGGGATAATAAGTAGCCTATGCCACTCTCCATGTCCTCAACTATATCTACCCATACCAAAAATCACGTCGATCCGTTGCTCCGTAGCGGTGTCATTATAGGACAAACCAACAAACATTTATAATATTAGTATGATATAAAGATGACGTAAACTTTGACGTTGACGTTGGTTGGCAGTCCCAATATTAATGTGTTAAGAGTGTGAGATTAATAATATAATGATTATTATTCTCGAATTACCCTTTCTGAGCTTATACGTGGGAATTAAAAGAAACATATTCCACGCTGACGAAGTCGCGGGTATCAGCTATATTTAATATTTACTTACATATTAATATTTATCATATCATATCATACTAATATTATAATTAATGAGAAAATGTGTTTGTTAGTTTGTCCTTCAATCACGCAGCAACAGAGCAACGGATTGCCGTAATTTTTTGCATGAGTATATTTGTGGACTTGGAGAGTAACATAGGCTACTTTTTATCCTGTAAAATTAATGAGTTCCCGCGGGAATCGAAAAAACTTAGTCCACGCAGACGAAGTTGCGGGCATCAGCTAGTGGCCAATAAAATCCGCATACAAAAATATCGGTGTCACTGATGAGTCCATTTACTTCGTGACCGCGTAATCCTTTATTAACTAGGTAAACAAAAAATCTGTCAAGCCAGTATTCAAGTAATATCAACGGGTTCTGTATAAAACCTCTGGAAAACAGAGCGCACATTTCTCGCGCAAAAAGTCGTCAATAGGTACGGTTCGTCAATGAGCCCACAAGAGCGACGAGGGTTGAGGGCTGAGGAATGGTTAAAATCAGTCAGCGTAGATTTAGGGTTTTCCAAAATCCTGCGGGTATTCTGATATCCATACTTCCATACTAATATTATAAATGCGAAAGTGTTTTTGTTTGTTGGTTTGTCCTTCAATCACGCCACAACAGAGCGACGGATCGACGTGATTTTTGGCATGGCCATAGTTGAGGAACTGGAGAGTGACTTTTTATCCCGCAAAATTAAGGGGTTCCCCGCGAGAATCAATAAATACTTAAACCACGCGGACGAAGTCGCGGGCATCAGCTAGTACTAGAAATAAAAATAAACTTGTAAAGCCTGCTTCTAGGCTTAGTAAAATGCAATTCATTTGTTGGAAACAGTGTCCGCTTCTACAATAAGCTCCCAGAAGACAATATGTTGAAGATGTCTCTGAATAAGTTCAAAGTTAATGTAAAACGTAAACTCATTGAAAAATCTTATTACCATCTAAAGGATTACCTAAACGACAAGGAAGCTTGGCAATAATTTGCTCTAATGTCTGATAGTTCCTTAGTTAAGATGATTTGTGAGATGGTGATAATTTACAAAAAAAACCGGCTGAGTTTGTTGTAGGCTCTTCTCAGACCAGGGCGCGTTTGAACCCTCGTAGCTTTTATAGTTTTAGGATACCGTAACCGATTATCACCATCATGTTTTATAAGTAAACAATTTTTAACGTCAATAAGTGTACCTACACTTATTTACGTTACAGACGTTAAAAAGTGAGCATAACTCAAGCTATCGTTCAAATTCAGCCGGATGTATGCGATAAAATCATTAAAAATTGGACCTCTTATTTGCCTCCTTCGACGAAGCCGCGGCGGACATTCGAACGATGTTATATTCACTAAGTAATGGCATTCATGGGTCTTTCAAATAATTAAAGAGTTAATATCTCACACACAGCTCGTTTTATGCTGTTTCAACATCGACCCGCCATTTCAACATGAAAAACCCTTTATTAATTGGATATTTTAAGGCCAGGTTTGCGTTCTAGTTTTTTGCACTTAACGCGAAAAAGTAACGCAGTTTCATCATCATATTTCAATTCATCGCCGGCTCACTACCTAAGCAAGAATACCCTCTCAGGATGAGAAAAGTTTAGCCATAGTACACCGCACTGGCCAAGTGCGGATTGGAAGACACGTATGAGAACATTATGAAGAAACACTCAGGCATGCAGGTTCCCTCACGATGTTTTCATTCACCGCAAAAACAATTCATATTTAACTTGCATATAGCGCACACAGCTTCGAATAGTTAGCAGTGCGTGTCCGGGAGTTGAATCCACGACCACCCCAATAGGAAGCCGGGCGTCTAAACCACTAGGCTATCGCCATCTACGAGCTTAAATCATAGACAGAAAACCCTATTTTATTTATTTGTTTAGAACCTACGTGGAACCTACTTACGTCCAATTATACGAACCTAGTAGGTACTTAGTACTTGGTTTATCTATAACATACATCTCAATTCTCAACTCTCAATAACCCAAATAGTTATGAATCTAAAATTATTACTAAGTCATTGAGATTTTGTAATAACTGGGTAGGGTACAAAATATTGAATGTCATAGATATTCTTAAGGTATCCTTCAATTTCTAAATAATTTGTGAAATACAGCCCTCGTTCAGACGAGCGCTTTATTACGCCGGACGTTGGCGTTATTTTCAACCGACTTCAAAAAAAGGAGGAGATTCTCAATTCGACTGTATTTTTTTATCTTTATTTTTTTTATGTTTGTTACCTCAGAACTTTTGACTGGGTGGACCGATTTGGATGATTCTTTTTTTATTTGAAAGGGCATACTTCCTATTTCCTATGTGGTCCCATATAAATTTTATCGAAATTGGTGGAGCGGTTTTTAAAATATCTACAATAAAATAAGTACTTTGTATAGCTTGCTATGTGCTTGTTGTTGTAAAGTTGGCGCGGGAGTTTGTATAAAAAGAATTTTTTATATTAAATTATTTCCATTTCTGTGGCAAACGGTAGAGGTGTGCACTGAGGTCTTAGACGCGGGATATATGAGAGGCGCAGCGGCGGCGCGGTGGAGGTGTGGCGAAGGCGTGGCCTTCGAAGTATGATAGCGGCGTCCGCGCCACGCCGCTTGGACGCCGCTCTGTATACCTGGCGCCCCGTCGCGTCCCTTGCATACATTTTGTATGAAATATGATAGAAGCGGCGGCGCCTGAACATCGCCCGCACCTCACCCGCGCCCCTTGCCTCTCGTGTATATCCCGCGCCCTATTGGTGGGAGGTTATGGGTTTGATTCATGCCACGGATTGGCTTGGATAGCTTTGCTACCATATTAGACTGCATCATCGCTTACCATCAAGTGAGATCGCTCATCACAGTCAAGAGCTTGTAGTGGAATCAAAAAAAATGCAAAATGCTTGTTGTTTTTGGTCTCGGTAGGAATGGCATTCCGAACCAGCGGTAGATTCACTTGACGATTCAAAAGTACTTGTAAAAGTTTATTTGAATAAAAAGAATTTTGAATTTTGAATTTGTTGCTGTGGCACGTTAGAACGAACCCTTAGTGACTTGTCGAAGTACCTAGAGACAGAATAAGTATTTTCCATTAAATCATTAACATTACTTAATTTATTATAATTAAATAAATCAATTAAAGTTTTCCGTTGAAATTTGGGACATAGTTTGCGTAATAATGGACTACGGGTGCTCGATTACAATATCTAATAGCACAGAATACGTAATAGTACGCTAATAGTCAACTCACTTAGGGTGAAACCACTCCACTGTCAGCAGCAATTCTATTTTATCTAGTTGTTCTCGGTGTGATAATCCTGTTCTCTGACTACTTAAACTATAACATGAATACTTATACTATACTAGCTGATGCCCGCGACTACGTCCGCGTGGATTGAGGTTCTTGGTTCCCGCGGGAACTCCTCTGTTTTCCGGGATAAAAAGTAGCTTATGTGTTATTCCAGACTATAATCAATCTCTGTGCCAAATTTCAGCCAGATCCGTTCAGCCGTTGGGGCGTGATTGAGTAACAAACATCCATCCATACATCCATCCATCCAAACTTTCGCATTTATAATATTTATATTTGATTTAATCAATCAAATCAAATATAAATATTATAAATGCTGCTATAAATATTATAATTGATTTGATTTATTGAAGATTTCAAAAAATAGTTTTGCGGTCCCAAATAAACCCCTCTAAGGTCCTCAATGAGAGAGAGTCTGGCTCACACTTGATCGGTTATAGTTTAGGATTTAGGAATTAAGTTGTTTCTTTTTATTACGGAACACATCATGTGCGAAAAAAACTTGCACTTACACCGGAGAATATCCACTCTTTTGAGTAGATACGGAAGACGGAACCCTAAAAACATAAATATTCACAACCAGGAATTTAAATCTTCTTACGTTTTAATCTTCAAGTACGTCAGAGTACGTACGTCATCGTCATCGAAGTGATTAACTAGTAACCTTTTTACTTTGACCTTTTACTAGTTTCACCTATAGTTATTAACCATCTTTTTGTAGGAATTGTCTTTTTTAATGGTTTTAATTTTCGAATATAGGTGTGAGGGAATATAGGTTTGTCTGGTGGAAGGCTTTGGCAGTGGCTATAGTTACCACCCTACCAGCAAAGACGTACCGCCAAGCGATTTAGCGTTCCGGTACGATGCCGTGATGCAACTGTTGTGCCCCTAACGACCCGTTACCATCTTAGACTACATCATCACTTACCATCAGGTGAGATCGCAGTCAAGGGCTAACTTGACGTGGAATAAAACAAAAAATATACTTAGGTCATTTTGTACCTAGTAACTTTATGTAAGAACCTATTTATGTACTTACTATAGCTGACGTGGATTAAGATCCTTAAAAATCCCTTGAAAACTCCTCTGATTTTTTTGTATCAAGAAAAAGGCCTCTGTCGATCTCCAGATCTTGAAAAATCCATGCGAAAATACACTTTGAATCTCTTCTTTGTGGTGAAGACTCACTAACACAAATTCACACTTAGGTATAATATTGGTTGGAAGTTGGAACGGTAGGATTCGAAAATTGTAAAGCTTAGATTACAGGCAGACGGATTAAACAGACAAAATGCAAATCAACTCAAGGATATTCGATGAGTTCGCTTCTCATTCTTCTCATGCTTCGCATTGTCAATATCTAAACAATCAAAGTATCTCGTGCGTTAATGCAGTAGTGAGTAGGTAATTGCGCTGCGGACAATGTCATTTCTATTTGACGACCTCCGTGGCGCGGTGTTGAGCACTGTTGTCTTAACGTGCGGAGGTCCGGGGCTCGATCCCCGGCAGGGTCAATTTGGAATTTATAATTTCTGAATTTTCCCTGGTCTGGCCTGGTGGGAGGCTTCGGCAATGGCTAGTTACCACCCTACCGGCAAAGACGTACCGCCAAGCGATTTAGCGATCCGGTACGATGCCGTGTAGAAACCAAATAGGGGTACGGGTGCCAGGCCCCTAACAGGCTAGCCCGCTACCATCTTAGATTGAATCATCACTTACCATCAGGTGAGATCGCAGTCAAGGGCTTACTTGTAAGTTGTAGTGGATAAAAAAAAATGTCGTGTCGCACGTTCATAATCATATCGACCATGCGTTTGCCATTTACATTGACAGGATAGAATTAAAGTGATGCAGATAAACCGTGTCCATCCAGCCATTCTGCCGTGAGACGTTGCGGATCACGGACCGAATAAAAAACAATACTTACATTGCAGAAATTAAATTGCACATAAAATTAAAATAATTTATTTTGAGTGTATATAAAATAAGAGTGTGTTACAAAGTGTGTGATTTTGTGTTCGACTTTTGGGCGGTTGTCTCATTTGCGGGTAAGTTTAAGTTATTGTGCCATGTACTTATTACATTATTTTGTAACAATAGTTTAACATATCAATTGTTTTTTCGTGACATTTCATGAAATCAAAATTCGAATTAATAACATAAAATATTAAATTTTCATTAAATATAAAAAGGCAGGTAGCTACGTAACGTATAATATTAAATTAGTTTCATCCCACTTAGATTCATAAGATCATAAGATTACCAAGGTAGTAAATATAACAACTAATAAGGCTATAAAATTACCTGACAAAAATAAATAATAATTTATTTTGTTTAGGTGCGATTGTTACTTAAACAAAGTATGATATTATTTCTATTTGAGTAGGTAGGTAATTCATTAATTTCCCCCGTGCAATAAACATATATATAATTTTTATTTTTCACAAAGGTATCGCGGTTGAGAAAACGCATATAAACTTATTGTGATAGATAAACCTATTTAGTTGCCCCGATACGTGGTGATTTATGTCACCGCGTATCATGCATCAAATAAATTGCCTGTTAAATATACCTACATAAGGTGGATATTATAAAAATTAAATTAACGAATACGACCTTGCAAGGTTGCCAAATTTCTCTTTAAATATTATATTTTATACATACACTTAATTTCGAATGCGAATGTTTGGCTGGTGATTGAGAAATTTCGAAATTTCGTACAGAGTGACCTCGGGCGAATTGGATTATATCATGTTAATATTATTTTCATGTGTGGTGTGCTATAAGCATTTTTTTTAACTAGATGATGCCCGCGACTTCGTCCACGTAGATTGATGTTTTTTTATTCCCATGGGAACTCTTAAATTTTCCGGGAGGAAAAGTAGCCTATGTCCTTTCCCAGGACCTATCTCTGTACCAAATTTCATTAAAAAAAGGTTGAGTAGTTGGGCCGTGAAAACGTAGCAGATAGACAGACAGACACAGTTTCGCATTTATGATATTAGTATGGATTGTAATGTTTATCAAATTCTACATAGGTAGGAGATGGATCCTACTTAGATGGATTATTGAGCACTTTTGAATATTAATTTTACTCATTTTATAGCTACCCTAGAAATCTAACAGGTATAATCAACTTGTATTCAGTAAGACACAGTAGCTTTTAACAAGCAGTATACCATTTTACCCACTCTCCCCGAGGCGACTGTTTCAAGGTAGCTCACTATTGAGCGTTGCACAACGATCACGTTACAATATTTTGGTCATGGTTTAACCGCCGGTCAGCTAAGACAAAGAATCTTGAAATAAATATAATTTAACAAGCTTCAAATTAGCTTAATCTGTATCTTGTTAGCGATGATAGGCGAAAATGATTCAGACTACGACCCTCCTCTTTGTGGGGGCCAGGTATCGAATGCACCTCAAACTTATGAGTTAGACACGTTAGTTAGATTTGACGATGAACGAAAGGAAAGGTTCTCTTTAATGTTCTCCAAGGTACTCGTATGTGAAGTCCGTCACTTGCACTACCGCACTTGTATAACATGATCTAAACTTCTAAAGCCTTCTCATTCTTAGAGAAGAATGCTCAGTAACGGGCTGGCGATTAATCAATGATGATAAAAATATGTACCTGCCTTTGATGCAATTTAGGGAAGTTATCTTTTTATATAAAAGGTGCTTAAATTATTTTTGGAATAGCTCAGGGAACATACTACCATAGTTTAAAGCCGTATTGTTTTAATATTGTTGACGTTCGTGTTTTAGAATTATAATCCTTATTTTAGGGACGTCAAGGTACGTGACATAAAACTGACAATTTGAAGTAATACTGTTATAAGCGATGGCATCCAACCCGCCCTTCAAGATCAAGTATCCTTAATATCCATACTATTATTATAAACGCAAAAGTGTGTCTGTCCGTCTGTCTGTCTGCTACGCTTTAACGGCCCAACTGCATTTCAACAGATTTTGATGAAATTTGGTACAGATATAAGTTTTATCCCGGGGAAGGGCTTACGCTACTTCTTATCCCGCAAATAAAGGAGCTCCAGCGGGAATTAAAAAACTTAATCCACGCGGACAAAGTCGCAGGCATCATCTGTTTAGTCAAACAATCTCAATCGTATCAATAAATCCATACTAATATTATAAATGCGAAAGTGTGTCTGTCTGCTACGCTTTCACGGCCTAACTACTCAACCGATTTTGATGAAATTTGGTACAGAGATAGTTTACATTCCGGGGAAGGACATAGAATGTTTTTTATCCCGGAAAATTGAAGAGTTCCCGCGGGAATCAAAAAACATCAATCCACGCGGACGAAGTCGCGGGCATCATCTAGTGCATTATAAAGACCTACCTACCTAAATTAACATTTATCATTACATCGAAAGTCCTAACTGGGTCATGCGACATAAGCAATCATTTGAAAATTCTGCTTAATAAACATGCGATTAGCAAAACTGATCATAAAATTCAATGAGTTATACCTATTAGATATTAGATGATGCTCGTGACCACGTAAACTTAGGTTCTTATAAACTCCCGTGGAAACTCATATATCCTTCCCGGAATGCAACCAATATATAAACTAAATATGTATCATCAAAATAGATTGAGCAGATGGGCCTGTGAAAGCGTAGTAGACAGACAGACAGGTACACCTTTGCATCTATTATATTATTACCATGGATAGAACCCACGAATAGATAGTCCTATACAAGCTACAGCAGTATTGCCTTAATTAATCAGGCGTCACAAGAGATTCTCCTTAGTGATTACATGAATAAATAAAAATTTAAAGTAAAGGTCCCGTCATGTAAACAGAACGCTGAGGGACAGTGGTCTGCGCACGGGTATCTACAGTCGCGTCCTAGCTACCCATCGTATAATATAATTGAAGTATCATAATAGGTATCATTCCGCCGCCGCGCCCCCTTTATACAACCAATTTTATCGATATATCGAATTAAATAAAAATACTCAACCCTAAAAAGCAAGATCGAAAGTTTTTAACACCGTAGGGGTTCCATACGCCAATAGGTTGACTTAATTTTTCATGACATCGCTGCTCTAGAAATATTGTTGCTCTTTGGTAGAAGTACTTGCCACTAGGTATAGCATAGAGTTCAAGGAACAATACTTTACATAAATTAAACTTAATTAAAATATTTAATTAGCCGACGCTGTTAATACCTAAAAATGCAATTTTATTAATTTATTGACTTAATGAAAGTATAATGGTGTTACCGCCTACATTAATTAATTAATATACTGTGCAAAACGTCGAAAACATATTTTAAAACAAAAGCTATTTTAAATTAATTAACATTTTTTTGTTTAAAAACTTTTTTGTGTATTCACTTACTTCTATGTGCATTGGCGAAGTCCATGCTCGGTGCCTAGTGCCTACGTATCAAATATTCATCACCTACAGTTCCTAAAGCCCTACAGCTGAGGAGTGCAGTAAGTACCCTGCGGCATCTGGATTGTGAAGTTGGGACTGATGTTGAGATATCTAGAGCATACTATGGCTTTGCTCAGGCATTACTTACAGTTTAAACGAGATGGACTTATGTGACTAACATAAATCATGTTTTTTAATCATGTCTGAGCATCATTGACTTACCAATATAAAACGATGCTGAACATCTGAGCATAGTCAAAGTTGGCTGTATAGATCTCACATAGTTTTCTTAGAATTAGAATTTTAGAATTAGAATTTTTTTTTGCAAGAATGTGTACAATACTTTGCTTGGCACCTACAATATCGATTCATCATTAAAAAATTCCTCAATCCATATGGTTAAGGAGTTCTTTACACTGCAGCATCACGAATGAGCAGTTGGGTCTGAGAGTTCAATCATATAGTCGTACTTTACGTTGGTTGGTACCTACTATAAAAATTCTCCATCAAAAGTTCCTAAATCCCTATGGTTAAGAAGTACTGCACCCTGCTGCATCAGGATTAGAAAGAAATTTTCCAAATCGGTTCATATATAGGTAACGGATTTCTGAGTTAACAAACATTAAAAAAATACAACCGAATTGAGAACCTCCTCCTTTTTTGGAAGCCGGTTAAAAATAGAGACATGGGATCTGAGCATGGTTTATTAAAATTTTATCAAGTCAGCTAATATAATGAACTAGCTGATGCCCGCGACTTCGTCCGCGTGGTTTAAGTTTTTTGATTCCCGCGGGAACTCCTTAATTTTCCGGGATAAAAAGTAGCCTATGTCACTCTCCAGGTCCTCAACTATACCCATGCCAAAAATCACGTCGATCCGTTGCTCAGTTGCGGCGTGATTGAAGGACAAACCAACAAACCAATAAACCAACAAACAAACACACTTTCATATTTATAATAATAGTATGATGTAACCTCCTTGATCATAAACATTTTTGTAAAACTTATGTATTAACTAGGTAACTATAGGCTATTTTTATACAAAAAATTATTTATAAGTTAGTGAATGTACCTTAAAAATTGTTAGAATGTGATTTAAAACGAAAAAAATCAATGTAGAAATAAATAGAAACTATAAATGATATTATTTATTTTAATCGGTACTAAAATTATACATCAATGTATTTTATCAATATTTACGAGTTCTTAGATGCATTTTTTAAATATCTGTACAAATATATTGAATTAACCTACTTGCTATAATAATACACATTGTATTAATTTTAGAAATATTTTATTTGCGAAACTCAAGCTTCAAGGACCGCTCCTAATCATTATATGATATAATCCTAAATTGCGTTAAAAATAATTTAACGTAATTTGGGATAGGTACCTACTCGTAGGAGGATGTTTTCAACGATGCTTTTTGATTATTCGTTTTTGACGACCTCCGTGGCGCAGTGTTAAGCGCTGTTGTCTTAACGTGCGGAGGTCCCGGGTTCGATCCCCGGCAGGGTCAATTTAGGAATTTATAATTTCTGAATATTCCCTGTTCTACAATCAGGTGAGATCGCAGTGAAGGGCTAACTTGTAGTGGATTAAAAAAATGCATTGAAACACGATTAATTTTAATCGCACCATCTAGATTACTTCACGCTTTTTCTTGAAAAAGTTCCATACGAGCTTATGACTTTGTCTAGCAGAAGTATTGACATTAGAATTAATTAGAGTATTGAATAGAAATCGAAACCAAAAATATGAAATTTGTACCTAATTAAAAAAGTTAAGGACTTATTGTCTGCATGCTGTCTGCCTTATCTTCTCATGTTCATCTTTTACTTAGTAGTACTATTACCTTTCTGTGATATTACGTAAAATGAAAAGGTCACTGACCGATCTATGAATGCACAGCTCAAACCTCTAGTAGACGGATCGGGCTGAAATTTGGGATACAGCAGTAATAACGTAGGCATCCGCTAAGACAGGACTTTTGAAAATTCAACCCCTAAGGAGATAAACGACCAATCAAATCGAACTTAACGTGTAAAATGGATGTAAGGAAATATTTATTTTTTATTCCCTACAAGAAGAGTAGAGTATGTATCTACTTGATTACTTGTATTTAGTTAGGTATAACTTGCAATCATTACAGAGCAATTATCATGCATGTTGCAGCAAAGTAGTCCAACCAAATAATTTTTATATTTTAAATGAATAAATAATATTACTAATCGCTAGTTTTTCACGTATTTTGGGTCAAGCTGTAGAGTGTAGACGGATTGTAATCAGTGTTCATGTGTTTGATAGCGTCCATAACCCATCATTTCATTTATTTCTGCATAAACAATGTGAGAAGCATGGATTTTTATTAAATCAGTCAGTTTAGTTTAGAGATGTTGTACCATTTACCACCACACAGCGTAAATTAAACCCAGCCTAACATTGGTATAGACACTAAAATACAGGCTAATAACTAGCTATTATTGAGTAAATATGAAGCAATGCAAGAACATTCTTAAAAGTCAATATTAACTTGGTATTTACTTAGACCTTGCTCGAGATTACCACCATGCAGATTTTTCTGTGTTATATTTACTAAGGCGTGCCTGCCTTAATTTAGTAAGTACATACATACCGTCGCGTCGGTTGTATTACACAAAACTTCAAAACACACTATACGGACAAAAAAATGTCTGGTGAATTAAATGCCCGCGCGGGGTGTTTTTGGAAGCTGAATAGACTAATGCGACAGGACAAAACGTTTTCCAATACTGTCTTCTTTCTATCAAGTTATCCTGCTTCCATTTTGAGACTGCATCATCAATTCTTAATTTTTTGTTTTTTTTTATCCACAGCTTAGCCCTTGACTGCGATCTCACCTGATGGTAAATGATGATGCCTAAGATGGTGGCGGGCTAACCTGTTAGGGGCATGGCAGTTATATTAACCCCATACCCCTATTCGGTTTCAGCCCGCTATCACCTTAGACGACAACATCACTTACTACCAGGTGAGATCGCTGTCAACGGCTAACTTCTAATCAGGTTAAAGAAACGCGTTTTATGCGTCCGCTGGCTCAAAAAAAAATTAACATGCTAGTCACGCGTTGCGTCACGATGGATAAAATGTTATAAACATTGGTCGCTTCTGTCACTTGTTGTCTAGCTAAACACGCTGCGCGCGCGTTGAACTCTAATTTAGGCAATGATCTAACAATGTCCAAATTCGTCGCGTGAATTTTGGTACTGAAAACATTTTTATAAATCAACATATTATTTAATTTGTGTACCTAGCTTCCTGCTATTAATATTAATAATGCGAAAGTGTGTTTGTTTGTTGGTTTGCCGCCGATCAAGCTGAAACGGGCCTACGGATCGACGTAATGTTTTGCATGGATATGTAAAGGCTGAGGCTACTTTTTTCCGAAAAAAAAGAGTTTTGTTGGAATTTTTAAAAACCTACATCCATAAAAGTCACGCACGTTTTAGTTAGTCATAATGAGAATTGGTGCAAACAAATTGGTAGAAAGCTGTAAACGTAACCGCGCTGGGCCTAGAGATTTGAGTATTTTTAATTAGATATTATAATTATAATTATATTTAAATTACGCCAAATTCAAAAAAAACTATTTTAAAAATACTTAAACAGAAAAATTATTACGGTGTTAGGGAATATATAAATGATAAAAATTTTAAACTTATTAAATAACTATTTCCAATTGGTCCTTATATTTATAGTAAAGATTTTTGTACGTTTTTATTTGATTAATTTCAATAAACAGCAACGGTATTATTATGCTGGGTTATTAACTTGTTTTTAGTTAAGTTTTGTACAGATTAATTTCAATAACCAGCAGTTAAATGTGTTATTATGCTGGGTTATTACTTAATTTGTTTTAAGTTTAAGACCAAATTTTGTACGCCTAATTATATACGGCATGAAATAGTGTTTCTAGAATTTTATAATGTACCAACTTACTTTAACCTATTTCAAAAAATAAATAAATTTTGAATTTTGAATTTGCACGTAGTTTTCTATAATAACGAAGACTTCAAAGAACTTTGATAGACCGAATGCAAAGTTTCAAACGTGCGCCTTTTTCTAACCAAAAAAATATAATAATAAACATGGCAAAAAAATCCTCTTTTCCCATTCAAATAAGCGATATTCTGCTAGGACTTAGAACCTAGGGTGCTAGGTAGGTATGTATTGTGTAATGGGAAAGTTTTGGAATGTCAACATAGAAGTTTTCAGTTTCTAGCTATTGAGATTATAATACACATAATATTATCTTAGTAATGAGTAAACCTTAAAGTAAATCAAATCATTAAGATAGCATAATATTGTGCATTAGGACAGAACAAATAAATTTGTACTATCACGCCACCATAATACATTGACATCTGATTTCTGACCCATAAGATTAAATAGGAAACTATTCCAATGACATTACCCAACAGCAAGCAATTTAGATACCTAAGCCTAGGCCTACTTCAATCGCAATAGGCTTATTTTTAAGGCGATTGTGATCGCGTTGCACAATTAACCCTGTGATCTTATGAGACTTTTGTCTTGTTATCTTTTATGCATCTGCAAACTGTTACTTTAAAATAGTTTTTTTATGATCTGACGCAAGTCCTAGATTGAACTCCTGGCTTTTAATTACATTTTCTGACAAAAGGTTTTTTTTAGACATTTCATACGCGGACGAATTCGTAGACAAACAAAAGTTGCTATTTATTATGATTATAAGTTACATAAATATTAAATAAATTATAATTTATTCATGAGAATGTAGGTTATATAAAATTGACATGATTAAAGTTTGAGATCCTTATACATTCTACCAATGAATGGTGTATGAATGTTTGGTATAAATCATTAAAGTTACAGTTAAAAAAAAGAAAATTAGTAAATAAAATTATTAAAAGGTCATACAAAATTAACAATTAAAAACGAAAGAAAATAATATAAAATAATCAATGATAATATGATTGACGACCTCCGTGGCGCAGTGTGTAGCGCTGTTGCCTAAACGTGCGGAGGTCCCGGGTTCGATCCCCGGTAGGGTCAATTTGGGAATTTATAATTTCTGAATTTTCCCTGGTCTGGCCTGGTGGGAGGCTTCGGCCATGGCTAGTTACCACCCTACCGGCAAAGACGTGCCGCCAAGCGATTTCGCGTTCCGGTACGATGCCGTGTAGAAACCGAATAGGGGTATGGGTTTAATATAACTGCCATGCCCCTAACAGGTTAGCCCACTACCATCTTAGACTGCATCATCACTTACCATCAGGTGAGATCGCAGTCAAGGGCTAACTTGTAGTGGATAAAAAAAAATGATAATAGTGCTTAGTTACAATTACAAATGTCAAATCAAATCAAATCAAATCAATCAATCAATCAATCAATCATATCAAATCAAATCAAATCAAATAAATTTTAATTAATAAATGGGAAAGTGAGTTTGTTTGTATGTTTGTTCCGCTTTCACGCCGTAACTACTGAACCGATTTGGCTGAAATTTGGAACATAGATAGCTTATAACCTGGATTAAAACATAGGCTACTTTTTATCCCGGAAAATTAAGGAGTTCCCGCGGGAACCCAAAAACCTCTTTTCCCATTCAAATAAGCGATATTCTGCTAGGACTTAGAACCTAGGGTGCTAGGTAGGTATGTATTGTGTAATGGGAAAGTTTTTGCCCGCGACTAAGTCCACGCGGACGTAGTCGCGGGCATCAGCTAGTAAATTATAAATGCGAAAGTTTGGATGGATGGATGTATGGATGGATATATGCATGGATGTTTGGCCATCCATATGTTTGTTACTCAATCACGCCCCAACGGCTGAATGGATCTGGATGAAATTTGGCACAGAGATAGATTATAGTCTGGAATAACACATAGGCTATTTATCCCGGAAAATTAAAGAGTTCCCGCGGGAACCGAAAAACCTCAATCCACGCGGACGAAGTCGCGGGCATTAGCTAGTTCTATATAAGAGGGGATACCCAATTATTGCACTATAAAACCATTTAGTAATTCACGTCATCATCATCTTTACATATTATATTATTACAGGTATTAAGATCGTTACTCAATTTTAAAAGTCTGACCTTGTATTGGCCAAGGACACATTTTGACCGGTCAAGGTCTGAACTCTGAAGTATATTTTCACTGTCAAAACTAGAGGTAATTAGAGCATCTCTTTGACGTCGTGGTGTTTTCAATCTATATAATATTAATAGCTGATGCCCGCTCCTTCATCCGCGTGGTTTTAATTGCAAAAACTTCTTAATTTTCCGGGATAAATAGCGTATGTCCTTCCCGGGACGCAACCTATGTCTGTACCAAAATTTCATCATAATCGGTTATAATTCGGGCTACTGGCTTGAGATTTTAGATTATCCATCCAACTAGTGAAGAGATGTCCGACTCCCTCCTTAGTACATCAACGTTTCTTCAAGCTTCTTCACTTCTTATTTGGATTGGATCACGTAAAGATACCCTTCTTTTCTTCTGTCAAGCAATTTGTGTCTCTAAATTACTGTTTGAATTTCACAACGCTAATATCTGCTTAGATCAATTTTTGCATAAAAATCCGCTCACAAAAAATACGTTGTAAACATATTCATATCTAATGTAGGTATGCTACAAAAATGAAAGTGTGTTTGTTGGTTTCTTTCGAACAGTGGCGGATTACAGATTGGTTTGATATTTATGATCATGATTGGTATGATTGATGTAATATTTTTCACTTCAATAATTACTTATTTCCTTTGGCACTACTACGGATGGATATGGATGTACCACGTTACAACCGGACCCCTTTGTAGGTCTCGGCCTCCTTTACGATTTTAGGTTTACAAATCTCGAAGGAACTTTTTGATCTCTGAGATAAAACCAGAAAATGTTCAGGTCCTCTACTATGCACATGCAAAAAGTCATGTCGATCCGTTACTCTGTTGCGGCGCGATTGAAGGACAAACCAACAAACCAGTAAACAAACACATTTTGCACATTTGCATTTTTCAATTTCGCAAATTTGTAATATAAGTGAGATAAAAAGTGAGTATGAAGATAATTATAAGGTGAAGAATTGCAGATTGGCATTTAAAATTCGTTTTGTTCCGGAAATGTAAAGAGTAAATTTAAAAAAGTATGAAAATATCTACCGGGCAACTGGACAACTTAGGCATACGGAAAAAGTTAAATTACGAAAGTTTGTATGTAAATTATTTTGACCGCAACTTTCGTGGTGTTTGTTGGTAATCCGATAAATAATAGTTAACGATAATCGCCGAATCAGAATATACATTCCAACCTAAACCATAATAAATACCCTTTTATATTAGGCAACTTGGTAGAGGTCATCCAAGTTGTGATGAATGAACAAATTTTTGTGTTACCACATCTGTATGTGTGTCAAGAACGATACGTATACTCAACTGAGTCAAGGAGTAGTTTCTGTTTTGCACAACATTTTTAATATTATAGGCTTTAATAATTATATTGATAGGCTTGAAGTTTGATCGTCGCGTGGCATGGGCACGGTTTGGTCCGATCTATCGATTGAACTTCTATGCAGTGACCTTTGAAGGTCACGAATCTCGTCTTCGTTTGTTTATGTTTAGGTAATCGTTTGACCTTACTACATGAACCTAAGTTCAAGTTAATGTCATAGACATTATGTCAGCCCTGTGACGAGACAAAAAGGGACGAGTTTCTAATCGCATAAAAGAAAAAACCGGGCAAGTGTGTATCGGGCCACGCGCAGAGTAGGGTTCCGTAGTTGCCCGTCACAATATGCGGACGTTTTATACGTTGGTCGACTATAACTCGTAAACTTGTAAAGTCATACCAAGTCTATACATAGTTTTCCTCACTAGTAGGAATAATGAATATACTACTACTTCCATGATTTTTTTCACATATCCAAAAACAACCGTTTAGTTGGCAGAGGTCGTGACACTGGACTCTTACAAAAATGAGCAAAAACGGATCCTTGAATTAAAAAATGGTTTTCCCACAGCCTCAATATTTTCGGGTGTGAGAAAAATCCTGTTTGATGTTGTTGTTGATTTTCCGGGATAAAACGTAACCTATATCGATTCCCGGGAAACAACCTATCTCTGTACCAGATGGGCTGTGAAAAGACAAATATTATAAAGTAGAATGAATTATGTAAGCAGGACTTATGAGACCACACCCACAATTTTACCTCATTCGTCAAGATGACACTTATCTCATGAGCTGTATTTTCCCGAGTGCAAACTATTAACACCATATATGTAGAATTTTAGAACCTTAACACCTTATATATTATTACTAGACTTCGCGTAGATTATTTTTTTTTATTCTCGGGGAACTACTTATTTTTCTAGGATAAAACGTGCGGCCTATGTCTTCCCCGGGATAGATCCCGGGGAAGACATAGGCCGATTTTGACGAAGTTTGGCATAGGGGTATGTTAGAACCTACCCCTATACCAAACTTCGTCAAAATCGGTTGAAAATATGGCCCGTGAAAGCATAGCAGACAGCTGTCGCCTGTCTGTCTGTACACACTATCGCATTTTTTTTTCTTTATTGGTTGAGGGGTTTTATAATTAATTACATGTCAGCCCTATTATCCATATCCATACTAATATTATTATAAATGCGAAAGTGTGTCTGTCTGTCTGTCTGTCTGTCTGCTACGCTTTCACGGCACATCTGTGCAAGCGATTTTGATGAAATTTGGTTTAGAGATAGATTACATTTCGGGGAAGGACATAGGCTACTTTTTATCCTGGAAAATTGAAGAGTTCCCGCGGGAATAAAAAAAAAATCAATCCACGCGGATGAAGTCGCGGCAAGTCATCTAGTAATCTAATACATAAAACATAAACAAAGTTGTTATTATCTAAATGAGAAAATAAGTAACAATAAAAGAATAACAAAAATCAAGTAAAACAAACAATCCTCAAGAAACGAATAATATTATGTATTAATTACTATGTTTTAGACCGATCCACAATTTACTGAGACAGCGAGCAAAAATAATTAATGTTAATTTATGAAACACTGTACATAAATACAAAATCCATACTAATATTGTAAATGCAAAAGTGTGCCTGTCACGGCCTATCTGTTCAACTAATTTTTATGGAATTTGTAATGGGATAGTTTGAATCCCGGGGAAGGACATCTAGGCTGCTTTTTTATTCCGGAAAATTGAAGAGTTCCCGCGGGAATCAAAAATCCTTAAGACGATACGGGAGGGCGGTTTCTCCATACAATCGTATTAGTCTGTTTTCTCCGTACATAATTACAATAGAGAAAATATTTTTTTCACCATAAAATATATTATACCTATGTGTCCGTGCCATGTCCCTATGTTTTGCTTTTTTCGATAAATTAATAATTTTAAGATTACGGAACCTTCAAAAATTGCAAACAATGGCCCAGTTTTCGCGTCGTCATCAGATATCCCGCAAATAAATTTGACGAATCTAATCAAAAAAAAAAAGAAAAAAATACCTACCGACATAGCCTGAGTCCTTCTTAAATTAATTATTCTTGAATAAAAAATTAAAATCGGTTCTGTTTTGGAGGAGGAAACAGAAAAATACGAGTGTAAGAATTCGACTGTTTTTCACAGGTATTATCGGTCCAAGCTACCCTATCGGGTGTTATGATATTTATTCTATTCGAAGAGCAGCGCGACGGCAACTTTGAAAATTATATCTCAAAGTTTCCCGTTCATGCCATATCCTCTTAATACACGCGGACTAAGTCGCGAACATCATCTATTGCTTTATATAAGTCCGAATTTAAAGATATACCAACAACGTGTTGGTATATCTAATCTAATTAGTGGTGATTAAAAATGTCATAACTAAATGGTCACGATTTGTAATCAAATCGTGACCACTTAGTTATGACAATAGGATAAAAGATTCATTTGTGTGAACAGCCAGGCTGAGTCTTCTCGCAAAAAATGCCGTAATGCATCCTTATATTATTCTCTAGTCTTTTCTCGTACGATCAAAATCTAACTTGTACTACAGAAAACGAGTTATTGCGTTCCTAACTCTATGACGTAATTTATAATGGGTTTTAAATTGATGTTCAATACCTAACTAATCGATTTTCTTGGAAACATGTCAATTAAAACACAATCTACATAACAAAGGGTTTTAATTTAAATCTAAAAAATATTGTACTCTAAATAATTGTTATACTGGTGACTAAAATAATAGGTATGTAGTAAATACCAATATATTATAAGTCTATGGTATGTACCTACTGACCAACACCACATAAATCTGGTTCTGTGGTTTTGCGTAATGTTAAAACTCATTACTGAGAGACGCGACCCGTTCTATTTATTATTTGGGACAATTTTCTTGATATTTTATCTTACTAATATTATAAATGCAAAATGGACGGATGTATGGACGTATGGATGTTTGTTACTCAATCACGCCCCAACGGCTGAACGGATCTGGCTGAAATTTGGCACAGAGATAGATTATAGTCTGGAATAGCACATAGGTTTCATCCCGGAAAATTCCCGTGAAAAGTTCCCGCGGGGACTAAAAAACCTCAAACCACGCAGACGAAGTCGCGGGCATTCGCTAGTAAATATATAAAAGAAAAGACGACTGACTGACTGATCTATCAACGCACAGCTCAAATGACTGGACTTTGCAGTTTTATAATATGACGCACCATGATGTTCCTAAAATAAGGATTTTAATTCTAAAACAAGAGCGTCAACAATATTAAAATAATCTATATAAGTCCTGACTGACTGACTGACTGACTTATATATCAACGCACAGCCTAAGAGACTTGAAATTTTGACAGTAGGTTCCTTTTGTGGCGTAGGCGCTCACTAAGGAAGGATTTTTCAAAATTCCATCCCTAAGGGGGTGAAATAGGGGTGGTAAGTTTGTATGAAAGTCCGACATTTCTCAAGTTATATCCATGAAACTTGGCATATGAGCTATCGGCAAAAAATAAAGAAATATGTGTTTCACAGTTCTTGAAAATTCTACCCCCGAAGGGGTGAAATAGGGGATGACAGTTTATATGAAAGTCCTTCATTTCTCAAGATATTTCTCAAATTGTATCAACGAAACTTGGTATTTTGGCTTTAGGTAATAAATAAAGAAGTAAGTGTGGCACAGTTTTTCAAAATTCCACCCCCCAAATGGGTGAAATAGGGGATGAATTTCCTTCATTTATCAAGATATTTTTCAAGTTATAACAACGAAACTTGGTATTTTGGCTTTCGGTATAAAGAAGTACCTACGTCTATAACAGTTTTTCAAATTTCTACCCCCAAACGGGTGAAATAGGGGTTTTAAGTTGGTGTAAAAGGCCGGCGTTTTTCAAGTTAAAGCCATGAAACTTGTTATTTGGCCTACCGGTTTAAATTATGAAATACATAATTCATAGTTTTTATAAATTCTATCCCAAAGGACGTTAAATAGTCCTTCAATCACGCCGCAACAAAGCAACGCATCGACGGGTTTTTTTCATGGGTTATTTTTATACCGGAAAATTATGGAATTCCTATGGGAATTAAAAAACTTCTGCCACGCGAACGAAGTCGCGGGTGTCCGCTAGTATTTCTATAAGCCATGATAGTAAGCCTCCTGGCTCATTTTAATTTTGCAATAATAGAAACCTAATACATATATTACAACTTACAGAGTAAGCAATGGTGGTCATTAGCAAGTATGTAGATAAATATTTAGTAGAAACAATGTCAACATAACATAAGTCGTCTTTTATGGTGAAGTGTTCTGTAAACACTAATTGTCACTTATCTGCACGACCTTGACTAATTACGCGGATTGTAAATAGATTTTGCCTGCAACTTCGTCCGCGTTTTAAATCTCAAGCAACATCCTTGAAAAAAATCCAATTGTAACTGGATGATTCCTGTACATTAGGTTTTTTTTTATTTGAATGCTTATTATCGATACATACTTATCATAACAAATTTATTTTTTTATGTCTATTGTATTACGCTGAAACTAGTGAACATATTTTGATAGAACTAGGCATACTTACCTATAATTAATTCACTGGGTTAACATACTGGATGTTTGTTATCCCGAAAAATAAATTCGTGATTTTATACTATAACTCTGTCAAATCTCAACCGATTTTGACAATTATTATTTCTTTACAAAGCTGTAAAGTAAGTTCAGATTTCAGCCAAGGATTCCAAATTAAAAGGGCCGAACTATTCAACTGGCAACAGCAAATGAGTTGCGATCAGTGTATATAATAGCTTCATAAAAGATTTATTGACCTTTGGGGTAGGTACGTCTCGTACCTATACATTTTGACATTTCAAAATACTTAAAGTTTTTAAGGTCTTGTAAAAGCAGGAAAGTTGGCAACTTCCGTTTTACACTTCCTTTGTACAAATTTTATTGCTGGCTCTTCTTGGCAGAAATGGTGTTCCGAACCAGTGGTAGATTCACGGTACTATTCAAAAACGCTTAAAAATGTATACTATGCGTTAAAACTTTTACACTTATGTCTTCCTTTTTTTTATAAGTATGTTATATAAATATTGCCAAACTATTCCGTTGTCTACAAAAATGGTTTAATATTATTTATGTATTTATTATTTATGGGACATGATGCTGATGTCATAATGGGGAGAGTAATGTGAGAGAAAGTATGATATTCCGAACCAGTGGTAGATTCACTCGACGATTCATAAACACTTTAAATAAGTTTATTTGAATAAAAAAATATGAGTTTGAGTTTGATATCAATACATGACAATACTTTACCGATTCGAAATACTAAACTTACTCGCAACTATAATACTTTTATTTCCCGCAATAAGATGTTTAACAGAAATCAAGTGAAAGTGTCAAGCATGTACTACGACCTACTCGTATAATTTACCTAGGTTTATACATGTCACCGTAAGATTGCAAAAACCGTTAGATTGTAATCTAACTAGCGAAATTGTAAACTGTCGACAGATTACAATTTAACGCATTATTTTTCGGTAGAATCTGTTAGGGGTATTAACCCGATAAAACCTAAGTGCCCTACCTGATTATTTAGGTCAAACCCTAACGTCCTAACCTACAAGAAAAAGACAAGAAAACGTAAATACAATGAATATTTCAAAAATTGACACTCAGAACATTGAACGTTTCACAATCTGTCGACTGTTTACAATTTCGCTAGTTCGATTATAATTTACCGGTTATTGCAATCTTACGGTGACATACATATTGGAATACTGATGCCTCAATTAATCAACTAAAAGAAAGGTCGACGATGGTTACACTATAGTCCTCTCCTCTTAAGGGTCCTACCCTTGGCCGACATCTAGGCGTTGCTGTCAGCCGCTGTCAATTGTTTCTATACACATACAACCACAGTCTACGCAGGCACACATAGAAGGATTCAGCCCCTACCACGGGAGCACATAATATGCGATCAACTATCTCACTATGGCACAAATAATATTATTTATTGATTGATAGCTAGATGATACTTACGGCTTCGTCTGCGTTCGTTAATTTTTTTTTATTTCTGCGGGAATTTCTCAATTTTTCGGGATAAAGTTAACTTATGTCCTTCCTCGGGATGTAACCTTACTCTATACCAACTTGGTTGAAATAATGGGCCGTTCAATTACACGTCTTTGGCATTTTTAATATCATAGTATGGATTGTAGAGGTGCTTCTTGATAATATACCAACCGGCTGATTCCTGCTAACTGATTTATAACTATGAGTAGGTATAGGTAAAGATAGGTGTTTATTTGATAAAGGTTGTATGCTTAGGTAGAAAAATAAATTAAATTAATAATGGCGCTTAGTATTAGTAGTAGTTCTGCATGAATAGTATAAAAACGGTGTAAGACAGCACTAGGAGACTCCATTTCCATCTGAGATGTGCGATGTAGATGAAGTGGTTTGAGAAGTAACTAGTCAGCTTCTGTGTTCCATACTTCAACTAGTATAATGTGTAATGTAGGGAACATTATGGACGTAAGTAAGATGCGTGACTGTCATGCTGTCATTCCCTCTCTCGTAATAAATACTTAGGACGTGTTTCCTTTCCTCATTATGTGAAAAACTTCGTTGCTTAGTTGAACCCCTTTCCCCTAGAGCTAAGCTATGAAAATCAATTGATGCTGGTGGGTTTGAGACATATCCGTAACAACTAACGTAGCATCAACTGATGATTTTCCTAATGTTGCATGGAAACTATCCACTAACAGCCCACTAAATCAGAGTAATACTTGATACATTATGTATGTACATATATTTATGTAGCTCCCTATATATTGTGTATTATTTTCTAGGTACATTATTGCAATTTTTTTTCTTTTTATAAACTGCTGAGTTATTGTCATCTCTCCTCAGTAGAATCTCCTTTTCAAGCTGGGTAAAGTCCCGTTGATTCATCATAAATGACACAACTCATCCTAAAAAACCTATTTCCATTATTTATTTAGTTTTTGATGTGAAACTTTTATAGCACTTTGAAATGGAAAATAAAACCGCAATTTATTACTACAATATAAAGTTTATTAGTATAAAGTACCTAATATAATTGATATAAATAAAAATTATCCTTGTCACATTTTGACAAACCGAAGTTTTATGACAGCAAAAAAACGTTTATAATATCATGTAGGTACTGACTATGAGATAGCTGCACTTTTGGTAACTATCGCCAGGAAGGCTGATTCAGTATTAGGTGGGTGTAGGGCTCTCCACTGATGACGATAGTGAAGGTCTGCCTGCATGCAGATCAGCCTTTCACTAGATATGGCCGCTCAAACACGTACTATGGTTACCAAAAATGAACCATAACTAGGAAGGCTGATTCTTGTACAGTATTAAAGTATGCGCAGTACCTATGTAAACAGTATAAAAACTGACGCTATTCATCGGGCTGTTCACTAGCTAGCACATGGCCGCTCAAAGATGTGTTTGCCTTCCTAGTCATTGTTAATTTTAGGCAACCATAAGACATCTTTGAGAGGCGATAAGTAGTCAGACCCCATCAGCATGCGGGCAGTCCTTCACTATCGTCATAAGAGGAGAGCCTACACCTACCTAATACTGAATCAGCCTTCCTGGCGATAGTTACCAATAGTGCAGCTAGTTTGAAATAAGTAAAAGGTACTCTTTTATTTATTTCAAACCTTTATAATTGTAATTTTACCCATCAACTAAACCGACAGATATAATTTGGAAACAACAACAAAAAATGAGGTTTTTTGGTTCCCTTAATTTTCCGGGATAAAAAGTAGCTGTTTTATTAAGTAGTAAGTAGTATGTGTTATTCCAGACTATAATCTATCTCTGTACCAAATTTCACCCAGATTCGTTCAGCCGTTCAGGCGTGAAAGAGTAACAAACATACATACATACATGCATACATCCACTCATCCATACTCACAAGCTTTTGCGTTTATAATATTAGTAAGGATAAGGATTTATACCTAGCTTTGTAATTTACCTACCTTTTAGTTATTTTTGCCGAATGCTTTTTACCTTGCTGTTCAGAGCTCTCCAATTGCAATACGTAAATAACCAAAATGTTTAGATAGGAAAGATGAATGTCTTTTGTTGGTATAGTCTACTAATTATAAATTAATATTTTTTTACTAGTGTACAGGCTATGGTGAGAGTAGGTACAAGAAATGGTATAACTCTGATGCGATGATAATTAGCGGAAAAGTGTTGTAGGTACAATGAAATGAAAATTTAGTTGATTTGTATTGAGAAACGAATAATTGCATTTTGCGATAAAGCGCGAAACTTGTACAGAAATTATGTAGGTAACTAATGCATTTATTTGCTTCTTCTCTGCAATCTGCATGTGATATTATGTGGAAGTGATATGGGATGACAGCTTTCAAGATTTCAGGAAGTAAGAGTATACTTTTTGTTTGCTTTTTTTCCAATGCAACGGCTTATTTTTTACCCGACTGCGGAACGCACAGGGTTATATGTTCATCAGTCTATATATGTATTTTTGTTCCTTGCAGGACAGCTACAGCCTAAACGCGTGGACCGATTTTGATGATTCTTGTTTATAATAGGCAGACCTTCTTTTATGTTTTCCCATCTGCAAAAATAATGAATCACAATAAATCATTCTAGATCATGTCTAGATAATTTAAAAAATACATGGACTGATGAACTTTGCTGAGCTTTGATAAAAGCCTCAGGTATGTTTACGTCATTATGTCAAAAAATTAAAGTGTCGGTTAACATGGGTTTTACTGGCGTTGCACTCTCCATTATATTATGCGCTGGCTGTAAAAGTACGTGGTGACGTGTCTGTAAAAGTTTTACTTCAACAAACGTCAAATTTGAAATCACACAATGATACAAAACCCAACAATCAGCGCAACAATACGAAAATCACCGCGGCCGACGCCATATTAATTTTTTTTGGAGGGATCTTTTATTTCAAATATTACAAATAATCACACTGACTATTACTGTAGGTAACTAATAAAACAAATTATACTTACTTTTTTACAATAGTCACACACTGCAGAAGTAAATTGTTTTTGTACTCGACAGAAAGCAAGATTATCACTTCAGATCAGACGAAGCTATTTTGACAGCCTACGTGCGACTGAAAACTGCGAAGCAAGTTCTGCGCGTTCAGTAAAATATTGGATGAAGCTAGGCGGCGTGCGCACGTTTCTTTGTTTTATACAAAACAATAGAGAGGATTGGAAAAATTGTGCCTTTATGAGGACTTTTGTTTTGTTTAAGTTATGTTTCATTCTATCTATCTATATAGGTACTTATGATAAATCTTTGGAGTAATGTTTATTATGTATACAGACCCCAAAAATATTTATATAGAACTAGATGATTCCCGCGACTTCGTCTGCGTGGATTCATATTTTTGGATTCCCGCGGGAACTCTTCAATTTTCCGGGATAAAAAGTAGCCAATGTCCTTCTCCGGGATACAACCTATCCTTGTACCAAATTTCATCAAAATCGGTTGAACAGATACATTTTTTTGATTCCCGCGGGAACTCTTCAATTTTCCGGGATGAAAAGTAGCCTATGTCCTTCCCTGGGATGTAACCTATCTCTGTACCAAATTTCATCAAAATCGGTTGAGTAGTTCGGCCGTGAAAGCGTAGCAGACAGAGAGACAGACACATTTTCGCATTTATAATATTAGTATGGATATGGATATTTTTATATACTTATGTACTGCTACAAAGTTAGCCCTAGTTTCCGATCTCACCTGATGGTAAGTGATGATGCAGTCTTAGATTGTAGCGGGTTACTACACGGCATGTTACCTGAATGCTAAATCATTTGGCGGTACGTCTTTGCCGGTAGGGTGGTAACTAGCCACGGCCGAAGCCTCCCACCAGGCCAGACCAGGGAAATTCAGAAATTATAAATTTACAAACCCTGCCGGGGATCGAACCCGGGACCTCCGCACGTTAAGGCTGCGCAAAGCACTGCGCCGCACGGAGGTCGTCAGACCTAGTACACACATATTATACTTAATCCATAATATCTATAATCCATACTAATATTATAAACGTAAAAGTGTGTCTGTTGGTTGCTTGTTTGTTTGGTTGTATGCTTTCACGACTCATCCGTTCAACCGATTTTGATGAAATTTGGTACAGGAGTAGGTTGTATTCCGGGGACGGACATAGGTTATTTTATCCCGGAAAATGAGAGTTTCTGCGGAAATCAAAAACCTTAATCCACGCGGACGAAGTCGCTAGCATCATTCAGTCCATACTAATATTATAAATGCGAAAGTGTGTCTGTCTGTCTGTCTGCTACGCTTTCACGGCCCATCTGTTCAACCGATTTTGATGTAATTTCGTACAGGGATAGGTTATAGTCTGGAATAACACATAGGGTACCCGGGGAAGGATAAAGGGTACTTTTTATCCTGGAAAATTAAAGAGTTCCCGCGGGAATCAAAAATCCACGCGGACGAAGTCGCGGGCATCATCCTGTTTTCAATTATGTATTGGTCGTGGACCGTCATAATTTCAACTTCTTTGAATTTAGTTTTGTATATGGCACGAACAGCCCTTTTCTGCGAGACCAAAACAGAATGAACATCAGCATTAGGTACCCCATAGACCCGAAATTGATATTTCGCCAGTTTCCCCCTTCGGACGACTGTTATAAAAGAGAAAAATCTACTTAGACTGAGCTATAAGAACCAAAATACCCATTCAAAGTTAGTTTTAGTGGAGTTCGTGCACAAAACAGGCAAAATAAGACAGAGAATAAAATACCGTTTTGGGCTCAGTGAATAATAAAATAACCACCAATTAAATTTTCAAAATAAATATTTTATATACAGAAATCGTCCAGTTACATTTTTTTTATACTTATAAATATCGATGATTAGTTTTGTTCAATGGTAGTGGATGCATTGACGTTTGTGTACGGATACTAACAGTGACAAACGTCAGTTCAGGAGCCACGGGACGCAACCTCACGCCTTGAGAGCCCGCAGGCGTATGGGAAATGACTGCCGTATTTCATGAATATATAACGAAATTTTGTGATGCGCGCGCCCTTACTAAATTTGTATGAAAAATTCGTGCTGTAAAAATGAGGGATGTTTGGAACCAGATTGTAAAAAAACTATAAGTTTTATTGAAAATATTATTTATTTAAAGTGTTTTTTGATCTTTTACGATCAATTTAAAATAACTTTTGTCTAAATAATGTCTCAAATTAAATCACAATAGTCGGAACGCGATAAGACCTTTTTTGAGATTTCCATGAATTTCCCAATAATTTTCTGCCGTTACTATACGATTTTTTGACCACTTTTTTTAATTACATCATACTATATCTCAATGAGTAGCGAATGGTATTTATTCGATACTGAAATTTTAATTTTTGCTATACTAAAATGTCGGAACAGAAAAGGATGTTTCCCCCTATTACAGTACATCCGTCCTTAAGACGGTTTCGTTTTAATTAGGGCCTACTTTTTCTGTCCTGGGTTTCTTTCCCGCACTAAGAAGTTGTCGTCTGTTGTTGTCTGCGGCCTTGTCCTATCTGGGATTCCCAAGATGCAACGAAAAAGTAAAAGTACCACTCTTGTACAGAATAAGTATACGAATACCGTTTCTACTATTCGGCGGATAAGAATATTTGATACAATGAAAATAAAAAAAACATATTCTTTAGTTTAGTAACAAGCATGTTGGGCCAAATTTCAATTGTCATCATGTATGGGTATAATTCATACTAATATTATAAATGTGTAAGTGTGTTCATCTGTTTGTTTGCTACGTGGGCCACCTGCTCAACCGACTTTTACGAAATTTCGTAAAAAATAGTTTGCGAACTCGAGAAGGGCATTTTATCCCGGAAAATCAAAAAGTTTCCACAGGGTTATCAAAACCAAAATCCACGTCGAAGTCGTCAGGTCATGCCACTAATACAGAAATAAGTAGGTATTACCGACGGACAGACGAGACGACATATGTGGCACCTTAAAGGTTTCTTTTTAGTTTTTACCATGCTGGTACGGAACTCTAATTAATCTGAAATAAGTATTGACGACGACTATGCGACGTAGGTATTTAAAAACATCGCAGTATGGGAGATCCTGTAGTTCCTCTGTTTGTTTCAACCTATATGTAAAACGTACATAAGAACGTGTTTTCCCACGTGCTGTGACTCTGTGAGAAATACTATAATCAGAGCGTGTGACTTACTGTTTTTCATGGGTTTTGTAACTTAACTATAGTAATCTCGTATTTGTATTACGTTCTCTCATGGGGCTCGGTAACCATAAATTTAGTGACCATACTGTACAGTTGATTCAAATTAAAATAACTCGGTTAAAAACGCACGTGTAACGTAGGGTTCTGTCGTTTTAGCTATTGTTTGATACTGTAGCGTAGCGTCGCATCCAGTCGCAGTGTCGCGTTTGTCGCTTATGTTAATGTAGGACAACGCTAATGTACCAGGTACCTTAATGTACCGTTCTCGGGCATATTCGGTATTGTGTGCTCACCACCAGCGTAGGACGAATTCAGACATTATTCATGCCTTCTGCGCTTGTATTATCTAAATCTTTGTTTGGTCTTTGTCATGAAAACAACGATGTGTTGACCTCATAATACGTGAGATAGATCCTTATTATTATAAATTAACATATATACAATTACATAGGTACCTAGGTGTAGTTCGCGCGAGTTGAATGCAGAGCAAATGTATGGTGACACATACATTTACTTTGCATTCAACTCGAACGCGAACTGTACATGACAGGTATTGACACCTAATTGCTCTAATGTACATTTTGGGATCGAATAGCATGTCAATTTTCCCGATTCTACCAAGGCCAAGCAATACCAATGCATTCGACTAAAATAAATCGTCTTCTTAAGCATACCATTGTCTAAACTTTAAAGGCTCATGTACACATTGGCATACATCTACCAAGTACTGGCTAATGGGTTTTGTATTAAAAGTAGGTATAAGTATATATTTTTGGTGGTAAGTATTAAAGAATTTCCTAAGGGAAAATGTACCCTCTAAGATATTGCGTCTCTTTGTTCTTAAATTTCGCTAAGATCCTTTCATTGTCGTTGACCAATAGACAGCCGATAGAAGTCCACAGCTGGATATAGGTCTCCTTGTAAGTAACTTGCACTTGCTGCGGTCTTACACCACCAGGATCCAGCGGCTCCTTGTGGTCTTGCGTTCTTTCACCTAGTGATGGGTCTACTAACACTGCGCTTTCCAGTACGGGGTTGCCATCCCAGCATTTTGGGCCTTCCTGACCCTTTGATGTTTGTATAAAACCCGGCCAGTCACAAAAGTCGACCAGCGCTGACCACACACGGCAAATGGCCTTGTAACGTGTATAATTATATGCATCATCATCGGGTGCCATCTTTAAATTGAAGTTTGCCGATCAGCAGGTGAAATGCCTCTCGATTTTGAGCTTTCTTCTTTAAATCCGCGTAATTATGACGGGTCTACTCCTTTACGTGATCCATCCACTTCCTCCTCTGTCTTTCAGGTGCTCTTTTCCCGGTATCCTTGCCTTCCAGGATCAACCTTGAGAACGCGTACTGGGGTCCTCTTTGATTCTCGTACATGCACCTCAGGTAACGCCAATGTGTGGTAGGCCTAAGTTGTTATGAACAGATTAGATTAGCATAATTTTATAATAAAAATGATCATCTCGTATGGACACTACCGAGTAGCGCATTATGTATTCATGTAGGTTAGTCCATATACTACGCATAGAAACGGATGAGCATGCACTAATTATAGATACCGACTAACTACGCATTTTATGGTCCTGGGTTTTAGGTCAGATTGCTTAATATTCTAGCCTTCAAACATAATCAATTAATTAGTTCATATCTACCTTCCCTGGCGCAGTAGAACCCTGTGGTCTTACAAGTGGGGGTCCCGGGTTCTTACAGCGGCAGGTTTGATTCAGGAATTTATAATTTCTGATTTCTCTATATTCTGGTCTGGTAGGGCTTCAACCATGGCTAGTTACCAAAGACATGCCGCCAAGTAGGAAACCGATTAGGAGTATCAGTATAATACATAATATAGAGGCCATACCCCTAATAGCTCGATATCATCAACCCCCAATAGCTCGATATCATTTTAGACTGCATCATCAAGGGCTAACTTCACTTAAAAACCAGTCCTCGAGAGTAGAACGGAGTTTATAATAAAACAAGATATTTTTAATCTTTGTCACGGGTACTAGCTAACATCATGATGAAGCCACCATAACAACACGATTTATAAACACGTTAACAAGTAGTTATATATTCTGAACAGATAAATAAAGTCGTAAATAAAGATGAAATCAAAATTAGAATAACAAACTAAGTTACCTACTAGGTAGGTATTGTTTGATGCCTTTTGAATCCAAATTTCATACCTACTTAATACTTTAATACTATAGTTTGTCGGCCTATCTGTATAAACGTACGTACGTACGTACTGTATAACGGTACAGAGATAGGTTAATCCTCTATGTCCCGGGAAAGAACATAGGATGTTTTTATCCAGGAAGATTGAGGAGTTCCTGCGGCAATCACACAAACTTAATCTAGGCGGACGAAGTCGCGAACATCATCTTTCATCTAGTAATCTATTTATGCAAAAGTATATGCTTGTCTTTTACCTTCAAATCTCACCTTTTGAACTGATTTCAATATTATCTGTTAGAGATTGGATGCATCCCGAGAAATGATTTTTTAAACACCTGAAACAACGCAGATGAAGTCACGGGTATCATCTACTAAGTAGAATATAATCGAATGTTTTATTTGCTGATCAAACACATAATAGGTAAACATAAATTACAAAAAGTACTTAAATCTCACTTAATTATCGTCTAGAACAAAAAGTCTTTAAAGGTATATATAGTTCGCGCACGAGTTTAATGCAGAGCAAATGTATGGTGACACATACATTTACTCTACATTCAACTCGCGCGCTAACTGTACAGGTCTATACATGTTGGTATAGTAGTCAGGTGAATACCAAGGCTGAGTTCATCAAACACTCATTCATTATGCACAATTAATTACACAATCATCGATAAGCAAAAGCGTCACTAGTCAGCGTTCACTATCATAATTACTTAAGTAGGTACTTTTTTATTCTTTATCCACTACAAGTTAGCCCTTGACTGCGATCTCACCTGATGGATTGGTAAGTGATGATTCAGTCTAAAATGGTAGCGGGCTAACCTGTTAGGGGCATGGCAGTTATATTAAACCCATACCCCTATTCGGTTTCTACACGGCATCGTACCGGAACGCTAAATCGCTTGGCGGCACGTCTTTGCCGGTAGGGTGGTAAGCCACGGCCGAAGCCTCCCACCAGGCCAGACCAGGTAAAATTCAGAAATTGTAAATTCCCAAATTGAGCCTGCCGGGGATCGAACCCGGGACCTCCGCACGTTAAAACAACAGCGCTACACACTGCGCCACGGAGGTCGTCAAAAAGCTTGGGTTAAAGCTTAGTCAAGGCACAAGGGAACACGGCGAATTAATATACAAATAATTTATTTAAAACTATAGGTACCTAATAGCTAACCTAATAGCTAGTATGTTATTCCCTCTTTTTATTAAGTTTTTTTTTTATTTCCGCGGAAACTTTGTCTAATGCCTATGTCCTATCCCGCGAAACAAACTCTATGCCAAACATCGAAATCGGTTGAAAACAAATCCACTTTCGCACCTTTTTATTATTAGTAAGTAAGTATGGTTATAAAAATAAAAAACGTTTCATCAATCATCGACATATTTTAAGTACCGTTCAAACTAAAACCACAAGAATGTTGCACGATTAGAGCTAACAATGAGAAGAAACCACCTAATAATATAACAATTATTTATTTAATGGGTCAACCTAATTAAGGTCCCTAATTTGCTAACGTAGTCCATAAAGACGTCGTTTCGATGCAAGATCGAAATGTAAAAGTTATATAAATAAAATGACAAGGACACATTACGAAACACCGTGGTGTGGTCTGGTCTGACTGGACACGTAGTAAAATTGACCTTGTTTATGACTGATTAACGATTCTGAGAAAATGAGAACGGTTCAGGGTATGGATTAGCATAGACCACCAAAAAACTAATGTCGTCGCACCCATACGGACGTAGAAGCATTGGTCGGTCAAAATGTCGGTGGTTAGATCGCGTTAACCAAGACGCCAAGCGGCTTGGAGTAAAAAAAATTGACACCCGGTTGGAACGAAGAAGTAAGTAGTTGTAGCCGTGCGGCGTGCGCGTGTTTCTCTGTGTACATTTATTTACAATTCCTTCACTAATTAATCGAAAGGAACTTCGTTCTATCCGGGTGCCCAAGGGACATCCGATTGGAACGAATAACTAGCCTATGTAACTATTGAAAACATAATTCATTAAAATTATTTCGGCTTTTTATTTTCAACAACTTGAAGTCAACAACACAAGTAGTCATAGCAACCAAAATTGAAGACATAATTCTTTAAAATTATTACGCCTTTTTATTTTCAACTACTTGAAGTCAACAACACGAGTAGTCATAGCAACCAAAATCATCTTTTCATAAAAAGTGTCGTTACAACTTTTGGTCTTAATTATTTCCGTCTAGCCCCCTTTCGTAACGCGCGATAAGGAACTTCGTTCCAAAAATTAGAAAACCAGTGCAAAGGACAGACACAGATGGGGAAATATTCTGGACCAGGCCCGGGCCCACAAGGGGCCGTAGCGCCGTTATTGATGACTAGATGATATCCGCGACTTCGTCCGCGTGGATTTATGTTTGTTGATTCCCGCGGGAACTCTTCAATTTTCCGGGATACAAAGTAGCCTATGTCACTCTCCAGGTCCTCAACTATACCCATGCCAAAAATCACGTCAATCCGTTGCTCCGTTGCGGCGTGATTGAAGGACAAACCAACAAACCAACAAACCAACAAACAAAGTGACTTTCGCATTTATAATATTAGTATGATGATGATGATGAAGATCGCATTTTTTTATTCCACCAGAAGTTAGTCCTTGGCTGCAATTTAATCGGATATAGTTAGTGATAATGCCGGCTAAGATGGTAGCGAGCGCCCGCGTGCTAGTCTTTTGAAGGTATAGCAGTTTTATTAAATCTATACCCCTACTCTGTTTTGTACACGGCATCGTACCAGTACGCTAAATCGCTGAGACTGGGAGACATGTTTTGCCGTCATAGTGATAACTAGCCACGGCCGAAGCCAGACCAGACTAGAGACTATTTTATACATGTTGTATGCCAAATTGACCCAGCCGGGAATTAAACTCTCCCTTATTAAGACCATAGTGCTCACAGCTGTGCCAAGGAAGTCGACAATGATATAGACTTGTCTATATTTATAAACATTTATTCTTTCCAACTAAAATTAAATTAAAATTTTGTTAAGTTTGCCTGTTTTTTACTGCCATAAAAACGATTATGTCATTACATATTTTTATATTAATTATCGAGTATCAAAACCGATCAACAATTAATCTATGTTTATAAAATTCAAAGTCCTGACTGACTGACTGACTTATATATCAACGCACAGCCTAAACTGCTAGGGTTAGAGACTTGAAATTTTGACAGTAACTTCCTTTTGTAACGCAGGCGCTCACTAAGGAAGGATTTTTCACAATTCCACCCCTAAGGGGTGAAATAGGGGTTGAAAGTTTGTATGAAAGTCCGTCATTTCTCAAGTTATATCCATGAAACTTAGTATATGAGTTATCGATAAAAAAAAAGAAATACGTGTTTCACAGTTTTTGAAAATTCTACCTCCGAAGGGGTGAAATAGGGGTTGAAAGTTTGTATGAAAGTCCTTCATTTCTCATGTTATAGTGATGAAACTTAGCATTTGGGCTTTCAGTTAGATATGCAGAAGTACGTGTTTCATCGTTTTTGAAAATTCGACCCCCAAAGGGGTGAAATAGGGGATGAATGTCCTTCATTTATCAACATATTTTTAAAGTTATAACCACGAAACTTGGTATTTTGGCTTTCGGTATAATATAAAGAAGTACGTCTGTAACAGTTTTTCAAATTTGTGGCCGCAAACGGGTAAAATGGGGGTTGTAAGTTGGTGTAAAAGGCCGGCGTTTTTCAAGTTAAATAGCCGTGAAACTTGATATTTGGGCTACCGGTTTAATTTATGAAATACATAATTCACAGTTTTTATAAATTCTATCCCAAAGGGCGTTAAATTGTCCTTCAATCACGTCGCAAAAAGCAACGGATCGACGGTTTTTTTTTCATGGGTTCTTTTTATCCCGGAAAATTAAGGAATGCCTATGGGAATTAAAAAACTTATGCCACGCGAACGAAGTCGCGGGCGTCCGTTAGTAATTAATAAAAGTTGTAATATCTTCCAAGCGGGAAAATTTTCATAAATGTATTTAATAGTCGTTGATACGTATAATAGGTATAATAGTAATCCATTGAATGAGCAAAAACATCCACATTAGTTTTTTATTTAATAATTGTGTTGAGACTAGAGTGATTGGCTTTGTTTAGAGAGTGATTGGCTTTGTTTGGGGCTCGACATTTAAAAAAAAATCATCAAACAAACCAAACTTTTTGGTGTTTTCATTATGTTAGTACTAGCGAATGCCCGCGACTTCGTCCGCGTGGTTTGAGGTTTTTTGGTTCCCGCGGGAACTCCTTAATTTTCCGGGATAAAAAGTAGCCTACGTCCTTCCCCGGGATACAACCTATCCCTGTACCAAATTTTATCAAAATCAGTTGAACAGATACATTTGTTTGATTCCCGCGGGAACTCTTCAATTTTCCGGGATAAAAAGTAGCCTATGTGCTATTCCAGACTATAATCTATCTCTGTGCCAAATATCATCCAGATCCCTTCAGTCGTTCTGGCGTGATTGAGTAACAAACATCCATTTGAGGTTTTTTTGGTTCCCGCGGGAACTCTTTAATTTTCCGGGATAAAAAGTAGCCTATGTGCTATTCCAGACTGTAATCTATCCCTATGCCAAATTTCAGCCAGATCCTTTCAGACGTTGGGGCGTGATTGAGTAACAAACATCCATACATCCATACATCCATCCAGACATCCATCCAAACTTTCGCATTTATAATATTTATTTGATTAAATCCAGTCACAACCATACCTTACATATCATAGACTTCAAATATTTATCTACTACTTATTACTTAGATGTAATAAATTATGTTTTACTTATTGAAATGAGTAATTTGTTTGTTATGTCTATGATAATAATGGGACCGGTCCATTATGATAATATTTTTTATTTATTGGTATGACATACCCGATACAGTTTATTATATGTATATTATACAGTATCTAGATGCAAAATACAAATACTTCTACATGCACGACTTTCATGCATTTTTTTTTTTTCATTATTTTTTTTACAGAAGGATTCTGTTATTTATGACATAGGCATATCTAAAAAAGAAAAAATGTATAGTAAAAGAAGAAAGTAATACAGCATTTTTGGATATTCTATCCCGGGTTGAATGGAATTTACCATGAAAGTTAGCATGAGTTTCCAGCTTAACTATTTCCATGAAAATTCGTGTTTGAACTTCTGGTTATAGATTGTTTAGATAGAGTTTTGGAAATCAAATCGAGTAAAGTCAGAGCGGGTCAGCAAATTTATTTACCAGATTTATTTACGTTCATTTTTTAGTCAGTCAGTTATCTTCTTTTGATTATTATTATAAGGATTTTTTAATTGTTTCAGGTAAAAATGGCGCCATCTATTGGCGTCGCGGAGTACTATGCCGGGAAAACAATTTTCATCACCGGTGCAACAGGTTTTATGGGAAAAGTTCTCATAGAGAAACTGCTGAGATGTTGTCCGGACATAAGCAAGATTTATCTTTTGATGAGACCGAAAAGGGGTCAAGGCACCAAAGAGAGGCTAGATGATTTCATACATTGCCGGGTACGTTAATTAGGAATTACCATCGATTAACATCTAATTGCTCTGTAGACTGTAGAAGAATTAGTAATAAATTTTTTTAGTGCTACAAACTTACAGCGTCATCTGTTGTTGAGTAGAATTATAGAGTAATTTTTATGATGTCGTAAAATTACAAGTTACAAATGACGGTCGATTACGATACTACGGATTATAGTTTCGTCTAATCCATCTGTCTGTGTATCACAACAGTATCAAAAATAAATTTTAAGACATGATGTAAAGTCCAAATTTAGCACAGTATAACAATATCATACTACCGCTACATAGAGGCGTATACTTACAGTCCGTCAATTGAAAAAAAAAACCGTTTTTAGCTTATTTTTTAAAAACCATGGTAATAAAATCCTACCTAAACCGTGTTCTGACAAGCACATGATCGTTTTTTTTAACTACAATACATATATGTAATTATAATTAATTTAATTCCAGGTCTTTGACAACTTGCAAGCCCATTCACCTAAATCCTTCGAAAAGCTACAAGTAATCAAGGGCGACATCCTTCAAGAGGAACTTGGCATTTCCAACCAGGATTGGGACATGCTGCAGAGAGAAACACAGATCATGTTCCACTGCGCCGCTTGCGTCAGGTAAAGATTTATTCTGAACTAGCTGATGCCCGCCACATCGTCCGCGTGGCTTGAGGTTTTTTAGTTCGCGCTGGAACTTTTTTTTCCGGGAATTTTCCGGGTTAAAAAGTAGCCTTAGTGTTATTCCAAACTATAATCTAGCTCCGTGCCTTATTTCATCCTACAGCCGTACTGGCGTGATTGAGTAATAAACATCCTAAAAGAAGCCTGGATTTGTTGTTCCAAACTATAATCTATCTCTGTGAAAAATTTCATCCAGATCCGTTAAGCCGTTCTGACGTGATTGAGTAACAAACATCCATTAATCCATCCATCCATCCAAACTTTCGCATTTATAATATTAGTACAGATTAGGTCCTGCGCCCATAGACGAAACGACACAGATCAGGATTTACTTAGAAAAAATTGTTTACAGTGCGTAGTTAAAATTACCTACTTACTAATTTTTGTTTTCAGATTCGACATGTTCATCCGTGATGCAGTTAACATGAACACTGTTGGAACTATGAAAGCGCTCAAATTAGCAGAGGGAATGAAAAAATTAGAGGTAAGTCAAATAAAATGAAAAATGAAACAACTTTAACTTTTTACTTTTTAATACTTAATAAACATCGATATATGTTGGTACTACATGGGCCCTTGCACGGAAAAAAGTTGGGCGTATGACCTGTAGAGCGCGCTCCGCACCTGTATAAGCCTGCCCTTGCCCCGACCGAGCGCTGTCCCGCTTTTCAGACTAGATGGCGTCAGTAAAATAAGTTCACATTCTTTGTTTGACAGGGCCCGTCTATGTAGATTGAGGTCGTTGTTATTAAGGTGATCTTTGATTCCATCCTACAACAACATGTTTTGATCATTGATGTAGAATTTTAGTATTACTAATTCAATTTCAATGGTTTTGATTGGAAAAAAAATCGTTATCCGCACGAAGTCACGGATGTCAGCTATCAACCTGATGAATCCACCATAAAAACACGACTTTATTAGTTATTTATTCTGAACAGACGCAATAAAGTCATAAATAAAGATTAAATCAAAATTAGAATAACAAACTGACTTACCTATACTAGGTAAGTAGGTATTGATGCCATTTGCATCCAATACCTACTTAATCCATACTTAATATTATAAATGCGAAAGTGTGTCTGTCTGCTACGCTTTCACGGCCCGTCTGTTCAACCGATTTTGATGAAGTTTGGTACAGGGGTAGGTTGTATCCCGGGGAAGGACAAACGCTACTTTTAAAGCGGGCATCATCTAGTACTTATATAAAAAAACAAGGCAGAAACTATATAATCCGAAACCTAGTCGAGGTATATTATTAAATCAATTATTTGTATAGGTAAATTTTTTGAAATTGATGTCTTTAAACTGAATTCTACAATTATAAAATTCGTAGTTAGATATCAGGTATATTTTTATTTATTTTAACCATAGAAATACTTGGTCTGTAAGTTAGATGGACGGTTTTGAAAGCCTGTTATAAATAAAATATGTAATAATTTTCAGGTGTTCGTCCACGTCTCAACTTCCTACTGCCGCTGTGAACTCGAGGTTTTAGAAGAAAAGCTGTATCCAGCGAAGCACAAACCTCAGAACATCGTGCAGTGCACCAAATGGATGGATGACGATCTCCTTCACTATCTGCAACCCAAGTAAGAGTCTTGATTCATTTTCCACCGGCTTCCAAATATGGGGAGACTAGCTGATGCCCGCGATTTCGTCCGCGTGGATTGAGGTTTTTTGGTTCCCGCGGGAACTCTCTAATTTTCCGGGATAAAAAGTAGCCTATGTGTTATTCCAGACTATACCTAAATCTATCTCTGTGCCAAATTTCGTCCAGATCCGTTCAGTAGTTCTTGCGTGAAAGAGTAACAAACATCCATACATCCATACATCCTTACAAACTTTCGCGTTTATAATATTAGTAAGGATTAATAACATTCGGGTACGTATTCTTTTTTATGCATGCGTACCCATTGTTCCAAGGTTGTTGTCGATTCGCGTGATTTTTCATGCAGGGGTAGGTAATGTACGAATCTATTCAGACTTAATTCTCAACCCCTAGTCCCATCACTTAATGCTGCAGGGTGCTGCACTCTTAAGCCAAGGAGATTCAGAATCTATTGATGGATACTAAATACCGACTTCACCATTGCACTTTGGATCCCAATTTTCATTTCTGAACTATATCTAGCAAGCAAAGGTAATCAAAGTTAATTTTAAAGTTATCTTTCGATAACTGGAGGTTTTTATGTTTTATTTTTACTTACAGACTGATTGAACCTCAACCAAACACATACGCGTACACAAAGTCACTGACAGAAGACTTGGTGTCCCAGCAAGCAGGAAAGTTCCCGATTGTCATTGCGAGGCCGTCTATTGGTAAGCATTGAGTATATGTTGATCTGTCTCGTGCGGTTAGCATAGTCGACTGCGGATCACGAGGTCCTGGGTTCAATGCCCGTTCGGGCATAAACATTGTTAAGTATTGGGTTTTTCAGTAAAGAAATTCTTAGTGCCAGCCCAGAAGTTGGCGGTAAGTCACCCTCATTCCTAGGAGAGCACGTTAAGCCGTCGATCCCGGTTATTATCATGTTAGTGATAATAGTCGTTAAAGCTCGCCAACCCGCATTGGAGCAGCGTGGTGGGTCTAAGCTTAAGGTGGTCCCTCTCTTTGCTCAGCAGTTGGACGGTAATGGGGTGAAGTGGCAGTGATATATGTTAATCATCGCATAATTATAGCATTATTTCAAGATCCGCCTTACCTTATTGCAAACGAGGTTTTAACACTTACCTACTCGTAGACATAGAAAGCATAGTTAGTCTAAATAATGCACTGAACTTAGGTAATGAGCATGGTACCTACTAATTTTTACTGAGATTCGGCCTCTCCTATATGTACTATTTACGTAAATGAATGAATCTTATTAATGAATTAATTACTTAATTTGCGGTGAAGCTGTTCACTAAGGTAATGTGAAACAGAACACTTTTTGGTTCACGCAAAAAGAAAGGCAAGAAAAAAATCACAATCAGACTACCGAACTAGAACTGTTTCCGATCGCCAAGTCTGAGGAAAATGGGAGGAGCACAAACAAAGATTTCTAAAGAGTGGAGCTTTAGATAATAACTAGCGAATGCCCGCGACTTCGTCCGCGTGGACTGAGGTTTTTCGGTTCCCGCGGGAACTCTTTAATTTTCTGTGATAAAAAGTAGCCTATGTGTTATTCCAGCTCTGTGCCAAATTTCAGCCAGATCCGTTCAGCCGTTGGGGCGTGATTGAGTAACAAACATCCATCAAATCATACTAATATTATAAATGCGAAAGTCAGTTTGTTTGTTGGTTTGTTGGTTTGTCCTTCAATCACGCCGCAACGGAGCAACGGATTGACGTGATTTTTGGCATGGGTAGTAGAGTACCTGTAGAGTGACATAAGCTACTTTTTATCCCGGAAAATTGAGAAGTTCCCGCGGGATTCAAAAAACTTAAACCACGCGGACGAAGTCGCGGGCATCAGCTAGTATCAAATAAAACCCATCCATACTATCCATATCCATACTTCCATACTTACTTACTTACTAATATTATAAATGCGAAAGTGTGTCTGTCTGTCTGTCTGTCTGCTACGCTTTCACGGCCCAACTACTCAACCGATTTTGATGAAATTTGGTACAGAGATAGGTTACATCCCAGGGAAGGACATAGGCTACTTTTTATCCCGGAAAGTTGAAGAGTTCCCGCGGGAATCCAAAAACATGAATCCACGCAGACGAAGTCGCGGGAATCATCTAGTAATAAAATAAATATGAATGCAAAAGTTTGGATGGATAGATGAATGGATGGATGTATGGACATAGGCTACTTTTTATCCCGGAAAATTAAGGAGTTCCCGCGGGAACCAAAAAAACCTCAAACCACGCAGACGAAGTCGCGGGCATTCGCTAGTATATCCATACATTCATCCAAACTTTCGCATTTATAATATTAGTAAGATATTATATTCGAGGTTATTTTTAATCATTCGACCTACTTATTTGTCAATTTTACAGTGACAGCCGCCTACAAAGAGCCAATACCTGGTTGGGTTGACAACCTAAACGGGCCCACTGGTCTTCTCGTTGGTGCTGGGAAAGGTAAGAATTACAGTACGCTTCCTCTGAGTGTTTACATTGCAATTTCGATTCGATCGTAGTGAGCGTTCGATCACATTGGCGTTAAACTAAAATGAACCTTAACTGCATTGATTTAGAGCTTAATTTAGTTTATGCATTCACAGCCATTCCAAATGATACATTTCAAAATTATTAAAATCGGTTGTACTAAATTTTTGACTTTCTATCAAGAACTTTTGGGTCCATTTTACTTTAACGCCAATGTGATCGAACGCTCACTACGATCAATCGAATTTGCAATGTAAAAACTCAGAGTACCGCTACAGTTTTATGCGTAAAGAATTGGCTCAAGAAGATTTTAGGAGGAGGAAGCCACATCATTTTCATACAAATAAACATGGTCGTTCAGAATATACCTTTTTTCGGTAGTAAAGTAAGACGTGAATCTCTCACGAGTATTTCAATGAAAACAACCTCTCTTAGATACAATTAAGGGGGCAAGCTTTCAAAAAATATATTATAGGCTAAGAGATAGGTGCACTTTTGGGAACTGATGTGATTTTTATTATTGTTATGTTGGTATTTCAGTAATAATAAATTAGGATTAGAAAGGTACGTATTGTTTAAATACAATTACTTAACTAAGCCGATTATAAAATTATAATAAAACTAGTTGTACCTACTTATAATCTATTTTAAAAAATAAAAGGGAAAGATAATGTGATTTTTGTATATAATATTGTTATGTATTTCAGTAAATAATAAATGTCAATTCTCATCAAGTGCTATATCATTCACAACAGTAACTATCGTCTGGTCGAATTTGTAATGGTCTGCCTGCAAGCGGCTGGGGCTGACTACTTATCGCCGCTCAAAGACGAGTTATTGTTACCAGAAATGACGAATAACTAGGAAGGCTTATTCTAGTATAGTATTAATGTATGCGCTGTACCTAAGTAACCAGTAAAAAAACTGACTCTATTTACAGGGGCGTTTACCAGATAGCCTCTCAAAAACGTAATACGTCTTTAAGTACATCAAGTAGCACGTCAAGTAATAAAATTAAAATTAAAAGAAACCCACGACGAACTGCAGCGCTCCATTATAATTTGTGACCTTATAACTTTGTAACGACAATTAGAACTTCGCGGAAGTAGTTTTATCAACACAAAACTGCATCTTTGTTGGCTCAGTAGTTTTTTTGACCAGCTTGTTGGACTATGGCCAAATGGTAGTGAGTAGAGGACGTGTCAAATTGTGTTCAATTTTATTATTCTGATAAATAAATGTTTTATGTTAAAGAAAAAAACAAAACTTTTCATCGGAATTTTTTCTGTAGTTATCACTCATAAACTAATTGAACTATCAAACTTTACAGGTGTGATCCGAACGATGCACTGCAACGAAGAATACCTAGCCGACGTGGTTCCCGTAGACATGGCGGTGAATGCTTGCATTCTGTTGGCTTACGTCACGGCTTTGGAAAAGTAAGCATCCATACATTATGCACTGAAAAATTCATACATCTAAATTATTTATTGACCGTTAAAAGTATCCACTATATTTATTACTAGATGATGCCCGCGACTTCGTCTGCGTGTTAAGCTATTTGTTTTCCGTGGGAACTCCTTAATTTTCCGGCATAAAAAGTAGCCTATGTAGGTATTTCCTTGTAACCTACTTCTGTACCAAATTTCATTAAAATCGGTAGAAAAGATGGGCCGTTACAGCGTAGCAGACAGACAGACATACTTTCGCATTTATAATATTAGTATGTGTGGATTTTCGTATTTTCACCAATAGAACCTAGTTTAAAAAAAGTTTAGCTTCAAAAATTTTCACTATCAAAATAATATACGAATACTTTTTATTTGAGTAGCTCAATTAAAATGACCGAATCAAGTTATTAAATGATAATCCCATTTATTAAATACTAGCGAATGCCCGCGACTTCGTCCGCGTGGTTTGAGGTTTTTTGGTTCCCGCGGGAACTCTTTAATTTTCCGAGATAAAAAGTAGCCTATGTGCTATTCCAGACTATAATCTATCCATATGCCAAATTTCAGCCAGATCCGTTCAGACGTTGGGGCGTGATTGAGTAACAAACATCTATACATCTATAATATTTATTTGATTTGATTGATTTGATAAATATATGTATATATTACTCAATAATACATTTTGAAATGTTTTCCCAGGCCAAAAGAAATCAGAATTTGCAACATTACTCAGTCCGGTCATAACCCTATAACTTGGGGACAAGCGCTAGATATGGGTAAATATATCTTTGGACTATTTAACTTTTATGTATTTAGTGGATGGTTTTCCAGAATTATGCAAAGTGAACATTGCAACTTATATTGTACAATGTACAATATAAGTTGTACTGTACAATAATGTTCTTCTTCTTCGGGTGCCTCTCCGATCAACGAAGGTTGGCAGTCAGCTTTGTATACTCTTTTCGGTTCTTCGCAAGGCGAAATAATTCTGCAGCACTTGCGATTCCGGTCCACTCCCGTATGTTGCGAAGTCAAGACTTTTTTCTGCGACCAACGCCTCTCTTTACAGCAACTTTTCCCATCATGATGAGTTGCAGGAGTTCGTATCTCTCGTGCCTGAACACGTGCCCCAAATATGCGACTTTTCTCATCTTGACAGTCTGCAAAAGTTTGCGTGTTTGATTGACGCGTCGAAGAACTTCCTCATTCGTGACTTTATGAGTCCAGCTAATGGCCAGCATACGCCTATATGCCCACATCTCAAACGCTTCTATCCGTTTCCTGAGGTCTTTTTTAATCGTCCACGCCTCACATCCGTACAGAAGTATGGGCCAGATGTAGCACTGTAGGAGTCGAGTGCGCAGAGAGATCTTAAGTTTGCGATTGCATAGAACTTTCTTCATGTTGGTAAAGGTACTACGAGATATTTCAATCCGAGTCTTAATTTCCTGATCGCTGTTCCATGTTTCATTGAGCCAAGTACCTAAATATTTGTATTTGCGCACTCTCTCCAGTTTTTGGCCAGCTACTGTGATGTTAACAATAATGTCCACTTTACAATAATGTTCACTTTGCATAATTGTAATTGCACTGTGTACAATGTACACAGTATAGTACATTAGAAGTACTAGTAGTAGATACATACTTACTTTCACTTTGCAAAATTCCGCAATCATAAAAAATCATTACTACTTTGCACAATTTGAATCCGGATCGTAAGGAATGAGGAATCTAGAAAACTTCTTCAGCTTAATTTTCTTTATTTTATCCTATTTACTTTTAACAATATAGGTACTATAGATACTTAGGTTAGTAAGTTAATAATATTTAAGTTAGTAAGTTAATAAATACACTTCATTCCATTAAAATAAATCGTGATAAAATTTACAACTTGTTTTTGTTATTAAAATTTCAATTTTGTTCCGCAGGTCGTGTCCACGTACAAGAGTTCCCGTTCTCAGTGTGCCTGTGGTATCCAGGTGGCTCCCCAAAGAGTTCAAGACTTCAGCACGTGCTCGCTGCCTTCTTCACACACTTACTACCAGCTTATTTTGTTGATCTTCTCTTATTCCTGACGGGACAGAAGACTTTGTAAGTTTTCAGCTCATTCCTTACTTTTTGAATTTTGTTAAGCTGTAATAAGAAGTTTTGATAAGATAAGAGTGCTTTACTAGAGTTATATGATAAACTATACTAATAATATCATGAAGATGATAAATAGTAGACTCAACGGCATTTCAAAAGAATTGCGGTCTAGATATCCGTTTTATTTTCAGCATGGTAAAACTACAAAAGCGTGTCAACTACGGGTTAGAAGTCCTTCAATACTACACGACTAAAGAGTGGTTCTTCGAGAATGACTACTACAGGTCACTTAGAAATCAAATATCGAAGGAAGATAATGAGACATTCTATACTAATATTGAGGTAAGATTTGGAATGAGAAACTAGACTCTGCTGAAATACTGTAGGTACTACCTAAGAATTACGAGTTTTGTTTTGCAAATGATGTTTTCGTGCGAGTATTTTTTGACTGTATTTTTAATTTTATAACTCCACATTCAAAACTCTTAGAACAAAGATAATTGTGATTTAGTTAAAACAGTTTAATGCTTGTATAATTTCTATCTGTTATGTATATTTACAGGTAGTAGAGTGGAGTCCGTACATCAGAAATTACATCAAAGGTGCTCGGGAATTCTGCTGTAAGGAGGACCCTGCTACTCTACCACAAGCTAGGCGGTTACACAGACAGTAAGTTTTGCCTAATATAAGATTATTAACATTTACATTACAATAGCGTTGTCATCGTCGATTATAAACACCTTCAATTTCCAAGCGATTGCTACCGACTTAAAAACAATGGACCAAGTTTAAATTCTATGTGAATATTTTTGGTGATATTTTCGTTTATCTCGATAGAACCAACGCTATTGTTTGTCATAATAACCCTTTAATTTTCTATTCGATATTTTCTACTAGATATAACCATAGTTTTCTCAAGGTTTCCTGAGTTGACTTTAATTGCACCTACCTAATTACGACATTGTAATAAATTTTGTATTTCCGTCTTTGCAGATTATACTACTTGGACAAAGCTGTACAATTCACAATCTACGCGCTAATTGCCTACTTTATTTATTATTATATCATTAGGTTTTTGAGTTTACTTAAAATATAGAACTTATTAGCTAGAAGCCATTTTTAAAATAGCATATTGTGTTTGAATATTCACTCAGACTGCCTGCACATTTGAGACGCTCATCGATTCTTTTTAACTGTGCAATAATAATGTGTCATACAAATTCTTATTTATTTCTTAGTCTTAACTAAACACTGAAAGACTTCTTAGTTCTTATGCTTACATACCTACTTTTTTTAGCATATGAACAGTAGGAAAATAACTTTCTTCAAATTCTACATTCTATACGTAGGATCTAAACAAAGTTATTTTCTTACCATACCGCCATAATATTGCATTCTGGACATCAGTCATATTTGTTTACACAGTAAAATTCAAACGAAACCTGTTCATTTCTTTTTCTTGAGAAACTTTTCTTTTCCAATATACTTACTTATAAAAATACCAAATGTTTAGGCGGTCCACCGTCACTATATTTTTTATTGATTAATATATATATATATATATATATATATATATATATATATATATACATATATACCTAAATGTTGATTAATATGGACGGTAGTATGCTAATGCTCATAGCATATGACAGAATAAATAATATAAACACATATCCTTTATTGCAGGTCACATTTTTGAATTTTTATTACATAATATAAAATATAAATAACTTTTGTACACCGAATTATGAAAATGTAAATAGAAAATTGGAGCATTTATTTACTTTGTAATAAGACTGGTAGTAACACAGGTAAAGGTATTTTTTTACGATTTAGACTAATATTTAGTTGTTGATTTTTGATGTGTGGCTTTTGTTTGTGCCAGCACAGCACAATTAACTTCGCCAATATTGCGTTGTACAACAACTACAAAGGTAGATAAGTGCAAAACTTTGCAAAATTCCGAAGTCATGAAAGTAGTATGGCAACTTTTTGGCATTCATTTTAAATAATTATAAGTAATTTAGAAGTCAGTTAAAATAAAGAGTCAAGTGGGAAGCGTATAGGATGTAAAATGTTGGTTTTAAATTATGTTTACTTAGATTATAATAAATCTTTATTCTGTGCTTAGATTAGAGGAAAGTTTAATGGTTTGTGAATATGGGGACAAATCGCTGCGGATTTTCGCAAAGTTGAGGAATTTATTTCTTCATTTCAGTTTTGGAATAAAACTATGTTATCATATTACATTTTATAAGCACAGAATTTCGCAAATTTGTTGATTTCCACTTTTAAAAGTGTGCATAAATCATGTGTTATTTTGTTGGTTATTTTTACTGTGTGGTATCTACATATGTGTGGTATAATAAATGATTGTATAAAATATTATATTCGATGGTAAACAAATTTGTATTTTTACTCGCAAATGTTTTTTATTCGTCGTCAGTCTTCTATCATGCTTAAAAAAAGCTAAATTAAAAAAAAAAAATATTATTGCGTCGTATTCATCATATCTTCGCATGCGATGTTTTGTTTCGCAATCGAAAAAATATCATGATAAGCTTGAATTTTTTTCCAACGCACAAACTTAAAAAACCGGCCAAGTGCGAGTTCGACTCGCGTATCGAGGGTTTGAGGGGTTGAGGGAAGGCACCTTGGAAGGATTTGGTTTAAATTCGACCTCTAAATAATTTTGTAATTTTTCACCATAAGTCAAAAACTAAGAAACTTAAAAGAAATAAAAAAATGTTTTAGAATGTGCAAATAAATTTCTTTCATATGATACTCCACTCGATATAGCTTTAAAATTTAGACCCCGCATTTCTTGCTTGGAAGAGTTAAAGGAGATCTTTAATGACGTCATTGCTAACGGAACAGCGCCAAAAGTATGGAGCAAGAGTGTGGTAATCCTTACCTTAAGAAGGGAGACAAGGAGCTTCCAAAGAACTATCGCCCGATGTCACTCTTGAGCCATGCTTACAAGTTGTTTTCGAGGGTAATCACAATCGCCTCGCCCGAAGACTTGACGATTTACAACCTCCAGAGCAGGCTGGGTTTCGAAAAGGCTACAGCACCGTAACCATTATTTAAAACTTCCACATTAAAAGTTTGTAGCTAATATATTATATACTTAAATATGCAAAATTTGACCGGACAGACATAGTCAGTGCGACTATAAGGGTTGCAAACCTAACTTTTACCTAAAAGTTAGGTTTGTGTAGTGCCATTAAACCCCTAAAAATGGCACGCAACTTGTGACGTGACCCGATGCGAACTATGACTTTTGTACCATAATAAAATAGAATAAAAAATATCCAATTAGGTATTTGTCTGTTGAACGCACATCTCTGCTCCGCTTCAGAGGATAGAAACCCTAAGGCGCCTTTGCAAAACTAAAATTGGAATATTTATTTTATTCAAATAAATTGAAATTAATCCTTTGTTACCAAACAAGTTAGTACGAAAATTTCACAGTCCAATTTGTACTCTAGCACAGTGCACTAAAGACGTAACTCGCTTTTAACTTTTAGCAGTTTTATCCCATTTACTCAATAGGTGTTTAACTGTAATTGGACATCCAAACTAATATTATAAGTCCAAAAGTGTGCTTGCTGTCTGTCTGTTACCTTTTTAAGGCCCATCCATTCAAATTATTCAGAGGTAGGTGCATAAATGCTTGCATTTTGTGAACAAACATATAGACTACTTTTCTTTTCTTTAAAAAAAACAGACTTCGCAATCCCCGCAAGAATCGGAGCATTAGAAATGAATTCAAAATTTTTCGAAAGACCACTTCTCGCCTGCATCCGCATCTTTTAACACCATTGCCATGACGATCGGTCAATAATCATAGAAGCTACATCACTGTTTATATACGGAAATACCCGGTCACAAATTATTAGCCGATTTTCAAAAAATTTTCACCATTTTGTTGCCCTACGACCCTTTTTCTTTTTTACCGTAGTTTTAATGGTAAAACCGGCCGAATGCGTGTCGAGCCACGCGTTGGTGGTCCGTAGTTGCCCGTTACAATATGCGAACAATTTAAATGTTCGCTTCGTTATTTATTTTATTTTATTTATTTATTTATTTAGTTATATAGTTGAAAGGTATATGCCTTCGTTGTAAGTATAACATATTCACTTTTTTTTTCTGGAATAGTTGTTCGCAGCCGTACAAAGTCGGGGCGTGGTAGTTGTTAATTAAATTTTTTGCCTCGGTAAATTACACTTCGCGCGATTACTCTACCCAACCTATTCGTCAATTGCAAACTGTTCCACAAGGTATTCGTGGTTCAACGCCAGTGGTCATCCACACGCATCACTGGTATCATTAATTAGATACCCATTTTGTTAATTTATTATTACCTGATAGTTTTCATTTGAGACTGTTTGGGGTGAGTTTACTTTTATTAATATCCAGCCGCGGATTGAGGTTTTTGTTTCCTGCGGGAACTATTTAATTTTCCGGGATAAAGAGTAGCCTATGTGTTATTCCAGACTATAATCTATCTCTGTGCTAGATTTCATCCAGATCCGTTCAGCCTTTCTGACGTGATTGAGTAACAAACATCCATCCATACATCCATCATCCAAACTTTCGCATTCATAATATTAGTATTAGTATATTAGTATAGATATTAGTATAGGGTATCTAAGAGCTAGTTTACAGAAAACTGCTCCATAAAAAATCTAAATATTTCTTTAGAACTATATGATACGCTTCGACGACCTCCCTGACGCAGTAATGAGCGCTGATGTCTTATAAGCAGGAAGCACTGGGTTCGGTTCCCGGTAGGGTCAATTTTGGAATTTACAATTTCTGAATTTTCTCGTGTCTGGTCTGGTGGGAGGATTCGGTCGTGGCTAGTTACCACCCTACTGGCAAGCGAATTTGCATTCCGGTACGATGCCGTGTAGAAATCGATTAGGGAAACAGGTTAGCTAGGGGACTGACAGGGTATTCCAGACCAGAAAAAAACAAAAATTATTGATTTCCAAATTGACTGCCGGAAACCACCTGGATGCCTAAGTCTTCTCCCACCTCCCGTCGTTTTGAAGATAACTATTTAAATACAAGATAGGCTTGCACTGGACGACAATCATACTTAGTGCAAAGCAATGATGAGGTCTAGGTTGGAACGCGCTTGCCTAGTTTTTTTTTATCCACTACAAGTTAGCCCTTGACCGCGATCTCACCTGATGGTAAGTGATGATGCAGTCTAAGATGGTAGCGGGCTAACCTGTTAGGGACATGGCAGTTATATTAAACCCATACCCCTATTCGGTTTATACACGGCATCGTACCGGAACGCTAAATCGCTTGGCGGCACGTCTTTGCCGGTAGGGTGGTAACTAGCCACGACCGAAGCCTCCCACCAGGCCAGACCAGGGAAAATTCGGAAATTATAAATTCCCAAATTGACCCTGCCGGGGATCGAACCCGGTGCGCCACGGAGGTCGTCAAAAAGTGTTCCCTCATGATTACAATACGGGGCTCTTCCAAGGGTGGATAAACTAATTTCTAATAATAAAGCTGGCAACGCATTGACGGTTGTTCTGGTGCTGCAAATGTTCATGGGCCTCAGGTCTTGCTCGTTTGCTCACTGTATATGTAAAACAATAAAAAACATCCAGGACCTCCAATATTTTGTGGGTAAACCCACAGCGGCGCTAAGTGCCGACCACTGTGCCAGGGGGGTCGTAAAAGGGAGGTGTTTTTCTCTACTAAACGTTTCACCACCTGCCTCTTTGGTCTAGTGGTTAGCATGTTCGACTGCGGCCAACGAGGTCCCGGGTTCGAGTCCCGGGTCGGGACATAATTAAGCATTGGGTTTTTCTGACTAGAAATTCTCAGTACTAGCCCGGAGTTAGGAAGTTGGCGGTGTTTAACCCCCGTGCCTCGGAGAGCACGCTAAGCCCGCAAACCCGCATTGAAGCAGCGTAGTGGGTCTAAGCTCTAATTCCCTCACTCCTATGAGAGTGGAGGCCTGTGCCCAGCAGTGGGACGTCTATGGGCTGTAGTGGAAACGTTTCACTACAGTAGCTCAAAGTTTGGTAGCTATCACCTTGTTAGCTAGCTTACACCTCACTAGTTTTCTTTGTGTACTTTAAAGAGAAAACTAATTACTTCCATGAAAGTTCATAAGTTTTAGACCGAGTGACTTTAAGGCCAACGATCTAGCCCTAGTGTTCATGGCCTGACGAGCCACATGCGAAGATAATAATCAGATTCAGGAGGCTGATCAGTCCGTAACACGAGTAGCAAGTATATAAAATACTAGCTGACGCCCGCGACTTCGTCCGTGTTGATTGATATTTTTTACCATTGAAAATGGTTATCAGTTGCAAATCGCTTCAGACGTATTTTTGGCCATAGCTCCGAGGATTTTGAGAGGATCGAAATGGGAATAGTATCATGAGTTGAGGAATTTATCGAGATACGTGTGAGCGTTTGAATTTTGAAAATCGGCTGGGAACTTTTTTTTGCAATTTTGAAAGAGAAGTGCATTCGAGTTGGAATTTTGGAAAAATGGTATTACCCGTATATATATAATTATCAATTGCTGTTCGTTTGTCACGCTAAAACTCGAGAACGGCTGAGCCGATTTAGCTGATTTTGGTTTTGAAATATTTGTCGCAGGGAAGGTTTAAATTTTTCGCAATTTTTCACCGCGGTGAGAAAATATGGAAAAATTGCGAAAAATTTAAACTGCGAAAAATTGCGAGGAAGATAGGGCAGGACAACGTCTGCCGGGCCCACTAGTAGGTAACTAAGATAATACGTTTATGAAAAATTTTGAAGAAGAGATTATTATTTCAAAATATTTTTTTATATTCATTTTCAATGCTCCAATTCTTGCGGGGACTGCGAAATCTGTGAATTTTTTGATTCCCGCGGAAACTCCTTAATTTTTCGAGATAAAAAGTAGATCTTAAGTATGTCCTGTCTCGAGATGCAACATATCTCTATACCTTTCATTTAAGTCTATTGAATTGGGTGTTAAAGAGTAGCAGACAGACAGACAGACAGACACACTTTCGTATTTATAATATTAGTATGAATAATAGTAGGTACGTGTTTTGTTTTTAACCCCGACGCAAAAAGAGAGGGGTGTTATAAGTTTAACGTGTCTGTTTGTGTATCTGTCTGTGGTATCGTAGCGCCCAAGCGGATGAACCGATTTTCGTTTAGTTTTTTTTTGTGTCATAGATAATTTATTCCTTGTGTTCTTAGCCAATTTTTTTATGAAAATCTGTTTATCCGTCTGCAGATCATCAGCTTTTTTCTTAATCTGTTATACTTCCTTATTATGTCGGGGGTTGTTTTAAATTTATAATTTTTACTTGTTATTTTTGTCACGCTGAACCTCTTGAACTGATCTGAATACAACTTAGGATACTTGCAAAATATTTTAATCCCGAAAAACAATAGGTACTTACCTTTAATATTTATAGGAGATGAAATTTTTTGTTCATATTTAACGAAAGCACAGTACAGTATCTAGTTTTTAATTTCGTTCAAACTCAAACTCATCAAAATCATATTTTTTATTCAAATAAACTTATTACAAATGCTTTTGAATCGTGGTTGAGTGAATCTACCACTGGTTTGGAATGCCATTCCTACCAAAAATAACGAGCAAGAAACTCTGTGGTTGCTCTTTTTATTAAGTAATTAATTTACAATAATTATTATATCAATTTGTACCTACATAGGTAACCGCTGTCCTTAGCATTGCTGGTGCGAATCTAATCCATGCTCCTCTATCATTTACATAATCTTCAACAGTAAGCTTCTTTCAGGAGCATATTTTTCATGGATTTCTTAAATTTGTGTAAAGGCAAGTCTAATAGGTTGTGGACTTTTGTCACAGAAATTTTTTTAAATAAGAATCGATTTTGTCAATCCTTTCAAAGCTTAGGAATGATAAGTGATGATACAATATAAAAAAAAAAAGGTACGCGCCGAATTGAGAACCTCCTCCTGTTTTGGAAGTCGGTTAAAAATAGGATGTTAAGATAATAGGTACGGTGCTCCCACACAGCAGTTATATAACATTATAAAACATTGTGTAACACGATAACATTCTATAACAGTGTGCAACATTTTGCTACAACATGTTATAGAATGTTGTAAACGCTCCCACACTGATTCAACTTGTTGTTTATCATCCTAACATTCTGTAACAATCAGTTTGGATCTGCCTTTCGAGGAAGCTGGTTGTGGCTCAACAAAAGTTATAATTTGTTATATTATCATGTTATAATTTGTTGAATAAAATTTTGTTAGAAGAAGTTGAATAACCTCACTAACAATTTATAACTTTTGTTACAGTTTGTTAAAAAAACAAAATGTTGCATCATTCTCTAACATGTTGTAACTGCTGTGTGGGAGCACCTTTACATAAGATAAGCTCACGCATGGAAAGCCGGAGCGTGTCAACTAGTTCATTAATACAATATTCAAATTGTAAAATTCGTACATGAATTTTAATTTTAAAAATATTCGTGCTAACACGTATTAATAACAGTTGACGTAATTCTTCTTCCTCAAACGTTTTTTGTTTGACATTGTGGCTGATATTACCGTTAAAAACCTTAACTTTAACCGAAAAACAAAAGTAGGTATCTGTTTTGTCTGTTTGGTTACCTTTTTAGGGTTCCGTAGCCAAATTTGGCAAAAACGGAACCCTTATAGATTCGTCATGTCTGTCTGTCTGTCTGTCCGTCCATATGTCACAGCCACTTTTGTTCCGAAACTATAAGAACTATACTGTTGAAACTTGGTAAATAGATGTATTCTGTGAACCGCATTAAGATTTTCTTACAAAAATAGAAAAAAAACAATAAATTTTGGGGGTTCCCCATACTTAGAACTGAAACTCAAAAAATTTTTTTTCATCTAACCCATACGTGTGGGGTATTTATGGATAGGTCTTTAAAAATGATATTGAGGTTTGTAGTATCATTTTTTTCTAAACTGAATAGTTTGCGCGAGAGCCACTTCCAAAGTGGTAAAATGGGTGTCCCCCCCCCCCCCTGTAACTTCTAAAATAAGAGAATGATAAAACTAAAAAAAATATATGATGTACATTACCATGCAAACTTCCACCGAAAATTGGTTTGAACGAGATCTAGTAAGTAGTTTTTTTTTTAATACGTCATAAATCGTAAACCGCAATCAACTCAAATATTTAAAATAAAAATATTTTTAATAATTTAAAACATACTACAGGTTTGTACGGAACCCTCGGTGCGCGAGTCCGACTCGCACTTGGCCGGTTTTTTAGAGACTCAACAGCTGAACCGATCTTGAATAAATGTGGGACCGAGGTAGCTAGGCTTACATTCTGAATACGACCAAGCAATACTTTTTAAATCTCAGAAATTCAAAGAATTCCCATTAAGTAAGTCAAAGACAATAGAATCAGCCCCAATATCCACATGGATGAAGTCTCAGCTACTCTAAACTTATAATATAAAGAGGAAAGATTTGTGCGTTGCGTAAAATAGTAAAAGTTACACGAAAACAATGTACCTATGGTGGAATTTTTCCTCCCAAATAGTTCTAACAAGTGAATATAATTAAAATTATTAAAAAATACGACTGCTCTGCCGTAGCCCGTATTGAATTTTTCAAAAATTTATAGCCCGTGTCACTCGGGATATTGAACTATAGTGTTATATATTTTTGAAATCTACTCACCGTTTTCTAGATGATGATTATATAGTTAATCTTATTTTCGAATATTTTTTTTCAACTTTAGTCTTAAATGCGGGACCATGGTCACCCCATAATTTTTTTTTTTTAATTTTACTTGCCTATGTCACCCGGAATAAGCTAGGGATTCTAACGATACCTCATTTATCAAAATCGGTTCAGACGTATAGAAGTTATGGTGGAATATACAAACTCACATACATACATACATACATACATACATGAACCCTGAAAACAAATATACTCCTTTTTTCAGGCAGTCGTATAAAAAAAGCATACTATATCCATCTGTATGGCTTGCTACAAATAAATAAAAGTCATTCAACCAGTAGTTGCCTTATAGTGTGATGAACGACGAGCTGTCTAGATGAGCTTTTCGAGGCTATTCTCAGAAGATGTATTTTTGAGGCTATTCTCAGAAGAATCAGCTTTCCATACTAGAAGTAGAGTATTATTGATCTGTTATTCAAGCTCCTATAAAGTTTGACGTACGATTAAATTGACGTTTTATCTAAGCTTTTCTTCGGGATCATTTTTAACAGCGTCTAGTACCTACTTACGTAATTGCATAATTAATTCAGTTCAATAGACTTCCGCACATAATACCTTGTTAATGTAAGTGACCCATATTGTCACTGGAGGTTAAAATTTAAATAATTAAAACAGGAGACGCGCAATTCCTATCAAAAAGAGCTTACTCATTACGCCGGCTATCCTAGGTAAGTGTTTAAATCTGCTACATAAACCTTTCATTTAAAAATCAATCAATACAAATAGTAAGTATTTTTATAGCATACAAGATGATGCCCGCGACTTCGTCCGCGTGAATTGATGTTTTTTGATTCCCGCGTTAACTCTTCAATTTTCCGGGATAAAAAGTAGCCTATGTCCTTCCCCGGGATACAAACTATCTCTGTACCAAATTTCATCAAAATCGGTTGAGTAGTTGGGCCGTGAAAGCGTAGCAGACAGACAGACAGACACACTTTCACATTTATAATATTAGTATGGAAGTATGGATAGAAGATGCCCGCAACTTCGTTCGCGTGCATTGACTTTTTTTTATTCCCGCGGGAACTTTTTAATTTTCCGGGGATAAAAAGTAGCCAGACTATAATCTTGTAACTACTCTATGTCATTCCCCGGGATGTAGCCTGTCGTTGTACCAAATGTTCATCAAAATTTAGTAGTTGGGCCGTGAAAGCGTATTTATTTATTTATTTATTTATTGAAATGCCAACAAATATTGTACAAACAATTAATCATTTTAAAGTAATACAATTGTCTTATTCTACCACAATACTTAATTACAGGCATATACGGCATTAATAATTATCCGGTCAATATGTTTTTTTTTTTTTTTTTTTTTTCACAAAACAAAGAATACCTACAGCTAATATATTCACATTATTAAAATAACAATAATTAAATACCTAAAGGAATGAATACTAATATTATACAATTAATTTAAATTAAATTAATAAATTAGGTACAATAAATTAATTACAGTTAAATTATATCCTAATACATCCTACAAATTAAGTCAAAGATTGAGTCTGCAAATTTAATAAAAGAGGAAAATATTTCATCCAATAACAGTTACAGTTTGTTTATGTCATCAAATAAAGTTTCTTCTTAAAGCTAGTTAAAGTATCATGAAAAATGACAATGTCAAGGTCGGTCAAATTGTTATAATAATTAATAAATCGACTAATTGGGGAGTATTTGCCCAGATTACTTTTGGAAAATGTTGGTATAAAGGTGCTTTTTAGGGGAAATCTGGGAGGACGCCGAGGAACATGAATGTTAATCTGGTTCAACAAGTCGGGAGAGTCTAATGTGCAGTGGATAATTTTATACAATGCTGTTAGATCAGCCACAAGCCTTCGTTTTTCAAGGGGTTGAATTTTAAAATGTTTTAGATGCGTTTCGTAGTCAGCTCTATAAGGGCAGGATTGGTCCTTAAAAGCGAGGTACCTCGTGAAGGAGCGTTGGACTCGCTCTATTCGTGTGATATGTGATTTATAGTGCGGGTTCCATGCCGAGACTGCATATTCAAGGATACTTCGAGTCAGCGCGTTAAACAATGTTATGATACAGTCAGTTCTCCTAAAATCAGTAGTGTTACGCTTGATGAAACCCAACAACTTCCAAGCTCTAGAGACTATTTGGTTCTGATGTTCCTTGAATGTTAGTTTATCATCAATCATAACCCCGAGATCCCGAATGACCGACACCTCCTGGAGTAGCTGACTGTGTATAAAATACTCAGTGTTTATTTTGTTCTTTTTGCGGGTGAATTTTATGTGTGCGCATTTAGTGACATTTAGGATCATTCTATTCTTGGTACACCACTCTTGAATAGAGTTGAGATCTTCTTGTAATAGACGACTATCATCAATTGTTCTGATTTCCCGATAAAGCTTAAGATCATCAGCAAATATGGAGCATTTGCTGTAGCGAATGTTACAAGTTATATCGTTTATAAACAGGGAAAAAAGGATAGGTCCGAGGTGAGATCCTTGCGGCACACCCGACGTGGCTATAAAAGGATCTGAGGTATAACCCTTTAATGCTACTCTTTGAACTCTATTTGCAAGGTATGATCTGAACCACGAGAGTAAGGGATTATGGACTCCGTACCCACATAGTTTTAATATTAAGAGGCTATGGTCAACTTTGTCGAAGGCACTGCTAAAGTCAGTGTATATTGAGTCCACTTGATGTCTGTTGTCAACACATTTAGATATGTATGAAATATAATTGACCAGATTAGAGCGTAGCAGATAGACAGACAGACACACTTTCGCATTTACAATATTAGTATAGATTAAACCAAAATCAAAACAAAGTATGAAAATAACACATCCAACCAACTGGTTTCGACCGTTAATACTTTATTGGACGGTTATAGGCTTACAAAAAAATCCTCGACTATAGTGTACCTACTCTAAATTAAAGGCCTACAAAATAAGGTAGGGTCAACCCTGTTGTCTGTTGAACCCGCATGAAGCACGACCCCAACGTTGTATGGAACCTCATACATCTCCTTTAGGCGACATTAATGACATCTGGAGGATGTGGCACGTCTGAAAGGACCCTCAAACCCGTACAAGAGCTTGCTATTCTAGAACATTAAATAATTAAACCCGTCACGGTTCATATAAGTATTAGCTAACTACGACGGTTTTTTGTTCAAAACGGACTTTAACCAACACCGGCAGTCGAATTGCTGACTGAAAGAAAACGTCGGGTCAGGCCAGTAATTATTAAATTGCCAATCGCATTTCGAAATTTACGCAAGCAAGTCTAAACAATATCCTTCATCCATACTAATACCATAAATGCGAAAGTGTATATTAGATATGTCTGCGACGCTTTAACGGCTCATCATTCTACCAATTGTGATGACCTTTGATATAGAGATCCATCCCGGAGAAGGACGTAGCTTTTCATCCCGGAAAATTAGGGAGTACCCGCGGGAATAAAATAACTTAAATAACGCTGACGAAGTCGCGGGCATCGTCTAGTCCATACTATATCCACACAAATTTTATTGTACCCGCAATATAATTTTCCCGTCCACTACTGAGCATGACACTCTCCTCTGAGAATAAGAAGGGGTTAATCATAATTAGGTATTATATCCACCACGCTCAACATGCGGATAAGACAGACTTCACACACCTTTGAGAACATAATGAAAAACTCTTGGGCATGCAGGTTTCCTCACGATATTTTCCACAGTTATAGCATGTGCTTTTTATTTTCTTCTAGATGCCCGCGCGGATTGAATTTTTTCGGTTCTATCTATCTCTGAGCCAAATTGTATCCATATCCGTTTAGCCGTTTGGCGTGATTGAGTAACAAACATCCATCCATCCATCCAAACTTTCGCAATTATAATATTGGTATAGAAAACGCGCATAACTCAGTTAAGTCAGTCAGAATAGCTATTTATGCAACTGTATCGTAATGAGGGTCATTTTAATTCGAGTGCTGTTTTTTGATACGAGGCTTGCCGAGTATCAAAATAGGATAGTACGAGAATTAAAATGACTAATTACGTACAGTTGCATACAAGATTTTATCTACGACAAAGACGTCTTTATAATTTTTTACTTTATAAATTAATTAAAAAGTCGAGTGCCAGAACCCAGAGCCGCTAAGCTATAGGTATCCTATTTATGAAGATAACCATATCGATACAGCTACGACTCATAACGATACAGCTCCCATACAACGAACTGTATCGTTATGAGAAGCAAACACGAAAGAGGGTTCAATTCGATATAGTTGTCAAATTCGAAATTGGAACTTTTCGATGCTGGAGTAGATAAAAAACATTTTAATATTATACCTCAATCAAAAAATTATAATAAGTATTCGTCCGAGCAGCGAGGTATTGAAATTCTATTTATTGTTTTCGTCAATTCCTTATTATTTATTTATGTGTTGTCTGAAACTTCTTTGTGTTTCGCATTGACTACGATATAATCACCTGTTTGAGTAATAATGAACAGTGATGCAACCGTGATTATACGATTTGAATTATTTATGTACTGTACAATTGTATCTGTCTACACAATCGATGTAAACAATCGAACCATTATGGTGCAGTGGTTAGTGACTAATGAAACTAAGAACCCCATAAGAAGCCCATTAACGTCCCACAGCTGGGCACAGGCTCTAATTTCCTCTCTTATGTGAGAGAGGAAATTAGAGCTTAGACCCACCACGCTGCTCTAATGCGGGTTGGCGGCTATTATCATGTTAGTGATAATAACCGGGACCGACGGCTTAACGTGCTCTCCGAGGCACGGGGGTGACACACCGCCAACTTCCTAACTCCGGGCTAGTACTGCAAGAATTTATTGTCAGAAAACCCCAATACTTGTTATGGCCCGACCCGGGACTCGAACCCGGGACCTCGTCGGCCGCAGTCTAACATGCAAACCACTTAACCAACGAGGCAGGAAACTAAGAACATATTTTATGCCGATTCAATGCCTATGATGATTTCCTGGGGGGAATTAACTTTGCTTCGTTGGGTTAGTGGTTAGCACAAAAAATAGCTAATCTACCGTGTTTGTCCGTCGGAAAATTCTCAGTTATTAGTCCGAATCAAGAAGTAGGGCGTCTCAACCGCGTGCCTCGGAGTGCGCGTAAAACAATCGTTCCTGAGCCAGGTATATTCCGCATGTATTCCGTATTCTCTTGTTACGATAATTGTAGCGAATTTTGCTATAGGTACACATTTGAAGTAAACTTAATTAACATGTCTAGTCTAGTGTTCCTTTCCTCGGGGAACAATATGCGTGGAATTACGCAATATATTTTCTTACGGCCGGTTTCTGAATTGAGAATTTAATGTTGAGTCTGTCTCAAAGACTACAAGGACTAATTACACAAATTTTTGTTTCTGAATTGATAATGTGTTAAGTTTGAGAGTTGGAGCTTGCTGTTTTTGCTTGAATGCTTAATCCAGAAACCGGCCCAATATCAATTCAGAAACAAAAATTTGCTTAATTAGTCCTTAAGTATTATTTGAAACAGATTCAACATGAAATTCTCAATTCAGAAACCGGCCATTAGACATGTCATTTTAGTTAAGAGTCGAGTATCTAACGCAAGCGCAGCAAAGACGTAGGTAGGTAATCGGCGAGCGCTTTAACATTTCAGCACTGCTGAATCAGCAGATTCGGCAGTTGGCTTGGGCTGGTAGGTGAAACTCTGTCAACGTCTATCGTTTCGTACTATTAGCACATAGATTTGTAGCAAATTGCCTTACATACTAGGTTAAGTAGGTAGCTATATATGCAATATTTGAAGGCCTATTCTGTCCTGTCGAGTATTTCTTACATAACCACCCAATCCGCCTGGCGGTCGAAACACACCTATTCTTAAAGAAATGTAATTCCTCCTTGTATAAGCTTTGCAACTTTACCTACTTGGTAAAGTTACGGCACACTATCCACTATCCAGGTCATCATTTTCTTACTTCAGTACTTACTAACAAGTAAAGTACACAGCTAAGGCTTATATCCATAGAGATTACCAACAATATCTCATACGCTAGTCGTATAGCAGCATAGCAGTGAGCTCTCAGAGTTTCACCTTTCTTTAAAAAAAAAACATTTTTGTTTTAGACTCCTAAACTTGTCTAGTCAAAATGGCGCCTTCTGTCACGGAGTTTTACGAAGGGAAAAATATATTTATAACGGGAGCTACTGGTTTCGTAGGAAAGGTAACAATAATTACTATTATTTACATTTGATTAAGGACTTGAGCACAGACAACGCGCAACGGCAACATGTTCAATGCACCTTGGATTAATTATTGTAATACAAGAACTATAATGTCTGGTGGGAGGCTTCGGCCGTGGCTAGTTACCACCCTACCGGCAAAGACATACCTCTAAGCGATTTAGCGTTCCGGTATGATGCCGTGTAGAAGCCGACTAGGGGTATGGGTTTTATATAACTGCCATACGCCTAACAGGTTAGCCCGTTACCATCTTAGACTGCATCATCACTCACCATCTGGTGAGATCGCAGTCAACGGCTAACGTGTGGTGGAATAAAAAAAAATGCTTGGTCTATATCTGTACCCGTGCTGTGAAAGCCCGTGGACACCACTAAATTATATTGTAAACAGCGTCGTTCCTTAATTCAAAACGCTCTGTCTGTCTGTGTGTGTGTGTGTGTGTGTGTGTGTGTGTGTGTGTGTGTGTGTGTATGTGTGTGTGTGTGTGTGTGTGTGTGTGTGTGTGTGTGTGTGTGTGTGTGTGTGTGTGTGTGTGTATGTGTGTGTGTCACAACTAACAGCAGAGAGAGAGTCCGATCTGTTAATTATCCAGTCTAATGTTTTGCAAGGTTCGCAGACCTATGCAAGGCGAATCGTGCGGGAGAGAAGACATTTAAGAAGGCGTTGACACAGCAAAAAAGCTGTTTCCGTGAGACGTGCATCTTACAGTTAGTTCCTTGTATCGTACACAAATACGCGCGCATTCTGTATGCTGTCGCTGTTGTCATGCTGTGTATCCGTTCAAAGTTTAAATAAATAATAAAATAAAATAAATAATAAATCAATTTATTTTCCAGAAATATTCCAATAATTTACAAATTGAAAGTTAATAATTAGACAAAAAAAATTGATATAAGTAACTACGCAAATTTGTACTGCTATTAAAAATATTCTTATATTTTGAATTTCTCAGGCACTAGTAGAAAAATTGTTAAGATCATGTCCAGGTGTTCAGACCATTTACCTTCTGATGAGGCAGAAGAAAGGGGTGTCTGGAGAAGAGAGGCTAAAAGATCTTTGCAATAATATAGTAAGTGCTCCAACATATAGTTTTTAAGTTATAATCTACGACCCCATCCCCAGATATTTTTATTTCCCCCCAGATCTGTATTTATTTTGCAAGTACCAAAAAGTTATAAAATAGAATTATAGAGTTAGAAAAACAGACACATATCTTGGACAATTCAGCACTTATTCTTGGCAGTGGGAAAGGTCGTAAACGAAGAATAGGCAGAACTAATATGAGGAATTTATGATAATGTTTGAAATGAAATATTGTAATATCATATACTTACACGAATATTACCTTACCACGAACCTTAAGACAGATTTTGGAAGTTCTCACAATAGATTGTGGCCAATAATACCATCTACCTATGAACCAGCCATTCGGTTGAAACGACAGCATCTTTGGGGGGCATCATCATCAGCATCATCAGCATCATCAGCATCATCAGCATCATCAGTCCCATTCATTAATAAAGAATAATCTCACTCGTAGAGTTGTAGTAGAATCTAGGAGGCAACCACATTATTGTTCAAGCACTAGCTAACCTTCCCTGGATTCGCACGGATTGGCTTATCTCAATAGTGGGCTTCTGACAATAGCATTGCAATACGCCGAGACTAGTATTGAAATATTTTATCTTTCAGATATTCAAATACCTAAGAGAAAAACAGCCGGAATGTTTCAAGAAGCTCAAACTAGTCGCTGGCGATATATTGGAGGAAGAGCTGGGTATATCCAACGACGACCGACAAGAGTTGCAGAGGAACTGCCATATTGTCATACACAGCGCAGCGTGTGTGAGGTATAGTATGTTCATTGCTAAGTTACGATACGTCTTAGGCCGGCCATGCACGGACTGCTCGAACAGTTACCCAGTGATCAATATACACGGACCGCTCTTGCAGTCATAGTCAACAGCTTGAAGCTACCATTGATAACTGCTGTCAACCGCCCGAAGCAGTCGCAATTGCTCGAGCGGTTTCATGTATGTGTGTACGTAGAAGACTGTAGTTCACTATGCAGTACTAGCTGATGCCCGCGACTACGTTCGCGTGGATTGATTTTTTTTGGTTCCCGCGGGAACTCCTTAGTTTTCCGGGATAAAAAATAGCCTATGTGCTATTCCAGACTATAATCTATCTCTGTGCCAAATTTCAGCTAGATCCGTTCAGCCGTTGGGGCGTGATTTAGTAACAAACATCCATACATCCATCCAAACTTTCGCATTTATAATATTAGTAAGCTTGACACGGACAACTTGAAGCAGTCCATCCTGACTGCTTCAAGCTGTCCGTGTATGGCCGGCCTTACTGAAGGGTTCATTGTGACATTTTTACGTTGAAAGTAGCCAATAACGAAATCAGGTTGTCATGAAAAATTTACCACCTCTCTTTGAGTGGTACGCCCTTGCTGTTAACCCTACCGACAAAGACGATGCTACTAGATAGCGATTAAGCGCCAAGCTATTTAGCGCGGTACAATGCCGTGCAACTGATTAAAATTCAAAATTCAAATGATTTTTATTCGAATAAACTTTTACAAGTACTTTTAAATCGTCGAGTGAATCAACCACTGATTCGGAATAACATTCCTACCGAGAAGAACCAGCAAAAAACTCGGCGGTTGCTCTTTTGAAAAAAATAATTTACAATTTCATTAATTTGTAGAATACATTAAGTAACAGCTGTCCTTAGCATTCCCGCTCTCCTATGAGAGTGGAGGCCTGCGCCCAACAGTGGAACGTTAATAGGCTGTAGTGATGATGATGATGATGTCCTTAGCATTGCTGGAGCGAGTCAATACCATGCTCCTTTGTCATGTATGGATTATCCCTGGGTAAAGGCTTGATATAAGTACCACCCTAAATCTAGGCTAGCTCGCTACTAAATTAGATCATCAGATCGCAGTCAAAGGCTAACTTGTAGATGATATAAAATCCATAAACCTAGAGTGTTATCGTAAAGTCCGAGTTCAAACAAACGTGAATGAAGTTAAGCTTATATTCAATTCAATTCAATTCAATCCAATCGTTTACCTATTGATCAACTGGCCCATTTTTTTTCAGATTTGACCAAAAACTGAAAGATGCTGTACATATGAATACTACAGGAACTCTACGAGTCTTGAAATTAGCTGAAACTATGGAAAAACTTGAGGTGCCTAATTATTTATTAATTAATTAATTATTATTAGCTTCATATCCTTAGCATCCATAGCAAATCCACATTTAAGGATAGAAATTGTATGAAGCTATTCTAGAGCCACTTTCTTTTCTCCAGGCATTCGTCCATCTTTCGACAGCATATTGTCGATGCGAACTGGATGAACTGCAAGAGAAGCTGTACCCGGCTGCCCATGACCCTGAGAAAATCATGGATCTAGTGAGCTGGCTTGATGATGACACTCTTCAATATTTGGAGCCAAAGTTAGTAGCTAAATTTTAAAATTGCATCCATAAGATACAAAGTTTCGCTGACTATCTTCTGTAAAATCTGTCATTCTCTTTACAATTCTATAAAATGAGAACTAAATAACCTCTTTCACATCTTCACAATTGAATAGCAGTGGCGTGCTGGTAATAAAGGCCTTAAAGCAGTGCTTCCTTCAGTTGAAATAGTTCAATGCTATGTTTATGACTCGCCATTAAATATCATTAAATTAGGTAACCTACCCGAATACCGTGGCTTCTAAAGCCTAAATTAGTCACTGCTCATAAAATGGTATCTACTTTCTGCCTCTAAATGGGGTAGAATTTCGCAATATTTTAAATAATAAATAAATAAATAATAAATAATAAATAAATCAATAACAATAAATAAATAATTTTATTTCAACGTCCAAATAAAATCGGTATATATAATAAAATAGAGATACGTAAGTACTGCATGCATTGCATAATTTCAGGATAATATCGTCTGAGCCCAATACATATTCGTACACAAAAGCCATAACCGAAGACCTAGTGGCTAAATATAACTCCAAGTTTCCTATTGCTATTGGACGGCCATCTATTGGTGAGTAGCGGAACTTCAGTAATTTTAAATGACTTTTGAGGGTATTTTCACCTGAAAGACATACATACACCTTTGAGGGTTTTATACCCAGATACTAATCCTATTGGGGTGTAATAACTATTTCTTTTTTTTACTCAAAATTACTTATTAATTAATTAATTAACATCCGTGTATATTGGATATTCCTACCTATCTTACTGGAAAAATTACAGATTTTCATAAAAGCTTCCATGCCATATACTAAAAATTCTTTAGTAGGGAAGAATGTAAATGGAGCTTCTGTCATAATCTCATAATCGGTGTGTTTATAAAAAAATCAAGTAATTATGTCAAGAAAAGTCTTTCTATGATTGTTAGGATGTTAGTAAGACTTTTTAGGATGTTAATATTCCTTTACTATGCATTTTAGTAACTGCTGCATGGAAAGAACCAATGCCAGGGTGGGTTGATAATTTAAACGGACCAACTGGACTTGTTATAGGAAGCGGAAAAGGTAAAAATATCTGGTATTGCATTCCATCTTGCCTTTTATATGAAAATACAACATTTCGACCTGGGGTCACCAGGCTTTGAGATTTAACTAAAAGTCTCGAGTATCGATGGCAATCCTATCCATTTTTGTTGCTTTTCATATGATTAGTGTATTTATAACTTGTGTTTACTTAATTAAAAACTTTTGTTCATCTACAGAGAGGCATATTTGCCAAGCGAGTAATCTCTAAGAATCAATACTTACTAATATTATAAATGCGAAAATTTAGATGGATGCATGGGTGGATGGATGGATGAATGTTTGTCACACAATCACGCCTCTGGATGAAATTTGGGACAGAGATAGATTATTGTCTGGAATAAGACAAATGCTTCTTTTCATTCCGGAAAATTAAAGAGTTCCCGCGGAAACCAAAAAATCTCTATCCACGCGGACTAAGTTGCGGGCATCAGCTCTGATGATTGTTTTATTGTTTTCAGGCGTAATTCGTACGATGCATTGCGAGCCTTCATACATGGCGGATGCCATACCAGTCGATGTGGTTGTCAATGGATGCATATTGATTGCTTATGTCACTGCTCTTGATAAGTAAGTACCGGGGATTCAAAGATTTTGGGCACAATTTGAAAAATTAAATTCCACGTTCGGCATGGGGTTGAATAAGGGCTGGAAATGGTGTTGGAACATCGATGTGTTGGAAACTAAATCCTTAATAGGTCCAATTGCATAAGGACACTAACAGACAGTCCCACCAACTTATCTGTCTCGGTGGCCGAAATTGGAACGAATTTTAATGACCGTTTAGTTTTAGTTTTTATTTTTACCATCAACACTAACAGGGACGCTGTCACCGGATCAGATAAGTTAGTGGGACTAAGTATACCTACATTTTTATGTAAGATGGAAATTTATTTTTACTTTAAGACTTATTAGTTAACTGTCTTCTGTTCGCTGAAGATGCCTGCCTTTCATGTCAACTCGGCTCACGAGCTCTAAAATGTCATTGACAAGTTCTCTCTTTTTTCATGACTATCAATATCTAAATAATAATTTTAATTGTGTTGGACGGCAAAGACAACCTACTGATCCATCAACCACAAATAAGGACAACCATAAATATTCCTTCAGGCCTGAGGGTACTTAGGTACCTACTTTGATTAGGTATTAATCAAAGGGTACCTACACCATATTTTGAAGTAGACAATTTTCAAAACCTGGTGTTGCTTGTATTGAACAATTTTTTGCTTGATCAAGAGTTTGATATCCTTACTGCTGCAAACAGAGTCGATTTTGTATTTTTTTAAGCTATTGCATAGCTTCTATCGCGGGCTTTCCAATCCAGAAATTCCGTAACGAATAAAAACCTAACACTTTGGTTGCTATGACTACTTGTGTTGTTGACTTCAAGTTGTTGAAAATAAAAAGACTATTTTTATGAAAAGATGATTTTGGTTGCTATGACTACTTGTACTACTACAAAAAACCTTTTGATTCCCCTTGGACACCCGGACTATTGAAAACATAATTCTTTAAAATTATTTCGCCTTTATATTTTCAACAACTTGAAGTCAACAACACAAGTAGTCATAGCAAGTTGATAAAAAATGCTATGCAATAGCTTTACCGCGGCAGTCTCCGAGTGCCACACGTCTTTTTTTTAAATAAAAATCGATTTTGTATTTAAATCTACACTAAGGAGTTCCTTATTTAATGATAAAAGCAACTCTGAATGTGGCAGATATAATCTATATATGAAAAGAAACAAGAACCTGCACCGGTGTCTCGCTTGCACGACGATCTGCAGATTTACTTTCTTAATTTTTTTAGGCCGAAAGACATGCGTATATTCAACATAACTCTATCTGGAATTCAAAAGGTCACGTGGAGGGAAATAATCGAGTTGGGTGAGAAATGGGTGAACATATACCCCTACACGGTAGCGTTGTGGTACCCCGGTGGTACCATCAAGTCGTACTGGTGGACACATCAGCTCATGGTGATACTGACGCATTTACTGCCTGCTTACTTTGCCGATTTGCTATTGTTTATATTGGGGAAGAAGCCTTTGTGAGTAACACGTACACATAAATTATATAATCTTTAGGCCACGATTACAATTGCAAGTTTTTTTGGTAAGTAGCGTGCGTAAGTAACTTACATTTGCATACAATACGCAACTCACAAGACTGTATACATATTCTAAGTTACTCATTTAAGCGAGTTACGTGAGTAAAACTTTCAAGTGTAACCATGGCCTTAAAAATAACTTTCCAAAGATATGTGACAGTTTAAGCCCAAGGATAATTAATCTAAGTATAACCGATTACTTTCCTATTTATCGGAACATCGTCACTTTATTAGATCGGACAATTGCTGCCTCAGCTAAGCACGAAAGCTACGATTAACATTTTGCTAAAATAGTAGTACTGATTCCCATCGCTTAACCCATTACCCATGGCGCATGACTGCATGACCCATCGCCCACTATTGCTCACGTATCTCAGAATGAGACTAATTTTGACTTTACTCTACCTCGCTGGTCGAGTGTGATGGAATTTACTGATTGAAAAAAAATTACTGAATAGTTGGGCATTCTGGCCAATAATTAGAGTCAATCAAAGGTGATTGAGATCGTCACAGTTTAGCTATGTAACTATCGGTGCTAGGCTGCAACGAGTCAAAGCACGCTTAGCCTATTTTTGAAGTTATGTTCCTAAAACCTCCTGCTCCATCATTAGACCCTGGTTGTTTTAGTAATTAAACTTTACCTATTTAATTATTTTTTACAGCATGGTGAAAATCCAAAAACGCATAAGTCACGGTCTCAACATCATTCAATATTACACAACAAAGGAATGGTATTTCAGGAACACGAATTTCTTGTCCCTCCAAAAACGTATAAGTGAGAAAGAGAACGACATATTCTTTACCGACGTGTCCAAATTGGATAGGGATACATATTTAAGAGACTATGTTATCGGGACAAGGACTTATGTGTTGAAGGAGGACCCCTCCAGTTTGCCACGAGCAAGAAAGCTGCATAGAATGTGAGTAAACTTCGATTTAACTTGATTCAATTTGCAGTTCACCGGAAAAACACACGCAGTCAGACCACAGATGGTCAGACGTCAACTTGAAACTTAAGTGCGCGATCTTTTTACATGCAGATGCACAGATCTGCGCGGTACGACAAAACGTGTTTCCTATACGACGCGGGCGTTATGCGCGGACGTCTCACTTTCATGTCCTGTTGGTAGCGTGTTTTCACCCTAAAACGCGAACAAAATCTAGGTATAAAATAAACTCAAGATACTTTGAGTTTATCTTGGGATTGGGGTAATTCAAAGCCCACTTTGTACAGTATATCATTGCGAAGTATTTTTGGATCCTATAGGTACACTAATTGGTTTAGTAATTTTGAAAAGGCTAATTTAACTTTTTTTAACTTTTTTAAACTCAGTTCCTATTTCATCATCATTTTTTTTTCTTTTTTGCAGACGCTACGTCGTTGACGTCATCACGAAGATTATCCTGTATTCTCTGTTCGTGTGGTTTTTGTACTCAAAATGCGGTGTTATCGAAATAATTAGTTCTGTAGATAATTCGGTTAAAAGTTGGTTGAACTTGGACAATGCAGCTCATACCAAAGAAGTTCTATTATAAACTACAATTTCTTATACTTATTTTTAAGACTGAAACATACAAAACGCGTCAACTGACTGTATTGAGTATCTTTACGCTACAAAATACAAATACAGTATGACGCAAATTACGAGAGTGCAATTTTCAATGCACTACACAGTCACATTTATGTTACAACCGTTTATTTTAACCGTTTTAACCGTTTGTAAGTAAAAACAGTAAAAAAAAACGATTTTTCCCTACTAAAGAAAGGGCGCGTGAGATTTCAACCTTGAAAATGTGTCAGTGAGAGGTTTATGTCATGTAGTTAGCAACAGAAGAGTTTCTAATATTCTCCTTACCACGAGTAAATTTCAAGCGAGAGTTGACAGAAAGAGGTCTTTCACCTTCCCATTCTTAGAAGTTTTGAAAGTGATATATTTTACCATCTTGATGCCCCACTTAACGTTTCATAAGTGACACAAGTTGTCCTATGTGAAATAAATATATCATTTATCATTTAAAATGAATTAATGAATTAATTAATTTATGAATTTTGTCAAATTTGTAATTCCTGACTCGGTATGCGTTTTGGCATTGCTGTAAGCGTACCGAGGATATTATTTAATAAATCAATAAATCAATCAATAAGTCAATTTAGCGCGTTTCCACTGCGCCCCGCTGTCACCAGGTGTTATGTTTGTTTTATACTTTTGACCTTAAGGACGGATGTACTGTAATAGGGAGAAACATCCTTTTCTGTTCCGACATTTTAGTATAGCAAAAATTAAAATTTCATTATCGAATAAATACCATTCGCTACTCATTGAGATATAGTATGATGTAATTAAAAAAAGTGGTCAAAAAATCGTATAGTAACGGCAGAAAATTATTGGGAAATTCATGGAAATCTCAAAAAAGGTCTTATCGCGTTCCGACTATTGTGATTTAATTTGAGACATTATTTAGACAAAAGTTATTTTAAATTGATCGTAAAAGATCAAAAAACACTTTAAATAAATAATATTTTCAATAAAACTTATAGTTTTTTTACAATCTGGTTCCAAACATCCCTCATTTTTACTGCACGAATTTTTCATACAAATTTAGTACGGGCGCGCGCATCACAAAATTTCGTTATATATTCATGAAATACGGCAGTCATTTCCCATACGCCTGCGGGCTCTCAAGGCGTGAGGTTGCGTCCCGTTGCTCCTGAACTGACGTTTGTCACTGTTAGTATCCGTACACAAACGTCAATGCATCCACTACCATTGAACAAAACTAATCATCGATATTTATACGTATAAAAAAAATGTAACTGGACGATTTCTGTATATAAAATATTTATTTTGAAAATTTAATTAGTGGTTATTTTATTATTCACTGAGCCCAAAACGGTATTTTATTCTCTGTCTTATTTTGCCTGTTTTGTGCACGAACTCCACTAAAACTAACTTTGAATGGGTATTTTGGTTCTTATAGCTCAGTCTAAGTAGATTTTTTTCTTTTATAACAGTCGTCCGAAGGGGGAAACTGGCGAAATATCAATTTCGGGTCTATGGGGTCCACGCAGACGAAGTCGCGGGAACCATCTAGTTCTATATAAATATTTTTGGGGTCTGTATACATAATAAACATTACTCCAAAGATTTATCATAAGTACCTATATAGATAGATAGAATGAAACATAACTTAAACAAAACAAAATTCCTCATAAAGGCACAATTTTTCCAATCCTCTCTATTGTTTTGTATAAAACAAAGAAACGTGCGCACGCCGCCTAGCTTCATCCAATATTTTACTGAACACGCAGAACTAGCTTCGCAGTTTTCAGTCGCACGTAGGCTGTCAAAATAGCTTCGTCTGATCTGAAGTGATAATCTTGCTTTCTGTCGAGTACAAAAACAATTTACTTCTGCAGTGTGTGACTATTGTAAAAAAGTAAGTATAATTTGTTTTATTAGTTACCTACAGTAATAGTCAGTGTGATTATTTGTAATATTTGAAATAAAAGATCCCTTCAAAAAAAATTAATATGGCGTCGGCCGCGGTGATTTTCGTATTGTTGCGCTGATTGTTGGGTTTTGTATCATTGTGTGATTTCAAATTTGACGTTTGTTGAAGTAAAACTTTTACAGACACGTCACCACGTACTTTTACAGCCAGCGCATAATATAATGGAGAGTGCAACGCCAGTAAAACCCATGTACCGACACTTTAATTTTTTGACATAATGACGTAAACATACCTGAGGCTTTTCAAGCTCAAAGTTCATCAGTCCATGTATTTTTTAAATTATCTAGACATGATCTAGAATGATTTATTGTGATTCATTATTTTTGCAGATGGGAAAACATAAAAGAAGGTCTGCCTATTATAAAAAAGAAAATAAGCCGTTGCATTGGAAAAAAACAAACAAAAAGTATACTCTTATTTCCTGAAATCTTGAAAGCTGTCATCCCATATCACTTCCACATAATATCACATGCAGATTGCAGAGAAGAAGCAAATAAATGCATTAGTTACCTACATAATTTCTGTACAAGTTTCGCGCTTTATCGCAAAATGCAATTATTCGTTTCTCAATACAAATCAACTAAATTTTCATTTCATTGTACCTACAACACTTTTCCGCTAATTATCATCGCATCAGAGTTATACCATTTCATGTACCTACTCTCACCATAGTCTGTACACTAGTAAAAAAATATTAATTTATAATTAGTAGACTATACCAACAAAAGACATTCATCTTTCCTATCTAAACATTTTGGTTATTTACGTATTGCAGCTTTGAAATTCTAAACGATGATCAAGTTATAGAATATAAATTGGAGAGCCCTGAACAGCAAGGTAAAAAGCATTCGGCAAAAATAACTAAAAGGTAGGTAAATTACAAAACTAGGTATAAATCCTTATCCTTACTAATATTATAAACGCGAAAGCTTGTGAGTATGGATGAGTGGATGTATGCATGTATGTATGTATGTTTGTTACTCTTTCACGCCTGAACGGCTGAACGGATCTGGATGAAATTTGGCACAGAGATAGATTATAGTCTGGAATAACACATACTGCTTACTACTTAATAAAACAGCTACTTTTTATCCCGGAAAATTAAGGGAAACAAAAAACCTCATTTTTTGTTGTTGTTTCCAAATTATATCTGTCGGTTTAGTTGATGGGTAAAATTACAATTATAAAGGTTTGAAATAAATAAAAGAGTACCTTTTATTTATTTCAAACTAGCTGCACTATTGGTAACTATCGCCAGGAAGGCTGATTCAGTATTAGGTAGGTGTAGGCTCTCCTCTTATGACGATAGTGAAGGACTGCCCGCATGCTGATGGGGTCTGACTACTTATCGCCTCTCAAAGATGTCTTATGGTTGCCTAAAATTAACAATGACTAGGAAGGCTAACACATCTTTGAGCGGCCATGTCTAGTGAACGGCCCGATGAATAGCGTCAGTTTTTATACTGTTTACTAGGTACTGCGCATACTTTAATACTGTACAAGAATCAGCCTTCCTAGTTATGGTTCATTTTTGGTAACCATAGTACGTGTTTGAGCGGCCATATCTAGTGAAAGGCTGATCTGCATGCAGGCAGACCTTCACTATCGTCATCAGTGGAGAGCCCTACACCCACCTAATACTGAATCAGCCTTCCTGGCGATAGTTACCAAAAGTGCAGCTATCTCATAGTCAGTACCTACATGATATTATAAACGTTTTTTTGCTGTCATAAAACTTCGGTTTGTCAAAATGTGACAAGGATAATTTTTATTTATATCAATTATATTAGGTACTTTATACTAATAAACTTTATATTGTAGTAATAAATTGTGGTTTTATTTTCCATTTCAAAGTGCTTTAAAAGTTTCACATCAAAAACTAAATAAATAATGGAAATAGGTTTTTTAGGATGAGTTGTGTCATTTATGATGAATCAACGGGACTTTACCCAGCTTGAAAAGGAGATTCTACTGAGGAGAGCTGACAATAACTCAGCAGTTTATAAAAAGAAAAAAAATTGCAATAATGTACCTAGAAAATAATACACAATATATAGGGAGCTTCATGAATATATGTACATACATAATGTATCAAGTATTACTCTGATTTAGTGGGCTGTTAGTGGATAGTTTTCATGCAACATTAGGAAAATCATCAGTTGATGCTACGTTAGTTGTTACGGATATGTCTCAAACCCACCAGCATCAATTGATTTTCATAGCTTAGCTCTAGGGGAAAGGGGTTCAACTAAGCAACGAAGTTTTTCACATAATGAGGAAAGGAAACACGTCCTTCTAAGTATTTATTACGAGAGAGGGAATGACAGCATGACAGTCACGCAGCTTACTTACGTCCATAATGTTCCCTACATTACACATTATACTAGTTGAAGTATGGAACACAGAAGCTGACTAGTTACTTCTCAAACCACTTCATCTACATCGCACATCTCAGATGGAAATGGAATCTCCTAGTGCTGTCTTACACCGTTTTTATACTATTCATGCAGAACTACTACTAATACTAAGCGCCATTATTAATTTAATTTATTTTTCTACCTAAGCATACAACCTTTATCAAATAAACACCTATCTTTACCTATACCTACTCATAGTTATAAATCAGTTAGCAGGAATCAGCCGGTTGGTATATTATCAAGAAGCACCTCTACAATCCATACTATGATATTAAAAATGCCAAAGACGTGTAATTGAACGGCCCATTATTTCAACCAAGTTGGTATAGAGTAAGGTTACAGGTTCCCGAGGAAGGACATAAGTTACCTTTATCCCGAAAAATTGAGAAATTCCCGCAGAAATAAAAAAAAATTAACGAACGCAGACGAAGCCGTAAGTATCATCTAGCTATCAATCAGTAAATAATATTATTTGTGCCATAGTGAGATAGTTGATCGCATATTGTGTGCTCCCGTGGTAGGGGCTGAATCCTTCTATGTGTGCCTGCGTAGACTGTGGTTGTATGTGTATAGAAACAATTGACAGCGGCTGACAGCTACGCCTAGATGTCGGCCAAGGGTAGGACCCTTAAGAGTGAAAGTACTAAAGTCTTTTGCTATGGGTCGCCAAAGCTAATAATATAAGGTTAAAGTTGACTTGATTTACCAAAAAATAGAATTAAAATGTTGAATACAATAAATCAAATAACTATATAAATATTGTAATGTTATAACAGGGTGACTTTTTAAGTCGTCTCGAAAAAATAGGGGTGATAGGTAAATTTAATAAAAGCTCATGGCGTCATTACTTTTTTTTTAATATCTTTGTTCTATCAATAAATACTACTCTTTTAGAGTATTTCTTTCATATGAAATCATTAAAAAAGGAATTCATCAAAAAAGTAAAAATATCTTAATTGTAAATCATTGTCAACCTACACGCCTTTCTTTTGCAAGTGCGAGTTCGTTGAACCGAGCGTTCAGTTATTGCGAAAATAATGCTTTAACCAAAGATATTAAATAAATAATACCGTATATTATATTTACCTTATATTCCAGTTACTTACCTAATTTGATATAAAATTTTTCGAGACCCCAAAAAAGTCACCCAGTATAGTAGGTAGGTATAATGTGAGGTTTAATATATATATAAGAAAAAATTAAAGACAGAGTTATGTACCATTTTTTATTCAAAATAGGAAATTATAAAAAAAAACATTAAAGCTATGATTACAAAATAACTATAAAGTCTTTTAATTAAATTAAACTGTTCTTCCGTACAGACAAAATATCTAATTAGGCATTTATCAGTAGGAATATTATAGAATCTACAATACAACATCTCCAAGCTCTACAAATTCTACAAGAACCTACAAAGATCTTACATAATTGCCATTCTATTAATACTTGTGCATTCCATACCACCATGTTCACATACCATGTTCTATTATACCATGCAGCCTGCAGGTATACACTGAAGATGTAATTATCACTTGATGCACCTACAATTATAATCAAAATGATAATATTATAGTACTTATTATTACTACAGCAGTGCAAATAAACACGGTGACGATCGCTTAAAAAACTTTTTCTTTTTTTTGTTATTGCAAGATAGGCTTGCGCTTGACCAAAATCATGCCTGGTGCAAAACAATGATGAGGTAGAGGTTGGAACGCGCTTGCCTGACACGTGAGGCTATTACGAAGAATTTTAATGTTATTACCTAGTAAATAGAGTTCAGAGTCGCTAATGAATACGAGGCAAACGAGCGGAAATTTTCTCGACGTTTCGCTTTCTGGGAAAATTTCAGGTGTATTTGGTGCGAAGACCCTCGAAACAGGCGTGCAGTACAATTACAGTGCATAGCAAAATGCATGGCACCAGAGAGTTGACACTTATTACTAGAGCAGGCAAATATCTCATGTACTTTAAAATTGACGCAATCTTGGTAAATTATTGATGCTGGACGTTTACTCTAAGCTAAGTATCTACATATTATTATTATCTTTTCTTTAAGGTAGATGGCGCAGCTCTTGTGGAACAGGTCATGATATTTGATATTATTGTAATATTCTTCCATAGATTTAACAAAACGATTTCCTATAGTGTTCCTATATAATATAAGGTACAAGATTCCATTTTTACGGCTCAAAAATATCCCTATTAAATTAATTGGCCTACTTTTATCTAATAATACAGTTTCTAATCTTTCACCAATATTCCGTAATTTTACTCTTGAGCAACAGTAATGGACGATTCACTTTATATAACACAAAATCATTCTACAATGGCTTTAGGGGTTATTTCACTGGATGTTGATAGAAAACTGAAGAACGTTGAGATCCAACTGCTTAACCAGTAGAAGACAAGCCCCCAAAACAAAAATCTCGTAACAATATCCACGAACCACATGCTGAAAACAAAAAAAAAACTTTTATTTAAAACAATACGATAGAACTTAAAGTTAGCTAGCCTACTCAATTACTAATAGTTAAACACTAGCTAATGCCCGCGCCTTCGTCTGCGTGGTTTGCGGTTTTTTGGTTCCCGCGGGAACTCTTTAATTTTCCGGGATAAAAAGTAGCCTATGTGCTATTCCAGACTATAATCTATCTCTGTGCCAAATTTCAGCCAGATCCGTTCAGCCGTTTGGGCGTGATTGAGTAACAAACATCCATACATCCATCCATCCATGCATCCATCCATACATCCATACATCCATCCAAACTTTCGCATCTATAATATTAGTAAGATGCCTGCGGAGAATGGTGGCAAGAATGTTGGCTGCATTAAAATTAAAACTTGTTATTCCAGTCCAAAGAACTCAATGGTGTATCTTAGAGTTAGAAGTGATGTAGAAATAGATTTTTCTTATAGTAATATAAAGCCTTCATTGAAAACAATACAATAGAACTTAAAGCTAGCTAGCCTAAGCAAAGATGAATTAAGTAATTCAATTTATTTCATATTAACTTAGGAGCTGATGCCCGCGACTTCGTCCGCGTGGAATGAGTTTTTTTTTCATTCCCACGGGAACTCCTTGATATTCATGGATAATAAGTAGCCTATGTCACTCTCTTCCTCAATTACGACACCCATAATTAGGTATACCCATGCAAAAAATCACATCAAGCCGTTGCTCTGTTGTAACGTGATTACAGATTGAAGGACAAACTAACAAACAAACACACTTTCGCATTTATACTTAACTAAGTGATGCCCGCGACTTCGTCCGCGTGGATTGATGTTTTTTGATTCCCGCGGGAACTCTTCAATTTTCCGGGATAAAAAGTAGCTTCCTGTCTTCCTGTTAGCTAAATGTCCTTCCCCGGGATGTAACCTATCTCTGTACCAAATTTCATCAAAATCGGTTGAGTAGTTGGGCCGTGAAAGCGTAGCAGACAAACAGACAGACAGACAGACACACTTTCGCATTTATAATATTAGCATTTATAATGGATATGAGATAATGAGTATGATACCTACATTTTCATATGTCTTCTCGCAGCAGGCAGAGTGTCATCGTATTCCTTTAAGATGAAGATTCTAGCTGCTTTGATACAATCTTCAAAATATTTTGATATGTCCAGACCTGAAAAATGTAAATGATTAGAATGGAACAAATTTTTGGCATTTGGTGCAACATAGTTCTTTTAGCTAACGTATTTCTACGATTTATTTTTAAGTCATACCTACCAGTATAAGCTAAAATATTTTAGAATGTATAAGAATTCGTTTTTTGGGGCGTACAAGGAGTAGAGGACAAGCAGAAAGTATTAATTCTGCAAATGTCACCCGACTTCGGTAAAAATTTCAGTCCCCTATTTTTTGGATGTCACGTCGAATTTGTCCGTGCAAATGTAGCCAATATAACCCGGACCGAACAACGAATCGATTGTTACATTTTTACCTCAACTATAAGGGCAATTTTACATTGAGTCAGTAACTGACGTCAGTCCACTGCCGAGTCAGTGCTGACCTGGCACTGCTATCGTGTAAATTGATTTCAAATCAGTACAGTACTGTCGCGTCAGTACTGACTTCAATATTCCCGCTTCATATTTTTGGAATCAGTCCGCTCCCCCCGCCAACCGCGCTAGCGCAATTGACACCGTGTAAACTGTAAATGCCGAAGTCAGTCGCTGCCGCTCGTACGGGGCTTACGCTGCGTCGGACCGCATCACAAATTCATTTTTCCGCACTGACTTTACGAACATGTGTACATATACTCCACTACTGACGAAATACTGACTGCTCAGTTTTCGGTGCCAGCACTGACGACAGCTACTGACCCTGTGTAAATCTGCCTTAAAATGAAAGACCAGATCGTACAATTTTTTGTCACACTCAAGGTCGTGTCAATTTGTTGTGTTTTACAAGAACAATTTCTTACCAATAGCGTCAACTTTATAATCCCGCCTCTCCCTAGGGTTAAGGCTTTTTCGTAGTGTTTGTGCAATGTCCGATTTGAAATCCCACTGGTTATTCGTGTAGTATTCAAAAACGTCGAAACCTTTGCTTATACGGCGGTGAACCCGCATTAAACTGGAAAGAAAGAAAACTTTATTTTGAACCTTAAAAGCGATATTACTGTAACGTGGGCCTTTTCAGCAATTATAAATATCACTTTCTCTATCAATGAAGGATAAAATAGTGAAGAACCATGCCTCAAAGTTCTCAAAGCTGTGTGAAGTCAATTCATACTTGGCTAACGTGGTGGACTAATAGTGAATAGTGATGACTGAAAGTTCTCAAAGATGTGTGAAGTCAATTCGCTAACGTGGTGGACTATGATCTTTCTCATTCTAAAGGAGACCCGTTCGTTATAGTGGACTGGGTTGAAATGATGATGAATGTAACGACAAAGGATAGATTTTTAATTGCATAATGCATTTACCTACTACATTTTCAATGAAATGGCTGTCTCAAATCATTTTCTCAAATCTCGACAAGGTAGTTTTTTTACTCCATAATTATTGAAGGTAATACACATATTCAAAATTATATTATATTATCATGTGGATACTTACACAGGTTTATAACCGAGGCAGAATAGGAGTGTATCGATGAGCATTGCTGGAATCCAGTGGAAGAAAAGCGCGCAGATGTTGTGGTATAGCCGAGAATGTTTCATGGAACCTCCTGGATACCTGGAATTTTTGAGGCTGATGAAACTAAATGGTACCCACATTTGGTGTTTCTAATTATTTCACTGCAGTTATCGTTTCTATCTCGGAAATGCCGGAGAGTGGAGCTATAATAATAATATGGTACTCAATACACAATTTGTTTATTTCTTATGAGACATACAAGTGACTCTTATGATACGGCTTGTTTTGACTCTACCACCGGAAGGAGATTCTACTGAGAAGAACTGGCAAAAAAAATCAACAGTCGCTCTTTTCAATAGATATACATAGTGACAGTAAGCAAAATCGACTGCTACAATTTTGTCACTAAGAAATTAGTCAAACGTTTAATAGCCTCGACTCAACAACCTTATTTTAACTGAATCATCAATTTTATTTACATTATACCCACTTTATAATAGGGTAGTAGTAGGTACAATGATGCTAAATGTGGATTTACTCGAGCGTTGAGGAGACCTAATGAATTTGAAATATTAGATGGTAGAAACAAAAAAAGGTTATAATATGATGTACTATATCCTTTCACCGGCGGAGCGTCTACAGGTTTATTTTCTTCAAATCATCAGATCAAGGAAATTCCTCGAGGACATGACTGTATCTGAATTCTGAACCGTCTGTATGATAATCTGACGCGCTCGAGTAGGTATTTCAAAATGGCATTATTTTTTGCATTTTCAAAAAACTGCAGTATATTTTCGGTATGTCAGAATCGTCAGTCTTTTGAATAGGAGCTTCCTTTGGGCCCACTTAACATCTCCCCTGAATATCTGACGCGCTCGTTTTTTTTGTTTTACCAATTTTTTTTACTTCCGTACGGCCAATCCCACCATGCAAACCAGTAGATTAACATACATCCAATAACAGAGATACGTGGGGCGTATACGCTATCAATATCTGTCGCGCTGGAGTATTTAATCCAAAAAATCCCCTCTAATAGGCTCCCCTACTATTACAGTTGGAATCTGGATCATGCGACATCAGGTGATATTATGTCAGTTCGTTAGGCCATTTTACTTACCACACAACACCATTCAACGGCACTCTATTCATGATGATCTCCCTTCCAGCGTCAATCATCTCCAGCCAGGTCACTTTGATTTCAGCGGATGATGTGAAGTTCACGACGTTGGTCTTTGTGTCTCTGAAAGTAATTTTACTCATATCGGACATTTTTTTAAAGACTTTTGGAATTCCAAAAATCAGAAAATCACTGTTCCTGAAGATACCATATCACAAAATATTTCTCTGAGCATAGTTTCGTAAATAAGAGGTGGAAGTGTCAAGTCTGGAAGTAAGGTAACATTGAGTCGCTTCATCACATCATCACTACAGCCTATTAACGTCCCACTGCTGGGCACAGGCCTCCACTCTCATAGGAGAGCTGGAATCAGAGCTTAGACCCACCACGCTGCTCCAATGCGGGTTGGCGGGCTTTAACGACTATTATCATGTTAGTGATTATAACCGGGACCGACGGCTTAACGTGCTCTCCGAGGCACGGGGGTGAAACACCGCCAACTTCCAACTCCGGGCTGGCACTGAGAATTTCTTAATTGAAAAACCCAATACCCAACTTTTATGCCCGACCGGGTATCGAACCCAGGACCTCGTGATCCGCAGTCGACTATGCTAACCACTAGATCAACGAGGCAGTCGCTTGAGTAAAACAAATTTAAAAAAAAGGTTCACTGAATAAGGGATTTAATCAGAGCAGGATTAAAGTTAGGTATCGGGGTTTTCAGTTAAGAAATTCTCAGTACCAGCCCGGAGTTGGAAGTTGGCGGTGTTTCACCCCCGTGCCTCGGAGAGCACGTTAAGCCGTCGGTCCCGGTTATAACCACTAACATGATAAGCCCGTCAACCCGCATTGAAGCAGCGTGGCGGGTCTAAGCTCTAATTCCCTCTCTCCTATGAGAGTGGAGGCCCAGCAGTGGGACTTTAATGGGCTGTAATGGTGGTGGTGGTGGGATTGAATTTATGGAATAGTTAAAGTCAGTACGATACCCATTCTTAATGTAATTCCAAGCACAAATCATGATGCCGTTGATAAAAACATCCACAGGCAAGTAGTCAGCATAGCTATTGCTTTTGCAGTACATCGTCCGAATCACTCCTTTGCCGGCACCTGAAAAATTAAAGAACACGAATTGAACTTCATAAATTCTTTCAGCGCCATATTGAGTTGATCTCAACTAATTAAGCGGAATTAAACGAAATTCAAGGATTCGAAATGCAAGACATATCTACTGAACCAAAAATGTTTTTAACTTTTTTTTGTATACTTACTGAAAACAATACAATAGAACTTAAAGCTAGCTAACCTAAATTAATTACTATATAAATCATGCCCGCGTGGAATGGTGGCAAGAAATATGATGGCTGCATTTCCGCGCTGGACAGCCAGGCTGATCCTTTGCGCAAAAATGAGCCAGCCCTTCTGTCTTAAACTATTATATTACCTATTTATATTTGGTAATATATGTATACTTGCCAATGAGAAGACCAGTGGGTCCATTTATGTTGTCTGTCCACCCTGGTACTGGCTCTTGCCAAATGGGGATTACTGTAATAAAAGCAATTTAAGGTTGATTTACATTTTTATGTTTATGATTTCAAGAGCAGGAAATATTCAAATGTTTAATCTTTAAGAGAAATGCCAATCCTAATAATAATAATATCCTCACGACCGAATTTCGGCCATCTCTGGGCGGAAAATATTATAGTGCACAATGAGTGTGTGCGCAAATACAGGTGCACTCTCTGTTCCTTTACTATCATAGCCCGATGGGACGGAAAATCTGACACGACGGGAGAGAAATCAGGCGAATCGCCGACGGCGTAACGTGCAAAATCCTCATCATGCATCAGGCATCAAATACTACAAGTTGCTGGATAAAATACACAAAAAAAGGCTTACCAATGGAAGGGCGTAGGATTATTACTGGTATATGCTCCATTGCTTCAACTGCTAAGGCTTCTCCCAAGGCTTTTGTGAATGCGTATGAGTTCGGCAGTTTACTTAGTAATCTGAAAATAATCAAATTAAAATGATCACTCACCAAACAGCAGACTGTAAGAAAATAGGAAGGGAACCCACCCATACAGTGTGAAAGATGATGGATGAACGCAAGAATTAGTATGAAGAACGAAAGTACGAGCAGCATATGAGCGAGAACTAGTATGAAAGAGTAGAAAATTACACATAGCCAAAACAGGCTTTAATCATGTTAGAGGGATAGAAAAAAAAAACAAAAAAAAAAACAGCTGACTGTAATACGTTTCGAGAAATGTTACTGTCAAATGTTTAATGTTTTTGTTACGTATGGCACGATAATTTTATGGTTATCCACAGAAAGTAATAGGCCTTATCCCCGAATTACAGTAAACAACCAACATGTTATTATGGGTTTTAGAATTTTCCACATACAGTGTTTGTCATGATTAAAAATCTCATAATATTTAGCCTGGCTGAAGCCTCCCGAGGCTTCGGCCGTGGCTAGTTACCACCCTACCGGCAAAGACGTGCCGTCAAGCGATTGAGCGTTCCGGTACGATGCCGTGTAGAAACCGAATAGGGGTATGGGTTTAATATAACTGCCATGCCCCTAACAGGTTAGCCCGCTACCATCTTAGATTGCATCATCACTTACCATCATGTGAGATCGCAGTCAAGGGCTAACTTGTAGTGGATAAAAAAAAATTGCAGATTTTCGACCTTTGATTATAATTTTTTAAATGTTTAGTAGCTACACATACTTTGGGGTTATAGTAGCCACGGTTTCTTCGTCCATCCATTCTACAGCATCTATGATCTTATGGGGATCAGCGGGAGGGGGGTATGGTCTTTCCTCCAGAAGTTTCTCGTGTAAGTGACAGTATGCTGTTGATATGTGGATGAAAAGCTGAAAAAATAAAAATAACATTCAAGTTTTCTTAGCATTCAGAATCAGCTAAATCCTTAGCTGATTCAGTGCAAAAATTTTGTTTTTTTGATAGATATGGAGGGGTGGTAGATATGGACGGCACAGTACAGTGACAAGGTTGGGTTAGCTATTAAAATATCCTAATCCTAACTAATTTTTAATATTATAAATTCTAACGAGAGTTCGTTTGTCACGCTTTCACGACCCATCCTTTCAACCGACTTTGATCAAATTTCGTACAGACATAGGTTGTGCCCCAGGGAACGACAAGGACGGGACTCACTTAATTTGCTATAATCCGCCAAAGCAGACAAACCTAAGTGGGATTCGAGACCTGAGGATGCTCCGGTGTCGAAGTGAAACGTACGTACATACCTACGTTCAGACACAGAATAGTAACTTGGTTCAGAATTTAGAAGATTTGTGTGGTGAAGACTGTAGTTTTGTGTCGGTGCGAATTACTGGCTTATTGGGCGGTGAATATCGCAATCTACACGCTGTAGGTACTACACAAATTTGTCTGCTTTGGCGGATTATATAATTAAGCTTCTTGTTCCATGATAATCATGGACTTCTGCAAAGTAACGCTTGCTTCTATCCAGTAAGGACGGATTTTTTTATCCTGGAAAATTTTAAACACGCAGACGAAGTTACAAGCATCCGCTAGCTTTCAATAAAAGGAACTTTTGGAACTGATAATTAATTATACGATTGATTAAGTAGGTAATTAATGAATCTAATAGTATAACAGGAAGGAATAGAGGCTTATAACGATGTGACTCACCTTAAGGTTTTTGCATTTCTTCGCTATTTCTAGAATAAGCTTTGTGCCTCGAACATTTAATAAGACTGCTTTTTTCAACTCTTCGTCGAATCTAAAAGATAAAGACCATTAAGTATTCTTGCCACCATTCCACGCGAGCATAGTGATTTGTTAATAATAAATAATTAGGTTAAGCCACCTATAGCTGTACCTAAGTTTTATTGTGTTTTTCAAAAAAAAAATGAAAACTTTTTAAATTGTCACACATAGATTTTACGAGCGAGACCAATCGTAAATCACATAATTAACAATACGAGATTGGGTGAAATGGTATTATTTTCATTACATGTACGGTCTTGCGTCTCGCGATAGAATAGAGCAGCGGCAGACGTGAGGCATCCTCTCTGGGCATACATACCTACATAGCTTATGGTAACTACTACCTACTTTGCAGCTATTCTAATAACTATGCTGCAGCAACGTGTATTATAATGCCCACTTCTTTGGTGGTCAGCTGTCTGTACAATTAGCATCGTTGATGCTATGGAGGAGCGCTGATGCCCAGTCTGGAGCGCTGATGTCCCTATCGATTATTTACATTGTCTCCACGACAAAGTATTATGCAAAGTATTTTGGCAGTTCTTAAAACTTGGCAGATGTTCACCTGATAGTAGCTGCTGCGTGTATGATAATGTCCACCTCTTCGATGATCAGCTGTCTATTTGCGTCGCTGATGCTCAGATCTGGAGCGCTCATGTCTCCGTCGATGATTTGCATTTTCTCCAAAAGTGGCGCTGTTCCACCACGGAGCCCGCGGAGTTTCTCAAACAACTGGAAAATAAGATGGGTACATCAATATTCATTTTCTTATATTAAGCCATACTTCCATACTATGAAATTGTTTAACTGAGTGTATGCTTATTGTTGAGGTTGTCTGCGTTAATCTATATTTCACACCTTATTTCAAAAACATATTTCTGCCAATAAATAATTTGAATCTGTCCGTGTCTGCTACATTTTCCTTACTGAACTGAGCTTGACGAAATTTATAACGGACATTTTCTACATCCTAGAGATGAATATAAAATTGCATTTTATCCTGAAAAATCTTCCACGTGGCTCACCGATAAAGCTCGCTGGTGGCCCATCGCATAAACTCATTTTTGAGAGTGGACGAGTAAAATAATTGCAATCTGTAGCTTACTGATATATAGAACGCACGTTACTTCGCGCGAAACATCATTGTAATTTGTAGTGTATTAGTGCAATGCGAGGACTTACCAGTCTGTCTGTATATAACCGTAACCGATTTTTGACGATATAACGGAGATAGACTTTTTATTATAATCAAAGAGTTCTCACAGGATTTTTGGAAACCACGCAGATAAAGTTGCGGGTCTCATCTAGTTTACCTATAATAAACACTGGATATTATACTTATTAGGTACCAGATGATGCCCGCGACTCTATCCGCGTGGATTGGTGTTTTTTGTATCCCGCGGGAACTCTTCAATTTTCCGGGATAAAAATGTCCTTCCCCGGGATGTGACCTATCTCTGTACCAAATTTCATCAAAATCGGTTGAGTAGTTGGGCCGTGAAAGCGTAGCAGACAGATACACTTTCGCATTTATAATATTTGCATGGATTACGTATCAAACGCTAATCTGCATGTGTTTAGCCAGTGACCATTATTTGAGAATGCAATGTAGTTTGCCCATTGTACCGTTGAATTAGGTCATTTCGTGTAATTCTTGTTGTACCGCTGTAGGTACGTTTAAATCAAAACCTTCTAATTACGAAAGAGATTAAAGTTTGCTGGGTACATTGAAATTACTTAATTCAGATATAAGTTTTGCTATTTAGCTTTTTCGGTCAATATTTTTACTTGATTCGTTAAACTAAGTTAGTTTAGCTAGGTAGGTAAGTAATAAAAGGCATGCTTCGATGGAATTAATTGGATGACTTGATAAAAATCATAGTGCTTAAGTAAATAGTTGAAAATTATTGCTTATTTATCTATGTGTCATTTAAATAAATTGCCTTGACTGACTGACCTATGAATGAAACCTAAACATTTGATAGCAACTTATATTGATCGCACTCAATAAGCAAAGATTTTTGGAAGTTCCACAAAGAATTTTGGAGTAAAAGTATTCACGAAAGCTTTGCGAAGCATATTCATGAAATTTGGTATTTAAAAGAAAAAAGATGATAATAAAACAAAAATGCAAATATGTAACTTAAAATAACAAAATGTGTGAGATAAAATTAAATTTTGTCAAAAACTACTTACTAAATAAACGCTGATTCACGTAAACATACATATACATTACATACATTGTCTATTTATACAGACAAGTTAAATGTCGTCATAGGCTAATAGTCAAACGGTTCGTTTCGTAACGGTGCGCAAGAGCAGTGCAAATGCTATGCAATACTAAGTATCTATACGTAGGCAATAGGCATAATATCATTTTTTATTGAACACGTTACAATATTGATATTTATCTCAATGCTCATAAGAATAAGAATAAATAAAAGATAGTGTTATTACAATGGTCATATTTTAGTACATATTTGGATTAATATATAATGATTATTTTGCAGTTATTTGCTTCAATAGGATGTCAAGGTGTGAAATTTTTCGTTATATTTTCTCATAAAATAGCGTGTCAAATTGGTGTAATACAATATTTTACCCATTTTGAGTTAACAGTGTATTTTGGGAATGCAACTTTTTTACTTTATCTGGTAAGCAGTTAAACATAAGCCTCTATGTATTCTTTGAATACACCAAAAAACAAGAAGTGCCAAAAAAGTTTCAGTTTCGCAATTTATTACATTGGTATGGATTAAGTTTATATTATGATACCTTGTTAAAGAACATGGAACAAAACGTACCCACCCTTGTAGCAAATTGAAACCGGTACCATTAGAAAGGTCTTTGAAAATATATATATTTCTTGTATGGGGCCAACTTTGTAGCTCATGGGGGAAAAAAGATATTCGGCTTTAAAAATGCCGAAAATCCTTTGCGAATTTACCTCACGCGCATTCAATGATTCAACGTTTTCGCGGTATAAATGCGCTAGCCAGAGACAAGTAGCATCGTCGGTGTGTCGTAATTGGCATCCGGAGTTGCGGAGTAAGTAGTACAGTAAAGCCGACGTACCCATAAGTGCAAGTGAAATAGATAGTGTGCAGTCAGCGCCGCCGCCCGCGCTGTCTCGATCTTTAGTTCTCACTAAGTTACTAGTTAGTAGTTAGTCCCTGTTTGGAACTTTCTTTGAGTGCGCGCATTTTTGTCATCTTATTTTTTTATCGTTCTTTCACCTACAACCTCAGCCTTCACAACGGACTTTACGAATTACGGACAGTGTAGTGTGCTTTACGATTGGATTAGACATTACTTATTTGCTTCGACGAAATGGAAGGTGAACGCCGTGTATTGTGTATTACGTGTACAAGATCAGTACTACGTGACCGAAACAGGCATGAACTGACGCGAGCCTATTTGGATGACAATCCAGGCTTCACAGAGTACGTGATGGAACGGATTAACATAAATGAGGTTAGTAAAATATAATTGTTGTTCATTTATCATACATATCAAATCAAACCATACGTCAAATCCCTAATAGTACATAACTTGAGGTTTTTTTTCTTTTAGATAGCCCTCAATCAAGTTCAATATATGTGTCATCGTTGTTGGGTAGCTGGAAGAAGACAGGAAGCCAGGTTCGAACAAGAACAAAACCAAGAACTTGCAAATCCAGAGCAACCAACCATGCAACCAACGTCTGTTCCAACTTACAGGAGGGTTGCAAATACGGCGCGTCACTGCTTATTCCGCGGGTGCATCAACCAAGAACTTCATAGAGTGTCCAGCTTTATAAAAGTATTTTTGTTAGTTGATTATAGCGTATACGTTGCTGAAAATGCACGCATTTGTACACATCACATCAACTCAAATGATTGGAGCTCTCTGTATGATAATGGGGAGACGATATTCACGCCAGATCAACTAAAAGATATGATCGACACGTTACGAGCTGCATATAAACATAAGACTAATATAGATTTTGACAATATAAACAACATTTTACCTGAGGATCTATTTTACCTAACTGGCTTAACACACCAACAATTCGCAACCATTTTAAATGAAACACCCTCTCTTTTAGATCAATGTAGAAGACCAAAAACTGCACTGGGAGTCTATTTATTAAAACTAAGGTCTGGTGAACCAAATACTCGTATAGCCTCACAAATAGGTGTATCTCGAAAAACTATTGGTGTTTTACTTAAAACTGCACGAAACTGTTTGATGCAAGACTTTGTTGTTCGCCATTTAGGTTTTAATCATATAAGCCGTGATGATATCATAGCTCACAGCCTTGCAGTGCCATCATCTTTATATTCCAACCCTTTAAACCCAGTGGCTATAGTTCTATGTGATGGTTCGTACATATACATCCAGAAAAGTAAAAACTTTTTGTTCCAAAAAAAAACCTACAGCTTACACAAATACAAAAACCTGCTAAAACCCTTTTTAATTACATGCCCAGACGGCTATATTATAGATATTTGTGGACCATACGCTGCAACTAAATCTGATGCCCAAATCATGAGTGATATTATGAATGATACCACGTCCCCAGTGCATATAATATTACAAACAGATGACGTTTTCATATTAGATCGAGGTTTCAGAGACTCTATACCAGATATAGAAAGTGCAGGTTATGTTGCCCATATGCCGCCGAGTAAAGACAGACATGCCACACAGCTAACAGACATACAAGCAAATAAATCTCGACAAATCACAATAGTGCGATGGGTCATTGAAGTCATAAATGGATGGTTCAAAAGGGACTACAAGATATTCAGGCATACACTTATTAACAAAACACTCCCTCACGTGTTTGAAGACTTTCGCATTGCAGGAGCACTTATAAATGCATTTAGGCAGCCTCTGACGGATAATGAGCATGCCCAAGCCTTTATCGATATAATAGCTCAAAGAATAAACGAACACAATAGACTGGGCAATTATGTAGTAGCAGAAAATATGAATCGACAACGGGCGGTGTTCACTACAATGACGGCTACATCAATACCATTTCCACAATTAACAGAAGAAGACGTCATTTTATTCAGTTTGGGAACATACCACTTAAAACTTGCTAGATCGTACGTTGCCGAGCATTTGCGAGGTGGAGATGGTATATATAATATAGAGGTATCTTCTAGCCCTAGCCCTAGTATGTCGGAGCATGGGCTAGTGACAGCAAACTGTTCATTAATTAGAGGCCGCATATTATCAAGGCACGTCTCGAATAAAATATATTACACGTATATTTTGCTTAAAGAGAATGTCCAGGGTAGAGAAGCTATCGAAGCCTATTATTGTTCCTGCATGACAGGCATGAGAACTCTAGGTGCCTGTGCCCACACTGTTAGCATAATATGGTACTTAGGTGTGGGTAGGCACCTAGATAACTTCGTCGGTCCGGCAAGTGCCTGGGACGATATAATAATTGAAAGTAGCAACACAATATAAAAATGATGCTTCTTTGTTCTGCAATAAAACTGTGCTTTTTAAGATTGATGGTTTTTTATTTAATATTTTATACCCATAGCAAACACGAACGGTTTAAGATGGTCTCTCTTTAGAATGGAAGAATGTCTGGTGGTTCATTTGGTATATAGAGCAGAAAAAAGAAGTTATCATAACTTCGGTCTCCCATTCATTCATTCAATCGTTCATTCGTTTTTCTGTCAGTAAGTAACGCCTCTTCTAAATGACACCTAGTTTAAAATGCTACACGGTGGGTACGGGTTCCATACAAAATTACCCATTGTTCTTTATTGTCCTTTTACTGAAGTTACAGACCAAAGGATGACTTACTCGCATATTTTCATATTTGTCTTGCTGCATGTTTTGTCTGTACTTAGCCTTATCACTGTGGTGTTGAATAGTTTCTACATCGCTATCGAAGTATATCCAAATGTCTCATAAAAAAAAACACTAGTAGGTATGTGCTTACTAGTAATATTATGCTCTGGAAGTCTAGACGATGATAATGATTTTGACGACCTCCGTGGCGCAGTGTGTAGCGCTGTTGTCTTAATGCGCGGAGGTCCCGGGTTCGATCCCCGGCAGGGTCAATTTGGAAATTCATAATTTCTGAATTTTCCCTGGTCTGGCCTGGTGGGAGGCTTCGGCCGTGGTTAGTTACCACCCTACCGGCAAAGACGTGCCGCCAAGCGATTGAGCGTTCCGGTACGATGCAATGTAGAAACCGAATAGGGGTATGGGTTTAATATAACTGCCATGCCCCTAACAGGTTAGCCCGCTACCATCTTAGACTGCATCATCACTAACCATCAGGTGAGATCGCAGTCAAGGGCTAACTTGTAGTGGTAAAAAAAAAATGAATTTGATCTTACCGCATCATTGAACATTTCTTCAAGGCGTTGTTTTGGGGTTTTGCCTTTTTTCGGACGAACCAATAGCATAATTTTTCCAATGTCAGGAACTTTTCTGTGAACAGAAACACAATAGAAGTTATAGAACAATAGATTAAAATGTGAAAACCGAAAAGTTTCGAAAGTTCATGACCATAAAATATAAATTTGTTTAGCTACACTAGAGGAAAAACCTGTGATTTACCTATCGATAGAATCACGCAGGCCCTTTGGAATAATGTCGTTATTCGTAACTACTCCTAGGAGTCCTAGCACAAACAAAAAGAGAAGGACAGTAAAGGAGGAATCCCCCTTAGAAGATTACTCGTGAAGTCGTGACTCAATTAATCGTTATTACAATTATCTTGATTATCATCATCATTCAGTCAATTTCCACATCTATTTCTTACACCAGTTTTGCAATCTAATGGAAAATTGGTTGCAAATTCGATGAACATTAGCTTCAGATGTTTTTGTGCGGATGATTTGAATTGGATTTAAAATTTTCTTATATCAGTCCCGGGGCGATACTGCCAACGCTTAAAGCCATATTGTTTCATTATTGTTGTCTTTCTTGTTTTAGAATTATAATCCTTATTTTAAGAAGTCAAGGTACGCGACATCAAACTGTCATGTTGGGTAATATTGCTTAAGTATTACTTTAAGCGTTGCCATACGTAAATCTTTTCAACCTTCATGGTCTTCGAGTCTGTTAAACCAATTTTGAACGAACTTTCGCAGGCTATTAGATCTAGGTCCCTTTTTATGTCGATAGATTTATGAGGATTTTTAAAAACTGAAGTGTAAAGATTCTCCGTAATACCTGAGTAGTTTCTCCACCAGCACCTTTCCCATGAATCCGGTGCCCCCGGTGACGAGGAGATTCATCCCGGAGAACGTCTCTGCTATCCGGTCCGGCATGGACTCCAGCTCCGAAGAGGAGTAGCCTTCGGAGGACATGGTGGGGCTGAAAGGTAGCAAAATAAGATTTGAAGCAAAATCAACATCAATGTATCTATACAGGATCCTTTAGATTCTTTTTTAAACCGTAATGAGGTAACTTATGAGTCTGTTTTTACCGCTATGGAGTTCCTATTTTTTTTTATCCACTACAGGTTAGCCCTTGACTGCTATCTCATCTGATGGTAAGTGATGAGATGCAGTCTAAGGTGGTAGTGGGCTAACCTGTTAGGTGCATGGCAGTTATATTAAACCCATATACATACCCCTATTCGGTTTCTACACGGCATCGTAACGGAACGCTAAATCGCTTGGCGACACGCCTTTGCCGTTAGGGTGGTAGCTTGCCACGGCCAAAGCCTCCCACCAGGCAAAATCCTAACAATTAATATCGTTAGTTTCTTTTTTTTGTAAGAATTTACTTGTAGGTAAACCTTTCAGATTTGGGCTCATTTGTTTTGTTTTGATGAGTCCCATATTATCTTACATCACAATACCTAGATAAAATTAGTGAAGTATTTTTTTATAAGCTAGGTACTGTAGCTATAATTATTATTCACTAGCTGATGCCTGCGACTTCATCTGCGTGGTTTATGTTTTTTATTCCCGTGGGAAGTCCTTAATTTTCCAGGATAAAAAGTAGCCTTATTAATGACACGCTCCAGGTCCTCAAATATACCTACGCATGCCAAAGATCACGTTGACCTGTTGCTCCGTTGCGGCGTGATTGAAAGAGAAACCAACAATCAAACACACTTTCGTATTTAAGTACTAATTTAAGTATTAGTATATTATGCTATGATGTCTCGGACAAACGGATCCGAGATAAAGGCCCGGCACACAGATTGCGTGTCTCACTCTCAGCTGCCTACGCAGTGTAACCGGCTAGCCGGTTATGCAATGTAGGTAAATAATTATGTATAATGACTGAATTTGCGTACACTTAACCTTGAACACTATTATCTTTTCAAAGATTGAGGTTAGCAGTCGGTTCAAATTGTCGTGTACTTTTGTACCTACTTTTTACGATTACAGTTGTCGTGATCGTGTGTTCGACTGGCAACATTTATTTATTATTTATAGAATGGCAATACTGATTTCATGTTGGTATTGCACTATTAATGAATTCAGAGTTGGTAGAGGGTAGGCGAAAAAGACATTGTGTATAAATACGGGCGTCATTCTGTAAACAGGAAGTTGAGTATCACTCGCCATGAGAGGTGCACGCCTGTGCTGGGTACATTCTTATATATCATAATATATACAGTGTTATACTTTTGTGTATAGAGTGAGTTGAGACGTGGTGTTGGAAAGTAAAGTGTGTGCGAGATGATAGCTGAAATGCCAGTAAGTCCTTTGTTGTATCGTTCCAATTTATTATTTATTTATTATTTAATCTCTGATGCATTTTAAGAGTAATCTTTAACACATGTGTTAGTGTGCTATTTCAGGATTTCTATAAGGTACATTGTGGGTAGCGAAGTTGTTCGCTACTACCCAAAAATATGCCCGTTCTATGCCCACGTGTAGTTTTATGAACTTCCAAATAAAGATCCGTAGTTAGTCAATCGGTCTTAGGTTGTATCTAGTCATGGAATATATAGACCTTAACGGCAATTCGTGACAACTTCAGAAGTGAAAATGAACCCAAGAAAACAATATTTTTTTAACACGAGAAAAATATTGTTCACTAAGTAGTGACACAATTCTCTGTGTCGTACCTTCAAAACTTTTAAACAAAGAGTATTCCGTTTACTAAGTTCAAAAGAGATTGACTACTTTAATCAAAGTTAGCATGTACTTGAGATCCATTCTTGCTATGCTATAAAGATAACGTGCAGCAAAGAACTTTTGGATATTGCTAAATCTGTTTTGACACCTATTGTGTGGGTACATTGAATAACATTAGTTCTGGGTGAACTCTTAGATTTGCTATTTTGGCTATAATATTATGTTGTATTCCATTTGAGTAGAGGTTAAATCGAGTGTTTGGTAATGATCTCGTGCGATAATAATTGACATTGTATCAAGGCAATTAATATTTGAATTACATTTATATTTCGTATTTAGTTACCCACAAATTGGAAAAGAGTTTGCTGTAAACTTTAATATTACGTCATCATGACGTTAAGACTGTGAAGTCTCATCTGAATGAATTGCCAACTCAAACCAGCTTGGCGACTGGCTTCCATCGAGGAGGATGATCCCCGAATTACGATTTTGTAAGCAGTTTACTTTAGTGTCGAAGTAATTCTGATTCTAAGGTATTTAGTTTAGATAAAACACATCGATAGAAATTTCAGTGAATTGAGTTTTGAATATAGTGTCCATAGTATTTATTTATGATAGATGATGTAAAAATGTCATGTCCTGGACATGAGTCCAAGAAATTTTGTGTTATTTAGCTATAATCAACAAATAAAGCGTCAAGCGAGAATTTCGCCAGTATGAGAGTTGACATACTGGAATAAATTTCACTAGCACTGGCCGTCTGAGCAGCCATTTTAGATGATTAAATGCGATACCATACAGCTTGGTTATTACTACTGGTTAACCTGAGGTACTCCTAGAGATATGAAATAGGTAAATAATTATCAGTTCTAATTAACTCAAGTATTTGTGAATTATTCTCTGGACCATTACTTTGGATGAACGTTACCTAAAGTTTTATTTAGTGTCACTACAGCCTATTAACGTCCCACTGCTGGGCGCGGGCCTCCACTCTCATAGGAGAGCGGGAATTAGAGCTTGGACCCACCACGCTGCTCCAATGCGGGTTGGCGGGCTTATTTAGTGTAAATGTAGTTAAATGATTATTGAATTTAAAAGCAGCCTCGTGCCTTCAGACTAGTGTACTGAATGAGATTGTAGTTTTTTTTTTACGCACTGTTTAAGTTTCGAATTTTGATTTTACAAGGTTTTTAATTTTTAATTTAGTTTTTAATTTGAAATTTCTATTAACCAGGCATAGAGTAGATTACTGGTTATTCACGAAGAGAATTCATGGAGTGAATAATAGTAATAAAAAAAAAAAAGAGAAGTGAATATGTCAAATAAGATACCCTCATGTCAATACTAGGATGCAAAGCAATTTATCGAACTCTGATTAGTTTCATGTGTGATTTATAAGAAATACGATAAAAGTATGATTTAGTTTTAAATTCTCGATATAAAAGTATAGTTACTGGTATACTTATTTTATGTGATCTAGATAGTTTAGTCTGGTAGTACTAGACTCGATCAAAACAGGTGTCTTAGGAATTTGTAGTGTTTAAAAAGTAATTTTTTTTGAGTGGCAGGGCAACTATTTATATTAGTGCCGCGAGTGAACTTAAATTACATTAGTGAAGTACATTGGCCAGACATGCAATTTATGATAAGTTTATTTAAGCACTTGCTTAAAATCATTTGCCCTTTTATTAGTGATTTGTTCGATGGTAGTTGTACCTATGCTGAAAGAATAATAGTGGTTTTACTGACCAAGTCCATTTGCAACTCTTAATATGTGCTATTATCACAGCATATGTATTTTAGTACTGTATTGTATATCAGCTATTGATATCATTATCATTTGTAGTTAAAAAAAAAAGGGGAACACCTTTCTATCGCATTACAGGTTGATTGACATCAGGGGTTCCGCTTTCATGTACGGAAGCCTTAGTGTCTCTTGACAGATTTATCAGTGATTGAGGTTAATAATGAAGGATTTTGGAAGAATACAAGATAGAGACGTTAGAATATCTTAGATTTCAAGTTGAAATTGACGATTTTGCGTAGCTGGTATTGTGGGAGTAAGAATAAAGATATTGAATGATGGTCAGAGAGCTCGTATACGTTTGGAGTAGTCATGAGTGTGTCTACTCACTATTATAGAGTGGCCAAGTGTGTCGATATTTTAAGGTGGCCATGTGAGTCACCATTTTAGAATGACTATGTATGTCATTTGGGCCATGTGAGTCCATAGAATGTAACCAAGTGTGTTACTAGAGTGGAACAAGTGTTTCCATATGTTGTGACCTAGGTGGCCATGTGAGTCACCATTTTAGAATGACTATGTATGTCATTTGGGCTATGTGAGTCCATAGAATGTAACCAAGTGTGTTACTAGAGTGGAACAAGTGTTTCCATAGGTTGACAGTATGTTATCTAACTGTTCGTGAAAGATCTAATGTATTTTATTTACTTAATTTTACGTAGGTACATATCAAACTAAAGGGATGTACATAATGAAAGCAAGTTTTCTAGTCCAGAATTATTAGCTGCTTTAGTAGATTACTGTACAAGTAACTCGTTCTATCTAGAACTACCATGGCATTTTATTCATTTTACATAGTTCCTGTGTGCCTTTAAATGTTTTTGATAAGGGGAAGTTCTACATTTTTAAATTTAGAATGATTTTAGATAGATTTCGGTTATTTTAAACGACTAAGATCAATTTTTACAAGTAGTATAACTGTACCTAATGGTACAGCCGCAAAAATTTATTGTATTTGTATGGACTTTAAAATGGATTAATTAGTGATCCCGATGTAAGGCGACCGATCCTCGACGTGTTTCGGATGTATATAATCTGAATGCACTGAAATACGAATGAATTATAGTTATTTCAAAAAAAAACTATGATGATCAAACGAACTTGCAAATTGAAATTAGATCGATATTATATGAGTACGCTTCATTTGAAGATATACAACAACATAGTTATTATATGTACACTATTTATAATAACGTACCAGATCGATGTCGATGTGGTTTAGGAAATGATGCATTTAATAGCCTTATTGTCATTGGTTCAACTTATCAGTTGGTCACACACCCATTCGTTATATTTGAAAGATTTGTGTTTCTCAAATATATGACTCACTTGTAGACTATGCTTAGTAGTTTAAAAAGTTAACAAGCAAGGAATGCATAAAGTAAATTGAAACAAAGGTTCCAAGTTTGTTGTTGTTAATAGATCTTTCACTCGTTTGTTTACACTATTTTATGGCTTTCAACATAATGCGGTCCGATGTTCGGAATGCGTTAAGAATTAAATACGGAAGGATATATACTTCAGCTTGTAACGGTGAAGGTTGTAGTAATTTTGAAATTCTAGATATCGCAAAAATAATAATTCCAAAAATAGTTCAAACTTGTTTCGTCAATACTAATTAGCATTCCAGTGATTCAGTTTGACCAAGTTAGTTCATTAAATGTTAAATTGAATTTAATAAAAAGATTAAAATTTTTTGAACATTTACTAATCACAAAGAAAGATAAATAAATAAATATAAGGGCTGAACATTTGAGGCTCGAAGTTAAGTAGCTTGCTAGAAACTACAGTCACGACACGAGAAGCCCGTTCAATAAAGTAATAAAATTGTAAAAATGCGCCATTCTCGAAGTCACATTGGGTTTTCTTTCTATATATTTATCTGAGTGATTTGAAAGAATGAACTGGATGATAAAATTTAACAGACTATTATTTGAATTGAAAATGAAATCGCGCAATTAATTATCTTTTGCCGTCCAAAATCTCGAGAGTATAATATGATGTAAAAATTATATTTTCTAGAGAGTGACTAGTGCGTGCTTGCTTACTCTAATTTTATCTCCATATTGTTTTTCTCAAATTTATTGAATAATGTCGTGTGATGCACGGGCGTTGTGGATCCGCAAGCTCGTGACGAAGGTATACCCTCACCTAGCGGCTCCGGCCTACAACGTCAGTTAATTTGTAAATACTTACTTTAATTATTAAAAGACGCAGAAAAGTAAAGCAAAAAGTATTAAAAAGCAGAATGAATAAAACACTCAGTATTTAAACTATATTATGTTACTGACGTAATATATTATAACTTGGTGTAACGTTTTTATTTATAATTGGTTTGATTTTTGTTCATATGTTGAGGTAATGATTCTGAAAAAAAAAGACAAAAGAGGTTTTGAGTATAAAATTCAAATTTCTGAATTTGGGGTTTTCATCTAGTTTTTTTTATTATTTAGTTTTGTATCAAGCTTTGGATTTACAGCAAAATTTGAATTTTGTATTTTAATTTGAAATTGCTTTTGAGTAAAGTTAATTTAAAATAATTATATGATAGCGATTTAGTATTGTACAATAATTGCAAGCCGACTCTACTTCAATTCATACAAAAGTTTTGCATTTCAAAGAAGCCTTTGATGAAGAGTTAGATTTAGTTTTGGACTAAGGTTTAGTTTTGGACTTTTTGTTTGGTTTTCAATGATGATTGTAGTCAAAGTTCAGGTATTTGACCCAGTTCAAAGCATTGGGTAAGATTCTAAGTATTTCACAAGTTAAAGATTGTCTTGGACAACATAACCTGAACTGATTCGGTTGAATTTTGTGGTGCTGTCTCTTTTTGATGGGTTTATTCAGAGGTTAACACGGAAAGGAAATGTTAGGAAAAGAAGGGAATAAAATAAAACAACTTGTGTTTTGAGGCGTGTTTAATAGAATTGAAATCTATTTGTTAAAATTTTTGAATAAGCTACGAAAAATTTCATTTCATTTATTAAAAACGTTGACTGTTACATAGTTAAAGATTTTAAAATAGTAATAATTTAACATAGTGGGAACAGTCTACCGCCAACAGGTATACGATGTCAGGAATTTAGAGCAGATAATTTAACATAGACTTAATTTGATTCAAACGATTAGTAAAGATTAGTTAATGGTACAGCAGATCCAACTGAATTGAAGAATTGATAGATTAGTAATCCTGATTAATGTTTGCATTGGATGCGGTTGTAGATTTTATTGTGAACTCTGGGGTAGTGTGTGATACTTATTTCTTGTCAAGTCCTAAAATTTTAATAAAATCAGCTTTCCTTTACGTTCTGATAAATTTTTCGATTTCAATAAAGTTTTTTAAAAAAAAGCAGGCATGACACGTCATGTATGACACATGATAGGTGGAGCTCAGGATGATGGACCTGTTGGTCTGTTACAGATTGTAATCAGGGTTTAGATATTTACTTAGCTTTAGATTCAGCGTCAGATGCTTGTAAGGTATAAATAACTGAAACGGTATAAGAAATAAAATAAATATTGGGTATTTTATTAAATTTGAATTCAGTTTTAGACTTTTGCTTACGGTATATGTAACATACTGTTTAGATTATGTTTTAGACTGTAACTGTTCCAGACTTTGATTAAGTTTCAGATTAGATTTTTATTCAGCTTTAGATAATTAATCCTTTATTTGACTAACTTTATTCTAGATGAGTTTTAGATTTAAATTGCGATATTTTTATTTCTGTTGTGAAATTTCGACTCAGCGATATCAATCAGTTTAATTGCACTTCACACACACTTCACAAATCTCAAGATCAAAAGCTCGATAGTTTTGGATTTCAGATCGGTTTGAGGTTTTAAGTTTGATATTACTAAATTGAAAAAATGTAGGTTTCCTTTTTGTTATCCTTTTTAATTCTCCCGAATGTCGTGATTTACTAAAACTAAATGTCATCGTGCAAGTATGAATGGATGAAGATGTTTTGTTGTACACTACAGATTGTTGCAAGGAGTGAAGCGAACTAAGCTTAGCAAAGCAAATGTTTGATGGTTGTGCACCGGGAGGTTGCACAATGTCGGATGGCCGAATGTCGTGATCGTGTGTTCGACTGGCAACATTTATTTATTATTTATAGAATGGCAATACTGATTTCATGTTGGTATTGCACTATTAATGAATTCAGAGTTGGTAGAGGGTAGGCGAAAAAGACATTGTGTATAAATACGGGCGTCATTCTGTAAACAGGAAGTTGAGTATCACTCGCCATGAGAGGTGCACGCCTGTGCTGGGTACATTCTTATATATCATAATATATACAGTGTTATACTTTTGTGTATAGAGTGAGTTGAGACGTGGTGTTGGAAAGTAAAGTGTGTGCGAGATGATAGCTGAAATGCCAGTAAGTCCTTTGTTGTATCGTTCCAATTTATTATTTATTTATTATTTAATCTCTGATGCATTTTAAGAGTAATCTTTAACACATGTGTTAGTGTGCTATTTCAGGATTTCTATAAGGTACATTGTGGGTAGCGAAGTTGTTCGCTACTACCCAAAAATATGCCCGTTCTATGCCCACGTGTAGTTTTATGAACTTCCAAATAAAGATCCGTAGTTAGTCAATCGGTCTTAGGTTGTATCTAGTCATGGAATATATAGACCTTAACGGCAATTCGTGACACAGTGTAAATGTTACCTCCACTTATGTTACTTGCTGACATTTCAAGTGTGTTTGTAAGTTTGTAGGCTTGGGTGTTTATTAATTTACACAATCAATCTTTATATTTGTGTATTGTAGAGTCAACATCTCCTGAAGATGCTCCGGTGTCGGAGTGAAACGTGCGTTGAGAATAATTTGCAAGATTTGTGTGGTGTGGTGAATACCGCAAGACACACTGTGCCACATAGAAGTTACCTATTGTGGCGGATTATGGAGAATTAAACTTCCGGTTCTTACATTGTTCATTAATTGTTACTCCTTCGCATACTTAGCACAACGGCTGAAATCTGAACCGATTTGACTTAAATTATTTTTTTGAAGAAAAGAGCAACTGCTGAGTTTCTTGCCGGCTCTTCTCAGTAGAATGACTTTCCGAACCGGTGGTAGAGTCTTAACGTTTACGTAACTAAACAAGTTGTGAAATAAATAAATCATTTATCATTTATCATTGGAATGGAGATAGCTTATACCGTGAAATAACACATAAGCTAAGTTTTATCCCGGTTCGCTTTATCACATAAGGGCTACAAGTTAGCCCTTAACTGCGATCTCACCTGATGGTAAGTGATGATGCAATGGTCGTCAAGATTTTAGCGGGCTAACCTGTTAGGGGTATGGCAGTTATATTAAACCCATGGCCACACCCCTAATCGGTTTATACACGGCATCGTACCGGAACGCGAAGTCCGCGCGCGCACTTTTTTATAGAGCTGCATAGACATGCGCGAGAGGACATGCTGATGTGTCAAGCAAACGTTTTGTCTTGTCCTATCCGTAGTGCTAACATAATACCATACACATATACCTACCTACTAACATGTAGCAGAGGCTAATTTCCATTTCGTACCTATTAGTATTAAAAGTATTTCCAAAATGTAAAGTTCAGAAGACCTAGTGGTTTGAGCTTATAATAGGTAGATGGTAGTATCTTGAATTAAATACTGTGCCAGAACAAGTTTAGGTATATACTTTGACAGGTAGATATTTAATTTAGGTAGGTTGACTTTGACTTCATTCCAAGAAACTTCGTCAGATAAAACAATGGAATTTTGCTAACGTTGTTAGATTTAAATTATGACAAGCAAAAACAAAGGATATGTTCCGATATACACTGCGAGTACTGTAAGGTGTGACGTCAATCTAGTATACCTACTGCGAAGTCGTTCCTTTATAGTTAGCTATACTGGTTACTGTTTAAAACGGAACGCACTGAGAGCACCTTACCTCGAAAACGCATTTGCTCACTGTACAAAAATGGCAACGATTTATGACGTCATATATTTCCCTAGGATACTGCGGCAGTATACTGTCAGTCCATAACGGAACGAATTTATCCCCAGTAAGAGCACTGAACAGTGCTCGTAGCGTATATCGGGACATACCCTACCTATATTATGATGATTCTAATTATTAAGAAGAAAAATATTACTATACTGACGCGCAGCGAATTTAAATTCGTCAGTGACTATGACGTTATACTTACGTAGATCAAAGGTTAAAATATGCAGCGCCTAACTCCATACCTACTATAAAAAATGCTAAAGTGCCTGCAATTTATGCCGTAGCCACGGCGATGGATTCTAATTATATACAGAACTATTTTAAAAGTGATATTAACATAAAAGGTTAATTTCTATAGTAATTCTGTACATAAAACTTATCAACTTTAGTTAAATTGTGTAGCTAAGTTACCTTCATTATGTAAGTAACTTAACCGATTTTCAAAAAAGGAGGAGTTTCTCAATTCGGTATGTATCTTTATTTTAATGTATGTGTTCGATTTCTCCGAAATTTCTGAACAGATTTGGATTTTTTATCAGTGGAGGAACCTCGCGATATGGTCCAATATTTTTTTTTAAATTAAGACTGTGAGTGTGTCAGTATGTCAGTATGTCTTGCCTAATAAAAAATATTCACGAAACGCTTCTACTGTATATTTGTGATAAAAAATTATGATCATCCATTAATTTTATACCATCATTTATGTACAATTAGTATAGCTATTTGGTTTTTAGAGTTCCATAGTCACCAAGGAACGCTTATAGTTTTGCCATGGCCCATGTCCATTGTCCGTCCGTCCGTCCGCGTCAGAGGCACTTAGAACTAATGCTGCGAAGTATACATAATATTAATCACGTCGACAAAGTGACAAGGACAAAGTAAAGTCAAACTATGAATCAGACACACACATCCTAGAGGTTCAAATAGCCAGATTGCAGGCTTCTTTACGTTCACTTTCTGCTAAGTATGATTCATGTCAAAAAAATATGATGTCCGAGTATACGCAGACTACCGATGAGCTTGACCAGCTAACTGGTATTGAGAATACTATCTCCTCTCAAAAAAAGTGTTCTGATGATGGTGAGGGTCATCCACAGTCTGTGTCTACAGCGTCATCACCCTCTCAGATGAGGAAGGTGTGTGACAGGTTCCCTATACAAAATACCAATAGTTCCTTTACTCACACAAAACCAAGCACATGCAATACAAAAACATTTATGTATAGCGATGGAATTGGCAGTGGTATGGGCATACTACTTCATTCACATCTGCAGGGACATACGGTTCTGAATAGCTGTTCGCCTAACTCGGGACTAATCTCTATAGTCAGGTCAATTTATAGAAATAGAAATAGTTTTGATCTGAACACAAACTTAGTAATCTTTGTCACTAACAGAGGGACAGTTAATGAATATGAATTGAAAAAATGTTATCAAACTTTGGAAAAATTAAATGTTAATAATATTATAATATATACCTTCCCTTACTGTGACAATTTGCCACACCAAGAAAATACCTATAGATATAAGTTAAATAAGACATTGTACAATTTATGTACCTATAATAATAAGTTTAAAATTGTTGACATAAATACCCAGTGTGGTAAGGTTTATTATGACATGGATCAAGATAAGTATAAACTGTCTTGCTATTCTAAAAGACAGATAGCTATTTCGCTATCATATTTTTTTCAAACATTAGCCAAAAATGTGGCTAAACAAGCTGCTTCTATTGAGCAGTGTTTTAATTCTGACATTTTGGATGTAAATCCAAGTAATTTTACTTTAAACTAGATAAGGAGACAACGGAGGTTTCCTCTTGCTTGAAAATCTCAAGTTATAATAAGGCTTTGCACACACAAAACGCAAAGCAAACCAAAAATAAAAAATCTAATATGATCAACCTGGTTCACCAAAACATTCAATGTATTAAAGGAAAGGATTTAGAGATTGAATTGTTTTTAAATAATTTCAATATTGATATTTTATGTGTAACTGAACATTGGTTAAAAAACCATGAGTACATGTTCAATTTTAGTGATCACCAGGTTGGTAGTTCGTTCACCAGATCTAATGCTATCCATGGGGGCTCGTTAATTTTGTTGAATAAAAAATTTAAATTTAAAAACCGAAATGATATTGTGAGCCTGTCTGTTGAGCGAACAATAGAACTATCCTCAGTCGAATTGGAGCAATTCATTGTTGTGTCTGTATATAGACCACCCTTGTCTAACTTTGAACTTTTTGAAAAAGTAATGGATGAAGTACTATTTAAACTCTCAAAATCAAATAAAAAGCTTATTGTGTGCGGAGACTTTAATGTAAATATTTTGGAAAGTAGCTCTGTAAGTGGCAAGTTATTGAATCTATTCAAATCTTATAACTTTTCCAATATGTTTATGGAGCCAACTAGAATAACTGCAACTAGTGCCACATGCATAGACAATATTTTTACAAATTTTACACCTGTAAATAAAAACATTATTAGTAAATTAGATTCAGATCATTGTGGACAACTAATTCAGTTTGAAAATTTAAACAAAAATGTTTTTAAGCGTAGAATAACTTTTGTACCAGTAACGTTGGACCGTATTGAAAAAATAAGAACAAGTCTTACAAAGGAACTCCCTTTTTTACCAAATGGGTTGAGTCCTAATGAAATGTATAACATATTCTTTAATACTTTCAGTGAAATATTTAAATCGATATTCACCAGTAGAACGGTCTTAACTACTGATGCAAACGTTTTTAGCGAGTGGGCAACAAATGAATTGCACAGAAATAGGCAAAAATTATATGAATTGTATGCAGAGCGACAATATGATACTAGTGATGAGTTCAAGCAGCATGTTCAACTATTTTCCAAGAAATTTAAAAGAGATTGCATTGTGGCTAAATCAAAGCATATTCAAACTAAGATAAAAAATAGCTCCAACGTAATCAAAACTACTTGGAACATAGTGAATGAAGAAACAGGAAGAGCTACACGGAAAAATTGTGAATTTAAACTTAATGTCGGTAATATATCAGTAACTTCGGACTCCGAAGTTGCTTCTGTTTTTGAAGGCTTCTTTACGGATATTCCTGTTTCTACCACAGAATCGTTGAACTCCTCATCAAATGCCGCTCTTGCTTTACTGGAGGATAACGTGCCTGAATGTAATAACGTTTTTAAATTCTGTCACGTTAACTGCTCTGACGTTATTAAAGCATTCAAATTAATTAACAATAAGAAGACAAATGATTTGTGGGGCATTTCCGTTAACGTTGTAAAATCATTGATTGATATCGTTGCACCCGAGTTAGCATTAATATTTAATAATTGTATTGATTGTGGTGAGTTTCCTGACTTAATGAAGCATAGTAAAATAATACCTCTATTCAAATCAGGTAGTACCAGTGATCCCACTAACTTTAGACCTATATCTGTACTACCCACTTTCAGTAAAATATTTGAAAAATTAATATTAATTCAATTGCTTAAACATTTTTGTAATAATGACTTATTACATAGTAAACAGTTTGGATTTACACGGGGTCGCTCAACAATCGATGCTGGTGTTGAGTTAATTCAAAATATATTCGAAGCCTGGGAGGAGTCACGTGATGCACTTGGCGTTTTCTGTGATTTATCCAAGGCTTTTGATTGTGTTGACCACGAAACATTAGTCAGAAAACTGCACCATTATGGAATTAGGGGTGTAGCACTGGATATGATGAATTCCTACTTAAAAAATAGGATACAAAAAGTAGACGTCAATGGAAAGCGGTCTTCCGGATCGATTGTAAAAATGGGGGTTCCACAAGGTTCAATTTTAGGGCCTTTTCTGTTCCTCATTTACATTAACGATCTTCCATATCTTGCCAAGGATAATCATGGGATAGTATTGTTTGCTGATGATACATCACTTTTGTTTAAAATAAATCGTTACGAAACAACTTTTGACGAAGTAAACAATTCTCTCACTAAAGTGGTACAGTGGTTTGAAGCTAATAACCTACTCCTCAATGGGAAAAAGACAAAGTGTATCAAATTTACATTACCTAATGTCAAACAGGTAAAAACCATTGTACAACTTGATCATGAGGAATTAGATTTAGTGGATACCGCTGTTTTTCTTGGAATAACGTTAGATGCTAAACTCCAATGGGGCAATCACATAAATGACTTATCGAACAGGCTTAGTTCTGCTGCATACGCGGTTAAAAAGATTCGCCAGTTGACAGATATAGAAACGGCGAGATTAGTTTATTTTGCTTACTTTCACAGCATTATGTCATATGGTATATTATTATGGGGTAATGCTGCTGATATTAATTCTGTTTTTGTGCTGCAGAAGAGGGCTGTTCGAGCCATATATAATATGGGACCAAGAGAGTCACTAAGAAATAAATTTAAAGAAATCAGAATTATGACAGTGCACAACCAATACATATTTGAAAATTTAGTATACGTGCATAAACACATTGATGAATTCAAGAAGAAAAGTGATTGTCATAATGTCAATACCAGAAATAAAAATAAACTTGTAATGCCTGCTTCTAGGCTTAGTAAAATTAGCAATTCATTTGTTGGAAACAGTGTCCGCTTCTACAATAAGCTCCCAGAAGACATGTTGAAAATGTCTCTGAATAAGTTCAAAGTTAATGTAAAACGTAAACTGATTACAAACTCGTATTACCATGTAAAGGATTACTTAATTGACAAGAAGCTTGGCAATGATATGATCTAGTGGCTCAGATAGTTCCTTAGTTAAGATGATTTGTGAAATGGTGATAATGAAAAAAAAACCCGGCTGAGTTTGTTGTGGGCTCTTCTCAGACCAGGGCGCGTTTGGAACCCTCGTAGCTTTAGTTTTAAGATACCGTTACTGATTATCACCATTATATTTTATTTATAAATAACTGGACGTCAACAAGTGTAGTATACCTACCTAAATTGAATAAAAAATATTTGACTTGACTTGACTTGACTCAAACTTCTGTAGAATCGTTGTGATTAAAAATTCGATGAAACGAAAAAGCGACACCAAAAAGAGACAAACATATTCATAATAGGATTTAGCCTGAGAGAGAATGCGATAGAATCATAGAATATATAGGTTATATTTATCTCATTCTCTAGTAGGCTACTTTTCTGAAGTTTCATTTCTGCCGTGTGTGAATTGCACACACGCACTTATTTTCTTTGGTTCATTTTTATTTGGTTTTTGGAAATGAAAAAATGCATGGCAGTAGTTATAACGAAATTAAAAGGAAATCTATCACAGCTAAGTACACTTTAATAGTCGAGTAATAGTCGACCAACTTTAAAAATGTTCCTTTATCGTGACGAACAAATACGGAACCCTACATTGCGCGTGGCCCGACACGCACTTAACCGGTTTTTGAATCTTGTTATGTATTGGGTGGGAATTAGATTTGCAACAAACATCGCCAATAATGGATTATTAGTTGCCTAACCAGGTTTAGGTTGGATTTGCCGGTTGCCAAAAATAGGAAATATTTTGTTTTGGTACTATTTACCTACACGAATGCTAAAAAAATGTTTTCAGGGTTAATTCATGCATAGAATGTATGTGAGTCCACCATAACTTTAAAATGCCTGAACAGATTTGGATGTACTTACCTATGTGTTTTCTAAGAATCCTTACATTATCTCGAGTGAAAATGGCTATAATTTGAAAAAAATTAATATGGCGGCTTGTAACTATACGTATCTTACTATTCAGTGGAAAATAGGTAATTATTAAAAAAAATATATATATATATATATTATAATAATAAAATAATAATAATATATATATATATATATATATATATATATATATATATATATATATATATATATATATATATTATAATAATAAAATAATAGTAAAGTAATATTAAAACGATAATAGAATGGTAGTATAGTATGGGTGTATATGGTTACGCAACTACAAGCTTACGGAGAAGTTTCCCGTCGTTACGACCGCTCGCCAAGGGTGGGTATGGCGGTGGTGTAGGAGGGATTGAGCGCTATCGCTGTCAACATCTTGTTGTGTGTGCGTGTGGGGCGATACATAAAATTAATATATTGAGCAGGTATATTTGCAATAGATCGTTTGAACGCACTGTGTTGTTGGATGCTGTCTAATGTGAGGACCCTTAGCGGACCTAGCTTGAGAGCATCCGACGAAATCTTATCTGCCTCTGGCGGATTTATATACATATCATAACTACAACATATTTACACGTATATTACTAAACAAATTATTATCGAAGGTCGGGTCAGGCCAGTGGGGTGTACGGTGTCTCGCTTCAGCGATGCCTCAGCACGGCTGGTTCTGTCTGGATGTCTACCTAGTTGGACGTTCAGATGGGATTGGTTTGTTGTTGAATCAGAGAGCTTGCTTTCTGAGCGCAGTGCAGTTCGAGTATACTTCTACGTTCCGCAAAACGTCTGACTTTACCTTGCGATCTACTTATCTAAATTACGTACGTCGTTCGCAATACTCGAACGATTACTTACCATGGTTGGAAGGACGCTGTTTATTATTGCCGAAGGTTGGATTATGCGTACGTTGCGCCTCATATCTTACTACATTTTGCACTACGCTTGATCAGCCTCGACACTCCATAGTTTCATGGATTCACAACCCATGTTACTTGTAAAAGCATAGCTTCACGACCTATGCTGCGGCACATTGGCTAAAAACCATGTTACGCACAAACGACATTCTATCACCCATGGTGGTTTCGCGCTATATTTGGTATAACATACTATTACTGAAGGGTGCATCACGCCTGTGGCTCTGTTACGTTGCGACGAACGACCCTGCAGTGCGTCCGGTGTATCCTTGAAACCTATTACAGGTATATGTGGGAGTGCACCACTCTAAAAATGCAATTATCCAGCTATACGCTGACATAAGTGGAACGCACCACTCTAAAGTATGCTCGTACATACGTTGCGCTGGCCTTCGCGATTGATGACCAAGTGGTTAAAGGGGGGGGGGGGGGGGCTGTTGACTTTTGGTATTCTTAGAGATGTATTAGTCCATGTATTGATGTGCCTCTAGGGGTACCAAGAGAGGGAAGAAGCCTACCGTTGGTGGCGGGGAGGAGCCAGCCAGCCATCATTTATTTTTTAGAAATATAAATGATGCCATACAAAGCATCTTCCTTTTCTTTGTAAAAGGTTATAAAAGGAAGGTGCTACCACTTGGGTTAGTTCGTAAATATCCCGAAGAGATTTATCTCTTCGCGATCACGTTACTTAATGCCTGTTTTAAGTTAACTGAATTACATCTAAAATCTGTATATATTGGTCGTTGGGTTGATTGAATTCGAGGCTTCCGAAACTCTAAACGATCTTGGTTTATTATGGACACAGCAATGTTGTGAGGGTCTTACTGCTAGATGTATCACGTGCCATTTTAAACAAATATTGAATATTCTAAGTAGAGAGAGGTGTAGATGCTTAGGGACTCCGTCAGGTTGGTTACAGGCTGTATGGCGCCATTTTCAAAACGGCAATAAATAAAAATACAATGCTAATGGAGTAGTTTTTTTTTATTTATTTTTTTACCGATATATTTAGATAGACGTAAAATACGAAAAAATAGAGGAACTCTGTCTGATTACGAAATACTTACTTATCTATCAAATCATAAAATCCATACTTTTGTATACTTATTAAATACTAGCTTATGCCCGCGACTTCGTCCGGTTGGAATATGTGTTTTTGATTCCCACGGGAACTCCTTAATTTTCCGGGATAAAAAGTAGCCTATACCACTCTCCAGGTCCTCAACTACCCGTGAAAAATACCCGTTGCTCTGTTGCGGCGTGATTGAAGGACCAAATCTCTATTTCACCCGTTTGGGGGTAGAATTTTGAAAAACTGTGAAACACGTATTTCTTTGTTTTTAACCGGTAGCTCACATACCAAGTTACATGGCTATAACTTGAGAAATGAAGGACTTTCATACAAACTTTCAATCCCTATTTACCGCTTTGGGGGTAGAATTTTGAAAAACTGGGAAACACGTGTTTCTTTATTTTAAACCGGTAGCTCACACACCAACTTTCATGGCTATGACTTGAGAAATGAAGGACTTTCATACAAACTTACAACCCCTATTTTACCCCTTTGGGGGTAGAATTGTTAAAAACTGTGAAACACGTACTTCTTTATTTTTACCTTAAGCCAAAATACATAGTTTCATTGATATAACTTGTAAAATATCTTGAGAAATGAAGGCCTTTCAAACCAACTTCCATCCCATATTTCACCACTTTGGGGGTTGAATTTTCAAAACTGTGAAATATATATTTCTTAATTTTCAACTCGCAGCTCATATACCAAGTTTCATGGCTATAGCTTCCATACAAATTTAAGTTTAGTTTTTTTAATACTTACTTAATTAAAAAAGGGTAGAACTTGAAAATTGTGAAACACGTATTTCTTCATTTTCAACCAGTAGCTCGTATATTTTACCAAGTTTCATGGATATAACTTGAGAAATGACAGACTTTCATACAAACTTTCACCCCCTATTTCACCCCCTTAGGCGTGGAATTTTAAAAAATCCTTCCTTAGTGAGCGTCTAAGGCACAAAAGGAACCTCCTGTCAAAATTTCAAGTTTCTAACCCCAGCGGTTTAGGCTGTGCGTTGATTAGCTAACGATTTTATATATATATAGATAGATAGATAGATAGAAGATTAAATAGTGTAACCTGAGGATTTCAGTAAACTAAATATCTTGATATTTAGATATATTTCATATAGATTATAATAATTAGGTAGGTGTCCTATGTGAAATAAATGAAATGAGGTACTCAAGTTATGCCGCAGCCAATAGTTTCTTCGCCACCCTTCACCATTGCGAAGCCGGTGTGACTCACTTTACCTACAAGTAGGTAAACACTAGGAGTGGTGAACTAAGAACAAATTCTCTGTACTTCAAATACATTTCGCAAAATAGGCAACACGCCGTTTTAACTCGTATCTTTTAACGGTTACCTCCAATAGAAATTCTTTCACAATGCGAAGGTGTGTGCCATAGATGTCTCATTCGTGTCAAATTATGGGCACGCAACCTTGGTAACGATAGCTAGTTTCTGCATATTACGCAAGGGAAAACAGGCTTTAGTGGCATGAGTAGAGACTACTTACTTCATTCACACCATCCGGTACTTATGAGTACCTATCCTATGCATAGGTTTTGGTTAAAGGACCGATTGCTTAAAGTTTCTGACATGAGTGCTTTGTGCGACAACAAACTTGGTAAGTAAAAGAACTTTGTAGAACTTGGTAGAAGTAACGAGGCGGACATTTGTCGATACCACTAAGCGAAGAGATCAAATTCTATAAGTACCTACTTATAATATGCCGTTATCACAGTCGACATAATATTATTATGTCGTCACCAACCGTCATGAATCCACAAATTAAAATTCTATCAGTAGCAAGCTATCTTTCGGTAGCTATAAAACAGGGAGGAGGATTATATCTCTCTTAGAGAGATAATCTATAAGGAAACTCGTAGGAAGCTGAAGTGGTAGACTGAGGGTAGGACATTATTATTTGTCGTAGAAGCATATTGATCTCCAGCCCACAGGATTGTTGGTCTCAGGAAGCGGATGGAGTGGGTTTGGTTGCACTCTCTCGAAAATACATAATTTATGTCCTATAGTGAAATCATGCAGGTGGATTGTGCCAGATTGGACAACAAGATACGACAGTATAAAACTAGCATGTATTGTCTGGAAGTGACCGACATAATTCTGAGGGTTTTTTTTTTATTCCTCTGCTTAAAGAGGAGGCAGGATTTCCCCCGATGTGGAGGTCGGAGACATTTTTTGGTTAAATTTTATTTTTGTACTGAATGTTAAACTACTTAAATTTATTTCATGAATATCTTATTTCGATTGTAAAGATAGATAGATAGATAAATGAACACTTTATTGCACACACTTAAAAATAATAACAATAAACAAAAGCTACAATATAAGACAGAAGGGTGCAAAGGCGGTCTTATTGCTAAAGCAATCTCTTCCAGACAACCTTTGGGTAGAGGAGATTATAAAACAAGAGCGCGGGATAGTGCAACAACTAAACATTAAAATATATACCTAATATATATATATATATTATATAATATATATATACACGCATACATAGTATACATACATATTATACATACATATTATACATACATACATACATACATACATACATACATACATACAAAGATACATATAAACATAAATACTAAATAATTCTAAATAAAAAGATAAAATACAGGACCAAAGTGAATTTAATAGCTACCTGATATGAAATGTTTATGCAAGCGACTTCTGAAGATAGAGAGCGACTTAGACTGTCGTACATCCGCTGGTAGGCTGTTCAACAGTAATACGGATTTACGGGTAAAAGATTTATCATAATATCCTGTGCGACTGGCAGGAATGTGCAAGCGACTATCCGTACATGACCGTGTACGGGAGCAGGTGATATGGCTCGACCGTAACAATAGGATGATCATCCTCCGAGCGGGTGTTGTGCTCGGGGACCACTGGTCCAACCGTTCATCTTGGGAGGTCGTATATATAGCGTAATTCTGAGAAAACTTCGTAAGCGTGAGTTGGGCTGTTCGTGGTCGCGTGCGTGTACTACTAATGCCATCTATTGGATTATGTGCGGACTGCGAAGACCGCCACATCACTCCCCTTCGAGTCTGGAGGTCGTCAGCATTCAGTTGTGTGGTTGAGCGGCGTTGCTAGCATCTGGAGAAGTGGCGTCGATGAGCATTCAGGTGTAAGCGCTGCGTCGGGAAGTACTCAGTGAAGCGGCATCGTGTACAACCAGAGTAGTGGCGTTGTAGGCTCATACGACTCTGAGGCTGTGTGACCCACTTGTGCAGCTGGTACGGGGCGTCGACGGGCTGTGTACTGATATGCTGTTGCGAATCGACTGGTGCGGGCCGCCGAGCGTGTGGCTCTGTGACCGGCTGTGCTGCATTGCCTATGTTGCTGTTGTGCCGGAACATCGATCGGCTGTGTTGCGTTGCGTTGCTGTGCTGCGATGTGATGCTGTTGTGTCCCGCTCTGCGTACTGATGATAGTGTCCTCGATGCGATGACTGCAGGGGTTATTATTGTGATGTGCGATGTTGCTCAAGTCCGACGAGTGAGGGCGTGACGTCGGCTTGATATGCGTCGGCGGCGGCTTGAAGATCACGTCGGCTTGTTTTTGATCGTCGGCGGCGGCTTGGAGATCACGTCGGCGGTCACCAATGTGCGGGAGCAGGTGATATGGCTCGACCGTAACAATAGGATGATCATCCTCCGAGCGGGTGTTGTGCTCGGGGACCACTGGTCCAACCGTTCATCTTGGGAGGTCGTATATATAGCGTAATTCTGAGAAAACTTCGTAAGCGTGAGTTGGGCTGTTCGTGGTCGCGTGCGTGTACTACTAATGCCATCTATTGGATTATGTGCGGACTGCGAAGACCGCCACAACCGTAGGTGTTGTCGTTCGTTGTAAGAGCCAAGGAAGGAGAAACGTTGTTTGAGGTAAGAAGGAAACATTTTTGTATAATCTATGCATATTGTATACTGAATATTTTTTATTTCTGTAAATCAATATATCCTCTTAATATATAAAATACCTGAAATCTATATTAACTTATGCAATATACTTATTTTATACTAATTAATCTTTTATTTATTTCTCCTTAAAAAATTTCCCTACTATCTTTTTACAGTAATCTAAAAATATTTCCCTGTCATTCCTGCTTTCCATTATTTCGATGAAGTTTTCTACTATTACTTTCTTGTCTATTTTTATTTCTGTTTCTAGTCTTTCCCTTGCGTGTATGGGGCATTCAACCAGGATGTGGATGACTGACTCTTGTACGCCAGGTTCGCATAGGCACGATGGGTCCTCTTTGCACTTGAATCGGTGCAGGTACTCTGAGAACCCACCGTGCCCGGTCAACACCTGGGTTATCGCCGAGGTAAGTTCTATTTGTTTGATGATTTTATAGCAACGCACCGCATCCGGAAAGAACAGCTTCGTGGTTGCCGCTGTCTCACCCGACCCGTACCTTTGGCTCCACTCATCCAGCGCTTCCATACGGAGCTGTCGCTTTATGTACGAAGCCGGACACAAGTCGTAGTCGGGCTTCCTTTTAAGAGTAAGGGCCGCCTCTTTAGCCAACACATCTGCCCGTTTGTTGCCCTCCATTGCTGCGTGGGCTAAGGGCTTTTATTCAGAATAAGGACACATCTTTATTCTGGCTTTGACATACCTTCAGGTTGTCTCTTATTTGTACTACCAGCGGATGGAGGGACCCTTGGCCTACTATTGACTCGAGCGACGACCTCGAGTCCGTAAATATACCAAAGGACTTTTCGGAGCTATTAAGGATCAGAGAGGTTGCCCTGCACACGGCCAGCAGTTCTGCCTGATACACCGTACAGTACGAATCGAGCTTCAGTTTGAGGGTTTTGGTTTCGACATCGCCCTCCCACAGAGAGAGCGCTGCCCCAACCTTGCCCTCAATTTTGCTCCCGTCCGTAAATATACGCACTGTCTGGTTATTGTGACGGCTCAGTTGTTCTGCGTCAGATATTTCCGTGAACTGCATGGCCATGTTTTCCGCCGGATGGTTTAGTTTGGCGAATTGATCCTTTCTCTCTATCTCCCTGTCCCCAATCACTGACTGGACTACTCCTCTTTTCGCTTCAAACAAGGCGGCTGCTTCTCGAACTCTTAGGTCAAGGGGCAGCAGTCCAGCCAGCGCCAGCGCAGAGTTCAGGGAGACAGTTCGATAGGCTTTTAATTTTTTGGGCAAATCTTCTCTGAATCGCATTGAGTTGGTTGCGTACCCCTAACTTTTTGGCAGCAGGCGCCCACGCGCTTGCGGCGTAGAGGACGATAAGTTCTACCACGGCCGTGTATATAATCCTTATGACCTCGGGATGGAGGTCTCAACTGATCTTGGCGGCTCGAGACAGTTGCTTATAGATGTTTTGGACCCTTTTACATGTATTTGCGACGTGACTATTGAAGGTCAGCTTATCGTCTATCGTGAGCCCCAGGATTTTCATTTCGCGAGACCATATGCCGACCCCACCCATGGACAGGAGTGGCGAGTCGTACTTCAACTTGTTGGTAATTACCATTGCCTTGATCTTGTGTGGCGCGAATCGTAACTTGTTTCTGACTACCCACTCCTGCACAAAGGAGAGCGCGTGGCATTGGCCTCTCTCTGTACCTCCATTCCCGTATCGCCGTCGAAGACGAGGACGACGTCGTCGGCGAATGCTTGACAGTAGTCACCTCGTTTTTCGAGCCCTTTCAAGAGGGGATCCAATAGCAGATTCCAGAGAATCCGTCCGCCTATCAAGCCCTGTACACACCCCTTCGTGGTATTCCTCACGTGCTCGCTTCCTGCATAGCGCACCCTCACTTTCCGACCCTGGAGGTAACTGTCAATGACTCGTCGTATGTTAACTGGGCAGTTTTCCTCAGCCAGCCTAATCTTAATGGCAGGCCACCATGCACTATCGAAGGCCCCCTCTATGTCCAGAGATATCACCGTAATGAGTTTTTACTGTTTTAGTATACTCTTGATATACTGCATCAGGACATAGAGGGAGTCCTCGGTGCTATTTTGTGGCATGAAGCCATACTGGTGAGTACTGAGCCCAGGTAACACGTGCCATTTCATACGTGCGACGATCATCTTTTCCAGGGTCTTACCTAAGACCGGCAACAGCCCGATTGGGCGGTAGGCTTTTGGGTTGGTATAATCGTCCCTTCCCGGTTTCTGGAGCACAACCACGGTCGCTTCTTTCCAAATGGTCGGGAAGTGCCCGATTTCCAGACATTTGTTAGCAAGCGCGAGAAACACTTCGGGGCTCTGGGCTATCGCATGCAGGCCGACGTAAATCCGTCAGAACCCGGGGCCTTTTTTGGGTTGAAGCTCTCAATCGCACTTTTCACTTCAAACGAGGTAAACGGTGGATCAAGAACCTCACCTTGAGTCCAGTCGTTTACTTGCTTAGCTTCAACCCTCAGTTGTTGATCTCTGAGGGTTAGCAAGCTGAAGTGGCATTGGGCAGGTCATATCTGTCGCAGAACCGAAGGCCGTTGGGGCAGACCGGCAAACGCAGTGTAGGACAACCTGCAGCTCGCTGGTTCGATGACCTAAGTATCACGCCGAAACGGGGCAACGGATCGACTTGATTTTTGGCACGGGTACAGCTGAGTACCTAAAGAGTGACATAGGCTATTTTTTATCCCGGAATATTAAGGGGTTCCCGCGGGAATCAAAAAAAAACTTAACAACGCGGATGAAGTCGCAGGCATCAGCTAGTTGTAGTTACCTATAATTATAGTAATGGCACCCACAAGTGCCGTGCCTTAAATACTCAGGGTACGACCCCTACTCGTATTTGACTGTATAAATGTATCTTTGAGCTAGATAACTATTGAAGCAGATCTCGATATTGCCTCTGTATTGCTCCACCGCACGCACCACACATTTCACAAGAAATGTTCACACACAACCAACGAGTAGGTACCTAGGCAGGTTTAATATGCCTATGTCTAACCGCATTGATCAATCCTAGGATTAAATCACCTTCCTGCATCTAATAACATAGGTACAGTACATAGGTAGATAATCTATTTTTCCTTAGCTGACTTGAAAAAGATTCGATAATATCACAGCGTAAAATACCTATATCCATACAACTCGGTAGGAATGGCAATCTGAACCAGTGGTAGATTAACTTAACGATTCAAAAGCACTTAAATTGATAAGTTTAATTGAATTTAAAAAAAAAAGAAAAAAATGGGTCGACGACGTCTATTTATTTATTTATTTATTTATTTATTTAGACAACATAACTGAAGAGACCTTACAGTTGCCCAATGCATCTCTCCAGGCTACAGGATTAGAGTGAGACAAAAACTTAACTACAACTTATTAGCTTAAATAGCTTACAATTAACAAAATTACAGAAAAACATATAATTTGGTACACATATCATAAAAACAATATCATTCCAATAAGACTACACTATAAACATAATACACATCAAACAAGAAATTAACCTAAATAATACAATTAACCAAAACAATAACAATAATATGGTTATCGACTTTCCAATATTTTTTTTATCACTTTGGCGAGCTGAAGCGGTGGGGTGTGGAAGAAGTCCGGTCCCGAATTTTCGTGAAATAAATCGTTGAGCAAGCGCAGCGCACGGGTCAATGGAGCCTGCTGAGCCAGCTCTGTTCTATGATATGGCAATGCAAACAAATGACGTCGACGCGCTATAGCGTAACCGTCAGGTGCATGAAGGGAAAATCTATAAAAGATAATGGTGCCAATTCAGTCAGACCCGGCTACTTTAACAGTTGTAACAAGAGCTACAATACATTAATATATTGTACGGTTGATACAGGTAGGAAACTGCATACAAAGACATCACAGTGACAGAATTTTGTATTGAAATTTCTGCCAGTTTCCTAAAGTTTCCTATGTCGAACGACTGACAGGAAGGCACGCAACTCCTAATATTTATTCATACAATCGGTCGACGTCCATACAAAATGTCAGACCCGGCTACTATAACAGTTGTAGCAAGAGCTAGGGTACATATTGTACGGTTGAGACAGGTAGGAATTACAGTGACAGAATTTTGTATTGAACTTTCTACCAGTTTCCTAAATTTTCCTCCGTATATAACGACTTACTAAGAAAGCACGCATCTCCTAAGCCTGTGATATAATCCATACTAATATTATAAATGCGAAAGTGTGTCTGTCTGTCTGTCTGTCTGTCTGTCTGTCTGCTACGCTTTCACGGCCTAACTACTCAACCGATTTTGAAGAAATTTGGTACAGGGATAGGTTGTATCCCGGGGAAGGACGTAGGCTACTTTTTATCCCGGAAAATTGAAGAGTTCCCGCGGGAGTAAAAAAACATCAATCCACGCGGACGAAGTCGCGGGCATCATCTAAATAGTATTATAATATCCTTGGACACGCTTCCGGCACTGAGTACGTTCTAAAAGTTTTCCATTTGTTATCAATTCATTATTTTTAATTATTTGGACAAGAACGTAACATGCGGCGCTTATAGAAACCGGTAGGAGCGACCTGCGCCGGTAGCTTATACAAGGTACGAATTTTTGAGGTGTGCCTGGCAGATGTCCTGCTCTGAACCTAGAACCCAATAAGTTACAGCGCTCCGTGCCGAGTCCAATTGTGAATATAAACCAAGGGAAAATAGTTTTTCCTTTTATTTCATTTTTTTCGACAATTTTCCAATGTTTTTAATAGTTATTCTGCTATTCGGGACGAAGACAAATGCAACAAATCAAAAACCATGAAAATCGGTCCAGCCGTTCTAGTGTTTTAAGTGTTCGAACGAACCCGACTTTGTTTTATATAATACTAGCTGATGCCCGCGACTCCGTCCGCGTGGAGGTATGAAAAATAGATGTTGGCCGATTCTCAGACCTACTCAATATGCTCACAAAATTTCATGAGAATCGGTCAAGCCGTTTCGGAGGAGTATGGGAACGAAAATTGTGACACGAGAATTTTATTATGATATTAAAAGAAAGAAGATAACAAAAAAAGACTAAAGAGAGTCGCAGGCGGGGACATGTCAACCATCAACAGTTTGTACATTTGGATGGCCCCGGCTAAGATACTGTTTTTAACTAAGTTTAATAAACTATTAACTAATCTATGGTTTCATTATCTACAACTTACGTTTTTCAGGCTGCACAGTCAAGTTTCTGTTTTAGGTGTTCTTTTTTTTCAATATAGGTAGTTATCTACATACTTGATCAAGTATTACGTAAGTGTGTGGTACCTATTATAATATTCCCAGAAGTTATCTGAACTAAGTGAATAAAAAAATTGTTATTATTCGGAATCGCAATTATTCTTAAATCTTCTAAAAGATTCAAACTTATGACCTATGCGAAACAATTGGTTTTTATGCCGTTGAACTATTACGATATTGACTACGACTTCTATTGTCTTGTATTACGCACACGGGGAATACTTACCTACATACAATAATCTGAACACGTAAGGTCTAGTAAGTACCTACTATGACAAGGTCAAGAGCGTCTCGTGCCATAACCTATTCAATCAGTCTTTGGCCAAGTGGCATAAACAAAAATATTATCCATTTGGAGAACAAAAATATTTTCGGGTTGGTACTTTGTAGTGTCTTTTCGGTAGGTACACTAAGTAAATAAGTTTCACGTGTTAGTTTCAAGTAAGTTACTTTGTAAATTCAAATCGGTTCTGAAACCACGGAGATAGGTATGCACCGAAATACATTTTTAAAAAAATCCTAAACCTATAGGGTACTTCCCTTTGATCTAGGATCATGATATTTGTCAAGAAGCAAGGTCTCACAGCACAAGTATAGGAAAAAATCCGAAAATCGATAATTTGGGTTCCGTAGGTACTCATAGGGTGTCGAATTGTTTGTCAGGCGCTACCAGTTTAGCGACTTAATTATGTAGGTACCTATCTAAGCCAGTTATTGCACAGCTGATAACGTGTTGTTATGACATCTTTCTTGTTATTTACTAAAAGAATTTATATAGTGTGGTGGTACTCGCACTTGATCGGTTCTTTCTCTTAAATACCTAGATCGTATCTACACACAATATGTCTAAGGCCATAATTTTTCTCAGGGAGCATTAAGCCTAACGTCTAAACCACTAGGCTAAAATTAAGTAGATATTTCACCGTTGAAGCAAATGAAAATTAAAAGTTGAAGTATTATTAATAAGATAATAATGTAAAATGTTAGATATTAATCATTCTAAATGTTGTACGCCAGAAATGGCAGAATGCATGTTATTATTGTGTTCACAACGAATAAGTAAATAAATAAAAATGAAAACACACATTAGGTACGAGTACTTGTAAAGGTTATGGTACGGGGCACGGGCCCAGGGTAGAAAGAATCCCGGACCCCCGAATAGAAAGTCGAAGTCATATTAAGTTTTTTTATGTAGGACCATCTACTTTGCCTATCAAAGGAACTATCTCAGTCACGTCTTAAGAATTGACCCAAGGTCGTCTTGCAAACGGAACACAGACGCCAGACATCTCGGTCAAGTTACGTAAAAACTGTGTAAACCCAACTTCTCTAATTAAGTTTCGTTATGGCTACCAAATTTTCGTTTTGTTAGTTACTTAATTTTAAAACAATTAATATTTAGTATGAAGAAGAGAATAGACGTAGAAGGTTTATATTCGGCAGCTACTCTATCACCTCTATGTTCGACAGGCTCTAAATTATCCGTTGTGAATACCTACTTATTATTTATATTATACTTATTATTTTATTATACTTAGGTACTTAGGTAGAGGAAGTTCGGTTGTACCTACCTAGATACAAGGTACGGATACTGGGCTAATAATAATTTTACTGACAGGTCTAAAAATAGTGCTATTCTTCCCTGTGGAAAAAGATTTTATAAACTTTATTTGAATAAAAAATATTGAAGATTGATGTTTTGAGGGGAAAACTTCCACATAAGTACCTAAGTGCCTACCTACAAATATTTCTTCAAATTAAGAATTAAGTAGGTAACTTACATTAGTAATTAATTATTAGGTAGGCATTAAATTACAAAACAAGCGGGCCTTTAATATTTAAAAAATTTAATCTTAGGTAGATTGGTTTCGAAGTTAAGAATTCGGAAATAGCTCATAATTTTATAAATATTCGCAGACGTTCGATAATAATACCTACTTATGTAATATACGTCCACGTAATCGTGCATCTTTTATTTATTAAATGAAAGAAGAAATATTTAATAAATGTTCACTTACCGATATTATAACACAGGAAAAACAAAAACACGTTTTGTCCAAACGTTAGGAAAATGTGAACTGAAGTAGGTGGGTATGGAACGACTAAGTTTTGCAACTCCGCGCTCTACCGCTATCGTAATTGGGATTGCATTAGAATTTAAATTCACTATTACTTAGGTACCTATGAAGCCGGCAAAGTGACCGACTTTTAAAAAGGGGTTTTTTATTTGACATATTTTTCAAACGCTCAGTGTTAATAATATTATGTACCTATTATGTAGGTATGGTGTAAGACTTTTCATAAATAGGATCTCATACTAATATTATAAATGCGAAAGTCACTTTGTTTGTTGGTTTGTCCTTTAATCACGCCGCAACGGAGCAACGGATTGACGTGATTTTTGGCATGGGTATAGTTGAGGACCTGGAGAGTGACATAGGCTACTTTTTATCCCGGAACATTGAACATTCCCGCGGGAATCAAAAAAACTTAAACCACGCGGACGAAGTCGCGGGCATCAGCTAGTAATTTAATATAAACAATTCTTTATAAACAACCGACTTCAAACTCCCGCGCCAACTTTACAACAACAAGCACACGCTATACAAAGTACCTAGTTATTTTATTGTTGATATTTTAAAAACCGCTCGACCGATTTCGATAAAATTTATATGGGACCACTTGGAAAGTATGCCCTTTCAAATAAAAAAAGAATCATCCAAATCGATCCACCCCTTCAAAAGTTCTGAGTTAACAAACATAAAAATAAAATAAAAACCGGCCAAGTGCGAGTCGGACTCGCGCACCGAGGGTTCCCTACAAACCTGTAGTAAGTTTTAAATTAAATGTTTTTTTTAAATATTTGAGTTTATTGAATGAAAGGTAAATTGCGGTTTACGATTTATGACGTATTAAAAAATAACGACCAAAGATGTAAAACGGTAATAATTACCTTTGTTAATGAACCGCAAAACTAACTTTGTTTGTAGAGGTTTACTGTTAATATAAAAAAAACTATGCTAGTTAGAGCATTGGCTATAGTTTTCCTGTAAAATATACATAAATTCCTATTGACCATAATTATTTCAGATTTTTCGATTGGTTAACTCCGGAGATAAGGGGGGGGGGGGGGACGGTATTATTTTAGACTTTTTTCCCCTATAAATCAAAAACTATCATGACTAAAAATAATTAAAAATCTGTTTTAGAATTTACAAAGTAAACCCTTTCATATGATACCCCACACAGTACAGTTATCTCACTTTTAAATTTCAACCCTCCGATTTTTCCCCCCTTTTTAAATAAGAACAAAAATAATTTCCAATTTTTTTTTATTCCAGTGTCTTTGGGCCACTAATATACACAACTATTCCAAATTTCATGTCGATAGCTTCGGTAGTTACTGAAATAATCGAGTGTGACGGACGGACAGACGGACAGACGGACAGACGGACAGACGGACAGACAGACGGAGAAAGTCGCACCATAAGGGTTCCATTTTACCATTTTGGTACGGAAACCTAAAAAAAACAGTCGAATTGAGAACCTCCTCCTTTTTTTTAAAGTCGGTTGAAAATACTGCTTATTAGATAGGTACGGGGTACCTACCTGCTACACTAGGTGTAGATAATGCCCACGACTTCGTCAGCATGGACGATGGATTTTTTAATCCCATAGATGTGCGTGGTCGGAGATTGAACCCTCAACCATCCAACAGAGAGGCCCGGCGGCTAAAGCACTATGCTATCACCGCTTCTGAAAAAGAACGTACTAACTAGGAACTTTTTTACTAGGTAACTACTACCGTAATATTACCTATTCTGGGATACAACCTAGTTAATTAAATAGGTACCTACCTACAACTACAGTGAGATAATGTCCTTGACTTTTACGGCCGAGCTTATTACGTTTGGTGAATCGTTTGGCGGCACTTCTTTGCCGGTAGGTTGGTAACTAGCCACGGCCGAAGCCAGATCAGAAAAAAACAGAAATTATAACTTCGACCCTGCCGGGAACCGAACCCGGGAACTACAGCTTACCATTGTACCAGGCCCATGTCCAAAACAAATTATTTCACTTACTGTTTATCACACTAATATAATAAAGGCGAAAGTTTGTGTGTATGTTTGTTACTCCTTCACGCCGCTACTACTGAACCGATTTGGCTGAAATTTGGAACATAGATAGCTTATAACCTGGATTAAAACATAGGCTACTTTTTATCCTGGAAAACTGAGGAATTCCCGCGGGAACCACAAAACCTCAATCCACGCGGACGAAGTCGCGGGCGTCCGCTAGTTAACGACCTAAAATTTACATATTCCGTCCGTTAGATATAATTAAGATAATAACCACTTATCGATTTAAAAAAGTGTGTTGGATGACGTCACAACTATGTATTTCATACAAACTTCCGTATAAGGTGCGCGTAGTTTGATAATGAGTTGCCACGGTGAGTTGCCACCATCCCTATTAGTTATCCACCGCGTTGATAGCAAAGAGTATAGTATACCTAGTACCTACCCAGATATATTGGGAGTTTCGACCTAGGTGGACTAATGGAACTAGTGCATCAGCCGTTCCAGGTACCGTGCTAGGTACACATCGAATTTTACACTGTCTATACTTCTGCCCGCTGCCGGTCGGTAAGAACATTTCTATGGGACCACCCACATGAATTATCTTCTTAGAATATAATTCTTCTGTAAGTACGCGTTTGTCACTGAACTGTGTTTACTTTGAGTTTTTAGATTGCATATTCGATTGATCGTATTCAGCGTTCGATCACATTAGCGTTAAAGTAAAATGAACCTTAAATGCATTGGTTTAGAGATCATTTCATCATTTCGTGTATTTATTCACAGCCAGCGCTCCAAACGCTGAATTTGTGACTTTAAAGCAAGAGCTTTTGGGTCTATTTCACTTTTATGCTAATGTGATCGAACGCTGAATACGATCAATGTAAAAACTAAGAGTAAGCACACAGAACTGAACTGTGCGTTTGAGTATCGTCCTGACTCGAGAGTCTTCTCCGGTTGGGTTCCAAAAACCAAGCGGATGTACGGGCCTCGAGGCATGGCCTCCATGCCATTCTTTTAGCCGATTTTTTGACGGCTAGGGCCTGCCTCTATGTTTGGGTCCCTGGATTGTTTACGGTAGGTGGTTACGGTATTACAGGATTTCTTTTTCAGGGCAGGACAACGTCTGCCGAGCCCTCTGGTAACAATAAAATATATCGTCATAATATCGTTGGGGTAAGTGCAGTAGAAGCGTGTGCAAATCCTACATGGAACTTTCTTTATTGGTGTACTTAATTTTAAATAAAAAATAAAACATTTATAATTTCAGTAATATTTTTATTGAGCGAAGTTTATATAATTTGGCTAACTTAATACAATATAATATTATGTTTAACAAACAATATTATTTACATAGAAATTATGTGTTAGTGTTACCTATTTTGAGCACCTCACACAACTATCTGGCATCCAAAGCAACCTAAATAAAGCTGTGACGCCGTGGTAATAAGGCTACTTTTACAATAACGCGCAATGATGGGTGCCTGCCCATTGTTTTTTAACAATTGGGTATTTCACTACTAGTCAAATCAATTATTTTTTAGTGATTATTAAGTAGAGGATCTCCGAAAAGTTGTAGTTTCCACGTCCCCAGTTAGTTTCATGTTGAATAACCATTTTGAATTATTAATTAAAGTAAAAAAGTGCGTCGAGCTTTGATGACGTCACAATTCATATATCATACAAAATCCCATAATAAGCACGCGTTTTGACGTTTGAAAAAAGTAGCTGAGTTGACTAGTTGTCGTTCCGATATACACTGCGAGCACTGTTCAGTGCTCTTACTGGGGAGAAATTCGTTCCGTTATGGACTGACTGTATACTGCCGCAGTATCCTAAGGAAATGTAAAAATGTAATGTAATGTCATAAATCGTCGCCATTTTTATACTATGAGCACTAGCGTTTTCGAGGTGGTGCTCTCAGTGCTGACTGCGTTCCGTTTTAAACAGTAACCAGTATAGCTAACTGAACTGAGTTTAGTACTGCGAAGCCGTTCCGGCTTCGCAGTACTAAATTGACGCACCTTACAGTGCTCGCAGTGTATATCGGAACATACCCTCTGATTACTAGTATACACAGATGGTATGCATTTGGACTTTAAGCCAACTGCAAAATTGCAGTCTGAATGCAGTTTAAGGCAGTTAACACAACTGCATTGTCTGACTGTGCAATAATATTATGCTCCATATTAAGAACTACACTTAAGGGGCTCCCTTCAGAATTTGATCTAAAATATCTGTAATTCAACTTGATTCAGCTGGTTCAAATGACTTTATAAAATTCTGAAAAAAATATATGTGCTACTTTCGTTCATCATCTTCAATTTTGTACAATTATTTTTTCAAAATATAATTTATTGAATTAAATACAAACCGTACCAAAAAAGCGTTTTTTCACTAATAATGCCTTATAACTTTTATAGCTTTGCAGGTATTAAAAATTTGTCCTCAATTCTGTAGAAGCACTTTATTTAATTTCGATATCCCAACAAAGTTATGGTGTATTTTGTTGTTTTTGTGAAATTATAGTGCAATGCGTCCCTGTCGCACCCACATACTGTGTTCGCAAGAGTGAGGAGAGGAAATGCTCAAGGTCGTTGGCGTGGGTATGAGCCTTAACTTTTACTGACTGGATTTTAGGCCCGTATTAATACGCCGACATCAGCTAAAAACACGTTCTCAAGTGTCAATCACAGAAGAAAAAATAGGTAAAAGCGTGAGCCTTTTTATCGATATCGTAAGCAATATTCAAAATTCTTCATCACTTCTTTACCTAATCGGAATTCTGTGGAATTGAAAAATTTCATTCATAGTTTTACCTTTAAACTACATCATATTTTCTATAACACTAAATGAGTAAATATAATATAAGCTTAGTGAGTATATTAACATTTATTGGAAAAATTTACTAATAACAGCTAAATAACTTAAAATTGAGACAGTTCTATGTGCCTTGTTCTTCATTCCATACAAATGGTTCTAAACGTTTGTTCTCTGGTAACAGGTGGTTCAACTCTTCTATATCCTGAAGGGTCTGTAACAAGCAGGTTTAAAGTTAAAATCGTCCATACAAACCCATACAAATGGTAGTCATAGAATTAAATAGTTAGTATGACGTCAATAACACCTGCGATTGGCTGACATTGAGGCCAATTCTGTGGTCCACCATTTCAAAACAAAACTAAAATGACAGCTATATTTATATTGCTATCCCTTTCATAATACTCTCGGCGGACAGGGACAGCACTAGATGTAGAGCTGCCATTTTACTTTAGTTTTTAACCTACTTCCAAAAAAGGAGGAGGTTATAAATTCGGCGCGTTTTTTTTTATGTATGTTACCGCATATCTCCGTGGTGGCCAAACCGATTTGAAAAAAAAAAATTTTCAGTGGTTAGAGGAAGCTCGCGAGGTGGTCCCCTAAAAAATTCTGACTCCAAATACTCAATCCTGATGCTTTACCTACGACTCAAAACTAGAGAGTTAGGACGTTTTGATGGTGAATTCATATAGTAGGTATCAAGTCACGTGTATACGTTTCAACTCTGAGTCCCAACTCCTCAACCCTGATGCCGCAGGGTACAGAACTCCTTAAAAATAGCTATTTAGGATGTTTTTATGGTGAATTCATTTTGTAGGTGTCAAGCAACGACTTCAAACTTAAACCCAAGTCCCAACTCCTCAACTCTGATGCTGCAGGGTACTGCACTCCTAAGCCGTAGGGATGAGTACACTAAAAAGTTAAAAATAAAAAATCTTTCCAAAAAACCGACTTCCAAAGCCACTGTAAAGTAAAAAAATATTTTTGATTTCTACACACTATGTTGAAGTCGAGCGAGTATAACAAAGATAGGCAAAGTTGACGCGTCAGACTCGCCCGACTTCAACATAGTGTGTAGAAATCAAAATTATTATTTACTTTACAGTGGCTTTGGAAGTGGGTTTTTTGAAAGAATTTTTATGTACTTTACAGTTGCGTTGGAAGTCGGTTTTTTGGAAAGATTTTTTTTTAAAGATTGTGTAAAACAGATTATCTCATTAAACCCAATACTTTAATATGGCAAAAATATTTAGGTACCTATTGATTGATTGTATTTTTGTTTGACTGCCGTCTCAGCACACAGACACACATGCATTGTGAGGCTTGGTGGCTCTTTGTAAATACTTTGAAACGTTTTGAGTCTTGGAGGGGCGCGCCATTTTATCGTAGTTAATCTCTATTAGTAAATACTAGATGATGCCCGCGACTTCGTCCGCGTGGATTAAGACTTTTTGATTCCCACGGGAACTCTTTAATTTTCCGGGATTAAAAGCCCATGTCCTTTCCCGGGATACAATCTACCCCTGCACCAAATTTCATCAAAATCGGTTGAGCAGATGTGCCGCAAAAGCGTAGCAGACAAACACACAGTTGCGCATTTATTCAGATTCAAATGTTTTTTATTCAAATAAACTTTTACAGGTGCTTTTGAATCGTCAAATGATTCACTGGTTTGGAATACTGAGACGAACCAGCAAGAAACTCGGCGGTTGCTCTACGAAAAAAATTAATTTACAATTTCATTAATGTAAAAATGCATATGTAACCGCAGTCCTTAGCATTGCTGGAGCGAGTCAAATCCATGCTCTTTTGTCGTTAACGTAATCTTCAACAGTATAATAAGCTTTTTTTCAGATTTTTTATAATATTAGTATAGAAGTATAGATATATATTAAGGATGTACCTGGTTCAACAAGGAGTTACATCTGGAGAGCTGGTGCGCCACTTCTCGAACACGCGACAGCCTCTCAGCGTGACGCGCGTTGCTTCTCTGTCTCTCCACCGCTATTGAATAGAGACGGGAGATTTCTGTATCTGCCTGCGGAACAAAGAATTTGTTATGGTTTGATTAAATAATAGAAATCTATACTTACTAATATTATAAATGCGAAAGTTTGGATTGATGGATGGATGTTTATTACTCAAACACGCCAAACGGATCTGGATGAAATTTGGCACAGAGAATATAGATTATAGTCTGGAATAACACAGGCTACTTTTTATCCCGGAGTTCCCGCGGGAACCAAAAAACCTCAATCCACACATCCATACTAATATTATAAATGCGAAAGTGTGTCTATCTGTCTGTCTGTCTGTCTGCTACGCTTTCCCGGCCCATCTTTTTAACCGATTTTGCTGAAATTTGGTACAGAGGTAGGTTATATCCCGGGGAAGGACGTAGGCTATCCACGCGGACGAAGTAGCGGGCATCATCTAGTAATAAAATATTTGTATTTCTATGTAGAAGTATCATACGAATAAATGGGAAAATGTCCTTTGATCACGCCGCAATAGAGGAAGGATCCTCACCTTAACTGGAAAAGCCATGTGCAAAATCTTGGTGCAAAACTCTCGCGTTTCATATAATATGCTCTTTGCATCTTAAAAGCAAACACAAATTATGAAACCGCCTTCTCGGCATACTATTCATACGCGTATTCATGGATTCGGTATGGGATAATTCTCTGGGGCGAAAGCACCAATGCCGAGGATATTTTCATCTTACAGAAAAAGTGCATGCGTATCCTAGTAAATATCAAACATCGAGAAAGCTGCAGACCCCATTTTATAAACAAAATAATCTTAACACTCCCTTCAATTTATATCATGGAAACAGTCCTATTTGTTAGAAAGCATCCCCACCTCTACAAAACCGTAGGAAATAAAAAGACACACGGCATGAGCACGCGCAATAAGCACAGACTAGAATATCCTCGATATAAACTTACAATATCTAGTTGTGGTCCGCTCTTTAGATCAATCATGATTTATAATAAAATCCCAAAAGCTATCACAGAAGAAAAGACGGAAACAGCTTTCAAGCTTAAACTCAAAGATTGGTTAATAAAACAATGTTTTTACGAAGTAAAGGAATTGTTCCAAAATTAATCATTAGTGTAATAATATTATCACATAAAATAATTACAAGACCTCAATTGCATGACAGCGCTTTTCCTTAGACTAAAAATTGATTGTGTTTATTTGACTACCCTACTGACATGACATGATCCGTGACATACCTATCTAATTAAAATTTGACTTTACAATATATCCGTAATAGTTAAAAATTATATAATTCAAAATAACTTGTAAGATTGACAATTTGACAGTATTTTATTTTTATTGTAATTAGATTACCTAGTACACGTAGATAAATCGAATTAATGCAATGTGTTACAAAGTAGACTTACTAAAATTGTTTCATTTAGAATTATTTAATATTGTTAGCTATAAATTATAATACTTATATACAAATTGCAATGCCCTGACGGGGCCTCATGTCATTATAATTAATTCAATATGTTGTATGCAATTAATAAATGAAATAAATGAAATAGGGATCGACGCGATTTAGACATATTATGCTACTTATTCTACCCGGACAAAGTCGCGGGCATCAGCTAGTTTATAATAATTATATACGTACCTCTTTAATTTTACTAGCGAGACTGCTTTCTTCTGCAGCTAACGGGTGAGCGCAGGCCGCCAAGTGAGCTTGCACCCGTGTCGCCAGGCGCACCCAGGGTCTATAGTCTAGACCTAGCATAAAATACTAAATTTAGGACTAGTTGCGTGTCAGGCAGTTAAAGTTAAACTTAACCGTCGAAAAACAAGCTAAGTGCCATTACAAACACAAGAAAAATCCAATCTTCTATTCTATCAATCAAATATCAAATAAATATTATAAATGCGAAAGTTTGGATGGATGTATGGATGTATGGATGGATGTTTGTTACTCAATCACGCCCGAACGGCTGAACGGATCTGGATGAAATTTGGCACAGAGATAGATTATAGTCTGGAACCGAATAACACACAGGCTACTTTTTATCCCGGAAAACTAAGGAGTTCCCGCGGGAACCGAAAAACCTCAATCCACGCGGTCGTCATGCGGAAGTCGCGGACATTAGCTAGTAAGTTGTAAATGCGAAAGTGTCTGTCTGTCAGTCTATTACACTTTCACAACCCATAATATGTTTATCCAATTATGACAGGTACAGGGATAGATTGCATAATTTTTTATCCCGGAAAATCAAAGAGTTCTCACATGTTGTTCAAATGACTTAAACCAGGCTGACGAATTTGCAGCTTAAATTGAATAAATGATAAATGATTTATTTATTCCACATAGGACAACTTGTGTCACTTATGAAACGTTAAGACTCTACCACTGGTTCGGAAAGCTGATTCTACTGAGAAGAGTCGGCAAGAAATATCAACCAACTTTTGAAATACCTATATCTACAAAATAAAATGTTTCTATAATTTCATTGTTGTGAAGAAGACAAAATCTTTAATATAATCTAAAACAAACCTTCTAGAACTTCAGGATCCCTCGCCCCTGGCAAGCCTAGTGTGCCTCTCATAATTGGAAGAAATGTTGGTATTTCCTAATAAACAGAAAATCCATAGCTCACTTAAAAGGTTAGTGGCCAAGACCGTTTTGAGGTTTTATGTTATAACTTATAACATTATATGAATTATGTTATTTGAGGTCTATCATTTCCATGACCCATACTATAAAGAGACCAACGGCTTAACGTGCTCTCTTTTTTTAAATCTACTACAAGATAGCCCTTGACTACGATCTCATCCTATGGTAAGTGATGATGCAGCCTAAGATGGTAACAAGCTGACTTGTAAGGGGCATGGCAGTTATATTAAACCCATACCCCTATTTGGTTTCTACACGGCATCATACCGGAACGCAAAATTGCCTGGTGATACATATTTGCAGGTAGATTGGTAACTAGTTACAGCTGAAGCCTCCCACCAGGCCAGACCAGGGAAAACTTGGAAATTATAAAATCCCAGATTGACCTGCCGGGAATCGAACCCGGGACCCCCGCATGTTAAGGCAACCGAGCTCAACACTGCTCCAGGGAGGCCGTCACAAGATTCCATATCTTCTTGTCAAAAGAACCCATGGCCCAACCTTGGACTCAAACCCGAGACGCAGTTGAACATGCTAACCTCTAGACGAGGAAAATATAATATTTATGAGGTGTCTTTGGTATCTTACCATGTTTATAAATCTTTAATTAATGGTAAAAGTGTAGGTACCTGTAATCTTCTAATGTCCTCATCTAGCTGGGTATCAGTGGCAGGTTTAACAACCACTATATCCCTGGCTCGCTTGTTCTTCCTTGCCTGAAGACTGAGCTGTCTCCGTAGTAGGAGAGATTTCTTACTGTCCGTTGATCTCTGCGATTTACCAGAGGCTTTTGGTGAATCTGGACCAATTTTAATGTTTTTTTCATGTGTTCAGTTTAAAATGCAGAAGAGCCATTATAATAATATGACTACCTATCTAGATTCCTAGAAGTATATTTATGGATGTATAATTGTATACCTACAGCCTGTAAAATAAAAAGCTGTACCTAACTAAAAAAACAATTTAAGGAAGCACAAACATACTGACTGATATTATGACTTTTTTTGTATGACCAAATAGATAATTCACATTTATTTATTATTTATTTAAATCTTTATTGCACACAACAGAACGGAAATAAAAAGACATTAAAACTACGAACTAGGACTAAACAGTATGCAAAGGCGGTCTTATCGCCTAAGGCGATCTCTTCCAGACAACCTTTGGAGACAGGAGAAGAGAATACAAACGGGATGGTGCGCAGACTACAAGTATAATATATTATACATATTAACCACAACCAATACTACCTACATATATACGTTCTTAAATAAATATTATACTATAAATTATAATACATAAATATAATATAAATATAGTATATATATATATATATATATATATATATCTCTCTCTTAATATTAATTGGGTTGAGTAAGAGCAGCTTTACAATCATATTTCATCAACAAAAGGCTGATAGCCTTTTGACGCAGGGATAAAATCAAGAATTAAGAAATTAGATGCATGTTATAATAGGGTATGTAATGCTGCTGATATTCAGTCTGTTTTCATGCTGCAGAAAAGGGCTGTTCTTGCCATATTATATAAGGGACCAAAAGAGGGAGTTCTTAAAAACTACATTTAAAGAAGTTAAAATTATGACAGTCCACAACCAAAATAAGTACATACCTCCAATGGGTCTATCCACAGTGTATGATATGTAAGGAAGTTCTGAATCCGAACACATGCTGGCCCCAGGTGAGTTATTACCACTGGTGGTAGCTTCATTCCTCCTAGCTTCTAAAACAAAACTTCACATTGAGTGACGAACCGAAATCTTCAGGGTTGAAGTTTGTTAAAATGCCCCAGTACCTGTAAAGTTAGAAGTTGCTATTGTGTGACCCCTTCGCACCGGAGGAGCTCGCTGTGGCTGCTTCTTTGGGGGCATCGACTGTTCCGAACCCATATTTAAATTTCTTTAATAAATAAAAATTTAGTTTTGTTAACATCGATTCGATTCAGAGCACAGTAGTCCAATTCACAGAACACTTTGCCTTGCAGTAGTATGAAGTTTGATTCAGAGACAAGTAACATAATAAAGCAGAGACAAGTTAACCAGATATACCTTCTGGTTAACTTGTCTCTGCTTTGCTAATGCCAAGGAGTGACAGAGCGAGAAAATCGCTTTTCTTGTTCTGCTCAGTGTATTACTTTTTTTTGTTGGACCTCTAAGTTATTAGAGGGCAAACAATCCTGTGTCGTTTTTGTTAATCGCCCATATTCGTACGAAATCGGAATTGGACAAAGTTGTAACTGTGCTCGTAGCTTACGAAAAAAGTTGTTTAACATATAGACGATGATGTATTGCTGGTGGTGGTGTTAGGCTGCAAAAGCCGAACTGAACGTAAATACGAAAACATAACCTAATACGAAATTTTACAATTTTGACCTTATTTTGACATGATTGTTACAAATAAAACAGGTTATATTTGTAAAAATTCGCATTAATGCTACAAAGTATAGAAATAACAAAAAATAAACACTTATTTACCATTATGAAAATATCGCATTAAGACTATCGCTATCGCATACTTATACGCTGACGCACGGTCTATGTCTCTTTCTCTATCTACGAGTTCGAATTACAAAGTTTTTTTTTAAATTACAGACTAGCTTTACCGCTCTAGGTTCCAGCTGAATTACAAATTAATTGTTATACAAGATCACAGACCAAGCGTTATAATGTGCCTGTTTTAAACAATATGTTCCTTGGTTGAGACTCGCACAGACTTATTACGCACAGACAGACGCACAGAAATTTATAAATCTGTGGTAATAACCAAAATCGATACGCATCGATTAAAATATTGCTGTCACATACCGATTTTCTAAATTATTTACTACATCCGTTTCCGATCTCCCACCACTCCTTATTTGTTCTACGGTTCTATATGTACATAGTGTTAGAAAGAAATCACGTCGGGGAGACGAATTGTATTATAAGAGAAAGCGGGACACAAGATAAATTTACAATGGCCAAAATTATATATATTCCTTGCCTCCCCCAACGTCTGCGCTTTATTAAGGGTATGTTCCGATATACACTGCGAGCACTGTAAGGTGTGACGTCAATTTAGTATACTGCGAGGCCGTCCCTTTATAGTTAGTTATACTGGTTACTGTATATAACGGAACGCAGTCAGCACTGAGAGCACCTTACCTCGAAAACGCCAGTGCTCACAGTACAAAAATGGCGACGATTTATGACGTCATATATTTCCTTAGGATACTGCGGCAGTATACTGTCAGTCCATGACGGAACGAATTTCTCCTAAGTAAGAGCACTGAACAGTGCTCGCAGTGTATATCGGAACATACCCTTTATGTTAGTAAGCTATATTTAATCTATGGACACGAGCGTCTTCTTCTTTTTCTGACCTACCCTACCCCAGCCTGCAAAATAATAGCATTATTTATAAAAAAAAAATACTAATCGATAGGGTTTTAATAGCTCAACTCAGTTATGTAATCCTTCGGATTTGCTCACCCTTAATTTTTAAGTTAAAAATAAAAACAAAAATTTAAAAAAAAAAATATTTGTATCTTTGCACGGTCATATCTTATATGCAATATACGGAACTGCTCACGTCGCGTATTTAATTGCTCAAGTATTATTTTTACCAGCTCCACCTTTCTTAATTATTAAATAAATAAAAATAGTCGTACCGAGTTGAATTCATGATATGCGCATGAGCGCTAAAAATAAAGCGTGCAAAGTACGATAAAAAATACTAATCGATAGGGTTTTAATAGCTCAACTCAGATAAGTAATCTTTCGGATTTTATAAGACTAGCGGACGCCCGCGACTTCGTTCGCATGGCATAAGTTTTTTAATTCCCATAGGCATTCCTTAATTTTCCGGGATAAAAAGAACCCATGAAAAAAATCCCGTCGATCCGATGCTCTGTTGCGGCGTGATTGAAGGACTATTTAACGTCCTTTGGGATAGAATTTATAAAAACTGTGAATTATGTATTTCATAATTTAAGCCGGTAGCCCAAATATCAAGTTTCACGGCTATTTGACTTGAAAAACGTAGGCCTTTTACACCAACTTACAACCCCCATTTTACCCGTTTGAGGGTGCAATTTTGAAAAACTGTTACACACGTACTTCTTTATATTATACCGAAAGCCAAAATACTAAGTTTCGTTGTTATAACTTGAAAAATATGTTTATAAATGAAGGACATTCATCCCCTATTTCACCCCTTTGGTTGTTGAATTTTCAAAAATGGTGAAACACATACTTCTGCATATCTAACTGAAAGCCCAAATGCTAAGTTTCATCACTATAACTTGAGAAATGAAGGACTTTCATACAAATTTTCAACCCCTATTTTACCCCTTTAGGGGTGGAATTTTGAAAAACTGTGCCACATCTACTTCTTTATTTATTACCTTAAGCCAAAATACCAAGTTTCGTTGATACAACTTGAGAAATATCTTGAGAAATGAAGGACTTTCATATAAACTTCCATCCCCTATTTCACCCCTTCGGGGGTAGAATTTTCAAAAACTGTGAAACACGTATTTCTTTATTTTTACCGTTAACTCATATACTAAGTTTCATGGATATAACTTGAGAAATGACGGACTTTCATACAAACTTTCAACCCCTATTTCACCCCCTTAGGGGTGGAATTTTGAAAAATCCTTCCTTAGTGAGCGCCTACGTTTCAAAAAAAGGCTACTGTCAAAATTTCAAGTCTCTAACCCTAGCGGTTTAGGCTGTGCGTTGATATATAAGTCAGTCAGTCAGTCAGTCAGTCAGTCAGTCAGTCAGTCAGTCAGTCAGTCAGTCAGGACTTTGAATTTTATATATATAGATATGACCGTTCAAAGATACAAATCATTTTATTTTTTTCTAATTTTCGTTTTTATTTTTAACTTAAAAATTAAGGGTGAGCAAATCCGAAAGATTACTTATCTGAGATGAGCTATAACCCTATCGATTAGTATTTTTATAGTACTTTGCACGCTTTATTTTTAGCGCTCATGCGCATATCATGAATTCAACTCGGTACGACTATTTTTATTTATTTAATAATTAAGAAAGATGGAGCTGGTAAAAATAATACTTGAGCAATTAAATACGCGACGTGAGCAGTTTTTTTACGACTGTGAGCAGTTCCGTATATTGCATATATTATAAGATATGACCGTGCAAAGATACAAATAATTTTATTTTTTTCTACTTAATTTTTGTTTTTATTTTTAACTTAAAAATTAAGGGTGAGCAAATCCGAAGGATTACTTATCTGAGTTGAGCTATTAAAACCCTATCGATTAGTATTTTTTTTTTATAAATAATGCTATTATTTTGCAGGTTGGGGCAGGGTAGGTCTTTTTCTGGTCGGTGCAGAGAACACATAAATTCAATGTACTCTGTGAGTCGTGACATATAACTGTCATGTAAGATGTAAAGGCCGTCGCAGAGCGAAGGTTAACTACTTTGGTTAAAACCGACTGAATCAACCATAGATAATACACTATATACTAGAGATAGATGCGCCACTCACATTTCAAGTGTCTAAAAAGGTGTACCCTGTACGCTAGATGTCGCTGTATCATGTGCAACGCAGCTGGCAGTACCACTAGATTTACTTTATATTTTTTTTATCTCAATAAAATAGTGATAAAGGATTTTTTTTTACTAATTTTAATATTATCTACCAGAAAATTAAAGTAAATGGAGCTTAAACGCAAGTAATACTAATATTGTAGATAACATTAGAGATGAGTCGTACTAGGTAAATTTTGTACTAGGTGCACCTAGTCCAATTCCGTAAAAATACTCGATCCAATCCAAATACCTGTTCCACCTAGTCCAGAGATGCACAGACCGCGGCCCGCGGGCCGCATGCGGCCCGCCGGTCGAATACTGGTGGCCCGCCGACAGCAAAAATAATACTCTCGTACATTCGAAAAATATTGAATTCTATTCCAGAATAAAACCAAAAAAAATATGTTCGAAAAGTAATTTGAATCTCGCGCGCGCGCTCTTAAGTGCGCTTATCGGTGCGCCGTGCATGCGTCGGTAACAGCGGTCGGTAATGTTCGTGCTGATCTCGGTTAAATTCGTTTTCTTGAGGAAGCGCCGCGGCCGGCGCGGCGGCGCGTTATCCGCGGGTTATATTGTTAGAGCAAGCGAGATAGCAATAGTCCCGAATTCCCGATTGCTCGCGTAGGTAGATACACGAAGCTTCCAGAGTCGGTTTCGAGATTTCTCCAGACAGTTTTCGACTCTATACGCGCGGTATAAAAGCCACGCTAACCGCAGCGACCGACAGTTGGGTTTTAATTTGAGTGAAGTGTCAATAGTTCTAGTGTAGATTTTAACTCGACTAGCCGGTGTATAATTGTGTTGTGAAATCGTAAGTAAAACTCTGTTATTAATAAGTGTTTCCCTACCTATTTAATCAATTATTTTTGGTAATTTAAAAAAGGATGGGTAATTTAAGTAGGTACTGTAATTGTTTTTAGGTGCTGTGTTAATCCTAGCCAGGATTAGAACGCAACATGGACAAGCCAGGACCTAGTAATAAACGTAAGGTTAAAGATGAAAATCGGCAGTTTCAAGAAATTTGGACCGAGAAATACTTTTTGTATGGTCACATAACAAAGTCGTTTGTTTAATTTGCAAAAATTCTGTTGCGATTGCAAAGGAATATAATGTTAAAAGGCACTATGAAACGCAGCATCCTACTTTTACCAAGTTTACAGGCGAATTAAGAAAGTAAAAAATGTTGTCTTTAAAACGGGAACTTATTGGTCAGCAAGCTATGTTTACAAAACCTATTCAAGATTCAGAAACAGCTACAGAAGTTAGTTATGAAATTTCTCGAATGATAGCAAAGCGAAGTCGCCCCTTCAATGATGGGGATTTTGTAAAAGAATGCATAGAAATTGCCGCTAAGAAAATGTGCCCAGAAGCAGCAAAAAAGTTTGAGAAAATTCAACTGAATCGTATGACTATCCAAAGATGAATTATGTCTTTGTCAGGTAATATTGCGGAACAATTAAATGAAAAAACTAATATCATTGAATTTTTTTCATTAGCACTCGACGAATCCACTGATATTAGTTCCACAGCTCAACTTCTCATATTCATACGAGGTGTTACTCAAGATTTTGAAGTCTTAGAAGAGTTATTAGGAATGTGTTCATTGAAAGGTCAAACCAGAGGAGTTGATATACTCAATGTACTTTTGGATGAGTGTTCAAAAACTAATTTGGACTTATCAAAATTATCGGGAGTTGGGACTGACGGTGCTCCTTCGATGATTGGTGTCAATTCTGGGCTAGTTACTTTGCTGAAAAAGCATCTGCAAGAAAAAAACATAAACGCTGAAGATCTCATGCAGTTTCACTGCATTATACACCAAGAAGCCCTCTGTTCTAAAAAAATTGAATTTCAAAATGTCATGAAAGTGGTAGTTTCGACTGTAAATTTCATAAAATCACGAGGACTCAATCACAGGCAATTCAAACAATTCCTTGATGACATCGAAAGCGAATATGGAGATTTACTGTATTATACAGAAGTAAGGTGGCTAAGTCGTGGATTGACACTGGAACGATTTCTAAATTTAATAGAAGAAATTGGAATATTTCTGGCGGACAAGCAAAGGGATGTCCCGGAACTTAAAAATCCTGATTGGTTGTGTGATTTGGCTTTTTTAGTTGACATTACAAATCATTTGAATGTCTTGAACACACGGCTTCAAGGCAAAAATCAACTGATATCCCAGCTCTACGCTCATGTATCATCCTTTCAATGCAAGCTGACACTTTTCAGATCGCAATTGAATTCTGGAAATTACAATCATTTTCCGAATTATAAGAAAATGGCTGAAAAATTCAACAAAACTGCGATTAATTTCAGTTATGTAGAAAAGCTAGATATTTTGATTCAATCTTTTCAAGACAGATTTTCGGAGTTTAAAAAATTGAAACCTCTGTTGGACATATTCAGCAATCCTTTCACGATTTCAGTTGAAAATGCGCCAGAGTCAATGCAGTTAGAAATTATCGACATTCAAAACGACCAAGATTTACGCAACAAATTCAACGAAGGAGACTTGCTGAACTTTTACCGCTGCATTGATAAAAATACGTACAAAGAGTTGCGTATAAACGCTCTGAAATGTGCCAGCTTATTTGGTTCTACCTATATATGTGAACAAACCTTTTCAATACTAAATAATAATAAAACAAAAAATCGAAACCGCCTTGCAAATGAAAGTTTGGAAGCAGTTTTACGTGTTGCTACAAGTAAATTTGAGCCAAATATAAAAAAGATTGTAAGCACTATGCAGTGCCACGCTTCAAATTAATAAATTCTTTTTCAATTTTAATACATATTTATCAATTCTTTATTGTCTTTAATTACCTATACTTCTGGCGGCCCGCCATCAGTTCATAATTTGCCCGAGTGGCCCCTAGTCTTAATAAGTCTGTGCATCCCTGACCTAGTCCATAAAGTACGTAAAGTACGTGTACGTGTATAGTCCATAAAGTACATAGTATAGTACGTGTAGATACGTACGTACGCACTACGCACTAGTCACTAGTAATGAATTGGAATCTTCCCTTTGTGGCGTTACCTCCTTGCTAGCTGGCAACGCACACAAGCTACGCGTTCGGAATTCGAACTAGCTTTTGGAACGTTTTTGGATTCGGAACGTCCTGCGCGCGAGAGCTGCGCTATAGCATCAGACGACACACCAGCGCAACGCTTCTTTTGATATATTTCTATAGTACAGTTTTATATAATCTATTGTATCCAATTAATACACATATAAACGTGGACCAAGCTTATTATTTCCACATAACATAGGCGGTCAACACCACCCTATATTGGTGACCCCGACGTGATCAAAAGGACCGCCCGACGTAAGAAATACATACGGAAACTATTGCTGACGACGAAGTGCATTTCAGCCTACGAGCAAACAAGCAGCCGACGTGCAATTTTTAATTTTTTGCCCGGCTTTTAAAGTTATCTTTCCTGGACGTCGTCTCTATGCAAGGACCCTATGGAGGAGTAATGAAGGAATGACGCATTATATCCAGTGATATTGTGATATTTCGTCGATCAAGCATTCGAAATTATTTATTGCAAAAGGATAAACAACAACGTTGTAAATATTGGATGACATGTGACATTGCAAGAAGTTTGTTCAAAAATTGAATACTCGTGAAAGATTTTTTTTTATGGACGATAGTTTATTATTTTTATTTTTCAATAGGTTTTGTTTTCTGTTTTTGACAATGACTGACAGACAACTCCAACATTGTAAACATTGTAATATTTTCCGTGTATTTGTCTTTTCATTTCAGCTTAATCATTTATTTCAGATTAGCTATGGTGATAAATGTGGTAACGTTTTAGATTTCATACAGCAGTTCACATAGTGAGTTTCTTAAAGCCAAGTTAGCAAGCGCCACAGCAATTTTTAAAATTTTACAAAACAAGAAGAAGCAGATTAAGGCTTTGTAAGCTCCTGATGGGTTTATCAGTCGTGCTCTTCTTTGCTCAGGGTATTCTTCGCGTCGGTTCTGCAAAGTGACATCGCCGCATTACTCATTGCGCTGCTTGACGCCCCGTCGGACGCTTTCACGCCCAACGCTGTGTGACTTTTCCGACGTTCTTCCGTGCCCATCGCTGCACGACTCAACCCGACCGACGCGACGCCCCTCGTGCCCAACGCTGCACGAGCTTTTGGAAACGGTCGCGCCCATACGCTTCGTGATCTGACCGACGCCCCTTCCGCAACTAGCGATATGCTATGCGATTATCGACTGGCGATTTTTCGCGCTCAGCCTTATGCTGCGCTGCTTCTGCACGTCTCGACGCCTTTTCGTGCCCAACGCTGCACGAACCGTCCGACGTGGCTAGCTCGCCTCAGTCGCTTCGTCATGGTCTTTGTTTCCTTTTTACCCTATTGCCTAATTTTATTTTATTTTTCTCCCCTTGTTTTCTTTTCTCTCCGCAGGGGGGTGATGTGGCGTTACCTCCTTGCTAGCTGGCAACGCACACAAGCTACGCGTTCGGAATTCGAACTAGCTTTTGGAACGTTTTTGGATTCGGAACGTCCTGCGTCCGAGAGCTGCGCTATAGCATCAGACGACACACCATTATATTGCTGGACGTCCAGCGCAACGCTTCTTTTGATATATTTCTATTGTACAGTTTTATATAATCTATTGTATCCAATTAATACACATATAAACGTGGACCAAGCTTATTATTTCCACATAACATAGGCGGTCAACACCACCCTATATTGGTGACTCTATATTACTGACCTCCTATACCTTCATACTTTAAACACAGGCTTAGGACTGTCAACGTGAAGATTTATCGGCATTGTGCGTATTTAGTTATAAGATTACAATTCATTTTTCGAAGTAATCAGATTTTTATTCGTATTTTTTTTTGGTATTTTTGCTTTGTTTTCTGAATAATCAGATTTTTTTATAATTTTTTATTTATTTTTTTAATCTTATATCTACAATACAATCATTACGCACAGTTCTTTAACCACATTACAAAACTTTATGAAATCCGATTAATAAGTCCGATGCGCATAACAGATTACGACGATGTCGAGTAGGTATCAATACGGCGAGCGCGGCTTGCACGAGTCCGTACCGTACTTGATACATGCTTGATACTCTTGATACTAGTCACATCACAAAACTAGAGACTAGTGGATACTATTTAGTATTTAGTATTTGGTAAAGTCCCGACTAGTGACAAAGAAGACAAGTGGCAGACAAAGATAGAAAGACTGCGGAGTCGTATAGTTAAAAAAGGACAGTATATTTTTGCACTCGGCCCGCTCAAAAAGTGCCATTTGAATTTGAACCATATTTCAATAAGATTAAAACTAACGCGACACGCACTCCTGTTTGCCTAAATAATTCTTGTGTCAGTCATTTGAATTTGAACCATATTTCAAGGTGAAAAGAGTGCGCGTCGTGTTATTTATGATCGAAATATGGTTCAAATTCAAATGACACGTTTCGAATGGGCCACGGGTGCCGCGTCATTTTAAGTAAGTACCACAGACCACAAGTACTACTTAGCCTCTCTGGGACTAGGTGGATCGAGTATTTTAAAAGTTGGTAACAGGTGCGACCTAGTATCGATAAATACCTAGTCCCTGTACCTGTTCTAGTATATACGCCTCATCTCTAGATAACATTAACATTATTGTTAAATAAAAACAGCCTATTTCACATAAGAAATAAGATTTTTTTAAATTAAAATCAATGACTGAACATACATTTAATTAGTCGCACATCCAAAATAACACTTTCTTGCTGATTTTCTCGGCATTTTAGCCAAGTTCGTTGCGGCAAACAAAGTCCGGTAGGGAAAGCAGGGTCGATAAGTTGGCAGTGGCAAAGTCCAGCTAGCAAGAGCAGGTCAATCGTCAAAGGCAGGTAACACAGGTCCAGGTCCATAAAAGAGGTCAAACGTTCAAAGAAGATACAACAAAACAAGCAGATAATCCAGAATTTTCAAACACAACACAACGCAAGCAAGAGCACATCAACGGAATATATTTGAAAAAACTGTCAAGTCGACCACAACTGATAACTGTCAGTTTTTTTTTTTGGAATTTTTGGGCTCTGGATTCAGAGATTTTTACTAATAAACGCCATCTATAGTACGCTCTAGAAAAATAGCTTACGAGTTTTTGTTCCCCGATCACCAGATGGCAGTGTTTTCTACGCAATATTTGTTTACGTGAATTTGTACGGCAGTAGTACCTATCACCCTTTCCTATTTATACAAAGTAGTAAGTACTCTGTGTATCACCCGGCACCCCCCTGGAATCAACATCTTCATCTTGTATTGTAATTTGTTTGTATTGTATTGGAGTACCTAATAGATAAAAGAATAAGCGTATAAAAGCGGACCTTGTTGCAAGGTATTTTATTTTACTTGGGTTCACGTATATATTAAAATCATACATAACATTGCAGTGTTAAATATTTATTGTTTCAGACGAGCTTACTGACCAAAACTTAATAGTTGAACGTCCTGAATGCGTAGACGTTGAAGTTCCGAAAATGGAGTTACCAATAAGAGAAACTTATCAAGATATTAAAAGTGACACAACTTTGCCACCCCTAGACAAGACAATAGTTAGGCATTATTTGGGCTTGTAAGTATAGTTCATTTCAAACTTATTTTTTATTTGACGGCTCCTATAGCCCTACTATGTTTGGAGTTGCATCAATTATTGTTAGTCTCAATTTTTGTGTTTGGCTGAATTTATGTTAGGTGAATGTGATAGTTACATAATTCCACTTCAAAGTTGGTTGCTGGGAAAGTACTTACAGAGATGGAAAAGATACCTATCGGTAAAACCAAACTGATATTGCTATTTGTGACTTACTCTAGCCTCTTCAATAACTTTAAATCTGAAGGTGAAATCTTTATATTGTAACTTCCCATACTTTTATTATATAAATCACTAAAATTCTTTTCCAGTTCTATGAAAAAATTGAATATTGCCACACTCCTTTATGAGACAAGACATTTAGTGATGGCCAAATCTTCGATTGTTGGTGATTATACCTATATAAAAGGCTATTGCTGGAAACGCATGAAGAATATGCAGTATGAAGTTGACATACAGTTAAATAAAAATGGAAACCCTGAGGCATCACACTGTGAATGTCCTGCTGGAAGTGGAACACAAGCAGTGTGCAGACATGTTGGAGTCCTATTGCTTGGAGTTGAGAGTATGGTTAGAGAAAAGTATATTCTGCTAGATGAAGTGGTATGCACAAAGAGGACGCAGCAGTTCCATGTGCCAAAAAAACGCTACAATGGTACCCCTATGACAGTAGAAGAATTGAATTCCAGGAGTAACATAAATTTTGACCCATGCCCGCTAGAACTAATTAATAAAATCGATTACAATAGCTGGTTTAGAAATTTAGTAATAAATTTTCCAAATTCTACGATGCCTATTAAACAGTTATATGGACCTGCTAACCTACATGCATTAAGAAATGACCATAATTATACAGCAGTAAACCCAGACCAAGAATCATAACAAAATCCATTAAATACGAGATATTGATCTGAATCAACAAGTTTTTCTAAGGCACCAATCACACTTGTAAGAAGCATATGAAAGTAACTTACATTAAACTAACATTTGTGTACAATATGTGACTTACAAGACTGTTTATATTGCATAAGTTACTCGTGTAAGCAACTTATCCTGGCCTAACATCAATCAATTTTCACATGATTGGCCATCTTGAACCAAACTACAATGGCATCATATATTTCATCAATAAAAATTAAACGTGGAATAATAAAAGATTGCCCTAAACAAGTATCAAAGGGCTTTTAGTAGGGCATGTGGTATTTTTATTCAGAGAAACCATAAGTTTGTGGAACTGCACACAATCCATGCAGGAAATGCTTCCTCTCCTTTAAGTGATTGATGTGTAAGTATGATCAGTATAATATAAATTTACTGTTTATATCCATGCAAATATTATTTATAAGTGTAGAAGTGTGTGTTGTCTGCTATTTTCTAACAGCCCATTTGTTATACCGATTTTGATGAAATTATTGTTATAATTTACCAAAAAAAATTGTATATTGTTTGCTACTGCTAAATTCTTTTTTTTTACTCACCGGTCTAGTTGTCTATAGTATTAGTACTTATTGACTTTCCATCTTTTTCCAGCAATTAAGATGGAAAAGCTACTCCAGAACTTCCCTCTACCCCTCTGAAGGACTGATGCCCCTTCCCCCTCTTCCCCTTTCATGCCTCTTTGTTCACATACCCACTGATCATCCTTCCCCTTAGATTACCCTCCGACTCCTTCACAGCCATCTCCTGGCTCCTAGTGAACTTGAGAAAATTAAAAACGTATGGGAATACTATTAGTGCATCGATTTACCAACTGGTAAGTCAATGTATTAGTGCTATTTAAGTATTCAAAAAACTTGTGGTTCGTATGCTCGCGTAATATGCTTGTGTAAGAAATAATTTAATAAAGTTGGTTTACACTTCCGCGCTGTATGACATACATTTCTTTTTAAATACTTAAATACATTTTAAGTAATTCAGGACAAACATTTTTATTACCCTAGTCTAGTCTATACAGACCGACAGACTGAGCCGAATAAGAGATAGAATTCGCCCCGTCGAGAATTGAACTAAGGGCTAGGTTACCACGTTATTTTTATCAAATTAAAATGTTTATTAAAAATAATGTGGTAACTTAGAGGCTTATTACACTGCCCGATTTCAAGGGCTTAAATCAGTGAAGTGTATTAAAAGATAGGGAGTCCGGGTTGTCCCGACCTGCCTAACTGCCTAGTGCCTATGCGCTCTGCCGTTCGGGCAATGTAATAACACATAGGGTAGTTAGGGAGCTCAGTCGTCGCACGGCCAACGGTTAGAAGAGGTTTTCACTTCAAAATAAAGATAATACTGTGAGATAATAGCGCGTCGTTATCTGAGGTCGATAGGGACTTACTCTGTGATACCATAGATTTAAATTTAAGCGCTCAGAAGGACTGGAATCCGAAACCAGTTGAATACAAAATAAAAAAAATCTATGAAACGTCGTAAACCATAAATTATTGTTTGACGTTGACAACCTTCTTTCCGTCGGTGGTTGACATTTGACAAGTAAACGTACCTAATTCATTAAAGATACGTCATCAATCGAATCGTCTTTATTATTTCAACAAAATACATTAATTAATTCTCTAAAGAAATCTATGAAACACTCATACAAAAATGGTAGATGAAGGCACAAAGAAGACTTTAAGCAGCATACCTTTACTAAAAACGAAAGCAGGACCGAGAGACAAAGAATTATGGACCACTAGGTTAAAAGAGGAATACCAAGCTTTAATAAAGGTAATTTCCATTTTTAATTGAAACACGTATTCTACTTTAGCCGTTCTTGAAACCCTCTCTCTGCGTCGGATACAGGCAATTATAATTATTTAAGGCTGCAATACGAAAGATTGAAAGATGATTTTGTACTTGGGCAGTCGCAGTGTTCTCTAGTAATAAAATAAAAGTTAAAATATGAGTATTATATGTTTCAGTATGTTCAGAACAACAAAGAGGCAGACAATGATTGGTTCAGATTGGAATCAGACAAGACTGGCACACGGTGGTTCGGCAAGTGTTGGTATGTCCATAACCTGCTAAAGTATGAGTTTGATTTGGAATTTGATGTGAGTATACTAAAGTTATATAACTTAACTTTCTTATAAAAGTTAAGTTCGTAATATTATGATAATTTATTTTCTCTTAACTTACTTAAAAGCCATGGCTGGCTTTAGACAGTATTACTGTGACAATGAATTATTTGTGTTATGAGTAAAAAATGCAATATCTACTATCAGACATATCTATTAAGGCTTTTCTGCCAGATATTTCTTGCTAGTTTGCTATTTAAATAATTATAATTCAAAGTAAAAAAGTTTAAATGAATAATTGACTGTGGTTATTCAAAATGTATTTGTTGCAGATACCCATTACTTATCCAACAACTGCACCAGAACTGGCATTACCAGGCTTAGATGGAAAGACTGCAAAAATGTACAGAGGTGGCAAGATATGCCTCACGGACCACTTCAAACCTTTATGGGCTAGAAATGTGCCCAGATTTGGTATTGCTCATGCTATGGCTTTGGGGGTGAGTGTAATTTTTTTTTTTTATTTGTAGATGATGTCTGTGACATCATCTGCTTGAGCTTTTTGATTCTAGTGGTAACTCTTTAATTTTCCAGATAAAATGTAGCTTATCATCTCAATAAATATTCAATCAAAGCTGATGGATTTTTTTTTCTCAACTGGTACAATCCAGTCCTACGCTCCGTACAAATCTGGACTAATACAACTAATCTGGGTCTCCTTTGTGCCAAATTGTTTCAGTAATTATTGTGACGTGAAGGAGTAACAAACATCCAAACTTTCACATTTATAATATCAGTAGGATATTTTATTACTTACTAGCTGATGCCCGCCACTTCGTCCGAGTGGATTGAGGATTTTTGGTTCCCGCGGGAACTGTTTAATTTTCCGGGATTAAAAGCCTATGTGCTATTCCAGACTATAATCTATCTCTTTGCCAAATTTCAGTCAGATCCATTCAGCCGTTTGGGCGGTGATTAAGTAACAAACATCCATCCATCCATACATCCATACATCCATCCAAACTTTCGCATTTATAATATTAGTAAGATGGGTTGTATTAAAAACATTGAGGTAGTTACACTGGTTTGTTTTTGTAAGAGTCACAATTTATCCATACTAATATTATAAATGCATGTCAGTGTTATAAAAAAAGTGTGTCTGACTGTCTGCTACAATCGACTATATTTGGTATGGAGATAGATTGCATCCCAGGGAAGGATAAGTGATTTTATCCCAGAAACTCCAAACTCACACAGAATTTTTCAAAACCTAAATCCACAGGTCAGGTTTTTGATTTTGAACTGTTTCTTGTATATCAATTGACACTTTTGTTCTTAATTTGTTGTTAAGAAATGAATGTTGTTTGGTTCATCAATCGACATTTTGTTACTCAAGGAGAGTAATATTCATATGCATATCCCCAGAGTCCAATGTTATCCAGAGCTCTTTAAGCCCCATGAAAAGCCATATTTTCTTATAATTTTTTAAAAGTTACATTTTCTTATTACAGCTTGGCCCCTGGCTCGCTGTTGAAATTCCTGATTTAATTGAAAAAGGTGTCGTCAAGTATCAAGAAAAAAGTGAAGATGCGAAATAAACACTATAAGGGCTAGACCGATAAACGCGAATCGACCTGCAGGCATATTCCCTTTCTCAACTACATAATTTAAAAGTGTCCAACATCCCTAAATGTGTTAAACTTATTTCTTTGTGTCTGTGGATGACCATCTGAGTATGATATTATCATCTTACTTGAATATTGAAGTTGGCTTATAGTAAAATATGGAGTTCAATAGTTAATTTATGGTCGGATCGTGAATAGCTATCTTTAGAGTAAAAAACAAAATGTAAAGATGTAAATATTATTAAGCCTACATAATAAAATTATTGTTTTTATTTTTTTATATGTATGAACAAGTAATGTTTTGTGTAAAATAATTGTAAAACAGAGCGTTGTTTATTTCTGTTATACTATACTTTGTGTAAAAATTGTTTTGGACTAATTGTTCTCAATTTATTTTTCAATTTTTATTTGAATACATTTTTACGTAAGTTTTTAAAAAAATTGTTTTCCTTTTTACATAATATGCGTATCCACCTTATTACTAAATTTAAATTAAAACGTTCATAATAGTAACAGTTTTAAACAATTTTAAGTCTGAGAAGTGTGATTGAACTTGGAACATTTATGTGAGGGTAACATTCGAAGAACTGCACCAGAGATGTCGAATTCCTAAACAACATAAGAATATTCTGAGGAAAAATAAAAAATATAGCTTGAAAAGTACCTAAGTAATACTATATACAACGACCTTTAAATCTAAAATCATTCAGAATTTATTTATTTTTATAGGCGCGATAAATTGCAAACTGAATTGGTTGTCGTAAAGCAAAGTCCAAGTTACACTATTTACTACAATCCAAATATAATTTGCTGTAGAAATTTAGGCAAAAATAATTTTTATTTACTCAGGGGAGTTAAGCATCTAATTAGTTCCTATCAATTTTCTGTTCGAAGAAAGATATCACAATATTTACTATTGATCGTTCCAGAATGTGTCATAAAAGGCTGTTTTCTATAACCATCTTCGTTTCTCTGCTGACTCTGGGACAGTTATACCCATATGTAAGTTTTTGAACGTGTTAGTTTCTATAGTTTATACGAGCGACATTATGAATAGGTACCTACTTGAAGAACAAGATCGGATTGCGCTCATACCTAAGTGAGACTGAGGGAATGGAGATTGCACCTGGCTATTCTTGGCGTGGCTGAAATTCTGTCGAGATCAAAATTATTCATTACATCATTTTCAAAAATCTGTCACCTTGGGCAACAGCTGACAGACTGGCAGTCACAAGAATGCGTTTTTTTTCGTTCTGGATGAGCCCCATATTACTATCAATGGCAAAGGGGTCGCCCTCGCGCGCAGAGTTGGTGTGGCCTGTGGACTCCGCGCTGCGGGTGATAGGGTCGCCGTTGCGCGGTCGGTTTCAAATCCGGTGTGTGTCACGTCGTCGTCGTCGCTAAGATCGCCTGCGTGCCACGCAGGTGATGGCGATCGTAGGAGCTTACGATGTATTGGAGGTCGGGTCTCGGAATGGTTATATTCACAACTGGACCCGGTACTCAGTAGTGGCCGCTGTAATCGGGTTCTAGGTTCAGGGCAGGACAACGTCTGCTGGGCTCGCTACTTATAAAAATACGAATATAAAATTTGTTAACTTATTAAGTACCTATATAATAATATTGTGTTTCATTGATTTACAGCCACAAGCTGTAAGTAATATTTATCATTATTAATAATCTATTTAACTTTCATAATTATCCACGATACGGTAGGTAGGTAGGTATGCTTAAATCATTGTAGGTATGACCGATAATAAAGGATTAGGTACCTACCTAAAGTTTATGTGAAAGTCAGTTTTTTAAAACTTTACCTTAATGTGTCGTTATGATTTTTTTATTAGGTACATCATGTACTATTCAAAATCTTTAAATAACTTTTTAAAATGCATAATTATGAATCTTCCCGCGGGAACCAAAAAACCTCAATCCACGCGGATGAAATCGCGGGCATCAGCTAGTGTTTTATAAAGGTCGCCATTTCGCCAAATAAATAAACCAATATATTCAGAAGTATTTTATTTTTCCTTAGGGTGAAGAAGAAAAACCTGTAAGTGGATGTTTTGTACCCACCTAAAAGTTGTATTTTATCTTTCTTTAAGTAAGTACTTATTTTTAACAGTTTTTTGGGTTTGAAAATTCTCATTTCATAATATTATGCATAGGTACAGGGGGTGAGGGGAAGGGGTGTTACTCGACTTACGATACCGGTATTTAGTAAATATCGTTTTGATTTTTTTAGGTTGAAGAAGAAAGACCTGTAAGTGGATTTGTTGTACCCACCTTAACTTGTCGATATAATTTATTTTTTACTATTCAAGTTATTAATTATCTTTTTAAATGCATATTAATCTGAATGTTCTACTTATAATAGGTACCTATATTATGATTTTTTCTTAGGCTGAAGAAACAAAACCTGTAAGTGGATAAAAAACCTACCATACTATAATTTTATGTACCGATTTTTTTAGGCTGAAGAAGAAAAACCTGTAAGTGGATATTTTGTTCCCACCTTAACTTGTCGATATACTTAATTTATTTTTTTAATATACAAGTTATTTAATTATCTTTTTAAATGCATATTGGTCTGAATGATCTACTTATAATACCTATAATATTATGATTTTTTCTGAGGCTGAAGAAACAAAACCTGTAAGTGGATAAATAACCTACCATACCATAGTTTTATGTCTCAATTTTTTTAAAGTGTTAAAATTCTTATTTTAAAATAGCTTAGTATTCGGACTTACAATTGGCAACTAAAAATATTCAATTTTTTTAGGCTGAAGAAGAAAAACCTGTGAGTAGACGTTTTGTACCCACCTTAACTTGTCGATATAATTTATTTTTAACCAACTTCCTTTGCTAAACATGTTATTTAATTATCTTTTTAAATGTATATTGGTCTGAATGATCTATTTATAATACCTATAATATTATGATTTTTTTTAGGCTGAAGAAACAAATCCTGTAAGTGGATAAAATACCTACCATACCATAGTTTTATGTATACATTTTCTTAAAGTTTTAAAACTCCTATTTTAAAATCGCTTAGTATTCAGATTTACAATTAGCAACTAAAAATATTCAACTTTTTTTAGGCTGAAGAAAAAAAACCTGTTAGTGGATGTTTTGTGCCCACCTTCTTAACTTGTCGTTATAATTTTCTTTTACTATACAAGCTATTTAATTATCTTTTTAAATGCATATTGGTCTGAATGTTCTACTTATAATACCTATATTATGATTTTTTCTTAGGCTGAAGAAACAAAACCTGTAAGTGGATAAATAAACCTACCATACCATAATTTTATGTACCAATTTTGTTTAAGTTTTAAAATTGCTTAGTATTCGGATTTACAATTAGCAACTAAACGTATTTAAATTTTTTAGGCTGAAGAAGAAAAACCTGTAAGTAGACTTTTTGTACCCACCTTAACTTGTCGATATAATTTATTTTTTACTATACAAGTTATTTAATTATCTTTTTAAATGCATATTGGTCTGTATGTTCTACATACTTATAATATCTATATTATGATTTTTTCTTAGGCTAAAGAAACAAAACCTGTAAGTTGACAATAACCTACCATACCATAATTTTATGTACCAAATTTTTTTAAGTTTTAAAATTCTTATTTAAAATTCCATAATATTCGGATTTACTATTAGCAACTAAAAGTATTTAAATTTTTCAGGCTGAAGAAGAAAAACCTGTAAGTGGATGTTTTTTATTTTCTTTTACTAAACAAGTTATTTAATTATCTTTTTAAATGCATATTGGTCTGAATGTTCTACTTATAATAATTAATACCTATATTATGATTTTGTCTTAGGCTGAAGAAACAAAACCTGTAAGTGGACAAAATGCCTACCATACCATAGTATTATGTATAATTTTTTTAAAGTTTGAAAATTCCTATTTTAAAATAGCTTAGTATTCGGATTTACACTTAGCAACTAAAAGTATTCAAATCGCTTTAGGCTGAAGGAGAAAAATCTGTAAGTGGATGTTTTGTACCCACCTTAACTTGTCGTTATAATTTTCTTTTACTATACACGTTATTTAATTATCTTTTTAAATGCATATTGGTCTGAATGTTCTACTTATAATACCTATATTTTGATTTTTTCTGAGGCTGAAGAAACAAAACCTATAAGTGGATAAAATACCTACCATACCGTAGTTTTATGTACTAATTTTTTGTAAAGATTTTAAATTCTTGTTTTATAATTGCTTAGTATTCGGATTTACAATAAGCAACTAAAAATATTCTAACTTTTATAGGCTGAAGAAAAAATACCTGTAAATAGACGTTTTGAACGCACCTTCGTTAGGATTTTTTTATAAGCTACTATTAATTTTTTTAACTACATCTGTTTTAAATGCATAATTATGATTCAAATTCTGCGACTCATATTCTACAAAAAATATTCGAATTTTTCTTAGGCTGAAGAAGCAGAACCTGTAAGTACTTACCTAGATGTTTTGAACCCGACTAAAATTGTCGTTATAAATAACGTTTTAATTAAGCAATTGTTTCTTTTGTTATCTTTTAAATGCACATGATCTGTCAATCTGGATCTACGACTCATGATCTACATAAAAATATTATGATTGTTCTTAGGATGAAGAAGCAAAAGCTGTAAGTGGATAAAATGCCTTATTTTTATTAGGTTACGTTACATTTCAATTATGAAATTAATTATTTCAAATTAGGTAGGTTCCTGGTGGAATGATATTTTTAATTATTTTTTGAATCAAAAAGTCGTTACAATTTTACGGTTTCATTTGTATCTTCACATCACGTACGTAGCCTAGTTACGTAATAAAATTGATCTCATAAAATTCTCATTTTGTTTCTTCTATTTCTTGCAGAGTGAAACGGTAATTATTAATTTCAAGAATTATTAATTTCAGAAGTATCAATTTTATTTCGTTAGAACTCTATGGATGATTATACATTTTAAATTAATGTTTTAAATGCTATTTCAGGTATCAGAATCTGATAAAACACCATCAACTGAGGTATGATTTGTTTATGCATTTAAATATTAGTTACCTATTACAATGAATATTAACAATCTAAAACTATTATCTAACGATCTCTTTAGTAACAAATATTTTATCTTTTTGCAGCCAGCAAGTACAGTAACGGTAAGTTTCTTTTTTATTTCTTAAGTTGGCCCTTGACTGCAATCTCACCTGATGATTAGTAATGATGCAGTCTAAGATGGTAGCGGGCTAACCTGTTAGGAGTATGGCAGTTATGTTAAACCCATACCCCTAGTCGGTTTCTACACGGCATCGTATCGTAACGCTATATCGCTTGGCGGTACGTCTTTGCCGGTAGGGTGTTAACTAGCCACGGCCGAAGCCTCCCACCGGACCAGACCAGAGAAAATTCAGAAATTATAAATTCCCAAATTAACCGTGCCGGGAATCAGACCCGGGACCTCCCTCGATAAGACAACAGCGCTCCATCAACACTGCGCCAGGGAGATCATCAAAAAGTTCGTCAATTAATAAATAAATTTTAGACTGTCATAGTACAAACATAAATTATTAACTAACATAATATAATATTAATATATTAAACTTACATAATATAGGTAATGTTTTATTAAGGATTGTAATACCTAAATTTCTTCAAAATATAATAAAATATCAGTAATATTTACTTACAGCTAACTGTGAGTAAAGCCTGGTGCTCATGTTTAAGTAAAGTACCTACAAGTAGTATTTTTTAAACTAAACTTTTTAAATTTTGTTTTCAGATAGCGGTAATCATAATTCATATACTTATTTCAATTGTTTTTATGTAGGTATGCTATTTTTAAGGTTTTAAATTATACCTACCATTATGATGTTTTCAGCCTGACGCCGTAAGTAATAACTATTTATGTAAAAAATAATTTCAATAATAGGTATAGGTACTATTTATTATTGTACTTATAGTAGGTATACCTTTTAATTATTTTATTAAAATATTTACAGAGCACAGTATGTATTTTTATAGTCTAGTAACGAATTAAATTACATACAATACCTATTATTTTGTTTTAAAGTCACTAATATTTTTATATAATATTTTTTTATTAGCTCAAGGTAAAGTTTGTTATTATAGTAATAGTTACTCACATAATATGATATAGTTATAGATATCAGAGGAGAAGGTGGTAATGTGGCCCCCTACTTTGTATTTGGGGGTTTAAAGGGGAAAGGAGGCCAATATACCTGCGGGGGTTACATAACCGCCTTCTCCTCTAATATTATAAGAGATAGCTGCACTTTTTGTAACCATCCCCAGAAAAGCTGATTCAGTAATAGCTGGGTACTACACTCTCCACTGATAATGGTAGTGAAAGTCTGACCGCATACTGTTGGGCCTTTCGCTAGATATGGCCGGTCAAAGACGTGTTATCGTTACCAAAAATGAACCATAATTAGAAAAGCTGATTCTTGTACAGTATTAAAGTATACGCAATACCTATATAAACAGTATGAGAACTGACGCTATACATCGGGCCTTTCAGTAGATATCACCTCTCAAAGACGTTATGAACATACATACTGGAAAAAAATATTAGCAATTATTCACGTCACGTTGATTGCTATTACAAATTATGAAGGCGTATGAATTTATTTAACAGCAATCAACGTGACGACATAATATTTTTTTACAGTATGTTTATGTTCATAACGTCTTTGAGAGGTGATATCTACTGAAAGGCCCGATGTATAACTTCAATAATACCTAATTTACCGATTATTAGATATCCATAATTACTTAATGGTTTATTTTATATTCTATTCAGAATGCGGTAAGTGTTATTATTATGTATCAAAGCAGATCAAAACGTCTCTCTCTGCACCATGTCCCATGTGCGTATTAATCACATAATGATGTAAGTATTCGTGGGATAATAATGCAGTGGGTACCCACGTGGATCTCGACTTTTTCAACTCTTAGGTTTCTAAAGATTATTATCAGATGTTAGTACCTATATAATAACCGGAACCGACGGCTTAACGTGCTCTCCGAGAAAAAGCCAAATTAGGACTTCCAAATTAGCTCGCCCATCCAGTTACCGACTTGGGTCAACGTTGCTTAACAATCGCAATCGACTCATATTATGCACTAGCTGATGCCCGCGACTTCGTACGCGTAGTTGAGGCTTTTCGGTTCCCGCGGGAGCTCTTTCATTTTCCGGGATAAAAAGTAGGTAGCCTATGTGCTATTCCAGACTAAGTATAATCTATCTCTATGCCAAATTCCAGCCAGATCCGTTTAGCCGTTGGGGCGTGATTGAGTAACAAACATCCATCCATCCAAACATTCGCATTTAGGTATATTTGATTGATTTGATTGATTGATTATCGACTTATCGCAACTAGTCCCTCGATTCAAAACTTATTAAAATTTATTTATTGGTCCTTATTTTTTTTCAATATAGTTGACTAACTTTAATTTTGTTTTTTAGGTAACGGTAAGTTAACTATGGCTATACGCAATAACTGCTATTATAACAATAGCATAATTTAGCTTTCGATAACAATTTTATTACATCTGCAAATTATTTCATTAGGACAAAGCTGTAAGTGTTAATCATATTATTTAATTATCTGCTAAGCATACTTTTTTGTACATATGATACTTCTATGGGAAATTACAATATACTTTAGATTAAGTACCTACTTACATAATATTTTTCCGACTAGTAAACAACAATAACAAGCATCAAACTAATATAAATTTACTTTTCTTTTACATCAAACAATGCCGTGACGCCGTGAATAAACGTAAGTTTAAAAAAAAGTTACGTATGCATTTTATGTAAAGTTCGTCTGGGTCAGAAGCGGCCGTATATTCGTACGCAAGGATGAGGAATCAACGTACATCTGGATCAAGGATAACAATTCTTTGGAAAAAATTATTTAGTGTATAAATAGTATTAGTAGATGCCTATCTTATTAATTGCTTGTATTGGGTTTTCCTATTTATAAAATACGCGAAGTTAAAAGTTTACTACCAAAATGTTCGTGGTTTACGTACTAAAACTCACAATTTTTACAGGCAAATCTGCTGTAATAATTATGATATTGTAATACTTGTAGAAACTTGGCTAAATAATAACATTTCGTCCCATGAATTATTTGACAGTAGGTATACAGTTTATAGAAGAGACCGAGAGAGCACAGTTAATCAAAATAAAAAAGATGGCGGTGGTGTTCTGATAGCAGTTAATAATAATTATATATCTAAACGTATGATTAGTTGGGAAAGTGAATGTGAAGATGTGTGGGTCACTGTCGATATCTGTTCAAGTAAATATAACAGGTTCTCAAAGCAAATAGCTCTATGCGCAGTCTATCTTCCACCTCCAGTAAGTAAGAGTGTGCTCGACCACTACTTAGATAAATGTAACTCTGTCTGTGAACAAAACTTAAGCACTTGCATAGTTGGTGATTTTAACTTAAGCTCAATAGATTGGGCATCAGTTAATGAGAACAATAATAGCTATATTATACCTAGGATTGGAACACATTTAGTTGACTTTGTGAACCTACATAAACTTTGTCAAGCTAATAACATTCCAAACAAATCGAATAAAATATTAGATTTAGTACTTACAAATGTTGCCTGTGAAGTATTTACACCATGTAGTCCTTTAAGTATCGTTGACCTGCTACATCCCCCTTTAGAAGTTGACTTGTCCTTTACAGAAAATATTAAACTCCCATATAATGCAAACACCCTCAAGCCAAACTTTTATAAAGCTGATTATGAGGCTATTTGTAAATACTTGCAAGAACAAAATTGGGAGGACATATTTCATGGATCTAAGGATGTTAATTACATGCTTGAGGTTTTTTATGAAATTTTACGTGATACTATTAAGAAATTTGTCCCATTTAAGATTAAAGGTAAGCAAAACAAGTACCCCCCTTGGTTCGACCGTAATCTCAGAAGAACTCTTAATGAGAAAAACACCTTAAGGTTACGGTATAAACTATACAAAAACCCTATGGATGAAATTTCTTTGAACTTAGTTAGCGACCGGGCTTCTCGTCTTGCAACTGTTAAGTATAATCAATATGTTAGAGACATTGAACAAGGTATTATTAGCAACACTAAACTCTTCTGGACATTCATGAAAGTCAAGAAGGGCGGTAAAGGATTGTATCCTGCAAATATGAGCAATGGGGTAACTGAAACAAGTGATGGTACTAAAATATGCAACTTATTTGCAGAACAATTTTCGCAATCATTCCATACTAATACTATCGATTCTGTAGGGTATGAATCCACCAAAAACTTAGAGGATATACACAATTATGGACTTTCAATTTCAATACCTACAATATCTTTGGAGAAGGTGTTAAAAGCTCTTAAAAGCGTTGATCATAAAAAAGGTGCGGGGCCAGATGGCATCCCGCCTTTATTTATAGCATCATGTGCCTCAGCTTTGGCTACGCCATTGTGTGCTATATTTAACAAGTCGTTAATGACTGGCGTTTACCCAAATATATGGAAATCAGCTATGGTTGTCCCCATTCATAAGTCAGACAAAACTACTCTTGTCCAAAATTACAGGCCTATATCAATTTTATCTACTTTTTCTAAGATATTTGAATGTATGGTTTGCCCTCTTCTGCAAAACCACCTAAAACATTTTTTTACCGATAACCAGCACGGATTTATTGGCTCCAGATCCACAACCACAAACCTAGTAACCTTTACTGAAACCCTTGTCAATGCAATAGACAAAAACAAACAAATAGACGTTATATACACGGATTTCAGTAAGGCGTTTGACAGTGTTCCACACGAAATTCTTGTTTCTAAATTACGGGCATATGGTTTTATTGGCAACCTCCTGGAATGGATAAATTCGTATTTAAATGATCGAACATTTTTTGTAGTGGTTAATGGATACCAATCTAACGTTTTTAAAATTTCTTCTGGTGTACCCCAGGGCTCACATCTTGGTCCTATCTTGTTCAATGTGTTTATCAATGATATCTCCAGTTGCTTCCATCATTCGTCTGTATTTTTGTATGCTGATGACTTGAAATTCGCAAGAATGATTGAAACTTCTGACGACTGCGTGTATTTACAAAAAGACCTTGACAATTTAATTAAATGGTGTGAGGACAACAGAATGACGTTAAACATAAAGAAGTGCTGTTATATCAAATTTACTAGAAAACTAAAATCTGTTACCTTTGATTATCACATAAACAATTATAATTTAGATGAAGTAGAAACAATAAAAGACTTAGGGGTAATATACGACCAAAAATTGACGTTTATTCCACATATTGAAAATGTAACTAAACGGGCGTCTCGGATGCTCGGTTTTATAGTTAGAAATGGTAAAGTTTTTAAAAATATCAAAACAAAACAGCTTCTTTATAATAATTTAGTCCGAAGCATCTTAGAATATTGTTCAGTTGTTTGGAGACCTCACTACGCAACACACATTTTAAGACTCGAACGTATTCAAAAAAGATTCCTTTGGCACCTAGCTGCTAGTATAGGAAAAGCCAACAGAACTTTTTCATATAAAGATAGACTGTCTCGTTTTAAAATGCATTCCTTAGAAAAACGCAGGGAACTCTTAGATATGCAATTCTTGTATAAAATCTTTAATGCTAAAATTGACTGTCCTCAATTGTTGAGCAGCTTTAAGTTTAAGGTTCCTGTCCATTACCCACGTAAGGCCATTACACCTCTTTATCCACCGTTGCGTAGAACTGTCCTCGGCACCCATTCTCCAGTCTCAAGATTATGTAAGACCCTAAACCACAACAGTATAAATCTTGACATTCACTTTGACTCGTTACCCAAGTTCCGTGATAAAATCAGAACATGAACCTTACCATAACTATTCTTTGTAGTAAGTTTAATTAGGTACCTATTATTATTCTCATTTTTGGTTTTAGTTGTTTTTGTTCATTAATTATTATTTTTTAGCTTTGTAACGAATTTAATTTATCATGTTGTGTTTACTTATAAGTGGGTACTACATTTAACTTTTTTATTTTATAGGATAAGTTTACCTTTGTATGTTTTAATGTAAGTGTCCGTTAGTAAACCTAATAAATAAAATAAAATAAATAAAATAAACGTATATATTTTATATTCGTCGTCAACCGATAGAGGTCCACTGCTGGACATAGGTCTCTTGTAGGGAGCAAGCAACTCGCTCGATTTCATCCGTCCACCTAGTCTTCTAACGCTACGTTTTCCTTAGGGTCCTGATGCCTATCGGTTTTTCACTATGTGCCCCGCCTATCGCCACTTCAGCTTCGCAGCTCGTCGAGCTAGCTGTTTCTGTTCTGTTTCTGAGGGCCTCCGCGTAGCCGTCTCCATCACCCGCTGAGTGACCCGACCCTACCCGATAGTTAGCGAACATGTCGGTAACACACTATGTTCTAAGACTTTGTTCTTGAGACACTGAGGAATTTTGGACGAGAAGACATGCAGAAGCTCGACGTTGACAAGTCGGGCTCGGCGGCAGACTTTCCCGAAATTGAACCTACCTAGCTGCACCATGTGTTTCAGTTACTTGTCTACAATCTCGAGTGCAGAGTTCTCAACGACCACTGGGTGGAGCGGAAAATGAGCATTAAACATTATTTTCACCTGTTGTAACCATACGGTTACTTCTAATTTGTCCTGGCAAACTTGATGTAGTTTTTAATATAAGGAAGTATATAATGCATTTATATTATTTTTCAGAAAAAGGGGGTAAGCTGTTATTTAATTTAATTGATAGCTATAAACGTAAAACTAAGTAAATTAAATGATAAATGATTTAACTATTTATTTCACGTAGGACAACTTGTGTCACTTACCTATGATACGTTAAGACTACCACCGAATATTTGAATTCTACTGAGAAGAGCCGGCAAGAAACTCAGCAGTTGCTCTTTTCTTAAAAAAAAATGTTACAATTGGTAAACAATACAACACATGCGTTAGGTACGTTACAACTTACAAGTATTAGGTACACTGATGTAAGACTTGTGGGTCACTGGATGCGAGGCTGGTTGCTTCCATGCAACTTTGATTAAAAAAACTAGAACCTACCTACTTAATCCATATCCATACATATTAAGTATATCGTGAGTGCATAATTTTGTCTGGCTGACTTTTCAAAGATAGCTTTCACCCTTCAAAATCAAAGAGATCTCACGGAATTTTTATAAACCTAAATCCACGTGGATGAAGTCGCGTCGCGGTCATCAGCTCTAGTACCTACTTAAAATTAATTAATTTTAATCGCTTGATTATAATGATTAAAAGTGATTTTCAATTTTTAGCATGCTGTAAGTATCCGATATAGTAATTTTTTATTTTCTATTTGAATTACATTAAATAATTAAAGTATATCTAATATTATATAAGATCATAATATTATTACCTATGTCAGGAACTTTCACAGAGTCCCAACCAACTGTACAAAATTTATGACACGTAGGTACCTATCTATTTGATATACAAGAATAATAAATTTTTAATTATTTTTGTTTTTATAGCTAAAGGTAAAAGTCAATAAAATTTTTGAATTTTATAAATTACTTACTAGACACATTATATCAATGATTTTTCCGTTATGCATCATTTTATAAATTGAGTTTATATTTTAGGAGTAAGTAAATTGTACTTAAGTATTCGAAATAGTTATTGTTAGCATTATTACTGTTTGTCATTATACCTCATGAAACAGAAAGTATAATATCTGTCAATTTGAGTCGTTTCATGTCATTCGCTTTAATCTGGGGATACGGACGCCATATTGAAAATAGTTAGTATAAATACGAGTGTTTGAACGATGGTAATTTAGTCTCCTGCCGGCACACTCCGCGATTATTGAATACTTTTGTGTTTAGATCGCATTTTGATTTAGAGCTTAACGATAGCAATCGTGGCCGGATCAAATGAATATTATCTGTAAGTTTAGCCATCTTTTATCTAATTACATTAAATCTCTCGTGGAACCTCTACAGTCTACACGTTTAACCATTTATTCGTGCAAGTTCCAAATGAGAGTACAAATATGTATTATATTAAAAGTGTCTCATAAATACCTACTTCTGGATTGTCTCTTTCATTATTATCTTTAATAAACTCCAAGAAATAATTTCAGATGACCGTAAGTTATTTTATTAAATATTAATTTAGATTTTTTTTTGATATTTTTAGTTATATTAGTTGTAGGATAGTTGTAGGCACCTACATATTAATATGAATAAAGAAATATTTTATAATACAGTAAATTTTTTATTTCAACTTTGTCTATTATTTCAGGAAATTGTAAGTAAAAGTTATTAGATATATTTTGTAAAAATTAACTGAATCCATACTGGGTTTAAGATGTTTATTGTTTCAGAAAGAATTTTACAATTCATTTAGAATATAAATGAAACTTACAGGCTATCATAAAATACAATAGCTTTGTGTAAACAATATACTAATATTATAAATACGAAAGTGCGTCTGTCTATCTGTCTGCTACACTTTAACGGCCACTATTCAACCGATTTTGATGAAATTTGGTATAGGGGTATATCCTGGGGAAGGCATAGGCTATTTTTATCTCGGAAAATTAAGGAGTTCCCCCGGAAGTCAACATAACTTAATCCACACGGACGAATAGTCACGGGCATCATCTACTTAGTAAATGAACAATTCTTAATGCTATTAAAACAATATTATAATACTTAAAAAAATTAATTTTACAGCATGATGTTAGTATTAATTAATAAGTATAAATGAAATAATTATAAGTATTTATAAATCATTGTAAAATGCAATAATTATTACCATTCAGACAGAATAATAATTATTAATAGGTACATATTAGTGCCTAAAAAACTTAACGGTACATTTTGACTCAACGATAATAATTTTACAGATTCCGGTAAATATTAATTTAAATTACAATCTTGTACAAATACCTACGTTCAGAAATGTTTGAGGATTCATAATAACTTCTTTAAGCTTGTGAAGTTTATTTTTATCTTTTTTTGTTTATTTTAGATCAAGGTTTGTACTGAAATAATACTTGACGTGGCAAATATTATAAACTAGCTGATGCCCGCGACTTCGTCCGCGTGGATTGAGGATTTTTGGTTCCCGCGGGAACTCTTTAATTTTCCGGGATAAAAAGCCTATGTGCTATTCCAGACCATAATCTATCTCTGTGCCAAATTTCAGCCAGATCCGTTCAGCCGTTGGGGCGTGATTGAGTAACAAACATCCATACATCCATCCATCCATCCATACATCCATACATCCATCCAAACTTTCGCATTTACAATATTAGTAAGATATTATACCTTTCTGATCGAGATTACCTACCCAATTTTTTCACCAAAAGAACTACTTTTTAAGTATTGACTTAATTATACATACCTATATTTAAATGGATTTTAACTTAATTTTTTTTTTTTTATTCTAGAAAGGAGTGGTAGGTGATTTGTATACACAAGTATCAAAATTTATCATGAAATAATTTTTAATACATTATTTTTTTTTTTAACTTTTCAGTTTTTGGTTAGTATTCGTAGCTAGTTATTTTTCTAATATTCTACTTTATTCTTACATAATATGTAATCTTTTTAAAATACAAAACAGTCAAATTATTAATTTAATTATATTTGAACACTAGCATTGCTTTGTCTGATAATATAATAATTGGGTATAAATACCCGTTTTGGCACACTGCAATATGAAATAAAAATATTGATGTAAGAGGGTAAAGTTGGCATTCATTTTATGAGTTTTAATTAATTCTTTCTTCCACATGTCTTACAGAAATTAGTGGTGAGTGGCAGATATTTATTTATATATTTTATATCAAACGTATTGTCTACTTTAAACACATATTATTATATAGATTTTTTATAAACTAAACTAATGAATAATGATGAATTGAAATATTGTTCAATGTACCTACCTATGATTAAAGCGATGATCACTGTACCTAACCAAAGACAATATATAAACCAGTCTGTACTTAACACAGTTTATGCGTCTGCAGGATCATCGTTCTCAAACGTTATATCGAAACAGTGTATTAATAATTAATTATAGTATCTACTTAATAATAATAATTATTATAACCTTTCAGACTGAGGTACGATTTATTCTTGTATTAAAATAAATCCCAGTATTTTAATCATATTATAGTATCCATCTCTACCTCGCTTACCGTAACTCTGTAGTTACCGGTAAGCGATGATGCAGTCAGCAGTCTACGAGTAAGATGGTAGCCGGCGGGCGGGTAAAAGGCACTACAATGTATTACACACCAAAACTACAAATCCAAACGGACTTATTAACACGCGCCATAGGTACTAGTTTAGGTACCTATATATAATATATATACTTACATTTATTTATTAAAAATTATAAATTTGATAATATTTTTTTAGGATTGGGTACGTTTTTCTAAATACTTATTTTTTTCTACTGATATTATGTAGATACTAATATAAAATCTAATCTAAAACCATCTATCTGATTCACATAATATTGTTTCTTACCATAGATCACAGTAAGTACCTACCTATCAAAATATCTAACCTAAGTTTTGCATTTTGATTTACCTAGGCTAAATAAAAAATCCTCTTGCAATAAATATAACTATTTAAGACCTAGATCCTATTCTAGTTACTTAAATTTTTTATTTGAACATGTTTAACTTTATTAACTTTTTAATTTTTAGTACCACGTAAGTGTTTTAAGAAACGCATTTCAATGAACGCATTTTATTTTTTACATTTAATTTTTTTATCTGTCTGTTAATGTGATAATATTAACTTAAATAAATTATTTATGTAATAATACAGGGTTATTTTAAAAATACTAATAACCTCTTAAGGGTAACTTCTAATAATGCTGACAAACTATTGCTCTACAACCTTTTAAAGAACTCAATAATTTCACAAAAAAATTTTTTTGATGCAGGTACACTCTAGAATCTAGACTCTCTTCAACTCCGTATTTTCAGTAGGCAGTAGGCAATAGTCAATGAATAATAGTCGACTAGTCGGACTAGTCGAGAACTAACCGGCCAGTCCGGCGCGCCGACTGCATGTGGCGTGCAGCTGCGTGCAGTAGTGCTGAGTAGCAATTTTTTTTTTTGTTATTTCTCAGAATTTTAAAAATTCGTAGAACTCAATGATCTTTTATAAAATAGGTAATAACTGGTCTGTGGTAGAACAAAATGTATTCAGTATTCAGAGCCGTTAAGCCAGTTACATAAAAAACAAAAAATATTCAGTATTACGTACAGAAGCAACCCAAAGGTTATAATAGCATTTTTAAATTAACCCCGTTTAAGTTAATTTCTGTAATTGTTTATGTATCTATTCAAATTAATATTTTATTAGTAAAATTAGTCAGTGTGTCAAAATTCCCACTGACAAGTTATTTTTTTGTTTTCAGACACAGGTACGCAAGTCTTAATAAATAATAACTTAAATAATTAGTAGGTATATTACGTACCTACTAATTCTCAATGCACATGCAGATATAAAAATCCTTAAAAATATTCATTTATTTTTAGCCCCAAACTGTAAGTTTTTAAACGGCTCTTTTTATTTATTCTGTAAATTGAACAATTTTATATGTAGATAAATGCCTGATGGTAATACGACATAAGTACGAACCACGAACACAGTAGACGATTAAATAAAAGCAATTACCTACCATTTAAACGCGAAAAAAATAAGGAAGTATTTGATTCGCCAACATTGTACCTACCTACCACAGAACAAATGAATACTAGCGAATCCCAATAATTATGGGTAACAATTTAACATTGATCCCCTGGATAATAATATAATGCATGCATGACAGCATGATGCACCCCATGAGTTAGGTTTATAATACATTACAAGGTCTACTGTCCAGAAAGTTTCGACTTTAACACTTTGCAGACGTTGCAACATACCCATCAAGGCAAAAAAAGCAATTCAAGGCGCTAGTTTAATCCTTCTACAAGAAGGCCGCCTCTGTGGCACTGGCCCTAAGCAGGAAACATTTGTGCACACCAGTGTGGGCATTGACGAGGCATTGCGGGTTGAACAGACACAATGTGTTCAATCTCAAGCTCCAGGACAAGAATGTGTGTAGGCCAGTATATATAATGTACTCTGTGGTGTAGGCTCTGCCGTGAGGCTGAGGAAAAGCCTTTACACATTATCTGCTACTGTCCTATATGCACAAACGTAGCCCTTACCTAGGGCAGTGGACACCAGGTTCACGTGAGGTGCGCCCGGAAGAGGCAACAAATATCTCGGCCATGACGCTTCTGCTGTCTGCTGTGCCTTGGCGTCAAGTAGTATTGGTCAGGAAATAGGTATACTATAGATGGTGGCGATCACAATTAAGATCAGCAACGGTTTCAAGTCACAGAAATAGGAATCTGCTTACTGTGATACCTACTCTTTGATTATATCAAAGTACCTACTAGGCCTCTAATTAGAGCCCACGGCTCTGAGGTAAGATGACATACCAAAATAACTCTTTAAATACGATGTAATTTATTTACTGTTTTTTTATTTACAGATTGTAAGTAACTTATAATTATTATTTTCATATTTTATAATCACGCTTTTAATATAATATTGTTGACCTTACGTAGGTAGGTACATATGCATTATGCACACTACCTATCACTCCAAATAATAAAAAGGCTCAGCTATAGTATACTCCCCGCGGAGTTGGACGTTCATATTTTTTTTACAGAAAGACCTTGATGTGGTAAGCCTTGCACTAAAATATTTTACTCCGAAATCTAATACTTACTTTTCGAGATATAATTTTTTGAAAATCGCAAATTTTCACCACTTTTGACTACCTATTTCTTACGACATTTGCCATAGATTACAGACTCATTGACGTTTAGTTGACGTACTAAAGTTTCGTTTTACGTATTATAATCCGTTCCAAACATAAAAAGTATTATAAAATGTAAATAATCGAGTAATCATCTTTAATAGGGGAGGTCAGCTCAAAGCGGCCATAGGAGGCAAAGCGGCCACTCTTCATTTTTCGGTTATTTGAAATGATAATGCGACGTTGCCGTTTTGTCGCTTATGGAACCTCCCGCCCCGCGCCGGGCAGTCATTCAATAGCGGTAGGAACGATCGCGTGGCAACAGTATCGAAAATATTATTTTTACATGTTTTGTTAAAAAAATGCAAGGTAAGTTCATCCTGTTTTGATCATACCTCTTTATATTTAAATCTTTTTATAATACGTGTATTGTTTCTTATCTATTTGGCATGATTTGTGCAAAATTTGCTCAAACGTAAATGTATAAAGGTGTGAGCATCCGAATTTTTAAACAATATGGCAGAATAAGGCAAAGCGGCCCGGGCAAAGCGGCCAACTGACCGCTTTGCCCTTATTAAAAAATATTATGATAGATAATAAATGCTTAATTATTTTGTTTAAGTAGATGGTGAACAATTATTAGAGAAAAACCAACCAGGGATCATAGGATGAAAATCTTATGGCACAGGCGATCAAAACGAAAAAATAACAAAAGGCCGTGTTAAGTTCCTAAAGGCTTAAAAAAAGTTTGATGACTGAGATGTTTAAAATATACTACTACCTACTTCTTTTGATTAAAATAATGAGAATACTATTCTAGTTTTTAGTTAGTAGAAACTCAGACTGAGACTAAAATGTTATTGTTAATGTAAGAGCAGTATTTGTTGATTGTTAAAAATATTCATATGTTAATAAAAACTAAACCTGTGTTAAAGTTCCTAAAAGTTTATTAAGCATAAACTTTTATAGAAGTTTGATGGCTGAAGTTTACAAGCTAAACAATTTAATTTAAATTACTTATTAGAATTATTGTCTATGATTAAAATAATGCTACTAGTTAAAAATCAACTCAGACTGAGAAAATAGAAATACTTAATTAGATTTTTATAAAAATATTATTTACCTAAAAGTAATAAAAACAAAACATTGATATTTTAATTAAATTGATTTCGAGGATATTTTTATAATTTTTTAGTAAAATAATGGTAATTACTGAAAACTGTATCTGGTTAAATTTAAAATTATTTAGAAACTTAAACAGAAACTGAACTGAACTAGAAATTGAGTATAAGACGGGTAAAATTAATACCAAATGTTTATTTAATAAATAATCTTCTTTTATATTTTTTGGACATTTTTACTTCGTCAAGCATGTTTAATTAAAAAAAAAACAATTATACGCAGTAACGTTGGGGCTGGCCACGTTGCCCTTGCCCCCCTGGCCGCTTTAGGCGGCCGCTCGGGCAAAGTGGTTTTTTTACAAGTTGCCGTAATTTAGACATCATATTATGCTTATTATTTAAATTTTCGAGACCTTAAATTTCATAAATCATAAATTTAATAAACTTCTTTCCTATCAGTATAAAATTCTTGTGGAAAATCAATTGTTTGATAGGTTTTTTCTTTACTCAAAGTTAAGGTGGCCGCTTTGAGCTGACCTCCCTATATATAAATCTCGTGTCACAATGTTTGTCCTCAATGGACTCCTAAACCACTTAACCGATTATAATAAAATTCGCACACCATGTGCAGTTCGATCCAACTTGAGAGATAGGATAGTTTAAATCTTAAAAAAACATCAATTCACGCGGACGAAGTCGCGGGCATCATCTAGTATTATAATATGTGTACCGATTATTGGAAAAACGGAACGCGTGCATTGGCGCCAGAATTCAAATCTGTGAGTCATTGTTTTAGTCGCATTTCAGTTTAAAGGTTATAAGGTTAAATAAAAAACGTTTAAAGGTTATAGGTTAAATTATTTAACTAAAAAGGTATAAAGGTTATTACATGTATATTTAGGTACTTAAGCGTATGATACACAAAACCGAATCGGCACACCCCGACTCCACGCAGTCATGTCTGCCCTACCCCTAGAGTGTTTTTTTTAAGCGCGTAGCCAGAAGCGAGTCTTCTGGCGTAGCCCATTCTTATTAAGAAATTAACCTTCAACACTACTTAAAACAAAAGGTAAGGTAGTTTAAAGTAGGTAAGAATTAATTATACCTAAGGTTTAAAAGTAAAACCTAACCTCAAAATTTTAAAAAATTAATATCTCGGAAACAACTAAAATTCGGAACGTCTTACTTTGAGGGGGGGGTATATCCCCTCCCCCCCTTCCCCCTCCCCCATCCCCTTCCCCCTCCGTCGCGGGCAGTATACTATAGCCCAGCCAATAAAAAGGAAAAATAAAAATATTGACGTATTGCAAGTTGTTAAATCTTTATAAATTGCCGAAATGTTCTCCCATCACTTCAAAACGGCTGGACCGATTCTTATGTAATACTAGCTGATGCCCGCGACTTCGTTCGCGTGGATTTTTTTTTGGTTCCCGCGGGAACTCTTAATTTTCCGGAATAAAAAGTAGCCTATGTGCTATTCCAGACTATTAACTATCTCCAACATCCAGATCCGTTCAGTCGTTTAGGCGTGATTGAGTAACAAAAATCCATCCATCCAAACTTTCGCATTTATAATGAAAGTATAGATTTTGTGTGTTTGAGTGGGTCCTGGGATGGATTATATTCACAACTGGACCCGGTAGGTGGCGCTGCAATCGGGTTTTAGGTTCAGGGCAGGACAACGTCTGCCGGGCTTACTAGTTAAAAATTAAAATAAAACAACGGCAGGAAATTATCTGATCTATTTTTAATATTTTCAGCCTGGTGTATGTATTAAATACTTTATACAATATTTGTGTATTTTGATAAATAAATTAAAAAAATATTAATTTTGATTTAAAAGAGCTTATGTGACATAGTACCTACTATTTAAATTATGTTAATTCAAAGTCCCTAAAACCTACTACATATTACTATTTAAATTATGTATATTAAATAAAAGTTTATTTATTTATTTCAGTGTTTATGTGTAACGAGAGGTTCGCTACCGAAATTCAAACTGTATGGAAATATTCATTTTCCAAAAATTAAGGTGTGCATTACCAAGTACTTACATTCATCATTATCATAGTAGGTATCAACCTACCCCACTATTGAAAATGATCCACTTCTCAAATTGAGAAGGGTTTAGTCCATACTCCATAGTCCACCACGCCGGCAAGTGCAGCTTGGCAGACTTTCCATACTTTAAAGAATGTTATGGGGAATTCTCAGGCATGCATGTTTCCTCACGATGTTTTCCTTCACTTTTTTAAAGCAAGTGTCCGGCATTCGAAGCCCGGCCACCCGAAAGTCCACTTATAGGCTATCATCGCGACTTATGGGCTATCATCGCGACTTATAGGCTATCATCGCGACTTATAGGCTATCATCGCGACTTATAGGCTATCATCGCGACTTATAGGCTATCATCACCACTTAGAGGCTGTCATCGCCACATAAAAACTATCATCGCGACTTATAGGCTATCATCGCGACTTATAGGCTATCATCGCGACTTATAGGCTATCATCGCGACGTATAGGCTATCATCACCACTTAGAGGCTGTCATCGCCACATAAAAACTATCATCGCGACTTATAGGCTATCATCACCACTTAGAGGCTGTCATCGCCACATTAAAAACTATCATCGCGACTTATAGGCTATCATCGCGACTTATAGGCTATCATCGCGACTTATTAGGCTATCATCGCGACTTATAGGCTATCATCGTGATTTATAATAAATAGGCAATCATCGCCACATAGAGGCTATCACAGCCACTTATAGGCTATCATCGCGACTTATAGGCTGTAACCACAGAATAAGTAATATGTTGTACAGTTCTATCACCGCCGTTCTTCGCTCACAACAAACTTCAATCAGGTTCAGGACACCTTAATAATATTAAAGGCGATGCTATGTATTTCCTTTATTTTTATCCTCATCAGAGCTTGTTGTCTAGAAGGAATATATTTTAATTCGTAAATCTCATTTTTTCACCATTTCATCTAAAACCAGTGGATCAATATTGATGGTTTTTCGTCATTCAGGTTTTTTTAATGCAAGTAGGAGTCCGCCCCTTCAAAAGTTAAAAAAAATGTTTTGTTATCAGGTAACACCAGAGAGATACGTCACAATGCCAACGGAGTCTACTCCAACTATATGCCCACCGTGTGTCTGCCCAACGTGTACTCCTTCCGATCACCTTAGAAATAACTTAGATTATTATAAATAATAAATATAAGTTATTGCTTTCTGTTCGCATGCAGTGGTTTTTGAAAAACTTTTTCAAATTCTTAAAAGTCTGTATCATTTTGAGGTGTATGTAGAAATTGCGAAAATGAGCAATTATATTTCTAAGCTAGCATATCTTGCAAGAAGAACAGATTTCTTTTTGGATTATTTTTAGCGTTTGCCTTTGCTCTTTTGGTTGTTCAGATCGCAATTAAACTGTGAATACTCAATGTTTTATCACAAATGTATAAAATTTTAAGTTTATTAGCAACTTAAGTTGGATTCAGAGTTTTGAAATAGGTGAAATAATAAGAATACAAACATTAAAATAATTTATTACGCCTAACAAATACAATCTATAAAATAAAAACCTTACAGATTAGAAAGAAGTTCTCGAATCTTTTCTTTTTAAGTTTTTTAAACAATCCGAATCATTAGTGGAAGAGTAAACTGAGGCTCTGGACATGTGGATAAGTTCCAGATTAATATCCTTGTTTTTGCCCGGGTCTGAAGAAGGACTCTGTTTAGATTTTCTGTGTAACAAGGACAACACATTTTTAACAAAATTTTTTGAAGTCTTACTTGAACCTGAAGAAGTAAGCGAAGGTTTTATTTCATTAGAACCACTTGAAAACGTATATTTAGACATATTTTCACCCGCTAAGTAAATCACACCTCTTTCTGAAAGGAAATCATCTATAGAATCGTTAGAAAAGTATGCTTGAGCACCTTTTTCAATTGAGTTCGACATAGTTCCTTGTTTAGGTTTTCCATCTTTTAAAACACCCGTATTAATAGCTAAGTTAGCCCTGTACCCCGTAACTCCTGCATCAAAATTATTATAACTGAGCGATTTTATTTCCTTTTCTGAAGAGAATGATTGAATTTCTTGACTATCCTTTAATTTATTCAAAGCTTCTGCATTATCCACTGCAGTTTCTAACTTTGATTTATTTTTGTTAATTGTACTACTTGTTTTTTCATCTTCGAACACTACTTTTGTTTCACTAGGTGCTCTTTTTTCAAACTTGGGCATATTATTGCCTAGATTGTTTATAGGAGTAATTTTTAGTGTTTCTTCAATGTTATTTTCAGTTTCGGGACTAGCCTGCGTTTGAAACTTTCTCCAATCTCGCCTATTTAAAAGTTTAGACAATATGTCGTCAGACATACTCTTCGTTACATTGTTATTTTTGTCTTTTTCACACGCTTTGTAACATTTAATTTTCTGATCTACTTTATTAGAAGATTCAGTAAAATACTGATATTCTGTCGTCTCAGTTTCTATATTACTAGTATTAATCAATGGGGTCGTTACAGATGCATCTTGCCTGTAGTTGAAAAACTTTCGCACAACTTTCTTTTCTTGGCAACAACAGCAGGTCTTTGACAAACAATAAAACATTGTGCAAATCAAAATGCACTGCACTATTATAACTACAACAAGTATCAGCAATGTCCATTTGTTGTCTATAAAATATTTTTTTAGATATAACTTTAAACAATTTACCTTTTCACTCGATTTAATCGTTGGATTCCGATTTAAATCTGGTAAATTAACAAATTTAGTTTTTTTGCATACTGTAGTTGTTTCTATGTCATCAATCAAAATATCTTTATAAATAAAGGGTGTAATATTTGGATGAAACTTGTTTATAATTAAAACATCTTTTGATTTCCGTTTTTTACCGCTATCTTTCCTTGATGTTTTAATATATTCTAAATCTTCATTAACTATTGATTCTTCAAGGCAACTATTTGTTTGTGGATTGTAAATAACACTAGGATAGTCTCCATCATCATCTTTGACACAAGGCGGCACTGCAACGCATCTTTTAAGTTTTCTACTGAAATGAGGTCTTTTACCATTATAATAAGTATCACACTTCACTGGCCTGCAATCATTGAATGGATCTTCATCTGTATGTTCACAGTGCTTATAATTATCCAAAGAATCAAATTTACTTTTATAAAATGTGGTATCAAAATTGATTCTTATTGTATCTCTCTTATTTGGGCCGCTATTTGATTTAGAATCAACAAATATAGCGCAGTATCCTTTTCTTTCATATTGGTTTAAGAGGGGTGCGATTACCCTGACAGTTTTCGTTTCACCTTTAAAAACATTAACAAGTTTAACTTACTGATTTTAATAAACAAACTTAAATTTAAATTATAGTACATATCTATCATGTAATTCAATGAACACGTAGTTAGGCATTGCTAAAAATATTCATATTTGTTTTACCTTTCGGTACATAATCTGTACATCCTCCAATAATTTGTAGAGTATCACAGTCAACTTCGTCTTCTCCAAGACAGCATTCATCTGGAGTTATTTCAACATCATAATCATTCCTTTCTGAGGTGTTGTTAATTTTCACGAAAAACACCAATCCAATAGAGGCTGGAGATGGTGCTATAAGTCCGCATTTTGGATAAGCTAATTCTGTATTCGTATCACTGGCAGTTTTATATAAAATCGTAAAAATGAAAGCGAATATAGCGAAAATGTAATTGTAAAAATTCATCTGTCAACATATTCTCAAAATTAAAATGAGTTCTTGTCAAAAGAGAACTGTCCTTTGATATGTCCGTCACAACGGTTTGATCAAAATAGCAATCAGTTTGTATCAATAGTAAGACGTTCATAACTTTATGGTTTTAATCATGTTTCAATGATTGTAATTATGGTCTACTTATACCATAAACTTAGAATATTTCTCATTCTACAGACGAAAGAAGTCCTTTTAAGGGCAAAACACACAGTGAATGGGCACGGGTCGGGTGCGCGGCGGGTTGAATTTCTTGTATTTATATGGACGACATCACACAGCGTCACCCGCCACGCGCCCGACCTGCGCCCACGTCCGCGCAGTACGCCAGGCGAGCATCATGCTACTAACACCGTTACTATAAAATATTGGTTTGAGTTGTTTTCAAGAAAGATGATGTGTCACGTCTTCACTCCACTGCTAGTGAGTACAATTGCGAAAGAAAAAGACTCATATCATTGTGTTCTATTTTTATTAAATTTTTTATAATTTAAACATACATAAAACATGCTTTGGTTATATATGGTGGTTTATCTTCAAATTATTCAATTTAAAGTGTGGCCAACTCTGTAACACATTATCTAAACTAAAATAAAATGACAGCTTTAAATCTAGTTTTGTCCCTTTCCACAGGAATTATGAAAGGGTTAGCAATATTTTTAATGCGGTCATTTTAAATTTAGTTTAGAGATTGTGTACCTACAACAGAATCAGCCCGAGTGTAAACTCGATAAAGTGACATTTCATTTGAAATTTGTATTGGGCCCATTAGTCTAATTCTCTCTCTTATTATTTAACTTGTAAGAGTTAGAGGGAATGAGATTAAATTATTTTATTTTTGTGTCGCGCAATCTTCAATTCTCTTAAGTTTTCTGGGAGCGTCATCAAAAGGTGGCAAGCCAAATAGTTCTGGTTTAAAATCCAGCAGTGAACGTAAGACCAGCGTCGCGTGACGAGTGTGCTCGCGGTCTAAACGTCCATCTGGGATCATTACCACCTGTAATAATATAGAAAACCCGTTGATTATAAGGTTCACTTCATTGGTTATCAGGTTCAGTAGATTAAGTCAGTGTCCGGGATGCAAGCTATCAATGCACAAAATTTTATCAAAATTGGTTCTAAGAATGCGGGATGCAAGCTAAGTACAAAATTTTATCAAAATCGGTTCTAGAAAATCTGCAGGGAAAAGATAACAGACGGGCAGACTTCTACGCTACTTCATACCTACGTCAAAAGTGATTTAAAACATGTTGTAGGTAACTAACTCCTTATATTTTCAGAGAAAGTTGAAACAACATTTTGTGTGAGGCAAATGTGGCTTCGTGAAAATTCGTGACTTTACAATTAACACTCTTCCGCTATAGACCAAAATCCACTATCGCAGCAAGAATAGGTATGGTTCTGGAGAATGAGAAAAGAGTCTTACCTGCATGCCTGCCTCTTTTGCCGACTGCACTCCGACCGCTGAGTCTTCAAATACGAGACACTGTCAACATTAATAGTTCCAAAAATTTGAATGCGTTCAAGGACAATGAACTGCTATGGAATGTAAGGAAATATGACACGTCAGCTTAAAACAATGGTCCAATGGTCTTGAGCACAAGATCGTTATCCTCTTAGGCCTTTAATGACCTTCGTGGCGCGGTGTTGAGCGCTGTTGTTTTAACGTGCGGAGGCCCCGGCTTCGATCCTCGGCAGGGTCAATTTGGCAATTTATAAGTTCAGAATTTTCCCTGGTCTGGCCTGGTGGGAGGCATTGGCCGTGGCTAGTTCCTACTACCCTACTGGTAAAAACGTACCACCAAGCGATTTAGCGTTCCGGTACGATGCCGTGTAGAAACCGAATAGGGGTATGGGTTTAATATTACTGCCATACCCCTAACAGGTTAGCCCGCTACCATCTTAGACTGCATCATCACTTACCATCAGGTGAGATCGCAGTCAAGAGGATAAAAAATTAAAAACAAAAGTAAGGAAACAGCATCACGTTAACGCACACGCACGTGGGTACGCATGTAAAGAAGAAGATGATTAAGTATGTAGAGTTGTAGATGTACCTAATCTATGACTTGAAATTTTTTGAACTTCAAAGGAAGCTTGTCGATATCAGCTGTTAAAAGATTCTTGGGAAAGATGTGTTAATTTAAAAACACACAGATTCGGATAGAAGCTAACAAGATAAGGTGCTTAAGAACATGTAGATAGCTTACCTACCTACTTAAAAAGTTACTGAGTACTGACCTGCCTTGGTGCCGGTTTATCCGGAAATCTTGACGCAGCCACCAGAAAGATATCCGGATTTGGTTTGCCACGGAACACTTCTGGGTCTGTAATGCTTACCTAAAATCATAAGATGTAAATTTATTTCTTAAAGTTAATAAGTCTCTAAGTTGATAAAGTTACAAGTAATAAAATTAAAAATTAAAAAAAAAACCCACGACGAACTGCAGAGCTCCATTATACCTTTGACCTTTATAACTTTGAAACAACAATTAGAACGTAGCAAACGTATATATTACATAATATCTGAAACACAAAACTGCATCTTTGACAGCTCAGTAGTTTTTTTGACCAGTGTGGTGGACTATGGCTAAACCCTTTTCAAATGGACAAATCAAAAGAGTCCAAACGCGACGGGTATACGATGAGAATTCAAGGAGTTCCCATGATCGCCTCCTGACTCCATCATGATACCCTGGGCAGCATCTAGGTACAAGCTAAATATATCTAAAACAAAAAGCCCGCATCTAAATCAGCACAGTAGTTTTTGAGAAAAATGGTAACATATTGAAAAAATAAAATCATAGACTACAGCTCAGCTTTGTTGTCTATGGTCCTAAAATATATCTAAGAACCTTCTCACAAGCTATACACATCTAATGAAAAAAACCGCATTTCAATCGGCCCAGTACTTTTTGTAAAAAATGGTAACATATCGAAATATTAAAATCATAGAGACAGCTCAGCTTGGTTGTCTATGGTCCTAAAATATATCTAAGAACCTTCTCTCAAGCTATATATATCTAACTAGTATTTCGCCCTGTGCGCGAGCTGCTAAAGCAGCTCACGGGTTGTGGTAAGACTTACAAGTAGTACAGATTTTAGTGTACTAAACTGAATTCATTTATTATGGTGATACAAAATAAATAAAAATGGCGCTGATTTTTTAAAACTTTTGGTAACAGTTTCCTGTTTCGTAACCCCAGGGAGTCCTAAATATCGATTTTGAACGAAATTGGTCAATTAACAAAGAATTTCAAAATGGCGCTGATTTTCTAAAATTTTGGTAACAGTTTCCTGTTTTGTGACCCCAGGGAGCCCTAAATATCGATTTTGAACGAAATCGGTCAATTAACAAAGAATTTCAAAATGGCGCTGATTTTTTTAAAATTTTGGTACCAGTTTCCTGTTTTGTAATCCCACGAAGCCCTAAATATCGATTTTGAACAAAATCGGTTAATTAACAAAGAATTTCAAAATGGCGCTGTTTTTTTAAAGTTTGGTAACAGTTTACTGTTCTGTAACCCCAGGGAGTCCTAAATATCGATTTTGAACGAAATCGATCAATTAACAAAGAATTTCAAAATGGCACTGATTTTTTTAAATTTTGGTACCAGTTTCCTGTTTTGTGACCCCAGGGAGCCCTAAATAGGTATAGATTTTGAACGAAATCGGTCAATTAACAAAGAATTTCAAAATGGCGCTGATTTTCTAAAATTTTGGTAACAGTTTCCTGTTTTGTGACCCCAGGGAGCCCTAAATATCGATTTTGAACGAAATCGGTCAATTAACACAGAATTTCAAAATGGCGCTGATTTTTTAAAATTTTGGTACCAGTTTCCTGTTTTGTGACCCCAGGGAGCCCTAAATATCGATTTTGAACGAAATCGGTCAATTAACAAAGAATTTCAAAATGGCGCTGATTTTTTTTAATTTTGGTACCAGTTTCCTGTTTTGAGACCCCAGGGAGCCCTAAATATAGATTTTGAACGAAATCGGTCAATTAACAAAGAATTTCAAAATGCCGCTGATTTTTTAAAATTTTGGTACCAGTTTCCTGTTTTGTAATCGCACGAAGTCCTAAATGCAATAAACCGCATCTCAATCAGCCCAGTACTTTTTGTGAAAAATGGTAACAGTGGTTGAAAAATTAAGATCATAGACTACAGCTCAGCTTTGTTGTCTATGGTCCTAAAATATATTTAAGAACCTTCTCACAAGCTATACACATCTAATGCAAAAAACCGCATCTCAATCGGCCCAGTACTTTTTGTGAAAATTTTTAACACATAGAAAAATTAAGATCATAGACTACAGCTCAGCTTTGTTGTCTATGGTCCTAAAATATATCTAAGAACCTTCTCACAAGCTATACACATCTAATGCAAAAAACCGCATCTCAATCGGCCCAGTAGTTTTTGTGAAAAATGGTAACATGTTGAAATATTAAAATCATAGACTACAGCTCAGCTTGGTTGTCTATGGTCCTAAAATATATCTAAAAACCTTCTCACAAGCTATACGTATCTAATGCAAAAAACCGCATCTCAATCGGCCCAGTACTTTTTGAGAAAAATGGTGACAAAAAAGTGCACAAACAAACAAACAAACATACAAACAAACAAACAAACAAACAAACAAACAAACAAACAAACAGACAAACAGACAGACAGACAGACAGACAGACAGACAGACAGACAGACAGACAGACAGACAGACAGACAGACAGACAGACAGACAGACAGACAGACAGACAGACAGACAGACACAAACAAACAAACAAACAAACAAACAAACAAACAAACGAACAAACGAACAAACGAACAAACGAACGAACGAACGAACGAACGAACGAACGAACGAACGAACGAACGAACGAACGAACGAACGAACGAACGAACGAACGAACGAACGAACGAACGAACGAACGAACGAACGAACGAACGAACGAACGAACGAACGAACGAACGAACGAACGAACGAACGAACGAACGAACGAACGAACGAACGAACGAACGAACGAACGAACGAACGAACGAACGAACGAACGAACGAACGAACGAACGAACGAACGAACGAACGAACGAACGAACGAACGAACGAACGAACGAACGAACGAACGAACGAACGAACGAACGAACGAACGAACGAACGAACGAACGAACGAACGAACGAACGAACGAACGAACGAACGAACGAACGAACGAACGAACGAACGAACGAACGAACGAACGAACGAACGAACGAACGAACGAACGAACGAACGAACGAACGAACGAACGAACGAACGAACGAACGAACGAACGAACGAACGAACGAACGAACGAACGAACGAACGAACGAACGAACGAACGAACGAACGAACGAACGAACGAACGAACGAACGAACGAACGAACGAACGAACGAACGAACGAACGAACGAACGAACGAACGAACGAACGAACGAACGAACGAACGAACGAACGAACGAACGAACGAACGAACGAACGAACGAACGAACGAACGAACGAACGAACGAACGAACGAACGAACGAACGAACGAACGAACGAACGAACGAACGAACGAACGAACGAACGAACGAACGAACGAACGAACGAACGAACGAACGAACGAACGAACGAACGAACGAACGAACGAACGAACGAACGAACGAACGAACGAACGAACGAACGAACGAACGAACGAACGAACGAACGAACGAACGAACGAACGAACGAACGAACGAACGAACGAACGAACGAACGAACGAACGAACGAACGAACGAACGAACGAACGAACGAACGAACGAACGAACGAACGAACGAACGAACGAACGAACGAACGAACGAACGAACGAACGAACGAACGAACGAACGAACGAACGAACGAACGAACGAACGAACGAACGAACGAACGAACGAACGAACGAACGAACGAACGAACGAACGAACGAACGAACGAACGAACGAACGAACGAACGAACGAACGAACGAACGAACGAACGAACGAACGAACGAACGAACGAACGAACGAACGAACGAACGAACGAACGAACGAACGAACGAACGAACGAACGAACGAACGAACGAACGAACGAACGAACGAACGAACGAACGAACGAACGAACGAACGAACGAACGAACGAACGAACGAACGAACGAACGAACGAACGAACGAACGAACGAACGAACGAACGAACGAACGAACGAACGAACGAACGAACGAACGAACGAACGAACGAACGAACGAACGAACGAACGAACGAACGAACGAACGAACGAACGAACGAACGAACGAACGAACGAACGAACGAACGAACGAACGAACGAACGAACGAACGAACGAACGAACGAACGAACGAACGAACGAACGAACGAACGAACGAACGAACGAACGAACGAACGAACGAACGAACGAACGAACGAACGAACGAACGAACGAACGAACGAACGAACGAACGAACGAACGAACGAACGAACGAACGAACGAACGAACGAACGAACGAACGAACGAACGAACGAACGAACGAACGAACGAACGAACGAACGAACGAACGAACGAACGAACGAACGAACGAACGAACGAACGAACGAACGAACGAACGAACGAACGAACGAACGAACGAACGAACGAACGAACGAACGAACGAACGAACGAACGAACGAACGAACGAACGAACGAACGAACGAACGAACGAACGAACGAACGAACGAACGAACGAACGAACGAACGAACGAACGAACGAACGAACGAACGAACGAACGAACGAACGAACGAACGAACGAACGAACGAACGAACGAACGAACGAACGAACGAACGAACGAACGAACGAACGAACGAACGAACGAACGAACGAACGAACGAACGAACGAACGAACGAACGAACGAACGAACGAACGAACGAACGAACGAACGAACGAACGAACGAACGAACGAACGAACGAACGAACGAACGAACGAACGAACGAACGAACGAACGAACGAACGAACGAACGAACGAACGAACGAACGAACGAACGAACGAACGAACGAACGAACGAACGAACGAACGAACGAACGAACGAACGAACGAACGAACGAACGAACGAACGAACGAACGAACGAACGAACGAACGAACGAACGAACGAACGAACGAACGAACGAACGAACGAACGAACGAACGAACGAACGAACGAACGAACGAACGAACGAACGAACGAACGAACGAACGAACGAACGAACGAACGAACGAACGAACGAACGAACGAACGAACGAACGAACGAACGAACGAACGAACGAACGAACGAACGAACGAACGAACGAACGAACGAACGAACGAACGAACGAACGAACGAACGAACGAACGAACGAACGAACGAACGAACGAACGAACGAACGAACGAACGAACGAACGAACGAACGAACGAACGAACGAACGAACGAACGAACGAACGAACGAACGAACGAACGAACGAACGAACGAACGAACGAACGAACGAACGAACGAACGAACGAACGAACGAACGAACGAACGAACGAACGAACGAACGAACGAACGAACGAACGAACGAACGAACGAACGAACGAACGAACGAACGAACGAACGAACGAACGAACGAACGAACGAACGAACGAACGAACGAACGAACGAACGAACGAACGAACGAACGAACGAACGAACGAACGAACGAACGAACGAACGAACGAACGAACGAACGAACGAACGAACGAACGAACGAACGAACGAACGAACGAACGAACGAACGAACGAACGAACGAACGAACGAACGAACGAACGAACGAACGAACGAACGAACGAACGAACGAACGAACGAACGAACGAACGAACGAACGAACGAACGAACGAACGAACGAACGAACGAACGAACGAACGAACGAACGAACGAACGAACGAACGAACGAACGAACGAACGAACGAACGAACGAACGAACGAACGAACGAACGAACGAACGAACGAACGAACGAACGAACGAACGAACGAACGAACGAACGAACGAACGAACGAACGAACGAACGAACGAACGAACGAACGAACGAACGAACGAACGAACGAACGAACGAACGAACGAACGAACGAACGAACGAACGAACGAACGAACGAACGAACGAACGAACGAACGAACGAACGAACGAACGAACGAACGAACGAACGAACGAACGAACGAACGAACGAACGAACGAACGAACGAACGAACGAACGAACGAACGAACGAACGAACGAACGAACGAACGAACGAACGAACGAACGAACGAACGAACGAACGAACGAACGAACGAACGAACGAACGAACGAACGAACGAACGAACGAACGAACGAACGAACGAACGAACGAACGAACGAACGAACGAACGAACGAACGAACGAACGAACGAACGAACGAACGAACGAACGAACGAACGAACGAACGAACGAACGAACGAACGAACGAACGAACGAACGAACGAACGAACGAACAAACAAACAAACAAACAAACAAACAAACAAACAAACAAACAAACAAACAAACAAACAAACAAACAAACAAACAAACAAACAAACAAACAAACAAACAAACAAACAAACAAACAAACAAACAAACAAACAAACAAACAAACAAACAAACAAACAAACAAACAAACAAACAAACAAACAAACAAACAAACAAACAAACAAACAAACAAACAAACAAACAAACAAACAAACAAACAAACAAACAAACAAACAAACAAACAAACAAACAAACAAACAAACAAACAAACAAACAAACAAACAAACAAACAAACAAACAAACAAACAAACAAACAAACAAACAAACAAACAAACAAACAAACAAACAAACAAACAAACAAACAAACAAACAAACAAACAAACAAACAAACAAACAAACAAACAAACAAACAAACAAACAAACAAACAAACAAACAAACAAACAAACAAACAAACAAACAAACAAACAAACAAACAAACAAACAAACAAACAAACAAACAAACAAACAAACAAACAAACAAACAAACAAACAAACAAACAAACAAACAAACAAACAAACAAACAAACAAACAAACAAACAAACAAACAAACAAACAAACAAACAAACAAACAAACAAACAAACAAACAAACAAACAAACAAACAAACAAACAAACAAACAAACAAACAAACAAACAAACACACAACCTCTTAGGGCAAACACATATACCGTCTCCGCTTCGTCGAGGGTAAAAATTGGTCCCAAATTTTTTTTTTTTCGCACGACGAACAGAAAATTATTATTCAATTCATTACTTTCAATAAACATGTATCTATTAGATAGGGACTCATTGTAAGTTATTATTTAACTAAACGTTGACGACCCTGGAAAAATAATACACGCTGGCTTTGCTGACGTGGAATATCTGAAAGGCCTTTCTTAATCCATGTTATGTCTGAGGAAATTCCACCTACCTGCAAAATCTCAAGTAGGTACGTGGGTACATGATAATCAGTTGGGCTCTAGGTAGGTCGTCCAACACTTGACAGTCAGTTTTCCCTCTCATTTGTGGAATATATGATGACATAAATGTTTGGTATAAGTAGGTACATACTTTGTGGTGAAATAAGCCAAACAGCTTTGGTCTCGCCGTTGCATGAAGCCTGACAGCTTGCTCCATAGAGTTAGTCGCTAACGCCATTGGTATTTTGTAATCGTGAAGATGAGTGAGTAGACGTTCAGCCCCTGAAATCATAATATGTGGAAAGATTCGCGTTATTTTCAGTACATTCTCTGAACTACACTAACTCCGTAACAAATAATTCGGTTACTATTTTCTACTACCTATTTCCTAATCTACTAATTATATAATACTTCTACTAGCTGATGCCCGCAAATTTGTCCGCGTGGATTGAGGTTTTTTGGTTCCCGCGGGAACTCCTTAATTTTTCGGAATAAAAAGTAGCCTATTTGCTATTCCAGACTATAATCTATCTCTGTGCCAAATTTCATCCAGATCTGGTTCAGCCGTTCTGGTCAACAAACATCCATTTGAGGTGTTTTGGTTCTCGCGGGAACTCTTTAATTTTCTGGGCTATAAAGTAGCCTATGTGCTATTCCAGACGATAATTTTTCTCTGTACCTACCAAATTTCACCGTTCATAATATTAGTTATATATGCAGAGTGGAGACCAAGTGTTGCTAGTTTATAGCCAGTTTATGAACTTACCTTTTTGTAATGGTGCACTGGGCAGCATTTTTTGAGCCAAATCATTTAACTGCCTCTCGAACTCGTCAACCGATATTGGCATTTTTACTTCGTTAACGACTATGGCACTCAGTTCCCTGTCAGTTAGTCCAAACACCTACAGTGAATATAGGTACATATTATAGTGCTTATTGATAATACGCAAGGAAGCTGGATATTCAATGTTCATTGAAACTAACCCCTTAATTAATTACTGGGTAGTTACTGTAGATAATATATTTAGGTACAGTAGAGTTGGCAACCCTGCTAAGATGTGCATTCAGGTAAATAAGGTAATTGATACTGGAAGCTATACCCTGACCCCTAAGGAAAACAGATTATTTCAAAGGCAGTCAAATGCGAATGAACGACAGTGAGCTAAAATGCGGGAGTAAGAAAAATTAAAACTCGTTTACATAGTGTTAGTTAACTTATACTTATGTATAATTACTTACTTTGAGTTGTAAATCTTTAGGATACTGCTTGTTGTATTTTTCACATATTTGCTTTATCATTTTATGATATGTAACCTCTGTATCTGAAATGTAGGCGTAGGCAATAGGTTTTTATTTACTCAAATAAATCTAAATATATTAAAGGAAAAGGTGACTGACTGATGATCTATCTACGCACAGCTCAAACCACTCTACGGATCGGGCTGAAATTCGGCATAGGTACAGATAGCTTTTATGACAGACTTGGGAGTCATATCGACCGAAAGAAAGGTGGTCGAATGGCCGAATTGCCCTTTTTACATTTTTTTATTTTTTTTGGTGGACAACCGGCTATAGTAAATTACTGAGGTGTTTATGTACAGACAAATACAAAATGCAAATGTTGGCGGTGGACATTATTACGTCACCAATAGTTTACTTACCTAACACTGTTCCATCCATATCAAACAGACAGTGCGTGACCTTGTTAAACCGTTTCACGCATCCCAAAGTTTCCCCATTTTTAAAGGGAAATCCTTCTTGGGTTCTGAAGAGATTGAATAGCTTCTGGACAGAATTCTCTTGAACATATTGATGTGGACGGTGGGAGAATATTGTTATTTAAAATTTAGGACCATTTAGGATCAAATTAAAATTAATGTTTTGTTCAGATTTTGTTGTGACATTTTTGACTTAATTTTACGTAGACAGAGGAATTTATTATTCTTTATAGGTGTCAGAGTGGTGACAGACATTAATAAAATAAGCTCCTTGCTTGCTCCTTATGCTAAGCGTCCACTTGTCCGCATCGGACGCATCGTATCAAGCAGATAAATTTCTCACAATGCGTTCACCTCATCGACAGCGTTCGGATTTGCCGACGCCACTTCATTCGGCTCTAATGACAACCGTTGTGCAGAGAAAGTTGGCATTTTTCGGGCACCTTCAAAGAGGATCCCAGTACGAGTTCTCAAGGTTGGTCCTAGAAGACAAGGTTCCCGGGAAAAGAGCACCTGGAAGACAGAGGAGGAAGTGGATGGATGACGTAAAGGAGTGGACCCGTCATAATTACGCGTATTTAAAGAAGATAGCTCAAAATCGGAAGGCATTTCACCAGCTGACCGCCAAACTTCAATTTGATGAAACTTCAAGATGGCACCCGATGATGATGACTTCATTCGGATTTTCGTAGTGAGCGGACGTGCGAAATGCGTATGACAGGACGATCGTCAAATGCAAATGACATGACAGACGATGCGGAGCGAGGGCCGAAGCGCGTCCACCTGGTCCTGGTGGGCATTCCCTATGACGTCATCGGCACGCATCGCAAAAGTCCGTACGGTGCGGATAAGTGGACGCACTTGTGTGACTTTCTATACAAAGAATACTACGATCCGTTTGATGCGATGCGTCCGATGCGTACGATGCGGACAAGTGGACGCTCAGCTATATAGTTCCGCTTTGAGAGTTTATGCCATAGAGCTAGAATTATTATAGGTTTTATAGGACACGTCTAATATAAGATCTTTGATTTGTTCTATTTCTATATAATGCATGATTCGAAGGATACTATAAGTAGGTGTGCAATAAGAATAAAGGTAGGTACCATACAAGGATGTTGTAATATTATCATACTTACACGTCATATTGTCCTAATATTGGTTTGAAATTCTAACAGCTAAAAAAAAGGAAAAAAGCATGCCCAGTCAGGAGTCGTCAGGAGTCTTATTTTCCCGTTTTCACAAGCCTTTCCCTAATTATTATGGTCTTAAGGTTTTCTGTTTTTGACCATGTTTCGACAACAATGCCTAAAATGTAAACCCTAAGGCGAATCACACACTGTGGCTCGCGATGATGGGCGGAGCTACGTATGCGTAAATCTGCATGACGGAGAAGTCCTCATAATATTATTCTCAAAGGTGTGTGTAAAGTCTTTCTATCCACACTTGGCCAGCGTAGTGGACTATGGCCAACCCCCTTCTGATTCTGAGAGGAGGATAATATCAGGGAGGAGAGTACTCTATGTATGTACTTGTAAACTATCAAACTTATCTTTTGGCCAGCGGCCACTGAGATTGGCTTAATAATAATAATAATTAATGGCTGATACCCGTGATTTCATCCGCGTGTTTTTTTTGGTTCCCGCGGGAACTCGTCCGGGATAAAAAGTAGCCTATGTGATAATCCAGAATATATAATCTATCTCCGTGCCAAATTTCATCCAGATCCGCTCAGCCGTTAGGGCGTTATTGAGTAACAAGCATCCATCCATCCATCCATTCATCCATGCATCCAAATTTTTGCATTTATATTATTAAATAAAGTATAGAATTAGCATTTCAAAGTAGGTAGCCATACCCATTCAAAACCAGCTCTTCAGCAGGTAAAACAAAAAACATGATAAAGGAAAATTTAAGAAAAACAAAAACAAAATAGTACATAAAAAATTACATTTTATTCTCTGACCTTGCTCATTCACCTGTTTTACCACAGACTATACAATTACTACTCGGTGTGTTTTACCCATGTGTTCATAAATTATTAAGTGTTCATATTTACCTAAGATGTCCAAAAGATTAAAATAACTTAAATCTACGGACTCCGGTACGAAAATTTTATTATTTTATAGAAACAGTATCTTAAAAAAAAATGCGCCGAATTGAGTTTCATCCTTTTTTGAATTCGGGAACTTCCTGAAGGCGCTTTGGGCGCGTTTTGGTCGTGCAAAATTTGCGTTTCAGATTGAAAAGTAGTAGTCGTCGTCGTCTCAACCTATAGACGTCCACTGCTGGACGAAGGTCTCCTGCACAACGACCTCAATTTACATAGACCCTGTCAAACAACGCATGTGAACTTATTTTACTACTTATTTTACGCCATCTAGTCTGAAAAGCTAATAATATTAATATCATAATAATATTTATTTACTTAATTAAAATATTTTCGTGTCATTCTTTTTAAAACTCTCGTGTCACAGTGTTTGTAACAAAACTCCTCCGATACGGCTAGACCGATTCTTATGAAATTTTTTGTGTATATTCGGTAGGTCTGTGAATAGCGTACCTAAACTATTTTACATACCCCTAAAACACCTCGATACTAGCTGTCGCGGCATAAGCTAGTATAAGATTGCAAAAAGATGCGGCGGAAGCGGCGGGAAAAGTAGTAAGACCTAATTACACAAGGCTGCCATTTTATGTGTTTAAAATTAAATTTTCTATAATCAGTCCTTTTCATGTCAAACCTGGAATAAACTTATCAATAAGAGACAGCATCACAAAAATTAACTATACCATTTTAGGCAGTGTTGCATGCAAGTCGGCCTGAGTATCACAAAATCAAAGCAATTTTATTAAAAATCCAATACAAAAAGTAAACACACAATGCGTAGAAGGCAATCATTGTGACGATGTGGAGGTAGTACAACCTGAAAAAAAAATGTGTAATTAATTTAAACACCTGTAAGTATGTAGTGTCTAATGTCGAATGGAAAAGTAAAAATTTGTCTGATATAATATTAAAGTTGATCATTCCTAAAATAGATGGCGTTGTACCATTTGTACTGAGTTACCTACCTCGCGGTAGCTTCTTGTAGTTTTATTTTTGTACAAGGTTTACAAAATCGCACGTCTCGCGAAAGTTTTCGAGTAAAGAAACACTATTCAAATCGTAACGATTGTTCACATTGTGACGTCATTTGGTTATTATCCTAGTAATATCGGATACCAACCGTTTGTGTAATCTTCTGGCTTTAGGAAGTGTAGAGTCGTCCTCTTTGCAGCAAAACTCTCGAATACCTTTCACGTAGTTCTTCATAAATAGCTCCACGTCCAATTGCTACAATAAAATATCAGATGTCAAGATTTAAAATCTTAAATGTAATATTATTAGTATAGATATTAATTCTTCTTGATGTGTTGTCTTTCCGATCTTTCTATATGCGGCTGAAACAATCGACGCTCATGAAATGTGGTGTTGGAGACGCTAAGAACAAGCTGGACAGCGTATTTAACAAACGTCTCTATACTCAAAGAGTGCTGGAAGTAAGTCAAAGACTTTCGTCGCTTGTAAAACTGCGAATCCTTAAGTTCTTTGGACATAATATAATTAGGAAGACTGGTACGATAGAACACCTCGTTGTACACGGTCGAGTTGAGGGCACATGTCTACGTGGTCGTTCCCCTGCTAGGTGGATGGATTCAATCCGTTCCGCCACAAATGTATCCGTCTCTGAGTGTTCCCAAGATGCCGTCACCATAAGTCAATGGAAAGAGATCGCAAGAGCTGCTATGAAGGCTAAATTATAACCACCACCACTCTACCAAGAGTACACGAATGAGCAGATGAAGATTTAAATTTAAAATAATAAGATTAACTTTATTTTCCTTTACTTTCTATGGATTTCGATTCCATTCCTAAGAGCGTGTCCAATCATATAAATAGTTATATCCCACGAAGGCGGTCAGCCTATGTTTGTGTTTGTGTTTGGTCAAGAAATCGCTCCTGAGCTAACACACACACACACACACACACACACACACACACACACACACACACACGCGCGCGCGCGCGCGCGCACACACGCACACGCACACCGGGTCCGTGAGATAGAACAACTATAATAACCTTTTTTTGCGTCGGGTGTTGAAAAAAAACAGAAAAAAACTGTTGGTTCGAGAGAATTTAAAGATCGCATAAGTATCGGTTGGTATAGTTAGGTGTTGTTTGAACTTTGTACAGTGTTTTCTTACCGATGCGTCAGTGAAGAATATGTCTCTTTCTTCTTTGGGGATTTGATCTGGTAGTGTTTTAAAGAAGTCATTTTTAAAACTCCATGTTCTTGTATTGTAGTATTCCAACAACTCCAAGCCGTTACTTAGACGTTTAATTACTTGAACCATGCTGCAAAGGAATAGATAAAACTGTTCAGATAGGTTAACCTACCAAATTTTTACAACCATTAGATTATTATATACCTAATTACCTAACCAAAAAGCACATAGTGAAATGTGGATTGTATTTATTGTATTTTTAGTTTTGGAAAAAAAGCTTTAAAAAAAACAAAAATAAACCACATTGCCCTATGTCTTATGAAACCCATTTTTCGGCCATCGGTTTTTGAGGCTTTTTATTACAAAAACGGACAGATTTAATCATTCGTTACTCAAAAAAAACACCGTGATGACTCGTCGCGATATCAGACATATTTATAAGTGATCCTTCATATCGTAACTAGCTGATGCCCGCGACTACGTCCGCGTGGCTTGAGGTTTTTTGGTTCCCGCGGGAACTCCTTAAATTTCCGGGATATGTGCTATTCCAGACTATAATCTATCTCTGTGCCAAATTTCAGCCAGATCCGTTCAGCCGTTGGCGCGTGATTGAGTAACAAACATCCATACATACATCCAAACTTTCGCATTTATAATATTAGTAAGATTCGTAACCATGCAAAGACTACTTTTTTTTATCCACTACAAGTTAGCCCTTGACTGCGATCTCACCTGATGGTAAGTGATGATGCAGTCTAAGATGGTAGCGGGCTAACCTGTTAGGGACATGTCAGTTATATTAAACTCGCCCTTCGGTTTCGATAACATTTACAGGTTTTTATTATTTAAGACAAAAAACCTTAATGTCGATTTTCATGTCTCTAACTTTCATGCAATATTCCAACCCCCATTTCACCCCTTTTAGAGTGGATTTTCGTAAAATTCATTGCGTAGGTACAGGTTTTTATTATTTAAAATTACTAATAACTTTAATGCCGATTTTCATGTCTCTTACTAAAAACATAGGACATTCATAGACCCTTTTAACCCCCATTTCATCATGAATTTCCTGAAAACCGTTTCTTAGCTAATGCCTACGCCATAGAAAGAATCAATCTTCCAAATTCCAAGTTTGTATAATTTATGGTTCCTGAGATAACGATATAATATAAAATATATATAAAAGCGAAATCGGGTCACTGATTGAAAAGGCGGGTCACCTGATGTTAAGTGATTAACGCCGCCCATGAACATCTGCAGCACCAAAGGAACCTTCAATGCTTTGCCGGCTTTTGAGAAATTTGTTTATCCGCCTGATTTTTTATCCAGTTTAACTAAGATTTAAAGTGTGGACTGGAGTCCTGGATGAAGTAGGAGTGTTACAAAACTTATTGTAAAATGTTGTAAAGGAGTACTTAAGTCTAAATAAAATATTAATATAATAAACAGGTAAAAAATAAAATAAGTTAAAAAAAAGACTAAAACGCCGTAATTTTGAATTCGAGGGTAGTCATGTAGAAAAATGCATAATTCATAATAGATACTTACAAAGTTTTCTTCCCCAAGAGAAACAATATTAAATCTATGAAATATGCTGGCAGCGTGTGTTCGAAGAGCTCATGTATTTTGTGTTCCCATTTATAGTTTTTAGCCGTCGCCGACGGGTACCACAGCGTGTATGACAATGGATACAATCCTAAATACTTTTGCCCTGAAATTGCATTTAAAAATTATTATATAGGTAAATTCTAAATCTAGTTACCTAAGAACTTAGCTCAAGCTACATCTCGATATTTTTTACAGTATACGCACTAGTGCGGTAATAATATAATGGGTGCCATATCAAAAGAATGTTTCTATGCCGCCATTTTTGTCGACGCACTTTACAGTACTGAGTGATTAGAACGAAATATTTTAAAAGAAAATGGCATTTTCTTTTAATTTTTTTGTAAAAAATGTTGCAATGAATGAAATGAAAAAAGAGGTATTAAAACGAAATAATTAGGTACTAAAATAATATTTTAAATTCCTGATCGATGTTGATACTTACAATATTTTGCTGCTTCTACCCAAGTGACGTCTATCTCTTTATACTGGGTTATATTACACACGCAGACGTCTTTGGGTCTAGAAAAATAATAATGAATAAGTAGGTACCTAATAATAACAATATATATATGTAAAAACAAGAATTGCTCTTTTAAAGGTATTAGATATAAATAAATAATTATTAATTTAATAAAATAATGAGATCATGTTTGTTGCGCGATGCGTCCTCTATTCTGTACCTATTTTTGACATTGCCTGTGGATAACTTGTTAATTTGGGCTAAGTAGTCATTCATTTTGGTGGACATCTATTTACGAAACATGGCTTTAATAAAGTATTCCCTATTTTTGTGGAGAAGAAATTTATTTCACAAAAGTAAATAAATAATAATTTTATTTCACAACATTTCACGGTGTCTATGAAAACGTCAGTTAGTTAAGTAGTGTTCACTCTACTTAAATGTTCCTATGCCTCAGCACCTACTCAGATAGACTTAAGTAACTAACTAAGTAATTAAAAAAAATGACTTACTTTTTTAATGCTGTTAGATAAGCTAACACTATTAAGGCGTTTATTGCAATGTCCACAGGAACAGTATCTACTTTTGTAGTGTCTTTGCAGTACATCGTGTGTAGGACGCCTGCAATACATTAAGGTACACAGTTCAGGTACGAACTACTTGTATACAGTAACTAGGTCTTAATTATTCCTAACTAGACGATGCCTGCGACTTCGTCCGCGTGGATTAAGGTTTTTTAATTCCCGGGGAACTCTGTCCGCGTGGATTAGGGTTTTTTAATTCCTGGGGGAACTCTTAAATTTTCCGGGATAAAAAGTAGCCTATGTCCCTTCCCCGGGATGTAACCTACTACAATACCGAATTTCATCAAAATCGGTTGAATAGATGGGCCGTGAAAGCGTAGCAGACAGAAAGACAGACACACTTTCGCATTTATTATATTAGTATGGATTAGTATGGATATGGATATCAGTATGGATACGACTTCCAATATAATCCATTCATTAAGAGCCAGTTGATTCAAATGATTAGCTATCGAAACTTACGCTCGTTAAAATTTTCCACACGTAAGAACATTAATTTAAATAAGAACTTTGTCATCTCTTAATTTACTACTAAATACTACTACTACTTTTGTTAAATATGCCGAAAAACTCTTTCTTTGACTAACGATCGATAACGCCATATTTAGGACTAGCTAATGCCCGCGACTTCGTCCGCGTGGATTGAGGTTTTTCGGTTTTTCGCGGGAACTCTTTAATTTTCCGGGATAAAAAGTAGCTCATGTGTTATTCCAGACTATAATCTATCTCTGTGTCAAATTTCATCCAGATCCGTTCAGCCGTTAGGGCGTGATTGAGTTACAAACATCCATCCATACATCCATACATCCATCCATCTAGACTTTCGCATATTTTATAATATTATATTTAGGATTAGGATATTTAGGATTTAGGATTACGCGTCCGTCAAAGTATGGTGATGCAACCCGGACTTAGTTTTAATTACTTACTTAATTATACCTAGTATTACTATTAGGTACCTACCTCTAGAAGCAGCGTAGATCACTCCCGTTGGTCCATTCAAGTTATCTATCCAACCAGGCATGGGTTCTTTAAATGAAGGTACCACTAAAAGAAAACTCAAAATAAAACGGATTGCTGAGTTAAAAATGCACCAACATATTCGTGTGATAGATACCTACTATAAAATAACCCTGTGCGTTCCGCAGTCGGGTAAAAAGCTCGCTTGCAACTCGTTTTTAAACTAACACGTACTTAACTTATGTTTAATCATCTCAATTATACTATTATTGCTAGTAATATAATAAGTCTATGATTATTTCATTAACTATTATAGCACAGCGTGGCCTTAGCTGTAAAGCATATCTGTATGTAAAAACCGGTCAATGTCCAAGGGGAATCAAAAAACCTCAATGTACAAAGAGGTTTTTTGATTCCCCTTGGACACCCGGACTATTGAAAATATAATTCTTTAAAATTATTTCGCCTTTATATTTTCAACAACTTGAAGTCAACAACACAAATAGTCATAGCAACCAAAGTCTTAGGTTTTTTTTCGTTACGGAATTTCTGGATTCGGTCTCCACGCTCAAGGCCCGCGATAGAAGCTATGCAATAGCTTAACAACGAAGTGATCCTATAGGGCAGTCATGTCAAACATACAGCCCGCGGGCCTTAAGCGGCCCTCGGAACATAATGATACGACCCGCGGCCAGAACCCAGAAATCAAAATTCGGCGGTCAAGAGATGGCTACACATCTGGCAACCAGGTTTCAAACTTCCCGGGTATTCTATTTGATTTTCCGAGATAACAAGTAGCCCTCCAGTTCCTGACCTGGGGGCAGGATGCAAGTTGCAACTATCTCTCTTCCAAATTTCGTCCACAGATGGGCCTTGAAAGTGTATCGGATAGAAATACATTCTTACCTATAGATGGTCTCGCCAGAACAATAGGAAATTTCTCACTATATCTAGACACAACTTCCTCTGTCAGGCCTTTTGTGTACCCGTATGTGTTTGGATACGGTTTTATCAATCTGAAAATAAATATCTAATTAATATGAAAGCAAGCCAATCATGCAAATCAGTTCAGACTTCAGAAATCTTGGATTGAAATCTGTGTATATAGATAAACATAGTATAATAAGATACGCGCCGATTCATTGTGAACTTCCTCCTTGTTGATTACGGAACCCTATAAAGTATACAGCAACTTACTCATCTTGCACGATAGAGAGCATTTTGTCATCCATCCATCTGGTCATGTTGATTATATCTTCAGGGTTGTGGTTCGGCGGGTATAGTTTATCTTCTAGAACATCTACGTCATCGTGACAGAAGGACGTGGAGACGTGAACAAACACCTGGAAGGTTTTGGCATTTTAACTAACAGAAACAGTTCTGTAGACCTGTTTTTAGTGTAGGTACTTATTCTATTTCGAAGAGGCTATATGATAAAAATTTCTGGATACTAATCTGTCTATTTAAAATTTATCAAATTACAAATTTTACAAATTTAATGTCTCGTTGATCTCATGGTTAGCATGTTCGACGGTAGAAGACGAGGGCGTCTACCCCTGTCTGTCTGCCTATAAACGTGTAACAAATTCGAACTTTTTAAGGAGTTTATGTGCAAAAAGCATGTATGTATGAACTCCTTAAATCTTAGACAATTATGCCTCTGGTTGGAAATTGTAAAAAGACGCAGAATTGAGGAAAAGTTGAGGGAGTTGTAAAGTAGGAGAAATTATTTTTATTAAATAAGTAAATACCTACCTCTAATTTTTTCATATTTTCAGCTAATTTTAGCACTTTCTGAGTGCCTATTGTGTTAAAATTCACAGCATCCCGGAGGCTAAGATTGAAACTGTAATTAAATGTAATTTGTTAATTCACTATTAAGTGCCTCTAAAAAAAATGAATTACTTTTTTTTATTTTCACTTTTAAACGGCTTACACCTTTATAAAAATGTAGAAAATCAATAATGTACTAGTATCTACAAATTAACTCCTTTACGTGGATATCTCATATAATGGTCTGCCATGATAAGTTTCGGAACCCGATAAAAAGCTTTTCGACTGTACCTAATCGAACACCTACCGTACACAAGCAGCATTGTTAAAAACAATCTGGCATTCGCGTAGAAGTTCCTCCTCGTCCATTATCGACAGCCCCAGGGACTCCTCAAGGATGTCACCACACACTAAACGTAGTTTATTGAACGCTTTCGGATTTTCAGCTAAGAGCTTTTCGAAAGCCTGAAACAATAGTATATTGTGATACAAGGGTGGAAAGTAGGTTATTGCAAACGAGCTGTCATTAATAAGCCCGAGCCGAAGGTGAGGGTTTTTAATGCCACGAGTTTGCAATAACCTTCACACCCGTGTATCACACGACGTTTTTCAATACAGTTGTGGGAAATAGTACAAAAATATAATCAATTTATCACATAAAAAATCAAAAATTTCAGCAAATGGTGCGTATTTACACCTGGACATATTTTTTTTTTCAACGAAACTAGGCTACGGGTTCGTACCTACGCGTATACAGCCTATTCGATTTTTGTCAAATGTTGAAAATAATTAAATTAAAACTGGTAATTAAATATACTTAATCAACAACCATTTAAAAGAATTTTGGAAATTCAATGCTAAAACGTACGGATTCATTCATTTTTCCTCGTAAAAAGCCTACCCGATTATATTCTATGTATGAAAACTCCTTGCTTGCTAATAAACTTTTTTAATTGACTTGGAAAATTTAAAACTAAACTACAAAAGTAAGTGTCGAGCTTGTAAAAGTAAGTCACGACCGTGTAAAAGTAAGATGCCTATGGGAAAGATTCAATTTTCGAATCATAACTACAGCCTCTGAAAGTGCGCCATGTTTGACAACTGTATTGAAATAGTATATTGTGATACAAGGGTGGAAAGTAGGTTATTGCAAACGAGCTGTCATTAATAAGCCCGAGCCGAAGGTGAGGGTTTTTAATGTCACGAGTTTGCAATAACCTTCACACCCGTGTATCACACGACGTTTTTCAATACAGTTGTGGGAAATAGTACAAAAATATAATCAATTTATCACATAAAAAATAAAAAAATTCAGCAAATGGCGCGTATTTACACCTGGACATTTTTTTTTTTGAACGAAACTAGGCTACGGGTTCGTACCTACGCCTAAACAGCCTATTCGATTTTTGTCAAATGTTGAAAATAATTAAATTAAAACTGGTAATTAAACATAATCAAAAACCATTTAAAAGGATTTTTCTATACAGTTGAAAATATAATCAATTTATCAAATAAAAAATAAAAAAAAATCAGCAAATGGCGCGTATTTACACCTGGACATCTTTTTTTTTTCAACGAAACTAGGCTACGGGTTCGTACCTACGCGTATACAGCCAATTCGATTTTTGTCAAATGTTGGAAATAATTAAATTAAAACTGGTAATTAAACATAATCAACAACCATTTAAACGAATTTTGAAAATTCAATGCTAAAACGTACGGATTCATTCATTTTTCCTCCTAAAAAACCTATCCGATTATATTCTATGTATGAAAACTCCTTGCTAATAAACTTTTTTAATTGACTTGGAAAATTTAAAACTAAACTGCAAAAGTAAGTGTAGAGCTTGTAAAAGTAAGTCACGACCGTGTAAAAGTAAGATGCTTAAGCGAAAGATTCAATTTTCGAATCATAACTACAGCCTCTGAAAGTGCGCCATGTTTGACAACTGTATTGAAATAGTATATTGTGATACAAGGGTGGAAAGTAGGTTATTGCAAACGAGCTGTCATTAATAAGCCCGAGCCGAAGGTGAGGGTTTTTAATGTCATGAGTTTGCAATAACCTTCACACCCGTGAATCACACGACGTTTTTCAATACAGTTGTGGGAAATAGTACAAAAATATAATCAATTTATCACATAAAAAATTTCAGCAAATGGCTCGTATTTACACCTGGACATATTTTTTTTTTTCAACGAAACTAGGCTACGGGTTCGTACCTACGCGTATACAGCCTATTCGATTTTTGACAAATGTTGAAAATAATTAAATTAAAACTGGTAATTAAATACAATCAACAACCATTTAAAAGAATTTTTCAATACAGTTGAAAATATAATCAATTTATCACATCACATAAAAAATAAAAAATTTCAGCAAATGGCGCGTATTTACACCTGGACAAATTTTTTTTTTCAACGAAACTAGGCTACGGGTTCGTACCTACGCGTATACAGCCTATTCGATTTTTGTCAAATGTTGAAAATAATTAAATTAAAACTGGTAATTAAATATATTCAACAACCATTTAAAAGAATTTTGGAAATTCAATGCTAAAACGTACGGATTCATTCATTTTTCCTCGTAAAAAGCCTATTCGATTATATTCTATGTATGAAAACTCCTTGCTAATAAACTTTTTTAATTGACTTGGAAAATTTAAAACTAAACTGCAAAAGTAAGTGTCGAGCTTGTAAAAGTAAGTCACGACCGTGTAAAAGTAAGATGCCTATGCGAAAGATTTAATTTTCGAATCATAACTACAGCCTCTGAAAGTGCGCCATGTTTGACAACTGTATTGAAAAACCATTTCCAATGTATATCGCATGAAACATGAAGATTATTTTATAAGGGTTCAATCAATCAATCGTTTAATTGCAAGAATATTTGGTAATAGGTTATTCTTCTAACTTTTTAGGGTTAGGTATGTGCGAGTTAAGAAATAAAATATCACTTGCTTTAAACGGTGAAGGAAAACATCGTGACGGCACCTGCATGCCCAAGAGGGCTTTATAATGTTCTCGAAGGTGTGTGAAGTTTTTGCCAATCCGCACTTGGCCAGCGAGGTGGACTATGGCCAAACCCTTTTTATTCACAGAGGACTCGTGCTCATGTAGTGATGATGATAGATCAATATGTACGAAGGTATACCGCTAGGGGTAGGACAAACAAGACTGTGTGTAGTCGGAAAACTGCGGATCCACACTTGGTCACCGAGGTGACCATTTTCTGACCCAAGCTCAGTGATAGGTTGATATTATGATCAATGATGATGAGTATGCTGCTTACCTTGCAGTTCATAAAGGTTTCCAATCTTGTCTCTGGACTCTGTTCTTTCTTCCTCCTGACAAGCATGTAAATAGTTTTCAGATCTGGACAAGATTTGAGCAGCTTATACACCAGCACCTTGCCCATGAAGCCAGTAGCTCCTGTGATGAAGATAGTCTTCCCGGCATAGAACTCCCTGACTCCTAGTGCTTGCATATTGTTGGTTGTCATGTTGGAGCGTAGTAATCTGTTAATAAAATAAATGATTAAGCATACCTTTATTGAACACCAAATCTACGTGTACGCCTACGTTTATGCCGCTTATTTTGCATATTTTGACACTCGCCTAATCAAAACCTATATGGTACTTCCCGTTGAAAAAGAATCATAAAATTTAGCATGAGGCAAGGTCTCACAACACAAGTATAGGAAAAATCCAAAAATCGTAAATTAGGGTTCCATATTCATCTTCTCATCTATTATATAAAATTCAAAGTCCTGACTGACTGACTGGACTGACTTATATATCAACGCACAGCCTAAACCGCTGGAGTTAGAAACTTGAAATTTTGACAGTAGGTTCCTTTTGTGACGTAGGCGCTCACTATAAGGAAGGATTTTTCAAAATTCCACCTCTAAGGTGGAATTTTGAAAAATATTGGTTGAAAGTTTGTATGAAAGTCCGTCATTTCTCAAGTTATATCCATCAAACTTGGTATACGAGCTACTGGTTGAAAATGAAGAAACACGTGTTCCACAGTTTTTAAAAATTCTACCCCCAAATGGGTGAAATAGGGGATGAGAGTTTGCATGAAAGTCCTTCATTTCTCAAGATATTCTCAAGTTTTATAAACGAAACTTGGTATTTTGGCTTTCGTTAATAAATAAATAATTACGTGTGTCACAGTTTTTCAAAATTCCACCCCTAAAGGGGTAAAATAAGGGTTGAAATGAAAGTTTGTTTATAAGTTATAGACATGAAAGTTGGTATTTGGGCTTCTGGTTTAAAATAAAAAAATACGTGTTTCACAGTTTTTGAAAATTTGATCCCCAGGTAAGCTAAATTGAAAGTTTGTCCTTCAATCACGCCGCAACAGAGTAACGGATCATCGTGATTTTTTGCATGGGTATGGTTCGGTACCTGGAGAGTGATATAGGCCTGTGGGAATTAAAAAACTTATGCCACGTATCGAATTGTAGGTATGTCAGGCGCTACCCGTTTAGCGTCATACGTAAGCCAGTTATTTCACAGCAGCTGATTACGTGTTGTTATAACGTCTTTCTTATTATTTACAAAAATAATAGTTTACATTGTGTGGTAGTACGGAACCCTTCGTGCGCGAGTCTGACTCGCAAGGCACTAAGCAATCGTTTACATTCGACTCGCGCGCGGCGCTGGAATTTTTTTCCACTACAAATTATCCCTTGACTGAGATCTCACCTCATGGTACGTGATGATGCAGTCTAAGATGGTAGCGGGATAACCTGATACCATGGCAGTTACATTAAACCCATACCCCTAAACGGTTTCTACACGGAATCGTACCGGAACGCGAAATCGCTTGGCGGCACGTCTTTGCCGGTAACGGTAACGGTAACCGGTAACGAGCCACGAAAAATTCAGCAATTATAAATTCCCAAATTGACCCTGCGAGAAATCAAATTCGGGACCTCCGCACGTTAAGACAACAGCGCTGAATACTGCGCCATGGTGGCTTATTAGCCGTATTAGAGCAGTCTATTTGAGTTCAGTTTTTCTTACAATCTTTAAGTCGTAAGAGTAAAAGTTGTTTAGGAATTAACCTTAGCTAAGTAGATAACTATCAACGACCTCAATTTATTTTAACGAAACTATCGTGAGAGATATTCATTATAAATATACACAACACCGGATACACTCACGTTTTTTATGTCAGAAAAGTGCCCGACTAGTTTCGAACCCGTTCGGGGCCCTTATTCATGCTTAATTCATGGAGTCGAGCAGCGACCGCGTCGCGCGAACAGGCTCATGAATAAGGGCCCCGAACGGGTTCGAAACTAGTCGGGCACTTTTCCGACATAAAAAACGTGCGTGTATCCGGTGATTTAGTATATTTATGATTTATTAACCCGAAAAATTAGGGAGTTCCCGTGGGAATTCAAAAACTTATTACACGGACGAAGTCGCGTGCATCTGCTAGTAAAATGAATTTAAATTAACCTCGCAGTTCGCTTGAAGCAAAAACTTTCCATCTCCTACAACCTTGGAACTTTATAAGAGTGGAAACGCTTCGCATTAAATAGAAAAACATTTGGCTTTATAACGAAAACATGTTAATTAAAAAATCATAATAACTTGAGATGAAAATAACATGTAAATTCAGAAAATATGGAAAAGTACTACACCTACTGATGTATTTATTAACAAACTTATATAAGTTATACTAGCGGACGCCCGCGACTTCGTTCGCGTGGCTTAAGTTTTTTAATTCCCACAGGCACGCCTTAATTTTCCGGGATAACATAAATATGTCACTCTCCAGGTCCTCAAATATGCCCATGCAAGAAATCACGTCGAACTGCAGCTCTGTTGCGGCGTGATTGAAAGACATACTCTCTATTTAACGGCCTTGGGGTTAAAATTTTCAAAAACTGTGAAACACATATTTTTTAATTTAAACCAGAAGCCCACTTTCATGTCTATAACTTGAAAAATGAAGGACTTTCATAAAACTTTCAACCCCTATAATTAAATAGGGGTTGATAAATAAAATTTTGAATAACTGTGCACACGTAGGTATTTCTTTATTTTTTACCGAAAGCCAAAATACCTAATTTCGTTGATATAACTTGAAAAATATTTTGAGGAAAGAAGGCCTTTCATACCAACTTTCATCCCCTATTTCACCCCTTTGGGGGTCGAATTTTCAAAAACTGTGAAACACGTATTTTTAATTTTTAACCCGCAGCTCATATACCAAGTTTTATGGTTATAACTTGAGAAATGACGGACTTTAACTTTCTACCCCTATTTTACCCCTTTGGGGGTAGAATTTTGAAAAACTGTGACAGACGTACTTCTTTATTTTTTAACGAAAGCCAAAATACCAAGTTTCGTTAGTATAACTTGAAAAATATCTTAAGAAAAGAAGGCCTTTCATACCAACTTTCATCCCCTATTTCACTCCTTTGGGGGTCGAATTTTCAAAAACTGTGAAACACTATATCTTAATTTTCAACCCGCAGCTCATGTACCAAGTTTCATGGCTACGTATAACTTGAAAAACGACGGACTTTCCTATAAACTTTCAACCCCTATTTTAACCCTTTGGGGATGGAATTTCGAAAAACCCTTTCTTAGTGGATACCTTCTTCACAAAGAACACACTCTCCAAATTTCATGTTTCTAGGACCAGCGGTCTAGACTGTGCGTTGATATAGGTATAAGTCAGTCAGTCAGTCAGGACTTTGAATTATATATATATAGATTATTATGGCCAGGATCCAAAAGTACTAATCGAATTGTAATCCCTTCACCCTTGTAAGTTGGGACTACGATACAATTTCTCGTGCTCCCATTGGGTTAGGTAGTATATTATTTACTTTCAAATGTGTTGAAATCGACATATTATATCTCTACTGAATTCTCGAATTTTCCGAAAATAAGAAAATGTCCTTCCATGGGATTCAAGCTCTATTCTCTGTAGGTACAAAATCTCTTCGAAAGCCCTTTTACGGTTGGATCGTAAAAATATTATGCGGACATGGGTAATTTTATAATATTATTATTAATTGATTTCAAGGTCATCAGCTATAAACAAGGTATCGTTACGTGAATTTTTAATAGGTAGACCGTGGTATATCAGATATTTTTATAGTTTTGACAAAAAATGCCTTTGTGTTAAAACATGTTGGTTACCTACCTAGTTTAATAGCAGTGATTTTTGAACGATTTAAGTCACATCCTTTAATCCATGAATTTTTGAAAAAGGTTATTGAACGAACAACAAACTTCTGGACGAATCATTGGCCAGTAGGAAAAAAACTATAATAATTATAGACATACGAGTACATCCTAACACTTGAATAGGTAGATAAGACAAAAATGCGTCTTAGCAAATTGATTTTATACTTAAAATTTTTATTCATAAGAATCCGGTATTGTAATAGCTATATAAGCAACTGTATCGTAATGAGGGTCATTTTAATTCGAGTGCTGTTTTTTGATACGAGGCTTGCCGAGTATCAAAATAGGATAGTACGAGAATTAAAATGACTAATTACGTACAGTTGCATACAAGATTTTATCTACGACAAGGACGTCTTTATAATTTTTTACTTTATAAATTAATAAAAAAGTCAAATCAATCAAGTGCCAGAACCCAGAGCCGCTAAGCTATAGGTATCCTATTTATGAAGATAACCATATCGATACAGCTACGACTCATAACGATACAGCTCCCATTCAACGAACTGTATCGTTATGAGAAGCAAACACGAAAGAGGGTTCAATTCGATATAGTTGTCAAATTCGAAATTGGAACTTTTCGATGCTGGAGTAGATAAATTTATTTAGGGCATCCTACAAACAATATGACGCATCTCGGAAAACTTGATGAGAAAATTTATTAGTAGGTAGATGTTAGCGGATGTTGACAATGATTAGATATGGGTTTATTATCTATTACGTTAAAATTAAATTAACACTAGGTTTGTGATACGGTCGCATCGCGTCGCGTCGCTTTGTCGCTCACCCAGGGCATCGGGTTACCTAGGACAACGGGTAAGATCGACGGATCGATGAACCGATAGGCTTTGGGGATAGCTAGGTGCTTGAATGGCGGCCTAGCACTAGAAAACGCAACGTTCGACGACCTCTGTGGCGCAGTGTGTAGCGCTGTCACTTAACGTGCGGAGGTCCCGGGTTCGATCCCCGGCAGGGTCAATTAGGGAATTTATAATTTCTGAATTTTCCCTGGTCTGGCCTGGTGGGAGGCTTCGGCCGTGGCTAGTTACCACCCTACCGGCAAAGACGTGCCGCCAAGCGATTTAGCGTTCCAGTACGATGCCGTGTAGAAACCGAATAGGGGTATGGGTTTAATATAACTGCCATGCCCCTAACAGGTTAGCCCGCTACCATCTTAGACTGCATCATCACTTACCATCAGGTGAGATCGCAGTCAAGGGCTAACTTGTAGTGGATAAAAAAAAAAAAAAAAAAAAACGTTGGGGGACCACCCACTAGACGAGACGATTTCAAGCGCCACTAGTACTTCCAGTACCTATAGTAGTATTCTGTGCCTATAGGTTGGGAGCCATTGAGCACTTGCGGTAAGGACGAGAGGAGACGAAATCACACTAGGGTCCGGAAAGGGCAATACTTCCACGTCATTATCTTTTATAAGAAGCGCGCACACGACGCGAAAAGACAAAGCGTCGTTCCCCTCGACGTAGTTCCGCTCCGTATTATGTTATCGCTCTAAAATACCGTGTTCTGTGGAGATCTTTGCAAGAGACCTTTGTCTAGCTTTGGACCTCTATCGGTTGAGAGGAAGACGACGAAACAGATGCAGGCATCTTGGGTGGATGCCTAAATCCTTCTCCACTGTGGAATCGATGAGGTTTTACCGATTTGAGAATAGTTTTAATTTAAAATTAATTTTTATTCTTGACGTTAGTAGGTGAGGGTATATTATTTTAAATCATTAATGAATTATTTAGAAAAGCTTCTTGTTATATATATTACCTTAATAAAGTATTTTTTTAATAATAATTAAGGTTTAAAAAGATTTATTTCCCAAAAAGGAACAAAAGTTCACATAAGGTGACCTTCTATAAAAATTACTAACTCAGAATCATAACGTGACAATGCTTCATAAATTTTTTCTTTAATTTTACAAAAGATTTTTCATTAGGTACCTATTTCATTTGGTAAGGTATTAGGTATAGTTTTCGAACCATACATTTTAGTCCTAGCTTTTGATAATATTGTAATTTATGTTTGTTTCGTGTAAACTGTTTGTGATTTACTTGGATGAAGTATTAAGTTTTAAAAGTAATTTGTGAGTGAATTGAATTTGAAAGAATTTTATAATCTCATTTTCGGAAAATAGGCATTAACACTAAAAAGCAGGTGGAAATGTTTTATTCACATCTATGTATCCACACTAATCCACACCTCCATAATAATTTTAATTATTATAATTTATTTCTTATTATTTAAATAATAAATATTATTTTAGTATCTATGCATATACCTATATGTATATCAATCTTCTTTTATAGAAATTAGCGTGTAAAACCATTTAAATAAACTTGAACTAGGTACTAACTGATTTAATTCTATTAAATAATAAAATATCTTAATAATAACTTTTATTTTACCACACATTTAATAGATGAACAATTTCAAAAACATACCCAGTATGATATCTCCACCACAAAAACACAAAACCAGATTATAGAGGCTGCAAAGTGTTACTGATTAATTATTGTTTGAAACTGACAAATAATGTAGGTATCCATCGTCCTGTCTCATAACACTCGCACGTGCAGTTTGCTTATTGACTTGCTAAAAAATTTAATTATGTAGACGGTTGAAATACTTATATCACCGTGCAAGCGTAGGTATAGTGGTTAATTATTACTATAATATTACGATTGACGGCCTCGTTGGTCTAGTGGTTAGCATGTTCGACTGCGGCCGACGAGGTTCCGGGTTCGATTCCCGGGTCGGGCCATAGCAAGTATTGGGTTTTTCTCACAAGAAATTCTCAGTACTAGCCCGGAGTAAGGAAGTTAGCGGTGTGTGACCCCCGTGCCTCAAAGAGTTCAGAGTACGTAAAGCCGTCGGTCTTGCGCCTGATCTCTCTCCGGTCGTGTCGGATTTTCCGTCCCATCGGGCTATGAGAGTAAAGGAACAGAGAGTGCACCTGTGTATGCGCACACACTTGTGCACTATAATATCTCCCGTGCAGATGGCTAATCTCCCTGGAGATAGGCCGCCGCGGCCGAAATTCGGTCCGGGAGGACATAATAACGATTACCTGATGGGTTTGCTCTATCACTGTTTTATTTAGGATTCCGTACTCAAACACGGAACTCCAATTATAGTTTTTAAGTTCAAAGTTTATTGGGGCTAAGTAGGTTTATCAATATTTTTATATTCATTGTTCCAATGGTGCGCAGGCGCAGTGGTGAGCGCTGTTGTCTTAACGTAAGGAGGTCCAGGTTTCGATCCCCGGCAGGGTCAATTTGGGAATTTGTAATTTCTGAAATTTCTCTGGTCTGGCCTGGTAGGAGGCTTCGGCCAAGGCTAGTTACTAGCCTACCGGCAAAGACGTGCCGCCAAGCGATTAAGCGTTCCGGTACGATGCCGTGTAGAAACCAATTAGGGGTATGGGTTTAATATAACTGTCATACCCCTAACAGGTTAGCCCGCTACCATCTTAGACTGCATAATCACGTACCATCATGTGAGATCGCATTCAAGGGCTAACTTGTAGGGGATAAAAAAACCTCTGTTTAGTTCTGTTTTACACAAACCGTAACAAATCTCATATATATAAACTAGCTGATGCCCGCGACTCCGTCCGCGTGGTTTAAGTTTTTTTTATTCCCGCGGGCACTCCTTAATTTTCCGGGATAAAAGTAGTCTATGTCACTCTCCAGGTCCTCAACTATAACCATACCAAAAATCACGTCGATCCGTTGCTCCGTTGCGGCATGATTGAAAGACAAACCAACAAACCAACAAACCAACAAACAAACTGACTTTCGCATTTATAATATTAGTATGATTCAAAGTCCTGACTGACTGACTTAGGTATATATCAACGCACAGCCTAAACCGCTGGTCCTAGAGATATGAAATTCGGACAGTGTATTTTTTGTGAAGACTAGGTATCCACTAAAAAAGGGTTTTTCGAAATACCACCCCTAAAGGGGTAAAATAGGGGTTGAAAGTTGGTATCCGAAAGTCCGTCGTTTTTTAAGATATAGCCACGAAACTTGGTATATGAGGTGCGGGTTGAAAATAAAGAAATACCTGAAATTTTGAAAATTCGACCCCCAAAGGGGTGAAATAGGGGATGTAAGTCGGTATGAAAAGCCTTCATTTCTCAAGATATTTTTCAAGTTATATCAACGAAACTTGGTATTTTGGCTTTCGGTAAAAATAAAGAAGTATGTTAGTCACAGTTTTTCAAAATTCTACCAACAAAAAATTTTCAATGAAAATTAAGGAATGGCTATGGGAATTAAAAAACTTATGCCACGCGAACGAAGTCGCGGGCGTCCGCTAGTTATTATATATAACTTGAGAAATGAAGGACTTTCATACAAACTTTCAACCCCTATTTTACCCCTTTAGGGGTGGAATTTTAAAAAACTGTGCCACACGTCCTTCTTTATTTATTACGTAAAGCCAAAATACCAAGTTTCGTAGATATAACTTGAGCAATATCTTGAGAAATGAAGGACTTTCATATAAATTTTCATCCCCTATTTCACCCCTTCAAGAACTGTGAAACACGTATTTCTTTATTTTTTACCGATAACTCCTATACCAAGTTTAATGGCTATAACTTGAGAAATGACGGACTTTCATACAAACTTTCAACCCCTATTTCACCCCCTTAGGGGTGGAATTTTGAAAAATCCTTCCTTAGTGAGCGCCTACGTTACAAAAGGAAGCTACTGTCAAAATTTCAAGTCTCTAACCCTAGCGGTTTAGGCTGTGCGTTGATATATAAGTCAGTCAGTCAGTCAGTCAGTCAGTCAGGAATTTGAATTTATATATATATAGATAGATTCCCCGGGATACAACCTATCCCTGTACCAAACAAATTCGGTTGAACAAAATCTGTTGAACACTATATGTTTTTTTGATTCCCGCGGGAACTCTTCAATTTTCCGGGATAAAAAGCCTATGTCCTTCCCTGGGATGTAATCTATCTCTGTACCAAATTTCATCAAAATCGGTTGAGTAGTTGGGCCGTGAAAGCGTAACAGACAGACGGACAGACAGACCGACAGACACACTTTCGCATTTATAATATTAGTATGGATAAATATTTTTAAATTAGCCCAGTACACTAGCTATACTTGTTACTTGTTTTTAGGGTTCCGTACCCAAAGGGTAAAAACGGGACCCTATTACTAAGACTCCGCTGTCTGTCTGTCTGTCTGTCTGTCTGTCTGTCTGTCTGTCTGTCTGTCTGTCTCCAGGCTGTATCTCATAGACCGTGATAGCTAGAAAGCTGAAATTTTCACAAATGATGTATTTCCGTTGCCGCTATAACAACAAATACTAAAAATTAAAAAAAAACATATATATTAAGGGGGGTCCCCATACAATAAAAGTGTTTTTTTCGTATTTTTTTGCTCAATATTAAAAACGGTAACAGGTAGACGGTTCAAATTTTCACAGAATATTAACTTGTATATTACCTTTCAAAATAAATAATTAAATATCAATAAAGTAAATATTAAAGGGGGGCTCCCATACAACAAACGTAATTTTTTGATATTAACAGTAAACCTCTACAAACAAAGTTAGTTTTGCGGTTCATTAACAAAGGTAATTATACCTACTTCTTGAGTACGGAACCCTCGGTGCGCGAGTCCGACTCGCACTTGGCCGGTTTTTTTTCTTCCCAGAGGCGGAGGAAAAAAATCCCTTGTGGACTCCTGCCTGATGGCAGGGACTAAAAACAACCTCCCCCCGAGGCTCCCCGATCAGCACGGAACCGCGTTTGCATTGCTTCATACTTACACTTCCTCATCGACCATTATATGGTCGACGTACTTGCTACTAGTACATTGTACTATTACCTATTCTGTGCCTACCTATTAGGTATCAAAAAGAGTCACGAGTATTAACTACTCTAAGATTGCATAACTCGACGCGACGCGTGGTGAGCGGAACGGTTAGTGATCGATTAATTCCTACTAAAACCAAACAACAAAGTTTTAACAAAGAGCCAGTACGTCTAGAATCTACTCTTGTGTACCTACCTTCAGCGAAAAGTTAAAACAATTTTTTGGTGAATTCGGACGAGTCCAGTACCGAATTAAGGAAAATAGTCCCTAAGTAGGTATTTTTAAAGTTGTATAATTACCTACTTTACATGCAAAGTTGTATACTTACTTTACATGCAAAGTTGTATACTTACTTTACATCCAAAGTTGTATACTTACTTGATTACAACAAATTAGCCCTGTAGACTGACTACTAGGTGTAAAAAAAGGTCACAGCCCACAGGTACTAATGCTGTTTGCTAGTTATTCAAAAAAAAATCAAAAATTCAAATGATTTTTATTCAAATAGACTTTTTACAAGTGCTTATGAATAGTCAAATGAATCTACCACTGGTTCGGAATGCCGTTCCTACCGAGAAGAACCAGCAAGAAACTCGGTGGTTGCTCTTTTGAAAAAAAAATATATGGTATGATTACAATAATTGCAATAGTCAATCTCGACGCGCGACGTCACAACAAACAGTCACAGTGAGCTCCGTAATATTGTAAACAAAAAAATGTGCTAAGTGATTTTACAACCTTTTCATGTTGTGCAGTCCTTCGAGGGAATAATTACCTCCCAGAATATCATAAAATCAGTGCAATAAACTGTGTAAATAATATGAAGAATTACTTAAAGTTTTAAATTGCTTGTCGTGTGGATTTAATATCACAAGTGGGTAATTCTTATCGTCAACTTACACTTCGAACATTAATCAGGACTTGATTATGTTTGTTATTTTCAACACAAAAGTCAATTGATATGATAGTGTAACTTGTAATGCTACCGACCGTTCAATTATACGTTCATAGTTCGAGACCAGCCAAATTACGCTCAACTTTTTTTTTTTTTGTGCCGTTTTTTCTCGTCTTACTCATTATAGAACTATTTTACATACTAAGTTAGAGGACATTTTTATTTTTTTGGTAGCTGTCGCCAATTCATAATGTCTGAACCGACTTCATGGGGTTGTTGCCACAACAACACTGATTGCAATGATGATGACCGAGTTAAATGTCATACCTGCTGCACACTGTTCCATGTACTCTGCTTGCAGCCTACTAATCCGAGGGAAGCCAACTTATTAAGGACCAATAGTAACAATTGGAAATGTCCGTTATGTTGTGGAGTTAATACTGGCAGAAATGATGACACTCCGGTTCGATCGGATACAACCAAAATCAATACTAGCCGATCTAAAAAACGCATGGCTTTGTCCTCTCCTCCTCAGCCCATAGAATCAGCCGTTACAGGTGACAAAATACGAGAAATAATTCGTGAGGAATTGAACTCGATGATGGAAGAATCCTTGTCTCCTATGAATAAAACTATGTGCAATATCGTCAATAGTGAGCTGAAGGATGTTAAGATCGAAGTACAATCCCTGAAAGACTCCATAGAGTTCTTAAGTGCCCAATATGACGATGTCATGAAACAATATAAGTCGGCTACGGACACTATTACAGAACTGAAGCAGCATAATGAAGAGTCGCAAGCAACAATTAAAGAACTTTCACAGCAGATTAATATCCTGGAACAAAATGCAAGAACAAGTAACATTGAAATACAATGTCTGCCCGAGAACAAAAATGAAAATCTTGTAGAATTGATACAAAAATTAAATAGTTCGGTTGGAATTGATGTCAAAGAAGAACAAATTTTACACTGCACTCGAATTGCAAAGAAAAACCGGGATAGCCCCAGGCCTAGATTTGTCATTGTCCAATACAATTCCCCGCTAACTCGTGATAAAGTTTTAGCTGCTGTGGCCTGTGACTAAATTTAATAAATCAAAGAAACCCGCCGATAAGCTTAACTCATCTCACATCGGTAATTCTGGTGAGCAAAAGCCCATATATGTTATGGAACATTTATCAGCATTTAATAAGGAATTACATGCGGCTGCTCGTAGAAAAGCTAAAGATAAGGGTTATCTATTTACGTGGATCCGCAATGGCCGAATATTTGTTAGGAAAGATACTAACTCAGAATATCGCCTAATACGTGACTTCGATTCTTTAAAAAAATATTGTTTAAATTATTATTTAAGTTTTTTAGCATGTAATGGTATTTAAATATATAAATGTACGATTCTTTAAGTATTTATTATCAAAATGTTCGAGGATTACGTACCAAAACAATAGGCTTTTATAAGGCATTGTGTTGTTCTAATTTGGATATAATCGTACTCACAGAAACTTGGCTTAAGGACTATATTTTAAGTACAGAACTTTTTGATGATAGATACTCTGTCCATAGAAGGGATAGGAGTGCTTCAGGAAGCCTCAAAAAAGAAGGAGGTGGTGTGCTTATAGCTGTTAAAAACTCTATTAAATCAAAGCGGATTAAGCAATTTGAAAGCGATAGAGAAGATCTTTGGGTATCTTTAGAGTTCCGTAATAAAAAAAACATAATTCATATAAATATTTGTGCTATATATCTACCTTCTCCTTTTGATATAAAAATGCTGGATACGTTCATGGACGCCTATAATAATCTTAAGGATAGATTGGAAGGATACACTTGCATTGTCGGGGATTTCAACATGAGCTTTCTAGATTGGGATTCACAGAGCAATTCGTTGAAAAACTGTAATTCTTTGCTTGCACAAGCACTAAGTGATTTTCTCAGTGTAAATCATCTTCAACAATGCAATTTTGTTCCTATTCTTGACCTTGTCATGACTGATATACCTGAATGTTTGGTGTCAGAATCAGATACTCCTCTGTCTTGTATTGACAATTATCACCCTCCTTTGGAAATTAACTTTGTTATTAAGGATCTCAAAATGTTACTTTACAATCCCGATTTAAAAAAATATGATTTTAGAAGAGCTAATTATAAAATAATTAATGATTATTTTGATACAGTTGATTGGGAAGAGGCGCTCAATAAATGCGAAAATGTAAATGAAATGGTAAATGAATTTAATGCTATCCTTAACAGTGCTTTGCAAAAATTTGTCCCTCTCTATAAAACAAAAAATAAACGTTTTCCATTTTGGTACAGCCGCAGTCTTATAAAAATGCTTAACGAAAAAAATAAGGTCCGAATTAAATTTAAAAAGTATAAAAACCCTAGAGATGAAATAGAATTCCAACTTCTTAAAGAACGCAGTGAAGTTTTAACTAAAAATTGCTACGATTTGTATATTGCCAACATGGAAAACCTTATCGCGAAGAGCTCATCACACTTCTTTTCTTACATAAAGCGAAAAAGAGGTGTAGGTAGTTCATATCCTGCTACAATGTCTAACGGAGAAGTTACAACGTCGGACGGGGTAGAAATATGTAATATGTTTGCCTCATATTTCTCATCAGTGTATAAAGATGAAGTAAAATATGATCCTTCTGATCAGTGTTCCATAAGTAAAGACTATTTTAAGCTAATTAACTTAAGTTGTGACTCTTTTTCGCTTTTAAACATCAGGGAAAAAGATGTCCTTAAGAAGCTACAAACTATTAATCCATTAAAAGGGGCTGGACCAGATATTGTTTCCCCAATGTTTATAAATAAGTGCGCACGTAGTTTGACAAAGCCCCTTACTATGATTTATAATAGATCACTTGCTACTGGTGTTTTTCCTACTCCATGGAAAACTGCTAAAGTCGTTCCTGTTTTTAAAAATGATAATAATACCCTTATCTCCAACTACAGACCTATATCACTGCTTTCTACCTTCGCAAAAACTTTCGAAGCATTATTGAGTCCTTATCTGCAGAATTACTTTCAGAAATATTTAAGTGATTGTCAGCATGGTTTTGTTAAGTCTAGATCCACAACCACGAACCTAATAACATTTGTCGAGAAATTAACTGAGGCAGTTGATAAAAATAAACAGGTCGATGCTGTGTATACAGATTTTAGTAAGGCGTTTGATTCCGTTTCTCACAGTATATTAGTATATAAGTTAGCATTGTATGGCATATCCGGATCTCTACTGCAGTGGTTTCGCTCATATTTAGTTAACCGTTCTTTTTTGTGGTTGTAGGTGGGTATAAATCCAGTCAGAAATCAATAAAATCCGGTGTTCCTCAGGGCTCACACTTAGGCCCCATCCTCTTCAACATATTTATTAATGATATAACTAACTGTTTCTTAAACTCCACGCCTTTTATGTACGCGGATGATTTAAAGATAATCAGAACAATAAATAGCTATGAGGACACAAAGCTTTTGCAAAGTGATGTTGACAGAATGCGTGCGTGTGTGGTGCGTTGATAATAACTTAGACCTGAATATAAAGAAATGCTTACACGTAAAGTTTACACGAAAATTAAATGTCATACCTTCTATCTACTTTATTGGCAATAAATATCTAGGGGAAGCAAATTTGATTAGAGACTTGGGAGTTACTGTAGATAGTAACATTTTGACCCCATATTGACGATACAATTAAACGGGCGTCTAAGCTTTTGGGTTTTATTATACGTAATGGTAAAGAATTTACTAAGTCTAGCACAAAAATATTACTTTATAAAGCATTAGTACTTAGCAGATTAGAGTACTGCAGTGTCGTTTGGCGGCCCCACTATTCTACACATATACTCAGGATTGAACGTGTTCAAAAGCGCTTTCTCTGGCATCTCACTTTTGTGGCCGGAAAAGTAAAAAGTCAACGAAGTTATAATGACCGACTTAATTTCCACAGAATGGAATCTTTAGAAACTCGCAGAACAAAACTCGATCTCATATTTTTATTTAAGATTTTTAACAATAAAATTGACTGTTCTTCACTTTTAAATAGCTTTAAGTTAAGGGTTCCATCGAGATATCCTAGAAAGCCTATAAATTATCTCTTGTCATTCCCTCGTCGTTCAACGGTTTCGGGTAGCAACTCGCCAATCCCTAGAATAAGCCAACTGTATAATAGTTTAAAATATGTACTGGATATCTTTGGCAATTCTTTGCATAAATTCCGGAGGTCGGTTCATTTAACATTAAGTAAGTCGTAGTATCCAATTTGTATTTTTAAATTAGTATATATAATTTTAATTAAGATTTAGTTTTTATTTAAAAAAAAAGTGTAATGCATGATATTGATTTTGTGTGCTTATGAGTTGTAAAAAACTTATCACTAAAGTGCATGTGGTGTTTACCTATAAGTGGCTAATCATTTTATCTAAGTACCTAATATATTGTTAATTTTTTGATGTATGTTTTAAATGAAATAGCTGTTGGTAAACCAAATAAACGAAAAAAAAATAATAATAATAATAATTTACATACACATACACATACATAAGTAAACGCAGTCCTGAGCATTGCTGGAGCGAGTCAAATCCATGCGCCTTTAACATTAATATAATCTTCGACAGTATAATGTGAGGAATGAACGCTATTCGCAGTGTTGTTGCGATGCTGAGTTGTGATTCATAGGTGATTTTGCATTGCATTTCATGTTCAATTTAGGTTTCTTGCAATGAATTGTTGATTTTACTTTGGAGGTTATATTTTGGCAACATTGAGTGTTGCAGGATGCAGAGTTTATTTTGATTGATGCTAAGTAATTTAATCACCAATCGTAGCTTTTCAATATATAGGCTGTAATCATGACAGCCAATCACAAAAATTCAGGAGAATGTTGGTGGGACGGTAACAGAAAAATAGTATAAAGGTGAGAGAAAATGGCGTCGGGAATTCAGTCAGTATTAAAATTTTGAGGAGTTATTACAAGTGGATAAAGTGTGTATTAATATTGATTGTATTGGTGAAGATTAAGTGTGGATTACGGCATTTTGCTGAGATAAGTAAAAATTATAATTACATACTATTTTAAGAGGTTATGTTAGGTTATCATTATCGATTTCTAAACAATTGGCTTTTGGAATATTTTGAGACAGATCTTGTAGTGATATTTATTAAAATCAATATAATTGTAAAATCAACTTTAATAGTTCATCGTTTTTATATAATACTAGCTTTTGCCCGCGGCTCCGCCCGCGTGAAATTCGGTTTTCCGTTCCCGTTCCCGCTCTTGAAATTTTCTTTGCTATAAACCTCACGGAGCCCGAGACCTTTCCAACGAATGCAAAACCGTGGAAATCGGTTCGTGCGTTCTGGAGTTATAGCGTCAGAAAGGAAAATCCGACTTATTTTTATATTATAGATTATGTTTTAATATCATTGGCTGTTCAATAATTTTTAAAGAGCAACTATACCAGTTTCTTGCAGATTCTTCTGGATAGAATGTGATTCTAACATACACAACAAACTGGGATGAACAGAAATTAAAATGTATTCATGGTTATCTTTGTGTTTATTTTTAACCTACTAGCAGTGTGGTCTAATGTCTTTGACAATAATAAGCTTTTTTCAGGAGCATTTTTTTAATGGTTATCTTAAACTTGTGTAAAGGCAAGTTTATAATAGGTTGAGGAATTTTGTTAAAGAAGAGTATGCTCATTCCCACGAACGACCTTCGGACTTTCTTGAGGCGGAGCGATGGAGTCACGAGCCTATGGCGGTTTCTAGTTGGCCTGTCGTGCAGATCGCATATTCTTTTGTAGTCCTGAATGTGCTGTTTTACAAAGATTAGATTACTGTAAATATACTGCGAGGCTACTGTAAGAATACCTATTTCCTTGAATTTCTCCCTAAGGGATTCACGTGGTTTTAAATTATAAATTGCACGTATTGCCCTTTTTTGTAATACAAATATTTTTTAAATATCTGCCGCTTTACCCCACAGCAAGATTCCGTAAGACATACCTAATTCTATGAAAATAAGCAAAATATACAATCTTTGCAGTTTCAACGACAGCGTAAGCAGCAGAACTGAGTATTTATACAGGTACTAGTTGATGCCCGCGACTTTGTCCGCGTGGATTAAGGTTTTTGATTCCTGCGGGAACTCTTAAATTTTCCGGGTTAAAAAGTAGCCTATGTCCTTCCCCGGGATACAAATTATATTATGGACAGATAAGCTTTGAAAGCGTAGCAGACAGACATACAGACTTTCGCATTTATAATATTAGTATGGAAGTATGGATATGATAGAATGTTGAGCCGTATTTGGACGAACAAAAACCACAAACTAGTAAATCGACCTAATTAAAATTATTGACTAAAGCCTTATTCTAATAATAATCATTAAAACGATAACAACTTTTTCTGTTCTGTTTTATTTCCCACTAGCCGATGCCCGCGACTTCGTTCGCGTGAATTGAGGTTTTGGTTGCCACGGGAACTCTTTAATTTTCCGGGATAAAAAGTACCTACCTAGCCTATGTGTTATTCCAGACTATAATCTATCTCTGTGCCAAATTCATTCCAGATCCGTTCAGCCGTTCAGGCGTGATTGAGTAACAAACACCATCCATCAATCCATCCATACATCCGTCCATCCATCCAAACTTTCGCATTTATAATATTAGTATATTTAGGAACGCGAGGCTAAAATGAAATTAGCCTGCAGCTTCCCTATTCTCTAACTCAATGGCTATCAAAAAACGAAAGCCACACATATTATATTTTTTATCCATTGCAGGTTCGCTATGAAATAAAAAAACATTTGCATAGGAAACCTTCAATGGATAAGAAAAATAACATGTATGGCATTCATTTTCTGGTAGTCACTGAGATAAAGAATAGAGGGGCAGAACAGCTAAGTTTTGGAACGGGAACTCTTGTTCGGGATAAAAAGAGGACTGTGTCCTCTCCCGGGATACAACCCTGTACCAAATTTCATCAAAATCGATTGAACAGATGGGCCGTGAAAGCGTAGCAGACAGACAGACAGACACACTTAGCATTTAAAATATTAGTGTAGATTATTTCTAAATATTTTTATCATTTTTTAAATTAACTTGCTAAATTGTCGTTATTTTGCTCTCGAGAATTTAGGTTTCAAAACTCCTCCGGAACCGCTTCTTTTTTGAAGAGAATGGATACGAAGTTAAGTAGGTACGAACGTTATTAAATTCGAAAGCAAACAAATAACAATGAAACCCATTTTCGGATTTAAAAAAGGGTATCAGTATGGATAAAAGTCTGGAGAATCTAATTTTTCTAAGTTCGGAAGTTCAGATAAATAAATATAAGTATTTATTTATAGAATATATTTTAATTTGCTATTATTTATGCATGATTGATATATAAGGTGAAAAATATCTACTGGAAAACTAATAAATAACATCTTATTGTAAAAAATGTTTCTGCAAATAAAGTTTTTTTTTAAATTCACTACAATGACTACGACCTTCACACACGTAAGAGATGTTGCAGTCTAAGATCGTAGGTCTAATGCCTAACAGACAGTATGCAATACTGTCTTCCTCTTTCTTGTGCTAAAATCATACCTGATTCTTATGGAACGTAATAATTAGAGTACGCCCTACCCTAAACCCAAATATTGCTTTCCATGGCATAGGCTACTTTTTATTCCGAAAAATCAAGGAGGACAGCCAGGATTTTTAAGACCTAAAAGCGAACGAAGTCGCAGGCATCATCTAGTCGAAATTAATGCTAATGGTAACAAGAATTCTTCCCGCTTTAATAAGTAGGGGCCATACTGCCCAGTGCTGTTTCATTATTGTTGACTTTCGTGTTTTAAAATAATAAATAATCCTTATTTTGGGAACGTAAAGGTACATGACCACTTTATAAATCTGTGTACATGACATCAAATTGTCATTTTTAGTATTGCTTTATGCGTTGGTAGTAAGCCCTCAGTAAAGGTTTTCGGTAGTTCCGTGTGTGCATAAATTAAGTACTTTTAGATTATGATCGGTGTGTGTGGACTGTGTGACCACATAGTTTTTTGGAGGTTGTCTAAGGCCAAACCAAAGACAATATATAAACCAGTATAAGACTGTTCACTTCATACATTCAATCAAAGCTCGCTAAATGCGCATTAAAGTCGCCGGTACCTTGTAGTTCTTCGCACAATCTGAGATGGCGTAACTGTGCAAGCTGTTTGTTAAAATTAGTTGAATGTAAATTTGCTATTTGCTTTAGTGATTTTATCAAATTTTTGTATTTTGATAATTTTATATAAATAATTAATACAAATTGAACCAAGAAAATACGCTATTTCACCTATTTTACTATAATCATATAAAGAGCGAGCCTGGTAGCGCCATCTAACGATAGTATTAACCTAGAAAAAAATTTATAAGGGAGTTAGACATCTATACTTGGTATTATAATTAATCTATGATTTACATAGACGGGCCCTGTCAAAAAAAGAATGTGGACTTATTTTACTTACGCCATTTAGTCTGAAAAGCGGGACAGCGCTATGGCGGGGACAAGGACAGGCTTATACAGGTGAGCGGTATTCCCTACAAGTCGGACACCCACCTTTTTCTATGAAAGGGCCCATCTAGTACCTACATTTATATCGATGGCAACAATGCCTAAACTGTGACATGAAGAGGACAGGCTGGTATAGTTAGACAGACAGACTAACTATACCAGCCTCACAGAGGAGACAGACAGACACCGCACATTTATTGGAACTGCCTCGTTGGTCTAGTGGTTAGCGACTGCGCCCGACGAGGTCCCGGGTTCGAGTCCCGGGTCGGGTCTTAATTAAGTATAGGGATTTTATGAATAGAAATTTCAGTAAGTACTAGCCACGAGTTAGGAAGTTAGCGGTGTTTCACTCCTGTGCCTTGGAGAGCACTGTCATTATTATCAATAACATGAAAATAGTCGTTACTTAGTAATATTTAAATATCCCCTTACTATTAATTTTCCTGTAGGTATGTATTTAAGATTGATTTTGATAATAATTAAATCTGAAATACAATGTGAAAATTCATGTTACAAATTGCAAGTGTGAAGTGATATTTAAATACAACAAGCAAACGCTAACATAAATTAAGTAAAATAAATTTTGCATAACTAATTAAGTGCACAGATCGCGCCCCGTAAGTTGACCCAAAATGGCGTCTGCGCAGGTACACTTATGAGCAAAAGTGTTAGACGCATGCTCCGTGATTGCCCGAAAAATTAAAAATCTTAAAGGAAAAAAATGTTAGCACGTTTCGAATATATTTCCTTATTAGATGATGCCCGCGATTTCGTCTGCGTGGATTAAGGTTTTTGAATTCCCACGGACACTTATTATTTTTCCGGGATAAAAAGTAAAGTGTCCTTCTCTGGGATTTAACATACCTCTATACCAAATTTAATCAAAATCGGTTGAAAAGATGGGCCGTTAAAGCGTAGCAGACAGATAGACAGATAGACAGACAGCCGCACTTTCGCATTTATAATAATAGTATGGATGGATGACGTGTGAAAATGGAGTGAAGTAATTTAATTAAACGCAAGTTAAACGGGAAATCAGATTACATAAAAATATCTCAGATTTTCATTAAGATATGTCTCGAAAAACAGTGGAATCTCCATCTATTATAAATTCTTCCGTCATCTTATCGATTCCGTCATCTTTGATTGTCTTAACTTTCCTTCTTACTGTCCTTGTCCTTTTAACTGTGGATCAACCTTTTTTGTAGCTTCCGCAGTTGTTCAAAGAAGCAATTACTAGTGGTTCGCCCGAACTGAAACCTCGCGGTATCGCCATCTTTTGACATCATTGTGAAGTTCTGTTAAAAAATACAGCTCATTAAAAATTAAATAATTTCGTTTCCTTCTAATATTTATCTAATTTTAGTATTTGTTGTTCAAGTACAGGATATAATTCAAATAATTGATCAAGTTTCAGGCTCAGCCTTTCAGAAAATTGAGAGTTCCGAGGTCAACTTTGGACGTTAGAAAATGTCCACTTTGAAAGCCCCCCATTTCGTCAATTTTAGGGGAAAAAATTTAAAAATAATATTTTTGGACTCTATTCCTAATTATCTTTAAAATGATAATATACTGCAACCATAAGTAGCGCTATAATAGTAGATTCTTCATCAAGGGACTAAAATGAGCCATTTCACACGAGATGTTTAGCTTATATGATGCTATAGAAACAAGTAGAATGGCTTTTAGTCCCATGTTAAACACACTACTTTTCACTTCGATTGCGAGAAAATAAAATAAATACTTAACGATTTTTAATTATTTCTTTGCCTTTCGGTTATATTTTCATATTAGGTGTAAGATCTTTATTTTTACTTGATGATATTAACAAATAAATAGTCACATTCACTTTGCCTGGATTTACCTTGTATTACGTATTGCGTTTTGAAATGGATTAATTATTATCATCTATAAAACATCCATAATTAATGTAATAATTACCTACAACAAAAAAAAAACTATCTATCTACCTATCTATCTTTATCAAGGAATTTAAAAAAAAAACAGTAGTACCATAGACATAGATCTGTAGGATAATATTAAACGATGGGTAACCAATTGACATTCAACTAAGTGACAAATTTTTTGGCTGTTGATAGTAACCATAGACCAAATATATTTTGGATAAGGAACCGAATGAGGATATCACGCATACCGTAATGTCAATATATAAAATCAAAGAATGAGGATAGTACGGCAATTAAAAAAAAATTACTTTAATCCCTAGACCCTAAATGAAATGCTAACTTTAGTCCGTCTACGCCACAGATTTATAAAGGTATGTCTACGCTACGCTCTACGCTAAGCTATAATGACACCTTTTTAGAGCATGCGAGGTGAAAAAGTATTTTACTTCGCATTCGCTTCTATGAGAGCCCCCCTGAAATAAAGATTTTTTATAACTTTTTAGGGTTCCGTACCCAAAGGGTAAACGGGACCCTATTACTAAGACTCCGCTGTCTGTCTGTCTGTCTGTCTGTCTGTCTCCAGGCTGTATCTCATAGACCGTGATAGCTAGAAAGCTGAAATTTTCACAAATGATGTATTTCCGTTGCCGCTATAACAACAAATACTAAAAATTTAAAAAATATATATATTAAGGGGGGTCCCCATACAATAAACGTGTTTTTTTCGTATTTTTTTGCTCAATATTAAAAACGGTAACAGGTAGACGGTTCAAATTTTCACAGAATATTAACTTGTATATTACCTTTCAAAATAAATAATTAAATATCAATAAAGTAAATATTTTAAGGGGGGGGCTCCCATACAACAAACATAATTTTTTGATATTAACAGTAAACCTCTACAAACAAAGGTAGTTTTGCGGTTCATTAACAAAGGTAATTATACCTACTTCTTGAGTACGGAACCCTCGGTGCGCGAGTCCGACTCGCACTTGGCCGGTTTTTAAGCCATATTCGGCTAGAGACCATCGGTTTACATGTTGAAATTTGAAGTAATTACGTTCAGTAATTCAGAAGTTGTAAGGCTCTGACAGACGGACGGACGGACGGATGGGCGGACGGACAAGTGCAAATTCACTCAAGTAGACTCAGAGACTCAATAGTCAATAATATTTTCATTAAAAAAATAATAATCAACATCAAATATTATCGTTCTCGCCTGTCCCTTTAGAGTTGGTTGCGGTCCAGTCATTTTCTTGCAAATAAATGATCACACACTTTATAGTTAGAGTCAAAGAACTGAAAATTTCCTACTCGACTGTACTTTTAATTGTATACCTACTGTATACAGTACTTTTAATTGTATACCTACTGTATACAGTAGGTATACAATTAAAAGTACAGTCCTTTCTTTATTGCACACACAAAATATATTTTGTGTGTGCAATAAAGAAAGGTAATTAATGTAAATAAAACAAGTAATAAAATTTAAAATAAAAAAAAAAATCCACGGCCAACTGCAACGCTCCTTTCTACCTATAACTTTGAAACAATAATTAGAACTTCACATATGTACCTATGCATATACAAAACCGCACCTCTGTCGGCCCAGTAGTTTTTCAGAAAAATGGTAATCACGATCGAAGGGCCTCTCTCGTTGGCCTGCATAGTGGGCTATGGCTGAACCCATCTCATTCCGAGAGGAGGTTCCTACTCAGTAGCGAGCGCTGGCTGGGTGGAATCCAAAGTCGGGTTTGTTCGAACACTGTAGAACGGCTAAACGGATCTGGGTGAAATTTGGCACAGAGATAGATTTAATAACACATAGGCTATAAGTACTTTTTATCCCGAAAATTCCCGCGGGAGCCAAAATACCTCAATCCACGCGAACGAAGTCGCAGGCATCAGCTAGTGATGAATAAAAATATAATCATGCATGCAAAGCCCCCTTGTGGGCCAGCTTGGTGGACTACGACCAAACCGTTTTCATTCCGAGAGGAGACTCGTGCTTAGTGGCGTGCACAGGGTTTGAAACTGGGGTAGGCACTACCTATTTACTAGCTGTTTTGATAAAATATGACGTATCAACTTGGGTAAGCAGTGTTTTTATGCCCTATGAACTGCACGCTACTACTCGTGCTCAAGTGAGCCTATAATGGGTTGAAAAAAAATTAGGTACGAATACGCACGACAATTCCTTCTCGTGCCACCGGTGGATCGAGTTTGTGGCACGACGAGTTGTGAAGGGCCATATACCAACGCACATGGCACGTCAGCAAATTTGAAAATACCTAGAAAAGCCACACTGCAACATCTGATGAAGGTCTTTGGGATAAAGAACGGAATTTATTCAAATAAAAGACGTTGATACTATCAAATTTCAATTTTTTTTTTACAAGCAATTTTAAACATAGTTAGGTATGCAATACAAACAATTTAGTAAAAAAAAACTAACTACAAAGACGACGAAGCTTCAAGGACAGAGTTATAATTATAATATTTGTAATTAATGGTTCAGTGACCACTAATCATATTATACTGTTCGTTTATACTAACTTACGCCAGTATTAGTTATTATATTGACAATGCATTTTTTGAAATTAATTTATTGCACAGACGATAGGATCCAAAATTACGAAAGCGGTAGGACTCCAACCCGCAATCCCCTTGGCTCTTTCAATTTAGCCCGAGTTCAAAACACCGAAATAGGTATTTCATAATCTATTTACCCATTACCGAATTTTTATAATACAATGTGGCTTGGGACAAATCTAGTTAAAATTAGAAGGGCGGAATTTATTATTCTGCTGCGACTATAGGACGCGATACACGATACAATGTGACGTAAGCGGAAATTTCCTTTTAGTTCGTGGGTAAAGCAGAAAATGTTAAACACAGTAATAACCGAATAGACAAACGTCTCTTTACGCTTATGTATCTGATCATTCGTCATTTTGCCCTGCATTTTGCCCCGCATCCCAAAAACAGCCACTTTTGGAAGATAATTACTAAGTATAATCTTGAGATTCGTTTCGATATTCTGCCATCTTGCAAGTTGCCGATATTGCGCATCAATTGGGCAATTCCAGTGAATGCGCGCGGTCATCCGCGCTTGTATGGTGCAACCTTGACAAATGTCAATGTATTGAAATCAATATGACCATTGAGGGCGGAATGATGCGCGTATTTTCGGTTGATTTGTCCCTAGCTAGACAGATATTATAATCTATCTTTCGTGCTGATTTAATCGACGAAGACTGGTGACGTCCATGCCATAGATTTCGAATTTGGCCGGCTCTTCGAAGTGAACCTAAAATAAGGAAACAAGTCAATTGAGTGCGATAACATATTTTAAAATAAGTCTTAAAACTGATTTAGGGCGTCCTGCACCAGAAGTTGTTTAAGCTTAAATACAATTTAAATCACTATTGTGACAGTAGTTTCATACAAATCTGTCAAATTAATATCGTTTAACGCCAAATTAAATACGTTTAACTTTGGTGCAAGACGCCCTTAATCCGCTTAACATATTTTAAAATAGTGGCAAGTCTTAAAACTGATTTAACCCGCTGCTACCGGCAAGGTCATTTTATTTTAACTTGTTTTTGAATAAAATCTGCTCCATTATCTTGTAAGTTTGCCATAATGTATTCTAGTCCGTCTTCGTCAAAAAATATTGCATTCAAGTCCGTCTTCATCAAAAAATATTATATAGTTACAGGAATAACCCAGTAACAATTTTAACATAAGAGTACGTATAGATATAGATGGATAATTTATGTTGCCATGTCAAGATCAACCTATTGTTGAACTTCCAAAGGACAGAATGAACTCAAAAATGATGAAAAGCCACAGTACCTCCTTTCCTTCTTCTTTGTGTAGCTCGCCTTCTGATTTATCCGCAAGGATTTTAACCTAAATTAAAAAAAAACATCATAAGTACAATTTGTGTATTTAACGCTGCATTTCCAAATGCAACCTCACAAAGTTACATCAGTAGGGCGATTGTGTAAGACCTGCATCGATCACAGTTACAGTATCAATTATTGTGATTGGCTGAATTTATGGTATTTTTGCTGCGTCAATGGATTTTGTCCATTTATTGGTGCTAACCAATCAGCCCCCCAATTATGTAAGAATTGACTATCAAATCGTCTAAGTTCGGCTTCAAAGTAAAATAAACCATAACTGGCATTGAATTAGAGCTCAATTTCGTGTATACACTCTCATACGTTTAGGTATGTACGATACCCTTTGACGTTCCATCCATTTTACTTTGACGTTCGCTTACACTTGGCGTGGTGAGCTGAGAGCTCTCACGCGTCGATCAATCGTATTTGCAGTGTTAATAAGGTATCGACTATCATACCCGCGGCGCGAAACGCTAAATCGCTTAGCGGCGCATCTGTTAGCCCCCCCTTATCTCAAAACTCAGTTGCTATCAATAAATGAAAGCCACTGACATATTATTTTTATCCATTGAAGATTTGCTATGAAAAAAAAATTGGCAGTCATAGGGACTGCCGATAGAAGTGAAAACGACTATTTAAAATAATTTTTTTTTCAAATAAAATATAAACCTTAAAACTAAGACCTAACGTCTTTAGTTTAAAGTTTAATTAAGAATGTAGTATATTTATTATTTAAGACCTTTTGTCTTCGTAACAACGCGGTGACCGTGTCGGTGTCGGTGACGCGAAACCACAAGTTTACCCCCTGCCAAAAAGTGCTCAACGCGGCTAATGAAGTTTTCACTTCAAAAAATTACATTAAATTATAGCTAACCAATGGATAAAAAATAAATGTCAGTGGCTTTAATTTTTTGATAGGGACTGGCCACGGATAATGCTTCCCACCAGATCAGACCAGAGAAAATTCATAAATTTTGTTCAATAAAGGATAAATTGGGTGAATATATTAATTGTAAGGATCTGCTAAAAGTGGTTCGAACTAAGAAACCGGGATGAGGTTACTTCGCTGAAGATTAGTGATCTGTTTGTTACCTCTTTAGAGTCATCGTCATCGTCCCCTTGTCTCACCACAGGCGGAATGTTGGGTCCCAACTTTTCAGTTAAAGTCTTAATCTGGAAGAATTTCAACGAGAGTAGGTATAGGTAATTATATTGCCTTGATTGTTTTTTGTGTACGTATTTAAAAAGTCATCTCACTAAATGATAGATTAAGGTTTTTGATTCCCGCGGAAACTTTTTTTTTTTAGCCCTTGATTGCGATCTCACCTGATGGTAAGTGATGATGCAGTCTAAGATGGTAGCGGGCTAACCTGTTAGGGGCATGGCAGTTATATTAAACCCATACCCCTATTCGGTTTCTACACGGCATCGTACCGGAACGCTAAATCACTTGGCGGCACGTCTTTGCCGGTACTCATTAATATTCCGGGATAAAAAGCCTAGCCTGTGTCCTGTTCCGGGATAAAAAATTCGTTGAACAGATGGTACGGGCCGTGAAAGCATAGCAGACAGACAGACAGACATACTTTCACATATTTTATAATACCAGTAGGTTTGGAAGTATGGATTGCTGAAAGTTTTCGTGGGATATAATACGGTAGGCTGTCATATTCTTCCGCATGTAGGTACTTACATAAGTTCCTACTAGTTCACATGTAGTGCACGAGTTCCTACTCTACCCACCGCGTGAAATCTGCTTCAAACCAGAGATTTCATTCGCGCGAATTTTATTCGCAAGTGCTTATACCTCCATATGATTTCTAGTGTTACAGAATGGCGGAAGAGAAAACGCGCGAATGTTTTTCGCAGTGCATCCGTAGCCAAACAATAATTATTGTTTGTGAAGTTGGCATCGACCACAGGCATCGACCGACACCCGAAAGCCTAGCTGTTTAATTTAAAATGTTATTAATTTCGGTCTCTCTCCATCTCCATTGACCATTTCATCACCGCGGTAAACAATAAAGTGAGAACTTATTTGTTAATCACCTAGCTCGGATATCTTCACTGATCCGATAAGCCGTAAGAACCTGTTTTTTGTGTCCCAGCCAAATTTTGAACGAGTAAAACCTTTAGTTTTTTACACCAACGGAAATCCATCCAATTCGTTTCCGGACCAGACGTGACGTCACGGGACGTCCAGCTCCAACCGAACCGGTGGTAGAGTCAAACATGACGTAGCATAAGAATCACCTGTATGTCCTACATGTTTTAAATAAATTGATTTGATTTGATATATATGTCACAGTAAGATTGTAAAAACCGTAAGATTGTAATCTAACGCTTTTTTTTCGATAGATTGTAAACAGTCGAAAGATTGTGAACCGTCCAATGATTTAAGTGTCAATTTTTGAAATATTCATTGTACCTATTTACGTTTTCTTGTCTTTTTCTTGTAGGTTAGGTTAGGGTTCGACATAAATAATAATCAAGTAATGCGGCCGGGCACTTAGGTTCTATCGGGTTAATAAACCTAACAGATTACAATCTACCGGAAAATAATCCGTTATATTGTAATCATTCGACAGTTTACAATTTCGCGAGTTAGATTATAATCTAACGGTTTTTACAATCTTACGGTGACATATATATACTCACATTGGGGTACTGTGAGAAGCAGGCGCGCGCGCGGCCGCGGCACGGAGGCGCCACGGCGCGTCCGTAGCGGTCTCTGTCCGCGGGGTCGAACATGTAGTAACCTAGAAGCATCAATCTCATTCAATCATGGTCCAAATCACTTGTTGTTGCGTCTTCTTTGGATGGTGGTTAGGGGGAGGAACCTCGAGGAGCCTGAAGCCAGCCCCGCCATTAATGGTAAATCTGAATTCGACTAAGGCCAGGATTACACTTTTAAGTTTTTACGTATGTAACGTAAATAAGTAACAAATAACTAACTTAATGTAATGTAAAAAATAAACTTGTAATGCCTGCTTCTAGGCTTAGTAAAATTAGCAATTGATTTGTTGGAAATAGTGTCCGCTTCTATAATTAATAAGCTCCCAGCAGACATCAGTCTGTTGAAGATGTCTCTGAATAAATTCACAGTTAATGTAAAACGTAAACTCATTGAAAAATCTTATTACAATGTAAAAGATTACTTTTAAATGACAAGGAAGCTTGGCAATAATTTGCTCCTATGGCTCTGATACTGATGATTTGTGAGATGGTGATAAGTAAAAAAAAATCCGGCCGAATTTGTAGGCTCTGCTCAGACCAGGGCGCGGTTGGAACCCGCGTTTAGTTGAAAGATACCGTAACTGATTATTACCATCATGTTTTATAAGTAATTGACGTCAATAGGTGAATCTACAGTGTACCTAATTTGAATAAATACATATTGATTTGATTTGTTTGCAATTATGCAAATTGCAAACAATACGCGACTTACAAACTGTTTTAAATATTTGGCTTGAGTAAAACTTGTGCGTAATCGTGGCCTAAGTTCAACGACTTCAGACATTTTTGGCCATTTGGCCACTCACGACATCAGTTCAGGGGGGTTACTATGAGCTCTAATAGCAGGACAGATAATGAACTGCACTTAACTTCAAGACACTGAACTGGTAGGCAGACACTGCACTGAACTGTTTTGCAGTTCAATTTCTGTCCTGCTTTAAGAGCTCATAGTAACCCCCCAGATTTTTCGCTTGATGGGGGCCTCCTTCAAGACTTCACGGTCCGTTGCCGTTGCTGGCTACCAAGGTGCACGGATTTCACGGCACAAATGTCATGACACTAAATGGCTGTAGATTCTGATGGGCATGAAATTGGGTATTTGACAACTGGTCAAATCAGCAACTTTTTCAAACGTAAAAGCGCACGCTTAGTATGGAATTTTGTGTGAAATATTTACTTATGACGTCATCAAAAGTCAACGCACTTTTTTACTTGAATCGAGTTTATAATAGCTATCAAACATAAAATTAAAAGAGGACGTGGATATTAGGTACGTCTTATGGCAGGTCCTCTCTTTTAATGACCGCTTGATAATAATAATTTATTTTTATCATAAGCAACATCTCAATTTTCGTGGGGTGGCATTGCGTCAAAAGGCTAACAATCAAACTTTGGCTTTATATCGCGATTTAAGTCAAATGAAATATCGTCGATGGCCAGTCTTAACTTCCCTAACCGGGCTTTTTACGTTAGAAAAGTGTTTCCCATAGATAGTGCGATATATATAATGAGTTCAGGCCTATACTAGGGCAATGTAGAGTTTAGGCCTTAGGGGTTGAATACTGGATACCCATTCAAATTATAAAGGAGTTCTTTACTTGTGATGAACTATACTTAGATAAATTCTTTATTGCATATACTTAAAAGGGATTTCCTTTTATAAATTACTAGCGGTCGCCCGCGACATCGTCCGCGTACAATTTCTGATTTCCTATGAGATTATGAAATTTTCCCGCTGCAAAAAGCTTTTAAAGAGGCTTTTTAGAGCTTATGCAGGTTTTTATTATTTAAAAGTTAAAACTTATAACCGAAATACTCTAACTTCAAAAACTTAGAACCTTCATGTAACCTTCCAACACCCATTTCACCCCCTTTGGGGTGATTTTTTCGATTAAGAATAATATGCAACCAAATAAGGATTTAACTGTTAAGATACATAATTGTGGAGACACCTATAGTCAAACTTGCTCTTGTTCATCTATAAATAAAGTAACTTCTACTAAATATCTGGGTGTTATCCTAGATCAAAGATTGTCCTGGTATCCTCAATTAGAACTTGTGGCTAGTAGGGTAAGGAAACTGACCTGGATTTTCAAGAAATTGAGACACATCGCCCCAACTGACTTACTAAATAAAATATACGTAGCTCTTGCCCAATCAATCATTACATACTGTATACCAGTTTGGGGAGGTGCTGCTAAGACTAGATTCATTGAAGCAGAAAGAGCTCAGCGTTTTTTACTGAAGGTAATGTATTTTAAGCCTTATCGAACTAGTCCATACAAGATCAGCCTTTGCTGGGTATCAATACCGACATAAATCTACTTACTTATATAATAAGGTTAACAAAATCCTGAATATTTACCCAAAGAGCAAATATTTACCAAAAGAGCACTTAAAAACTGGCTAAAAACACTATCTTTTGATGAAACGGAGGCTCTTCTGCAGATTGTTCGGTAGGTGTAACTGTGGTTTTAACTTGAATATACACACACACACACACACACACACACACACACACACACACACACACACACACACATACACACACAAACACATTTGCATGCCTGCATGATTATAACTTGTATCAAAAATTGTATCAATATTTCTTTAATGTAATTATTGTTAAAATTGGAAGAGCTAGGCCTTCTGACACAGGTATTCTTATGCTTAACAGAAGGCCTCGGCCACAATTACTTGTTAATATTGTATTTGGAAATAAATCATTTCATTTAAATCATTTCATTTCATTTCATTTCATTTCATTTCAATTTTCATAAAACTGCTTGTACGGATTTTTATTTTTTTGTATTAACTTATACGCCAATTTTCATGTCTTTAACTTCAATAACAAAGGACTTTCAAACTTCCAAACCCCATTTCAACCCCTTAGGGGTGAATGTTCTCAAAACCGTTTCTTAGCTGACGTCTACACCATAGAAGAAATATACCTTCCAAATTTCAAGTCTGTATGTTTTATAGTTCCTGAGATATCGTGATGGATAAGTGACCTTTCGCTTTTATGTTACGAGTACATATAGATTCCCAACGTACCTCTTGGAGTCCTAAACAGTGCGACAGCAAAATCACCACGGCCAGCGACGAAAACACCAGATCTCTCTTCACGGAAGAATTCTGTTACCTGTTCGAATAATGTGATTGTTTCAAGCTTTAAGCATTGTGTTAATATGCAAAAGAAATAATGGTAATTTTACTTTTTGTGTCTAACAATCAAAATATTTTAGGTAACCTTAGGGACTTAACGAGCACTCAATTTCAATAGATATTAGACACGGATAATATAATATCTTGAGAAATTCCACTGAGATACGTGATAGGACAAGGAAATGCGTGGCGACATTGGCAATGGCATAACATAAACCTTCAAAATGATAAATAATAGTGCACGATATTCTAATGTTACCTTATCAAGTAGATCGTTATCCACTACGCCCTTCTGTCGAGACTTGTACACCACAACACGGCACACACAATTACCGGGCGTATAGAATTTGCGTAGAATCTGAAATTTTAACGGTAGCAACACATTGGGTAGGATGGAGAGTAGCTTTATCTACCAGTAGAAAACTAGTGGCATACAACCCCTTTTATTTACCATCGAAGTTGTGATCATCGCAATGGTTCACAGATGTAAGCTGTTATTGGCTATACGTATGATATACACAATTAAAATGTCACTATCACTTTCGCTGTCTCGGAACTAAATATTTTACTGTTTTTTTCTTAACTGTTTATTGGCTGTTTTACGTAAGTACCTTGACTACAATATTCCCCCTATTCTCCTCAACCAAGCATAAAGCTTGAACGCATTGGAACTCTTCAGATTTCCAATTCTCATTGGGCTATCGTGGCTGTAAAGCTACACTGCCACAGTTGTAAAAGATGTTTAGACAGGAACAGGCTTAGGCCTACAATATTATGCTGTAGCGCCGATAAGTTATGTAGAATCTACTTTGACCGAACCGGTGATCGGGTCAAAACAAGATATAACGTGACACAAGAAGGACAGTGACATGTCCTACATTAAATAAACAACACAATGATTCTAACCTGTTCAATGTTAAGTATTTTAGTAGGTGGTCGGAAATGCAGATAGCTGTCCTGGTACAGTTGGTCTCCGCTCTCCAGGATATGATCGAGGGTTGAGGAGCACCATCGACACACGTCTTCAACTCGTGACATAGCCACCGCCATCACAGAACAGGCAAGAGCCTGTACAGGAAATATAAAATGCCAAAAAGACTCGTTCTGACTGACTGTTCCATCGATGTACTTACCACCCTAAGGCTGCACCAACTTAGGCACTTGCGAAGCAGACACAAACAGCTACGTTTGCGCAGTTGTTGGTTGATTTCATATTGATTGTATGGAAATAAAATATTAATGGTGGCTTGTATGATCTATCCGACAAACAACACAAAAGTGTCTCGTTTGCGCAGCGCCTAGAAGTTTTCTTTTATGACGTACATCAATCTACGTCAAAAGCAAAACCCTCATCCATTATGTTGGCTAGAACATAATGATATTCTACGAGGTACAGCAGAAATGTCACTCTTTCTAAAACACAACGAAGATTTGATCCATTTTACCAGCGCAATCAATCCTACAATTATTTGTACCAAAATTGTCACATAAAACAAAATCCCCAAGGCTCGTGCTAATCTCAAATGAATTAACTTTTATACTGCTTTCGCATGTCTGGGTTTTCTCGAACTTGTGAAAAGTTTCTCGAAGAATCCGTTTATCCATTGGTGAAACCCAGATATGTCCCATACCTTCTATCACGACAATGGTCACTATGCCGAAAGCACAAGATGATATCTTTACCTGATTTCCACGCGAAGCGAACGGAAACTTTCGACAGCACATCGAATGCTGAGCAGAAAGGAACTGTGTGCCATCGTTAAGGACCAGCCAACCGCTTGTATTGCGTTGACCTGGACGACAAAATATTGTTTTTAGTCCTTAATTAAGTAAGGTGCGATCATTATAGGCTCATAGGTCACTATCGCCTGAGCAATAGCTATAAATTGAGTCTTGCGTCTGAAATTTAGCAGTGACTTTCGTGAAAAACGCTCCGGCATAGCCAGAGTATCCGAAAATATTAGGGGTTAAAGTATGAAATTGCCGATTTGTACAGAAAAATTTTAATGCGTTTTTTTTTAAATTTAACATATTTATTTAATCAAAATAATTACCATTATTATCTATACATTGCTGCCATCTAATAGGAAGGTCATTTATGCCTTTGCGATAGAACTCTGGTGATCTAGATTCGACAAGCTGTGTGAAAGCATTTTGTACTGCCTCCTGAGAAGAAAACTTTTTATCACGTAGAAAATTGTCCAAATCACGAAAAAAATGGTAGTCCATTGGAGCAAGGTCTAGCGAATACGGAGGGTAACGAATGAATTCTAATTGCAGTTCCTGTAGAGTTAAAACGGTTTTTCGTGCTGTATGTGGTCTCGCGTTATCATGGAGCAGTAATGGTGAAGACCGATTCATGAGTCGGGGCTGTTTCACTGGTAGTTTTGCTATCATTTTCGGAGTTCGGCATAGTAGACATCTGCCGTTAATGCTTGACCAGATCGGAGAAATCTATAGTGAATAACACCATGCTGAGACCACCAAACAGTTACCATTACCTGTTTATTGGTAAGCTTTGCTTTAGGACACTGTTGCGGCGTTTGACCTGGGGTCAGCCATTGCATTTTTCGCTTACGGTTATTGTAAAGAATCCACTTTTCATCATATGTCACAATTCGATCCAATATTCCTTCATTTCTGTATCGATTCAACAAGGCAACACAAGTTTCAACACGCGTTTCTTTCTGCAGATCAGTCGAATCACGAGGCATCCATTTTTCATATTTTTTATTTTATTGATTTGACGCAAATGAGTCAATATTGTTGGTAAGGTAACGTTAAACCATGCCGCTAATTCCTGGGTAGTTTGGCTCGGATCGGCTTCCACCATCTCTTTCAATTCACTGTTATTTACCTGTGTCTTTCACGTGGTTCGTTCTTCAAATCAAAGTTTCCATCGCGAAAGCGTTTAAACCAAAAAAGCACGGTGCGTTCATTAGCAGTCCCCTCTCCAAACGCAACATTGATATTGCGTGCTGTTTCTGCCGCGTTAGTTCCGCTTTGGATTTCGTATTCAAAAATCACTCGAATTTTCGAAGTATCCATTTTTCTTGTTTAAGCTGAATAAAAAAAACAACTGAAAGTCGATAATCAAATGTTGCACATTTTTTAAAAGAGGAATTATAGGTACCATGTGAAAAAAGTTTCACTCAAAAATCTCAATCCATGAAGGTTCTATGTCAATTCGAAGTACCTGTTACAATAAAACTGTAAAATCCTAATAGAATGGGGGATATGATAGTATACTATCTGACCTTTGAATTTCCCTTCTTCCTTGTCCCTCTTCTCAGAAGCTCTCTGCGCGTCGACGCACGTCGCACTGCCGGGAGGATGCTTCCTGTCCTTTTCCGAGGCTCGACGCTTCTTACCATCTATGGCAACCTGGTACAAATTTAAAGTGCATATTTCAAATCTATACAAGATGTAAGTACACGAAGACGTGGGAACCCTCCCACCGCATTATCATACCAAGAAAACTCCTACAATTACGTAAAATTTACGTCGTAAATAATGGAAAGGGGCCACGACACTCGGTAATGGGGAAAAGGACGCAGATAAATACTAGATGTTAAAAAATATCGCATCTAGCGTCGTCGTTACATCGTGGGCTATTTGGAGGTTTAATACTAAGGTGTAAAGTAGACCTACCTACTAAAGATGGTATGTATAACCAAATGTTTGATTTTGTGATACTGATGTTAAGTTTTGTCGTTATAATATGGCCGGCCCTAGCGTCCGCTACGATACTGCATCCTCATTTACGACTGAGGCATGGGACGCAGTCAAGAGTTAGCTTGTAAATTGTTTGGTATTAGGGTTTTCAGTTAGGAAATTCTCAGTGCAGCCCGGAGTTGGAAGTTGGCGGTTAGTCACCCCGTGCCTCGGAGAGCACGTTAAGCCGTCGGTCCCGCTTATTATCATGATAATAGTTGTAAAAGCCCGCCAAACCGCATTGGAGCAGCATGGTGGTTCTAAGCTCTAATTCCCTCTCTTCTACGAGAGTGGAGGCCTGTGCCCAACAGTGTGACCTTAATGGGCTGTAGTGGTAGTGGTAGATTATAGAAAAGCCATAGAAAATAAAATCATCCTGTAAATACAATCAAAATTCAATCCCCGACTTACTTTGCTAGTAGCTGGTACAAGCTTCACACCGGGCGGTGCTCGAACCAAGGGTGGGTCAACGCCACCTAACTTTTTAATAGGTTGTACAGTCACAGCCATTGCGTATAGCTGGAAGTCGTGCTTTGGCCGTTCAACTACTGGTATGTTCTGGAGATAGCTGAAAATGTTGCTGACATGAAATAACTGCTCTACCTAATTTAGAGCTATAAGAGTGAATAGAACAAACTCATAGTAAGTACTTATTAAAACTTTAATAATAATTTTAACCTATGGTAAACTAGTGGTTCGCGCCGAACTGACACCTCGCGGTATCGCCATAACAGAGCGCCATCTATTGACATCATTGTGAAGTTCTGTTAAAAATACTGAAGCTCATTAAAAATTAAATAATTTCGTTTCCTTATAATATTTAACTAATTTTAGTATTTGTTGTTCAAGTACAGGGTATAATAATTGATCAAGTTTCAGACTCAGCCTTACAGAAAATTGAGAGTTTTGAGATCGACTTTGGGCGTTAGAAAATCTCCACTTTGAAAGCCCCTCATTTCGTCAATTTTAGGGGAAAATTTAAAAAAAATATATATTTTTGGACTCTATTCCTAATTATCTTTAAAATGATATACCGCAACCTTATGTAACGCTATAAAAAATATTTTACTTCGCATTCGCTTCTATTAGAGCTCCCCTGAAATAAATATTTTTATAACTTTTTAAGCCATATTCGGCTGGAGGCCATCGGTTTACATATTATATTTAAATTTGAAGTTATCACGTTCAGTAATTCAGAAGTTATAAGGCTCATGACAGACGGACAGACGGACGGACGGACAAGTACAAATTCACTGAAGTAGACTCAGAGACCTTCGCTTTGCTTGGTCAATAATATAATTATTATATCCTAGAGAAATAGTGCATTAAAACATACAGCTTGTGTCATTTTTATTTTATTTTTCTTTGGGTCTATAAACAACGACACAGAAGATATTACATAGGTAAAGTCTTAGTATAACAATAATAACAGTTAGTCTAGGCAATTTGGCGGTTTGCTGTATGGAGACCCCGGCATTAAATTCTCAGTCGTTGAAACTTGGCAGGGTTGTAGACTGTAGTATAGTATGAACATCCAACAAAATGTATACAAAAATCCAACAAAAAATCCATCCGGAAGTTAAGTATTTATACCTTAAACTTAATATTTATGACTGAATTTTTTATCGATTTCTTTTTAAAATAATAGTAGGTAGTATATTTACACTAAAAACCGAAATATCAAACGAAATAATCATGCAGTAGGTGCATCGTTATTTAAACCGATTTTATTATCAAACCTAAACCGCGTTTACGCGATATTGTACCTTCCTGCATTAACAATTAGGTATAGCATGAAAACCTTACTTCCTTTGAGATTTTTTATTGGATATTTATAATATGCGTTTAACTCATGATACTTTATCGTACAGTTTCGTCGCCTGAGGAATTATTGTTGGGGTCGACTAGCTTTATTGCCTAGACTACGTGGCGTGAACCACGTACCTACCTAAACCACAAAATACAAATGGTACATTTTTAAGTGGACTTCGTGCTATTTATAATATAGGTATATATAGTACCTAGTACCTACCTATTTCAGAAGATGACATTTCCCGCAAACGACTCAAATCGAAAAAGGCGTCTGTCTCCAAAAGGGTATTTCAGGCAAAAACAGGTGACCAGATAGAAAATATATTGAAAAAGATTTAAAATGATCAGTCCACTTACGCAAACGCCATTAGTTTTGCCGAAGTAAACGTTAAAACGCACGCAGCACCATCGTCCTAAAACACAAACATAATAATGATTAAAGCTAGATAGCTCTTTTTGTGACTAGATAGCCAAATCTAGAGTCTCAAGAAGTAAAAGAAGAAGGAGTAGAACAGCTGTGATAGGTATGATGGCAACTCTATCAAACTTAAAAGGCCTTAGCATGGAAGTTCGTATGAAATATATAGTTGTGACGTCATCGAATTTCAACCTTATTTTTTTTCTTTGATCAGAGGCCCAATTGTCTAAACAAATCGAAATCATTCGACAGCTTAAAACGTATTACTAGAACTGTTATGTCGAATATCGAATTCATACATGCTTTTTGACGTGCAGGCATCTGACGAACTCCTACAGGTTGAATTATACGTTTGATTACGGTTACGATTGTCTTACACAATCGGGAGGCTGAAGTTTATAATAGTTATCATACCTAAAACTAACCGAGGAAGGTTTGGAAGACCCTCTAATTAATAATCAGTAAATAATAATTTATTTTTGACATAGACATCATCCCTAGGTCTTTGGATGACAAGAATGTGGATGTACCTGCGTCCTGCATGGACTGAGCGACTAATGGAAATAAACAAAACTTGCACTATTTAATTCGTCAAAAGATCGTGATCAACATCTTGCGGTTCATGACGCTCTCTTTGCTATGTAGTAATTAGGTACCATATGTACTACGTAGATGCATTATTTCAAAAGTAAAGCACGGCAGATAATCCTTCTGACCACCCGGTTTTTGATCAAGGGGCTACTGGTCTCTACATGTACCGTGTCAAAATCTAGATTTACAAAAGTAGAAACTGACTGATTGTTATCAATGTACAATCTCGTAATATTTTCATTCAGAATCCCACATGAGTGAAGTAGATACCTATGTGTTATAGAAGTGAGTGCAAAGACGGATACCTACACTGACTAACACTGACATTGGCTCGTCTCGCCCCGCTGATCGGCAGATACGCAAAATGATTGGGATTAATGATTTAATGACTTGGATCGAACTTATAAGATGCAATTTTGGCGCAACATTTGCTCATTTACCCCAGCTTTGCTCAAGTGGAACCTCCTGAAACCCTCTCTGTACCTGGGCATCTATCCTCAGCCCCGTGGGCCCGCACGCGTGGGGCTCCATCATGTAGAAGGGCGGAGCGCCCGCCACGCGCCACACTGCCACCGCGTGAGGAATCGACCACAGAATGCCGTGCGTGTGCGACTCGAAGAAACGTTCAAGCGCACATCTGTTGAGTGTGACCCCATCTTTATTCTACTTACACGACTACGGGTATGTTATTTCTGATTATTTTTCTCTAGTAAATACTTATTTCATACCTATAGTTCTCTACTCATTCGAACATCCTGATTCATCCTTTGGAATTTCTCTACACAATCAAATAGGTAATGCAGAGATCCGTTAAAGATAGAGTAATCGACATGGCTCAAGGTCTTGTGAAGTGACATTAGGATTTAGGTGAAGCACATAATATTGTATATGTTTTACTAAGAACCGATTAGATTATTGGGGTCTCAGAGTGCTAAAATGACAACCTCTTGCTGAAAGTTACTCTTGCTGCAGTATTCTTTGAACATTCAATTTACCTGACTGTCATCTCTGTAGGTGTTTTCTGCTCCAATTTACCAGAATACACTTGCTGCAAATCGTATCGTACGTAGTTGACGCCCAAAACGAATCGTTTCAAAACCTACAACAAAATCCTCAACTAGAATGTTTTACAAGTTTGTGTCTCTTTTAAAAATCATCATTATGTTGTAAGAGTTCTCAGACTCAGGTTTTAGCAAGAAAATTGGAAACTTCATGAATTATGCCACTTGTAATTCTTTAATCACTATTAATTGATTTTTAGCCTTTTATTTTTTAGATGATTCAAGCCTCCTCGAGTGATGATAGGTAAATTTTACCAACTGTAACGAAGTAACGAATAAGCTACGGAAAATAAATAGTTAAGTAGCTTTTTAACTATTCGTGTGATGGCCGCCTAATTTAATTTCAAAAAGCAATTATAGCAGAGCAATAATAATTTGGTAAGGGACTGTGTTTCTGCTTCATGTGTGTCCTCTAATGCTCTACGTAACATCGACAATATTCAGGGTAATGGTAACAAAAAGAAAAACAAAAAGAAAATGATGATCTGGTTAGTCAGGATGATAAACTCACTTGCAGTGGAAGCAGCACGTCTTCTCCAGGTCTAAACTCGTATCCCAACGAGCCCAAGGACTTAGAGAACAGCTGGCAAGCGACACCCATAACCTCATCGACGGTATTACGTGTCCATAGATGAGGGCGTCTCACATGAGACATGCAAGCTCCCACTATGGCACCGCATGAGGATTGGAGGAGCGCATCGCGAGTGAATCTGAAGTTTGTTATACAAATGATAATCTACGAGGTATAAAAGACCTTAAAGTTGTAGATTTTAAAGTAAATAATTGCCGACTCTTTTTTAAAGGATTGATGGTAGGTAGATTATTTTCCGACTTGAAAATATTCAGCTCCTAAGACCTTCAAAATATCTTATCGTAATTATCAACACGAGTCCAATCAATAGCAAAATAAAGCTTATTGTCAAAGAATCTTACAGGTGTGTACAAAATTTCTTTCTTACTTGACTAAATCAGGTGGTCGCGATCCTCGAAGAATTGTTCGCCCTCGAGCCGTCTCGACATACGCAGTCAGTACCTATGGAATTGTTAAATTAAATAATATTGCATTTAATCAACATTGCCATGAATTTATGTATAGGATTTGGTATCATATTAGCAACATTGCCGTTTGAGCGATTTTCAAGACATTTAAAAGATTTTTTTACTGTAGCTAAACTGCAATCAATACAGCCACACTATGTCTTTAATTACTATTCAATTATTTATGGACGGAAAAATTATACTTTTAGTCTATAGGCAAATGTTCAAAAAGTCGTCTCCTTCACGATTCTCGTAGCACCCTCTTCTATATACCTACGACTGGTATGTATGTGTTCGTCATGGTCTCTAGAACACGAAACTGTCGGTCGTAGAACGCGCACGCGTGCACGCGCTTAGCTGTGACGTCACAAAGATGGCGGCCGATCGTTGTAGATTATTGATGATTTCTCGAGTTATAATTGTACAAATGGGTTGTGTGAGGTGTCTTTAGAAAGCTTATTTAATGACCTATAATTGCTTCTTTGAGACCTATTACGTAAATATAATGATTATAAAAATATTTGAAAAAGATTGAATTTTTTACCTTATGCATTTGCATATTTACCAATTTAACTCAATAAATCGAAACGAAACTGAAAATGTAGCTAAATAAACGTTATTATAAAAAATATAGAGTCTTTATTTAGCTTGCTAAATATATAAATAACATATTCATACGATAGTAAACAAATAAATTATGAACAATTCCGTAAAGCAAGTGCCACCGCGCGGTTGATTTACGCTACAGCTAAGTTAGGGGCACGCGCCCATGCTGCTCGTAGTTTTTAAAGATTTTACTATAGGAGCCCCTTGTTTTACAAAGGAATCATAAAAACAGATGCAGATTCAAGAAAAATATTATCTTTATTTTAAATAATTATTATTTATGCACACACACACACACACACACACGCGCTCAGATCGCATAAAAATGATAATTTATGGTAACTTATAAATTCTAATATATAAAATTCTCGTGTCACAATGTTAGTTACCATACTCCTCCGAAACGGCTAGACCGATTTTTATGAAATTTAATATGCATATTCAGTAGGTCTGAGAATCGGCTACTAAGTATCTATTTTTCATACCTCCACGCGGACGGAGTCGTGGGCATCAGCCAGTAATAATATAATATAATATAAAAAGGTTGGTTTGGATTAGGTATGCTTAAAATAAATGCCTAAAACGATTTCAAATACTTCCTTTTCCGAATACGCTCACATTGAAAATCTTTTTATCTAATATGTACCAGTCACATTGTTTCTTAAAATGGATTTTGTATACTCTAGCACACGCATTCATCTTTGGTAACTTTTTTATCATTATTCCTGACTCAGTATGCGTTTTAGCATTGCTGTAAGCGTACCGAGGATATTATTTAATTAATCAATAAATCGTTTCATGTTCTAGCACACGCATTGATCTTTGTTAACTTTTTATTATCCCCTTTCTACCACCAAGACCCACAAAGTTGTTTTACTGGTCGAAAGTATGTTCTATCATACACTTTTGCGTATTGCTTATACAGCCGCATCTCGCTGTTCGGCAGTCTTTCTTACACTGGCAAGATATGAGTTCGAGATCTTTCATGGATTGAAGGTTTCAAATTAGTTATCGGAATTAAAACCTTGTTATCCATTCTCCAGCCACATTCTTCAGGCGAGGGTAAGTTTTGAATTGGGATATACTCAGTTTCCAAATAGAAGCCTGGTAATTTGCTCTGTAGAGGTGGTGCTTTTAAACTTCTCGAGAAGGTAGTAATTTATCCAGGCTCTTAATACTTGGAAAAACTGCGGACATAGCTCGTCTATGCTATCGAAGGTTGCGGCTTTTTATGAATAAATTGCGATAACAAACTTTTCTCCGTTCCTCATGGTTTCTTCTGATAGTTCCCTGTCGGTACCAAACTCTTCCAGAAATGTGTGACACCGGACATACACCGTCCGATGTGACTTTTTAGAGAAACCAGAGAATGAGCTTGTACCACGCAACCCGTAATAGCATGAAAAGCCTATACTCATTATATGAAAAGCCTACATACTATTGTGAAAAACTTCTTTCTGAAGTTTGGGTGCCATTTGGTACATCTTTAAAACCAAATATGTGCCTATTCACGACATTATGCCGTGGGTAGTCGATGGGTCCAGAAAAGCATAATTTATTGGATTTCTTCTTTGCTGGACGTTTTGGGCCCTTTGTTATTAAGTATTAAGACATGCACTGAAGATCTTTATATATGTAATGTATAACTTTGGGAATAGTTAAAAAACTAGTGTCATTTATGATTGTTTTGTCATTCCAGACATATTCGGATTATAATTGTGTTTTCTTCTGTTCCCTTTTTAAGAGTATTCCCGTGGGATCGATGGTTTTAATATATATGTGTGTATGGTTATATTATTATATTATCTTGCTTACACTCATCCGAAGATTGTGGCTGGGGATTGGATAACTAGATTCTAATTCCACTAATGTGAAAGCTCCAATATCCATGAAAGATCTCGAACTCATACCTTGCCAGTGTAAGAAAAACTGCCGAACAGCGAGATGCGTCTGTGTAAGCAAGTGTAGTAAAAGTGTATTATAGAGTGTGTCACATTGTAAAATAATCTTGTTTTATCAACATAATTTCAACGAGTAAAACAGCTTTGTAGGCGGTGGTGGTAGAAAGAGGATATAAAAAGGTACCAAAGATCAATGCGTGTGCTAGAGCATTAGAAACAATGTGACTGGTACTAGTTATAAATATTTTCAATATATCGGCAATTGTTCATGCAATAGCCACTGATAGCAGCAGTGAGCGTATCCGGAAACAATGTTAGAGAGAAAAGGACTATATAGGATGTGTTAGAAATCGTTTAAGGCATTTATTTAAAGCATAATCCAAACCAACCTTTTTATGTAAGTTACTATAATGTAATAAATTATCATTTTTCAAGATTCAAAATAAAGATAATATTTTTCTTGAATCTGCATATTTTTTATGATTCCGTTATAAAACAAGGGGTTCCTAAAATAAAATCCTCAAAAACTACGAGCAGCACGGGCGCGTTCCCCTGACTTCGCTTTAGCGTAACATTAGCGCGGTGGCACTTGCTTTACGGAATTTTTCAAAACTTATTTGTTTACTATCGTATGAAAATATTATTTATATCTTTAGCAAGTTAAAAAAATACTCTGTATTTTTTATAATAACATTTACTAAGCTACAGTTTCGATTTATTGACTTAAATTGGAAAATATGCAAATGCATTATGCAAAAAATTCCATCTTTTTAGAATATTTTTATAATCATTATATTTACGTAATAGGTCTCAAAGAAACAATTATAGGTCATTAAATAAGCTTTCCAAAGACACCTCACACAACCCATTTGTACAATTATAACTCGAGAAATCATCAGTAATCTACAACGGTCGGCCGCCATCTTTGTGACGTCACAGCTAAGCGCGTGCACGCGTGCGCGTTCTACGACCGACAGTTTCGTGTTCTAGAGACCATGATGAACACATACATACCAGTCGTAGGTATATAGAAGAGGGTGCTACGAGATTTCGTCAAAATCTCGATTTCCTCCATACTATTTCTGGACTCAGGCAACTGCCATTTTGGAGTTTACTTGCAGTTCAAATCTGGTCTAGATTTGTTTTAGTCTTTCAAAACCCCGAGAGCTGAATGAGAAGTAAGTTTAATGGATGACAGTTTCTGTATAGGTAATTTGCTATTAATTAACAACGAGGAAACTAATATAGAATCAATTAAGCTAGTATGACTACCTTCCACTCATATCCTTCATCGGGAACAGCACCTTGCGCAGTGACAGTGGTTGGAATTTTCGACAACTCCCAGAACACTTTCACTGATGATATTGAGAACCTGTTAAAAAAATTTTTTTGGTCTACTTTACCTTGTAAAGTTTATTCTCATTAATTTATGTATTTTTCCTATACAACATACAGGTCTAAATTCTAACTACATATTTAAATCTATCTGATCTCTCTGTGTTTTAGTTACATGTTCGATTTAGCCTACAAAATATACACCTACTCAAATTCAATAATATATTATTAATTCTAATCAACGATTCCAGTCTACTTCATTATTGGGAAGCATCAATACTTGTTGGAGCCAGGTCGTCCCAACTTGTCCATGGTGGCTTTGATCGTGTCGGCAACTTGGTCGACACTCGCAAACAGTATGAGGCCGGCGCCGCCTCCAGGGGAGATACGGCCAGCGGGACCCACCGCGTGGGGTTCCCATAAACAGAAGGACTTGTCATCCGCCCCGCGCCACAAACCCACGCAATAATCTTTTGCGCATAGAACTCCGTATTTGTTCTAAAGGACATTGATACATAAACCTCAAAAAACTAACCAAGAAACAAACTTTTTAGTAAACAATTTTTTCAGTTTGCTGATAAAATAGTGAACATTTCTTATATAATGGTGTATCAAACTTTTTGGTTCGTGCGGGAACTCTTTAATTTTCCGGAATAAAAATTACCCTATGTGTTATATATGTCACCGTAAGATCGTAAAAACCGTTTGATTATAATATACCTCGCAAGATTGTGAACTATCGAAAGATTGTGAACAGCTGAACATACTGATTACAATTTAACGCATTATTTTTCGGTAGATTATAATCCATCGAAGTAAAACCGTCAAATTGTGAAATACCGTGCGACGGAACGCACCTAGCGCGCTGATTGGTTGAACGGCATATGCCATGCGTCGCCATATTTGTTTGATAATTCATTTGTTGTCGAATGTAAACAAACAGTGTTTTGGTGATTGTAAATTGATTTCGTGTTGAAAATAACTCGCAGCTTTAGAATTCGTTACATAAAATTGTTGTGGAAGTAAAATGACTCTATGATTAACCAAAGAAGTGCAGTTTGAATGATACATAAGTTAGTATTCGTCACTGAACATAGCCTTAAATTACAAAAATTTTGCGTGTTTTAATATTTTTTATGCGCGTGAACCTATGTGATCTCATTTGATAACATTTACAATGTCAGATATTGAGCCTATCTATCAACACCGACCAATCAGGGACGGCCTTCGGACAGCTGACAATTTACCGCGCGGCAGATTGTGATATAACAGTTTCACTTCGATGGATTATAATCTACCGAAAAATAATGCGTTAAATTGTAAGCCGTATGTTCGGTTCACAATCTTTCGACAGTTCACAATCTTGCGAGGTATATTATAATCAAACGGTTATTACGATCTTACGGTGACATATATACATAATCTATCTCTGTGCCAAATTTTTTCAGCCGTTCTGGCGTGATTGAGTAACAAACGTCCATTCATCCATCTATACAAACTTTCGCATTTATAATATTAGTATAGAAAAATTCCTAATATCACAATAAGAGTCTCATACCGATTCAAAGAACCTCAAAATAGCCCTATTGAGGTTCAGCACAGCGCCGGTCGCACCCGCTTTGATGTCTCCTTGCACGACGTCACCGTTTATTTCCAATTTTATCTAAACAAGTAATCTAAGTTACAATTTATTTAGTTTAGTTATTGAAGTTCCACGAATTAGACTTATGTCTCACATATCGGAGATATTGTGTTCAGCAGACCTATCAGTTTATTCTTATTGGTATGTTGAACACATATCTGAAGGATACTTACTTTACCTGGTAATTACCCTTACCGGACCTTAGGCCCGGATTTAGCTCCATGAAAACAACCAGGGTATATAGCAAACTCATCAGCGCGAAATCTAATAAATTGTTGATCTCGAAGTAACGATTTTGAACTTCCAAAAAAGGAGGAGGTTTCTTAATTCGGCACGTACCTTTTTTTTAAATGTAGGTAAGTACCGATTTTGTGAGGTTTCTGAATCGTTTTGAATATAGAAAGTGGCGCTCCTCCACACACAAACAAAAGTTTGTCAGAATATACTCACATTAAAACTGGTAACATGAAAGTCCGGTTCAATCTCAGTAGGAGTAAGCCTGGGGGGCGCGGCCGCTCGCGGTAGAGACATGGTGTAGAGGCGGTCACCGTATTTGAGGATAGCGTCTATCAGCTGCGGCTTCCAGTGGACGTACGGCTCTATGTGGTCCACTATTATGCCCATCACTGCATTTGCCGCATCCTGAAGGAAGAATTAATGTGGGGTATTTAACCCTTAATAATTGGGTTTGACAACAAGTCAAATCAGCAACTTTTTTTCAGACGTCAAAACGCGCGCTTAGTATAGGATGTGGCATAAAATACTAAACAGTGACGTCATCAAAATTCGACGCACTTTTTTTACTTCAATCGATAGTTTAAAATGGTTTTCGAACATAAAACTAACAGAGGCGACGTAGATATTACGACTTCTGGGAGATCCTGTATTTAATATAATCATTAAAAAATTATTTATTTGAATAGTTGTAAAATTTTCACATAAATAATAGCCTACCAATTAAACAAGTTGTAAAGTGCTTTTATCATTTTGACGGTGTTTTCTCTAGTTAACTAGTTAGCAGATTTTTTTTCTAAAGTTTCACTAAAATACTTGTAAAACCCAATTCCACCCTTTCGATGAATTTTAGATTCTCAAATTCCTAAAGTCACAATTTGGACGAAATCATGAAGATTGAATTGAGAGTTCACCTGATTATCCCTGTTAGGTTGATCGAGGAAATAATTTTCGTTTTGCGCCACTCGGCCGCGAACCGACGCCACAGCGCGACCGATTCGTATAAAGTATTTGCCCATTGCAGCATCGTCCAAGGGTTCTATGAGGGTTTCTCCACTATCTGAAAGAGAAAAATAGTAGATTGTTACACAAGGGACGTAAGTAAGCTATTACAGAACAAGATCCAATGTGGCGCCAGTGCGAGCGCAGCTCGCATAGGGCGCTAATGGATCGCGTGCACCCGAGATAATATTTAGTCACACGAGCGAGCGCAGCGAGCGAGGGTGAATATAGTTCGAGGGTGTAATAGCTACTTGCAACCGAGGTAAGCATTCTACTTTATATCATTCTTGCGAGGTAAATAAAACATTGGTAATGCAAAATCACTTTACAAACAAACTTCACAAACTTTCAGATCAAATGAAATGCCGCCATTTCCATTTTTTTTCGTAAATAGTTTTCCTTTTTTTTTTTTACGGCTCTGGGTTCCAAGGAGTTTTGCATAGTTTGAAATGTATGGAAATTAAATGCCGCCATGTTCAGTGTTTTTTTTTCAGTAAAAAGTTTTCTTACCATTTTATAAGAAAAGAGATTGTTTTCCAAGGAGTTTTGCATAGCTTGAACTGTAAAGTGAACATTACAATTCAAGCATAGTGCGACGTAATGTTGCCTTGAATTGCAAACACCAACTTACAAGGAGACTTTCCACCATACCATAGTAATCCCTAGTTACTGAGCAAGTATGATATAAATGTCTCTTTGATATCAAAAAGTACTGCACGGATTTAATATTCAAGTTTACACACAAAGCCTCAATCGCCCAAAAAAAATATTCAGCTTGGTTTAAGGAGTAGGTGCCGTAGAAGTTAGAACCAAGGTTGGCTCCTTGTTTCCATGGGAGCTGTGGTACTCCAGTTTTTGTTTTCTAAACTAATATTATAAAGAGGAAAGATTTGTTTGTTTGTTTGTTTGTAATGGATAAACTAAAAAACTACTCGACCGATTTTAAAAATTCTTTCACCTTTAGAAAGAGTAACATAGGCTATATTTTATTTTCAAAAGATTAGAGATCCCTACAAAATTTGCAACAATAATTTGATTTTTTCAACTTCTTAACCTCTATTCGTCTATTAATTTTTTTATTATATTCAAATTATTCTGACCGACTTTTATAGGTATCATATATTTGTGAATTGTATGTAATAATAAATACAAGAGAACTTATTTTAAACATTTTAATATCTAACTGTTGTGAACAGACTGCGAAATACCTAAAAGAGCCAGGTCTCAACTTAGTTGTTAGTTCTAAACATAGTTCCCAGGCGAGGGCAGCGAAAATACGTCGTATTGAAGACTATGCCAAGCGGTTTGCTGAACAAAACTTGAGAACGTATGGTGGAGTTGTTCGTCTCAGTGCCGACTGACCATTATTGGGTATGGACTATTTTGATCAAGTGCTACAAGTGCGAAGCCGGGGCGGACCGCTAGTATTTTATGTGATTGTTTATTGGGCTGAATAAAGGATATTTATTTATTTAACGATGGACTGTCTCTCGTAGGTTACTACATCACCCGGGTGAGGCTTAAAATCAGAGCTTTGTCAAAAATAAACCTAAATAAAAAATAAATATCAACTGAGTCATTTATAAGAGAGATTATAATGCATCATTAACTTAGTACTTACCTTCTTCCTCACCCTCTTCCTCGCCGCCTTTGGGAGCTCCAGCTTTCCTCTCCTTTAGTACAGAGGTCAGCTCATTGATGATTTTGACTGGGTATAGCTTGTATGGGGCCAGACATTGCTTCTTGTCCAGAGGGCCTTGGAAAGCTGAAGAAGAACAAGAGTGATTTGCTTTGTCAAACGCTTACTATAATTCAACCGTGCCTAATTTCAACTCGTCGGTTCTGAAAACCACAGTCTTGTGGTGGTAACACCGCGGTATTAATTTATCAAGTTCCTGATCATCAAGAGGGCGAGCGAGCTTGCGGTGAATAATACTCTAGTTCAACAGAGTGAAGTCATATACTTTTGGAACGCAGTGCCACTAGCTTATGAGCTGCAAACCTGGTCCGTTAACTCATAAAATTGCGATATTGGGACAATCCACCAGTGAGCCACCATAACTGCGGTACATCTCGTTCTTCAATCAAGGCCGTCAAGAAATCGATTAGGAGCATGGGTATACCGTATAATATAACTGCCATGCCCCTAACAGGTAAACCCGCTACCATCTCAGACTGCATCATCACCACTATGTGAGATCGCAGCCAAGGGCCAACTTATAGTGGATTGAAACATTTATAGCTAGATAGAGCAATTTATAAAATAATTAATAATACATAGACAAACATAACTCACCCAGTTTGTCAATAAGCTCCCCCGGGCTAGCGGCGACTATCAACACGGGACACGACTCGGGCGGAACAAACTCCGGCTCCGGCTCTGGTTGCTGTTCGCCTTCTGCAAAGAGATCAGAATATATTGTGACAACAGAATCCCGAATCCTATTGGTACAGTCCGATTCAAACTTAATGACGTCTTGGCAACGTCTCGGAAGTTAGCCGCGAGTGAATGTTCGCGCACAGTCAACTGAACGGTCCCGCTGATACCTAATATTGTATTCTGCGCATCGAAACGTACGATGTTCTATGATGTTGATGAGAAGTAATAAAGTTTGTAACGGACTGTACTTACTTGCAATAGAATTAGCACCTGCTATTCTTTTGGCCGGTTACACATTGTAAAAAATTTGTCAGAATGCTCCGAACACTCACTATGCGATCATCAGAACTAGTGCAAGTTCTTAGTTTGTCCTCAGAGTTTAGTACAGAATGTACCAGTTCCATCCTATCGTGCTTCAGATTTTTCTGATATGCAATTTTCATATCCAAATTACTTGCACCATGTCACTTCCGCAAGGAACAGTCCCGCGTTTTGCAAAGAAATTCAAAACTATACTGACAATTCAATTGCAGCCTAACATGCAGGTTTTAGTTTCTACAACACAAAATACATGCAATACCAGGAGAACAATGGTTTTAATGTCAGAAAAACGTTTCTTACCTGCACCCGCTTCCTCATCGCCTTCCTCTTCGTCGCCACCGCCGCCTTCACCGGCCATCTCATCTTTGATGCGTTGAAGACGGATTTCATCTCCTGGAGTAACAGATACATCGATACAATTAAGAGATTTTGATATTTTCCTACACACGAAATATTTAATCTGCTTATTTTAGCTTCATGGCTTGGGTCTATGAAGGATTTTCTGAACGCCAAAGTCTAATATAAACTTGAAAATTAAATTATTTCTGACTGATATAAGACTTTTCGCAGGAAAATTCGTATAAATTTATGAAAAATAAAACCTTTCTTAATTCTCTGTGATGTCAGCATGCCTTTTAGCAACGTAGGAGCAGGATCAAATGCAACCACCTGAAAAACATCAACATTAACAGAAACAGCTTTCCGAACCGGTGGTAGAGTCTTTAGTGTATCATAAGTGTAAATAAAATAAATAAATCATTTTATCATTTATCATTAATAGATTCATCGCCAGTAAAAACAATAAATCAATAAACTTTGATAATGAAAAATTAACAAACTGTAATACGATGAAGATGAAATAAAATTGATTCCAGAAACACCGACTTACAACGGCTATCATCACGATTTGAATAAACGTAACTAACTGATATTCCAATGTATAGTTCAAAACAGCTGGGCCTTGAAACATGAAATCTCTTTAACATAAAATTTCACTACGATTTTCATAAAATCACTAAAGCGAAGCCAGGAACTAATAACAATATAAGTTTTACCTTTCCACCAGCTGACATCCAGACGCCCATCTGATGGTAGTCTCCCACAAGTAAAGAGATGGACGTAGGCTTCGTCTGGTCATACCACATCTTGAATAACGCATCCTTAATTTCTGTAGATTTGTAATTGAATTATTGGCATATGGCTGATCTAAGTCGGTAGTTGAATGGATAATTAAACTTAAGTGGCGTTATGCTTTGTCGTTTCCAGTCTTTTAGAATTAATTTAATTAATTCTAAAAGACTGGAAACGACACTACCATTAGCGGTTCAAGTCAGGCTGCTTCCATCCTGACCTGCATCGTCACTTACCATCAAGTGAGACTGCAGTCAAGGGCTAACTTTTTAACGAATTAATGGAAAAGACAAACGCTGGTTACGTAAATCGTGCAGCAAACCAGATCTGGGTTGAAATTAAAGTGCTGTCCTTATTTTTCCATCAGCATTCCAGCATTAGAATATTATTCATCCTAATTCAGTGCAGTGTTACTGGAATGCTGTTAGAATCATCACAACCAGCTTTAATCAAAAACATCGCAGTTTTTGATTAAAACTGATTGTAACTGGTTGTAAAAACTAAAATATTTATGTTTACGCTTCATAGGTGGTTCTTTTTCTTCGTCTTCCTCGCCTTCTCCTAATTCTTTGTCACCGCCTTCTTCTTCTTCTTCTCCGCCTTCCTATAAACAAACGAACTCATTTTGAGTTTTTAATTTCCTTATTTTTATCATCAACAACTTCATCGGCAACTTTGTATGCTTAGATTCAGGTCTTTGAAAAATTCCGCGGGAAATCTTTTATATCCTGGGATAAAAAGTAGTATAAAAATTTCCTTCCTCGGGATGCAACCTATCTTTGTAAAAAAATCGTCCAAATCGTTTGAACAGAGAGACCGTGAAAGCCTAGCAGACAGCCAGACTCAATTTTGCATTTCGAATATTATTTTGGAAATATGGATATAGGTAAAAATTGTCTTTTTCGGCATCCATTTTGGCTTGAGCGGCTGCAGTAACCTCTGCCGTCGGTAAAGTACCAATTTTGCCAACATTAACCTACCCCAGCTGGTTCGTCGGGCAGTCTCAGTGGTAGACGTATGGGTTCTCCAAGTTCAATCGAGAATGTATTCGCTCCCATTTCGAACTTCTCCGTCAGATCTTCAGGTTCGATAGTTTCCCGTCCAGTCTTTTTCACGTGGTTGAGGTAGTAATCCACACCCGCATCTATCAGCAAAATTTTAAATTAAAAAATTTAAGTCTTAAAATTATTTCAAAATAGAAAAAAAATAAGATTGAGAGGAATTTAATAGCTTTTCTGATAAATTCAGCGCCGTAAATTTGAATTGTATAATTACAAAAGAACCAAACTCTACTATAGCAAGAAATTTGCAATAAAATAGCAATGAGAATTTGTTGAAAAGGATTTATCAAACTGTCCCATTTGTAATGCCAGATAAAAAAAATGTAAACACACCAGAATATACTGATAAGATACTGATGACTTTCTACGACTGGTACAAATGTAGAGATGATGAAAAGTGTAATGATAGCTGGGAAGGTGAAAATGATGAATCAAATAAATATTATAAATGCGAAAGTTTGGATGGATGGATGTATGGATGTTTGTTACTCAGTCACGCTCCAACGGCTGAACGGATCTGGCTGAAATTTGGCACAGAGATAGATTATAGTCTGGAATAGCACATAGGCTACTTTTAATCCCGGAAAATTAAAGAGTTCCTGCGGGAACCAAAAAACCTCAAACCACGCAGACGAAGTCGCGGGCATTCGCTAGTATCACATAAGGAAGATGATGTATGTCAGTACGCAATAAATGGAACACACCAAATAGCTCCGTAGGTAGTTTAATACTGGCGAATAACAGAATGCGAGTGCATAGGTAAGTAATAGGTATGCATATACGTCATCATCTTACCAATGCAGTTGTACATGTGGTCTTGGTGCATGTGCGGTGGTGGAACTGCGTCTGTGGCAGCGGCGAAGGCGGCAGCCGCAGGCAGAGCTATTGTGCGACCTGCCATGTCGTCCTCCTAGCAAAGGGAATATTCCACTCCATTAAAAAAGTGAGACATGAATAATTAGAACTAGTGGTTATCAAGTCAGATGCAAATCCAACGTGAAGTGCGTCAAAACAATGCATTCAAAGAACTGCACTTCAGATGGTACCCTCCTTTTACAGACTTCTACTTAAGTACCAATTCTAATAGATTGGGTAGATAATCTTATTTTGAGTACCTTCAGACATTTGCGGAGCTGAGAATGATTATCTGAATATCAACACCTACAAACTTAATTCGTGTAAAGTTATTGAGAAAACTCACCCCTATACCAGCTCTTTCAGCAGCTTTACCAATGGCGGTGTTCTCACCGCGAGGACCCATCATGATTGCAGTGGAACCTTTGGATATCCACTGGAATGCTTTGCTCTGAAACAAAAATATTAACACGATTCAGATGAAAATACCAAACTCATAATATGTCATTCATAATTAGCAAACTATTACTTGCTCAAAAAAATATTTTAGACAATGTTTATTCTGTCAACATTCTCCGTGTATTATTTACAGGGATGTTTTAGATTTACAATTTGATTTCTATAAACAACGAAAGATTTCAATTTTTACTTTTGGATTAACTTGGGAAGACTCACATCTGGTTTCATCTCAGGCGCCCCGATCTCAGCATTGAGCTTGCTAGCGGTTACAGAAATAGGTGAGATATTGAAACTGTCATCGACTCCAGGTGCCAAATTCCCAAGGATGACTTTCGCAAGGTCGTCTTCAGAGCCTTTCACTCGAACAAGACAGGCTGCCGCACGAGGCTCATCAGATGGAAGACCTAGATGAAGATTTAGTAACTTAAATGCAATCAAGCAATCGTCGAAATGATTGGAGACTGACCACTGATTGAGATTCATGGTTCACATCAATTTTAGTTTCAATACTTTAAATGTGATTTTAGTTAAAAGGGTTTTAGTTTTGGTAGCTGTTAGTAATCTTGGTTTTAATTTTTTTAGCTCTTATTAATTAAATAGCGAATACAACATTTCTTGAAAATTATTATTTATTTACCGATATTTTATTTCAACAAATAAAATACGTGCCGAATTGAGACGCTCCTTTTTTTATGTCACGCGTCGATAAAAATGCAGTCTTAACGTACAAATTTAAAACTATCAAAACGATTTTCTTTGAAGGGCACTATTTACTCATGGTCGATCTTTTCTCTTTTTGACTGGAAAAAGATGCCTAGAAATACTTTGCCTTAACCGTCATGAATATCATACCATTCTCATCACAGCCATGAGGGTCAAAGAAATAGAAACTATCTTCATGCTTCCAAATAGCAGTGGACCCGCCTCGAGCTGTGAGGACGGCGTGTGTGTGCTCTTTGAACAAGTGTCGAAGGGACTCGTTGAGCGAGTGAATCCCGCTACCGGGTTCTGGATTAAGTTGTCCTGTAAAATTGAACATAAACATATGTTTAACTTATGTGTATTAACGCATTTTGAGAGGCCTTAAAGGAAAACCCTTAGCACTAACTCTCTATAAACTCAAATAAATAAAGTCGGTTTTTGTTTAGACAGGCCTGAATCATATATTATATGCACACTTTACATTGATACATGATTCATTTCGTCACTAATTTACTCAACTTCAGCTAGTTACGTTACGGTGAGTACACTCAAATTAAACCCTACCTTATTTTTTCTATTATTATCCTTTGGTAGTCGAATTAATAACCTTGGCCTACTAAAAGCAGAAGAGGATGTTATAAGAAAAAACTGTGAATACTAACCACTATAAGCGCTATCCATAACATCAGTTTCAATACAATCATACTCGGAGACTTTGAATCTAGTAAGAACATCAGCCGCAGCCAAAGTTCCACCACTACTCTTCTCTTCTTCTTCTCCTTCTTCACCGCCTTTAGCAGGAGAATCAGTTAAATTGATACCCAAACGCTCTAAATTCTCCATTGTGTTTTGATAGAGAATGTCTCCTCGAATAAGAGTCTGTAAAAAAAAATGTATGTAAAATGTAAGCACAGGATGCCCACTTGGGCCAAAACTTTTCATATTTTGCATAATTGACTTACTCACTTTAATAACAATGGAGATGCTATATATGTTTTTGAAAACGACTCTTACCTCATCAATATCATCCTGGGTCCAAGCAGAGGGTTCGATAACATGTGCCATAGCGATTGCAGCGATCGAGGCCGGCGTTGCTTGTTTGCCGCGATGCTCTTCGGGAAACCGTTCATCGGCTTCGTGGAACCTGCCCCGGATCACCCATTTGTTCGCCGCCACCGCTGTGTGCATTATTTTTCGATGAGCATTAATGATGAGTATAAAACAGAAGTGGCAAATATAGAAGCCGGATTTCTTGAATTTAATAATAAATTTAACTTAAGCGTGAGCGCAACGTGCGTGAACTTTTTTCCACGTCCAAAATCCACAAAAATGAAATTTGGTGGCTCAGTAAAGTTTTCACTCTTTAATTAGCAACGGAAGCCTTTTCCCGCCGAAACGGCTCATTACAAAATGAAAATTCTATTTTGGATTACTGTGAAGGAGTTTTCAAGTTTAGGAGATCCCCTGGACCCGTGACCTAGGTTCCACTCGCCCAGCTCCAAGAGAATATAACAACATAGTGAAATTCTCACGTTTCAACTTATTGACAGGCTCAGGCATGTCCGCCTGTTCAGTGATGTAGACGTCGGATATGCTGAACGGTTTGCGCCTCAAATCCTTCACGCTGTCCAGGAAATGTTCGCAAAGTCGCGCGATGCGGCCGAAATACATGAGGCACGCTTTGCCGCCGTCTTGGAGACCAACCTAATGAAAATATTCAGTATCAAAATTCAAGCACTATTCATTGCACAGATACTAATAAATTAATAGAAATGCGAAAGTATGTCTGCTACTTTTCCACAGCTCATGTGTCACGACGGACTTAGGCTCTTTTAATCCCGAGAAGTCACGTCATAACCCAAAACCACGCGTACTATTTCGTAGGAATCAATTAGAATATTGTAGAAAAACATGAAATTAATAAGAACCTAGACGTTAACCGATGAATTTAATGATCGGTTTTCGTCTATGTTCTTATTTGTAAATCTGAGAGCTAACAGCAAAAATGCAGACCAAGTATTGCCAAGCGAAGTTCCTGATCCCCAATAAAATGCCTTCCGCTGTGAGCCTATGGTTACTAAACTAGCGGCACGCTATGATGGCCGGTTTGACACATTACAATAGTGATGTGGAATGTCAATTTATTCTCGAACAAAAAACATTTAAGTTTTGTTTTTGTACCTGATTAAATAGGTTTAATAAAACAAAAATGTAAATGTTTATTTAATTTATTTGAACGAACTGAATATTTGAATGAAAATGAATATACATACTTTATATGAACACAAGAAACATATGAATACAAAATATACCAAAAAAGGTGCCACAAAAGGCCATAATTAATCAGATTCGTCCATACTACTATTTTCACTGTCGTCACTGCTATCATCACCTGCATTAATAATTATATGTTCGTTTTCTATAATATTATCTATTTTCACATCTCTTTCATAATCTTCCCTTATTAATTTAAAAGTTCTATTCACAACCTTTTCCCAGTCTCCTTTAGTAACGGTATACGACGAACCTAAAGCCAAGCAAATCGCGCTCTTCATGGTACCTATTTTTTTATAAATTAATTCCCCAGAGTAATTTCCAAAAGCCAAACAATATTTTGATTTTATTGATTTGGCTTTTGGAAATTACTTTGGAGACAATGGAATTTAAGTTATTTAGGTAAATAAAACAACAGTTTATCAATTGGACAGTTTATTGTTTCTTTTTCATAAATAAATTAAAGCACAAAAACATAAACGGAGCACATTCACGGATGGAATTACATTCAGACGCAAAAAAGCGATTTCAGAGGTTTGTCCACATAGTGAAAATTGTTCATATTCACAAGTACATTCACCCCTTAAATGGTGCAAACTGATTTTTCTACACTTGTATACATTTTAGAAATCAATTTAATAAATAAATTTTGAGTCCTAAACCTAAAACTACATTCGATAAAATTTATGAATCTCTGCACATCACTATCGTCAATAAAGTAATACAATTATTTCCTTCAAAGTCGTTATCAATTAATACGGAACTTCATGAGCGGACAAACGTCAAACCGGCCATCATAGCGTGCCGCTAGTGTAGTTACCTTATAGCCATATCTATCCGCCGGCCATGGATGGTACACGTAGAACCTTCCACCTTCGTTCCAAATCGCCGTTTCAATTTCGCCAGGAATCTGAAAAATAGGTTAGCGCTATATAACAGCTGCTAGCGTAGTCCTATCTTTGTTTGATCCACTCAATAATTCTCACGCGTTGCGCTGCGCCAACCCGCTTTGGAGCAGCGTGGTGGGTCTTAGCTCTAATTCCCTCTCTCCTATGAAAGTGGAGGCCTGTGCCCAGCACTGGGACGTTAATGGGCTGTAGTGGTGGTGGTGGTGGAATACTTCTAGAATTTTCCTCTCCTAATATAGTAACATTTTTCAAGTTTCGGTATAAGATAAGTTTCTACGGTCCGTACGTATTTTCTCACTAGGTATAACATTATATTCAACGATAAATTGCTATTAGATAGAGTATTTTTACCTGTAAAACTCCCGCATCAGATTCTTTGAAAAAACTCTCGATGCCACGGCAAAGGTCGAAAACATTGGGATTAGTGGAGACCAGTTTACCCCAAACTGCTATACCACGTTCCTGGATTGAAAATAATCAAAATATTGTTGTTAAATGGGCCAAGCTAATTATGGTGATAAGTAAATGTAAGAGATATGCATTATGATGAGTTATATACCTTACGCATGTATTCCCTGTCTCTAATCCTGAAAATCTCTTTCAATTCGCCCAAAACTAGCCTTCGGATAGGGCCACCTCTCTCTACTAAGGACTCCTGAAAGGAACAATTGATTAGCATAGAAGTTAAATTAATGTTAGTAATATCTAAAACTGCGTCGTTGGTCTAGTATTATTAGTTAGCATGTTCGACTGCGGCCAATGAGGTCACTGATTCGAGTCCCGGGTCGGGCCACAATTAAGTATTGGATTTTTCTGGCTATTAATTTGCGGTAGTAACCCGGAGTAAGAAAGTTGGAGGTGTTTCACCCCCGTGCCTCGAAGAGTACGTTAAGCCGTCGGGTTATTATCTCCAACATGATAATAGTCGTTAAAAACCGGAAACCCGCATTGGAGCAGCGTAGTGGGTCTAAGCTCTAATTCCCTCTCTCCTATGAGAGCGGAGGCCTATGCCCAGCCGTGGGACGTAAAATAAGCTGTAGTGGTAGTGGGTATCTCTAAAATGAAACCAGACCCTAAACACGGTACACAATCACAAAAAAATATATTACCCTAAACAAGTTGTATCCGATATCAAGGGTCTCGTCCAATATGTCCTCGTTCCACCCTCGAGCGCGAAGTCTCCTGAGCATCGCCAAAGCGGCCACACAGCAAGATATACCCGTGAAAGTCTTGAACGTTTGGTATCTGTATAGCCAAAAATGGACAAATCAGAAGTGAGATAAAGCACCTTATCGGCAAAGGCGTACCAGCCAAGCGATTTAGCGTTCCGGTACGATGCCGTATAGCAACCAATTAGGGGTATAGGTTTAAATGTAAACTGCCATGCCCCTAACAGGTTAGCCCGCTACCATCTTAGACTGTATCATCACTTACCATCAGGTGAGATTGCAGTCAAAGGCTAACTTGTGAACGAAAATATTTTTACTAAGTACTTACGTTTCTACTGTCTACCAACAATAAGCCCAGCAGAAGTTCATTATCATGAACATACATGTTAAGCCATTTTTACTAGCCGAAAATTTGCTAAACTTGACTTGGTACGTATTTTAAGTGCACGTGACGTATAAAGCCAGACTTTTTGCAATTTTTATTGCCTGTAAACATGTGGTCTGTGGAATATGAGGATAAACTACTTTCGCCCTAGGAGGAAGACGAAGGCATACGGAACAACAGCAAAAATATATTCTGAATAAGAGAACCTCACAAGAGGTAGGTTGCTCCTTTCAACGCCTGAAAGAACAATCAGAACTTACCGCCAACTGGCCATATGTCTGGTGGCTCTAAGAATCCACTTCTCCACGTCAATCTGTTGATATTGCGAGTGATAATTTTGGTCAGCAATCTCCACGTAGCTGTGCATTATTGTCTCAGACTTCGGGCGTGGTAACATGTCATCTCTGAAAAAGTGAAATGGTTTAAGTATGGCATTCAGTCAAAGATATTGTTTTCAACAACGGCAGACGTTATGACCACCTTTAAACAATTTTAATAGCAGCATTGAAACTCCTTTGACTATATCTGATGACTATTCATGAATTTCACATCATAGCTCGCTTCCAGTTTGGACGATTTAAGTAAGTATTACAGAGCGTAATTAAGTATTTTGACTTTACTTAGAGAGTACGCTTATCCAGACTACCATGTTAGACTGCATCATCAGTTACCAGCAGGTGTCAGATCGCAGTCAAGGGCTAACTTGTAGTAGATAAAAAATTTCAAAGAAGATTTCTCAAAGAAGAAAAAGATGTCCATTTTCATTTACTGGTTGGCGAGATCGTAGTCAAGAGCTAATTTAGCTACTTACTTATCGCAGTTTTTTTTTAAAACTGACCTGCCAAAAGCGTGTGCATCTTGGCGGGGGCAGTAGAGGAAGAAGTTTTCTCCTCGCAGTTGCATCAACTGCTCCGTGGTAGGTCCGGGCGGAGCGCGCTCCGGAGCGACCGGCAGTTGGGGAGGAGGCTAAGGTATGTTGAAATGGTGCTTAATATTTTACTGTCAGGGGACTGTAATAAAGTTTTACAAAGTGTTGTTGTAAATCAAAAATAACACTAGTAACCGTCCACGATAGACTAGATGTTCGATGCTAGTATCATTAATGCGAAAGTGTGTTTACCTGTCTGTATGCTACTGATGTCTACTACGTCTGATATTTCGGAGAAGGACATAGGCCACTTTTATCCCGGAAAATTAAGATGTTCCCGCGGGTATTAAAAAAACTAACCATGGGACCATGCCGACCATATATCTCGGGCATCAATTAGTAATTCATAAAAGTAACATAGGCAGATTTTTTAAATAAGAAACTTAATCCCCGATTTCCATCTGTTTTGCACCAGAAGATAAAATCTGCCCGAAATATATTTTGGTACTATTGCTGTTATGCATGGATAGTTTCGAACAGGCTATACCGAGCGTGAGACAAAAGCTAACAGAAATACAGAAGCACCAAAAAGATGCCGAAGATTCAACCTACCTACCTACCACTAAGCACTAACTATTCCTCAAAAATGCGTTGAGGCGAAGCAGCCTATTATATGAAAGAAGGAGCTTATCCTTTTGGGAACTTTAAAGGAATCGGAAGTAAAAAGAACAGTTCTCACTTCTTTGGGTGTTTTTTGATAAAAATCTCGAACTTTCCTTTTGGACGTTGCTCTTGACGTGGCCAAGCTTACCGCGCTGAGTGAGCAAAGCGGATACTTTCCCTGAAAATGATAATATAGAATCTAGTATAATAAATTTTTTCTACAAGTAAACTAACGTCTAAGAAGAAACTGAAAAAGTTCTCTATAATAACGTAGACAACAAAGGCTTTTGAGAAATTCCAACAGAATTTTTAAAAACTTCAATGCGGATCAATGTCTCGCCCAAAAGTTTAAAAACTGTGAAACTACTTCTGATCAATTATAATCATTGGCAGCTTAAAGATCTACTTTGCTATCGGACAACACAGCTTACAATACCAATAATTTAAGCTTTCCTCAATACTTCAATATTTGCTCTAAAAGCCCTAGACAAGCTCACAATCCATTGATTCTTTCGACATGCTTGAGAAGCCAACGACAGATAAAGTGAATTCCGTAAAGGTTAGTAGCTATAGAATCGCAAGTTACTAATGGAGACAAGTTAGAACACGTACCTCGTTTCTCTTTTTCTCGATAAGCGCGTTTATGTTCATGGTATCCCATTCACTCCTACAGTGTATTTTCAGGGCCTTAAGATCCAATTCGTAATGGGGCACTCGGTCAAGAGGCTCGATTTGGACAACCTACAAGTAATTTATAAATGTTAAGTCGTCAATTTTTTTTCGAGTAGGTAATAAGCAGACCCTACCTAACCTAACCTCATAAGGTTCAAAAAATGCCAAAGGCCATAGGTTTTGGCCGTTGCTAATGTAAACAAATGACTGAAGATGCTATTTATTTGTCAGCTGCAAGGCACATCGAAAAAGAAAAAGACGCATGGAGTAAATGGCTTTAGTAGTAGGTAAGTATATTATGTAAATATGTATTTAAATTACCACAGTATTAAAATGAGTGAATTAATCACAAATTCTAATATTGTGATATTCATTCTAACTAGACGATGAGGATGATGGTGGTGATGGTAAAAATATTACCTCAATATTCGTCAAAGCTAAAGCAGGTTTCGGAGTGCCCATCTTAGCTGTTTCAAGATCTCCATAGTTGGCGAGGAAGTCAACGACAAAAGAAGTTATTCCTGCGTAACGGAGAAACGCTCCAGCTCCAAATCTGAGACATTTTAATTAATATCAACCACCTAGTTTCTTGCTGATTATTCTCGATAGGAATGTCATTCCGAACCAGTGGTAGATTGAAGATTCACAAAAGCACTTGCTAAAGTCTACTTGAATTTAAAAAAATTGAGTTTGAGTTTATGTGAGTCCGTAGTATGAACTTAACTGTCTTTAAAGTTCAATGAACTAAGCTTGTCGTAGTCGTCTCAACCAATAGACTTCCATTGCTGGACATAAGTTTCTTGCAAGTATAGTCACCGTAGACGATCGTGTCCAGCAGCTAGATAACTACGTAACAATTAATTTATCTGTATACATCCACTGCTAGAAATATAAGAATTTTGGAGAGATAGCCGCCACATCTACATGTGAACAAAAATTCCACTGATTACGAGAAATTAACTGTTGCCCATTGAGGAGTTCCATGCTCTATTTCAGACCTTTAAACATTTTAAGGATTGTCTCTTACAATTTATGCGGACATCCCAGCTCATCCAACATATGAGGGTCAAAGATGTAGCAGACGGTCTTCACTTGGCTGCCAGACTCCGGCGGTGGCGGGTGTCCCCAGATGAGGAAATGACGATCACCAGCCGTTAGGATCATCATGTATGTGGTGCCTACGCGTTTCTCCATAAAACTGAAAGAAAGGTTGCTCTTGTAGTGATTTTTTTGCACAATATCTTACATTAGTTTATATTGTCAATGATTTCCCGAGGCTGTTTAGAATCCTCGCATGCTAGCTATTAAAATGCAATTTGGTTTTCTAGGGAAATCACGTTGGATTTGTGATTTGATCTTTCTAAAATAAGTCTTACGTTTGTATCCAAGGTGCAAACTATTTGTGCGCCTTTCGTCTCGATCGATTCAGCAGCTAAGCTGTGATAGAAGACAGACACAGTGCCACATTTTAAATATCAAGTTGGTACCTATGGTTAACTACTACTACTCACGCCATCAAATCCGAGTCGGGCTGTATGTTATCAGGATGTTTAGCAAGTAAGCCTTTCTCAACTTCTACCATCTTGATTGTATACTTCTTGTCGTGAAAGAAGAACGACGTCAGTAGCTGGTTCAGTTGTAATTGTGGTTTACCTGATCCATAAAATAAAATACAATAAATTTCTCGTTTACCAAAACATTTTAATGCTATTCCCACAACCTCGCAAAAGGCATAAATTTAAAAAGAGTTGAGAGTGGAATGAATCGAGGGTTTTATATAATCGATGAGAAGTTATTTGTTATTTTCGCTAGTTAGCTTGGCTTACCTGATGGTAAACGATGAAGCTTGTTTAGATGGAAGCGCGCTAACTTCCGGGACTGACAACTGACGTATCCTGTATATACGCTTGCCAATTTTAAGTTATCCGCCTTTTGAAACGTTTCTTTTCTGTTAACTCCTCTTTTAAAAGAGTCCCCTAGCACTCCTTAATGCATTAGGCATAACTACACTCCCTAACCGAGTTTAAATATGCGGCATGGTCATCGACTACCGGTAGCCACAGCCAGAAGTATCGCAACAGACCAATCAATCTAGCTTAGTAACGGAACCACTGCACTAAAGACTTTTTTAACTTACTAATAAACTGAATGAATTCCTATTTACCCTTGTAACACTTGAGAGCCAACATGCACTGCTTATAGAATCGGTCGCCGGAATCAATCAGATCATTGACATCACGCTTGACGAGTTCTGCGGTCTCCTTCTCTTCTAGGAGAGCACGACACACCACTGCTATACAGGCGGTTTGGGAACCTAAAAATAATAAAATATAGAGTACGATGAGTTTCCTGAGTCCAGTCCATCCATTTGACATTTTAGCAGCGGAATTTCCAAAAAACTTTCTAAAAAAAGTTTGGAACGAGAAGTTTGGAACAAACAGACGTTGATTGATTCTTTAAACACTGTCAGGAGTCAGGAGTCGGGACAAGTCTCTTTATAGGTATATATAGATAGGGTTGTCCTTCATGACAATTGACAATAAATATGTCTTGCAATTAAGAGGTCTGGGTTGGTGGAAGATCTTTATTCACGTTTGGCCTTCAACGTAGCAGGAAGCACCGAAGCATTTAATTTGGTGGTTTTGTGAATCAGAAATGTTCAGCAAAAACGTTTCGTTTCTACTAGTAAGAGTTTCTTGGTCTTGTAAAAAACTCTTCCTATACTAAAACCTTGATACGAAGTTACTACGAAAAAAAGGCAATTAAAGGGAAAACACACAGGGAGCGGGCGCGTGGCGGTTTGAATTCCTTGTTTTTTATGGACGACGTCACACAGAACGCTGCCGCCGGGTTGGAAGCGTGGCGGGTGACGCTGTGTGACGTCGTCCATATAAATACAAGATATCCAAATGCAATGCATTAAATCATTACCACAAGCAGTTGAAGAATACTTCTTAGAATTACAGCCGATGCTGCCTTGTAGCATCATTTTATTCTTTTCTACTTGATGGAAGTTGTGCCAAATCTGCAAAAAATCTTACGTTACAATAGATTTTTAATCAAGTCCTCTTGAAGTTAGGTAGGTATATAATATAAAGGAAGTATTATAATTTATAATACAATAGCATTCGTAAGATGTTGAAAAAGAGAAAAGCTGATACATTCATGTACTTAGTATCAATGAGCTTCCTTTTTCTCGGATATTAAGTAAACCCTCTTCCACGGAGGTGGAAGGTGGATACCTTCCTTCTTATAAATGGATTTACATTGCCTGTAAGATACCGGTTTAATGTTCTTTTGGAAGGAAGGAATGCAAGCTAGAAGAACATTCCACACCTTAGCTCGTATTTCTATCAACTAGGTAGGAGTTCAGTAGCCCTATTAAGTATCAATGATTTGTTGTGATTAGCTGAATCTGTGGTATTCTTGTTGAGACAGCTACATAGAAGGTAGATATTAAAAGAGTATTAGCCAATCAGATGAATGCGATTGTTACACTGTAGCAATCATTTTGTTGTAATAAACTCACAGGCCTACGACTATCGCGGTGCTTTCTCTGGTAAAATACAATTATTTACCTTCTTCAACTTAGCACACTCGTACAAAGGTTGCGTGATTTGGTCTGGAGGAATTCGCAGTAGCTTCCGACGACGTCTCCTCCGCTTCAAATATGGTGGTACCCATTTTCTTCTTACTATCTCCGGTAGTTCTATTACCTGTGGAAAATTAACACAGATTAGACTGAACTTTATTGGATACATACAAATCGAGCAAAAATATTAACTGTCGTGTCTTCATGAAAATTTGGCCAAATAATAATTGTAACTGACCGATGATTACTGCAATAATCTTGGTACCAACTAGTCGCGCACATGGTGGCTAAAAATAGGAGGAAGAGCCAGGAGAGTTGAAGTTATTGGAAGGCGGAAGCCGAACCATTATATATAATCTGAGAAATTCGGGTTTCTTTCTTGGGTCGCCTAATAGGAAAATGTATGTGTATGCGATAGATGGATGAACCAAGCTTAGAAAGGCCAAGCCGTAGCAAGCCTGAAAGAAATAAAATAAGAGCAAGATCATAGATAAAACAGGTTTGGTCAAAAATCGGAAAGCCTCAGGAACTAATGCTGTCACATGCTGCTATAGGTAAAGTAATGCTAAAATATTACGTGCGATGGGCACTTACGACCGGTGGCATTCTCTGGGGCGGTCCCGGTGGGTACCAAGGTTCGGTTTTAATCTTGACCTTCGTAACCTCAGGCCAACGTCGCTTGAAGCGCGCCTTACGTAACATTGCTCTGTACTCGGCTTCCCTGAAAATGCTCATTATTTCAATGATGATGTGGCCTAAGATGTACCTAGCGCATTTGTCTAGAAAAATATAGAATGCCTATAAGTACACACTTATTTTAGAAAGGTAACCGTGGATGTGAGCACAGATCTTAGAAAAGATTCCCTTACATCCCGAATGAGTTAACTGCTAATAATGCATTCGCGTCATGGTCCGTGCCCATTTGTGTGACCTCGCTGTTACATTTCAGAGTTGAAACTAAAAAACATTTTCAAAAACAAGCTTTTATTATCATCCGCCACATTGAAATCAGTTGTGACGTCATTTTATTTTTCGTATTAGCAAAACCTTCTTATTAATACCCCTACCATGGGGATGCATATACAAAATAACTATCCCGCCATCGTTGGGTGTCCGCCATATTGGATTTAGAATGACGTCACTTATTATATAACTAACCATTATCAGGCAATTATTGACATCCAAACTAAACGTATGCAAAATTTCAGCTCAGTCGGTTGGGGTTAACTATTTTAGTTGTTCAGTTGCAAGATTCGACCTAAACAAACCCACAAACAAACATTGCAAGTTAAAAAATAAAAGCTTGTAAAAATCTGATACTTAACCAGAAGAACTAACTTTTCCTTTTTTTTAACATTTCACTCTTCGCTTGACGGTAGGTACGCCGCGCGGCCTCGTGCAGTCTCCACGCCAAAATGCGACTGCCCCAACCGTAGAGTTTACACTAATGTTATACCAACGATCTGCTACTTACTCTCGAGCTATCTGCGACGGAGTCTTCGGTAACTCTTCAGGTTCAGGGGGAGGCACTACAGATACCCTCCCCTTGCCTTTCGGTGCAGCCTTCGAAGAGTCCGGTTTTTTCTCTTCCTTCTTCTTATCTGGTGCATCGCCGGACGCTTGTGATCTATAGCCATAATTATACAGAATTAAGCTTAAGTACATTAACTAAGGTGATTAATAATTATTAATTCGTCATAATCGTCGTCGTCGTCGTCAACCGACAGACTGCCACTGCTAGATATAGCTGTCTTGCAAGTTGCAAGGACTTGCACATATCGCGGTCTTTCGCCGTCATTATAGCACTTTGGCACACTAACGTCTGTCGGTCAAACTGGATTAATAATTAATTTTAATAATTACTTGAATATGCAATTTCGAAAAGGGCACATGTCGCATATTTTACTAAATTATTTTTTTCATATCAATGTGTTCTTAATGCGTCCATCTCTATGCACCTATTAATTTCGAAATCGGCACATTTCTGGCATTCGTTCTACTGTCGACGTCATGGCGTATACAGTAATAATTACGAAAAGGTCACAACTCAACAAAAATTATATAGATAATGACGTCTTTCAGGAAATTTTCGTTCTGTCTAGAGTAAAAGGCACTTGCAGTAACTTACCAAGCCAAGCTAATCGAGCTTTTATTGGGAAAGTAGGTACCTATGAAAAGGCATGATGACTGATTTTGAAAAATGGTCAGATTATGTTCGGAAGTATCTACTATTTCGAATAAATATCTTATTTCAGCAGAAAAATAAAGTTTGGTAGATAAAATTAGCATTTGAAATTTAAATTTTAAAATTCACGCCAAAACGTTTGGCGTCATGGCGTCATTTGTGACGTCACTATTGTTTTTACCAATTTACTCTGTGCAGTGAAATAGTGTGATTGTCAAAGCTCGAAAACAAACAATTGTGACGTCATTCGCTTCTTTGTGTTTTATGCAATATGGCGGATTGCTGTATTTTATCGTTTTATTTTATCAAAATTAATAGCAATCTCACTCGAAATAGGAAAATAAATACGTTTTTTAAAATTCATGAATCACATTTTATTAGATAAATTCATAATTTCGTTGATTCTTGGTTACTGTCATCATGCCTATTGCATCTATGGCAAAAGTGAAACAATTTACAGAATTTTATGACCAAATACTGCAATGGTCAAATACAAACGAAAGAGCCTCCCGATATTTTTTAGTTTTTTCATTTCCTGAAAAGTTTAAATATTCAGACGTACCCTTTTCGAAATTGCATATTCACTTATTTTTGAATTTGAAAAAAATTAATAGATTTTCTTATACCACCCTCTGCAAGAATTACATCGCAGAATTCGAAGAGACCACAACCCAAGCACCCACCATAGATACAATAGATATAGTACAGACAGGTCAAAAACAAACAAGGGAACCGACGCAGGAGTATAGGTAATGTCCCGAACTAAACTTAAACATAACCCACGCTCTCGGTAAGAATAACTCTGTTTTTCAAGCGGAGTGCGTCGGAATCACGGTAGCGGCCCATGGCTTTGACCAACAGACAGGTAACAAATTTTCAAATTAACATTAACAGTGATAGTCAAGCAGTACTGAGAGCCCTAGCAAAAAACACGACTACCTCTAGGCTCGTTCTTGACTGCCACAATGCACTACAGACTTTGACCGACTCGAAACAAGTAGCACTGGGCTGGGTAAAAGGTCTCAGTGAAAACATAGGAAACAATGCAGCCAACATAGGAAACGATGCAGCAAACGATGGATCCAATCGTCCCGATACCCTTCAGTGAATATAAAACCTGGATAAGGAGACAACCCGTAAGTACACATGCCGAACTATGGGTAAACACTACAGACTGGCAGACAAACAACCGAGGCGATACCCAGCCCCAATCAACTACCTACTAACTAAAAAAACTTCTGCAACTCAACCGAGCCAAACTCAGGATAGTTGTAGGTATGTTAACAGGATACTGTCCTCTAAATAAACACCTATTTATTCTAGGTACCTATCACCGACAGCCCTCTATGCAGAGCCTGCAGGGAGAGCGACGAGACACCAAAACACGTGCTGCTCAAGTGCAGCGGTGTTTCCACCCAACGAGAAGCCTATATTGGCTCTCCAGCAACACTACCGGAAGTCCTCGCCAACCTGGGTGGCCTGCTCGGATTCTGGAGTGAGCTCGGCTGGCTGGAGTGATCCATCATTAAGAAAAATCAGTTTATAATGGTCTGGACCGGCCGACCAGCCGGCTGGTTCGTGTGCGCGAGGCGTTTTCGTTTATTTTAACGACTGGCCAGCCGGCTGGGTCGCCTGACTAATAAGAAAATCCAGATTATTAAAAAATGAAAGATACTTGGGAAAAATTCAGTAACTCACTTCTTTTTGTCCGCCATCTTTAACCGCTTTTCATATTTTTTTTAGGCAAAGGAACATTACTTGTGTAGCGTCGTCTTGATTTTTCTGAAAAATTAAATTTCTATTGAAATAACATCATCGATATCGATATTTTTAACTTCCAAAAAAGGAGGAAGTTCTCAATTCGGCGCGTATATTTTTATATAAATTTATCTTCTGTTTATTTACATAAACTGGTCGTTAAATAACTTAACAAGCTTGAGAGGGTTTGGCAATGTTATTACTAAACCAATAGGCAAATGTAATCTAGAATTAGGTACGTTTAGATGGGGTACCCATAACTGTAGATACGATTATAGTAACAGATGATTATTTGAAATACTATATTTTAATAGGTCAAACTACCACAGAACAGTCACACATAGAAGTACCTACCTAAAACTAACGAACAATTAATGATTAATAAATTTATTTTATTAATTAAATCAATTAGTAATAAATGTAAGACGTTAGGCTTTAAAATGCTATAAAACGATACATCTCTATGGTAGTGGGTCAATTAAATATTGTTATTACAGACAGTAAACAATAGACAGGACAATTAATAATTGAACATGGAAATCGTAAATTGTATAGGGTTGAAGTTGGAAATATTGTACAATTACAAAAGGGGTAGGATATGTCACAATAATTGTTCTTAATAAAAGTATTCTTTTAAATGGTAAAAACAGTTTTATTTACATGGACCTGCAAATGATTGGTATATCGTGGATGGTATCAACTGAAGTGAAATAGTATCAAGGTACCTATATAAATAAAGTATGTGAAATTATTTAATATTTTCATCGTTCATTTACTTACTTACGGCTTGTTTTTATGTTTTTAATTATTTATATTTTTCAATTTTTATTAGCACTTAGCATTTTTATGTTCATGGTTTGAGGATTGTTTTGTTTTTATTTTATCACATCAAACTTCAAAAGGAACTTCTTTTTTATTTTTACTTTTCAAATCATTTTCAAACTAGCCGCCGGTATTTTATTTAAGGTACCCACCGACGTCTTGATCAAAAATCGTCTCGATGCAAACTGCAAACGTTATGCAAAAGAATTTAAATTAACATCAAAAAAATATATATGGGTAGCTGTAATTAATGATAAATTATAATATTTATTGTGTAAGAAAGTGAATTTGATTTGCACTAGGAGCTCACTAGGATATTTGTCGAAAAGTGTATAAACCCCCTAAATTGCATCAGAAAAGAACGACTTGTCTATGGCCGGAATTGCCTTGACCCTCTAAAGAACTTTCACCACATTCGCCGACTTTGAAGGATGAAAATCGATTTCTAAAACCGATTCAAAACAGAAACAGTTTGAAACGTAACACAGTTTGGTTTATTGTTTAATTCTCTATTTTTACCTTATTTTTAATTCGCTATTTTTTTCTCTATTTTTAAAAGGTGAGATTTTACTAAGCATATTAATGTAGAACTCAGAAATCATTGTACATTTTTCTCAGAATCGATTACAATTGAATCGAATAATTTTGTTGTTATATCTGCGTTTCCGTTTCGTAGACTCCATAGACAATTGGATTCAAAATAATTGGCCATAGACAAAATAATGGCCTTTGAAGTTTGATTTCTCATTCAATGATTTTTACAAAATGGCTGAACTTTAAAGACGTGTATTTAAGGATTTTATTAAAATGGAGCTATTAAACGACTACTTTTCTCAAACAAGCGATATTGTGTGTCATTTAGAAGTTACATATTACGATGATGCAGTGTTTAACGTGACCAAAAGTGCTATCTGTGTTGATTCTAGTCCTTGGATATCGGACAAGGAAACATTGGACAATAAGTGTACATTAAAGCCTTCTCCTAATATATTCAGGCCTAGAGATAGAGACCTAAACATGTACGCGTGAGTGTAGAATGGCTTAGCATCCTCTTTGGACCTGTAAAAATAGTGTAAAATTGTAAAAATGCATAGTTTTAATGGTTCGCGTCAAAGACGCAATCTCTTAGATTTAAACGGATTTGCTCCGATACATTTTCCTCTTACAAGTTATTCGACAGACCCTCGAACACGATCTAAGGACGAAATGAAGCACACATACGGGGACACCTTATTTTTTAATAATCTGCACCTGATTCCAGACCCACTTAAGAAAAATTTGGCCGATTCTGTTATAACAGGTGAGGAAAAAAAGGAAATCAACATGGTCGAGACAAAGGAGACCGAGAGGCCTCAGAGGCCTGACTATTATCCATCTCTGGCTGGTATAACGAGTTTCTTTTCTGGCGTTCTCAATGTAATGGGAGCGATTTTCCAGAAGCGTACAACCTCGCCAACCTCCCAGTACTACGAATGTTTCGAAGACTACAATGACCAGCAGATGGCGCCGTCACCCTGGCAGAGTTCCAACATTGAGGTTCAAAATAAAAATGAACGGGGTGCATTCATTTTTGCCAGTAACAATGAAGTAAATACAAATTTGGAAGAAGATATGAGTGCTGACTTTAGATTAGCTGCTAGCCATTGCCAGGAAAAGTTAAATCAGGTTCGATTACTGTTAAATAATAAAAATAAAATAAATGACCAGCCTTCAAAGTTTCGTTTGAACCAACCACAAAAGGCTTTTATTGAGGCCAGTTCTGTAGAGGAATCATTTGAAGATGCATTTTCTCCTGAAAATGTCACTAGTCTTGCCAATGATACATTTAAGGAATATTACAGCCCTTATAATCATCACAATGAAGAATCCATTCACGTAGAGGCCCCAAAAGTAAAGACTGAAATATGTACTAAAGAACCTACGGATATAGTCTACAGCTTACCAATGGAAAGTAATCAAAAAAAGAATCTAAATGAGAAAACTGTGATAAATGATAGTAGTTTTGTAAATACTGAAGAAATTGTCTCCTCTTGTGAGGACAAATTAAGTAAATTAAAGGAGCTGTTAAAATCGAAAGGTAAAAAAGTTGTCTATGAACCGGAAGCATTTCCAAAAGAACCTGAAATCACAAACCCCATTCCAATACCAGTTCTCAATTCAGAAAAATCAGAAAGTAATAAAGATTTTCCTAAAGAAACTGTGTTTGGCAATGAAATAAATTCAACTGAGTTACAAAGTTCACAAGACAGTGACCATTTCAATGAAGTGACTGGTAAATTTTTCTCATCATCCTTAGAAAGTGATGATTCTTTTCAAATTGTTTTCTCAGATAGCCCTCCCAATTGTAGACGGAGAATCCCATCAGAATGTGATTCGGAAGACTCATTCATTGTGTTTGAGGAATCACCAGAAAGTTGCTATACATCTCATGATGTATTTGGAGAAGAGCTTTGTGAGGTTAACCATTCAGATTCTGATTCGGAGATTGAGGAGGATTCTGGTATAACTTGCAAGCTGGCTCATAATTTGTCACGGACTTTCGGTGATTTGACAGATGATAGTTTGTACAGTCAAGATGTTGTTGACAGTGTGCAAGTGTGTAAAGAGATTTTTAATGATAAAGTGAATGAAACAGAAGTTGGAAAAGATGAGGAAAAAGAAGACAGATGTGGTCTGTTGCTGAGCGAAAAAAGAAAATTAGAAAAACGAAAGTTGCCACCTAAAAAAGTAAGTTTTTTATCTTTAATTTTATTAGTATGTAAGTAAGTACTAAGTAGTTCAGAAGCCATACTGCCAATGCTTTATACTTAAGCAATATTACTCAAAATGACTGTTTGTCAAGCACCTGTATCTTTCTAAAATGAGGATTATAAATTATAATTCTAAAATACGTATTTTACAATCGTCAACAATAAATAATTAAACAATATGGCTTTAAGTGGCACTTGGCAGTATGGCCCTAGACTTGTTTCATAGCAAGCCATCTGGAAAATAAAATAGGATACTTTAGGACAAGGCAAGAATGGTAAACAACAATATATAATAATCTAAATACTTAATTATAGCTTAAAAACGCTGCAAGTCTGCTAAATAGTTGGTTTATTGTTTGATGTAAAAAAAACCGCTGTCTACAGACTGTTATTAAAATTCTGTGTCATGTTGCTCATTGAACACTTGTAGATAAACATAAAATTGATAGTGTAATCTTAATTAGCATTTCTCTTTCACATGTGCACATTATCATATTTAAATATTACATGTATGTACACATATAATATATTACTAGATGATGCCCACAACTACCAAATTTCATCAAAATCGGTTGAAAAGATGGGTCGTTAAAGCGTAGCAGACAGAGAGACAGACTCACTTTTGCATTTATAATATAAGTATATGAGGATGATTGTGAGTTCATTTGTTGCCTTGTATTTTCTGAGGATTATTTTGCAGTTTTTTTTTATAATTTAGGCTTTGCACAGAAAATCCTTCCCTTTCTTTATAATATTATTTTTTTACTAGCTGTTGCCTGCAAGTTTGTCTGAGTGGAATGAGTTTTTTAATTTAATTTAACACCGGAATTCCTTAATTTTCTGGTACAAAAAGTAGCCTATAACACCCTCCAAGTCCTCTGTCAGAAATGACATTTGATACATTTCGCGCCTACTGCTTTCTCTTTGGCTGAAGGTTGCCATCTTGGAAACATACCGAAAACTTGAAATACATGTTTTATTTTTTGCTCATTATTTACTTTACTGTTCTAAATTATTATATTTTTAATACAATCTATTATTTTCCTCTATTCATGGTAATAAGAGTAGGCCTAAAATGAACCTTTTCCTTTTTATGCCTGTTTAGTTTATTTTGTGTCACCGGGTCAGATTAGATTGTGGGACTGTAACTGTTTTTGACAACATTTGGTACTGTTTTTGATAACATTTGGTACTTGATAACTCGGTTGCCAGGGGCTAAATAAAATGACATGTTAAAATATATTGCTATCCCTTTCATTGTGGATATGGATGACACTAAAATTACCCACACATGCTCCTTTTTAGCCTGGAACATAATAGTTCCCATAGGATTTTTATTTGGTAGTTAATGAGTAAATAGATAGCTAGCCTAAATTTAGCCAGTTTAGAGGATTAAATATATAGTAAACATTTTGATTCATAATTACCTATGATACTATTCTTATTAATTAGTTGACAAACAACTTAAGGATTACAATGTCCATTCATAGTTATTTACAATGCTCTTTATTTTGATGAAAGAACAACAGAATAACTACTATAGTTAGGTATTTAGTTATTAGTAAACAATATGTTGCTTATTAAACATATTCATGCTATACTAAAATATGCTAAGGAGGCAAATATAGATATCTATTACTTATTTCCTGCCAAATAGTGACTAACTACATAATTATGAAACATAACTATTTATAAGTATAACTTATATATAGTTACAATTATACTGTTAAGCAATTTTATAAAATTGCTTATTAAAATTGCTTATCAGAATAATAGATTACCGACTCGAAGTCACACCAGATTATCACGCCAGTGTGGCAAACAGGATTTTTTTTCTCTTTTGTCACACCACTGATTTTAAGTAATTAAGTTAAATAATAATTAATCTGTCAATAAGCATATTTCAAATCAAGACTATTCCTTACATAAGTACTTACTTATATCATAAACTAGATGATACCCGCGACTTCGTCCGCGTGGATTGTTTTTTTTTTATTCCCGCGGGAACTCTTCAATTTTCCGGGATAAAAAAAAGCCACCTACGTCCTTCCCCGGGGTACAACCTCTCCCTGTACCAAATTTCATCAAAATCGGTTGAACAGATACATTTTTTTGATTCCCGCGGGAACTCTTCAATTTTCCGGGATAAAACGTAGCCTATGTCCTTCCCCGGGATGTAACCTATCTCTGTACCAAATTTCATCAAAATCGGTTGAGTAGTTGGGCCGTGAAAGCGTAGCAGACAGACAGACAGACAGACAGACGGACAGACAGACAGACACACTTTCGCATTTATAATATTAGTATGGATTTATTGCCTATTTCAAATATTACCATAATCCAAAAATATTTCAAAAGCGACAAGCCAAAAAAAACTCCATTTGACATTCAAATAATATACTTAACAGGTTTCCTTGCAATTTTATATATATGATGCTACAACCAAGGATAGGTACAACCGAGGGAATTGCAACTAAGACCTTGTAGTTTTGTAATAGGAAACAATATTCAATCACTTTAAGAAGGTAGCAAGGAAGATAGCTATTTTGTGTTGTACTAGATAAGGCCCGCGACTGAGTTTGCGTGGATGAAGTTTTTTATTCCTGCAAGAACTCCTTAACTTTCTGGGATAAATAGCCTATGTCCTTCCTTAGGCAACCTATCTCTTTAGCAAAGATCGGTTGAAAAGATGGGCAGTGAAAGAGAATCGCGTAATACGTAAGTAGGCGAATCTTTATGTATCAACATGCCATTTTTCTAAAGAAATGTTTAATGAAGTCAAAGACGTGTCATCAAATAATTTTGACTTTGTGATTTTATTGATAATAATCATAATAAATACTATCAACTCAAAACTCTTTAGGTAGGTACCTATTTACTACAATAAAAACCTACACCCGAACACTCCCTAGTGTTGGATCACTTGTGTACGCTCATCATATTATAATACCTACATTTTTTCTTATAGTGCATAATGAATATTGTAAGTGACGTGCCCAAAATATTGTGTGGCGTGCCATTGGTTCGCCATCCCTGTTCTATGGTGTGTTGTCTCTTAATGATCAGCAACAAACAGGGACAAAAGTCCTTTTATCTTTATAAAGCGTTTTTCTTGATTCAAAATTCATAAGTATCTTTCCATTGCTGTCTCTAGATGTTGGAATATTTGGAACGGCACAGTCACACTATTTTTCCAACTTGAGCTTCAATCATCGAACAGTTAGCCGCTTTGATAGCTATAGTTTACTCATTTGGTCAGAGATGCCTGATGCCTAAATAACATTTTCCGAGTGCTCGACCTCCACGTCAGACAGTGTGTCATGTTACCTCGCGAACTTACCTACTACCTACCAACCAAGAACAAAGCACTACTCATTAGCCACTGATTCAATCATGTGAAATTATGAGGAAATCTAGCTCCTCGTCTGATGAAACATGCTGCACCTTACGTTACGTTATGTTCCTACAAACCTTGCTTGAAAGCTGTCATACCTACTCATATCATCCAGAGACCATTGCGATTTCACGCTGTTATTGTGAATTAATCGGATCATTGCCCCTTGTGTAGACTAGAAAATGTTTCAATAAAACACAATTCTAGACTTTATGGGTAGTTAACTAACTAATTAGAGTACATATTTCGTTTCAAGCTTTGTCATAAACAACACATTATCGCGCAAGTACGTGCCAACTGACAGTTAACTTGTATTATTTATCGTGATTTTATAACACTTCGTCACTATGGTTTACCACACGGGCGATTTCCCCATTACGTTTACCTTTTCGTGTGGTCACCCTTCTCCCCCTCACCCCACCACCACTCGTAAAGTTGTATGATACAGCGGTTTTGGGAAATGACCTAGTTACTTCCAAAAAAGGAGGAGATTCTCAATTCGGCGCGTATATATATTTTTTTGTTTTTTTAATGTATGTCGGTGCATATCTCCGTGGTTTCTGAACCGATTTGATTTTTTTTCTATCAGCCGTTAGAGGAAGCTCTCGAGGTGGTCCTATAAAAAAATTCTGACTCCAAATCCTCAACCCTGACACTAAAAAGTTAAAAATAAAAATTCTTTCCAAAAAACCGGCTACAAAATAATTTTGATTTCTACCCACTATGTTGAAGTCGGGCGGGTATAACAAGGATAGGCAAAGTTGACGCATCATACTCGCATGACTTCAAAATAGTGGGTAGAAATCAAAATTGTTTTGTACTTTACATTGGCGTTGGAAGTCGGTTTTTTGGAAAGATTTTTTTTCTCTACCGCTTTGAATAGGCACTAAATGTTTGACTTTGTTAGTAGGTAGTGTAATATGTAGGTACAAAATCCTAGAATATTGTGTAGGTAGGTAGGTACATAACTTAAAAGGAAAAAAAACCCTGCCTAATAATAAAAATGAAGTATAGGTAACTACTGTTGTTCATAAAAATTCCAATATATTATGGTCAGCGGTCACCCTTCTAGGTTGTCACTTGTTATCATAGGTAATTCACTTGTTTGTGATATGGAATAGGTAGACAGTCTAACGATTTACTAACTGCGTACGATATATTCTTATCTGGAACGTTCAACGCCTTATACGCCTTACGCCAGACCATAATCATACTGTTATTATACTCGTAAATGCGAAAGTGTGTAGGTATTTGTGGGTTTGTCCTTCAATCCCTCCGCAGCAGAGAAACGGATCGACGTGATTTTTTGCATGAGTAGGTATAGTTGAGGACCTGGAGAGTGACATAGGCAAACTTTTTTTTAAATAACCTATTTCTTACCGACGAAGTCTCGGACACCAGCCAGCTATAATTTAATTTTTTAGATCTAGTTTCTGTTGACCTACAAGTAGACTTATCAAGCATGATCGAAATAATGATCGCCTCAGGCACAAATAGTGAGTATATTTTACATAGGTACTTACCTAGGGTAATTGGTAGCTAATGAAGTAAATAAAACAATGCAAGAGGCTTTTTCTTGTGTTCCCTTTCTTGTCAGTTCAGTTCAGTTCCACTGTGGTAGGTACGACTGCATAAATGGAATCATTTGTTCGAATTAGTGTGCTCAAATAATTTCGCCTTTGAAATTAGATTCCGAGAAGCTGTTGAGTTTTATTTTGGTTCGTCTCAGCAGGAATTAGACGTGACGGTTCTAAAGCACTTTGTAAAATTTTATTTAATTAGTAAAAAACTACTACTAGGTACTTACTAAATTAATACTGTACTGTTACTAATTAAAATTCTGATCATCTGAGAGATCTCGATTACAGATGCCTTTTACAACTAAGACCCCCTTTGATAGTTGGGAACTTGGGACAGGCTCAAAAGACGGTAACCCAGAAAAGCTAAAGTTGTACAAATTGTAGAGAAGCACAGCACTATGAAAGTAGGGTAAAGTATAGACGTATATTACTTATAAGTAATAATATTTATACGGTATCGTCGGTATCTTCAAAACGTGAAAATGGGGTCTAAAAATAGGCAATGAGGAAATTAATGAATGACGTACAGTCGTTCATCAGACGTACCAAAATATCTACTTAATTGTAATTGTTTTGGCTTCACCCCAGATAATTTAATACTAGTCTTGTTTTGCGCAATTATCTGGGGCACGTTTTCATTTAGATATTATGTATGATTCTATATTTGTTGCTGTCAGTGACATTAACTAGTTTGCGCAGACAACAATCTCGAATCTTGACTCTTGGAGTCTTGACATATTAAGAGAAAAGTGCTGCCTGAACGAGTCCTGAACTCCCAGCCCAAACTCTTGGACTTAAGAAAGTCGGAATTTTTCACAGAGGTTCCTTTTTATAATGTAGAGAAAGAATAAGGCTGGATTTTTTTTCACGTGAACGAAGTCGCGGGTTTTGCTAGTTGTTTATATAATGTCGAATGTAAGTACCTAGTCCTGAGTTTACCTACTTGGATTATGAATTAACGCATTTAATAGATCGCTTATCCCGAATCCCGAGCCTTTCCCACTAAGTCTAACATTCAAATAACTAGGTACTAGAAGACTGAATCACATCGAAACCACACATAAAATGTACATTTTCACTTCAAATCATTTAGGTTGCAATTTAAAAATACCATTCTTAGATCTTAAAGAAAATAGTAACTCCTTAGTTAGGCATAAGTACTTAGTTAGTTCATAATAAGTACAAAGGCGATTGTCCTTTGTGTTATCTCCGAACTACCCATTATTGTCGAAACAATTTGTGATGCGTGGGCCCTATAAAAAGGCATTATGAATCACACAGCGCAGAATAAAAAGCGCTTTCATGGATTCTGGGCCAGGATCGTCTCCTCGTCTCCATTCTCAGTAGGTTAGTTGCGTCTTGCGAGAATATTCGAGTGTTTCCACGAGGTCATTACCCGGGTTTGTTTTGTTTACGCCACTATTGCTCACGGGCCTCGAGTAGTATCAATGATCACATCAATGACGATGCAGATGACTCACGTATTTACTTCGTCATCATTTCTCATTGGAATGACACACTTTACTGGATAAATAAATAAATCTTAAACAGTTTGTAGTTTGCACTAAGTACACAAAAAACATTGCAATATTGAAAACAAATTGCGGCATTTGTACATCCATACTAATATTATAAATGCGAAAGTGTGTTTGTTTGTTGGTTTGTTGGTTTACCCTTCAATCACGCCGCAACGGAGCAACGGATCGACGTGATTTTTGGCATGAGTATAGTTGAGGACCTAGAGAGTGACATAGGCTACTTTTTATCCCGGAAAATTAGGGAGTTCCCGCGGGAATCAAAAACCACGCGGACGAAGTCGCGGGCATCAACTAGTAATACATATATGTAGAAAATGTACTAGATAGTTGTAGTAGTTACTGAATAAAAAGTATTATCCAAGTAGATGTCCTACTTACTTACTTAGTTGACTTTTTAGGGTTCCGTAGCCAAATTTGGCAAAAACGGAACCCTTATAGATTCGTCATGTCTGTCTGTCTGTCTGTCTGTCTGTCTGTCTGTCTGTCTGTCTGTCTGTCTGTCTGTCTGTCCGTCCGTATGTCACAGCCACTTTTTTCCGAAACTATAAGAGCTATACTGTTGAAACTTGGTAAGTAGATGTATTCTGTAAACCGCATTAAGATTTTCTTACAAAAATAGAAAAAAAAACAATAAATTTTGGGGTTCCCCATACTTAGAACTGAAACCCAAAAATTTTTTTTTCATCTAACCCATAGGTGTGGGGTATCTATGGATAGGTCTTCAAAAATGATATTGAGGTTTGTAATATCATTTTTTTCTAAACTGAATAGTTTGCGCGAGAGACACTTCCAAAGTGGTAAAATGTGTGTCCCCCCCCCCGTAACTTCTAAAATAAGAGAATGATAAAACTAAAAAAAATATATGTTGTACATTACCATGCAAACTACCACCGAAAATTGGTTTGAACGAGATCAAGTAAGTAGTTTTTTTTTAATACGTCATTAATCGTAAATCGCAATTTACCTTTCATTCAATCAACTCAAATATTTAAAAAAAACATTTAATTTAAAAATTACTACAGGTTTGTACGGAACCCTCGGTGCGCGAGTTCGACTCGCACTTGGCCGGTTTTTTAGAAAATTATTAGTCATAAGTAGTTGTTGCCCAAGAATTCGTCCGCGTGGGTTAAGGTTTTTCAAAATAAAAAAATATCCCCCCTAAGCAGTTTCCAGAAAATCTACAAGTGATGTTTGATAAAAGCTACCTGTGGATTCTTCTATGTATAATAAAATGGCAAACTAGTTTTTCCTCAGTCATTGTAGTGAGTTAGTTTGTTTGATTTATTGATTTATCCAGTCGTATGATAATAAAAGCCAAAAGGCAAGAGCCAAGAGCCATGTTCTATTTAGAAAGTAACGCAATCTGATTGCCATACAAAGCTTCTGTCCCATCAATGATACGGTGACGACAAAGTCTATGATTCAGAGCGCCGAGGTTAGAGCCTGCTGTTGTTTATAAATACTACGTTACTACTAAAATTCGCCGAATGCTTTCAATTCAATACTATCTACAAACTTATTACTAGCTCCTCCCCCGTCGCGTCGGTCATAACTAAAATTAAGATTAAATTCGTCCTTGTGGAAACTTTGCATAATACCTATTTCCTGTGTCCATAATCCACTGGATGTTCCCAATTTATTTATTTAGCAGTTCCAGTCTTGGGACATCTTTGCCACTTCCGTCCAGTTTATATCTAGCTTTAGATCAGCCTTTCGGGCTTGGCATCAGATGCCAAGCCCGAAAGATTCTATCGATTATTGAGGTCAGTCAGTCAGTCAGGGAGTAGGGACTGATACATGTTATGTGTAGTAAATATTACGGTCTAAACTTCGATTTTATTCCTATACGGTACACAAGTTTGTTTCTTTGTTTCAGTAATTTAATTATTACACATACTTACTTTGTTAATATTTAATAGGTGCACTTACTAGTAATTTTTCCTTGACTCTTTGAGACATTTAACTCCAATCAACCTTGATTGTAGTAGATCCAGTATATTTACATACCTGCAAATCTTGTTAGAACGAAAACAATTGGTTTACTCTGTCTCTCGGTTAACTACTTGCGGTAGTAGCAGCACGGAGGCAGGAAGTTGAAGATGTTGTATCTCTAGCATTTAAATCTGTTATTTCAGCGTTACGTCTCCTTTGGGTGTCGGATTGCCGTCGCAGCTCTTATCGGAATAAGGTCACTGACGGCCGGTTTCTGAATTGAGAATTTCATGCTGAGTCTGTCTCAAAGGACTAATTAAGCAAATTTTTGTATCTGAATTGATATTGTTTAAGGTTTGAGAGATGGAACTTGCTGTTGTTACTTGAATGCTTAATTCAGATACAAAAATTTGCTTAATTAGTCCTTAAGTAGCATTTGAGACAGACTCAACATGAAATTCTCAATTCAGAAACCGGCCGTTCGGCGTTATATTGCACATGTGTGTTTGACCAAGCTTGGTTTTCAACCGACTTCAAAAAAAGGAGGAGGTTCTCAATTCGACTGTTTTTTTTTTAAATGTTTGTTACCTCAGAACTTTTCAGTGGGTAAATTTTATCGAAATCGGTCGAGCGGTTTTTAAAATATCAACAATAAAATAAGTACTTTGTATAGCGTGTGCTTGTTGTTGTAAAGTTGGCGTGGGAGTTTGAAGTCGGTTGTTTAAAAAGAATTTTCACGCACAAAGGTTTTAGGAACATATTACTTAAGTAGGTACATAAGGAGACATACTACCGTGTCTCTGGCCTGCGCCGCTAATTTCAGCACCTCTACTTGTGAGCGTCGTTCCTTCATATTATAACGGCTAACGATTTAATATGTAGTCACAGCTCACAACAAATAATGTGTCTATGTCACCGTAAGATTGTAAAAACCGTAAGATTGTAATCTAACGCCTTTTTTTTCGATAGATTGTAAACAGTCGAAAGATTGTGAACCGTTCAATGTTTTTAGTGTCAATTTTTGAAATACTCATTGTATTTACGTTTTCTTGTCTCCTAACAGATTACAATCTACCGAAAAATAATCTGATATATTGTAATCATTCGACAGTTTACAATTTCGCGAGTTAGATTATAATCTAACGGTTTTTACAATCTTACGGTGACATCTACACCGCGATCTAAACGTCAAAACATCTTAGTGTTAATTATCAATGATGAGTCGGCTAAATTGTTACTTTCCCATTGTTTCCAGGTCACCTTCTCGTCACAACCACCGAAGGTCCACGTGATGAGGGTCTGGGCCTTCGCAGCGAGACAAGCGAGAGTCGGCCAATGGGAGCGCCTCGCTTTAGATAGAGATCGATTCAAAAGGAGGTGAGCATTCTTTTTTTATTTGAATAGCTGTTATTGAAATCTTTATCTGGTGACGATCACTCCGATAACAAGCAAACTGACGGTCGGACATGGCAACCGATTTTTAGGGTTCCTTGTTGACTGCGGAACCTTAAAAATCGGTTGGAACTTGAAACCTCTTTGACGACCTCCGTGGCGCAGTGTGTAGCGCTGTTGCCTTAACGTACGGAGGGTTCGATCCCCGGCAGGGGCAATTTAGGAATTTATAATTTCTGAATTTTCCCTGGTCTGGCCTGGTGGGAGGCTTCGGCCGTGGCTAGTTACCACCCTACTGGCAAAGACGTGCCGCCAAGCGATTTAGCGTTCCGGTACGATGCCGTGTAGAAACCGAATATGGGTATGGGTTTAATATAACTGCCATGCCCTAACAGCAGTGGCGTGCTGGTCATAGAGGCATAAAAGCACTGCTTACCCTACTAAATTATACCCCATAGCCTTTACAAAATATTGAAAATACGCCATTCAATATTCATTATAAGCCCACTCCTTCAAATAACTACTATCGTTCCCGCACCGCGTAACTCGCGTCAGGTAAGCAACAACCGATGAACGCCATCTATCGCTAGACGAGATCGCGCGAAGGCGAAAAGCTTACGAGCTCTCTGCTTCTTTTGCGCGTCATCGTAGGCAGATATCTTTACTCTATTCGCGTCATTCATTCATGATTCTACTCGAAATCATGAAGGAATGACGCGCATAGGAGGCAGAGCTTATTGGCTTGTGATTGATCAATCGCCAGGGTGAACCCTGGCGATCGACGATGACCAATCACAAGCCGAGCGTCGGCCGTCTACGGGTATGTTCCGATATACACCGCGAGCACGTTCCAGTGCTCGTACTGGGGAGAAATTCGTCGGGGTTGTTCCATTATTGACTGGCAGAATACTGCTGCAGAATACAGGGTAATATAATATGACGTCATAAATCGTCGCCATTTTCGTATTGTGAGCACTGGCGTTTTCGAAGTAAGATGCTCTCAGTGCTTTGATCACGTGATCAACAGCGTCTAGAAATTTAACGCATTGCACCATTGATTATTAATAAACAATTATTTGTCGAAATAATTTCATCACTTTTACCGTACATAACCTCATTAGTAATTCGCTTATAAAGTTATAATGCATTAGATTACTTGAAAAATAATATTTACTTAAAATCTTTCTTATTTTCACGTCAAAACAGAGCCAAAAAACATAGATAACAGATACAGGACTGCGTTCCGTTTAATACCAACCAACTATAGTAACCAGTATAGCTCACTATAAAGAAACGGCTTCGCAGTTTACTAAATTGACGTCACACCTTACAGAGCTCATAGTGCATATCGGAATATACCCTAGATTGTATTTTCAAAAACCGCGCGCGCTCGGAAGTAAAAACAAACGAAGGTTTTATTTTCTATAATCCAAATAAGTAGCTTGATTTCTTATAACTATAAACTCATTTAAATTCAATTTAATTTATTCAGATTGTTTCCTTAAGTTTGAGTACGGTTTTATATATTAAAAAAATATAAGATCGAAAAAAGCACGTAATGTTTTCGTAACTGAATTTAAAATAAAAATAAACAAAGACTAGTCCGATTAAAAAAACTAAACATTTTATAGCCCTAGGATATACATAGAATATGAGGATATTAATTGTTATTTAATTAGTAAAAATCGTAAAGAAAATTAAAGATTCTTTGCTAACATTAAATTAAAAGTGATTTTTGATTCAAATAATTATAGACAGTAACTTTTTTACGCCATTTTTGTATTCTAGTAATTGTTTCTTTTCTTACCGGTGTATAGTGTTTTGATTTAATTTGTGAATTATAAAGTTTTTGCGCAAATAAGTAAGTGAAGTTATGAAAAACAAGCGGATTTGTGACTTACAAAGTTTGTGTAAAGGTTTTATTCATAGAACATACTAAATTATTATTTTAATTATAAAAAACCGGCCAAGTGCGAGTCGGACTCGCGCACCGAGGGTTCCGTACAAACCTGTAGTAAGTTTTAAATTAAATGTTTTTTTTAAACATTTGAGTTGATTGAATGAAAGGAAAATTGCGGTTTACGATTTATGACGTATTAAAAAAAAAACTACTTACTAGATCTCGTTCAAACCAATTTTCGGTGGAAGTTTGCATGGTAATGTACAACATATATTTTTTTTAGTTTTATCATTCTCTTATTTTAGAAGTTACGGGGGGGGGGGGACACACATTTTACCACTTTGGAAGTGTCTCTCGCGCAAACTATTGAGTTTAGAAAAAAATGATATTACAAACCTCAATATCATTTTTGAAGACCTATCCATAGATACCCCACACCTATGGGTTAGATGAAAAAAAATTTTTTGAGTTTCAGTTCTAAGTATGGGGAACCCCCAAAATTTATTGTTTTTTTTCTATTTTTGTAAGAAAATCTTAATGCGGTTTACAGAATACATCTACTTACCAAGTTTCAACAGTATAGCTCTTATAGTTTCGGAAAAAAGTGGCTGTGACATACGGACGGACAGACAGACAGACAGACATGACGAATCTATAAGGGTTCCGTTTTTGCCAAATTTGGCTACGGAACCCTAAAAATGGAAGATTATTCGTGTAAAATCTGTATAGGCGCTGTGTGTTTACAAAAGGTACTTAGAACAAATTTTATTTCCTTTCCCTATAATGTTAAATTAGATATTATTCGCAAAGGGAGGTGCGTACCTTTGTTACATTTATACCGAATAAGGCCACTTACTCGTATCATTTAAAATACACACGTAATGTGTGGTCGTGTTCTAGGTATATAACCGCCGAAACTTTGCAATTTACCTAATGTATGAAGTAGCACTGCGTGCCCTTGTGCTTACCCTAAGCCAAAACCCTGTGCACGCCACTGTCTAACAGGTTAGCCCGCTACCATCTTAGACTGCATCATCACTTACCACTTTACCAGGTGAGATCGCAGTCAAGGGCTAACTTGTAGTGGATAAAAAAAATACTCTAGATTTAGAATGCATCAGGATCTAAGTAACCTACCATCCTGGTGAGGTCGCAGTCAAGGAATAACTTACAGAAGTATAATCCTTCACATTCTCAAAGGAAACCCACGCTCCGAATTATTGATATGTTGAAAAAACTTTAGGTCAACATTCTTTTACCAAATGGTTGGATGTAGGTACAAAGCCAGTAGGTAATCCTCCATCCTTGTAATCATATAATAGTACTTAACAGTAATTTTATACCGGCTCTTGAGAATAATAAGGCAACCGCTTTCATAAGTTATAATAATATAATTGACATGCATGTCTAAAATTCGCTATTTAACAGGTACACGGAAAAAAACACAAAAATACAAGGAAGTTGCGTCAATGTGCGCGTGCCTTTAGTGAAATAGAGTCAGTTTGACCTTGCTGTACAGCTTATTGGTCAAACTATTGCAGTGCTTGAGAATGTCGGGCTCGGGCCTAAATCCTAATCAGCCATTGACTGATTAATTGACATTGACAGAAAAAATCAACTTGGCCTGACATTAACTAATCCAAAGTCCATACTAATATTATAAACACAAGTTCGAAAATGTATCTGTTTGTAGCCTTTTCCCATCCTCCATTAGTTTAAAAAAATTTATTTATTGAAGTTCTTTTAATTCCCACGGAAAAATTTGCCGGGATAAAAAGTAGCCCGCAAATTGTGGAACCAGCTTCCATCTTCTGTGTTCCCTCATGAATCATGATTATAATATGGGGCTCTTTAAAGGGCGGATAAACAAATATCTCAAAAGCCAGCAACGCATTGGCGGTTCCTCTGGTGCTGCAAATGTTCATGCGCGGCGGTAATCACTTACCATCAGGTGACCCGCCTGCTCGTTTGCTCGCTATAAATATAAAAAAAAGCCTATGTCACTCTCCAGGTCCTCAACCATACCCATGCAAAAAATCACTTCGATCCGTTGCTCTGTTGCTACGTGATTAAAGGACAAACAGGCACACTTTCGCATTTAAAATATTATTAGTATGATTACTTTTATCACTTACAATAAACACCAACCGGAATCGGTAGCTTTTGATACGAGAGAATAACCCAGATAATAAAAGACACACGAAGGACGAAATCTTATCTTTGTAATCACTAAGGATACAAAAATAATTGTATATTTTATGACTACATGCAAACTTTCAAATGCAATAAATTGCGATGATCACAACTCACAAGCAACTCATAGTGCGATTGTGTTAGAAAATTCTAACCAATATGCCACTGATTTTTTTTTTCTGTGCTCGATTTATCTTGTATAAGTTAACTACTATACATAGAATGACATCATCTGTATGGATAAGGTCGACCAGAAAATCTGCGGTAGATAAAATTCCGATGAAGGTTGAGTTAGTAAAAGTTAGTTATAACTAACTAGATGATTCCCGCGACTTCGTCTGCGTGGACCAAGTTTTTTCAATTCCCACGGTAACTGTTGAATTTTCCGTGATAAAAATCCTATGTCCTTCCCCGGGATACAACCTATCCCTGTACCAAATTTCATCAAAATCGGTTGAACAGATGGGCCGTGAAAGCGTAGCAGACATACAGACACACTTTCGCATGTATAATATTAGTATGGATTTGGAAAGGGCTGTTTTACTATGAAAAAGTTTAGACAGGGTCACTACTCACTACGTATTACATGCCACACAAGTGTCGTATGGGTTAACTAACTAGTAACTATGCAAGACAAGGCAAATACTTAGCTTATCAATTTTGTAACAAGTAGAAATGTAAGAACATCATGTAGAAAAATATCCTTAATAGCAAGCTCCGTTCAGTTTGACATGAAACAGTTTAATCTTGATTAGTTTGTACGGGAGCAGGTGATATGGCTCGACCGTAACAATAGGATGATCATCCTCCGAGCGGGTGTTGTGCTCGGGGACCACTGGTCCAACCGTTCATCTTTGGAGGTCGTACATATAGCGTAATTCTGAGAAAACTTCGTAAGCGTGAGTTGGGCTCTTCGTGGTCGCGTGCGTGTACTAGTAATTCCATCTATTGGATTATGTGCGGACTGCGAAGACCGCCACATCACTCCCCTTCGAGTCTGGAGATCGTCAGCAATCAGTTGTGTGGTTGAGCGGCGTTGCTAGCATCTGGAGAAGTGGCGTCGATGAGCATTCAGGTGTAAGCGCTGCGTCGGGAAGTACTCAGTGAAGCGGCGTCGTGTACAACCAGAGTAGTGGCGTTGTAGGCTCATACGACTCTGAGGCTGTGTGACCCACTTGTGCAGCTGGTACGGGGCGTCGACGGGCTGTGTACTGATATGCTGTTGCGAATCGACTGGTGCGGGCCGCCGAGCGTGTGGCTCTGTGAACGGCTGTGCTGCATTGCGTTGCTGTTGTGCCGGAACATCGATCGGCTGTGTTGCGTTGCGTTGCTGTGCTGCGTTGTGATGCTGTTGTGTCCCGCTCTGCGTACTGATGATGCTGTCCTTGATGCGATGACTGCAGGGATTATTATTGTGTCTGACGAATGAGGGTGTGACGTCGGCTTGATTTGCGTCGGCGGCGGCTTGAAGATCACGTCGGGGTCACCAATTTACGGGAGCAGGTGATATGGCTCGACCGTAACAATAGGATGATCATCCTCCGAGCGGGTGTTGTGCTCGGGGACCACTGGTCCAACCGTTCATCTTTGGAGGTCGTACATATAGCGTAATTCTGAGAAAACTTCGTAAGCGTGAGTTGGGCTCTTCGTGGTCGCGTGCGTGTACTAGTAATTCCATCTATTGGATTATGTGCGGACTGCGAAGACCGCCACAAGTTTACGTATTTTTGTCATCTTTTATAGATATTTAGATCCGCAGCCCTATCCAAAACGCTGCATCAATAATTGTTTAAATTTACAATCCTAATTATTGTTGTAGTTGGCGGATTTTGGCCAATAGAAAAACAGTCATTCCTAAGCAATCAGAATAAATTGCGACCACACTGTGATTTTCCTTATAGGGCTCCAAATTCTTGTTTCCAAAAATATTCCTATAGATCTTGCACAAACTCTGAAATTTAATCTATTTTCTTCTTTTGATTTCAGAATAGCAGATGTTGAAATGGCAATATCATGGGTGTTTAAGCGTCAGCATCGTACCCGCATAATGTTTCAATACTTCAGACCGTGGTGGAATGCGGAAAGACGGAGAGAACTTGCCGAAAAAAAAGAAAAAGAAGAACAGGAAAAAGAACGAAAAATAAAAGAAGAAGAGCGTATAGCAGAACTCAAAGAAGTAGAAGGAAACGGGGTAAATGAAACTGAAGATCTTATTGATAACACTGATATAGAAAAAGTAACCATTGTGTGTAAAGATGTAGATTCTAAAGAAAATGTTATACATAATGGAACAAATGAACCGATTGTTGATTGTAATGGTTTCACAGAGAATGATCAATCGATAAAATGTAATGGTGTAATGAAACATTTCGATTCAAGTCCTAATAATGATTCGGGTATACTAAGTGATCATGAGAAAACAGAAATGTTGGTGTCCTTCGAAAACGTTTCTAAAGACAATAAGGAACAACGCAGGGATCACTCAAATTTTAAAACTAAAAACAATGGATTAAATAATGATACAACTGAGAAAACACCCGGTATAAAGGACTCTATTACGATTTCTACCACAGATGATAAATTATCAAATAAAATTCGCGATTTACAAATAAAAGACACAAGCATCGATACTTGACGGTATGTTTATGAAATTGGATAGGGAAGTCGGTTACCGGTTTACCGGGATACCGGTTTTGGTAAACTTTGAGACTGGAGAAGTTCTAAAGAAATTGGTGAGTGCATGATATCTAAATTCTATAACAAGACGTAATTAATAAAGGGAAGCATATTCTATTCTTTGATTAAACTGCACCTCTAACTGTCAGTCTTATTTTCCTCTTAAATCGAGTGTTTCCGCGGATGGAAAAACGCGCGTGGAATTCCGGAATCGGCTAAACATTTTTATCACTATTATAAATAGGCACTACGACTCTTGGAGTTATGTATTCTTTATTAATCGTATTTGCGTAATGTTATATTGTACTTAATATTTCGTAAACTTTGCTTCGGAATATTTTAAGCTTCAATTTATTTGTTACGCTAGATATATTATCAGTTCCGTTTATAACAGAACTTTTAGTTTAAATACTTTTTTACTAAAACAATATGCGGGACTACGATTGGAATGCACGTCCAGGGTTACTTGAAATCTTTTGAAACGAATTTTAGTTGAAAACGAACCAGTAATTTAGTTATCTTAACACCCACAAATAATAATTAACCAGGCACGTTTCAAAGAAAAATAACTATCAAATAAAATTCATAGTGCTATTGTCGGTTTCGTTAATCAGAGATATCATCTTCTCCAAACCATCGCCGGCCCGCTACCAAACACAAGCCTCTCTGAGTATGATAAGCTTTGAGGCCTTTTACCTCGCTGGGCTGGGTAGGTATATCTAATACCCATTAATCCGTCCAAACATATAATATGACCCATGTGTTGGTTTTAGGACTTTTAGTATAGTTCTTGCAATAGGCATGACGACAGTAACCAAGAATCAATGAAATTATGAATTTATCTAATGAAATAGGATTCATGGATTATAAAAAACGTATTTATTTTTCTATTTCGAGTGAGATTGCTATTTATTTTGATAAAATAACACTATAAAATACAACAATCCGCCATAATGGATTGGATGGGCCAAGAAGCGAATGTGCTCATGGTTGTGTTAAGGTCCTATGTGTATACATTTGTATACGTGTAAATGTGTGCGTGTACGTGATTGCGTTTACGACTGTACGCTCCCAGAGGCACGCACACTGACGCAATGTGCATAACAAGTAAAGTGCACGCGCGCTCGTGAATAGGCATGATGACTCATTTTGAGAAATGGTCAGATTATGTTCGGAAGTATCTACTATTTCGAAAAAATATCTTATTTCAGCAGAAAAATAAGGTTTGGTAGATAAAATTGGTATTTGAAATTAAAATTTTTTAAATTCACGCCAAAACGCTTGCCGGTGTCATGGCGTCGTTTGTGACGTCACTATTGTTTTTTACCAATGCACTCTGTGCAGTGTGCAGTAAACAATAGTGTGTTTATTATTTCTATATGTATTATTATTCTTATTATTTTTGATTTTATGGCTTATGTTTGTACCAAATGGGTACAATATTGTCAAAGCTCGAAAACAAACAATTGTGACGTCATTCGCTTCTTGGTGTTTAATCCAATATGGCGGATTGCTGTATTTTATAGTTTTATTTTATCAATATAAATAGCAATCTCACTCGAAATAGAAAAATAAATACGTTTTTTATAATCCATGAATCCTATTTCATTACATAAATTCATAATTTCATTGATTCTTGGTTACTGTCATCATGCCTATTGCAAGAACTTTTAACTAAATATAATTTTCCTATTTGAAATAAGTAGCAATTTGAGTGGGTGGTCCGTGCCTGGCTATGCCACGTACCATGTTGCTGAAATTGGTATTTAAATAAACCTACAAAAATGAACCACGATGGTCACTGGAAAGGAAGAAATAATTAATACATTTATCGTTTCAAGTTTAGCCAAGTATGAGAGAATATTTTGAACCATTACAATCAATGTTTGGAGCTTAATCATCAGTACTAACACCTAATTACTATAATACAAAGTTACAAAAATAATTATACTCGTACAAAGATAGAAAAACGCCTGATTTTGCCTGCTGAGTGAAAAAAAAGTATTTCTATTAGAAAACTATTAAAATTGAAAACCAATAATTAATTATCCTTCTACTAAGAAGATTTTACATTGATCTTTTGCCATAATTTTGGGACCATACCAACTCATCGGATTATTTTATGTAAAGCTCATTCAAAATAACCTTGGTAGAAGGTATATAAAGAAATGATATAATTTGAGGATGCTAAGTTCCTAGTACCTTGACTAGGCTGAATAATCGATAGATCTATGAAATTAAAATACATACAAAAAAAATCGAAAAAGCGCACAGTTACCTAGCTAGCTGCGTTAAAATCTTAAGTTAATATTGTAAATTACTGTAATTTTTATATAACATAAATTACATAAATATATAAACATGTGTAAATTAGATTAAAAGCAAAAAATATAGTGCTTAAAAAGTTTGAATACTATGTAAAAATATGATCTATTTTTAATGATTTTCTCTTATAAAGAGAGTTTATGGAACTTGTTTAAAGTATGGTTAGAAAATTCTATTATATTTTGTTTGTTGTTCATTAAAAAAAGATTATATTATTCTATAAATTGTATGTAAGGTACTGTAAATTTAGCTACTAAGATCATTAATATAAAAAGGGTACTTGATTATTTTTTGTTTGTTAGCAATATTATATCATATTTTTACTCTATTATGTACTTTATATTTTGTTGCCATTTTTTAAATATATTTTATAAGCTACTAGATGATGCCCGCGACTTCGTCCGCGTGGACTAAGTTTTTTCGATTCCCGCAGGAACTCCTTATTTTTCCGGGATAAAATTAGCCTATGTCCTTCTCCGGGATACAACCTATCACTGTACCAAATTTCATCAAAATCGGTTGAAAAGATGGGCCGGAAAAGCGTAGCAGACAGACAGATGGACAGACAGACAGAAAAACTTTAACACTCGCATTTATAATATTAGTATGGATAGTTTGCTAGAAAGCAACCGCTCTTCTAGGAAACTGTGGCATTGGATTATACAGAAACGTTCAAGAAACTTGTAAGTAGATTTAAACTTGAAAAATATGACAGTGTCTATTTCTTATCATACAACCCCTATATTACTATGTTGTGTCGTGACTCGTGACTACTGTTTGTATTGCAATTTCGAGCTAAGAAGGGTTAAAACAATCAGGGTCCATTTTACCCTTATTTACTCTTGTTATTATAGCGTTTCAATTTCCTGTCACCAAGACGTAGATCTTCTATCAACGTTGGTGGTTATACCAACCCTATTGATGACTTTACAAGGTTTCGAGTTGTAACACATCACAATGCTATAAAGTCTGCAGCTTTTTCGATTTTCGTTTCGTAATACGGATTGATTGCAATAGCCACTGCTACCCTTCGCCTTGTTTAATTTAGGTGTAAATTATATGCTGGTGTCTTAAGTAAATCCCTGTAAATTTGCTTTCAAAGGATAATATATTATTTCACATTGGAGTATTTATTTGTTTTTGGAGGAGCACCCGATTATTGTAAATAGTGTATTTTTTGAATATAAAAATAGTAAAATAGATTATCATCAGTATAAATGTTACCAGATTGAATTAACCTCAATAAAATGCCAGTTACACTCATAAATTCCAAAGCGATTTTTTTTTTTTTTAAATTCCTAAATACTATTCATAGTGCTTTCGAAACTTCAATATTACAGCACATGAGTAGATATTATTACAGTTCACACAATAACGATTAATGTATTTGTCAAAAAAAGATACGCGCCGAATTGAGAACCTCCTCCTTTTTTGGAAGTCGGTTAAAAAAAGAAGACCTTAACTATATTAAATGTATTTCATATTTTCTTTAAAAAACTTTTGATATCTTTCTTTCATCTTTCTTTTATTGCATTATAACACCATTGGCTTTTGCGTTTTGAAGAGACATTTTAAAATTTCCGCATATTCCTTATCTTGTTGAATACATAAATAATTATAGTCTTTCTATATTATACAATCAGGTAACATTTTTACTGTTTTACATTACTGTGTACCTTAAACTGTGTTTACCTTTGAACAAAAATTAAAATTTATCACCTTAACAATAAGGCTCTGTATGCCTAGTGCAGAATTTCTATAGATACATTTTCGAAGAGTTAACAGACAATTCAAAAAGTAGCCGTCATATGGAAGCTTCTATGCTAAATATGTTTTATAATTTCAATTCAAAATTGTAAACACGGTTATAGTTATAGATAGCTATGGTAACGAAATTGTGATTTGTAACACTGGGCTTTTGGTTTAATAAACACATGTAAATGAAATTGGCTTTTTTTCTTATTTTATGTAGATACCTAGTTAAAAACATTGGTTGCATGACGAGCTTTAAACGGTACTGTTAGGTTTTAAGCAGGTAAATAAGAATGTGACAACTGATAATGGTAGTGAAAGTCTGACCGCTGATGGGCCTTTCACTAGCATGGCCGGTCAAAGACGTGTTATCGTTACCAAAAATGAACCATAATTAGAAAAGCAGATTCTTCTACAGTATTAAAGTATACGCAATACCTATGTAAACAGTATAAAAACTGACGCTATACATCGGGCCTTTCACTAGATATCACCTCTCAAAGACGTTATGAACATACATGCTGTAAAAAAATATTAGCAATTATTCACCTCACATTCATTGCTATTAAAAATTATGAAGGCGTAAGAATTTATGTAACAGCAATCAACGTGATGACATAATAATTGCTAATATTTTTTTACAGTATGTATGTTCATAACGTCTTCGAGAGGTGTTATCTAGTGAAAGGCCCGATGTATAGCATTAGTTCTTATACTGTTTACTTTAATACTCCACAAGAATCAGCTTTTCTGGGGATGGTTACAAAAAGTGCAGCTATCTCTTATATATTAGGGTTAAGGGCTATATTAGGGTTTAATAAATTCAAATGTTATACCGCTGTCCAGCTGAAAGTCCCGCTGTTTGGAAGGACGCACGTCCAATTAAAAAAAAAACTAAATTAAGGTGATTTTATTTTGCACTGTTATTTTATAACTTTTAAGGCTAGTTCAGACATGGTAGAGCGACCACTCCGTGCGGATTTAATATAATATTGACCGCGACTTCGTCCGCGTGTATTTAGGATTTTTGATTCTCACGGGAGCTCTCTAATTTTCCGGGATAAAATGTAGCAGTGTTAATTCAATGTTTCAGCTATCTCCATTTAAAAAATTTAGTCGAATTAATTCAGTCTTTGTCATAAATATATTATATTTATTATATATTATATTTATAATATATTAAACAATCCAAACATACAAATACCCAAACTTTCACAAATACACTATAATAAAGGTTAATCTTACTGCCTACTAACCTACTTAATTGAAAAGTATTTTGAGTTATATTCTCAAACTGTTTTACTTTTACTGAAAAAAAGATAGTTTCACCCATACTGTCACACTTTAAAATCACTCTTCTTCGTAGATTTATAGTGTACGACTTGTCGTATGGCATCTGAATAATAAACCTCATCATTAGCCCATCGCTGGCCCAGTATTTAATACGATTCTCTCAAAATGAGAAGCCGGGTTTTGCCATAATCTACCAAGCTGGCAAAGTGTGGATTGACTTCATACATACTTTTGAGAAAATTCTGAAGAACTTTTGAGCATGCAGGTTTCCTCACATAAATTTCCTTTACCTAGCGTGCCCGAGGATTGAACCGCCGACCACTAGAATAGGAAGCAGATGTCTGAACCACTCGGACCTAGGCCATCATCGCATGTTGTACTGAATAGCATTAATTAATTGCTCTTCAATGCATACTATTTATTTATATTTGTTAAGAACAAAGTGAAGTTGAATGTACCGCCGAATTTCCAACTCCGAGCTGCATGCAGGCTATGCAGTTTTGCACTTTCTCTGTAGGTACCTTTGTCGACATCGGTTAAGCGGATAGATCGTAAAAAGTAACGGACAGACGGATTATTGCTTTGCATTTATAATATTAGTACTACATAGCTCCAAGACCCGATAGACGTAGGGGTCCCAAGGTGTCGAAATGGCGACCCTGCACTGGAAAGCGCAGCGTTAATTGGCAGCCCCCTATACTAAGCAGGTGTACGGCCGACATCAACTGCGACTGCGGCGTGTGGAAGACTCTACAAGAACCTATGTTCAGCAGTCATGGACGTCTATCGGTTGACGACAACTACTAGAAGGATATGGTTTACAACTTCTGGAAGCCACGTTGCACACTCTTCCGACGCACGTTGGCTTACGAGTAAGTCGTAAATGTTCGTCTTTAACGATATATACCTCAGTCTTGTCGTAATGATCTAGATTCTAGGTATATATCATACTTCATACTAATATTATAAATGCGAAAGTGTGTTGGTTTATTGGTTTGTTAGTTTGTCTTTCATTAATCCACAACGGAGCAACGGATCAACGTGATTTTTGGCATAAGTATATAGTGTAGAGGACCTGGAGAGCGACATAGGCTACGTTTTATCCCGGAAAAATAAGGATAAGTTAAACCACAGGCCATCAGCTAGTCGAAATATCGTTCGATGTATCGCATCGCACCTACGTAGGTAAAACCTAATCGTATCGTCCGATCGTAAATCCTCAGCACCACTGCGAAGTCCAACTGTTGTCACAGCATGCAAGCAAATTAAATCAAAATCGGTTTAGCGTCTGTCACAATCGCTTAAGGAGCCACATCTCAGACGGCGTACGCCTTGTCCCGCGAAACGGGACAAAAAGCGGGATACGAACGTACATAATAATTTATAGAAACTGTGGGTATAGGCGTTAAAGGGACATTTATTACAACACTCTCCAAGACAGATATTTCTTACTAGCTAAGGCCTGGAAATACTACTCCCACGGTCCCTAGTCAAAAATGACAAAAATCTTCACGCAAGTGTCGACCACAACAGTACAAAGTGTCCACTCAACCTGATTAAGGTTCCAGCGGAGAGTGAATTGCCCATACAATTACAAACGTAATACCAAAATTATTTGTAATTCGAGAATATTTCCACCATATTATACGATTATTAAGATTGAACTTGTATTTATCTAGGTCCCTGGATAAATATTTTTTCAAAATACTTTCCCAAAATTAAATGTAAGCACATTGCGTTTTGCATGTTTTTACGACACAAATGACATGTTTTCTCCTTATTGGTTTCATATTAAAACCAACTATATCTCACGTACTAATTGATCAGGAACATAGCCTATATTGTCAAGTTACAGAATAACAACACGAAGTTAAAAACACAACAAGTTTTCATTCATCATTTTTGGTATTCACGGAACAAGACCAAAATGTATAACAAACTTTGTACGCTCATATTGCTATCGCGCTTGCACGCGATCATGTGTCATCAGCCAAATAGAGATAGCAATATACCGGCAAATATATATTTGCGGTTCGAATAGAAGTTGCGAGCGCCACTCCCCGGCCTCTTAAAGAATGCGCGAACGCATACATTTCTAGCAAAGCATGGTTGCAACTACCAAGCATTAATCTATCCTAATACCTATCATATATAACTAAATGCGAAAGTTTGGATGGATGTAATTGTTACTCAATCACGCCAGAAAGGCTGAACGAATCTGGATGAAATTGGCACAGAGATAGATTATAGTCTGGAATAACACATAAGTTACTTTTTATCCCGGAAAATTAAAGTATTCGCGCGGGAATCAATAAACCTCAATCCACGCGGACGATATCGCGAAGTTAGTATATTAGTATAAACACACCCAATAATATAGTTATTATATTATTAGGTGTGTTTGAACTTTGAATATACTTACTACGGATCAGTGTACTACTACTAAGTGGCTCGGCAGGTCTGTCGCAGAACCGATGTCTGCTGGGCCAGATGATCTGGAGTGGCGACTGCTGCGTACTGGCAAGCGCAGCATAGGAAGTCCTTAAACGCTTACCTAGGGTAAAGGGAATGCCTATGTCCATATTTGATGTACTATCTACTACTTAATATGACAATTAAAATGTATTCTGCACTTTAATGCCTATACTTAAGCATTTACAAATCGCGCGCGGGTTGAATGCAGAGTAAAATGTATGTGTCACCATACATTTGCTCTGCATTCAACTCGGGCGCGAATTATAGATGGATATTTCTTAGACTCGCGTGATTTGCAGCTTTATCTCTCTTTAATTATTGCATCATTGCCATGATCTCGCATTCCTGTTACATAGATAGCTAATCACCAATCAATAAACATGTTCTCTTTAATTTGATAAGCTATTGCCATATGAAGGACATTCCAGTAGCGTAGGCTTACCGAGATAATTATACCAACTTTTTTTAATCAGTCATGGCGATGCAATATTTAGACACGGAAATGAAGGAATTATTTTACTAATTGTTGATGCCCGCGACTTCGTCCGCGTGGAATAGTTAAGTCCCGGAAAATTAGGATTAAAAAACTCCTAATTTTCCGGGATTCAAGAATATGACTCTAAATATGTTTCACGCTCATAATGACTTTGCTTGAAGAATGAATATCGTCAAGCGCAAGCCTACCTTGAAATAAATAGGAACATAAAAAATCTAGATAATGATCCTAGTCAGAAATAATTGCCGTGTTTTTTGTATCCGCCGTGTAAAAATTGTAACCAGAACGTCCACATTGCTCGTGTGTCAATTGTAACTCATCCGCCATTTTGGCTGCCGAATTCTTAATTACCCCGTTTTTGCCCCCGCTTGTGTCCCATTGGCCGCCGCTACCGGCAGGACGTCGTTTTTGTCCACCGATCTCGTTCCCCGAAACTAATTTACAAAGTAAATTTAATTTGAAACGTTTTAATTTTCGGTGTCTGGAAAACAATTATTGTACGTGCTGCGCTAGGCGGATATTTTTCGCTTCCGAAGCCAAGAAGCTTTACAAAAGTTGCAATGTCAAAATCAAAGTATGTTTATTCAAAATTGGTACCTACACAGTATGTATTTTTATGATCGATTATACAAAGTATCAGACGTGATGGTAATAATTAACGGTATCTTAAAACTAAAGCCATGAAGGGTTCCAAACGCGCCCTGGTTTGAGAGAAGTCCACACAAACTCAGACGGGTTTTTTTTTATTATCACCATCTCACAAAACATCTTGTCTTAATTTATATTATTGTTTTTTAGTGGATTTATGTTTTTTGATTACTGCGGGAACTGTTAAATTTTCCGGGATAAAAAGTAGCCTATGTTATTCCCCGGGATACAATCTGTCCTTGTACCAAATTTCATCAAAATCGGTTGAACAGATACATTTTTTGATTCCCGCGGGAACTTTCATTTTTCCGGGATAAAATTAGCCTATGTCCTTCCCCGGGATGTAACCTATCTCTGTACCCGATTCATCAAAATCGGTTGAGTAGTTGGGCCGTGAAAGCGTAGCAGACAGACAGACAGACAGACACACTTTCGGATTTATAATATTAGTATGGATTTAATAGATCAGTCAGGAGCAGCTGGAGCGCATACAATTTTCATTAGGTACTGAAAATGAGTAAGGCACATTTAAAGCATCGGTGGAACTTTGATGAAGCTAGCAGAGGTCAAGTCAGTGTTAAACTGTTAACCCTCAACGTCTTGCTCTCCTGCGAATTTTACGTCTTGTGTCTTTATATGCGATCACCTTTACTGCAATAGGTAACTGGTGGACTCTACCCAACTTTATTTCAACAACGTATTTACTGATTCCTGCTAATTGGTCCGCCTAGATTGATGTTTTCATTTCCCGGGATTATATCCTATTGATTCATCCCAGTTCCTATATAGTCGTTGCAAGGTGGTTGATAAAGTATTAGACATAAAAGAATACACAAAGATGGGCGTTTAATATACGATTGTAAAGACCTGCCTATTGATGCATAAATATTCACACTCTGTGAAAATTCCTATAAAGAAAAATAAAGTTATTTTGTAAAACAATGTCAATAGATAGGTGCATGTCTGCCTCGCATAAATGAATTATTTATGACCATATTATGACTAGTAGGTACATATTTAAATGTATTATTTATTCTTAGGCAGGCTAATATGAGAGACAAGCGCGTAGCTGTGGTAGTAGCTTGTAGTTAAAAACATTTCATACCTTAATTGCAATTTTCAACCGACTTCAAAAAAAGGAGGAGGTTCTCAATTCGACTGGTTTTTTTTAAAATGTTTGTTACCTCAGAACTTTTGACTGGGTGGACGGATTTGGATGATTCTTTTTTTATTTGAAAGGGCATACTTCCCAAGTGGTCCCATAACAATTTTATCGAAATCGGTCGAGCGGTTTTTAAAATATCAACAATAAAATTAGTACTTTGTATAGCGTGTGCTTGTTGTTGAAAAGTTGGCGCGGGAGTTTGAAGTCGGTTGTTTAAAAAGATTTTTTTATATTAAATTATAAAGCAACGTTGACCTTATTCGTAACCGGATGGGTGATCTAATTTGTCTCGAAGGGCTCGTCAAGGGGACAAGGGGGGAAGAAGACAAGGGGATTTGTGGAAGTAAAGTTCATTAATTCACAATCAAAAGGGATTGTAAATGGGGATAGATGGAATAACCCATACCTGAGCGCTAAATCGCTCATCGGTCTGTCTGCCGGTAGAAGACGGTAACAATAGCCACGTAGGTAAAGGTAGATAGATAGATTGATAGATGAATACTTTATTGCACACTTAAAAACTAGGTATGCATAGGCGGCCTTATTGCTTACTGAACAATCTCTATCAGGCAACCTTTGGTGAGAGGATTGAACAAGAAGCAATATCGTAACTATGTTATAGATGTATTAATATGCTTATTATATTTGTACCCATTGTAATAAAAGAAAACAACCTGTGTTACCGATTTTCCTGGAGCTGGTTCGTCACAGGCCGTGAAGGAAATTAAATGGGGACATTAAAATATGCTAGTGATGTAGCATTGAGGAAATATCGATAAAAATGCAAATATTATATGATATGGTGCTGCAAATGTTCATGGGCAGCGGTAATCACTTAACATCAGGTGACCCGCGTGCTCATTTGCTCGCTATATAGTATATTAAAAAAAATATGATCCAGTTTACTTTGGGATGGCAACTTGCTCGTTACGCATTGTTTCACATTTAGAAGATGAAAACTTGAGAGCAATACTTTTTATGTCATCAATTTATAAAATTGTTTTATCGAGACGATTAATTGCCGAAGACGTTGTTAATTGAATGTCATTACATTTGTGCTTAGTTTTAAGACAGAGTTTTCTCATACTCTCATCATACTCTACATAATGTATGTCTCTACATCTGTGTAAAGTTATATTGTACGGTAAACAGCAGGAAATCAGAGAAAAATGAAATCTCAAAATCATATTACCTAGATACGTATCTTCGTAATATCTAGATACGTAGAGCCTTGCTTTAGAATGTGAGGAAGACTTACCAACTACATATTATGTGAATAGACTAAAAATTGGTGGACAGAAAATGGGATATAATTAATCGACCAAAAATAAGAAAAATATAAATATCGACAAATTCTGCATTTTAAATATACAGCACTAGCCCCCATAACTAAAACCGCACGCACGTCTTAGGGATTGTGCTCAAATAAAAGCTTAAACCATGGCTTTATGGAGTCGTTTTACCTAATTATTGTGAGATATTTTCAATGCGTTCAACTAATTTACTCATGCTTTATTTCAAAACTATTTTCAAAAGGATTTGAAGTTTCCGATTCTCAATGGAATATAATGGAATATCGGCTCATATTTTGTTCTTATCGGCTCATATTTTGTCTAACAAGAGTGACAATCAATGATAGCCTACCTACTAGTTCGGAGTTCGGACGTTAGCCTCCTCTTCAGGCCGTCGTGGTTTCGTTCCCGGGGCACTTACCTCCAATTTTCGGTGTTATGTGCGTTTTAAGTAATTAAATGAAGAAAAATATCGCGAGGAAACCTGCAGCCCGTCGCCTTGGAGTGGACTATTGCCAAACTCTTCTCTTCCTCAAATGAGACCCGTGGTCAATAGGTTGGGTTGAAACTGAGGAGACTTGACAGTTTTTTTTGTTGATATTATAAAGTACCAACAACAGAGGTAACATCAAGGTACAAGAGTACCAGCAAGGTACCTTACTAAAGTTACGATCTAGTTATGAGTAAAGTTATTAAGTAACACTAATTTGCTAAACTTATACCTACTAGAAAATTATATCTAAGAATTGGACTTGAGAGTGAGACTGACAACTACTAGAGATGAAAAACACTGTCTTCGAGCAGAAGGCACAGTTCGCCCTTAAGTACACGCCCTTATTTAACATACTATTACCTATTCTGTGCCCCTATGTCCAAGTCCAACTGTTAATCATCCCCATAGAAATATTAGTGACAACAATGGGTGGTTATTCACGGAAATAAAGTGGTTTTATTTTGTGTTATGAATGCCATTCAAATTGGCGACTACCTGGGATGGAAACCCTTTGCTTGTATACCCCATAGATCCGCTGCGCTGGAGCGCCAATCCTAAATCTATGGTATACGGACGTGGTATATATCCACACTCAATTCCATTCAATTCAATATTCATTCAAATTAGGTACTTACACTGTACACTTATAAATCACTAGTCTACTACTACTACTACGATGAAGTCGCGACTTCGTCCGCGTGGTATAAAAAGTACCTAGCCTTTTTCACTCTCCAGGTCCTCATCTATATAGGTACCCATGCCAAAAACACGTCGATCCGTTGCTCCGTTGCGGCGTGATTGAAAGATTTGTCCTTTTGATTTTGGTTTGATTTATTCCAACAAACCAACAACAAACGTTTATAATATTAGTATGATGATTGGTGATAATCAGTTACGGTATATTTTAAAACTAAAGCTACGAGGGTTCCAAACGCGCCCTGGTCTAACAAGAGCCCACAACAAACTCAGCCGGTTTTTTTTATTATCACCTTACTAAGATTATAAACTGGTTGACCCGGCCTGCATTCGCACACGCAGAATAACCTCTTATACTAAAGCATTTACCTAATGTCTGTTCCAATAGGGATGATCTATTTTTAATTGAAGTAGCGGGAACGAAGTAGCGGTTAACGTTTTGTTTTTCATATAACCTCTGATTGTCGGCCACCACCGGAAAAGCCAAGTGATTTAGCGCTAAGTATGAGTATATTTTGTAGAAACCGATAAGAGGTTGTTGTAGGCTTAATAAACCCCTACCAGGCCAGCCCGCTGCTATTTTAGATAGCACCGTCACTTGCCATCCAGCAGGCTTAGCATACGCACTACGAAATATCTCGAGACGAGAGAGAAAGATGTCGTTGCTGGCTATTTTTCGTTTACCCCAACATGCACAAAATTCGGTATAGGTAATACTTGAAATAAATAAAAAAAACCGGCCAAGTGCGAATCGGACTCGCGCACCCAAGGTTCCGTACAAACCTATAGGTATATAAGTAAAAGTTAAATTATTTTTATTCCACTTATCTATTTTAATTTCAATTTAATACCTCTATGCGTTCATGCGGAAAGGGGTAGTAAGTTTAAAATTATTAAAAATATTTTTATTAAATGATATAACTAAAAATATATGCTTTTCGCAATTTTTACTTTATCTGTGCTATAAGACGTTGCTTCGTACCAAATTTCAAGATTCTGAGTTCACGGGAAGTACCCTGTAGGTTTTGATTCCCTTGCGAGTGTCGAAAATTTGCATAAAAATATTTTTATTTTATGATGTAACTAAAAATTTGTTTTTCGCAATTTTTCATATATCTGTGCTATAAGACGTTGCTTCGTACCAAGTTTCAAGATTTTGAGTTCACGGGAAGTACCCTGTAGGTTTTGATTCCCTTGCGAGTGTCGAAAATTTGCATAAAAATATTTTTATTATATGATGTAACTAAAAATTTATGTTTTTCGCAATTCTTCCTATATCTGTGCTATAAGACGTTGCTTCGTACCAAGTTTCAAGATTCTGAGTTCACGGGAAGTACCCTGTAGGTTTTGATTCCCTTGCGAGTGTCGAAAATTTGCATAAAAATATTTTTATTATATGATGTAACTAAAAATTTATGTTTTTCGCAATTCTTCCTATATCTGTGCTATAAAACGTTGCTTCGTACCAAGTTTCAAGATTCTGAGTTCACGGGAAGTACCCTGTAGGTTTTGATTCCCTTGCGAGTGCAAGAAAATTCGAAAATTTGCAGCATAAACGGCTGTATCTTTTGATTGCGTTGCCTTTGAAGTTTGATTTTTTCACAGCTCCAAGGGACCGTAGACCTGAGTATTTGAGCTTGATATAAGAATTTCAGCTTGATACCTCCATGCGTTCCTGAGAAAAAGGGTCTTGACACACAGACGGACGGACAACGAAGTGATCCTTTACGGGTTCCGTTTTTTCCTTTTGAGGTACGGAACCCTAAAAATGATGATGCGTCAAGTTTGCTTATCCTTGTTATACCCGCCCGAATTCAACATAGTGGATAGAAATCAAAATTATTTTGTACTTTACAGTGGCGTAAAGTCGGTTTTTTGGAAAGAATTTTTATTTTTAACTTTTTAGTGTCAGGGTTGAGGATTTGGAGTCAGAATTTTTTATGGGACCGCCTCGAGAGCTTCCTCTGACGACTGTTAAAAAAAATTCATATCGGTTCAGAAACTACGGAGATATGCACTGACATACATTAAAAAATAAAATAAAATACACAGATAAGAAATATTACCTTTATCTCTACTTTTGACGAAACGAGACAAGTAACGTTAGCTTCGGTAGTCAAATAGAGATAACAGGAAGACAATTATTAACAATTTACAAAATTACTCGTTGTGCGCATGCTAGCCGTACAGGTGTGATCGCAGTCAAGAGCTAACTTAAAGAGGAACAAAAAAACAAAATACTTTTTCATAAGCGCATTGAAAATCTGTGATCCTGTCCAGCAACATAGTATCAATTCACGGCCATTCAACATTGTAACACATTTTGTATATTGTGCATCGTAACCCCTAAAATGAATAGACTCAGAGAGTTAGTAACAAAAAATTTGCCATTTCCTGCGAATACAATGACATGGGATTCCATTCTTGGTGCAATATAAGGATTTTGTTCTACATAATGCTATACTATGATTCAAGATTCTATGTCTGTTTAGTCAAATTAGGTACCTACCTAATTTGACTAAACAAACATAGAATCTTGAATACGTTCAAAAAGTACACCGTGTACCTACACGGTGTACTTTTTGAACGTCAATCCATACTTAAAATTATAAATGCGAAAGTGTATCTATCTGTCTGCCTGTCTGCTACGCTTTCACGGCCCAACTACTCAACCTATTTTGATGAAATTTGGTATAGAGATAGTTTACATACCTGGAAAGGACAGGCTTTTTATCCCTGAATATTGAAAAGTTCCCGCGGGAATAAAAAAGAACTTAAACCACGCGGACGAAGTCGCGGGCATCAGATAGTAAAATGTAAAACGTGATAATGGTAATCTATTACGGTATCTTAAAACTAAAACTACAAGTATAATGCTATTTAGATCGGAGAGTAGTTCCATTACTATTCTGACCAGACAGGGCAGGGCAGGATAAGTAGGTATATAAGACAAAAAAGGGCCTGATTTATTTAATTTAATCGATTATCAAATAAATCTTTGCATTGTGTGCGAGTGTGCGTGTACAATCAATGTGTAAGCTGCTTAGAGGTATAATATTCTATGGTAAGCAGTCTTAAATATTTTAAATATCAATCAATATCAAATTTCAAAATTGTTATGGGCACTGTACGAATTAGAACCTAAGCCTATCCTGCTTTTGCGTACATACCAACTTGATCGATCGAAATAATATATCTTAATATATTATAGCAGTGCTACACAAGCTACCTTAAATATTGTCAGCATTTGAGACTAATTCTTAGATTTATAGCAGTGCCCAGCGACCCGGATGCGGCTGCCTTTTGTGCATGCGCCTTTGAACATTTCTATGAAGTAGGTAAGTCGTGTTTTTGTGACATATTTTAAACGCTAAATAGCTGCCTTGCCTTAGATTAAGGCTTTACTCCGTTGGTTGGAGCAAAGAGGGACCTTTTCCTAATCTGAGTTTGTCGGTCACCATTTCTTAGTTAGCTGGTTGATTGACGACCTCCGTGGCGCAGTGTGTAGCGCTGTTGTCTTAACGTATGGAGGTCCGGGTTCGATCCCCGGCAGGGTCAATTTGGGAATATATAATTTCTGAATTTTCCCTGGTCTGGCCTGGTGGGAGGCTTCGGCCGTGGCTACCACCCTAACGGAAAAGACGTGCCACCAAGCGATTTAGCGTTCCGGTACGATGCCGTGTAGAAACTGAACAGGGGTATGGGTTTAAATAACTGCCATGCCTCTAACAGGTAAGCCCGCTACAATCTTAGACTGCATCATCACTTACCATTAGGTGCGATCGCAGTCAAGGGCTAACTTGTAGTGGATAAAATAAGATAAAAAAACATTTTAAAGTAGTACCTAGGTAATAGTTTACTCAATCAATAAATTACAGCAAATAAATAATTACCTATCAATTGTTGTCGACGTGAACAACAATAAAAAAATGTTTTATTCAGAACTTTTTTTTTCAAATTTTCTGAAGTGGATTTGGACGCTTTCTTTAAGTTCGATTTTGATTGGTATAAACCCCTATTTAACCATAGCAAAATTTTCTAAAATCCTGTCTTAGTGGATGTATCATAATAGCAGAATAATCTAGATTATGAAGCTTCAAGCTATCTAAACTACAGCCAGCGTCTTATTCCGAAGTAGAGTCACTAGGTCACTACCTGTGACGTTAAGCTACACAGGTAGTGACCTAGTTGACGGGTTTGCGGATCTGGTTTTACATTAAGTATCAACATAATTCTTTTTCGGGATTCATCCAAAAGGGATATGTCTTATGTCAATAATAAATTATTCTGTGGTTATTATTAAATAGAGGGCCTTCCAAAAGATGTAAGATGTTTTATGTCGAAAACTTACCAAATTTTATTGGATTATGATCGTGGGCATCGAAATTATACGAGTTTTGACTAAGCCCATGGGCTAGAGGCGAAAGATCCAAAGCGTAGGTACTCTCACGCAAGGAGAAATACTCAGAAGTAGTGAAGACGCATAATAATATTTGGTATAATAATTTTAGACGCAATATTCCCCATAACTTGGCTCGGCCGGCCCGGTGTCAGCCACTGGTAACAATATCATAATTATGGCGTCCTAAGCAAACATGTGTATTTGTTTATGTGCTTACGCGTAAGGCGGACATTTTATCCATCATATAAAAACGATAAAAGACTTATTATAGTACCTAGACCTTACCTTATTATAGAGCTATACCATAAATAAATTATCTATCTATCTATCTATCTATACAGTAAAGTGGTTAAACATCGCGTCGTTCAGAAATCTGAAATCAGCATCTGAACGATTAATTTATTGAGAACGAAGAGAACACACTACTGACAGGACAGGGCAAAATATCAGTGTCCTTTTATATGGATACGTATACACATACCTGCCTGATACCACCACCACCCACCACTACAGCCCATTAACGTCCCACAGCTGGGCACAGGCCTCCACTCTCATAGGAGAGAGGGAATTAGAGCTTAGACCCACCACGCTGCTCCAATGCGGGTTGGCGGGCCTGATACCTACCACAGAATGAGTAATAGTACAGTTGTACTGATACAATGAAACGTTTTCCCATACGATGCGGTCGTCTTGATATGTCCGGTTTTAGCCTCATATCAACAACTAAAGGGGTATGCCTTGGCTTGATAAAAATATACCTACCTAATGGGAGCTAGGTGTAGGGTTGATAATATTATTTCTTACTTAGGCTTGTTTTACTGTAAAAAATTGTCGATAAATATATTTTCTTACTTTCTGCAAAATCTTAATGTCTGTAAAATACTAAAATTACTGGATTGTCCGTTCCACACGTTAGTCAGCCGCTAAAGAGCATGTTCCCGCGCAACAATAAGGCGCAAATGAGGCGGCCATCTTGAAAAAGAAATTAAAAAATACTAAACATAAACCGTGGCGTCAAATGCAGCGGGCATTCCTGTTTCCTGTCATAATATCGAATGAATATATTAAGGCTAGTTTACGTTTGCAATTTTGTTTAGATTTTAATACAATTATAATACAAGCTTCTGCTGTGGGTGCGACAGCATAAAAATTGTAATGCTGAAAAATGTGTCCGCATTCTTCCCACGCTCGGTACACCCTCAGTCCAAAGCAACGAATAACTAACGAGTCTAAGGGTGCCTTTTCGCCATTAGGGATTTAAGCGAGATTTTGCACAGTTCCATACAATCTTTGTAGAGGTCTTCTCATCTAATAATTTAATATAAAAAATTATTTTTAAACAACCGACTTCAAACTCCCGCGCCAACTTTACAACAACAAGCACACTCCATACAAAGTACTTATTTTATTGTTGATATTTAAATTATTATTAAAAACCGCTCGACCGATTTCGATAAAATTTATATGGGACCACATGGGAAGTATGCCCTTTCAAATAAAAAATGAATCATCCAAATCTCCAAATCGGTTCACCCAGTAAAAAAAAAAAAGAACCTCCTCCTTTTTTGAAGTCGGTTGAAAATGAATGCGCCTTCAATATGTTTATCGTAGACACTCACATGCAAAGTAGGTGTTTTCGCTCACACATAGATATCAATTGGTTGTCGTCATTGATGTAGAATTTTAGTTCTATTTCAATGGTTGTCGTCTAAAATTCTACATCAATGGTTGTCGTCATTGGTCGTCTAATCAAAAATGAATTCTACGGCTGGATCTCAGGTGATACTTGGCTAACTATTGCAAGTGAGGTGCGTTAATTTTCAGATGAACTTACGCACATATTGACATACCTACTTACCTACCTATTTTGCATATATCAGCATTTCGATTAGCTGCATTATTCGATGTTTGGGTCTAAAAAAATTAATTTAAGTAGGTATAATTCAAAAAGTGGCTAAAGCTCTTTACAGTTTACAACTACTTTTCTTCCATCATTTTCTGCTAAACAACATCTTACAGAACAATATGAGACGATTAAAAACCCTGGAATTAAAAAAGATACCTATTACCACTACTACGTAAGCAATCTTGGATTAAGAAACCTTGGATTGAGATTATATTGGATAACACACCTGCCTGTCGGCATATGTTAGCTAGATATATAAAAAAGTAAAAGATAAACTACTAAAGTTTTTCCTTTGAATTCTAATGAAAAAAAGAACCCTCATCTCATTCTTAAGAAACGTTTCTTCCCAGAATCATCTGTGATACCAGATGTCTGCATTCTGTAAATACAGTTTGACATCCAAAATGTTACGTTGGCTCTCGGTGGTGTTTCAAATAAAACTCTAACTTAAAAAAAAGAATTCTCCTCTCGTGCTAAAATTAAATTGCATAAGGTTATTATTATAAATATTTAATTTTTATATAAGTAGTAAAATGCACAATTACATAAAATAATTAAGTACTTACATACTTAACATTGTTATCTGCTCTATTTTTATTAGATTGTATTCCACTACAAGTTAGCCCTTGACTGCGATCTCACCTGATGGTACATAAGTGATGATGCAGTCTATGATGGTAGCGGGCTAGCCTGTTAGGTTAGGTGTATGGCAGTATTATTAAACCCAAACTTACCCCTAGTCGGTATCTACACGGCATCGTACCGGAACGCGTAATCGCTTGGCGGTAGGTACGTCTTTACCGATAAGGTGGTAACCGGGAATCGAACCCAGGATCACAACGCTCAACACTGCGCCAGGGAGGTCGTCTTCTACTCCTCAACTTGCCATCCACATGCAAATGTGGACCTCTTGAAGTAAAGAAGATATACTAAGCATGCATTCTGTTTAAATGTAGAAAATGGTAGAAGGAGGGTACTAATTTTTTTTATGAACAAAAGACGATGAATTTGACGATGAAACACAATCTAAAACACTCGCTATCGAGTTCTAAAGCAAGACTTAATAATTAACTTAATGACAAAATTTAATTAATTAATTTATATCCAAACATTCGCTAATAACCTACTTTAATACATTGTTGCGATTTTAAAATCAATACCTAGAATAGAAGATATTATGAGAAGATTACACAAAATGTTGGGTGCCAGTTCGCAAAATGGCCGTCAAAAAACACCCGGCATCATGGCATATAATATGAAGAAAAATATACCACGCCTGCTTTTAATGAAAACGAATCTTATTTGTATGATTTACAGTTGAAGATTGTGAACTTTAAAACAGTTTTGGCATCCCCAAAATGCTACCGAGTCGGACAATTAAAAAAATTTGATACAAAAAGTCTAAATTAAATGGAGTCGGTCGGCTCAGTGAATGTTTTCGAGTTGTATTTAGGCGCGTTTAACATATGTTGAATTGCGTGATAAACACACCGACAGATTGCTATTTTAATTGTGTATGTGTGGGTTGGCAGAGAATAAAAATCAGTGGGTTATCATTAGTGTTTTTAACAATTACCTGTGCTTTACTCTACCGTAGTCTCTATAATATTTAGACAAAGGTTTATGAGTGATACCATTACGAAGAATCGAAAAAGCTGATTCACTTGTACAGCCCAAAATTGAGTCACTACAATATAAAAATAGACTCAGTCTTGATATGTCAGCGCAGATATAGTTTCTAGATCCATTAATTTGTACAGCCCAAGTCAATACAATTTAAAATGGGCTCAGGCATGGATGGTACATTTCTAGATCCATGGATAATATAATATGCGCTAATATTTAGCTGCGCCAAATATTCTAAGATCGATAGAGTTCTTTCGAAATGGTATTATGACTTTCAAAATAATACACACTTGACTCACTCACTCGCTCACTCACAAAAATCACAAGTCACTTAACCTATTTGATTACGGTAATGCTGCATCCATAAACGATATGATTGGCTGCACTATGGGTATTACCACTGCAAGTGTGCAATTTTTACCAGTATCACCAATAAAGAAAGTGCCACCCAATGACAGGTTATCATAGTACTTATCACGTCCCACCGTGAAAATTAAAATGTAAATGAAATGATTTACTTATTTAACGTTGGGCAACACGTGCCATATTGTTCGAATCTACCACTTACTTATTTAACGTTGGGCAACATGTGTCATTGTTCGAATCTACCACCTTACCACCACCACTACCACACTTTAAAACTATAGCTGAATGCGATTTTTGTCGCCCGAACGTGCCACATTGTTGCACTTCACTTTATTTTGTGCACCTCTGTATTTTAATTAATCTATGCCACACAGGCCGCATAGTTCGCGCTCCAGTTTCTGCCCGTTTGATATACGCCGACGCACTGGTATGCGTATTAAAAAATATATTATAGCTAAATTGTGCGGAATTCCTGTTTAAATACCCAACAAATTGATGAGTCCAAATCTCTGATATTATGTTTAATTAGTGATTATGATTTAGTTCGTTTGCTTGGAATCGTTTAGTAAAGATTCATTTCAAGTTTTAATTGCACAACCTCACTCTTAAATGTTTCATACATTCAAATACTCATACCACCACTACAACTCATTAACGTCCCACTGCTGGGCACAGGCCTCTACTCTCATATAGGATAGAGGAAATTAGAGCTTAGACTCTCCACGCTGCTCCAATGCGGGTTGGAGGCTATAACGACTATTATAATATTAACATGTTAGTGACAGTAACCGGGACCGACGGCTTAACGTGCTCCCCGAGGCACGGAGGTAACACGTCACCGCCAACTTCGTAACCCCGGGCTAGTACTGAGAATTTCTAGTCAGAAAAACCCAATAGGTAGATACTTAATATTATGGCCCGATCTGGGACTTGAGCCCGGGACCTCGTCGGCCACAGTAGAACACGCTAACCACTAGACCAACGAGGCAATACTCATACGGACCAGTGGAAAGTAATACGCCGAGTGCCTAATTATAAAAGAGCATTTCTACTACAATACCTAGGTAGGCAGCAAGCATTTTACCCCATAGGTATACCTATAACTACTATGCAAATGTAATATTTAGTAGGTAGAACGCCTTAAAACATCTAGTATAGTTTTGATAATTTTTAATTGGTGTGAAGTTGTGAACAAAAAGGGCTTATCTTGTTGAAGAGTGAAGACCAGTTTTCCCAAGACCGAGAGCCGAACCCGACGTTACAGGTCGCTACTTACCAAAGGTTTGAACATTTTGTCTTTGAAATGAGTTGAAAACACTTCAGAGATTCAATTCAGAATCATATATTGCCATCGCTAGTTCCTACACTAAAAATATGGATAAGTATGTCAAGGGTCAGGGTCAGCAGGTCCATACGTACCTGGTCGAAATTCGAACGAAGCGATTTGCTTTTTCGTTTCTAAATTCTACCGATGATATATGTTATATTATATGGAATACCCTGCCGGCATTTTTCCTCCCACTTATAACAAAGGTCCGTTCCTTCAAATCAAGAGTAAATAAGTATTTTCTAGTCAAAACTTAGACTGCATTACCAGGACAGTCACCATTTGCAAGCAGGTCTGAATTCACTTATGCGCTATCCAACAAAAAAAACTGTGTTGATTCCGATCGATGGAAATTATACAAACGGTTTGCTTCGAATTTCTGCGTTTGAAACCTTTTTCAGGTTCGTAAAATACCACCCTGCATAAACAAATATAGAAAACTAATTACCTGTCTACATGCACTAGTGTGAACGTGATGTGTTCACCAAAATTGTATCAACAACAGAAACGGATCCGCGTACAAAAACTAGTTTATTTTAATCCTTGAAACCCTTATCGTCCCGTCCAAGAATTTTGACTGATGGTCCGATCATTTTTTGCTTGGAAGCATTTAAATATCTTTGGATAGATCCTTTTGAAGAAATATTGACTTTTTGTGTCGTGTGATTTAGGCTTCGCTTCTTGTGTGTGGCTTCGTTCAGATTAGCTTTAGGTCCTCTAAAGTTTATGTTCAGTAGGTAATGAACTTGACTGAGTACCTACACCAATCAAAGGTCATGGACATATACTAGGATATGTGGTTGAACACTAATCCTTAAACAATGATTTAAATGGACAGCTCTTAAAGGAGTGTCACCTCACAGAACGTTGTAAAAGGTCAGCGTTAATTTAAAAACTGCCAAATAAGTTAAACTTTGACATTTTGTAAATACAACCGAATTAAACCCTAGCCTTAGAAAACTATGTTTGTGCTATGTTTTCCGAAGTATGATCCAAGAGCCCGTTGATAATAATTTTTGGTCGGTCCTTGATAAAGAGTTGTTGAAAATAAACTTGCGGTTCTACATGTGTAAGGAGAACTAGACCTGTCAAGTGTGAGACAATCTCAGATCGTCGGAAACAACCAGATTGTGGTGGTTTTCTTTATCCTGGCACGTCCCTAGTACTTAAAAAACACAACTCTACTGGTACTCTGGTGCTTTTGAAAAACTCCTCCTCCTTGTTGGACTCTACCTGCACTGTCGTGGGTTTAACCTTTGTTTCGATCCAAGGAACCCTAACGTCTATCAGTTCTTCAAACTACAGCAGCTTTGAGACTAGTTGAGTCGTTATGTCTTTTACTCTGGGTCCCCTACGAGTCTCCTATCATTTCTGATTTGACCACATGAAGAAATAATCCGAGCATGACTATCTATGTCGCCCGCTGAGTGACTCTAAGCTTTCTTATCTGGCCTCCAGTAAATGTCATCAATCATTGAAAAAAATATCAAGAGTTTTAGGGAGTTACGTAGATACCTTTATACCCTATACTAATTCCTCCTAATATATACTGTTTCAATTCTCTAGAGCTACAAACAAACAGACTAGCACCCACGCTCAAATAATATATGCACGGTCTTTGCGGTCGGCTTTATAGAACCTTAAACAAGCATACTATGTAAACGTAGACAATGAATGTTTGACGTATCTTTTTTTAATTAGCTTTCGTGCTATTGGTTCAGTGCGGGCTGTCAAAGGTGTAGATGAAAAACTAGAAAGAGAAAGGCATATTAATTTCCTAAATTTGATCCTTATAAATTGAGCACAAGAGAAATTGAGAAACAAAATGCAAATTTTTACAAATAAATCATAGTTACGTACCTGAGACAAAAACTAGAACCTTTCCAATCTTGTACTATTTACGTTCATATCTCGTATTCCGAGACGAAATGATCCTGTTTTTTAAATATTATGATGTTAATTTAATCATTGTAAGCAAAATAACATAACTACGGCATTTTCAAAAGAATTATTATGAAACTAGCGGATCCCCGCGACTTCCTCTGCGTGGTTTGAGGTTTTTTGGTTCCCGCGGGAACTCTCTAATTTTCTAGCCTAAGTGCTATTCCAGACTATAATCCAAATTTCAGCCAGAACCGTTCAGCCGTTGGGGCGTGATTGAGTAACAAACATCCATACCTACATCCATACATCCATCCAAACTTTCGCATTTTTAATATTAGTAAGAGTAAGAAGGATTAGTAAGTAGGGGAATCACATGCATCTGATCATCTGCTCAAAAAAAGTAGTCTTATTAGTTCAACCTGATCAAATATCAAGGTATTGCTTTTATCGCTTACACATACTCGTAATGCGACAAGGAATCGCGTAAACCTTGTTACACTTACCTAATACCCTGTAAAGTCCTAAGCAGAAGTTGGCTCTATAAAGCATAATTTGAAGGGGTTACAAATAAGATTACGAGCATAATATTATTACGAGTGTAATAAAGAAAAAAAGGACCACCAGTGACATACGTGACAAAACATACAGGATGTTTGTATTGGCCAAGTATTTCTTACTCATATAACATAATCTATTGCGTCGACTATTATTTAAAAAAAATATAATTGCTGAAATCGCTGTCATGTTCTGTTAATTTTACAAGTTTTATTTGCTACAAGTTACATAAACTCGCTTCGACTATAATTCTTTGAAAGTTGACGTGTTTTTTGGGATGAGTTTTGAGTATAGTTGAGGACCTGGAGAGCGACCTATGCTACTTTTTATCCCGGAAAATTAAGGAGTTCACGCGGGATCTAAAAAAAGAAAAAACTTAAACCACGCGGACGAAGTCGCGGGTATCAGCTAGTTCGTAATAAAACGAAATGAAATGATTTTTTTTCACGTTTTACATTTTTAAAGGGTTCGAATAGTTTCACTAACTAAGATAAGTCGTTCAATTATTCAACTAAGTATTATCAAGTAATTATCATGAAACTAGCTGAGGCCCGCGTCTTCGTCCGCGTGGTTTAAGTTTTTTGATTCCCGCGGGAACTCTTTAATTTTCCGGGATAAAAAGCCTATGTCACTCTCCAGGTCCTCAACTATACCCATGCCAAAAATCACGTCGATCCGTTGCTCCGTTACGGCGTGATTGAAGGACAAACCAACAAACAAACACACTTTCGCATTTATAATATTAGTATGATTTCCATATAAAGATTTGTCTATAGTCTATTAAACCGTACATGATATCGTTTGTCACAACGGAAATATGCGATTTGTTTTTTGTTTGATTCTATATAATTATAAGTATTAGGTAGGTACACTATTGTTTTAAGACACCCTTATTACGAATGGAGTTATTATCTTGAAACAAAGTAGGTAACAAGCTAAAACAACACAAACAAGACACCCTGTACACACGCTCAGAGTAAACACAGGGTGTTTGCCTTTCGACGTGTGACATTCGTAGGCAAATAGTCATCCCGACCGTCCCAAATCACATCGGTACTAATTTTTATTTAAAACAAAGCAAAATAACACTTTCCTTCCAAAACTCACACCATACATACCGGAGTTTTTGTTAGAAATAAATAAATATTTTGATCATTATTAAGTTATTAAGTTGAAGCGTTGGTGATCACTAGGCTAGTGATCACATCAGACACCTCACACCAACTTAGTGAACTAGCTTTGAACTTTAAATAACAACTTATGCTTGTATGTATAAAGAAGAATCTTCTTCTTGTAATTAACCATTTCCTGTATTTGTGTGCAAGCAAGTAATAAATAAAATAAATAAAGTAGATTTAAATCAATAATATAATTTTCAATTTGTGTTCCACTACAGCGCAGCGCGCTCTAAACGCTCTAAGATTCAAGTTTTCGCTTGCGCTTAAAAAAATTCAAAATTGTTTTAAAATGACCTAAATCAAATCCGCATTTTTAATTTATTTTAGCATTTTCACTAAGTGATTTGATATGTGACCAGCACTTAACTAAGGCACGTCAAATCACCGGACCTCCCGGTGTATATTGTAGGTGGACAAAGAATAAATATGTAAGACAGAGTGACAGAACCACTTACTTCTCATAAGTTTGGCCCCTAAGACGAGCTTTCCTAATCCAGAGGTCAGGATTACAATGTGCAGTATCGAGTTTTTTTTTAAATTATTATTGTTCCAAAAATAATCAACACAGACATACAACATAGCCATCCTCTAGAAACTATAAACGCATATGAAGATTTTGTTGACAGCAAATAAATAAAAGGATAATTTCTAAAAATAAAAGTCTACCTAGTTTTTAACGCACAGTACTTATAATTATATTTCAGGAAAACTTTCGTAATTGTAAAAAACTAGCTGATGCCCACGACTTCGTCCGCGTCGTTTAATTTATTTGTTATTGCCGCGGGAACTCTTTAATTTTCCGGAATAAAAAGTAGCCTATGTCACTCTCCAGGTCATCAACTATACCCATGCCAAAAATCACGTCGATCCGTAACGCCGTTGAAGCGTGATTGATGGACAAACCAACAAACTAACAAACCAACAAACAAACTGACTTTCGCATTTATAATATTAGTATGATAATTGAAATACGGGCGTTATAAATAGAGTCCTTGTTTCGTGGCCGTAGGCATAACAACATCGAAAATCTGGGGCGTCTCTTTGTTTATTTTTTTACTCCTTGACAGTACTTTACTCCATTTATCGAGAGGCTTAAAGAGGGTGATAAGGGGCATGATTCGTAAAGGTTTTATTTTCCAAAATGTATGCATTAAGCTGTGTCCTAGAGGACTGAGGAGGCGGCGTTGGGGTTCGTTTTGAAATACTCTATCCCTATTTCCATACTAATGTTGGAAATGTGAAAGTATGTCTGTCAGTGCGCTTTTCACAGCCCATTCGCTTTACCGTCATGACAAAATTTGCTACAGAGATAGGCATGTTTTAACCATATATTTAGGATTGTTATATTCAAGAAAACTTAAGAATTTCCACGGGATTTTGAAAATACCTAAATCCTTATCATATTATCATAATTATATAAACATGAACATGTGTCTGTCTATCTGCTACGCTTTCACGGCCCATCCGTTCCACCTATTTTGACGAAATCGGGTAGGTACTGAGATAGATTATATCCCGGAGAAATCACAGAAAGTCAAAGTTTCCCAATCTTTTTTTTAAACTTAATTCACGCGGACAAAGTCATGATATTTTCTACTTTATCTTAATTATGTATGAACTAGACACAATGTAGTGTTATGTGTAGAGTAATGAACGGAATTTTGCACTGCATCCACTCTGAGTATTGCAGTCGGCTTGCAGTACGCCAGACTGTCTATGCAGACATTAAAATTTATTTATTTATTTAGTCGTATGGCATCTGATTCATAATAAGCGTATTATATTATACTAGATTTTATATTATATTTCTATACTAATATTATAAATTGGAAACACCAGAACGGCTGGACGGATCTAGATGAATTTTGGCATAGAGATAACACATAGGTCTTTTATTCCGGAAAATTAAAGAATTCCGGCGGGAACCAAAAAACCTCAATCCACGCGGACGAAGTCGCGGGCATCAGCTAGTTGTTATTGGTTAAAAATAATACGGAACCAATTTTATAAAACGTGATCACACTCAGCCTAATTCCTGCCGTAATCGGTCAAACCTCTAAGTGCGTTCGGTGAGGACAGCAGTTTTATTATTACCTCCTAAACTATGCTCTTATCAGGGCAGTATGTCTGTCTGTCACCTCCGGAAAGTATGTTAAACGTGCGTTTTAAAGTCGTAAACTTGTAAACATACCTTTTTAGTAATTAATCAAAATTTCTTTTGTTTTTGCAACCTGACTTGGTCTGGATTAATTTTTAAATTTACAACACGTACCTACTACCTACCAACTTTTGAGTAACTCTTGATCTCTGTTTCATATAACTCATTGCTCTGGGTTGTATTGGTGATACCTTTTCCATTAAAAAGTTACGGGTATTCTTAGTATAATCATTCGGTGAGTTCCCAAATCCTTTCCTAACTAAGTACCCCGGGATTCCGTTACTTACTTAGGTTTCGCTTTTATTATCAAAACTAGAAGATGCCCGCGACTTCGTCCGCGTGCATTAAGGTTGTTTGATTCCCGCGGGAACTCTTCATTTTTCCGGGATAAAAAGCCTATGTCCTTCCCCGGGATATAACCTATCCCTGTACCAAATTTCATCAACATTGGTTGAATCGATGGGCCGTGAAAGCGTAGCAGACAAACAGACAGACACAATTTTGCATTTATAATATTAGTAAGTAAGTAAGTATGGATGGTATGAATATTATAATCACTGCGAGCCTTAGCTAAACAACTCCTCAAAGGAAACTGAAAGGTAAAATTCGGCAATTCCTTTTTATGCCGGAAAACCAAAAAGCCTCAATCCACGCGGACGAAGTCGCGGGCATCATCTAGTAGTATAATATAGGTATATAAACTCAAAACTTATCAGGCAAAAGAAATGATAAATCGAATTTTAACTTTAGGCTTTGAGCACAATAATCGTTTAGCAGATGCCCCATTTTATTTTACAGAAAAAATACCCATCTTTGAAATCCCGGTGTTACATTTATCCCATTTTTGGCACAATAATAATAAATCTTGCTTTGGTTAATTTGAAAGAAAAAGTACTATTCATTCAAAATTGTAAACGCGTATTAGATTTCGGGATGCGCGAATACTTAAGGGAAGGTCCTTGCATTGTTAGAAAAAAGCTATTCTCTATGGATTAGCGTTCACAATAGAACACAACACTTCGCATCTCCAAGCTCGAATTTCTGCTGGCATTTTTATCAACTACAAAGGTATTTCTAATAATTTTCTAAACTTAACACATCTGGATATAAAAAAAAGTGTACCTATCAAGTTACTTATATAATTATAATATTATATCGAAAGAAGCAGTTTTATTTAGAATTACTTGGAATATAATTGTTTACTCATTTTATATGCGGGGTTAGCTCTTTTTGAAAGTTATTTAACTAACAATCATCGATATATACCTATGTAGGTACTAGATGGGCCCTTTCATAGAAAAAAGCCGGGCGTCCAACTTGCTGAACACGTTCCACACCTGTCATAAGCCTGTCTTTGTCCCCATCGTAGCACCGTCACGATCCCTCGTCGTGCAGATAATTTGTTATTATTAAGTTAACATCTAAAGTTTAATTAGTTTGGCACTGTATAATTTTTATTTTAAGCTAAGTGTTTCAATTCACTATTATACATTTCCAAATAAAAGGTTACTTAATCTTCCTATTTAATATTTTTATCCATTACGCAATCATTTAATTTCCGCGGCAAACGTTATGATATTTTTTTTACTAACTGGCCTTACGGCTTCTATGGCACAGACATATTAACCAAAAATCTGTGTTCTATGGCTATGACCTATATTATCTATGACCGACTCATACGTTTTCAAGCTTTCATTCAAGATGGGGTCATATGTTGCAAGCAAGTTCCCGCTTTTCAGACTAGATGGCGTTGATGGTGTTTCTAAAAATACGCCCACATTCCTTGTTTGACAGGGCCCGTCTATGTAAATTGAGGTCGTTGCTAACAACAGATAAATAATGTAAAAAAATACCAAGATATTTCAAATTTAAACGACAATCTTATACATATCTAAGGATTTATACGCCTTTGAAAACTCATAAAATATGTAGTATGTATATAAAGCAATAAATAAAAAATTAAAAAGTTATTCAAATCTATGCGATATCTGAAAACATAACTTCGTAGTATAATGTTTTAGAATGTTATTAAATTTTAACGCTTGTAAACCGATAAATTACCTCGCAAATTAATCAATTAAATTAAACCAGACCCTATATTGATTTAAATCACTTAATATTAACACGTTAAAGGCTAGAGGAAATAGACGGTCAACGACTAACGCGTAATCGCTAGAGCTGTCAAAACTACGGCTTTGGCGCGTAAATCAAGCAAGGCCATGTTGACAAATGGCGCGTCACGGAGTTACGAAACATTAAAAAACTCGTTTCAGTTACCTATTAAGTTGATCTTAGCATTTAGGGATTTCAGTTGTTTCTAAGGACTCTATATAGGATCGGGCCTAAGAAGGCTACTGCGCCAGGGAGGTTGTCAAAAGCCTAGTCATAAATGTATGATACTCAAATTATTATTTCTGCAAATACCCACATAAGTTTAGTATTTAGGACATGAAACGTTGAAAACGTATGAAGCATAGAGGTACCTAATATTATTCAGTGGTATGAAGCCACCAGAGAAAGTAACGGATAAAAACTAGTTATGCACGTTTAATAGTATGACTATTTATAATATATTATTTCAATAATAATACATTTTATGGTTTGAGTTTATTCAGTCAATTAGGCGTATCCAAAATATTCGACCATCTTACCGGGGCGTCTGTAGTTATTGCGAAATTATTCAAATTTGGTATTTAATTTATTGTTGGATTCAATGTGTGTCTGTATGTTTAAATAGGTATGTGTTATGGAAAACGCACAATAAATTCGTCTAAATTATCTCTCCTAAAATTTGAGGATGACTTTATGCAAGAAGGATCTGAAAATCGAATTCATCAATACGCGAATAAAACTTAATTTTTAAAGTTAATATTATATACTAGAGATATTAATAATATACAAGCCTAAAAGGGTACTTTTATGATAACTTTTTTTGTCAATACCAGTAGGTATTGTGTCACCTTTGTAAAAATCATGAAAATAAAGAATTTCTAATATTAAGACTTCCAACGCCACTGTACCTAAAGTACAAAATAATTTTGATTTCTACCCACTATGATGAAGTCGGGCGGGTATAACAAGGATAAGCAAAGTTGACGCATCAGACTCGCCCGACTTCAACATAGTGGGTAGAAAACAAAATTATTTTGTACTTTACAGTGGCGTTGGAAGTCGGTTTTTTAGAAAGAATTTTTATTTTTAACTTTTTAGTGTCAGGGTTGAGGATTTGGAGTCAGAATTTTTTTATGGGACCACCTCGAGAGCTTCCCCTAACGACTGATAGAAAAAAAATTCAAATCGGTTCAGAAACCTCGGAGACATAAATAAAAAAATAAATAAAAAATACGCGCCGAATTGAGAACCTCCTCCTTTTTGGAAGTCGGTTATTAAAACACGCCAATGTTCTTTATGCGGCTTCGCTCCAGTTGGACTTTTAAAAACGTTGCCTTATTCCGTGTGCACATTATAAAAAGAAGCTTCATCTTTCTTTCTGTCAAGTCCAAGGGTGTGAGCTAGGCGATGATGAGTGAGTCAGTGAGTGAGTCAGGATTATTCTTTTTTATTGTGTGAGATTCCTGATTATTGTTCAATTTTGTTTATACCTATCCACCTGACATTTGAACAAAAAATATTTGCATTCGTAAATAAAATATTGTGCCAGTATCCGATCCGGTGGGTTTTGGGAGGTTATTTATGGCCGTATTTAGCCATAGGTGAAAAAGAACTAGTTATATCAATACCATTACAGTTCGCTACACTATACGTGGTTTTATTCTATTTCAATTTTGTTTGAACTTCTTACATAAGACCTACGGTTTTTATCCGGGACCTATGTAGACGTATTTATGTAATAAATAAACGGATAACTTTTTGTAGTAGCAGTTGGTGGTAAGAAGAAATCCCAACCTTGATTGGTTTGGGATTTCATATCCGGGTGGGTAAGATAAGCCATCAGGTGGGTTAGGTTAAAATTCATTCTGGCTACTTAAATGCTAGGCTACTTAAAATTTTTAGTATGTGGTTACTATCAACAGCCAAAAATTTATGTCACTTTGTTGAATGTTAATGTTACCCGCTTCTCGTATGAAATGGCTCATTTTAGTACCTTGATGAACAATCTACTAAAACATACTTTTGATATAATTTTATTTTTTTAAGTCATAACCATCAACAACCATTTCAATCAAAACTCAGACAGAGGGCTCTCGTTTCTTTCTCGGTCTTTCTTTTCTTCTTACATTCTTGTTTCTTTTATCCTTCTTTCTTTTCATCTATATGTCACCGTAAGATTGTAAAAACCGTTGGATTATCTATAATCTAACTCGCGAAATTGTAAACTGTCGAATGATTACAACATACCTAACGGATTATTTTTCGGTAGATTGTAATCTATTGGGTTTATTAACCCGATAGAACCTAAGTGCTACTAAGGGCACTACTTGATTAATTATGTCGAACCCTAACCTAACCTACAAGAAAGAGACAAGAAAACGTAAATACAATGAATATTTCAAAAATTGACACTTAAAACATTGAACGGTTCGCAATCTTTCGACTGTTTACAATAAAAAGATACGCGCCGAATTGAGAACCTCCTCCTTTTTTGGAAGTCGGTTAAAAAAAGCGTTAGATTACAATCTTACGGTGACACATACATTCTTAATTTTTAAAATTTTCGATAGCGAATATTAGCTACGTACTTGCCTACATAAAAAAATAGTTCATTTAACTGGATAGGGTGCATGATAAACTACCATAAAGTTTTTTTTAAAACTTATAACCAGATTATTCTGACTGTTTTTATACCTACATGAAATGTAGTTAAAAACTGCTACACTAATTTGTGCAAAACATACATTCCAAAGTGAAATAAAATTAGTGGTAAGCTATTTTAATAAAATTATAAATTTAAAACCAGTCGCCACTATATTATTACCTATTATTTTATATATTATTGCTTCGCGAAAGATGTTTTTAAGTTTCTAATGTACGACGTATAATTTAATACTCATAATTCCTAATTTAGTAGATAATTATGTCATAGCCTAAGAAGGTTTTTCATACAGTCTGTCGACAAGAAGGCTAGCTTTTAATAGGGTAACCCTGTAGGACAATAGAAGCAATGTATGTAGGATGCAAAATTGTACACCTGTTAATTTGTTTTATTAAAAAGATCCTATAGGTAAGTAAATCTGAATGAACAATTTTATGTATCAAAAATCTGCAATTATTTGACAATTTACCTACTTAGCTTTAAAAAATGACATGCTCTAATTAGAATACGGTCGCCTAATTCTAACTTGAACAATAAATAATAATTTATCTCTAACATTTCGCGTAAAGGACAAATTGTCGAATAAAATTAACACATGTACCACGTAATTTGCATTTTTATTGCGTTACTGGCAAATACGTCTTGTGACTTGATCAATTAAATTATTTTCGACTACTACTTAATAATTAAATAAAAATACCAAAGTGTACCTACTTAGAAATGTTTCTATAATGCCTAAAATAACCATACATTTGTGTACCTATATTTTAAGGTCCGCTTGCAGAGACGCCGGTTTACGTTTAACTACAACTGGACTATTACTTACCTATTCTGTGGTTTAACCCAGGAATAAATTTGAAATGTTGACAAAAGTAATTCCGTCAAAGTAGCAGCTAACTCTGCGTTAAAAGGATAACCCGGCTTTTCTGCAAGCGGGCCTTACTCAATTATATTATTTTATGTAAGAAGTGACATAAACGAATAGTTTCCTCCTATAGTTACCTCCTCAGCTTATTTTGAACAAATACTATTTAAGAAGAAGGGTTAACCGCAAACACAACTTTGTATCTAGTAACAATAATTCTTGCATTCGGTTTAGAGCAAAAAGTTTTCATAAAACTCTCTCATACTTTTTGACACACTACCTGACAATATTTATTTTAGAGCCGATTTTACTTAATAATGCTCAAGAATAATAATGAATGCTTGAAAAATAAAATATCTAACTAAGTATTCTTACTATTAGATACCATTTGAAATGACAAATTTAAAGTTTAATCGACGATAAATCTAATGATGTCCTTTTGGTCTTTAGCCAGAAAAGTCTTATTGCCTGAGACTCTGCTTGAAACCTCACCTTAAAATCTAGTCTAGACCACTAAAGCTTCAAGGCCAATAATAGAACATAATATTATTAACATAATAAACCCGCTGAGTGCATTTATAACAAGTGATTTCTGTTAGGTCTACGGCTCTAATTAATTAATCAAAATAAATAATGGTTGTTTGTGTGAGCTGTCTAGGATGATGAAGTCAAATTGATACTTGATAGAGTAATTTAACTATTTTTTAGGTTTTTTAGACAAAACTGATACTTACATGTAGGTTTACAACATTATATCACGTTAATTATTTAACTTAATTACGCAATTTGTTTTCATAACATGCAAAAGAATGAGGAAACAAGAAGGAATAAGGAAAACTGGACAAACATTTTTCTAGAAATAAACCAATGTTAATATTCTTAATGTAATTTCTTAATGTAAAATGTTAATATTCTTTCAATTTAAGTACTTACATAAAAATTAATACTTATTCTTTTCAACAATCTAAAATGGGGAAAAAACAAGAAAGATAAGAGCGAAAATAGTTTCACAAAGAGAGATAAGCAAAAACTTAATAAGAATTTTACATTCCGAACCCTTTTCGCACCCTGATAAAAGATAAAAACCACACGTCAAAACGAAAATAAATACTTCAATATTGCCACAAACCAGTGCCTCAGTGCGAAAAACAAAGGCAAAACAAACAAAGCATCAAGTCGGGTGGATCACGCTATGCTGTCAAATTATTGAGGCGAACACAATGTTACGGTATGAGATGATACACACAAATAAACATACAAAAACTAACCGTGCCTTGGTCTGTTATTGAAACGTTTAACTTACCATATTTTAACTAGCTTTATTTTCTTTAGAAGTTTATCTTTTTCTCGAATTGAATTTGATAAAATTGGTATTTATTCAGCTGCGAAAGACGAGTGGCGTGAGACGTTTAGATGTTTTACACAAGTTGATTGTGTAGTTGCAACGTTCTCCGTCTCTTTCTGAGTTGTATTTCTCATTGCTGTGGGTCATGACCTTTAACGGTAATCTCAAGCGTAGGGGCTTTCCTTTTGCGATGGACGACTCAGGTTTTTTGCAATTTAACAAGAGCTTTCGAATCGTCAAGGCACAAAACAATTGTCAAGTCAAAAGGGTATCGTACATACCTAAACGTATGAGAATGGACACACGAAATTGAGCTCTAATTCACTGCTATTATGATTTATTTTACTTTGAAGCCGAACTTAAACGATTTGATATACAATTCTTACATAATTGGGGGAATCGTAATTATTTGACAGCTTATAAAACCTATTCTGTGGTATTACTCGAACTGTTTAAGGAGTTCATACATGCTTTATGATGTGCAGGCGTCTATGAACCCCTTACCTTAACTCCTGAAAACAGGGGTCGAATTAAATACGTTTGACGAACGATTGCAATTCTCATACACAATCGGGGGGCAGGAGTGGCGTTTAGTCCTAGAGGGATAAAATAACTGCTTACTGCTGCTTGCTTTTGATTATTCAATGCTTATTTTTAATTATGACCGGCCAGTAATTACTTACTTAATTAGGTTCTTCCTAAATGCTTTATAAAACTTTGAAATTACTCCAAACCCTGTGTAGGTACCCCACTACCATCCAGTTACGGACTTGTTTCAACCTTCGTTACCCAGGCTAATCGACTAATAATCACTAATTTGCGCTGTTGCAACTATGGTCACGTACCTTAATGGTTATCCTATGTCAATAAACTAATAGACAGCTAGTTCAGTCGTGGTGCTTGAAAATTAGGCAGTAACATTCCTCTGTGCCTCCAAAGGCACGTTAAGCCATCGAACCCGGTTATTATTAGTAGATAACATAATAATTATTCTTTTGATACATATCATTAGCTCTACTAGTTACCTACTTACTACTACGTACATCAGTATTAAGTACATACATGACAAATTATTCTAATCCCTTGTAAGCTGTAACTGCAGTGGCTATGTTCTTAGAGGATTATAAATTTCAACATTTGCATAGTGGACATACCTACTCGTTACTTTTAAACCCGTACATAGCCTAGTTAAGTCTTCGGCCTCCTTTTCAGGATTCGAAATTCGAATCTTGCCACTTACTTTTTGATGTTACCTGCTGTGCATTATAAGCAACTAGTTGATGGCCGCGACTTCGTCCGCTTTGTTTAAGTTTTGTTTGTTCCCGCGGGGACTCTTTTTTTCTACTTTTTATAGGCTACTTTTTTAGGCTGTTAGGCTACTATTTTTAGGCTACTTTTTACAGGGGAATTTTCCTCTATAAAAAATAGCCTATGTTCGTCTCCGAGATACAATCTATCTCTGTAAAAAACTTCATCAAAATCAGTTGAAAATATGGGCCGATAAAGCGTAGCAGACAGACTTTGGCGTTTATAATATTACTTATAGTATGGATTGGGTATCATTTGCTTTACAAAAGGCGACAGAAAATATCGTGAGAGATGCCTTAGAATTTTCCATGTTTCCAAAAAGGTGTGTGAAGTCTACCAATACGTGCTTGGTAAGGGTCGTATGGACTAGGATTGAAATAAGAAAAAGATTGTGTGTGTCAGCTCCGATGCATGACTGGAGTTTACTCTTTACGAACGATTATAAAATATATATAGATTAGTAAATGAGGGTAAATGAACGCATTTTTTAAATTACTGAAAGCATGGTTGATACATTTATTTATATTTTATTATATTCTTCCAAATACATTGCATAGTCATGGAAACATAAAAAGTGTTAGCATGGAAACATAAACATAACGTAACGTAACGTAACGGAGAAAGTTTGATCATACTCCCTATAAATTACATACCCGGGCTTATATTATATGAAAATCGATTAAACTCCAAAATTCGTGTTTTAGCAATGACATCATTTCAAATTGATCTAATAGGTATAATCCTAAGAGTCAAGGCAACTACTTACACGTATTGTATGAAAACCCGGAACTAAGGTCGAATAAATAAAGATTTGTGAGGCTTAAAATCAGCTTAAGTGCGAATCTTTATAATTACAAGCTATTTTTTAACCTATTCTGCCCAAATTTAAGACACATTTTCCTGTGAAGTGGATCCTAATATAAGTTTTAAGAAGTGATAAATATTTGACAGTCTAGACGATATTGTTATGTAAATTATATGCAAGTACAGTCAGCGTCAAATATTATTGATGGGGTGATAAACTTACTTATATATTTGATGATGAGTCATCAATTTGGTCGTCTTTAATTTTTATTCCATTTATCATATAAACTAAAATACAGAAGCATTCAAATGTGTACCTAAAGAGCAATGGCAAAATTAGTACAGATCACATCTTGATTGTACACAAGTAAGGTAAAAACGAAAGGAATTTGCTTATTTTTTTATATTTTATCAAGTATTCACCTTAATTAATTGAACCTAGGTAAAAAAATAAAATATTTAGGGAATATTTTTTGATTATTTAGCTCCCGTTTCCCAGTTTAGTGTTACCATTTAATATATAATCTACCTAGTAGCTAGAATAAATCTAAATTGGTAGATTATTATGAATCGTTTTAAAAATTGTAATTATTTTATCTGATTGATGTTTGCCTAAACAATGAGATACCCCATTTTTAGTGGATTTTCTGTTACTTTAGGGCATTTTATATTTTTATTTTATCTAATAATCTCTAACAGAATGGTATTAAATGAAAGAATATTATGGCAGCGCTGATGCTGATCATCTGTGTTTATGCCAATTAATGTTACTATGGATAACCATAGAACCACAGACCACATATAAATGTGGTATATGACTAAATACACGGCGACAAAGTCGTGATCATCTGGTACTGTATATTAATATAAATCGTGGTTTTCTTAAAAACTACACTCAGAATAAAAAGTAAAAAGCTGTAAACATAGATTACCGATCATTCTGTGATGTTTTAACGGAGTTTTGACATTTTTAAAAGTGACATTATCACATAACCTGCAAAACTTTAAAACGAAATATCTTTTTTTTCTAGGTTCATAAAAAAAAATCTTGCTTCTGAGAGCTTCGTATTCGACGCTTAGCTAAATTTTTTTTTTCACACGTGTACATTAACTTTTTTTCTCAATACTATTGATGTATGGAACTTCGCCGTTGCTCTTTAAATTTTTGCATTTTTAGTACCACGTTAACGTGTAATTAAATTAGAGCTATTGATAAATGCGAAAGATTTATATTTAACTGTGTAACTGTCAGTCTGTCATTTGTATTAAAACAAAAAAAAACAGAAATACTCGAAGTCTTAGGTCAGGTCCGTTATTCCAGATCTTTTCTGCCACGTCTCTGCAAATTATGGAACCAGATTCCATCTTCAGTATTACCTCATGACTACAAAATGGGGATCTTCAAAGGGCGGATAAACAAATTTCTCAAAAGCCAGGAACGCATTAGCGGTTCCTCTGGTGCTGCAAAAGTTCGTTGGCGTCTATAACCATTTAACATCAGGAGAGCCGCCTGTTCGTTTGCTCGTTATATATAGCTAAAAATACGCAAAATAAATCAAATTCATTTTTGACCTACTAATAAATCAGCGGGTATCCAGACTTTCCCTCTCACGCACATTGTAACATTTTGAATGTGTTGTAAAAAATCTCAGTATTTTTATTGTCAGTCTTGACAATAAAAATACTGAGTTCCCGCGGAAATTTAAAAAAATCTGTGCAACCGATTTTGATGAAATTTGGTACAGGGACAGGTTGTATCCCGGAGAAAGACGTAAGCCTCTTTTTATCCCGGAAAATTAAAGAGTTCCCGCGAATCTTGATGAATTTTTGGTATAGGGGTAGTTTGTATCCAGAGGAAGGACGTAGCCTACTTTTTATCCCGGAAAATTAAAGAGTTCCCACGGGAATAAAAAAATCTTAATCCACGCGGACGAAGTCGAGGGCATCATCTAGTAATTAATATACCTGTTAGACGTAATACATAACATCAGCACCTACCTACGTTATAAAATGTCTAATGCAATCTTTGTAATAATTTTATTATGGTCGATAACCCGTTTCACGCCTCTGAATAGCTATAATATACTCATATTTTTAGTCTAGACTAGACTAACAAGCGAGGTAGATATCCTACTCTTTATGATGGGTAATAAATACGTTGTCATCGGAGCTTACAATAAAGATACTATGTTTAAGCGCGGTATTTATCCTTGTCTACATTAGACATATGATTATAACGTCTCTGCTTGGGATGCCTTCCTCTTATCAATAAGGATGTTGTGAGGGTTTTCCGCTGTTTTCCGCATAAAACACGAGGCTTACCTACTTATCTGTTTATTGAAATATTATGAAAAGCGTGATGCATTATTGAGGAACTGTTATTACACGACTACCCAAAAAAGCTGTGTTCAAAAGTGCAAAAGAGGCACTTTTCAGGTTTCATGTACGAGTATGTATGCGAGTTTTTTATTCCACTATGCACCGTCAGAATCCTTACATCATCCCGAGTGTTACTATTAGGTACCTATTCTGTGGTGTTACTAGCTATTATTTTTTTAGGGCAGTCGTATTTTTTTTAAATACCTTTGTTCAAATATAATGTAACCTAACGCAAAAAGTTACGCAGATTAATAATTCATTTCAATTAATTATTAATTATCCTTACTTAATTAATTAATGGATGTTTGTTACTCTTTCACGCCAGAATGGCTGAACGGATCTGGATGAAATTTTGCACAGAGATAGATTATAGTCTGGAATAACACATATGCTAGGTACTTTTTATCCCGAAATATAAAAGAGTTCCCGCGGGAACCAAAAAACCTCAAATGCATGTTTGTTACTCAATCACGCCAGAACGGCTGAACGGATCTAGATGAAATTTGGCACACAGATAGATTATAGTCTGAAACAAGTAAAAACCTCAATCATCCTCAGTCGCGGGCATCAGCTAGTTTTAATTTATAATTGTGTTCGATACGCAGACAACGCTAGACTTTTTCATATTGTTTTTGTAATAGTATTAGATATGCAAGCATTTGGCATTTCTTATCTGTTCTTGAATCAGAAAGATGAATCGTTAAATAAATTAAATTAACACCGATCAGAAATGGAATTAGATTAGAAAAATTATTGAGTGCCTTACTAGGTAGGTACTCAAATCTTGATGCACCTATGTATTTTAAAAAATAGCACCTTACAAACAGTAACTGACACAAATATCATGCAGCCAATTATAATTAGAACCTTCCAGGCCCTGATTAACCCTTAGGCTAATTAGGCTGCAGCCTAGGGCGCGAAGATCGGAGGGGGCGCGCGAATCGTGTCTTCGCATGCACTAATCTAGCATCATTGCATCTACCCTGCATATTTCAATTAGACCGAGACAAAACACTAAAACTAAATGTGCTTTGAAAGTCCCTGATTTTAAAAATCTGGAAATCTGGAAACTTTTTTAGGTATTATGAACCATGTTAAAATTTTCCACTACTACTCTACCCATTTACTACTTTTTAGGCCGCCCGTAACACACCTGACGGGGGCGCGTCCTCATAATTGGCCTAGGGCGGTCAGAACTCTTGATCAGTCGCTGGCTCAACCTTTACCTATGCTTTATCATTAAGTAGCCACAAACAAGTGAATATAACTTTTCTGGGCAGTCGTGTAATAAAAAATCCCCCTCGAATGGAAGTACGGCTACCACTGCTACTACGTAACGATACCACAGTCAATAATTACCTTAGGAATTTTAGTCACATTTTTATTAAATTATATTTTTTTGTGTATCACTGGATATTGAACTATAGTGTTATATATTTTTGGAATCTACTCATCATTTTCTAGATGATGATTATATAGTTAATCTTATTTTCGAATTATTTTTTTCAACATTAGTTTTTAATGTGGAACCATGGTCACCCCAACATTTTTTTAAAAATTTTACTAGCCACCCGGCATAAGCTAGGGATTCTAACGATACCTCATTTATCAAAATCGGTTCAGGCGTATAGAAGTTATGGTGGAATATACAAACTCACATACATACCTACATACATGAACCCTGGAAACAATATACTCCTTTTTTCAGGCAGTCGTATAAAAAGCAACGAAACCACAAGAGTAGAGATCCTTTACTCGTATTAGAGCTCAGCGATCTCATGTATCCCAGTTTTGCTTCTGATATGATGAAAATTGCACGAAAAAACTAAAATGATTGTAACAAAGCTGGCCAGTCCCTTGCAAGGAACACAGGGGATACAAGTAGGTTAGGTTACGTAACTGATCCGATTCAAAGAAAAATTCGATCCGTAGAACAAATCAATTTCAGTTATTTAGTCAGGGATTTATTTTCTCATTCATGTGTTCCAAATCGTATACCTTTGAGGGACTCTTTACATTTGTCAGCATTCTCTCCGAAAATTTTCCATGAAATAAAATATAATAATTTTCCCGTTAAAATAGCCGAGAAGTTCAGTTTTTAGATAGTCCTGCTTGTGAAATCGCCCATCTATCATTTCGACGTTTCGCGCGGTCAAAGAAACAGTAGCCAAATTGTTTGGTTTTGTTAAAAAACAGCCATAAAATATAAGCACAGATATAAGTTTGGCAGTTATTTTGAAGTCATAGACAGACGCAATATCTAAGGATATCAAAAGACGATGGTGATCTTAACAAATTTTTGCTTTTCATGATTTTTTAATTTCATTGCGAGTAAATATGAGCACTCCCCACAGAGATCACATACATTTTAGTTCATTGTAAAGCATAGTAGAAATTGGGAAAAAACCTCAAAATGTGTGATTCGATACCTTTTGAATTCGTAACGCCTTGTTTGGGGAATTGGGTTCCTTTTGAACTGTTTAATTTTACAGCTGGCCCTAGTAAGCAGATTTTGAAATTACTTTTTTTTAATTAACACAATTTTGAACCGTTTAAAATGGTGTTAAACTTGTTTTTTACGCCACTACAAGTTAGCCCTTGACTGCATTCTCACCTGATGGTAAGTGATGAAGCAGTCTAAGATGGTAGCGGGCTAACCTGTTAGGGGTATGGGAGTTATATTAAACCCATACCCCTAGTCGGTTTCTATACGGCATCGTGCCGGAACGCTAAATCACTTGGCGGTACGTCTTTTGCTGTATGATGGTAAATGGTTCAAAATAAAGCATGGATTTAGACTACTCACTGCTGCTGTATATATCCAGTGTTTATTTCTATTTGTATGCAGCAAATTGCGTATATATTGCTCTCTATATAGCATATAATATTCTCGCTATAAACATCAAGATGCGACACGAATGTATTCGTATGCGCTGTCAATGCAAATTGTCCTGTCCTCCTAGTGTTTTTTCGCTTTTACTTAGGAATACCTAATCTACCATATTGGAGTTAATCTATCTTTTATCTACTTCGAGCATTTAACTTCTCTACTTGGAACATAAGCTACTTAGTAAATCCATACTAATTCCATACTAATATTATAAATGCGAAAGTGTGTCTGTCTGTCTGTCTGTCTGCTACGCTTTCACGGCCCAACTACTCAACCAATTTTAATGAAATTTTGTACAGAGATAGGTTACATCCCCGGGAAGGACATAGGCTACTTTTTATCCCGAAAAATTGAAGAGATCCCGCGGGAATCAAAAATAATCAATCCACGCGGACGAAGTCGCGGGAATCATCTAGTAGGTATATTATAAAATGAAAGATGATAGATCAACGTACAGCTAAAGCCCTGGATGGATAGGACTGTTCGGCATACTGTAGCTAGAAATTATTTTTGAAAATTCATCCCCAATCCTATGGGGGTAAAATAGGGGCTTCCAATCAACATTGAACGTGAGCGAAGCCGCGTGTAAAAGCTAGTTTTTGAATATAAAGTAAATTGGAATACTTACCTCTTTATACTTAACAAGGTAGTGTTTTTTATTCCAATCTGTAACCTGCTAAATCCAAAGTCATGTCCATTCAGCCTAGTTTCTTTATTTGATGGTTGCGACTTCGAATTTCTATGGATTTCAAATCCCAACCCGAAAGGTACTCTTTCTCTTGACGATAAAGATACGATTAGATAAATGTATCGATCTTTTATCGGAAGACAGATACTTACATTATTGATGTCCATAAGCAACCATCAGAGTATAAAAATGACATCACCAGGATGTCTGTACTAATATTATAAATGCGAAAGTGTGTCACATTCTGTCTGTCCTCTAACTTTTCACACTTCATCATAATATGTTCATCATTATGTTCTATTAAGTTAAGAATATAGCTTGCATCCTGGTGAAAGTCATAGATTACATTTTTATATCGGAAAATCAGAGTTACCAAAGTGTTTAACCATTTTGAATTAAATATTTTGGTTTATACCTACTTAGGTAGGTATCGTTACCTACAGGCTAGGGCAAGTCCACCGCATTTTTATCCTATGCTAGCCCCTGCTATTATGCGATTAATAGATAGGGGTCACGGCCTTCAGCAATGAAGAATACGACGTAGAGGGAGAACGTTTCAACGATTTCAAATCAGTCATCTATTATCAGGCCTGGCTCACTTGTCTCGTGAACTTAGATATTTACCTACCTACGGTAGCGGAATCCGTCGACGGCACTCGTTATCAGTCGAGTGTCACGCGCGTATATAAACTTGTACTATTGTCTATTTACTTATTCTGTGCTATACTCGTTCAACCATCGCTTCCTATCTAAATAAGTACTCAAAATCTTAGTATACAGCAAAGCTCGTTGCATGACTGTGAGTAAACACAATATTTTCACCGTAAATTACACCACCTCATATTCACTAGATATTCAGCCTTCATTCAAATCGGGACATAAACCGTGACTGAATGAAGATGCGTATAATGTTCCATAAGTAGATCTTGGTATTCTTTTATATCGTTTGCGCATCAGATAGCATCGTTCGATGTAAAACTCCCAATCGAGTTTACCTCACGCTTCTCGAATGAACTTTTTTCTATCCGATATTTGACAATAGTTGATTTCGGTTAGTTAAGACCAGTCACACAGATTTCTTCTTTTTTCGTCTAAATACGTTTCCAAATAATTTTATCTTCTATGCCTATTAAAATTAGTGCCATATTGCTCTGCTTTATTTTTAATCCTGAGATGAAAATGATACAAGGGATTTTAGATTTGATGTGTATTGGAATAAAAGCAATATTGGCTTGCATTTTTTAGTTTTATAACTCGATATGTGCCAGTCATCTCTGTGTTCGCTTTCAAAGGGTAGCTTGTTAAAAATAGAGTCTATTAAATTACAAACTAAAACTCAACTCTATATTTTAAAACAGAAGATCACATTTTCTTTGTATAAGTGGTCTCTTTTGTATAGAACCACCATTGAAATTTCTCTTTATTGGCCTGTTTGCATTATGGGAATTTTTCGAATTTAGCAAATAAAAAACATCACGTCATCCCCTTTTGAAAAAGTGCATTGAACTAATTAATAGTATGTGTGCTGGAAGTATTTTATGTTTGCCGATAAAAAAATGGACTGGCTTATGAAGTAAAGTTTACTTATACCGATGTCAATCAAGTGCCCAAATTATTTCATCCGTTTTACCACGGTGAAGACATGGTACACTAAGTTAGGTGAACCTTGGGGTACCAATTCAACTACTTTACTAGAAACTAGACTAAGACTTCATCCGAGTGGCTGAGGTTTTTGGAAAATCACGTGGGAACTCTTTGATTATCCAGACAATAAGTATAGCCTATGTCTATGCAATATACCTATCTCTGTTCATCAAGTAGGGGTCATTAGGGTCCGTGAAAACTTAGCAGATAGACAGACAAACAGACGCACTTCGCATGTATAATATTAGTATTTTTTCATTCTGCAAGGATGTTGGAAAGTTGCAGTAAAGCCTTTTTCCAAAAAAAAAGATGCTGTCTAAGGCCGGCCATACATGGATATGCATAGTGAACTACAGTCTTCTACATACACACATACATGGAACTGCTCGAGCAGTTGCGACTGCTTCGGGCGGTTGGCAGCAGTTACCAATGGTAGCTTCAAGCTGTTGACTATGACTGCTCGAGCAGTCCGTGTATGGCCGGCATAAGATAAGCTCTGTGGCAATAGTGTTATCGTGCACGGCTGATATTGGCTACGGAGAGTTGAGTACGGAGTTTGGTACGGAGGTTCTGATGTATTTATTTTATCTCCACAATGTCATATCACTGCAGGCTAGACGTTGAGCTCCAATTTTCCTTCCTGACGCAGTGGTGAACTGTGATTTTATCTGTGGAGGTCTCGGGTCAATTGAGGAATTTATAATAATTATCTGAAATTATAAATTCCAAAATAGGTTCAATTTTTCTGCTCTGATGGGACGCTTAAAGGTCTAGCCCCACTTGAGATGCACGGAGGGACGGGGCACGTAGCGGCAAATATTACTTGTATGAGTTTGTACGGGGCCGCGTCGCTCAGTGCATCTCCGTGTGGACCCAGCTCACAGGTTCCGTGATCTTAGGTCTAGCTCCATACAACCATACAAAAAATACATGCCACTGTGCGCGGCGCTTCTATAGTGCGGCCAGATCTTTAGCCGTAGCCAGTTACCACCCTAAAGGCAAAGAAACCACCAAGCGTAATAGCGTTCCGGTACGGTGATAAAACCAAATATATTGTGTATGGTTTAATATAACTGCCGTACCCCTAACAGCCAACAGGTCGGCCCGCTACCATCCTAGATTGCATCATTACTTACAACCAGGTGAGATAAAGTCAAGGACTAAGCTGTAGTGGGATTAAAAATTAAAAAAAAGTTCCACGGGGAATAAAGTAACTCAATTTTCATCAGCAATTTGACCCAGCCAGGAATCGAACCCGGTACAACTTTTTAAGGGTCACGCTTCGTATGGATTTCAATAAGGCGTAAGTTTAAACTTTACAGATATTAATATTTAATAGATAAAGGTTAAGTGCTGGCGGTAAAGATTACATTAGGCCGGTAGCTGGAGGCGGAAAGAATACAAACTAAACTGTTGGTTTTTGTTAAGGCGATGCACTTTCTCTTGAAGTATGTGATATTTCATTCACAATAATTGAAGTGAAACTTCAGTAGAATCGTTTTGATTTGAAAATTCGATGAAACGGAAATGTGACACCAAAAAAACCCATATGCATAAATAGGATTTGGCCTGCGAGAGAATGAGATAGAATACAAGTTATATTTATCTCACTCTCTCGTAGGCTATTTTTCGGAAGTTTCATTTCTGCCGTGTGTGAATTGCACACACAAACATTTTTTTTCTATGTTCAGCTCACCTACTTGTATCAGATTTGCTAGAGTCTGTTCAATATGTCAGTTTACACAGGTAATTTAAAATCGTATTCTGACAACACCATTATTTGCCGTCAAGTGCTTGTGATGCGTTTGACTGTTTCTCACATTTGTTTGATTCATCAATGATTCTTTCACAGTGTTGCTATAAACTATTTTTCAATTACGTGACAATAATTTGTACCCATGTAAACTGATTTATTGAACATACTCTAGCAGTAATAGCATAGTGGTTTAGACGCCCGACCTTTCGGGTGGTCAGGGGTTCGATTTCCGGGCGCACGTCCTACTTTTCGGAATTATCGTTTTTAGAAATTTAATCACATGTTATATAAACTAGCATTTACCCACTATTTTTCCGCAGGGATTTAGGTTTTTAATTTTGTTAGAATTTCTTAAAACTCTTTCTCCGTTATGATCCGTAAAAATCATGAGAAAAATTTCAAGTTTCTAGACCCAACGGTTTGATTGTAGTCAGTTGGTTTCTCCATATAATAATATATGTATCTTATGTTTTATTTTTGCTAGAAAAAGTTAAACGTAGCTTCACGCTGAATCGCGTAGAGACGCCGCTTTGCACGGTGGATAGGACGTTGCTGCCGTGAATCGACGCATTCGTAAAAGTAAATCGCCTAACTCGATAAATGCCAGACAAAGCACGTCGCTTACGCGTTTCGCTAAGGAGGTTTCTGTGATTTGTTTACCTTTTCTATATTAAGGAAAACTAGACTATATCTATCTTTTCCTATACACAAGTTAGTAATTAAAAAACAGCCTTTATCAAATACCTAAGTAAAGCTGATCATTATCATCATCTTCATCACTTCAACCTATTGCTGGCTCACTATTGAGCACGAATGCCTTCTCAAACTGGGATGGGTTTGGGATGGGGTTAGTCCACCACGTTGGCCAAGTTTGGATTGGCAGACCTAAAACACCTTTGCGAACATTATGAAAAAGGCCGAGGCGTGGAGGTTTATTCACGATGTTTTCCTTTACCATGAAAGCATGTCTTAATGTGTCTGGTTAATACAGTGCTCGTTATTCGCAAGTTTATTTACATCACCTGTCCTATGTCCACTTATCTATTACCTACAAGAAAGCTCTTCCCCTTAACTATAAATTATTTATGATGTGCAGTGTTCCCCAAAAATATAAATAACAAAAGGCATTCTTTGAGATTCATTTTATTTATTATAATTACATATATTTTACATTTATTTACATATTTTCACGTTAAAGCTCGCTGTGACCGTGACGTAGGAACCTGTGACGAATTTATTTTCCGTGACGGAGTAGTATGACGGAGTAATGTCCTATTAGAGCGAAACCACACTACGGGCAAATAATCGCGCGTTTTTATTAAAAACTAGATGATGCCCGCGACTTTGTCCGCGTGGATTAAGATTTTTAATTCCCGCGGGAACTCTTTAATTTTCCGGGATAGAGCCTATATCCTTCCCCGGGATACAATCTACCCCTGTACCAAATTTCATCAAAATCGGTTGAACGGATGAGCCCTGAAAGGGTAGCAGACAGACAGACAGACCGACACACATTCGCATTTATAATATTATATTAGTATGGATAAAAACCCGCGATAATAGAGCTACATAGACAAGCGCGGCAGGAATAAGCTAGGTTTCCACACGATGCTTTGTACTGTCCTGTACGTAGTGTGTTTTCGCGCTTAGGAAAACTAGCATACGATCAATTTTTCCAATCTGTCCAAACTGCACACAATTCTCCAGCTTACAAAAAGTGGATTTGTATTTTTCACGGATTCTTTATATCTATAGAGTTCGACGTTTTTTCACGTCTTTTTTTATTAGTTTTCGAGGTAAAGACGTCACATGCGCCGAGCATAGTGCTTCACTCACCTAAACCAAAAATTACTTATTTATTTTTAAATTCATCTAAGGAAAAATCGTTTTTTAAATAATGAAGCATTCCGCAGTTTATACTGGAATGCTAACAAAATACATTATTTTTATTAAAAATGGCATACAATTATATTTAATTTAGAAATCTTAACATTCTCTTCCTTCCATACGAGTCTTACGTAATACGTTTAGTTACAATTATCAAATTCTTGAATTTGCTAATTGTAATTTGTAACCAATCTATCATCTCTCTTTATTTTTTAAACATCACAGGACCTACGCCGATCCACAGAAATCAGACATATTTACAATTAATATAATACAAATATCTAACAGTTTTACATATCACCACAAACAGTAATTACTGGCACATATATTTATTCTTATAATAAATAAAAGTTATTTGGTATCGAAAATGCTTATAATTCTAAAAAATATTAATTATTGCTCGCACTTTACTAATTTAAACGTTACATACATATTGTTATAATGATTATATTAATAATTGGTGATTTTTTACAATAATATAGTCACAGGTAATTTCAAAACGATATAAAATGGAACATTTTAGGAATTTAAATAAATTAATCGTTTTAAAATATATCACATAAGTTTATGAACAATAGTAATCACACGGACTACGGCGAAAATATAATAAATTATAAAATTCAAGATATCCTAAATATTTAAAATACATATATACATAATTTACTTAGTGCGAGCTTAATTGAAACGTCTATCTAGTATTTAAATAAGTCTGTTCACACTTCTCTATTTGACTCAACACTTTTCCTATCCTGTCGTGTAAAATCTTTGCGTTTTTCTCCGGCAAAGGAGGTAAAATGTCTCTAATAACTGCATTATTTTTCTTATGAAATATATCACTGAGTTTTGAACCAATGGATGTATCGTACAAGTGCTTCAGTGCATCAACTGTCTTTTTTCTAAATACACACAAATTATCAAGCATCAGACTATGATACATGTTATATTTTTTCAACAGTCTATAACCATGTAACAGTCCAGATTCATTGTCCAAGAATAGCAAGAGCCCACTGTCCATTTTTCTTGCCAAATTGTGTGCAGGACCATCCATAATATTTATATTCCATTGATAATTAAATAAATTGTTAACAATTCTATCTAAATTCGCCGTCAGGTAATCAAATATTATGAGGTCAGACCATTGCGCCAACTCCACAAACAAATCTATAGTTTTTCTATTCAATTTTGCATCTATGTAGTCGAAATTTTCTACTTCTTCTTTCTTCGTTTTAACATTTTTCAGTCTTAATTTGTCTATCAAAATCTGCTTACTTGTATCACTTGTAGAGTTTTCTTTAAAGGACATTTTAAAAACATCGATTTTGTTTAAATGTCGTGTGGAAGGTTTAAAAATTTCCGGTATAGTTGCTGGTTCTAAGCTTGGTATGTACTGCGTTAATACTACTGCACGATTTGTGTTCCATTGTGCCGTAGCTATATCATTAGTGACACTTTGCCATAGTTTATCTTTTAAATCAACAACTTTTACCACGGAGGGAGCAACATTTGTTAAATTTAATAGCCTTGCTACATAGAAACTAAAGATTTCTCCCTGTATTTGATCCGTATTCTGTCGATAACGCACGCAAGCTTGAATTCCATCTTTAAAAGTTACTAATCGGTTTTGCATTCTTCCACAGCCTATTTCCATTTTAATAATTTCGCTTTGGTTTACGTATCTCTCCCATATTTCAGCCGAATTCTTGCCATAGCCCTGAGGCATTGAATTTTCAACTTCGGGTCCCCAGAATATGTTTTCATATAAAACTGTTTCGTCATTGGGTACGTGTGAAGTTGTATTGACAAAATTTAGTATAGTGTGCTTATGACGAGAGACTTTATTATCTTTTAAAATTTCTTTCATGTCTTCCGTAAGTCCCTTTGGATAGACATCCATTTTATATTTATGAGGTTCAATAGCACCCGTGAACGACACTGTAGCAAAACTATCTAAATCCTTGCGTTTTTCGGAAAATATGAAATCTTTGTCTACCTTAAAATTATCAGTCAATTTAAGAGAATTCAAACTTCTTGAATGTCCATCTCGAGTAGTGTTTATTTTTACTAATTTTCTAGGACTATAACTAGGAGAAATCACTCTTGTTTCGGGAGATCCCACTATTGCAACTCCAATAAGTAATCCTAATATGAAACTTAAGCAAACACTAATAAAACAGTAGCTATAAAATCCATATTCCCTTTTCATGACCACCCTTGATAGATCTTCTTTGTATCTAAAATTATTATACAGGATGTAAGGTTTTCTAATTTTATAGCAGTTCATATCAATGGGTGATATTTTTAATTTATTGTGTACTATTTTTTCGGTGTCTTTTTCGATATCTCTTAGAGTAGGCAGTCTATCGTTTCCACATTGTTCTTTTTTATCATCAGCAATCTGCGTAAATGTCGCCATTTTGTCAGCAGCAACTCTCATTCTCTCCTCTCCAACATCATGGTCGCGATCTGCAACAACATAAAACATAAGTTAGTTTAAACTGTAAACATTGCAAAAGACAAGTCTGAGAAACTCTTCAGGCCTGTCATACACCCTGAAGGCATTAAGGTGTTTGTGAGCGTGTTAATAAAAATTATTACCACACAAAAATGGTGATTATAAAGAGTCGTTTGGCGCCTTAGGTGTTATGAGACTGGTCTAATAAAACAACGACGTTGGCAGAACATAGTATAATTAATTAATTTAACATAATTATTTTTAGTTTTATCCTATTGCTTCTGTCGTATGCAAAACTTTTATTAATAAGTTTAGCTTTGATATCTCACGGGTATCAGATATCACAATTTGCGGGTTCGATTCCCGCACATGTCACACAGATATATGTCGAGATATGGATGAATATGCTTATCATTCGGTGTCTCGACAGCCAAACAGGTTTGTGTCTTTGTATCAAACCCAGTTATTTATCAACTTACATCATATGATAATCATTTTAGATGAACATGCATGTAAGTTTAATTTTAAAGAAGTGTTGTAGTTATTTTTTTTCTTAAATAGCTTTTTATTTAAATATACAGTTTATTTGTGACATTGAATTCTTTACCATAAAAATATAATATAATAACTAAAATATATTATTAAAAGGAGTGCCCTTAAGGCAAGGTTCCGAAGATACTGGCAGCGTTCCCCCTTTGAATAGCTAGACTAATTCTTTGTCCGATGTAGCTGGCAGCTCTTCAGTCTCCTGTGATGTCGACTAACATTTTTGCTATTGAAGTTGCAACTTAGTTTGTGGTAATTCAATATTTTCCATCTTTGTTGAATTATTTCGTTAAAAAACTTATGTTAAATTAATTGGAGCGGATCGAACCGCCATTGCGAGTACGGTAAATTATTTCGTTAAAATTTTATGTTAAATTAATTGGACTGGAGAAATAAACACATTGAACCGTCGATCCGATTACGATTTACGGTAAACAATTTTGTTTAATTAATTGGACTGGAAAACAAACACGTAAAAGCAGCATTACGGTAAATTGTTGCAAATTTTGTTGCAAATTTAACTTCACGTGCACAATACGTAAAATCCTTTATATTCTACTTGCCGTGACTTGTGAATATGATGTTGATATTATCGATATACTAAGATGGAACTGCATAGGTCTTTATTACTTTAGATATCAAATATATAAATATTATAAATGCGAAAGTTTGGATGGATGGATGTATGGATGTTTGTTACTCAATCACGCGCCAACGGCTGAACGGATCTGGCTGAAATTTGGCACAGAGATAGAATATAGTCTGGAATAGCACATAGGCTACTTTTCATCCTGGAAAATTAGGGAGTTCCCGCGGGAACCAAAAAACCTCAATCCACGCGGACGTAGTCGCGGGCATAAGCTAGTATTCAAATATTTATTGAAAATAACACAATAGAACTTAAAGCTAGCTAGCCTAACCTAATTACATACTATATAAATCATGCCCGCGTGGAATGGATGTTATTAAATATATAAATCGTATCTTTGTTACTTTTAGTCACCTTTTTCTAAATTTCAAATTTGATATAAACGAGTCGCCACCTTGTCCTATAAAAGTGCCTATCGCTCCTTAATTTTCCGGGATAAAAAGCTAAAAAATCTATACCAGGATAGTATATATCCTTCTCCGGGACACAACAGTATCTGTACCAAATTTCATCAAAATCGGTTGAAAAAATGAGCACACTTTCGCATTTATAATTTTAGGAGGTATTAATTATTTTTTAACTATAATAAAACTTATTATTATTTGATATTTAACATGATTGATTATGGGTCGTTGCCATGTATTGCAATTGTTGGGCATCATGGAAACGGTCTGCAACGAAACGGAACTGCAAAAATTGTGTATTTTGCTTACTTTCATAGTATTATGTCTTACGGAATCTTACTATGGGGTAAAGCGGCAGATATTCAAAAAATTTTTGTATTACAAAAAAGGGCAATACGTGCAATTTATAATTTAAAACCGCGCGAATCCCTTAGAGAGAAATTTAAGGAAATAGGTATTCTTACAGTAGCCTCGCAATATATTTATAGTAATCTAATCTTCGTAAAACAGCACATTCACAATTACAAAAAAATATGCGATCTGCATGATAGACAAACTAGAGGCCGCCATAAGCTCGTGACTCCATCGCTCCGCCTCAAGAAGGTCCGAAGGTCGTTCGTGGGAATGAGCATTCTATTTTATAACAAAATTCCACAACCTATCTTAGACTTGCCTTTACACAAGTTTAAGAAGTCCATTAAAAATATGCTCCTGAAAAAAGCTTATTATACTGTTGAAGATTACGTAAATGACAAAGGAGCATGGATTTGATTCGCTCCAGCAATGCTAAGGACAGCGGTTACATATGTATAAATTAATAAAATTGTAAATTATTTTTTTTTCAAAAGAGCAACCACCGAGTTTCTTGCTGGTTCTTCTCGGTAGGAATGGCATTCCGAACCAGTGGTAGATTCACTCGACGATTCAAAAGTACTTGTAAAAGTCTATTTGAATAAAAATAATTTGAATTTTGAATTTTGAATTTTGACGGCAGTAAATATAATAACGCTATGATGGAAGCAAACAAAAAACACACACACACACGCAGTGACGTGCACAGTATTCGGAGCCCGGGTAGGCATTGCCTAAAAGTAAGTAATAAGTATCTATACTTACTTTTAGGCAGGGAATGATGAAAATTATGCATTGAGCTTTTTTAAATAGGGTAAGCAGTACCTTTATGCTTCTATGTGGCGCACGCCACTGCACACACGATACACTCGCACAAAAGTAACATTCTTCTGGTAAAACATGTTAGCTACTGTGACTAATTTTAATTAATTTTATTTATTCTTGTTTTTCCACCCAGTATATCTTGTGGCTCACAGAAGCCACTGTGAGGACTTTGATTAAATCACAATTTTCAATTTGCAGTAAACGTGTTCATTCCATGGTGACAGTTTATGATGACATCTATTTTATCGAAAGGCGTATAGTCACGCGATGTCGCGATATCGAAACCGGCTTTATTGTTTTAACGGTTATTGAAATAATAGCAGACGCCCGCGACTTTGTTCCTACGTACGCAAGTACCTACCTATCATGATAATATTGTGAAATTTCTCAATCATGTTTGCAAATAGTTGCAATAGACAATATTATATACCTAATTAGATAACTAAGTAGACGATGCATAAGACCAAGTCGAAAAATATTTTTTTTTTTTTTTAATCCCGAAGGAATATTTCGTTTTTTCACCATAAAAAATTGCCTTATCCCATCTCCGGGATGCATGTTATCGCTAAACAAATTATTAAGACTTACATAGCAAGGGTTAAATTAGGAGGAATACAAACTGAAGCTTCCTTTAATCTATTTGTTTCGGTCAAATAACTATGTAGGCTTATAAAGAAGGTGTTTAATTTTTGTTAATCATATTATCATCATTTCATAGTTTTACATTAAACACCTAATTATATCGATAGATTTTTTCGGGAGTAATGAGACACAATCTGTAAATTATAAACGGACTCATAACGAACTACTGTATTTTATACTTTAACCAAGATAATAACGGTAACTGTTTTTATGAACATAAAATGAAAAAAGATGTATCATAAGTGATTTGTTTTCCGGTAATCTGAAACCCACCGATCATGTTGTATGTGCGTGTGTCGGTGAATTTAATTTAGGAGCCATAGAGAAATCTCGTGATTCAATACGTAAATCAATTTCATAAATTAGTATGCGCTTTAAAAATATTTAATTTTATGATATAAGTACGTTTAAAAAAAGAGTCGAATAGAAATGCTGATCGGAATGCAATGTATGCTGTCGTGGTTTGATTAATTTATTCAAAACAGTTTATATGGATATGTTGGGAGTTTTTCTACGTGATCAAACCAGAAATAAGGATGTCCGTAGGCGTACCAGACACCGTGTACGAGCCGACACAGTGTACGAGCTGGGAACAACAATGCAAAAAAGAAACAACATTCAATATTTGTTTATTCAAATAAACTTGTAAAGATTATTTGAATCGTAAACCAACGGTGCTAGAATGACAACGTCGTACCAGCAATAAACAGATTCCTAGTTCCATGGTACCACCTACTTGCCCACCAGCGTACATAGACAGGCAACATCAAAAGAGGCGGGAGAAGAAAATCTGCCCATGACTACTACACTACACTGCACCCCTACTGCCAGCAAGTCTGATTGCAGTCAAGCGCTAGTCTATAAGTAAAAAAAATACATCGGCAGGTTAATACAAGAGAACGATGTGTCCTACAGTAGGCGTCTCGGTTCGGTTAAATTTTGTATGCCCTAGATAATAATATATTAAATACTCAAACAAATTGAGTATTAAGTTTCGACCTCATCGACCTCAGCTGATGTATCAGTAGAGGTCTGCGCTTACATCCTGATGCTGATAAGACTGGCACTTTCTGATCTTCTCTGTAAGCTCTCGTCTTGGCGTATTTTTCCTTGAGGGATTTTTACTAGATTTTTATTATTTCCAATCTATATTGACACCTGTTTCCAAAAATTCAACTTTTTCGACAGCGACATGAAAATTTGAACAAGATACAAAATCAATAGTCAATACTGACAAGATCCTTCTTCGAGATGACATATTCGACTTTAAGTTCTTCACATGTGAAACTTTACTAAGAGCTGTTTAACATCCAGACAGACACGATATCGTCTCGTGAGCTATAAAGACACCATTAATACACAGCCAGTAATGAAGTGGCCACGTCAAATAAATACCTAATCCTACATTTGATTGACGTACGTACTTCTGTCTGTGTTAATATTATAATTGCCTCCGATGTTCCGATAAGAGCTTTTTATTGGGATAAGTCTTTCCGGACTTGGAATATTTCGAATTGTATGTAATCTGTTCCCAGTATTAAATATTATTTATATATTTTGAACTGACACGCGACTTAGGTTGCGTGGATTTTTCAAAATCCCATGGGAACTCTTTTATTTTCCAGGATAAAAAGTAGCCTATGTCACTCCCCAGGTCTTCAACTATAAACATGCAAAGAATCACGTCAATTCGTTACATTCAATTCCATTGCAGAAGGACACACAAACAAACACATTTTCATTTACCTATATGACCTAACTTTGCCTTTTAAATTTTTAGTTCCAAAATTGTATGAAAAGGAACTCAAAGTAACAACTTAACAGCGAGTTGTGAAATTTTTATAAACAAATAACTATATTAGTGTCGAAAATTACACAGTGCAGCTAACGCCCCCCAATTATTAAGTTAACCAGTAATTTTCTAATAATAATTCAATTATAGAGCCCGTGTGACCGTAATTGTTTTTATGGAACCAACCAATAAGTCCGGACGCGTGCGGTTATATAAAAGAGTTGTTATTACCACCAATCCTATTTTTTTCAGCTTTGCCTTATAAGATTCTCGTTTTAACATTCAAGGAAAAATATTTTCCCAATATTTTATATAATGTACTTATATGATTGAATTTGAGTGAATTTGTACCTGAGAAATTAGCGACATTACAACAGCGAATTTATGAAAATAATAACTTGAAAATTATATATTTATGCCCTACTTAAAAAGTTGCAACTTATAGATTAAAATTTTCAATTTCAAGACTATTTATTCAATATTGTAAAAACAAACACAATGCCGATTGATAGCTACTGAAAATTCGATGTCGAAAAATATAAAACAAAATATTATGTGCCTGTATAAGTTAATTGGCGATAAAATTGATAAAAATCATAAGTAGCAACAATGTATTGAAAAGTGCAACTAAACACAAGAACAAACAAGATCACACACAAAGCAACTCTATACAATTCCATCTTAGTTACCTAACAAGACTTTTTGTGTCGAAACCGGCCACAACGTTCCGTTTTTTGTTGTTTTTTTTTTTCTTGACCGCTTGTAGGAATTTTGTAAAACACATTCTATGTTACAGCATGGTTTGTTTGTACATTTTTTATTTTAGTTACACCGTTTAACATTTGATACAGTAATATAAAAATTTTGTACGGAGCTTCAGATTCGATTAATTTATATTATGCCGATATTTAACGGGCATCCCCGTTTAAAACTAGTAGCCTATCAAAATAACTAACACTACAGAAACCATGGTGACTCAGAAAGCTGTCAAGATCCTAGTTTAATAGGAAGATTATTGTAAATAAAATTAAAAGGAAGTTTATATTGCAAGTACAACTACGCTACTACTACTACTACTACTACTACTACTACTACTACTACTACTACTACTACTACTACTAGCTACTACGCTACTACTACTACTACGTACTAGCTTTTGCTACGTCTATTCACGGTGTTTAAACTCCCGGAAAAATCTCGACATCAATCATGCGATTGAGTGAGAAAATCTATTTTTAATCTATGTTCAATTTTTATGCGCCACCTCTATCACAGCGTATGGAAACGACAAATTCGATCATTATTTTTAACATAAATTTTCTTTAACCCGGCAGCGTAGCCCTTCCTTACTTATTATGAGAAAGATACACCAATCATTGTTGTGATCTCAATAGTTGTGATTGGCTGAATTTATGGTATTCTTGCTGCAATAAAAGATTTTTGCCAATAGCGATTGAGTAGCGTTACATTGTAGAGATCATTTATAGGGAACTAGCTAATGCCCGCGACTTCGTCTGCGTGGTTTGAGGGTTTTTGGTTTCCGCGTGAACTCTTTCATATTCCGGGATAAAAAGTAGCCTATGTGCTATTCCAGACTATATTCTATCTCTGTGCCAAATTTCAGCCAGATCCGTTCAGCCGTTGGCGCGTGATTGAGTAACAAACATCCATACATCCATACATCCATCCAAACTTTGGCATTTATAATATTAGTAAGATTAGATGATACCCGCAACTTCGTCTGCGTTAGTTAATTTTATTTTATTCCCGCAGGAACTCTTTATTTTTTAATAAAAAGTAGCCTATGTCCTTTTCCAGGATGGAACCTATCTCTATACCAAATTCCATCAAAATCGGTTGAAAAGATGGGCCGTTAAAGCGTAGCAGGCTGTCAGACAGACGGACAGACAGACACACTTTCGCATATTGGTATGAATAGATAAGGCCCCTATGACTCGCCATCCAAGTCGCTGACACGACGCGCGACGGATGGATTTGTGTGTGCTCTGGCCTTTGCCCTTTGCAGAGGTAACTTTTCTATAGGTACCTATATACCTAGTTACATAAGCAAAGCCTAGCCGCCTTTAATCTCCACCCAGCTTATCTGTACTCAGATTTAGCTTGGTACTTATACGGCCATTTTAATCATAACAATTAAATATTACTAAAGATAAAAAACACACTCAAACTTTTATTTAAAGTTTTTAACAGTTATCTTACAGCTGGGTCAAGTACTGTACCGACTTTCCCCTCGAGCCATTCTGTGTTTGGCCATTCAAAATAACTTGTCATCGTGCATAATCACGTGAAAGTCCGACTGTCTAAACAATATTGATACGAACCGAAACAAATATAATAAAAACGTGGACGGGGCCAAATCTGTATATTGTAAAGAGCGAGCGATTGGGTTTGGATAACAAATGAACATACCTACCTAATTTAAAAATTTTACAACTCGACTGCCATATTGAACTTTTTTCAAGAATTTATAGCATGTGTCATAGGTACTAAAATTCTACATCAATGCTTGTGTCAGTTGGGTCGACGTAAGGATTCTAACGATACCCCATACATCCAAATCTGTTCAGGCATTTAGAAGATACGGTGGAATAAAAAACTCGCATACATTCATACTTACATGAACCGTGAAAACAACACACTCCTTTTTATGAGCAGTCGTGTAATAAATACTAATGCGAATGCGACTTCGTCCGCATGACTTGGGATTTGGGAACATCGAAATAGATTGAGTAGGTACTACTAAAAGTCTACATCAATGCTTGGGAACTTAGGAATCACGTGACTTTCCGTCCGTGTGTACATTTTAAAGATTTTGACAAAATTTGGTAAAGATAGGTTGCATCTCGTGGACATTGGCTTGTTTTTCTGCTGGAAAATCAGAGATGTCAATGAAATTCCAATTAGTTAATGCCATAAGAAGTCGCGATTTAGAAACTAGATGATGCCCGCGACCACGTCCGCGTGGAATAAGTTTTTTTAAGTTCCGCGGGAACACCTAATTTTCCGAGATAAAAAGGGGTCGTTCCCCCGGGATACAACCTATCTCTGTACCAAATTTCATCAAAATCGGTTGTGATGAAAATGATGATACATAATATACGATTAAAACTCTTTAATTATACTAACTTAATAAAAAAATCAATTATCACCAAGAAAGCCCGTCAAATTACTAATGGACAGTTTAGTACGCAGATATTCTAAGTTGATACGTTTGAGCATCTGAAGTATGCTTCATGGACCCGAGGGGGTTCTCGTAACTCCAAGTTATTTTAATGGCGCGAAAAAGTGCAGGCTCAAGGTATTTCGTTTGAAACACTCCTTATAAGAACACGTGTGAAACAGAGTTAGCGTTGAAGTGACTATAGATGGTTAGGAATGCTGAGTATTGGTGACAAATGGATGATAAATGGAGATTGGCCTGTTGTGAGACGAAGACCTCCTTGGCACAGTGTTACCGCTGAGGTCTTAGTTAAGTATATTAAGGTTTCAGGGAAGTTTCCCAGGTTTTATTCCCAGCAGATTCAATGTAGAGACTTACTAGATTATGCCCGCGACGTCGTCCGCGGGGATTAAGGTTCTTTCGATTCCCACGGGAACTCTCTAATTTTCCGCGATAAAAAGTAGCCTATGTCTTTTTCCGGGATTAAACCTACCCACATACCAAATTTCATTAAAATCGATTGAACAGATGGCATGTGAAAGCGTAGCTGACAGACAGACACACTTTCGCATTTATGGATGTATGGATTATTTCTGGCGAGGTGCGGGCGGGGCCGGCTACTAAACAGAAAAATAGACCGAATTTAGCGTTCCGTTCCGGCCACGAATTCGATTCGGGACAGGCTTTAATAAAACCCTTTTTCAATTCGGGACAGGCTTTAATAAAACCCTTTTTCAATTCGGGACAGGCTTTAATAAAACCCTTTTTCAATTCGGGACAGGCTTTAATAAAACCCTTTTTCAATTCGGGACAGGCTTTAATAAAACCCTTTTTCAATTCGGGACAGGCTTTAATAAAACCCCTTTTTCAATTCGGGATAGGCTTTAATAAAACCCTTTTTCAATTCGGGACAGGCTTTAATAAAATTGCCACACCTTTTCCAGTGTTAGCCCGTTCCCACTTCCCATCTAGACTGCATCTTCAGTCTTCACATCCGCAATCAATGCCATAAAAATATGTCTGCCGGTGTGGCTGCCTGGGATACTTTACAATTTACGAACAAACATCAATTTAATGTTCTAATACATATTAGACTAGGAATGTTTTACACTGAGATGCGATAAAATTGGTGACTAACTGTTTACTTATTAGTTGACTCGGCCGGCCTTATGGCTTACATCAAAAGCAGATTGAGATTGGATATGGCATACAGGTTAGTATTCAAAGCATATACACAGATAAACGCGGATTTTAAAGTTTTTTAAGCTATTGCCTCAGAATGCTATTGCATAGCTTCTATCGCGGGCTTTGAGCGTGGAGACCGAATCCAGAAATTCCGTTACCTACAAAAAACCTAACACTTTGGTTGCTATGACTACTTGTGTTGTTGACTTCAAATTATTGAAAATAAAAAGACTATTTTTATGAAAAGATGATTTGGAATATAAAGGCGAAATAATTTTTTAAAATATTATATTTTTTAAAATATTATACCTACTTCTTGAGTACGGAACCCTCGGTGCGCGAGTCCGACTCGCACTTGGCCGATTTTTTATAAATATTTAGTTGGGGGGTGAGATTTATCTTGTAGATACCAATAAGCAACTTCCTATTTCCTACTAATATTATTAATGCGAAAGTATGTTTGTTGGTTTGCTCTTCAATCATGCCGCAATAGAGCTACGGTTTGACGTGTTATTTGACGTAGGTATACTTAGTTAAAAATCACAAGAGTTATATCACATCCATCCACAGTATTTTTGACGACCTCCGTGGCACAGTGTGTAACGCTGTTGTCTTAACGTGTTGAGGTCCCGGGTTCGATCCCCGGCAGGGTCAATTTAGGAATTTATAATTTCTGAATTTTCCCTGGTCTGGCCTGGTGGGAGGCTTCAGCCGTAGCTAGTTACCACCGTACCGGCAAAGACGTGCCGCCAAGCGATTTAGCGTTCCGGTACGATGCCGTGTAGAAACCGAATAGGGGTATGGGTTTAATATAACTGTCATGCCCCTAACAGGTTAGCCCGCTACCATCTCAGACTGCATCATCACTTACCATCAGGTGATATCGCAGTCAAGGGCTAACTTGTAGTGGATAAAAAAAAATAAAAAAATCACAGGCTACTTTTTATCCCGGAAAATCAAAAAAATCCCATTTGTTTAAAAAAATTGATTATTGATTTTGGCTAATAGCGAAAAAATGCTGTGAAATCAATCACAGGTAATTGCGATCGTAAAGTTGTACGTAATTTTACTGTAATCACTGGAAATACATAAATTGAAGTGCTTGACGATTGTAACATCAGCAATTCAGTACCATCGTCTATTCAATCGAATCAAATATAACCCAACAATGCAAAAAAAATACAGCAGTAAAAAACTAGCTCCTATCTAGCTATCCTTTTTTAGTGTGCTCCGAGCCTTAGCACCTGCAAACCGTTAGCTTTACGCGATCGGGGCCTTATCGACTGTTGACCGATCGATCTAATCTCGTGTTTCCATTCTTTGCGCGAATCCCTTTGTTTGTCTGTATGACTTTTTTTCTCTCAAAACCACCAAAATATGCATAATTTTATTGGATGATACCCCCGCGACTTCATCCGCGTGTATTAAGATTTTTTGACTCTCCGGATTCTCTTCGGGAATTCTTTGATTTTCTGGGATGAAAAGTAGCCTTTATCTTTCCCCGGGTTCCCCGGGAACCTACGGCTACACCTGTAACCAAATTCAATTAAAATCGGTTGAACAGATGGGCAAAAAACGTAGCCGAAAGACAGACACACTTTCTCGCATTCATAATATATTATGTTACTTACAAGCTGATGCCCGCGACTTCGTCCGCGTGGTTTAAGTTTTTTTGATTCCCGCGGGAACTCCTTAATTTTCCGGGATTTGGCCTATGTCACTCTCCAGGTCCTAAACTATGTCCATGCCAAAAATCACGTCGATCGGTCGCTCCGTTGCGGCGTGATTGAAGGACAAACCAACAAACCAACAAACAAATTGACTATCGCATTTATAATATTAGTATGATAGTCATACTAGAGGGGGTTAGTTATAATTTTCACCTTTTCAATTGACGTAATAGGTTCGTTACAATTATTTCACAGACAAACTATTATAATAGTTATCTAAGGTATATAATTAGGTATATAATAGTTATCAGTGAAGGAGTCCTTAAAAAAAAAGCTAAGGGAAGTTTTCATTAACGACTCCTTCACTGATTGACTATATATAACATACTATGAGTAAATAAATATTGTATAATATATTATACTTAGCATAATCTAAAAAATAAGTGCACGGCATAGTATAAGTCGAGAGCGAACTCGCCAACAAACTACATGTGTAGTTTGGCGAGAAACAAAATTTTGTATTTTATTGAATTTAATAAAAAAAAAAATTGCAGTTCGTTAAAAAAATCTACTAAGTACGTGGTTGGTTAGATTTTACAACAGGAACCAATTCCACTGTATCATCAGTTTCCATCAAGTGAGATCGCATTCGAGGACTAAGGAATAAATTAAAAAATTTAAATGTCAGACTTAGGTCTGACCCTTAATTTTCTAGACGTAGACTTAGGTATTAAAGGTCAGACGTAGGTCAGCCTACTGTACAAGTAGCTTCGGTACAGAGAACAAAGCATAAAATACGCAAACCCCCAGCCGCCATCAGTTGTGGATATATTTCTGCGAGTGGGTGGACGGGAAGTAAATATGGCGTACGAAACGAGTCAATTTATGAAAGTTATTGCCCACAATATATTGAAATATTGATTTGTTTTGCTTTTTTACCGTTTATTTTTATATGCACATTTTTATGTTGAACAAACAAGATGCAAAGATGTAGTACTTACAATAAATACCAATCAAGAATCAACGTATTTTTATCACAACTTTTTTAGGATATCGCAATTGAAAAAAAGCCGTTAAACAATTAGAATGACTTGCGTGTCTGTTTATCTGTCATAAAAAAATATTTGAAAAGCTGAAAATAAGCACAGTGTTCTTTGCGAGCGGAAGATAGAAATACCGAGTTAATTCCAATCATTACGCTATCATTTATACGTATTAAACCCCCTGGAAGCTGAAATCTATAGAGCGTACTTTGCTCATATAGTTAAGAGAGAATTAAAACAATACAAAATTGGCAAACTCTCCAATTTTGATATATTGATACGGTGGAGTCAGGTTTTTTTAGTTTCGCAGGAACTCTTTAATTTTCCGGGATAAAAAGTAGCCTATGTCCTCACTCAGGATGAAAGTTACCTCTGTATCAAATATCGACAAAATCGGTTGAAAAAATGGGCCGTGAAAGCGTTGACAGACAGACATAGCTACTTTCGCGATATCAGATTTTTAAGCATCCTCTATACTATAGTCTAAGTGCATGGAACAATGCATCAGTTTAAATAAGTCGATGTAATTAATATTTCAGAGAAAGTTGCTTTATTCGCAAAACAAAACCCTTGAAAACCAATCCAAGGGTTCAATTATCTCATAAACTAAGTTAGAATCTTAGTTAATCAATTAAGCCTTTACCGCATTCTTAGCCAATAAAGTCATAAATGGCAATTAAAATCAACTAGACGTTTCCCTGAATGCCTCATTAACCGTATGTGCTGCGACACAGGGACAAAGTCGTAAAACGGTGCACATGGGCGGTTTTGTATGCATTTGTATCGGGTTTTCTACTGAGCGTTTTTGTCCAGAGGGCAAAAAAGAGAAGTTATATTCTTAGCTATAACTGAGTCAGTGAGTACGTCTTCATCTGAATATGTGGTACTCGGTAGGTGGTGGTTCTGTTTATGAGGTACACGCCAAACCATTCCTATACTTAACTTATATAAAGTAGTACTTAAAAATTTCTAATCGAATCTCTCTCTCTACGTCGTATTCCTCAATGCTGAGGGGCGTGACCACATTCCATTAATTACATGACGGCAGCAGTTTTCTTGTGACATTAATGCGGTGGGTTCCCAGATCCTTACTTACGCATACGACTCGACTTAGAGTAAGTACTATTTCAATTTTCAACTCATATAGGTTACTAACGATTAAATTATCAGATGTTAGGGATGCTCTTCGAGGCAAGGAGGAAACGAAAAGGCCAAATTCAGACTTCCTAATTCAGTCACCCATCCAGTCCGACTTGGGTCAACGAACAATCAACGTACATTGCAACCCACTGATATGCGTTGTCGCAACTAGGCAATAACACTAACAAGGCTATATGAACACAAACCGCTATAAGTTCTGAAGCGCCTTATTTCCGGCGCCCTTCCGGCGTCCGTGTTTCCTGAAACGTATGACTAGAGTACCTTCATGGCAAGTGTGAATAGGCATTTTCTAGGCAAGCACGCTCCAACCTAGACCACATAAATCATAATTGCTTTTCATAAGCATGATTTTCGTCAAGCGCAAGCCTATCTTGTCATAAAAAATGATAAAAGATTACAATATCCCACCACCACCACCACTACAGCCCATTAACGTCCCACAGCTGGGCACAGGCCTCCACTCATAGGAGATAGGGAATTAGAGCTTAGACCCACCACGCTGCTCCAATACGGGTTGGCGGGCTATAATAATAAATAAATAAATAATCATGTTAGTGATATCGTCACCTCTATGGCAAACTTACGAATCTGCAAAATATAAATTTTACAGGGGAGCGTTTTGAAAGTGTAGATCATTAATAACTTATTTTTAAAAACGGGTGTAAAGGTACAGTGGTACATTTGGATTTCAAAATGTTACTTTTTTTTAGATACAATCAATGGATTAGAAATTTTTTTTATAGATTAGTAATAAATGCATATTCGTTACTTTGCAACTCCATACATGGAAGCTAATAGATAGCTAGTTATACCTTAGCAAACTTACGAAAGTGGTAGTTTCGTAAGTTGTGTATAAAAAATATCCAATTTAAACCTTGGTAAACTTACCAAAGTGGTACATTTGTAAGTTTACTGAGGTATAATTTTCATATTTATACCATTAGGTAAGTGAAATTACTCAGTTTAAATGGTATAGGGATGCCTAAAGTAAACAAATATATTGAAGTAAAGTTTTATATCAATTAAGAAAAATACTTGAGTTTAATTAATAAACAAAAAATAATACTTTATGCCATCACAAGTATGTAAAACTACAAAAATGAGATAAAAAAGGAATACTAGAATAACTATTAATATTGACATCTCTGTCATATACATATTAATGATAAATAAGGCCTCTAAAAACAAATAAAGATATTTAAAATAATCAAGGGCACCTTCTTGGCGCTTAGGCTGCATCATCACTTGCCAGTAAGTTTGATTCCAGCCCAGCACATGACTATAAATGAAGAAAAAAAATACAAAGGTTAAAGTTCCTCTATCTGCATCAGTATCTGGCTCTGGCAAGCGGTCTCTTACTCGTTCTGAATCTGGAAGATTCTCATAAAAATTATGATAATATTTTGGAATCTGATTATCCCTGCACAATTTCAATAAATCTCTTTTTTTTGCGATTGAAATTGGTATTCTTTCGGTATATATTGGTACTGGCACTATAGATGCAGTTTTCCCCCTTTTTGGTTTTATTTTGATTTCTTTAAATTCCATTTCATTATACTGACTTAATAAAAATCGACTTGAGGCTATCTTTTCTGTATTGGATCCATACAGCACTTTGAAAATTTATCTTTTCTTTTGTCTCGTCTTGTTCATTTTCTTCATGTTCATTAATTTTCCTTTTTCCTTTATTAGAAAATGTCTTCGTCTGGGTTTATTTTCTGTTAGTTTCTTCAGCAAAACTATGCTGATTTGGGTTAAAGTTTAAAAAATCCTGATGAACTAACACGTGTACATTAAATGGCCGCGGATTCGTGCTAGCCAATCTCATTACCTGTATCCATCCATCCGAAGTATATACTGCAGAGTTTTTACACTTTTGTTCAATTTTAGAGTGTACAGAGTCACATTCCATGTGGCTATGCCCAGGCTCAAAAAAAACGTGATCTATTGTTTGTATGGTATCGTTAGTCGTCACCAAGTACAGCAACATGCAAGAAAAGTTAAAAAATTTCTGCTGGCCTCCGCAATTGTCAGACATCATTCTGACGTGTGTTATTCCTTGCTTGCCTGAAATATATTTATAAAAGCAAGTCGCAATCTCAATACTTCCACGTTTCCCTTGCGTTTCGTCCCAAGTGAAGCAATCGACGTCCAAATGAATCTCCAAATTTATAAAATGTTAAATTGTAAACTGCTTGCTATCGAACATAAAAGAATGGTCCAGATGCAGCTTTAGGTGTTTGAAGGACCGCTTCTAGGTCAAAATTAAAAGCCAAAGTTTTCAGATCATACTTTGCTGCTGCTTTATCAGCATCGCGACGCAGATAAGCTTCGTCACGTCGCTTAAGATGCTTCATATGACTATCGTCTTCAGAATTACCAGTTTTATTACTTTTTAGTTCTTTATAAGCTACGCACTTTTTGCACAGATCCTTTTTCGGTACATGGAATCTTAATTTATACGATCTGAAGACTTTCCGGTATGTCTCTATACCCGCTGGCTTTGTTCCTTCGTCCTCACATTTTTTTTTATTTATCGAATACATTATTTTTATATTGAGCTCAGAATCCAAGTATTTATTTTCAGTATTTTTCCTACAATAATGTGATTCCATGGCAGGGAATGAAAATATATTATGTTCTCTATTCTCGCTATGTGACATGAAATTGGTGTAATTCAATCATTTCATCATCATTATCAGCCGACAGACGTCCACTGCTTGACATAGGCCTCTTGCAAGGATTTCCACATGCCGCGGTCTTGCGCCGCCTGGATCCAGCGACTCCCTGCGACTCGCCTGATGTCGTCCGTCCACCGAGTAGGGGGTCTGCCAACGCTGCGCTTCCCAGTGCGCGGTCGCCATTCCAGCACTTTGGGACCCCAACGTCTGTCGGTTCTTCTAACTATGTGCCCCGCCCATTGCCACTTCAGCTTCGCAACGCGTCGAGCAATGTCGGTTACTTTCGTTCTTTTGCGAATCTCCTCATTCCTGATTTGATCGCGCAAAGAAACCCCTAGCATTGCTCTCTCCATCGCCCGCTGAGTGACCCTGAGCTTCCTTATGAGGCCCATAGTTAGCGACCAAGTCTCGCATCCATAGGTCATCACTGGCAACACGCACTGTTCGAAGACTTTGGTCTTCAGGCACTGAGGAATCTTGGACGAGAAGACATCTCGAAGCTTCCCGAATGCTGCCCAGCCGAGTTGGATTCGGCGGCCCACCTCTTTCTCGAAATTGGACCTACCTAACTGGACCGTGTGTCCTAGGTATATATACTCGTCTACAATTTCGAGTGCAGAGCTCTCAACGATTACTGGGTGGAGCGGAACATGAGCATTAGACATGATTTTCGTCTTACTCGTGTTCATTTTAAGGCCCACCTGTTGTGAAACTCTACTGAGGTCACTAAGCATTGTATTAAGGTCTCCCAGAGTCTCGGCCATGATGACTATATCATCGGCAAACCGAAGGTGAGTGATGTACTCGCCATTGACGTTGATGCCAAATCCGTTCCAATCCAGAAGCTTAAAGACGTCTTCCAACGCAGCGGTGAAGAGTTTCGGGGAGATTACATCCCCCTGTCGCACTCCACGCCGCAGTTGGATTGGCCTCGTAGTCTGGTCCTGTATACGAACTGACATTGTAGCGTTTTCGTACAAACACTTCAGTACTTGGATATACCGGTAGTCTATCCGGCATCTCTGTAGCGACCTTAATACAGCCCAAGTTTCCACCGAATCGAAGGCTTTCTTATAGTCCACAAACGCTAAGCAAAGCATAGTGGCCGGTTATACTCTTCCGTCTTCTGTATAATCTGCCGCAGCGTGTGAATGTGGTCTATGGTACTAAAGCCTTTTCGGAATCCGGCTTGTTCGGGAGGCTGGAAGTCGTCGAACCTTCGAGCGAGACGATTCGTAATGACTCTCGAGAACATCTTATAGACATGCTGTAATTCAATGCTGGTCTAATATTATGGACAACTTTGCCCGTGGTTAGTTACCATCTTTACCCTCAGGGCCTCACAAAGACGTGCCGCCAAGCGATTTAGCGTGCCGGCAAGATGTCGTGAAGAAACCGGGGTATGGGTTTTTAACACTATAAATGTAACTGCCATAACCCTGCCAGGTAAGCCCGCTACCATATTATACTGCATCATCTCTTACCACAAGATGAAATTTACATGAAAACCATGAAGTTAAAGTTATATAGTAATATTGACAATCTGATCGTCGTGTTCAAATCTTTAAAAAAAGCACAAGAATTTTGGAAATTAGTGAAGGTTGGATTTAATTTAATGGTGCAAAATAAACTGTTCCCGTTAAAGTTTAATAGGCAGCAATCACCATCTGACGTAAGGATTTGATACAACCATAATCTGCTTAGTCAAATTATTAAATCGCGATAATTATTTATCGCGATTACGATTACCTATATTAAATTAATCGAGATTTATTTAATCGCGATTAAGTTTAATCTGATTGAAATTATTCATTATTATTGACTTATCAATTGAAAAATTAATCGATTTATGCCAACACTGGAATGTGTCACATTCATGTGTTTACTGTGGGTTACTTGACCCACTTGAATAATATTTTATACTAATGAGAATTCACGAATATGCCAGATTAGTATGTTTGCTGTGAATTACTTGATCCACTTAAATAATATGTGCTACCAATGTAAATTTACGAATATACCAAATTCGTATGTTTGCTGTGGTATGCCTAATACACTTGAATAATGATTGCTACCAATGTAAATTAACGAATATGCCAAATTCGTATGTTTGCTGTGGTATACATAATGCACCTAAATAATGTTTGCTACCAATGAAAATTCACGAATATGCCAGATTCGTATTTTTGCTCTAAGTTACCTGATCCACTTCATTAATATTTGCCACCAATGTAGATTCACGAACATACCAGATTCGTAAGTTGACAGTGGCACATTTTACTCAGACTTCGTATTTTCTAATACGCTAAATTACCTTAAATCATTTGGGTAAGTTTACTATAGGCGTATCAACATAAACTGCAGATTCGAACAATTTGAATTCTGTAACTATCAGTGACACACACGAGTAAATTTACCACGGCGTGTAGTACTACATTAGGTATGGTTTTTCATCAAAATCTCGATTTCACCAAAATGGCAGATTCGTAAGTTTACCATGGAGGTGACGATATAATAGCCGGGACCGACGGCTTAACGTGCTCTCCGAGACGCGGGGGTGAAACACCGCCAACTGCCAACTCTGGGCTGGCGCTGAGAATTTCTTAGTTGAAAAATCCAATACCTAACTTTTTATGCCCGACCGGGAATCGAACCCAGGACCTCGTGATCCGCAGTCGAATATGCTAACCGCTAGACCAACGAGGCTGTCACAATAATAATATATACATAGACAATGTTACACATTACGACTTTGGGGTTGAATTATAAGTTATAGTACAATACAAGACTTTTTCATTTGTGTGCCTATACGTGTCAAGTAGGTACAGGTCATACGTCGTCCAGGTAATAATAAGCCTTTCCAATAATACTCCGTTTAAAATACATAAAAATAATAACTTTAAACGTATTTTACACGAAAAAAAGGAAATAAAAATCTACTTTCGACGTGCAGCACTGGAAAACAAATCGCTTTAAGACCAAATTTTTAGGAGCTAATTCAAGCTAAAGCCAATCTTACAGCGAAACCGCAAGGGTGACTTAACTGCAGACTTAATTTGGTATTGTGGACCACAGTTTTTAGCGTAGAATACGCCTTATGTACTTGTAATAAGGTTTATGAAAATGTTATTTAAGGCGTCATCGATCGGGCCACACATTCTTACAAAGATAAGAACTTGTTAAAGATAAAAAAATATAATTTTTTCCATGCTCGAGATTTAAAAAGAGATTTTTACTACTGATGTGTTCGACTTTGCGTCGGTAGGAAGATATAATTTACCGGTAAAATAGCTCTGTGACTCGGTCCCCGTAAGCACAGAATACTCACAGTTTTGGACCGAGTATAAAACTGTGAGTATTCTGTGCTTACGGGGAATAAGTTTACTAGTGGTGTGAACTTCTAATCTAACCCCACTTTAAAGATATCTTGGTACAATTTTATACTAAACCTAGACTTGTATAGGAATAAAAAAAAGACTGGGAAACAAATAGTTTTAAACATTTCCTAAATTAGCACGGATAATTTTGTAAACGTAATAGCTAGTGGCTAGTGGCTAGTGGTAACGTATAGTTTTTATAATTTTTTGGTGATATTAGTATGGGTTTTCAAACAGAAAAATTCTTTTAAATAATGCTTAAACAAATGACCAAAAAATAGGACTAATAGCTCGAATTTCTTATCCCTCAATATGCCGCAATACCTAGTAAGATCATAGTAAGATATACGCACGTAAAAACGAGCATAAAATAAATCAATATTCCAATATTGGACGCAATATCTCTCAATGTTCCGCACGCCATATTTACACTGCATGTCCACCCACACGCTGAAATATGTCACAATTCACGAGAAACCGCGACTCGAGATGTCATTTTACACGACGCGTCGGCAGAGCAGCGAGGCAATGTAGTGAGCAGGGGACCTAGTGGGAGATTTTCTACGCATAACTATGCAATTTTTTTGTATTCACTACTAGTTAGCCCTTGACTGCGATCTTACCTGATGGTAAGTGATGATGCAGTCTCAGATGGTAGCGGCTAACCTGTTAGGGGCATTACAGTTATATTAAACCCATACCCCAAATCGGTTTCTACACAGCATCATACCGGAACGCTAAATCGCTTGGCGGCACGGCACGTCTTTGCCGGTAGGGTGGTATCTAGCCATGGTAGAAGCCTCCCATCAGGCCAGACCAGGGAAAATTCTGAAATTATAAATTCGCAAAATGACCCTGCCGGGGATCGAACCCGGGACCTCCGTACGTTAAAACAACAGCGCTCAACACTGCGCTAGGGAGGTCGTCAAAATATGGAATTGCCAAGCCGCGCTTAATGACAGGTATTGGCTGGCGTTCGATCAATAGTTACCATACGACAGTCGTCACTCGTCGGATGCGAAGTAGGCCTCTCGCGCGAACGGTTTGTCCTGTCCTGTCAGTAGTGTTTACACCCTGAGTCATTAGCATTCCGACATAAGTTTACTTTTTTTTTTTAAAAGACTTAAGATCTTCACACACATTCGAATAAAACATTTCGTATTTTTATTAAGTACTTACAAAATAAAGTGACGAGAGCTTGTTGAAGTTTTCAAAATGGTGGGTCAGACACTTTACATACACACAATAATATTCAAATAACAATCTGCAAATAATCCTATAAACCCTATTTACGATACAAAACCGGAATTATCGAAAAAAATTAATTCATGATCGAATCGCATAAAACTGTATGCACATTACACGACCAACACGAATCGCACCATATGAATCATCTTTTTCAGAACTGAAAATGCGAATAATTTCATTCGATCGCCCGCACAAGTAACACGAAAGGCGACGCATAGTTACTTTTTTCGAAGCCTTTAGAACTCCAGTCGTGGTTCCGAATGTACTAAAATAGTGACCCCGCACGAGAAAACGCAGTAGGTATTTACAGACCCAGGTTGTGAGTGAGGGGTCTGCCAACCCTGCGTGGACAGACAACATCAAACTCGTCCCAGGATGTAACTAGACGTCGTTGAGTGTGGTTTATTCCTCAAAGAGATCCTTCTTATAATGTATAGTCCGTCAAACTTATCTGACCCGGTGGCCAAAATCGGAAATAATTTTGATTGACTTTTAGGTAGGTAGTAATGACAGCAATCGCCTTTTCATCTAACTTCCGTGCCTTATCCATATACTCGACTCTCGTCGACTGGCGAAACAACCTGTGCCCCTGTGGCATACCTAAAAGCCAACACCTGGGAATTGAATTGAACTATATATGTACTCAATAAAATGCTTTCGTTTAATGCTCGCACCTCGGGCGACCAGTCCTGTAGGTAATGTGCGAACATTTTTTAAGGTCCCAAAAACATTATTATGACCCCAAGGTGCTCCAATAAGCAATAATTTAAATAAATTGCTATGTGTGTAGATTATATTTTCCTTTTAAGTATAATAACATATTTTGTATCCCGATTTCTTTGAAGCGATATTTACGAGGCTTGAAGAAAGATTTGAACACGGAAAAATTAAGGTATTATGATAATATTTTGGAATGCCAGGAGTCCTGAAGACATCATTAGAAAACGTCTTGGTAGAGAATTAATCAAATTTCTGCTAGAGGATTTAAGGAAAGTGGCGGGAAGTGGTTGGATATGGAAAGCCGTGGACGTCTTCAGACAAAAATGATTATGATGATGAAATAAAATTTATGTAAATAGAAGTAGTCTACTATGGTCAATTTTCAGATGACACAAATATGACAAAGACCTGACCAAGTAGTAAATGAATGTTAATACCTACTATACGTCATATTGGATGACAGAACATTGGCTGTGCTCATGAGGATGTAGTATACTATCCTTGGTTGTACCTACTTTTACCAATGATATTAAACAAGAATACACTTACACATTATATTGAATCTGGTTAAGTGTCAAGTTACTCAACGGTAGTGCATCAAAAAGTGTTAAGTACAATAGAAATTCCTTCCAAAAAACCAACTTCCAAAGCCACTGTACAAGTGTACCACAAGTCGGGCGAGCCTGACGCGTCAACTTTGCCTATAAAGTGTGTAGAAATCAAAATTATTTTTTACTTTACAGTGGCTTAGAAGTCGGTTTTTGGTAAGAATTTTTATTTTTAACTTTTTAATTTAATCCCCACGGCTTAGGTATGTAGTACCCTGCAGCATCAGAGTTGAGGAGTTGGGGCTTGGGTTTAAGTATACCTACAATATGAATTCACCATTAAAAAATCCTAAATCGCTATTTTAAGGAGTTCTGTACCCTGCAGCATCAGGGTGAGGAGTTGGGACTCAGAGTTGAATCTTATACACGTGACTTGATATACTATATGAATTCACCATCAAAACTTCCTAACTCCCTAGTTTTGAGTCGTAGGTATACCTACAGCATCAGGATTGCGGATTTGGAGTCAGAATTTTTTATGGGACCACCTCGCGAGCTTCCTCTAACAATTGAAACGACTATAATATGTTTTGCATGCTATGCATACTATAAATGTATCTAAAATACCTAATGCACCTAATATTATTTTTGATGATAGCAAAAATAATATTAGGAATTATATTCTTACTAGCTGATGCTCTTTAATTTTCCGGGATAAAATGTAGCCTATATGTAATTCCAGACTACAATATATCTCTGTGCATTTCATACAGATCTGTCCAGCCGTTTTAGCGTGATTAAATAACAAACATCCATCCATCCCTACATCCATCCATCTGTGCAAACTTTCGCATTTATAATATGAGTATAGATGAGTGGGTAATATAACCAAGTTTGCGTTTATTTATCGCACAAAATCCATACATTACGTCGTCGTAGTCAAGCAAAGAGTAACAAAATAACAAAAGGCTATTACCCCGCTATGAACCTATCTTGAGCGCAAACGTATTCGTCTAGTACCTACTCTAGTGTTCAAACTTTACAGCGAGGCCTATGTCGACAATGGACGTAACGCGATCGTCTATGAGGCGTATCGCGTTACGGCGGTGACATTGCAAGTTGCAACGAATTGTAGTCTACGTAACTTTTACAATACTTTTTTTAAATAATTATTTTTAAATCAACGGAAATATGAAATCCATAGTAACATTATAAAATATGCCAGTGGAACTCTACCTGTTGTCAAAAATTAAAAATGAGTACTTCCTGGATTTTGAAACGTATATTTTGTCAAAATTTCATACATGTGCGTTTTTGCAGTGTAAGTATATTAATAATTGCATATCACATTATCTTAGGCTCTTTTATCGCCTGCGGAATTATAAAAAGCTACGAAATCGTGGCCATCATCAGTGCTAAAGTATCTAAAAAGTATATCACCACTTGCAAGCAAGTCTGATTGCAGCCAAGCGCTATAGCATTTATATTTAAAAAAAAATGTTACCATGTGTTACCATAGAGCTCTTTACTTCTATACCTACTCTTGGATCTTTTACCATTTCAATTTTGTATCCCGTAGAGGGAAATTAAGCGCAAATTTTATGTAACAAATACTTAATATAAATCTGTATCATGTAAACAAAGATGTAAGGTATTGCTTAAAATTTGTAACAACAATAGTTAACCCACAGTTAACCCGCAGTTAACCTAACTTAATGTTACTGGCCTCAAACATTATGGTGAGAGCTCTCAAGATGTCATTCTAATGGCAAATAACATTTAAGTAAATGCAAACGAAATGACACCTTCAAATCAACTAGATAAAGACTATTATGCCAGCAAATGTATGATTGTTATAGTCGAAGCCATTTTGTACGGTTAAGTTTTACATATCGTTGTGAGTTGTGAGTTGTGACAATATAGTTTTTGTAACTAGCATGCAGCTAGAATATACATAGACATCATACTAATATTATAAATGCGAAAGTGTGTTTGTTTGTTGGTTTGTCCTTCAATCACGGTGCAACGGAGCAACGGATCGAAGTGATTTTTTGCATGGTTATAGTTGAGGACCTGGACAGTGACATAGGCTACTTAATATCCCGGAAAATTGAAGAGTTCCCGTGGGAATTAAAAAAAACTTAAACCGCACGGACGAAGTTGCGGGCATCAGCTAGTATAATATAATACTACACAGAATAATTTAGTGAAGTCTAGCTACCCAACGATATATTATAATCCTGACAGTGCACAACCAATATATATTTGAAAATTTAGTATACGTGCATAAACACATTGATACATTCAAGAAGAAAAGTGATTGTCATAATGTCAATACTAGAAATAAAAATAAACTTGTAATACCTGCTACTACTTAGTAAAACTAGCAATTCATTTGTTGGAAGCAGTGTCCGCTTCTACAATAAGCTCCCAGAAGACATGTTGAAGATGTCTCTGAACAAGTTCAAAGTTAATGTTAAACGTAAAATCATTGAAAAATCGTATTACCATGTGAAGGATTACTTAAATGACAAGGAAGCTTGGCAATAATTTGCTGTACGGCACCATGATGCATCATATGCTCCCACAATTTGGTAAAATGGTAGATAAACGCAAACCTGTAAGAGATCTATAAAAAGAGAGGGGTGAATGGGCCGGAGTTTGGTCTCACAAATTTTTCCTTTCTCCGCGAACATAAATTTTGTTTTTGTTAACGCTTATCATGCTAAGTATCTTTGCCTAATGGACTGAAACCCGAATCAATTAACATTTGAGTCCATATTGTCTCACTATCTGCGAACTTTAAATGTCGCCCAAACAAAAAGATATGAAACATCGTCGCTCGTATATTTGATGTAAAAATAAATATTCATTTGTATATGTATATTGAATAGAGTCGTCTAGACCGGTTGTCGGGAATCGAACCCGCGTTTAGTGTGATATGATCGCCCGCCCGCCGGTATTCCAAAAATTTTCGACTGAGATAGTCCGTACGGTGGGCAAAAAAAAACTGAAGTTAAACGTATTTTTTATCCTGTAAACTAACTGTCATGGCCTGTCAGTAAGATACGTGGACTTAATTAAGTCCATTGTAAGATTTAAAGCTAAACGCACATTTATATAGCACGCGTGAAACCCATAGCATTTTTTAGAAGTGAAAATTTTGTCGCATGTTAGCGTAGATAGAGCGCGTGATGGTGAAAATGACGAGAATTTACGGTACTGAAATAGTGTAGCTTGCAGCGCTTTTTTTGATGTTTGAAATCAAAATTAATTATATTGTCATAGAAAAAGTACAGAGTGTGCAGTCGTAGTAAAGCTTTTTTTTTTTCATGAAATTATTCATGAGTGTTGTTTGACACAAAGATCAGTTTTATTCTTTTGCATAGGTAGTTTTTTTCCACTTAAAAAACTTCGTTTAAAGTAAAGTCTTCAATTATACAAACCAATTACAAAACAAAGTCGTATAAAGAGGTTGCGATAAACACATAATAAAACCTTCTCAAACAACATAATTATTATAATAAAATTGCACGTAAGCGTAACACTATAATAAAATCGTGCGCAACACAACTCGCCTATAAAAATAAATAATAGCCGTGTCCAAGCGTGACGTTTATGCTAACGCTCCCACCCAAGCGTCAGGCCATATCATTCATGGTCATACATATACCTGGGCCCTTTTTCTTTTTTTAAAGGGCCCGCTAATGCGCGTATGTTTCTTAACATTAAAAGTTGTAACTTATCGAGCGATCGTATTTTTTCGAAAATTTTCGAAAACGATGACGGAATCGGTAATTTGAATTCCCGGTATAATGTTTTGGCAAGTTTACTCATATATGTAAATTGGCTTAGGTGCTACTTTTACGTAAAGTTTGGAAGTTTACCGTACCGAAATTGGACTTTAGAATTCAATGCTTTGATTTTATTCGATGATGGTCGTGACTTGATTTTGGTTTTATGAAAATCATGTGAGAACTCTTTGATTTTCCGGGAAACGGGATGATGTCCCTGATTTTCTCACACAATCACAGTCCCCCGATTGTGTAAGAAAATCGTCAATCGGATAATTCAAACTGTTTCAGTAGAAAAGCATGTATGAACTCTTATAACAGTTTTATGCTCGCAAATGATTACGATTTTCTTAGACAATTTGGCGGCAGGTTAGATAAGGTATGTTTGTCTTAACAATGTTCTTATTCTATAATGCTTCCGGGCCAATTTTTACTACATATGCCATACGCATATATGCATATTATTGTAATACTTAAAATCCCACACGGCAGCTATCAGATGCAGCTATGAAAAGCTTTTTCTCAAACATGCTTGGAAATTAGAGAATTATTTTGACAACCTTCTTCGAGATAAATCGAAATTGCTGTACTGGCCAAATACTTGTGAGCAGCGGCCGGCTTAAGTTGTATGAAAATCCATATCTGTCGTGGTTTAGAGGCCAAATAAATTACATAGTAAATTCATATCTGTCGTGTAATTTAAAAATGGAACGATCTTTTACTCCGAAACATGGCAACCAAGGAGGTAACTTATCAAAGGTTTTATTTAAATTTCGAACTAGCTTGCAAATATAAAGCTGTTATTGAAATAAAAACAATTGAACACTTTAACGCGGGAAAAATTATTGTTGTTCGTTGTTCGTCATTGATTTTGAAATGTATTTGACAAAATGAGTTCAAGTGAAGACAATGGGTGTGATAAACTTACTTTAACGCCACCTGAAATTCAAGAGGCGGCACGATAGAAATATAGAATACTTGTTACCGCCAAAATTGAATGAAAAATATTTGAAAACCTATGAAAATTTTGTTCGATGGAAGAATGAAAGAAAATCGAAATCGAAGTTCTGTCTAGGTATTACTTAGTTTTAATTTCCGCGTATGATTTGAGAAAAGTACTATACAAGCCTTGGCCACAACTAGGCATTGATGGACTTACGTATGTGTACCTCGGCTTCGCCTCGGCCCACATAGTAATGCAGTAATGGACTATTTTCTAACTGTCCTATTGGCCTGCAGTAATGTACTATTTTCTAACTGTCCTATTGGTTGGATATATTTTCTCGCTTCGTTTTTATTGTCACATAACATCCTAATATTATGTGATAGTAGTCTTAGTAGTCAAGTCAAGTACAAACCTGTTAATAAAATATAAAAATAACATCTTTACACGATGGAACTAGTAAACCTGATTAAAGTGATTATTTTATACGAAATAGGTGTTTTTCGATACGGCCATACTTTATTAATATGGGCACTTACAATGTCCGGTCGGCCATTTACATAATGCGATATCTCTGGTTATATTACGACTACGAGGGAAACAGATGACTCAACGAGACATTTGTGTGTTTACGTGTAAGTTCATGTGTGTGCGTGTGGTCTACCGAAGTTAGATTTGTGGGCATGAGCTGCTGATATTATGCGCTGGTCCATAACAAAAGATCTTCCTACAGACAGGTGTTGTGCCCGGAGATCCATTTTGTCCCTTTTCGACGTCGATTTAAATTTCTAAGATAGAAAATTTTACATTTTTATGTTTTCATAGCACTCTTAAGCCTTGGCGACTTGTCTGGGGGCTGACTTGTCGGCGCTGGCCTTAAGAGCAAAATTGTTGACCGGACAGGACAAAATGTAAGCGCAAAACGTTGGTGCGTGCACTAATTATTATGCAGTGTAGCAGAAATAGGCGTGTACACTGTCTAAAATAATATAAGTTGGTACTTTTTCGTGGGCTGTAATTTTCTTCTCTGTAATTTTTAAGCTATTGCATAGCTTCTATCGCGGGCCTTGAGCGTAGAGACTGAATCCAGAAATTCCGTAACGAAAACAAATCTTACGCTTTGGTTGCTATGACTACTTGTGTTGTTGACTTCAATTTGTTGAAAATAAAAAGACTATTTTTATGAAAAGATGATTTTGGTTGCTATGACTACTTGTGTTGTTGACTTCAAATTGTTGAAAATATAAAAGCGAAATAATTTTAAAGAATTATGTTTTTAAAACATAAATTTTAAAGCATTAAAGTGTTAGGTAAGTTAATAAAAAATGCTATGCAATAGCTTTACCGCGGCAGTCTCCGAGTGCCACACGTCTTTTTTTTCTGAAACGATCTCGGGAAACGATGGTAGAGTCTTGAATTTATGAGATACAGGTTAGCCAAAATCTACGATAGACATTATTTTTCTATTTTAATATCGCATAATTTACTCCGCAATAAAGTAATCCACACTTTCGAATTTAAGGGCAAAAACACACTACGTACAAAAATTTTTGTCTGGCGGACAATTGCTGCACAGACCACCGCGATATAAGGAAACATATTTGCCATACGACCGTAGTTTTTTCGCCCTTAAAATCATACCCGTATAGAGTTGAGAGGTAGAGACGAGAGCAAATTAGTTTTGCTCTCGTCTCTACCAAGCAGTCAAAAAATGTTAATTACAGGAAATAAAGATCTTCAATTGGACATCTCAAACGACAAATCGCTACATGTAATGATGCTTATAAGCACTTTTGAACATGAGCCTACGCACAGCTCAAAATAAATTGGTCACCATGTTTCACGTTTGAGGACCATTACAATTTGACACCACCCAAGTAAAGGCAATAATGCTCTGTGACTAGTTCGTTTTAAAATGGGCCCACCTACTTAACAAACATTGACCATTCTATTTTGACACAACCATGATAGAATGAACGAAATTTTCCTATAAACTGGTTTTGCGTACATAATAAATGTTACCCAATATAATTTGATCTCTCTCTAGTATATACAATCAGGGGTCAATACATACTGGTTTTGTACATTTACTTGTTTACAGTCCATTTAAGCTTGAGCCCGCCTCAGTAAATTTCCATGGGTCATGTTACGCTAGAGCTGTAAATCTACAATATGATTGACCATTATAACATGGTCCCGCCGTATTACAAGTTACTCTGTTAAGCTGGTGAGGCTATGTCGTGATTGTGGAGTGAATACACCGTGCTGTACTTTTAATGGGATGACGCGGGTTCAAATGTAAAGACCAATGCGCTTTCCTTATTGCCTTGTAAAAAATAACGACTTTTTCCAAGTAAGCTGTTAAATAAAATGTAATAGGTTTATTTAACAAGATTTCTCACGATATAGTTTTGAATGTTATAATGAGCTTGCCCGTGATTTCGTCAGTGCAGCATTCCAAATCCATTTTCATACTGATATTAGACTGCGCTAGTGTTTCTTTCTATTATACCCTAATACGGCAATATATCTGTTGATATATTGATATGTTAGATAGATTATGTATCCCGGATATGGACATAGACCATCCCAAAAAATCAAGATGTTCCTACGTTATTTTTATAAAACTTAATTCCACGGAGACAGAAACCCAGGTGCAGACTTCAGACCCTGAAGATAAAATCAATAAACGGATGGAATTTCGTAAGTAGCCCAGCAAATATGGTTTCCATTCAAAAGTTTGAAAATATCTCATTCAGTTACCTATACATATCCATGGTTAGGTATAAAAATGTGGTAGTTCTGTTCCGTTCTGAGAGGAGAGCGTCTTGTGTTTTTATTCTTACTTCCTACAGTGTTATGTCAGTACCTACTGGCAAATGGGTCAGCAAAGGGTTGAGAGTTGAGACTTGGGAATGAAAAACATAAATCCACGTGAACAAATCCGCGGGCAATGGGCATCGTCTTGTCATACTAATGTTATAAATGCGAAAGTGTGTTTGTTTGTTGGTTTGTCCTTCGATCACACCGCAACGTCTCACGGATCGACGTGATTTTGGGTATGGGTTATAGTTGAGGACCTGGAGAGTGACATAGGCTACTTTTTATCCCGAAAAATTAAGGAATCAAAACAAAACTTAAGCCACGCGGACAAAGTTGCGATCATCAACTGGTTAACTATAAATTTTCCCACAGTTAGTTTATATTTCCGGGTTTCCTCACGATGTCACTAATCGTGTTACACACGTGATGAATAGTTAACGCTTCGTAATATGTCATTAATAAAATATTAGTTGCAAAGTCAAAAGATGACAATCGACCATCAAGCATTGCAATCAAGTGATTAAGTTAAGTGGGTAAACACGATCTCAAATTAAAATCATCATATCAATTATTTATTTATATAACAGTGATTAAATCCTAAAAATTTGTGGCGACCCTTATTCTTTCTGTAATATAACATCTGCAACTTTGGGTTTTTAAAAATAATGTGCGAACTCTTTGATTGACTGGGATAAAAGGTAGAGTACCTACCTACGTCTCTGACTCTGATGAAAATCTTGACTCTGAAGCTACTGCCTTCAAGGAAGCATCCACTTTTAGGAAGGCAAGTCGTATACCACCGATTATCATTACAATCAAGCCAGGATGGACGCATGCCACCATCAAAGATCTGATTGGCAAATTTGATAAAAGTTTTGCGCTACAGTACAGAGGCAACAATAAGGTAGCTGTTCTCTGCAACAATGCCAGAAGCCATCAGTTGATCAAAAAAGGACTTATCGACGAAGACGCTTTTTTCCATACATACACACGCAAGGATGAAAAGAATTATAAAGTTGTGATACTGGGCCTACCGTCTTATGCTGAAGACGAACTACCTCAAGAACTTAATGCTATGGGGTTTAAAGAGATAACTGTTACTAAATTGAAGACCTCCACAAATAAACCTGTTACATGTCCCCCATACCTGATTCAATTGCCAGCAGGAAGTGATATTCAAAAATTTAGGAAGATAAAATATCTATGTAGCTGCGTCGTCGACATACGAAAATACCGAAAAACCAGGACCTTGGGTTCGCAATGTTTTCGGTGCCAAGCTTTTGGTCACGCATCCCGAAACTGTAATATGCCAGCAAGGTGTGTGAAATGCACCGAAAACCACAGCACCAGAGAATGTCCTAAGACTAATTCCGAAGAAAAGGCTACATGCTGCAACTGCGGGCTAGATCATCCAGCGAACTACAGTAAGTGTACGGAACGTCAAAAGTACTTGCAGAAATTAAAAGAACGAAATTCCAAAAATATAAAATCAAATGATATACCATTCGATTTCAATTTCCCACATTTGAGGCAAACCGAACCGACACTAACGCCGGAAATTCATAATAGACGGACAGAAAGTAAACCGTCATGGGCGAAAGCAACCAAATCTTCACAAAGCAAGGAACACAGTGATACAGGCTACACGAGCATTGGGACATTACCTACAACAGTGAACATAGAGGACAAGGACACGTTGGAGATCCTCGAAATATTGAGAGCAATCAAAGCAGTGAAGGCGCAACTCACCGCAAGTTCATCAATATTTGATAAAGTGTATCTTGTTTTAACTCATTTAGGTCGTTATATTTAGTTGTTCAAATTTACGTCTAATGTTATGGAACGCCGATGGCGTGAGAGTTAAGCGCGCGGAACTTGTTGATTTTGTAACGGAACGTAGCCTTGATGTGGTTGCCATTTGCGAGACCAGGCTAACTCCTCATATTGAATTCAATGTACCTAACTATAAATGTTATCGCCAGGATAAACATCTTTCTGGACGTGGTCAAGGAGTTGCAATCTTAGTTAAAGCAGACATCGAGCATATTCTAATGCCTGTTCCTTCAACCATTAATCTTGAAGCTATCGCAATTCAAGTTAATTTAGGGGGTTCAAAATATACTCTTATTTCAATATACCAATCACCAAATCTTCCACTTATAAGCAAAGATCTGGAATGCTTGTTTAAGATGGACAATAAGGTTATAGTTATGGGAGATTTTAATGCCCGGCATACATCTTGGTATGGAAGTGTTAACAATAGCAGAGGTTACACTTTGTTTGAGTATTTAGATAATAATGACTATAACATTCATGCGTCATTAACACCAACTCTATTACATTACCAAGCTAATTTTACACCTACCTTACCCGATCTTATACTCTCCAAAAATGTTGTAGATATAACGCAACCTATAGCCATAACGGCTTTGTCGTCTAACCATATACCCGTTTGTTTTGATTTACTGGTGTCTTTCCAACGTGTCACCAGCCGGCAATACTTGTATAGCAAAGCCGACTGGAACTTATATCGTAAACATATAAATAGTAATTTAAACCTAACATCACATACTATGGTAGATACTCTCGAAATTGAACAAACCGTAACTTATTTTACTGATCTGATTCTTCAAGCCAGAGATATTGCAATACCATCTGTAATCGCTTGTGAGTCAAGTCATCCCCTACCGCGTTCCATCAAAAGGCTAATTAAAAAGAAAAATAGACTTCGTAGACAGGAACAGGCCAAAATACTTGCCGCAGATAAAAAATCACTACGAACTCAAATAAATTTTATGCAAAATGCTATTAGGGAATGCATCGTACGGCACAACGATAAACTGTGGGAGGACAAAATAGCCAAGGCCAATAAATATGCTGATGATTTATGGAAGCTAGCTAGATCATTTAGGCCAAAATCTAAAATAACACCTCCCCTAAATCACAACGGGACAATGGTGTCGGAGCCGCAGCAACAAACTGAAATTTTGGCTGATACCTTTTTACAAAATATGCAACTAACCTCGACTTGGAACAGCAATATGGATCCCGTGGTAAATAACCAAATAGAGACCCTAGAAACTAATGACTACGAGGGTTTGACATATCTTGCTAAACCCAACGAAATTCGAAAGTACCTCCAAAGTCTTAAGCTTAGAAAAGCCCCTGGTGCGGATGGGGTGAATAATTATCTTCTACGCAATCTTCCTCAAAAAGCTGTAGTACTTTTAACTAAAATATTTAATAAATGTTTGCGCAGGGCCTACTTCCCTAAAATATGGAAGAGTGCTAAAGTTATACCAATACATAAGCCTGGCAAAGACACTGCTTCAGCACTTAGTTATAGGCCAATTAGCTTACTCCCTATTATGGGCAAATTGTTTGAAAAAGTCATCCATAGGCTATTATCTCGGACTGCTAAAGACATTATTATTAATGAACAGTTTGGGTTTAAAGAAAACCATTCCACTGTCCAGCAGCTAGCTAGAGTTGCTGAACATATAGCCCATAATTTAAATCTTGGTAATTCAACTGGAATGATTCTATTAGACCTTGAAAAGGCATTTGACACAGTCTGGCACAAAGGACTTCTCTATAAAATGTGCATACATAATTTCCCACCTGCCGTGACCAAATTAGTATCATCATACCTCGACAGTCGCAGTTTTAGTGTGCATATTGGTGAAAATCACTCTATTCCAAGGATAATGCCGGCTGGTGTGCCCCAGGGTTCTATCCTCGGTCCACTTCTTTTTCTGATATATGTGAATGATATACCCATACAACCTTGGACTAACCTGGCATGTTACGCTGATGATACTGCATCTTACACATCATCCAAAGATGTGGATATAATCATTAGCAGACTACAATGGGCTATAGAAGGGTTAAGCGACTATTACACTACCTGGAAATTAAAACTTAACGAAAGCAAAACTGAAGCGATCCTTTTCACAAGAAACCGTAAGTTCCCTAGTAGAAAAATCAAAATTGCCGGTCATGAAATCCCCTGGAACAATTCCGTGAAGTACTTAGGCGTCACTCTTGACAAAAAACTAAACTGGAGCGACCACCTAGCAAGTTTAAGAGTGAAAGGTTTTAAAGCATTGAGCGCAATCTATCCACTTATAAAACGGAAATCGAACTTAAGTCCTAACATTAAACTTAAATTATACACATCTCTGATAAGACCCTGTCTTACTTACGCGTGCCCAGTATGGAGCAGTACATGTAACTCGAACTACACAAAACTACAGGTAGTGCAAAATAAAGCATTAAAATCGGCTTATAATACGCCATTTCTCACAAATCTATCGTCGTTACATAATCGTATAAAATTACCTACATTGAAAGAATTTATCTTAAAGCAGTCCAGAAAGTTTTATCTTGTTTCTAACATTAAACATAAAAATTCGCTTGTTAACGCAATTGGCAGGAGCCGGTCGAAAGACTTATCATACATCGATAAGTACAACCGATACCGACTCCCACATCACTATGTGCTTAACGATCACGACCACGCGGCGAACGCGTGACGCTTGCCCGGGCGCGCACTACCCCCGGCTAATAACTATATAAAAATAGGTTATAGTTGTACTAAGCTAATTTATATAATTTTTAGGAACTTTAGAGTAGTATTTTAATGTAAAATTGTTTAAAAGTGTATACCGTGTTACTAAGGTTTGCATAATGAAGTTATTATCCAATTGTGTTAATATTATGTTGTCAAAAGTGTTATAGTATGAAGTTGGTAAGTTTAATAAGAGGCGACTTAGCCTGCTAAACTGTTTTATATGTAATATTTTTCTGTTTTTACCTAGGATATTAGGTTATAAACTGTGTGTATATATATTATTCAATAATAAAGACATTTTTAAAAACAAAAACAAAAACCTACCTACGTCTGCCTCCGGGATGCAAGTCATCTATACTAATAATATTATAAAGAGGTAAAGTTTGGGAGTTTGTGAGGTTGTAGGTTTGTGGGGTAATCTCTGGATCTACTGAACCGATTTTATTATTGATTTTTTTTTCCGAATTCTGGTACCAATAGAAAGCCACATTATATGTGAGTATGTGAGTATATATTATATTATTTACACTCGAAGACCCTTCCGTAGTCGGCTAAGAGCTAGAAGAAGTCAGTCTTTGATTTTAGGATAAAAAATATACTTTTGAGTCCTCTTTTATAATAACCCGAGTCTTGGAAACCATTCATCACATACCACACGCCATTTCAGCTTTGGGGTTGGATGGAAAATTTGTATGTGTCAGTGGTGCAGAAGGCATGTACACCGACCATGTAACTAAGTTCACGTACCTATTCGACGGATTCAATCCAGCACCATCGATATTTCGATACAAAAACTGCAACCAAAAGCTAATGACGAAGAATCTCTTTGTATCCAGTTGGTATTTGTTCTGGGAAGGCGGCCGACCACAATTATACATTTTGCGGTATAAGAATTCATCGGCCCCGATTGTTTTTAATTGTTGCCGTTTTTAGAGGCCCAGTAGCGGTTTGGGAAAACGACAGTACCTAGCGACATTCTTTTGGTATTCCATGCCACCAATTGCAAAAACAGCACTATCTTCTATGAGTACAGAAAGAAAAAGCGCGGATCAGCTGTGATTAAAATATTTGAACTATCTCTCTCTTTCTCTATCTCTCTTTCTCTATCTCTCTGCATCGTCATATTCCTAATTACTAAGGGTCGTGACGTGGTCGGGTTTCTTGGGATAATAATAAGGAGGCTCCCGAGGTCCTTCCGCATACAACTCGACTATGAGTACTATTTCAGCTATTAGGTTTGTAACGATTATTATCGGATATTAGTTATAATAACCGGTACCAACGGCTTAACGTGCTCAAAGGCACGGAGGAAGCGAAAAGGTCCATTTTGAACCTTCAAATTTGGTCATCCATCTAGTAACCAACATGGGTCAATGTTGTGGCACGCGAAATCTAGTGATATGCGTTATCAAAACTAGCCCACTCGTCCCTATCAATATGTACACACAATGGAGAAGTTTCCATTTTTTTTTATTTATTATGAAAATTAAGACAAATAAAACAAAAATATGAAAGAATCATTAAAATATCTGAACAAATGAAAAAGTTATGGAACTTTAAAGTTGCGCTTGCATTACGTGCACTTAACAATCAACTTTATAAAGCTGAATAAAACAAAAAAATTTACTTAACGTGACTTAATCGAATTAAAGCTTAATTTGTGTGTGAAGATCATTTTGAAATATTGAACCTCGGCTAGGTAAAAACTCACTCACAAAATTTCTCACTCGAGTAAGATACAGCAATCGGTATACATTAAATAATTAAACTTATTAAATAATTATATTCAGAGTCATTTATTCTTTTTAACTACTTGCGTTAAATATGATATTCCCAACATCATGAAACTTCTCCATTGTTTCTAAATCACACAGTCCAGACTGTGACTGTGTGTTTTAGAAATGAGGAAGCAAATCTACACATACATTTTAGAAAAAGCTTTTCGTGGCCACCCGCATTTAGTTCCAATGAAAGCATAAGCTTCCTCGGCATTAATATTGTCATTGCGTAACGAAGGCCTGTAATAAGTGCAAATTGGCAAACTTATAGATCTGTGCGTGTGGGGGAGGCGCCACTGTCCATTAAAAATTCAACATTTTAGGATAAACACAGAGTAGTTTTCGTTAGTTCCGAATATCGCCACACGCACAGATAAGCTTGTCAGTGTGTACTTATAAACTCAGCAAGAACAAAAGATGTTCAAAAGAGCAGAACAGAACCAGTTACGGCGATCAGATGGCTGGCGTTCCGTGTAAAAACTGGTAGTCTGTCAGGTGTCCGTTAGAATAATTAATAGGCCCTTGTTGATGCCGAGACAATACCAAGCAAGGAATTATTTAAATTAATAGATATTTGGTAATTCAAATAAGTGGTTTGACAGTAAAAGGGAGTGGATCAGATATCATCATCATCATCATCATCATCATCGAAAATACAGAAATTAGGACAAAACCGCTTAAATTTGCTCCGGCTGATCGCCGAGTTTTGAAGATGGCACCACATGATGATGATGAAAGATATCATTATTCACCACATTACCTAAATCCGTTAAATGCAATGCAAATATTATAAATGTTTGCTTGATTGTTGTCGTTCAATCGCGCCGCAACAAAGCAACGATTCGAAGGGATTTTTGAATGGATTTAGTCGAGGACCTGGAGAGTGACGTACCTAAGCTTCTTTTTTCCCAGAAGATAAAAGAGTATCTTTAATCTATGTTGTATTCTCCATTTTCTTGGGATGTACTGGGTTCTAGTGGAATGATTTGAATCATATTCTGACAAAAATACATTAATGATTTAAAACGTACTTTGTAAATAATGTCTTTGTCACAGTTGAAATGACACACAACCTAATGGACCCATAAACCGTTACATGTAAGTGTTCCACTGTTTATTGTTCAGAATAGCAGAGATATACATCCAGGCAGATTTACGCCCAACCATAAATAACAAACATCAAATACCTGAGAGCTTTTTGAAGTCGGTTAATAGTCGTGTAATTGCGGTAAGACATAAACGCTTAAAGATTTAAATATTAGATTTAATGATGCAAAGATAAGGGCTACATTCTAAAATAGCTTACATGTAATAAAATGGCTTATCGGGGTTCCCTTTACGGTCTTAGGATGTGTAGTCGATCTAGTGTGGAGCCTTAATTAGAGATACCACACCGTTTGGCATACCAGGATATTTCCCGTTTGTTTAGAAGACCTAGAAAGTTTTACAGTGGCAGTATCTAAGTGAAATGTGCCGAGTATCTAATGGACTAATTAGACACTTATTCAGCTCGATTTAGCTTTTGTACAAACTGGTGTTTTTAAAGGAGATGCTTATGCATCTACATAAAGTTCAAGACTGTTTTGTAAAGTTGAATAAGTGTTATTTAATTAGTCCCTTAAGTTTTAAGGACTTCTTATTATTCTACTAGCTGATGCTCACGACTTCGTCCCCGTGGAATAGGGTTTTTTATTCCTACGGAACTCCTCAAATTTCCTGGATAAAAAGCATGTCACTGTCCAGGTCCTCAAACATGCCCATGCAAAAATCACGTAGATCCGTTGCTCTGTTGCGACGTGATTGAAGTTCAAACCAACATACCAACAACACAAAAGCCACTTTCGTATTTATAATATTAGTATTCAATCCTCTACAAACTACTAAGATTATTCATTCCTGATGCGGATTACACAGGAATGGAGATGGCTAACCTAATACCATACATAGTTTATGGAAATGACATGTCCGTGGCTCTTCTACGCATTTCTAGGGCGATTACGGTAAAATAAGTGGTAAAATATAACGATTTAACATTATCGTTATCGGCCAAAGTCGGGTGTGATATGAACAGATCAATAAAAAGATTAACGCAATCGAGCGACTCCTACATCTACCACCCAAAAACTTCAATTTTTCACAATACATCACAACTAGAGTCTATAAACTATAAATTTCTAGCTATAGCAGGCATGAAAGCATTTTTTATGAAACGGCCGCTCACATGGCCGGCAGATCGCGCGTGATTAATAGCGTGCTGCTACGAGTAGATACGGATAAATGAGTGATGCCGTACGCTCACAGCAGCGCGTTACGCGAGACTAACAGTCTAGTGCTACGAACTACGAAGCACCGCGCGCGATATTCGTAGCACCGTAGCGTCATAGAGGATCCTCCGATGGCATGCTGTCCATGCTATGGAAAAAAAGCGTGCTATGTTTTTTTGCTAAGTGCTATATTAACCAGCTCTAATCACAACAACATCGACCGACTATCAATATTCAATAAAAGTAAGACAAGACCGCCAAGTCAAACCCCAAAACTGACAAACAATACAAGAAATATGATTTTTTCTAGTATCTGTGCAAGCGAGACGCTTGTACATAATGATTATTCATTCAGGAAGTTTCGTCAAGTTTGCATTTACGTGTGTAGCCACCTTAAGAGTGGGTAGAACAATAATCCACAGGAATAGTGGACGACCTGTCAAATCTCTAAAGCGACATGGATCGTAAATCTCAATTTCTATACAGCAATATGAGCACCCTAGCCAGCTAGGCATCACTATTGGGTTACAAGGAAGACTGTTATGGTAAAAAGTGGCATTTTATTACTTGTCGCAGGACGCGACGCTCGCGGATCTTTGTGGTTGGACATCCTTGTTTTTTTTCAATTACGTAGGTAACTGCGTGATAGATCTTTACGTAGGTTACTTTATTATACAAAACTTATGTACAGAAAGCTGCAACTTAATTCACTTTGTTTATGAAGTATGTCGATAAAGACCGTACTAACATGAGTACTATCCGGAGCAAAAGTGGGGAAAGATGTTTTATTTTTGAAATTAACATTTAATATAAGTTGTAACCATAGATAACCTAAATCTATGGTTGTTATTTGAATTAATGCCGAAGCAATAGAAAAAATAGAAACAGTGCCTTTAAAAAAAAATATATTGAAAAATAGGTTATTCCTACGCACGAATAACTAAAAGACGAATTTTATATTCAAAATATGAATAATAAAATAATTTATTTTTGGCACTTAATATATCGTTGGGTATCGACTATCGATGTTTCTATATAATTTATAACTATTAACTATTTATGAAAGTCTAAGTAGCCATTCAGTTCAAAAGACATTCAAATTTCAAATAATATTTATTACGGAAACATGGTTCTTATTTGCAGTGTTGGAATTCCGGAAACTTGTCCTGTTATTTGTCAACCAGTTTCCTTTACCTAAAAGTGCCTACTGCCTAAATTCAAATTAATTAAGCAATTTAAATTACCTACTCCGGTTTGCACTTTGCGCACATTTTTGTAGGCTGTTACAAATAGAATACTATGTGTACGCACTAATAAAACCTAGAAAAGACATTACGGCTAAACCTATTATCTCCTTTTACAACCTCCTCCACGTTTACAACTTTTAATTAATTAGAATTCCGGATACTACTTAACTTACTTTTTTCTTTAACTACAGTTACGAGTACCTAGATCTTCGTAGATAGAGTCTGGCTAACGAAAGCGTGTCCTGGAGTTTTCTTATAAGTTTTCATATGGCAACATTATTAAGCTGTCAAAGGCACGTCAAAGTCTATGGTTGCTGTATAATATAATATATTATACTCTTTGGTTGCTGTTGTCTTCTGCATTTTGTACTGTTGTTTTTCAAAAATAATTTCTCTAATATGGGAAAAACAATAAAAAGTAACGTGCGAAAGCTGCTACATACTATGATTAGTAAGTTCAATGAAAAACAAAAGGAGAAAGAAGTTGTTTTCCAAGAAAAACAACAATGTTTAGATACGATATCGGGTTTTTTAGGTTAGTATGACTTTATAATGTTGATCCTTGTTGGCTGATTATTTGATATATTTACAATATGATGATAACTTTTCTTATGTTTATAGATACTCTTGAAGATATTCAAGGACTCTGCGAAATTAAAAGCGTTGTTGAAACGTTAAAGAATTTGGAGAAAAAATCTTTAATAGAAACTCAGACCAAGTACTTAGAAGAAATATCTTCACTAACTGGTATGTACCTGCATTGGTTTGGAGTGTTTTTATTTGTTTTTTCAATTTCACAAAGTATTGTTACATATGTATAACTATTTTGGTACCTACATCATTAAGTATGTATTTTATACTTTGTTTTGCAGGGGTTGGTGTCACGACACTAAAAAAAATTAAAAAAGAAGGATCTGTGAATGAAGGGATGTGGAGCACTCCAGGAAAGAAACGCCCCCATAAAAATTCAGTGTCGGACTTAGACAGCTTCGATATTGATGCAATACGTAATAAAATCAATGAGTTTTATGTTGTGAGAAAGGAAGTCCCTACATTGAGAATATTGTTAGAAGACTTACGTTCTAGCATTAATTTTAGTGGATGCAGAGAAACTCTGCGTAAAATATTAATATCTAATGGGTATGAGTTTAAGAAAAATAAAAATGAACGAATGGTTCTTGTCGAACGTTTTGATATTGCTGCTTGGAGACATCGATATCTTCGAGAAATTTCTGCTAAACGAGCGGAAGGAAAACCTATCATCTATTTAGATGAAACGTATATACACAAAAATTATAAGCCGAAAATGTCATGGCAAGGTCCGACAACAAGTGGTGCCCCGCAACCAAGCCCACTGGAAAATATCTCTTCAGGAAAAAGATATATTATAGTACATGCTGGTTCTGAAACAGGGTTTGTACCAAATGCACTATTAGTATTCAGCACGAAATCAAGATTGGCAGATTATCACCATGATATGAATGCTGAAAACTTTGATAAATGGTTAAAAGAAAAATTAATACCTAATTTGAACAGCCCCAGTGTCATTGTGATGGATAATGCGAGCTACCACACTGTACAGCAGAATAAAGTTCCTACGACACAAACGAGAAAAGCTGAAATACAAGAGTGGCTCAATTCCAATGGAATAAATTATGAAGATTACCTAACAAAAGCCGAATTGTTATGTTTAGTTAACAAACATAAGCCCGAACCCCTGTATGTAGCTGACGAACTTTTGAAACAATACGGCCATGAGGTACTGAGACTGCCACCATACCACTGTGATCTCAATCCGATCGAGCTGATATGGAGCTCAGCTAAGCGTATGGTGGCAAAAAAAAACATTAATATGCCAGCAAAAGAAACAGAAACACTGATAAAAACCTCGTTTGGCCGAATAACTGCAGAAGATTGGAAAACAATGACGGACCATGTAATAAATGTGGAAAATAAATACAAACAAAGAGATCACATAACAGAAGAAGTATTGGAAAAATTCATAATAAGTGTAAGTGATGATGACTCCACTGATACAGAAGGATCTTTCGAGGTTGAATTTTTGGTCTCTGATTTTGAGTATGATGATTAAACATAACTAAATGTCAAGTATAAATATTTTACTTGTGTACACAAATAAATAAATCTACATACTTTTAACGTTTGTTTTAATTTAATATTCATAATGCTGACAGTAAAAAGCAAAGTCCAAATGGTAGGGTGGGTTGTTCTATAAAAATAACAACGTTAGTTCACTCGTGGACGAAACGGTTCTCTTTTGGAACAGACTTTACAAATTAATTGTAAACACAAAAATAAACAAGTATCAAAACATTTTTCCCCTACTATAGTTAGTAATACCATATAAAGATTTTTTGAATTTTCCGCGTTTTCTCAGGTCACGCTTTCGTTAGCCAGACTCTAGTTACTTTTGCAATTTGTACTTCAAAGAATTGTCATCATCATCATCATTTGAACCCATCGCCGGCTCACTATCAGAGTCGTGGACTGTGTTAAGTATTACTCTTAGTCTAAGGTCTAGTTTAAAATAAAAAGTAGGTTTTATCCATTAAACAGCTCGGTGAAGGTCGTGGTTATATACGGAATCTTAGACTATCTTTTGATCACCGATTTCCTCTCAAAATTTTAAAAGAAGGTTTAAGGTCATTTTGAAGAACTCTTTGACATGCAACATACATTCATTCATTCAAACGCGCATGCATAAGTAGCTTCGAAAAGGTGCATGCCTAATATTCGCACCACCGACCGTAGAGATCTTAATCGAAGTCGAAGTTGCCACCATACTAAGCTATCACCGTTTTTAAATAATCATACCGATATTTAAAAAAATATGTAAAATTTATTATTTTATTGTAAAGTCCAGTTTTTGTTTTGTATGTTTTTGTGTTACGTAGATGGATATTTTTAACATTAATATTATAATTTTTTCTCAAATTTATAGTCTACGGCCGTGAAAGATAATAAAAACCACGCAGATTAACTCTCAAACAATAGTGCACAGCCTTATAAAATTATATGGTTCTATAATGTGATAAATAAAAATGAAAAAAATAATAATTTATAAGCTCATGGAGCTATATATTACACGCGACATTTTAACATGAGTTTGGAACGTTTATGATTCGGATGATGGCCTCCGGTTTACGAGAATGGGTGTCCGTCGTTATGTTTCGTCCTGTCAAGGTGAAATTATTAAAATTATGTGAACTTGTAAAGATAAAGCTGGGTGTTACTTCGTCCAGTACAAACTGAAGTATAAGTTTTTCATATTATAGCATGGTAACTCAGCCAGCAATATGGATATTACAAGTAGGTATTGAAATAATGTACAAAGAATCAATCGATTACACGTTCCGATAGGTAAGCATAATCCTTTTTTAAGATAAAAGTGGGGGTGTACTATCAAAACTACTACTTACTACCAGGTGAGATTGCTGTCAAGGCCTAACTTGTGGTGGAATAAAATAAAAATGTAGGTACCACTATTACAAGATGAACAATAACTGTGTGTAAAACTGTGTACTGCTGTATCAATCTATAGTAAGTAATTATTACTTTAAAAAAAAGACGTGTGGCATACGGAGACAGCCGCGGTAAAGCTATTGCATAGCATTTTTTATCAACTTGCTATGACTAGTTGTCTTGTTGACTTCAAGTTGTTGAAAATATAAAGGCGAAATAATTTTAAAGAATTATGTTTTCAATAGTCCGGGTGTCCAAGGGGAATCAAAAAACCTCAATGCAAAGAGGTGTTGAACTTGAAGTCAACAACACAAGTAGTCATAGCAACCAAAGTGTCAGGTTTTTTTCGTTACGGAATTTCTGGATTCGGTCTCCACGCTCAAGGCCCGCGATAGAAGCTATGCAATAGCTTAAAAATAGTAAGCAAGTCACCCTGTGGTTTGACTTTTTACATAAGCTTTCATAACGCGCACCTTTTTTCTGTACTTTGTTTGTGCCAAAAAAGAATTTATCTATCTATTTTTTTTAAATACCGGGCTTTTCCCCGTAAAACTATAATAGAGACTACAAAAATACCTTAGTGTTTATTATAAAAATTGCATATAAATGATCATCATTTTTGTACCGATATCGAAATAATTGTGAGAAAACCCGTCAGGCCGGTGTCGGGACCGTTAAATTTGTCACGTATTCGCTAATTTGTCGAGTGTTATCTCAAATTTCATTTGAACGTTTCCTCTTGCAAATAAGATTGATTTTATGTTATATTATATCTTAATAAGGGTTTATGAGTAAACGGGTTCTCGAGGTAGTCAAATTACCAAATGCTGGAGTTCTATGAAATTTTTAACTTTCGACTGTTATGAGGATTTTTGCATTTACCACCTCTGTTAAAGGTCGGACTGTGTAAGGACGAAATCATACTACGGACAGGATAGGACAAAAAATTCGCGCGAAACGCTCACGTCTTGGAAAAAACTCGTTTTGTCTTATCACAGCAACTAGTCAGTGCAGCTGTGAAGCTCTCTATGAAGACACATACTGTTTGGCCCGTAGTGTGTTTTCGCCATTTTCTAGCCCAGATCTAGCTAGATGTTTAAATGACCCTACCCTACCCTATCCTATCTACGCTGCAGTTTTTTGGTCTTCAGTATTCAAATGAATTAATAATATTATTGACAACATTGTAGTTTATTTCGTGGATTTTAAATGAAGATTTCGACGACACTGACCATTCAAAGAAATCGAGTAAACTCTAGTTTGATTCACCATTTTTTCAGCTCAAAGCGTGCTGTAAGAACTTTTTGTAATATGTTTATTCATAGCTTTGGAATTCAACTTTTTACTAGTATCGTCCGAGAGCAACCGTGTCAAGGGTAAAGGAAATTGAAAATGAAAAAATCAAGTACCTATAAGCAACGGCAGGGTCACGCGATAGCACAGTAATCAAAGAAAGAGCAGAGAAGGGATAATATTTTATTACTTATGTACCTATTCTGATATGTATGCCCAACGCTTGCCGCGTGAATCTGTCTTTTGCTGAAACGAAATTCTTAAAAAAATTAGAAGAAAAGTCAGGAAATTTCTCTCAGTGTAGTGGTATATCAGTGTGCATTATTGTAAAAACAGTATTAGTAGACAGACTGAAGTATATATTTCGTGCTTCGCAATTTTGGAAAAAAAACTTAAATACTTATTTTTAACAGACAGACACACTTACGCGTATAATATATTAGTAGCACAAATTAAATATTGACTCTGTTCTCTCGATGTATCTACCGTTCTTAGTACCTAAGGTGTTGGGGACCAAGTACATTTTATGACTAGAACCACTTAACAACTTTTCATAGTAAATAATATGTTACCAGCTAATAAATTTATCATTTTATAACTATATAGATTGCAGCCTCACGCACTTTTTGATAGGATTATTTGAGTATTTTTACTTCTTTTTTTTCTATTTGTAAACGAATTCATAAAATATAAATTTCAATTATGTTTCTGGAAATATAAAAAAAAACTTCCACAATAATATGCGAAATAAAATGAACTAAGTAAATTAAATAAATATAAAAATATTATTATCTAAACCTCTACTGCCCAAACTTGTAAGATGAGCCGAGTAAATTATTTTAATATAGTAACCGTAAATAATTATTAAAAAGATTTTTTAAAATGTTTAACATCCCGGGTATAAACGGTTTTACTTCAATGAAACAGGATCCCTAATATATCCGAGCGAGCCTCTCAACCATACAATCGTGACCCGAAACATTTTAGGACGGTCAAACGTCACGGCTCCATTGTTACAACCGGACAGAACGACATTTTTTGCTTATAGCTATTCCCACGAGGTTAAACTCCGAAGTAGTTTACCAAGTATACATAACTACCGCTTTACCAGGTGATCGCAGCTTGAATTGCGCTGAAGGCTTTCGAACATGTGTACCCATTCTATTAAACTGATTTAACATGATAGCTAATATTACTCGTACAATCACAATAATGTGTATTTTTGTAGGTTTTTGGTTTATTGGTTAGTCCTTTGATTTAGTCACCATGAAGAAATGGGTCCGTTGCTGCAATCTGCTAATTAACATAGCTGCTACTTTAATATCCCAGAAACAATTTGGAAATCCAACAGTAATTTGAAAAAACATAAATTTTATACACTTGGCCAAAGCAGCGGGCCTCAACTTAGCGGGCAGCATTTTACGACACTGCTTTAAACTGCGATCTAAATTGTCTGTATCTCTTTAAAACGACTATTTGTTTGTTGTTCAAAGTTCGTGAATGATCAGTTCAGACGTGTTTCAGTTCCTTACCACATGGAGGGCATCGTTGATTTTGTTATCGATCGGTGTGGATTTGATCCAACCAACGCATCGGTATCTTGATATCTATATTCAAACAAGATTCAAACTAAGAACGAAAACATACTACGGACCGGAAAGGACAAAAAACCTGCGCGAAACGTTCACGGCGTAAGGGAATGATGCATTAATGTGCACGCTGCGTATTATTTTGTCCATAGTATGTTCTTGGTCTAATGCGGCTCTACGCTAAGGAATTGGTGGGCGAATGTTAGTGCTTTAATAATTCGATAATAAAAAATATATTTTACAATACCGATAAAACTTACACCGATAAAAACGCAACAAAGTGTTTATTAGTCCGTAAAAATGGCGGATGACAGAAATTTCGATGTTTTACGACCTCTATCAAGCGTTATTTATTGGTCTTAATGCAACGCGTTTATGACTTTGAATAAATATTTTATATCAAACTTGTAGACGTAGACGAATAAATAATAAAACTAGATTTCATCGCATTCAAATTGTATTATAAGCTTTGTTGATTCACAGAGGTTATTGTTCAGTTGAGTGTTCGATATTGTTGCACAACGATTTAAGAGTAGGATTGTTACAAAAGTAAACAAGTATTATTGTTCTTTCTAGTTTAGACGTCACAGTTGCCCAAGTAAACTTTACGGTGTAGTTATACAATTTACTTTCTTTAAAGCTTGCATAGTGGCATGTATAACTAACTGTTGGTAAGTATAGTCTATTTTTCCATATCTCAGACAAAACGCACCTAAACACTACTACTTATACTTTTCTCTTAAATGTACGCTGGCATCAGGACACCTATACGAGTGAAAAAAAGTTAACTCTAGAATGTCTCAAGTCTTGGGTAAAGCGCGTCGCTTACGCGTTTAAAAAGTTTTTATAATTTGTTAATCTTTTGTATAGGTACCCTAAGGAAAAGTAGACTATAAGTAGGTCTTATCTAGGTCTAGGGTCTTATCTAGGTACATAATACCTAAACTATATTATTTGGCTTATCCTTTGTTGAGAGACAGTAACTAGCCAAAATATTTACCAAAACGTGCAAAGATCCAAACATCTTGTTCGTGAAGTAGAATATGACATCATTATATGATTTACTTAGTGATGATTTAAGTACTTTTTTTTTCTTTTTTTTTTATCCACTACAAGTTAGCCCTTGACTGCGATCTCACCTGATGGTAAGTGATGATGCAGTCTAAGATGGTAGCGGGCTAACCTGTTAGAGGCATGGCAGTTATATTAAACCCATACCCCTATTCGGTTTCTACACGGCATCGTACCGGATCGCTAAATAGCTTGACGGCACGTCTTTGCCGGTAGGGTGGTAACTAGCCACGGCCGAAGCCTCCCACCAGCCAAACTTTACATCATTATATGATTTCCTATCTGAAAAATGGGTCCATTATGTTACATCCGTAACACAGTGAACATGTCAATGCACAGTTAAATTGGTTCCAGTTGTTATCAGTAACATCTGATGATAATCGTTTGGCCTAGGTAGCTAGATCCATCTAATCTGTGAGCTACTGGTTTATCCTTAACCGGTTACAAAGGTCATACTGCAACCTCTTCTGTGAGAACTGGTTGCATATAAAATGTAGATTAGTATGACCACCATAAATAGAAGTCGATATCTAAGTTAGAATGCGTTTTCAAAAATATTTATTGAAAGTATGTACTTTTGGGTGTACAATCACACAAAGAAAAGCTATAATAAGTATAACAGAGTAAGAATACAATTGAATTTTATTATAAAATTTATTGATAGGAGCTTCGTGCGCGTTGATGTCTTTCATTTTACTGACTCTTAGAATAATAGTGAAATATCACATGAGCCTATTCTTTTATTCCAATAATATATGAATTAAAAAAAATTAATTGCAAGGTAGAGTTAGTATAGTAGCAGGTAGAGAATGTGTAGGAGACAGGCCGACATACACACTTTCGCAATTTATTATATTTATATGTATAGACGCAGATTTCATGAAACATCAAACTCGTTTTTCCTTTTTTCCTTACAATAATTACTATTTTGAAATAAATAATTACAGGTATACCCTGAATTATGACTACATCTCCAATTATGCTAAAACAAATACACATCATTAATTTCAAGTAACAACAACAATGTCATGTTATTTTAAATTGCAAACAGACTGAAATATATGGCCATTTGTCAAAACAATGGCGGGCATTTTTCGCGCAGATAAATAATGGCCTTAAAGAATATGTCATGGAGTCGCTTCGGTATTTGTGTGACGGCTTCGACATATGTCAAAGGCGTGTGTGTCAGTATACAACTTACCCCTGTACTAAACGTCAAAATTTATAATATTTGTAAGTTAGCCTAATATGTATCCCACTCATCTGCATAACTGACTTATTGTTAAATCATATTTCATACTAATATTATAAATGCGAAAGTGTGTTTGTTTGTTGGTTCGTTGGTTTATTGGTTTGTTGGTTTGTCCTTCAATCACGCCGTAATGGAACATCAAATCGACGTGATTTTTGCCATGGGTATAGTTGAGGACCTGGAGAGTGACATGGGCTACTTTTTATCCCGGAAAATTATGGAGTTCCCGCAGGAATCAAAAAACTTAAGCCACGCGGGCGAAGTACTATATGTATATGTCACCGTAAGATTGCAAAGGCCGTTGGATTGTAATCTAACTAGCGATATTGTAAACTTTCGACAGATTACAATTTAACGCATTATTTTTCGTTAGATTGTAATCTGTTAAATATATAAACCCGATAAAACCTAAACCTACCTGGTCATTTATGTCGTACCCTAACCTAACCTACAAGAAAGAGACAAGAAAACGTAAATACAATGAATATTTCAAAAATTGACACTCGGACCATTGAACGGTTCACAATCCGTCGACAGTTTACAATATCGCTAGTTGGATTACAATCTAACGGTTTTTGCAATCTTACGGTGACATATATATCCTCAAAGATCCAATCCTAAAAATCCTGAAAAACTTAAATCGAAGCAAACGAAATCATAAACTAAAGCTATCGGTATTAATAATAATTCACCTATGAACACAATTCAACATTATTTTACATTTTCCAACCGACTGCGACCTCCATGTTACAAAACCGATGCTGTAGATAGTCGCTATTTGATAATGCTTTCTCTGAAGATCACCTTAGGTTACGGGTTGCCAATTGTTCTAATTTGAGCAGGATGTAGCGATTTCATACCATCATCGTGACCAATGTACCGTCGAGCGGAACGCACTTTGTTCTCAATTGATTAAAACTAGCTTGAAACTTATTTGCCCGCGGCTTTGTTCACTTTAATTTCGATTTTCAAACAAATGTCAAAACCCCCATTTTACCACCTTAGGGGTTGAACTTTCAAAAATCCTTTTTTAGCGGATGCCTACGTCATAATAGCTACCAGGTTTAGCCCGCTTCGTTCAGTGATTGTAGCTGTGCGTTGATAGATCAGTCAGTCAGTCACCTTTTCCCACTTATGCCTGATTATGCTTTTTTATATAGCCTTGTTTTCTGTATGCAGGGATGCAATTTATCTCTATACAAAATTCCGCCCAAAGTCGTTAAACCGGTATAAAAGGTAATAGACAGAAAGGTAAGACAATTTTTAACCTACCTAGAGTACAAAAACATGATTTTTATCCCGGAAAATTAAACGGATCCCTCACTCACGGGATTATGATAAACCTTTCCACGCGGACAAAGTCATTGACATCAGCTAGTTTATAATATTTTGAAACGGTTAATCTAACATACCTTCGCATTACATGAATAATAAAAAGACAAACAAAAAACTTAAGTAGGTAAAGGTACGAGTATATTCGTGTCAAATGTACAGTTTCATTAAATAAATCCCAAAATTATTTTTGAGAATTAGGTATACTTAAATCGTAAACCCAAAACATCAATTTTTGAGCTAAGCCTGAATATCATTATTTGGGATTTGTAAATTATAATAAATGGAAAGATATTTTTTCTTATAATTTTGTTGGGTCCAAGAAAAGTTTGTAAGAAGCTTACATCTACATGATTCATTCATTGTCTGTACTATTGCAACACGAATGAATCAAACTGAAATAGGAATATTGAATTTCATAAGTTAATAACATTGTCTGAAAACTGGTTATGTAATCCATACTTCCATACTAATATCTTGTAAATTGAAATGTGCCTGTCTGCCCGCTTGTTACTTTTCATGACCCGTCAGAGATGGGTAGCCTGATGCCTCCCGGGGACGGACATAGGTACATTTATGTATATTGAAAAATTAGAGAGTTCCCACGGGAAGTAACCTACAGAATTGTCAAATAATAACGTTGTCGTATTCATTGTTCCTAGGTCAATCGTTCAATACTGTACCAAAAAAATTCGTACCGAATTGAGAAAATCCACCTTTTTGGAAGTCGGTTAGAGACAGATTAACAAACTGTCACGTTTAATTAGTCGAAAACTTATAATAATATGGACGCTGAATTTTTCAAACTTTTCACGTAACTTACGGTGATTGGAGAGACTTCCACTCTACATAGGTATAGGATACGGTTATAATCAGTGATAAAATAGGCAAAACAAACAGTAAGTCTTTATAATCTGCTGGCGTATTAATAAACATATCTTTATTATACCTATTCCTAAACATAGAAGGAACATATCAATAAATTTATATTATTTTCAGTACAAAGTACATAGTGATTTGTCCATTTTATTACACAAGATACAATCGCAGGTCTTATCTGTAATAATAAACTACGGGAAAACTCCATCGAAATTGATAAAGCCGTTTGCGGAGTTATCTTGGACATTCATTTAGAACTTTACAAGGTAAGACGGGCTGTTTTACCCGGTTTTTGTCGATAGTGAGCTTGATTAAGCTGTACATTTCGCTTGTAGGCAGTTAAAGTTTGACTCGAGATGTGTTTGTTTTTTTTATTTGATAAAAAACATATTATATAGGTAAGCTTTAGGCACATTATTTCAGCGCATCGCCGGTCTACAACAGAGCATGAGTCTGTGATGATGAATGTGAAGGGTTAAGCCATAGTACAACACACTGGCCAAGTGTATCATTGCTACTTCGATCACAATTGTTGTGATTGACCGAATTTGACAGTGCAGTTTGGACAATAATAAAAGAGCCACTCAGAATTTCGGCAATCAACCTATAACGTATTTAAGATTGATGCAGTGTCACAATCGCAATCAACCTGCTTGGCGAATACTCGATACACTATTATCCTCACAATAAATAAATAAATTACATCCTTATCAAAGATTCAGCCGATTTCAACAATCGATATTTTAATAATGATGGTTGAAGCTGAGACATGTGTTTCCAACTATCACTTTTTTTTTCAACTATCTCTATTGGAAAAGGACATAGTTTAATATAAAAAATTCTTTTTAAACAACTGACTTTAAACTCCCGCGCCAACTTTACAACAACAAGAACACGCTATAGTACTTATTATATTGTTGATATTTTAAAAACCGCTCGACTGATTTCGATAAAAAATTTAAGGGACCACTTGGGAAGTATGCCCTTTCAAATAAAAAAGAATCATCCAAATCGGTCCACCCAGTCAAAAGTTCTTAGGTAACAAACATAAAAAAAACAGTCGAATCGAGAACCTCCTCCTTTTTTTGAAGTCGGTTGAAAAGACACGTAAGTAGTGTACAACAGTTTGAATTCCAGATTCTTACATGGCTTAAAACAGATTTGTGCACCCTGTTGATGTAAAGCGCGAAAAGGAGTCGCTACCTAATTTAGTACCACAATCAGCGCGACGAGCTGGAGCGACGGAATCGTATGATAAACACTATCACGAAGACGCCAAGTTACTCTGCGAGCTTTGAGCTTTTGCGAAAACTTTTATTTTTGTTATTTTTTATTAGTTCTTTCATGCACCTACACCGATTTGATTGCATCATCATTTTAACTACACTGCTTAGCTCTGGTCTTCTCTATAAGAAGAACTGCAGTCCACCACGCTGGTCAGGTGCAGATTGGCAGATTTCACCCACTATTGAGAACATTATGGAGAACTCTTAATTATGCAGCTTTGCTTTCCAGGGTTTTCTTCACCGTTATTTAGCAAGTGGCGTTTAATTTTCTTCACCATTATAAAACAAGATAAAGGAAAACGCACATAAATTAGGAAAGTAATAAGTTCGTGCCGGGGTTCGAACCACCTAATTAGGATACCGAATTCTACCTATACATTTTTTTCCACAATAAGTTAGCCCCTGACTGCAATCTCACCTGATGGTAAGTGATGATGCAGTTAAGATAATGTCCTCCCGACCGAATTTCGGCCACGGCGGCCTATCTCCAGAGAGATTAGCCATCTACGCGGGAGATATTATAGTGCACAAGTGTGTGCGCATACACAGGTGCACTCTCTGTTCCTTTACTCTCATAGCCCGACGGGACGGAAAATCCGACACGACCGGAGAGAGATCAGGCGCAGGACCGACGGCTTTACGTGCTCTCCGAGGCACGGGCAGGTCTCCGAGGCAGTTAAGATAGTAGTGGGCTAACCTGTTAGAGGAATGGCTGAACTATATCATCACTTTGATTTTAATTTGATTTGTTAAATATCTAATGATACTTTTCATCATCTTGCAGAATTTCGCAGTGAGAAGAGCATGTAGGTAAAATTATGCATAGGCCAATATATAAGGAAAAAAACGCTCTTATGGACACCCGAGGTTGAAAAATGTTCTATGATAGACGAAGCGTACGTAACTCCTCAAGCTATTTGGTGTGAAGAAGCTAAGAACAGTCATAAATAGCAGCTTCAAGTGTCCAACTGGCAAAGATCCTCTTCACATCATAGAGTCAGCGAAGTATGAGAAGACATTTGGGCGGCGGAAAATGTAAATGATGCCAGTAAATCTTCAATTAACCGTCTACACTCTACAGGGTACACACCTGTCCAGTAGAAAATGATAAGCAGCCCCCGATTAATTAAATATCGGGAACGATGAAGAAGAATAAGAATATTTATGGACCATATTATTTCTTTTACATCCATATGGAAATAATATGGAAATGTTGTCTTACACTCTGTCCCAATCATCGGAACGTGTAAAATACTCATAAAACTGCGTCAAAGGATATTTTTAAGAACGTCTAAGCCATTGACAGAAATGCTGTTAACAAGGTATATTTTAGCTGTACTGGTGTCTCATATTTTTTTTCTTAAATCCCCACCGGAATGTATTAAAGTTTCGAAATATTTCGGCTAAAAGGGAAGGCCACGATACAGATCTACCAACCTAGAGATTACTATCAAGTTAGGGAACAATGTGAGAAAAAAATACTGCTATGGGTTTTGGTTTTATGGAGAATATATACGAGTGAGTAGACGATTCTTGATTTTCAGGAACGTTTAAAGCCAAAACAAATTATGTACCAGATTTTGTAATATGTCAGCCGTCAGGGACCTTAGATACTTAAAAGTTACCTACTAGGGACCTTGTTTAAAAGCTCGATGACCAAGCCATGAATTGAAATAAACCGAGAATTTCAAGATACATATGTCACGCAATACCTTGAGCATATACGAGGAAGGCTGTGGCCGCATTTCAGTAAAGGGGGTACATGGCCTGGACAAAGAAGAAACCTGGCCTAATATTGATCTAATATTAACGAGTCTGTAGTGTCAATTTCTAAGATGAGATGTTTTGTTTTAACTCGTACTTTTACATTATGATGGCATGGTAGAACTTCTAATGGAGAACAATTTATTATTGGTATATGAATTTTTTTTCAAAATAACGTTCCTCTTGTTTTCTGAATTCTGAGTTTCTCAATTTGAAAGCCATATTGTAGAAAATTAGGTAAGTTCACTTAAGTAAGTAAAAAAATTAAATGGGCTAAATATATTAATATCAGACAAATACCAACCGTATCCCATAGATCGCCACCAAATCCCAGAACACGAAAACACTTCAATATTGTATCACAAAACACAAAATTCCTTGAAGTCTTCGAACATTCAATGTCATTTACAACAAAAACCACGTGAAAATATTAGTCAAAATTTTCATAAACGTAACACCATGAAAACTATAAGTTTTTTCAATAGAAGAAAAGTATGTATGAAACCTGAAAAAACACAAAAACGCGTCTGCCCCAGACTACGTTCAGTGCAAGACTGACTTAGGTAAAAACATGCACGACTGAATAAGAGGTGTTGCGTCCCTTTCAAGCTTCAGCAATTTTCTACGAATGAGCAGGATGGCTATAATGGCATGCATTATGGTACTGTCTCGTTTGACTTTTTTCCGATGATTTCTTTGAACGATCGAGCGTTGGATCTATAGGATCTATAGATCTTTAGAGTAAGCGTGAGTTATGCCCCTGAACAGTGATTCATTGATAGGGCAGTTAGTTATAAAATTATAGTATTTGCTTTGGATCTAATAAATTGATACTGATACGGTTTTAATGGCGGTTTGTGAGATCGTGTCTAATTCTCTTATTTGGTTTCCTATTAGAGCTTTGGCTGTGGGTTTTTCGTTACAATTTCTGTAACTATTTGGTTTGGGCTTTCCATATTTAGGTCAAGAAAGGTTATTATACTGGCGCGTGCACCAAACCTGCCAGCTACGCATAAAGGGATAAAGAGTTCGATTTCCGTCATATGGGAGAAATTATTTAATATCTATACCTACCTGATTAGATACGAATAAAGTTACTTTTACCTGCGATTTGATTCACGTTAAATCAGGTTTTAAAAAAATCCGTAAATTCTAAAATATAGCCTTCAAAAACATATTTTCGTGTCTCTAAGTATAAATTGCATCATTATACCAAATATCATAAAGATCGGTTACTGAACCAATTACGGAATCAGCGGAATAGCAAACACTTATACGCACTTAAGATATAACAAGTATAAATTACAAATTTAAAACAACCCACGACTTGAAAAAAGCTGATGACCTTCAGACGGATGAACAGATTTTCATGAAACATGGCTAAGAACACTCGGTATAAAATTATCTATGACACAAAAAAGCTAAACGAAAATCGGTTCATCCGTTTGGGCGCTACACAGATACACAAACATACACGTTAAACTTATAACACCCCTCTGTTTTTGTGTCGGGGGTTAAAAATAATATTGATGTATGGATTTAGGTATTATGCTTAAAAAGTTTTTACTGGTAATAACTTTAGATGCCGTGAAGAGCATTTATGATGCAGAACAGGGCAAACAGGGCGGTGAGACACCACAGTACTTTTCAGTTTTCTTAGCCGTGAGAAACTCCTCATATTTATTATTCCTCTACGATAACTTTTGATACGTCAATCAAACCCTTAAATAGCTGTCAAGGTATAAAATTATTTAATACAAGTAGTTTAAGATGTTATACCTATCACATGTATAACTACATATTAAGAAACCATATTGGATTGAACTTGTTCGAAATCTTGTGTGGCCCACCGTACTCTTCTATATTTTTTCACGGCATGTTTGCTTAAGAAATAAATTTTACGTTCGCATCTTAAGTGTTATTCTCTGTGGTATAGACGAGTTGAAAAGAACTTGCAGCTAAAAAATACATTTCCATAATTTTTTTATAGTAGTACTACACATCATTTTAATTCCATAATAAAAAGGTAGCGCCTCTACCCTAGGTTACTAATATAACTAGCTTAGGCCCGCTTGCAGAGAAGCCAGGTTACGTATAACTCAGGGATAAATTTGAATTTTTGACGGATTTTTTATAAAAAATACGAATTATGTCTCCGTAGCAGCTAACTCTGGGTTAAAAGGGTAACGCGACGTTTCTACAAGCGGACCTTAGGAATTAGGAATTATTCGAACCAAAATAGTGAATAATATAGATAATGCATCATTTTTACATATTATGTTAAATGATATAACGCTTGATGCAGATTTTTTCTTTACTTCATATTATGCCTTATTGAGCTTTTCGATCATGCTTTCCCTTAATAAGTCGTTCGAATTTTTTTTAGTTTAACATTTTAAAATTTGATTGATTCGATTCCTTAAAAAGTGACGTAACCCTTAAATATATTACGAATAAAATATATTGTTCGCATAATACACAAATGCATAATAATTGCTAATTACATCCCCTTTTATACCACCATCGATTTATTATAAAATCCAATCAAGAACGGTACAGTACGAGGACTCTCATTAAAATACCTTCTAAATAAAACCTTAATATCCGAAAAGCCAATACCTCATACAATACGGTGTTTTTTTTATTTATTTTCCAAATCTAATTATACCAATGAATCGGGAATTCGCGATAGTGATTGATGACGCAGGGCTCGTTCACACTTGCGACAGTTTTCAAAGAGTAACCTTGTTTTTGGTTAAAGTTTTTTTATATAGATAAACACGACATAAAACATAAGACAAGATAAAAGAAAACTCGTTGAAGTCTTTTATATCTAAACGTTTTCTATAGATGTAAAAGACATTAACGAACTAGAAGTAATCTTTATGTTACGTATAGTACATTAATTATGTATGTTAAACCTTATTCTAATCGGAAATTAGAACATCTTAACCAGAATTGAGAAAAGTAAAAAGATAAAACCAACTCCTAGTGAACATTACTTTCTTAGAAAAACTTATTCTTTTATGCCGCGACATCAGGCCATTATCGCCAAAACAGACTCTCGCCAGAAGTCTAGCGAACAAAGAGTCAATGCTCAAACACTAACGCGACAGGACAAAACGTCATTCTCCTCCGACGTGGACGTTCCCCGCAGACTTTTTGTCATTTTCGATTGATTAGACAAATACAGGTTATTTCGGGTCAATTCAATTCAATTCAATATTTATTTGTTCAAATTAGGTACACTGTACCTGCTCTTATTGACGTATTGACGTCCAATAACATAATATAAAACATTATGATGATAAACGATAAAAGCATGTACCTACCACTGTGATACATTTTACATGATAACCGAAAGTCGTGGCTAAAAGATGATGTGGACATTGCGAACACTCCCTTACCTGCCAGGTGTAAAATCCATCATAACAACAATGTTAATTTGGCAACCCGTCGTCCGGGGTGATTACGCCTCAGTTTTGGGTGAAATCGAAAAAAAATATAAAAGTCCCCCTATAGGCTCCTGGTTGATGACCCCGTTGAGCCAGATCAATTTTGGCTAACGAATCTGCATGTATCTTTACTTTTTTTATAGTTATATGAATTCAGACTATGTAAGGAATTATCTCCTCACATCTTTGACTTTTCAAGCTTTATGCGTTTTAAGCAGCTTAAAATCACTTGTTTTAACGATGAAGTAAAATGTAGTAAGGAAACCTGAATTCCTAAAAGTTCTCCATTATGTTCTCAATTTTATAGATGAATAGATTGTAAGAATTAACAGTTTTCCACCAGACTGTCCGGAGCGTAGTGTTATTGTTCGACGGCAGCTCGAGTGCGGGACTGTACTTCAATATAGTTATAAACCCACAACTCAGGCTAGATTATACAGGAATACGATTAACGCGACGCTTAGTTGCTAGTCCATCAAGATGAATTGATTTATATTTAATTTCAAATTTATCATTATTGTAACAAACCTATGGATATAAAATTTATATAATTATTATTTGAGCTCATTTGGCACGAAATATTATATACTTATATGATATACACATACCCACAATCGCAATAATTGATTTAGCATGGGTCTCCACTCAGAATGAATGGTCTAAGCCATAATCCACGACGCTGGCCAAGTGCGGATTGGCAGACAATATCCAGGTTTCCTCAAGATGTTTTCATTCACCGTTATATAGCATTTTATTGTATTAATTACTTAAAACTTACATAGAAGCATACAGTTCCCAAAAGATTTACCTGCACGTACCACACTGATCGGGTGCTGATTGGGAGATTTCACACACGTTTGAGAACAATTTTTTAAAATTCTACCACAAGTTAGCCCTTGAATGTGATCTCACTTGATGGTAAGTGATGATGGTGAGTAAGATGGTAGTGGCCTAATCTGTTAGGGAGAAACCCTAAACCTAAACCCTGAATATGGAGAAACTGCTATACCAAGAGGCATGTGGTGGTGAAAAATTTGAGTTGCGTGCCGGATATCGAACCCCGGATCCCCGGAATAGGGAACTTAAGTCACCGCTACCAAAAATCATTCTTGCAGAAGTTTGAAATCAGAAGCATTTGTTATTATTACATAATGGGTGTTTACACACCCCAAGCGGCACGGTCTACAGTAAACAATTATAATAGTATCTATCTGGGAGTTTAGGAAGAATAAAAAACAAACAAACACACTCATCATTAACTAGTCGAACGACGCATTCCAGACGGGGAATGTCTTAACATTGTTAGTTAAGGGGAAGCCCTGAGTATTCTCAACTTAAATAAATAAAAATCGAATGCTGTTCGTTAGAAACTGTGCTTTTTACTATGAGCTTTTTGTACCAGCTCGATTTATTGAAATTTGGATAGGACAACGTCTGTCGGATGAGAAGTTGATATTAAAAGCCCATACTAGAAAAATTAACTACACAAAAATACCACATTTTTATTTAAATTTAAAATAATTATGCAAAAAAAAACTAATTATTGATAACTAAGGAGTGTAAATTAAAATAATGTTTCCTAATAATACGTGTCTACATAGATTACCCCAAGTAATACATATTATAATACTTGGTACTCATACGTCATGTACGGACGGGAACGTTTTAGTACGGAAAAGAACCCCAGGATAAAAGACCTAAATAGTACTATGCATAATAGTATCATCATAAACAATAAAATATTTACATACAATTAATAAAATAAATGAATTTTTATATCGATAACCTCACTACTCTATCATCCGGTCGATATTGCTCGATAGGGTTTACTGTACTATTACAAGAATGACGGATTTCCTGATGTAAAGATGTGTGTATACAAAGTGATGGTTTTATTGATAAAGAACTCGCCGTAACACTGGGGGTAAGATAATAGCATAAGTAAATTACATTTCAAGAATGTAGTCAGAAATGTTCAAAGATTTCTTCCCCTTAACCGCAAAGCCCTTCGTTCGGAGCTGCGCTTTGTCCGGTGGATCTTTGCTCGCTATCGCGCTGATTTATTGTGTGTCTGTCTAAAAGTTCGGGTGCGACCGAAACATAAGATATAGCGGATTTGAAAGAGGATGTATCGCAGCAGTCTTAACGTGAATAATCGAATAAGTTATAGTGCTAGAGGGCGTCCGCGTCATTATTTTAGTGTCAGCCTACTAAAGTATCGAAATGGGACATATAGAAACACAAGCTTGCAAACTATAGCCCAATTCCCATTTTGTCACTAGGATAGGGAGATTGTCGTTTTCTTCAACGCGGTACTTCTATATCAGCACGCGAGACTTAATCATGCTAGCTCGGCAGGTAATAGCGAAAATAAATTATAGATTCCGAAGTTGAGTTTGCTTGGAAGAAATGGCTGGTGGAAAGCGTTTGCCGCTAGCACTTAATTCAATTGATATAATGAAAATAACAAAATAATGAAGTACATATAAACAATAGAGAACAAAACCAAGTTACCTAATACCCAATTATCTTTTCCAAGCAACATTTGCCACTCCTTTTATCGCTCTCGCGTAGTTAATGTAAACTCTTCGTGACTTTAGTGTGGTGGACACAATTTTTTGTCCGTACGTTTGTCATAATAGGTGGTTATCTATTTAGTAACCCAGCTTTAGGGTGTGATTCTATCTTTTAGGCCCTTTAGGGTATTAGAGTTTTTTTCTGAATCGACTTAGCATTTTTCTCACTATTTAGACAGATCCTACCTAAATTTCTTATATTTGAGATTAGACACCTAACCAACAGTTTAGGTGTTTGCTAGGTGGATAAATGTTAATTATAACATAAAATCTACCTTTTCTGAGAAAATCTAAATCTTGGCCATGTAAAATTTTCGGCCTATAAAAATCGGTCCACCTGTTTTGAAAATTACATTGATTTAACTTCAACATTTTTTTTTGTAGATTTCTGAAATGGTGGCTTTTCCAATAAAGTTCAACTAATATACCTGCCATAGAAATACTGCTAAAATGTATTATAAATTCATTAATGTTATAGCAAACAATATTGATTCATATCATTTAAATACCTAGAAAAGTATGCTTTCAAAGCTTGCAATTAAAACATACGGAAACTTAAAACACAAAGAGACCCCATTCCAAAACAATGAATAGAAAATAAGATAACAGTAAATTTATTGTCACTGTCCCTTGACTGACTCACTCTACAAATATTTACTGTAGATAAGGAAATAAAAACATTAAGAAAAGTGCCGCTAACTACCTACCCCAGTTTTTAGAAGGACGCATTCATTTCAAATAGCTTTGTCTTTTTGCATAACATTGTAATTGTTAACTCTAAATAGACTGTTAGGCCTGTTAGCTCTAACTAGGATCGGTTTATCAGTAAAAGAAAGACAATATTTTATTACATAATATTAACGGCAAAATTACTTACAGAGTTTAGAAAACATTTGCAGTTTGTTTTTCTTTGTTCTAATGCAACAGTTAAAGCTAAGGTTTTACAGCTTAAAGGGAGAAGGATGCTTTAATGATAGGAACCATCGCAATATCCCGTAGTCCGTTAGCCTTAAACAAAACAAGCAGACCTGAAATGTAAAAGTTAGTAAAATAATTTCTATACTTCTAATATTTTGCCGTTTTTAAATGCCGTTACCATATAATATAGTGTTTTTTTTTATATATAGGCTAGCGCTTGGCTGCAAGACTTGCTTGCAAGTGGTGATGCAAAAGGTGGGTCCTAAGGTGGAGCGCGCTTGCCTAGAAGATGCCTATTCACTCTTGATTTGAAGGTACCTATATAAAAAAGGGGGGGGGAAAAAGGAAGCCGGGAGGGTATTCCATATCCTAGCGGTTCGAATTAGAAACGAGGAAGCAAATCGCTTCGTACGAGCCCGCGGAATTTCGACTGCGTAAGGGTGCAGACCTTGTCGATGCCTTGCGGTTTGATAATAAAAAGGTGACGGAGGAACCAGATCGAATAGCTCTTGAGCACACTCTCCGAAATATATCCTGTAGAATACCGACAGACAGGCAACTTTGCGCCGATGTTCTAAGCTTTGCAGCTTTGAACTGACCAGCGCTTTGCTACCAATAAGTCTCCTGGCGCGACGATCCACCGAATCCAATGCATCAAGCTGGTACTTGGCAGAGCCATCCCATAAATGGCTGCAGTACTCCATGCACGATCGAACTTGTGCTTGGTACAGAACCAGTTATATAAAATGTATAGTGTTACTAGATGATGCCCGCGACCTCGTGCGCGTAAATTAAGTTTTTTGATTCCCGCGGGAACTCCTTGATTTTCCGGGATAAAAAGTAGCCTATGTCCTTCCCCGGGATACAACCTATCCTTGTACTAAATTTCACCAAAATCGGTTGAACGGTTGGGCCGTGAAATCGTAGCAGATAGACAAACACACTTTCGCATTTATAATATTATAGTATGGATAGTATGGATATAGAAATAAAGTATTTAAATATAGATACAGGTATAGGTACTCCAAATGGCCCTGAGAGCATTAGCCGAACGAGTAGGAGGGGCAATGTGGTTCTTGGGGTAATTCGAGAACATCTGACGGTACACTATAGAGATATCTTACAAGAATATTGACCACAATTTCGACCGCAATTGTTGGTTACCGAATATAAGGGACCCGCATAGAATTTACGACCTACAACTTAGCTACCTATGTGTTTAGCTGGGTCCCCTCTAAGCGCGGCAGCTATGCGAGCCTGCCTTGTCACGTTGCCTCGCTCGAGGCAACGCGAACGTCCAAAGCTGCCGTAAATCTGGAGGATCCTGCTTTCGATTTCATAATTATGTTTTGCGATAAAATAAGGTGTAAGATACGATACACCTTACTTTATCCTTTGACTTAAAATATAATATACTTTCTCAAAATATAATATATTGACACAGATCGCTCAATAGATGTTTGTTTATACTTTAAACGACCTTCTGAATGTAAGAAAAAAAGATATAAAATGTGTTGATTTCTAGACCCATCTCCAGCTCAATACTGAGCCGTAGTCGGGTAAAAAGCCGATTTGTAGACTTCTCTCACCTTTGAAAAAATTGTGTAAAACTGTATGTATTAATAACCACATGCAAATAAGTATTCCAAAAATATCCACCTAAAGAATTGTAATTAATAAACATGGGCAGATAACTGTAATCACAGGTGTAATATGAAATTACGAAAATTACAGCTGTATTCGTTAAAATAACGTCCGCGTTGAGATAACTTAGGCATAAACTGAAATTAAAAAGGAATAAATATTATATTTATTTGATAGGTACTTTAATTGAAAGTTTCGAAAATATACATTCGACAAAAACATGTGCAACTTCTATATTTGTACAATGATATGATATCAAAAAAGATTGTAAATACTTGTTTGAAGAATTTTATAGAATAAAGAAAAAAAAAATTAAGCATAAATACTTTTTATTTACGTAGGGGCTATTTTTAAAGTAGGTACTTATTGGTAAATAGGTTTTTAACTTTTTACATACTGATGTGGTAAATCTCCATCAAGACTTTGAGAATCTCATGTCTCCAAGGGAATTCTTGTAAGAAACATAATCAAATGCCCTTAAGTTAATTGACACATTGTTTTTTGTTTGTAATTTGTTACAATGTTGCATTATTAGGTTGTTGCAAAGTCAAATGGAGTTCAAATTGGGTTCGAACAGATCAAGTTCTTTAGAATTTATTTGCTAATATGTTTGAATTTTGAAAATTGAATTAGGTACCTACGCTACTGCAACAATTTTCATACTTTATATTTGGGAGCTGGAGCTGATACCAAAAAGCCACTTTATTGTTGCAAATTAAAAAAAACAAAGGCACGTAACCTATGGTGCTCGCAGCCTTCACTTTTGACCCTTCCTTCTCTATCTTTATACGAGTAGATATAAAAAAATAACAAAACATTGCTAGGTAGAGCAAATTAGCGTAACGAATGTTTTTGATTTTTCGATGAAAAAATGCCCTAAAATACCAAAATTTATATAGTGCACCTTTTTATCGCGAACGCATTTCAATGTGATGTACAATATCGAATTTATTCCAAATTTTTCATCCTACCAGCGGGTTACTGTCAGGAAATATATTCCTGCCATTTTTCGTATTTAATGCCCCATTTAGTAATGTTTGAAACCGGAGTTTTGAAACAAACAGACTATGTATGCCAAATTTTCCACTTAAATTAAAACGATTTTTAAGGATATTTTATCGCTTACCTGTTTTCTGATCGCACCTTACGTAGAAGAAACAAATTTCATCCCTACCACCTGGACCTCCTTGGACCTCCTTGGTTTTCCTCCACCACTCCACATTCCAGGTCTTTTCAGCCACGTACCTGTTTTAGGTATTTTACAAATTATGAAACTAGATTCAAGGGGTAAAATTACTGCAAATGGGCGGTGATTATCAGTCAACCATGTTACCCGCCTGCTAGTTTGCCTGCTATGCACATAAAATCAATCTCAGCTCAGGTCTTGACTAATATACTTAGTTAAAGTAAATACAAACTACATAGGTACATAATAATATTATCATACCCTTCTTAGGAACTCCAGCGAAGTATTATCATAAAAAAGTTAAATTCGAGGCACGCTGTCATCGATAAAAAATCACAAATGTCTGACAATAGTTCGTTGATAAATCAAGCCCGATCACCGATGGTTTCCACGGAATCGGAGGTCAGATGGCTATCAAATTACTAACTAGGGCAAACTTAGCTTAACCTTTACCGTCTGATCGCTGCTCGTCTGCACGGTTAACCTACAATATAACAGACAATATATTAGGTATGATTTGATTGAATAGTATACAAAATAAACTTTTTTATCTCTCTAGCTCGAAAAGCGCGCATTTACTGCACAAAACCAGTGAGTAAATGTCGTTTTTTTTCACTCAGTGAGAAAAATATATTGAACTAGCTGACCCGCGACTTCGTCCGCGTGTAATACTTTTTTAAATTCCCACGGGAACTCCTTAATTTTCCGGGATAAAAAGCCTATGTCACTCCCCAGGTCCTCATATCATGCAAATAATCTAATCGATCCGTTGTTCTGTTGCAGCGTTTTGGCATTTATTTATATTGTTCAGGTAGGATAGTATTCTAGCATCGATTTTATTGGAATTTGTAAATACGTGACGATGCAGTTTCAATTGAATGTCACTCAGTAGAGATCGTGGCAGATCACATTTGAGATCATAAACTTAGAATATTTACTATCATTTGAGATAGAGCTTGGTTTGTTTGTACTTGGTTTGTCAATCCAGAGGGCAGCAGTCGATATACAGTTATATTAGGATCTACAAAGGATTGAAGAAGGAGAGTCAAGCATGCCGCAACTCTCTGTCAAGAGAGTAAACTGTCCAAAGGAGAAGAACCTAATGACACCACTCTACCAAGAGAGTAAATACAATACAGAAGAACATAATGATTAACTATATTTTTACAACTTAATTTCCACAGTAATTGTTACAACATCAATAAATTACTAAAACAAAAAGCCTGCATAAGTCAAATGATACCATTAAAAACGACAGTGTATAATATTAAAATACAAAATATTCTGCACCGACGTTATAATCTTTTTACATTTTAAACATAAGGCATAGTGCAGGAATGCGATCTCTGATTATCTTTATTTGCCCCGTGATGAATCGTACGCATAAATTTTGTATCTACATCTGGGTACGATTGTAATAAAATTGAACTCGGTGAGCAATAAAAGGTTTATTTACGCTTTCTATACACTTTTGATTTGCAATTTAACATTGTATAACACATAAAGTTAAGCACTACAACCAAGCCAAGTCAAATTTTATAAACTCTATCACATAATGATATTTATTGTTAAATACAATTACTTAACTCAATAAGTTTATACCAATAAAGAATAGATAAGTAGGTACTAGGTTTTGCACAAATTTCAATAACCCCATTATTATTTTAAAAACCCCCACATAAAACAATCCAATGTATGTTCCACGATGAAAAAGATGATAATATTTCTGTACTCCATTTGTACAAGTTGGTCTGGTGGAACAACTTTTGTTAAGGCCTAAAGGCTAACTAACAATTATATAAACAAATATAGGTAGTAGGCACCTACTTTATTGGCTCGTCTGTATAACAATAAAAGGAAAAAAATAAATTACAGGAACAATAAATAAATTGACTGACTGATATAATATTTCAACGTGCGTTGGTCAAACCTAAAACCTAGTAACTATTGAGAAAGAATTTCCAGAAATTCCACCCGTGCGAAACCGTCAGCTGGTAACAATAAGTCTCTGCAAGTTTATAAACTCGAGGTCAAAATATTCATGTAATAAGTCAGACAATTTCGCAGATACTTGATATAGGCTTTGCACTGGCAGTTAATGCAGAGCTGATGAATGAGCTAAGTCGTTACTCATTAGTGTAAACTATCTACATGCTTAATATTTGACCGTTTAGGACCATAAAACTTGGAGGCTATATAAAACATGTAAAAGCTTCCTAGCCGTTTTATGGGTTTTATAAGGTTTTTAGCCTTAGGCTCGACACTTCAGTTACTAAAGACAGAATACATAGTTTGTTTCTAGGCGTAATCTTCACTTAAAACTTCAACTTTATAGGAACTTAAAATTCTAATTTTCCAAAAAAAAAAACTAGTACAATACCTAGATTAATTTGCAATGTTAATGTTGTATAGTATTTATTAAAAAAAATTCAATAAAATGTAACCTTTAGTCATCTCCGGGATGCAAACTCTTTATGTACCAATTTCATCAAAATAGGCTAAGCGGATGGGCTGTGTATAGGAACAGTTAGACAGACATGCACTTTTTTGCATTTATTTGCGTAATATTACTTTTGATGAAAGAATAAATGGTTAAAAAGTATAAATAAAGGTAATACCCTAATGTACCCTAAGCTTAACATTGTTGTATCATAAACCTATATCACATTAAAGTGGCCCCCCGCCACACTACAAGGTTTTTGCAAAACACTACCAATAAAGTGAATGTTTATTGATACATTTTTAACCTCACCCGCGAGGAATAAAATAAAAAGCGGATACACGTGTGCCAATATTTACGTTAAACACTTGATGTATTATTAAGTGATATACGTGCAAGAACATTAATCCATACAAACTTTAATTAACTTTTTTTTTATTTGTTCGTCTGCTATGCTTTCACGGACCATAATTTTAAACCATTTTGTGGGAATTTGGTACAGACATAAGTTACATCCCGGGAAAGGATAATAGGCCTTCTTTTATCCCAGAAAATGAAGGAGTGCCCGCGTGATTTTTCGAAAACCTAAATTCACGCGAGCAAAGTCGCGGGCATCATTTAGTTTTTAACAAGGAACTATTTTAGAGTTTGTCTGGTGGGAAAAACGTCTATCACGTAAATATATCGAAATAACGTATATCTACCGCCAAGTGATTTAGCGTTCCGGTACTATGCCGTGTAGAAACTCATTGGGGATATGGGTTTAATATTACTGCCCTACCCCTACCTTCTTAGATTCATCATCTTTTTAGAGCATCACCATTACCATCAGCTGAGATCGCAGTCAAAGTCTAACTTGTAGTGGGATACAAAAAAACTGTTCTAGTTCTTTCATTTGATTGGTTTCGAAGGTGGGCGTTGACGGCTGCAACGCAGTTTATACTTTTTTAGCCGTCACCGTTCATAGAAATAAGACCAAATGTTATAGTTTACAGAAAAATAAATAAATTTCATTTGATTTCATTTATTTTCAGTAGGTACCTAAAGTAAGGTTTTCAGGTACCTAGTAATTTATATTTTTAGTGAAGTCATTTTTCGTTCAAAGTTCAAACCAATGCAATAATGCAAATATTGTCGGGCGAGTCTGATGCGTCCGACTTCAACATAGTGGGTAGAAATAAAAATTATTTTGTACTTTACAGTGGCGTTGAAAGTCGGTTTTTTGGAAAGAATTTTTATTTTTAACTTTTTAGTTTCAGGGTTGAGGATTTCGAGTCAGAATTTTATGGGACCACCTCGAGAGCTTCCTCTAACGACTGATAGAAAAAAAAATCAAATCGGTTCAGAAGCCACGGAGATATACACCGACATACATTAAAAAAAATATATATACGCGCCGAATTGAAATCCTCCTTTTTGGAAGTCGGTTAAAAAACCCGCACATAATTTGGAATTACCTACAAAAAAAGAAAGATCGGAAAGTAAAAAATTGGATGCTTTAGATATGATTTCCTGTCAATAAATATTAGTTTTTAGGGTTCCGTACCCAAAGGGTAAAAACGGGACCCTATTACTAAGACTCCACTGTCTGTCTGTCTGTCTGTCTGTCTCCAGGCTGTATCTCATAGACCGTGATAGCTAGAAAGCTGAAATTTTCACAAATGATGTATTTCCGTTGCCGCTATAATAACAAATACTAAAAATTAAAAATATATATATATTAAGGGGGGTCCCCATACAATAAACGTGTTTTTTAATCATTTAAAACTTACTACATGTTTGTACGGAACCCTCGGTGCGCGAGTCCGACTCGCACTTGGCCGGTTTTTTTTTAGTCAATTTAACCACACGTATATATTCCTTATTTGCATGAGGCTTATGAAGGCTTAATGAAACCAACTGCCGATTTCATCATGCCTCGAGCTATCATGCAAATTGGACGGTGCATATAACTAAAAAGCGGTGTTAGCTTAGTGGTTGAGACGCCTGGGTACCTAAATGGATGGTCAGCTATTTGATCCCCGGTCACGTAAAGGTGCGAACTTTTTTGAGTTTTTTAGTGCATTTTAATAATTGTCACTTGCTTTAACAGTGAAAGCAAACCCAATCCCAAACAGAAAGCGCACGTGTTTCCCGCTACTTATAACTTAGATACCTTCAAAACAAGAGTGAATAGGTATCTTCAAGGCAGGCGCGCTCCAACCGAGACCTCATCATTGCTTTGCACTAAACATGATTGTCGTCAAGCGCAAGCCTATCTCAAAATAAAAAAAACATCGTGAGCAAACGATATTAGGAAGTTCTTCATAATATTCTCAACGGTGAGTGAAGTCTGCCAATGCCCAATCCGCACTCGGCACTAATTGGTCAGCTTGGGGGACAATGGCCAAACTCTTCTCATTATGAGAGCAGAATCGTGCTCAGTAGGTACTTAATTAATAGGCCAGTGATGGTTCATGGCCCATGGCATTCAATAAAAACTGGATAAAAAGTCTTTTGATAGAATTCTTCATTAATACCACTAAGCCATTATGGCTTATCAAAATATTACTTAATAGTTACCAATTATTATGGATACTGTCAAAGTTTCCATCGAAAATTCATATAATTGAGATACGGAGTAGGCTGCGACTCTCATAATATCGTAATATACGACTCTACATAATGTTTCAGACCTTTCATAACAGGTGTCGTATTTCCCTTACCATTATACGTAGGTAGCTTCGGACAACAAAACAATTTAACCTGCTACTTAAAAACTATGGTTCAACAAAATAAAGTTTATAAAACACAATAAATACATAAAAAGCATAAAAACGCAGTATAACAAATTAAATCGTTACCCATTAATGTCGTATTGAACCAAAATTCTTTTTTCCAAGGGACCAACAAGTAAAAGGTAAAGATGGCCGAAACGTAACGTAACGCATTTGTCTCCCTGCGTGCGACGCCATGATATTTATTTAAAAAAGGAATACATTTAAATTTCGAATAAAAAAACGATGTCCCGTTTTGTTTCTCTTTCGCCTGCCCGCGCTTTGAGATAAAACCATAGACGTATACAACGGTCTACGCGGTTCGTATTTTTATTTTTTTAAATATTATTTTGTAACTTCGACCACTTAACATGCATAAATTAATTACCTACTTTGTTTTGTTTGTAAGCGACCCCCTACCTAAAGAAGACAAGATTATTTCTAATCTTTCGACTGTATGCATTGCATGATATTATTATGTCAGTGGGTTGATAATATAAACCTTAGCAAAAGAGCGTCTTTGGCTCAAATACTTATTATCTTTAGCTCATGTACAAAGTCATCAATAATTAATAGAATATTTTTTTAAAGTTGGTCTTTAATCCTTTTTAGGGTTCCGTACCCAAAGGGTAAAAACGGGACCCTATTACTAAGACTCCGCTGTCTGTCTGTCTGTCTGTCTGTCTGTCTCCAGGCTGTATCTCATAGACCGTGATAGCTAGAAAGCTGAAATTTTCACAAATGATGTATTTCCGTTGCCGCTATAACAACAAATACTAAAAATTAAAAAAATATATATAAGGGGGGTCCCCATACAATAAACGTGTTTTTTTCGTATTTTTTTGCTCAATATTAAAAACGGTAACAGGTAGACGGTTCAAATTTTCACAGAATATTAACTTGTATATTACCTTTCAAAATAAATAATTAAATATCAATAAAGTAAATATTAAAGGGGGGCTCCCATACAACAAACGTAATTTTTTGATATTAACAGTAAACCTCTACAAACAAAGTTAGTTTTGCGGTTCATTAACAAAGGTAATTATACCTACTTCTTGAGTACGGAACCCTCGGTGCGCGAGTCCGACTCGCACTTGGCCGATTTTTTTTAACCCCCGACGCAAAAAGAGAGGGGTGTTATAAATGTAACGTGTCTGTTTGTGTATCTGTCTGTGGTATCGTAGCGCCGAACCGATTTTCGTTGAGTTTTTTTTTGTGTCATAGATAATTTTATCCCGAGTGTTCTTAGCCATTTTTCATGAAAATCTGTTCATCCGTTTGAAAGTCATCAGCTTGTTTCTCAATCTGTTTAGTTTTCCTTATTATGTCGGGGGTTGTTTTAAATTTTGTAATTTATACTTGTAAGTTTAATAAGTAGGTATACGCCATTTATTAAGTAAACTTCATTCACTTTAATTCACTCGGGTGAAACACTTTTCACGTCAAACTTTTAAGTATCAATCATAGACTTAAGTGCTTATAAATTCCATGTTAAATGTTCCTACGAGTATCTATCGGCATCCTCTTGAGTTTTCTGTCGTAAAATACATATCTCGTAAACCAAACAATACGTCTATGGACAAAACGATTGGACGCACCTCTCTATCGTATGCCATATATTAAACAGGGACACGAATATTTTCTTTTTTTCCAAAGGCCGGTTATGACTCTGTGTTGAAGATCATAAAGAATTTAAAAATGATATTACTAAGACGCTGGACGGATATTTTGAATGTTTACTTTGATACTGTGGCTTCGTTGTTTTTTAACAAGCGATATAGGGAGTCAAGAAAGTATTGGCATCTAAAAATATTTGTTACGTATAGAACGCGCATGAGTTGAATGCAGAGCTTTTGTATATGCCACCAAACATTAGCTCTGCATTCAACTCATACTATGACCTTATTCTTCAAAACATACCAACAGGCATTGGTATTAAATTCAGATCTTTGTACTAGCGTTTAAAATTAAACATGTTTCAAAAATCACTACCGAGAAAATCACATCTTAAAAATAGTAGCCTATAAGTATCCTTCCCCGGGATGCACCTGAAGACCTTTTTGACGACCTCCCTGGCGCAGTGTTGAGCGCTGTTACCATAACTTGCGGAGGTCCCAGGTTCAATTCCCGGGTCTCTGGTCTGGTCTGGTGGGAAGCTTCGGCCGTGGCTAGTTACCACCCTACCGGCAAAGACGTACCGCCAAGCGATTTAGCGTTGCGGTACGATGCCGAGTGGAAACCGACTAGGGGTATGGGTTTAATTTAACTGCCATACCACTAAGAGGTTAGTCCGCAAACAAAAATTAAAAATCTCAATACCAAATTTCGTTCAAATCGCTGGAACAGATGAGTCAGGAAACCGTGGCAGACAGACAGACAGACACACTTTCGCATTTATAATATTAGTATGGATTGGATAATGGATTGGTATTATTGTTGTGGTTTTCTTGTATGATATGCGCTTTAAAATTCTTAGGTTATTTTAACTTTCATATAGCCTGGTGACAGGGGAGACAAATTGTGGACAGTGCAACTGTCATATCACCTCAAATATTTATTATTTTACCAATAAATCAAAATAAACTAAATAATACCAACACCGAATAATACGCTCTAAAAAAATTACGTCAAGCGAGAAAGTGTGACCGGCGTTCACTTTCCAACGTCGGGGTTGTTTCTCATAGGCCGGTCGGATTTAAAGCTCTTGACGTCCGGGTGTCCTGCTCGATAAAAATCTACTTTTATTGAATAAAAAAAGGTATTTTTGATGGTATCTTATTTAAAATGAAGAATGGGAGATTATTTGGTATGTGTTTGTGATGTTCGTGTATTAATTCTTAGAGTTTTTCACATAAGCCATATATTAATAGTGATTTGAATGCGGTACCTATAACTCTGTTTTTCCTAAACTAGAAAAAAGGTAATCAATACTCAATACTCAATTTATTTGTAACATGTAGGACACATACAGGTGTCTCTTAAGTTACGTTATGTTTTGACCCTACCACCGGTTCGGCAAGTAAAAATTCTACTGAGGATCAAATACCGTCTCCCTGAAACCAGTAAGATACTTGTTGTTACCGCGAACTAACGACGAAATCGAAATAAAGGTGAGAAATCTAACTCCGTAACGTCTAAACTTCTAAAGTGTCGGGCAAAATGTGTCTACCTCTTCTATACTCTGAGGAAAACTAGCCTCCACAGATTAAATAATTGCGCTATAAGTTTTGCCGCAAACTTTATCAAGAATCTACTGGATGATGCCCACAATTTCATTCGCATGTGTTAATTTTTTTAATTACCGAGGGAACTCCTTTATTTCTCGGGATAAAATAAACTTATGTTCGTCATTGACATATAACCTACCTCTATTCCAAATTTCATCAAAATCGGTTTAATTAAAAGATGGGCTGTTAAAGCGTAACAGACAGACAGATACACTTTCGCATTAGTATGAATTTTATGCTCAAATCATATTATTTTTTGACAAAATCATTCGATACACGCACGCATAATCTGATAGACCGATAGAACGGAATATTCAACACCCCCAAAGACAGGTCAGGTGCAGAACTTTACATGCTCTCCGAGTAAAGAGGTGAAACACCGCCTACTTTCTGAATCCCGGAGTAGGTACTGAGAATTTCTTGTCCGAAAATTCAAAACTTTATTATGACGCGAACCTGGGAATAGAACCCAGGATGCGGTCCTGGGTTCAACCACCTGGAGTCTGTGCTATACCAACGAGGGAGTTAGATACTTATATTATAAACTAATCTAACTTCAATTACGTAGATATATAACACGTAAATGTACATGTGGTACTTAGTTGTTTAAAGGCGACGATGAACACCTACCATCAAGTGAACCGTCGTCTGCAACTGTCAGCTTATGCTTTACGTGGAAAAAGGTCGTACGCATACGAAAATAAACAAAAGGAGCCGCTTGGGAAGATTTTTTCCTACATTTGAGATATCCCCGCATGTCTGCCCCGCAGTCATCAATAATGGGAACTATTTGGATCGTTTAACAACCACGTCACGATTACGTTACGATACGACTAAAGTATCGTAATTGTAGTCGTCAGTCGTCACGTACCTATTTATAAACAATAAATTGAAATGCTCATTTAATTAACTAAGAACAAATTAATAAGAAAGAAAGATGATTTACTTATTTTTAAATTACTAGAGAATGCCCGCAACTTCATTCACGTAGATTGAAAATCCCGGAGGAACTCTTTAATTTTCCGGGAAAAAAATAAGTATTTTTTTTTACTTTTACTTTTAAATATCACTCTAAAGGCTAACCATACCCAGGTATGCATATAATCACGTCAATCCGTTGCTCTATATTGCGATGTTCATAATTGAAGGACAAACAAACACATTTTCACATTTATAGACTAAGCGATAACTACATTTTTGGTAACGATCGCCAGAAAAGCTGATTCAGTATTAGATGGGTGAAGGTCTCTCTACTCATGACGATACTGAAAGTTTGCCCGCATGCAAATGGGCCTTTTGCTAGAAAAGGCCGCTCAAAAACGGTTCATGGTTTCCAATAATGAACCATAATTAGAAAAGCTGATTCCTATACAGTATTAAAGTATGCAAAGAACTTATGCAAACAGTACGAAAACTGACGCTATTGTCCGGGCCTTTCACTAGATATCACCTTTCAAAGACGTTATGAACATACATACTGTAAAAAAATATTAGCAATTCTTATGTCGTCACTCTGATTGCTATTAAAAATTATGAAGGTGCCTTCATAATTTTTGCTAATAAAAATTGCCGACATAATAATTGCTAATATTTTTTTACAGCATGTATGTTCATAACGTCTTTGAAAGGTGATATCTAGTAAAAGGCCCGGACAATAGCGTCAGTTTTAGTACTGTTTGCATAAGTACTGTGCATACTTTAATACTGTACAAAAATCAGCTTTTCTAATTATGGTTCATTTTTGGAAACCATAAACCGTTTTTGAGCGGCCATTTCTAGCGAAAGGCCCATTTGCATGCGGGCAAACTTTCACTATCGTCATGAGTAGAGAGCCCTTCACCCACCTAACACTGAATCAGCTTTTCTGGCGGTCGTTACCAAATATGCAGTTATCTCTTATAATATTACTGTTTCGGTTCGGAAGAATCTCGAAGACTTATTCAGTCTAATACCACCTTCCATGAAAGTCGCAGAATGAAATTTCATCCTCACTACCTAGATGACTGATCTTCTTTTACCTTTCGTTATTCTAGGTCTTTTCAGCCACGAAACTACAAAAAAACATTGTGCCTATCATGTAGTATTTATAGATTCTAATCTTGGGGATACGATTTAAAAATCGCGGTGTCTAAAAGCATGACCTTTTTAATGTCAAAATCGGTTAAACGCGGTGACTTATGAGCAACGGTGGCGGAATGCCTCAATTTTTTTTCTTTTACCCTTTTTTATTATCTTGTTCAACAAAGGTTAACCTTGGTGATTCACCCTTTTCGTTCATTTCGAGTTTTTATGCCTTTTCGGTATTATTCAACTTGTTTTTTGTGGAATTTGTTTAGATCCGACCTACCACACAAATTGGGTTGCATTTAAAAGGAAAGGGTAAATTTATTGATATATCCTGCCAAATAATAAATTTTTAACGTGCAGATTAATGATAATGCATTTTTAAATATTTTTAATTAAGTATGTTATATTGAATAACCGGTTGTCAGTATCTTACTTACTGTTTTGCGTTTTTATTTTTGTAGATCTACCTATTCACAATTACAGAAGATTATACCTACCTAGTTACCTATCAGATAAAGGCGTTTAATTTGCAGGTCCTTGTGGTTTTAATTTTAAAAAAAATATATAAGCAACCAAGCAAAAGTTCGAAGTAAATAAGTAGAATGATGCTTGAAATTTTTCAATCAATTAACTTTCTTTTTTTCGAATCTCTCATTTAGCAAAATAGTCACCTACTTAAAAGTAATGAAAAGTACTCATGATTATCAACTTCGCTTGGTCAATAATCATAACTCTTGGTGGTCTATTTTTGTTTTCAAAATATTAATTTGAGATATTTCTTAATTAGAATCCCGCGTACAAAGGATTAATTTTGATGGGTCCCATTTTGCATAATGGAGCGTGCGAGTGGTGTTTCGGTTAACCATGCTTTTTGGAATTTAAGGAATTTCTTGGTACTCGAAAACTTTACTTATCATTTAGATTTGAATATTTTCTTGTTCAATCCAATTTGGCGGTTATTTCTACTAGTTTTTATGACATGAAATGTACCTACCTAGAAACCTACCTACCTATTTTTGATTTAACCGTTCTTGACCAGCTGTTATGATCTAGATTGAGCATCTAGAATCTTGATGATTATTAAAATTTTAATTTAAGAAATCATTTCGTTTATTAATTACATTACATTGTAATTTTTTTTAATTAATAATATTACTGCTGGCAAACCTTAATTCACCTTTAAAACTGAATCCGATAGGATTTTCTTTTATTTTTATTAAAATCTCCAATGAATTAAGTAAATAACTTAAGTATGGTAACACCACTCAAGCAAAGAATATACGATGAACTGGTTCACAAACATTTTTAGTTAAGAGGTAGTAATTTCAAGATTACTTACACGGTATTATTTACTAGATGATGCCCGCGATCTTCAATGGTGTGGAAGTCTGCCAACCCGCACTTGGCAAGCACGGTAGACTATGGCCAAACCCTTCTCATTCCGAGAGCAGACTCGTTTTCGGTAGTGAGCCGGCAATAGGTTAAAATGATGATGACTGATGAATGCATGGCATGAGGAGGTTAGTGCACCCTCCGCACTTGGCTAGCGTGGTGGACTATAGCTAAACCCTTTTGATATTGAGAGGAGACTATAAAATCCATACTAATATTATAAATGCGAACGCGTGTCTATCTGTCTGCTACGGTTTCACGACCCATCTGTATAACCGATTTTCATGAAACTGGGTACAGGGGTAGATTGTTGATACAATCTAGCCCCGGGGAATGATACAATCTAGCCCTGGCCGGGAAAGCGTAGCAGACAGACAGATAGACAGACACACTTTAGCCTTTATAATATTATAGTATGGATGTATCAGTATGGGCCTTAACACATTAATTAAAGTCAAAATCACGTCATTTGTACCCGTCCGTCTGTCCGTGCGGGACTGAATGCCAATTTTTCACATTATAATATTACAATAATTATTGCAAACGAAAATAAATTCCCAGCGGGGAACAAATATACCTAGACACTGTTGTTATATAATAAATGAATAACGTATGTTGAGTTTTTAGTTTTTATGTCATGATATTTTATAGATTACTTGCCTATGTAGCAGTTTATCTGAATGAATGAATGAATGAAATATTCTTTATTGTACACCAATACAAGAAACACATACAATGCACAATAGAAATAAAACTATGGTACAACTAGCTGATGCCCGTGACTCCGTCCGCGTATTTTAAGTTTTTTTTGATTTCCTCGGGAACTCCTTAATTTTCCGGGATAAAAAGTAGCCTATATTACTATCCCACGGTATAATCCCCCTATAATGGTGAAACACGTACTTCTTCATATTTTACGAAAGCCCAAATGCTGTTTCATGGCTATAACTTGAGAAATTAAGGATTTTCATACAAACTCTCAACCCCTATTTCACCCCTTCGGGGGTGGAATTTTGAAAACCTGTATAACACATATGTTTTCATTTTCAACCCGCAGCACATATATCAAGTTTCATTGCTATAGCTTGAGAAATTAAGGACTTTCATACAAACTTTCAACCCCTATTTCACCCCTTCGTGGGTTGAATTTCGGGATAAAGAGTATCCTATGTCCTACCTCTTAGTATGGGCTCAAATCATGCTAAGTTTCGTTTGAATTCATGACAGACAGACAGACAGATAGACAGACAAAAATGAAAAAAAATACAGATTTGGCTTCAGTATCGAATAGTTGATTTCGAGTGCCCTCCAAAAAAAAATTTCAAAATATCTTCAATGTACAGAATTGGACCTGTTACAGTTTTATTATAAGTATAGATAGATTGGCGGCCTTATCTGTTAACAGGACTAATAAAGTTACGCTAGCCTAACTTAAGTTTTTATTTTGTTTATAGTCATCTGAAGCCTGAAGGTGCAAGAAGGCATTTTACCACCAAATGCATACTACTGTATGCATTTGGTGGTACATTTTACCACCAAATGCATACAGTACCAATCCATACTATAATATTATAAATGCGAAACTGTGTCTGTCTGTCTGTTTGCTACGCTTTTACGGCCCAACTACTCAACCGATTTTGATGAAATTTGGTACAGAGATTGGTTACATCCCGGGGAAGGACATAGGCTCAAAAAACATCAATCCACGCGGACGAAGTCGCGGGCATCATCTAGTATTATAATGTAGGAAAACCAGAGACACCACATGTTTGACGAGTTGCGAAGCTGAAGTGGCGGGGCAAGTCGTCCCAAGGTGCTGGAATGGTGACCCCGCGCTGGAAAGCGTAACTTCCAAGCGTAACAAGTCGCGGGGGGGCTCTGGAAAGACCTATGTCCAGCAGTGGACGTCTATCGGTTGACAACGACGACGACGATACTACATTGTTTAAGTATATATACTTGGTGTATGATGTCAGTTTCACAGTGTAGCTAATTCACCTCAATCTCTCAAAAACCTCATAAATAATACACAATCACCATACAAGAGCCCGGAATTAGGAAGTTGGCGGCGTTTCACCCCCGTGTCTCGGAGAGCATGTTAAGCCGTCGGTCCCGGTTATTATCACTAACACGATTATAGTCGTTAAAGCCCACCAACCCGCATTGGAGCAGCGTGGTGGTTATAAGCTCTATTTCCATCTCTCTTATGAGAGCGTAGGCCTGTGCCCAGCAGTGGGACGTTAATGGGCTGTAATGGTACAAGATTCTAGGAAACAACAGAAACTTCAAATATCGTCATTGCATTAAAATAATTATAATTACATTGTACCGCTGCTGTACTCGGTTCACAAAACTGCATTTAAGCCATAGGCAAAAACCGGGCTTTTCTTGCCTAAAACGAAAAACTATCTGAAAAATCCTGACCAACCGTTAAACACTGTCATAACTGCCTTTTTAACATGTGCGAAAGATTGTGGAGGCGGCACTAGAGGATTAAATCGATATTATCTAAGAACATATCCATACTAATATTACAAATGCGAGAGTGTGTTTGTCGGTCTGCTATATGCTTTCACGGTCCATCTGTTCAACCGATTTTGATGAAATTTTTTTCAGAGATAGACTGCATCTTAAGGACACAGGCTAAAATTGATTGAACAGAACAATAGCGTAGCCGGCAGACAGACAGGCACACTCGCATTTATAGTATTAATGTGGATTTGAAAGATGTCGGAGGTGGCACGAAAAAATTAGTTTAAATAATATTATTTATGATAATGCATGTGCAGATCTGATAATACCTAGTTACAATTAATTTAAAAAAATCTTTAATAGCCGCAATATATGAAGGTGGCGGGCAGTAACAGTCACGGTATTCCAAGCTTGGTTGTTTAGGTTTTATTTTTTTAAATATTTTAGCCATTGAAATAGACTAAAATTCTACATCAATGAATTTAACAGTTTTAAATGAAAATTGAGGATTGAGCTACCTATTAGTCATTAAGTAAGAGAATAAGTAGCGTTTTAAATGCTTCTACGACCTGCACGCCCCTGAGGGCGGAAAATGGCTAAGAGGACCTTGTGAGGCGGTGGGTCTTGGGAAAAGCCAACAATATATAGGTACAGCTGCCTATATATTTTGTTTGATAGAGATCTGTCACACTACAATTCTAAATCATTTTAGATACTAAACATCTTCTTTAAATTAGAAGATGTCTTCTTAGATGATTGTCTTTCTTTTCTTTCTTCTTAGTTTCTTTAAATAGAAGCATTCCGATCGGCTTATAAGGAAGGTAGTATTAAGTATTCTATGACTGTTCTTACTATAAACTTCAGTTAAATAGAGACAGCAAATGGAAATCGGTGTCGTTTTGCAAACAATCTTTTCATATACCTACTCAAATTTTACCGGCTCCGCGTTCCCAACCAAATAATTCCGCCAAAGAAACGTATATCAAAAAACAATGACATACCGACAGACAGAACAAAATGAGCCTAATTACCTGCAATTGAGGCAACCAGTTCTGGACAAATTCAATTATAACTTGGAAACAGGTTTTTTCACCGAAAAAGATCTTATTACCTACGGCAAAAGAGTTACAAAAAGTTTTTCGACGGTCGTGTAATATTTTTGTACGCGTATTACAATTTTAAGCTCCACCCAAGATAGTTTTTTGTTATAAAAATTTCGGGGCACAGGCGTGGCCTAAACGAAGCCAGCCCAAGTAATTGCGTTAAAAAAATTCCCAAAATTACTTTGAACATGACGATTTGCGGTGCTTTTTTAATTTCCTTTTTCTCCATGGCATTTTCCACCGGGTTTTTTCATGGGCCGTCCTCGCACATTGCATTTCAAAGTCTTGTGTCGGAACCGTTTTAAGAATAATAGGTGCATGCAATGTACATTGTATATTATGTCATGTAAGTATTAACTTTTACCATGAAACATTAAACTTTATTTCAGTAATTAAACGGGTTTAATGAACTGTTAAGTCAAGTGAATGTTTTTGATGAAATAGAAAACGCAAAACAATTTCTTTATCATACCGAATCCTTTCTGTGTTACCTGCATATCTTTATAAATATGTATATGCATCTATACTTTCTAGGTACTCTTTTATAACAAAACTAGCGAATGCCCGCGACTTCGTCTGCGTGGTTTGAGGTTTTTTGGTTCCCGCGGGAACTCCTCGATTTTCCGGAATAAAAAGTAGCCTATGTGCTATTCCAGACTATAATCTATCTCTGTGCCAAATTTCGCGCGTGATTGAGTAACAAACATCCATACATCCATCCATCCATCCATCCATCCATACATCCATCCAAACTTTCGCATTTATAATATTAGTAAGACTCCGGGATAAAAAGTAGCCTATGACATATTATAGTATTCCAGACTATAATCTGTCTCTGTGCCAAATTTCAGCCCGATCCGTTCAGCCGTTGGTGCGTGATTGAGTAACAAACATCCATACATCCATCCATCCAAACTTTCGCATTTATAATATTAGTAAGACAAGAAGACTAGTTGGTTAGATAGTTATGTAATACCTAATGAAGATCTGAAATGTGTATAATTTTGCTCGGAAAAACTTTCTAATCGAAAGCGCAATACCCAACTTATATGGATGTAACTTGAATGTGACAAACTTTGATCCTTCTTTTTTAATCCCCATTTTCAGTGCGCGCATAATATTCGTACTGTAAAAATGTCAGTATTGTAATTTGTAACCCCTCTGGTTTAGGCTGTGCGCTGATCAGTCAGACAGTATTAGACTATAGAATAAAAAAAGTGTGTGTGCAATTCACACACGCCAGCTAAGTGAATCTTCAGAAAAGTAGCCTACGAGAGAATGAGATAAATATAACTTGTATTCTATCTCATTCTCTTGCAGGCTATATGAATATGTTTGTCTCTTCTTGGTGTCGCTTTTTCGTTTCATTTTTTCGTTTCGTTGAATTTTAAAATAAATAAAATAAAATATAAAAAAATATTATTTCAGACCATTTAATAGTCCTTATTATGTTGTTAGTAAAGTATATCTTAAAAACTATGTTAGTATACAGAAAAAATAAATCATAAAACAAAATAACTAATTTAAATATCTGCGGTTGCATGCTGGGGCACTAGGTACTATACTCGTATATATATCACTACAGCCTATTAACGTCCCACTGCTGGGCACAGGCCACTCTCATAGGAGAGCGGGAATTAGAGCTTAGACCCACCACGCTGCTCCAATGCGGGTTGGCGGGCTTTAACGACTATTATCATGTTAGTGATAATAACCGGGACTCTCCGAGGCACCGGGGTGAAACACCGCCAACTTCCAACTCCGGGCTGGCACTGAGAATTTCTTAATTGAAAAACCCAATACTTAACTTTTATGCCCGACCAGGAATCGAACCCAAGACCTCGTTATCCGCAGTCGACTATGCTAACCACTAGACCAACGAGGCAGTTATATATATGCAATTTTCAAATCACGATTCTGAAGAAGTTTCACTTCAAAAATACTTCAAAAAATCTTAAGGTAGAGGCCAGGCCACCTACGCTTGAATAATTGAAACTTTTGTGCCTTATATGTTTGTTCGTTAGGTACCTATCCAAAAACATCAGCACAATAGCTTTCTTGCCAAAGCATTGTACACAGCACTCTGAGATTGTACGTAGGTAAAAGTAGAATCATTCTATCCGATGGGCAGTCACATCGATGTTTTTTAGCACATCGATATCTCCAAAGCCCGCAACATAAAGTACATTCGATCTGATAAAACTACTATGGTGTTGAAGACACAGAATCTCAACAACCGATTGCCTATCAATTTATAGCAATCAAATTTATTTTGCTGGATAGGTTTTCACGCTGTAGGTTTCGCACGTTTTATAATGTACCTATTTATAGGTATAGTGAGCTCTCAGTCTTTGGTCGTTTCTTCATTGCTGGAGTTCGTGGTCCTGGCTAGATCCTTGTTTCCATAGTGAGCAAGTCTGCATGCAATATGCTAGGGATGAAAAATAAATTTTACAACCGTTGCAGTCAAGGTCGATCTCTTCGATGTTACATCGCAGACCGCATCGATGCTAGCAATGCTTAAATGTTTCTTACAGAATCACACTGCAGCAGTGCAATGAAGTGTAAACATTTGAGCATGCAACGGTTTTAAATTTTATTTTACATTAGAGAATCACCCAGCAGGTCCCCAACTACGCCCATGCAAAAAATCACGTTGATTCTTTGCTCTGTTGCGGCGTGATTGAAGGACAAACCAACAAACTAACACACTTCCGCATTTATATTATCAGTATGATTTACTTATTTTCTTCTTTTTAGAAAATTGCAGATTTATTCTCCCAGGAACCTTAGCAGGGCTTGCTTATTAGATGAATTTTTTATTTGTATTAAATTCCGTGGTAAGTCGGGAACTTTTCCATTTTACACATACGTTTTCCGGGATAAAAGTCGTTCCTGACGCAACCTACCGAATACCAAATACGAATTTTCGTTAAAATCGATCAAAAGGTAACAGACAGACACACTTTTACTTAATCTAAAGACTATATTTAAATGTTATGCACGTGATTATGCATAAAAACTTTTCTCGTAAAATGTTGTCTATCTAAATTATATCTAGTAAAAAAGCTACTTAAAATCCAGCATGAAATTCAGAAGTACTTAATGTTATTGCTTTGAAAAACGTTACTCTAATAATGCAGTTTTCGACTAAACCTATCTATGCTTATAAAAGTTATAATCAGCTTTTTTTTTGTTTATAGAAGTGAGGCTTAGTTCAAAAGCCCTCAAATAATAATACTCGTAGTTCATTCGTAAAAATCTGAGTATCCCCGTACTTAATCGTAGACTAGGCACGATGTTTTGTAACATGTCGTTTCCAAGTTAGTCTAAAGAGTAGATTTTAATCCGAAGTGCAATAAGTTTTATTAATGTTACCGCGGGGAGACCGTGAGATCGAAGCTGTGATACTACATGACTCTTTTTATTCTGTTATTAATTTACACTTTTTTTGGGTTTTAAAGGACATAAGGTTCAGATAAAAGGGTCCTAGAGACCAATATCCAAGATATTTTACTAGCAGGGTTCACACTAAAGACGATTCAACACGATATTTCCCAGTCCTGAGTCTTTTGGCCACCGAGAACCACAGTGTAAATAAGACTAGGTTCTAGAACGCAACACCTCATTGGTACCAAGTACCAATAAGAAGTAGGTATGCCACATTCTTAAATACCCGAACCACAGAATACGTGTACACACACACCACAGGTATACCTCATCATCATCATCACTACAGCCTATTAACGTCCCACTGCCGGGCACAGGCCTCTACTCTCATAGGAGAGCGGGAATTAGAGCTTAGACCCACCACGCTGCTCCAATGCGGGTTGGCGGGCTTTAACGATTATTATCATGTTAGTTATAATAACTTAAGGATATACCTAAGTGTAAGTAAATAAAGTTTAGGTAAGTTAGCCGATGTAGGTCCTACCGTCCTACTTACGAAGTTTTCCACATTTATTTCCAAATTTTATACTTACACTTTTAAAAATGTGTGCAATATCAGCTTTATAGCTTTATTTTTTCTTACAGGCATATCATATAGACAGACACGATATATGTAAGTCCATAAAATTTATACAACCCATGACTACTAGTAGATGTAGGTACTATAGATTAGTGTTTTATAATAAGTTAAACTGCTAATGATAAAAAAATATGATTTATACTAAATTCTCACAATAATTACAAACTCGTATTGTAAAATTGTCGTATTGTATATCGTCTTAGTGTCTTACAATTAGTAAGACCTAAGCCGTACACCCATTCAACCTTTTACAGTAACATACAAAACAAAAATACATGTCGGTACGTACAGGATCTGATGTAACTATTAAACGTAAGCCGCTTAGCGCCGGTTCGGTTCTCGAGTGAATCAAATAAAACCATTACACGTGGTCGCGGCTAAGGCATAAGAGAAAACGATTTAATAGGTTTTCAGGTTTTTAGGTGTAGAAAGTTTTTTGATTCAGTTTAAGATTAATTAGTTGAAGTTTTACTTGACTTACTATATTTTTATCGCTAGCTATATAGAACCAATCGAAAACGTTGTGAAATGTTCAAATCAGAATATTATAAATGCGATGCGAGATGTCTGTCTGTCTGCTACTTTTTACGGTCGATTTTGATGAAATTTTTGTTCAGACGTAGTTTGCACTGCAGGGAAGGAGATACTTTTTATCAAGGATTTTATTCTTATTAAGGAGAGACTTTTTATTTAAATCTACGCGGACGATTGCAGCATCAAGTTAAAAATAATTTGTAAAACAAAAGTCGCCTTCGGCTGCAACTTACACCGCACCTTTTATCTCTTAATAAATTAGTCGTAAGTGCTCATTTGACATTACAAGTAGAGATGTTGTTTTACTCAATGATACAAACATTTGTTTGTCCGTCTATTTATCTGTATTAAGCGCTCTATCTCGTTAACGCGAACTTTTTGATGTTGCTTTTTTGCTTCATATATTATATTATCTTAAGAATGTTTATCCATACAAATACTGTGAAAGGATTTTTTGTCATTCGTGGCCTAAGTTTTATATTTTAATCCCCTAAGTATGTGTGCGATACGATGTATCTAGAATGTGAACGTGAATCTGAAAATTAAATGTATTTACGTCAATGTCTAGACTTATTTCACAATCAATTTCGTGTTATGTTTCTTGGCTCTACCTACGGTTCGACGAACGGATTATACTGAGAAAAGTCGGGCAAGAAACTCAACAGTTGTTTTTCAAAAACTTTGAGTCCCCTTTTCATAGCCTTTCGACGTAACCAAATTTGACGAAATTTAGTACACAGATAGATAGTAGGATCCTGGAGTCATCTCCAGGTTCATACCTTTTACCATTATGTATATTCTGTGCTTTAATACAACAACTAACAACAACAAGGCACAGCTAAGGCAGCTACAAGGTATTATTTCTTATTTGAAACTTTGTCACTTTATTTTAAGTTTCTTGAATGATTCAAGTAACTTGGTGAACTTGAATGAAATAGCAGTCTCCTACAAAAGTTAAATAGCAAATCTGCTTAAAGTAACGGACAGCAGTGTTTTTATATCCGACTCGCTTCGGTTACGCACATTGTCATTAGCACAATATTGTCATTAGGTATAGAGTATTTTAATCAGTTTTGCGTTTGATACTTCGCAGAAACCACAAAACTTTACCTACCCCTCTATTCCGTGGCAGAAACCGATTATGGGTACATGGGTGCAATAGGTACTCGTTTCTGATTCACATGCAACCATCTTATTCAAACTGCATCATCACTAACATACCATCACACGAGAAATCAAACGTAGCTTGTCATCTAGTAAAACAATATAAATACTACTACCAACAATTCCATTTATTTAATCCAAATCAACATTAGACAAATCTTCTGTTATCTTCTTAATCTCTTCCTCGCTTCGCTTCTTCTCCGCTAACTTCATTGCTTCTTCTTTCTTTTCTCCATACAACCTCTTCAGACTATCCAACACATACTGCGGCATGTGACCAGGTTTTGGCTGGTGTATTTCATACTCCCCTTTTTCGTTCTTGACTAGTTCTACCAGGGAATCTTCTAGATTCATGACGTCACCTGGTTTTGGCGCTGGACTTTTCACATGTTTAGGAGGATTTTTCATCTTCTGGGCCCAATTTTGGAGATATTTCCCCGCATCAGTTTGGAGGAACTGTAATAGAGTTAGATCGAAAATAATTAAAGAGAAAATCGCTTAGGTATTTAATTACTTTACTTTTTAAAGTTCTGGTTCATACTTTGAGCAATTAATCAGTGACTGTTTATTTGTGGAAATACAACTAGTATTCTGGCTTCATTTCTTACTTAGTAGGTAATTAATAAATTGTCACTGTAACATACCTAATTATTTTATACAGAAAAATAGTCATTAAATTATTATAGCGATAACTAAAATCAATAACTTAATTGTTTTTTTGTACCTCAGATGGTTGTAACAGATGTTTCTATAAATATTTAAAATCCAAACTTATATTTTAATCTAAATAATAGGTAAGTATGTGAATATTTATTTTATTTTAATCTAAATAATCTACGAATAGACACAATATTATGGTTTACAATACAATTTACAATACGTAAGCAATCATCATACTTCATCACACTAATATTATAAACTAGCTGATGCCCGCGACTTCGTCCGCGTGGTTTAAGTTTTTTGTTATTCCCCCGGGAACTCCTTAATTTTCCGGTCACCTATGACATAGGCTACTTTTTATCGCGGAAAATTAGGGAGTTCCCGCGGGAATCAAAAAAACTTAAACACGGACGAAGTCGCGGGCATCAGCTAGTAAAAATATATTGAAATCTTTTTCGGTGTAAGTGTGTTAGTTTTTTTTAAATTCAGACCTACCTTTTCTCTGTTCTTGTTAATTTTCGCAGGTGGCAACGGTGCCTGCCGTTTGCTGTTACTGTTCCCATTCTTGGGGAACGGCTGACCAGCTGAAAAACAAAGATAAACATTAAATGTTAACAACACAGTTTTATACTAACGCAATTGTTTCCGTTCTTTGGTTTTAAGTATCTATTTTTATGAGACAACAAATATCACATTGTATGTATTGTAGGTATATTATAGATTTCCATGAATTAAAAGTTTATAGTCTTTCTTGTAACGACTTTTACACCAATGCAAATGGTTCAGAAAAAAGTTAGTAAATATACTAGTTATTTAATGTATACTCATTAATTAATCAGCCATATTATGCAATTTGGATGATGAAAGTGGTAATGGTCCTATTCCCGATGGTAAGTTTATTTTTTTAAATTTTAGAAATGCTTCTCCGCTTTCCTTCGACTCTACTGCACTTTGACTCTACTGCACTTTGACTCTACTGCACTGTGCTTATCTTAAGTCTAGATAAAAACTTATTATTAAAAAAACTTACTTAAACTCATTGTGTTGGTCTGTGGTCCTAGCTCCAACATAAGTTGAATGTCAGCATGGTTGCCGAAAGCGAAGCCGAAGCCTATTCGCGAGTCTGTCCCTGGAAATTAAAAAAAAATAACATGAGATGGGCAGATATTAAGTTAATAGGTATATTGAATTACTCTACACGCGACTTCGTCCGCGTCGATTTAGGTTTTGAAAAATTCCATACCTATGTCCTTCCGCAGTTAAACATATGGGTCGTGAAAGTTTAGCAGACACACTAAACAGACACAGACTTCGGAATTTATAATAGTCCGACTCAAACTATGAGCTCTCGGAAGTTAGCCGCGTGTGTAGGTTCGCTCAGGTACAGTCAACTGATGCTGATGAAGTATTCTGCGGATCGAAACGCACAATGTTCCGAGAAGTCATAAAGTTTAAATCGGACTGCACCTATAGTAGAATGGATTAATTTTCAATACACTTGCTGAAAAAATGCATTTACAGAGGCAGTAAACAGGGCTTGTAAGTTAAATTGACTGCCCATTGCCCTCGTCCTTTTTTTTTACAGTTTTTTTAAATGTTTGTGAGTCCACTTTGCTTCTAAATAAAAGTTTTCTTGCAAGAAGGTTCAATAATTATATTATTGACTTTGTGTGTAGAAAACCTAAAATTATAACATTTATTGTGGATTGATAAAATTAATTCATGAAATTAAAATTTTTTAAAAATATACTGAATTAATTGAAATTGTTTTAAGTTTTATGAATCAAAAAAGTAAAGGCTGAATAGTCAAGGCTGGGAATTAAGAGCTAGAACCTAGAGCCACGAAGCCAATTAAAAAAACGCAATTACAACTTTGATTACCTACAAGCCTACAACAACGAGCCGTAGATAAAGCTTTCTGTGCGCGCTATTTTTAAAAGTTTCGTTGACGTTTTCTTTCAAAATTATGTTGTTAGTGACAGAAATAAAGCAGAAATATTTCGTGTAAACCAGCTATGTTGTAACTTGCATTGCTATTCGAAAATCCAATACTGCTAATAATGTAAAGCTTTAAAAATGCAATTTATATCAGACTCTGGGTATTAATGAACAAAATTGGCGGTCAAACTGAAGGTCTCGTAAAAGTTGTTTTAACTAACTTCCTTTGTTTGAATGCGGTCCAATACTCACTTACTTATTACGTAAAAAACATCAACCTTCAATATAACCTTATGGTGTTATATAAACTTAATATCCATACTTTTAGCGATCGCTGGATGAATAAACGAAGTCGTTAACATTTATAGCGTATGTCGGTACATACCATATCTATAGATATCTGATAATATTAAATAACCTTACATAGAGTACTAATATCTTTATTATCCTCATTCAATTTTTTTTTTATAAGTAGAATAGTAATTTAAATCTATAGACCTTTACTTCTCTTACGAGTTTAGGATGGGGTTAATTCCGTAGTGCACGATCTCTAAACTAAAAATGACAGGGGCCTTACTAATGAGATCTCAAAGCAGTCGACAGAAATTGAACTGCACTGAACTTCAAGGCACTGCACTGAACTTGAACACTGCATTGAACTGCGCTGCAGTTCAATTTCTGTCCTGCTTCAAGAGCTCATAGTAAGGCCCCAGGACGGTACTACAATTCTACATTAATGGACAGGACTAATATAATTAATTACCTATTGTATTGCTATATCCCTTTCATCAACAAAACCACCGACATAATATATTGTACCTACGGTACATAGGTACAATATATGTCGGTGAACAAAACACTTTCAACAAACAAGTTCTGTCAATTTAGTTAAGAGATTGTGTACAACAAAATTGGCCAAATTTTTAACGAATTTTGCTCAATCTTGATAAAGATTAGCCCAGTGTTTCTCAAACTTTTTTGGTGACGGAACCCTTTTGGGAAGCAAACTACTTGATGGAACCCTACAATAAAACAATAGTTTTTAAAAGTGTATTCTTTATTAACAAGCATAATAAAAGTACAATGTAACAGTTAGGTACTAATTATTACTTACTTTACCACATGGCAAATACAATAATAGAATATATTCTATTAAAAAAGAAAAAATCTAACTAATGGGAGGTATGAAACTGTTTTTTATTTTTCATCAATTGGTTGATATCAGGTTTGATAGAAGACAGTTGAAGTCTCATATCATGTTCGGCGTCCAGTCTATTCCGATATTTTGTTTTAGTGGCTGCATAGGTTGAGAATCCTGTTTCGCACAAATAGGTATGTTGTTGGGAACGGGAGAAGAATATTCAGAGCCATTTTGCCTTTTTGGATATTCATCACGGATTTTGCACCAAAAATCGTTGAGAGGCGTCGTTTTGAACAGTGACTCCATACTTGTGTCTGATGACATTTCTAAAAGAGATTCATATATCTCGTTTGACATACTTTCGGGCTTTTGCAAGTTGGGTAAAAAAGGATTATGAATCCATGAATTCAGTTTCATTTTTGTATTCTGTTCTTCGGGAAAATACTTTTCAAAAGATGCGCGCATCGAACTGAGATATTGGACCAATTCTTCAAACACATCATCTTGAAACATTTCTGAGTCGTTATCGCTAACAAACTCACTGAGTGACGTAAAGCTTTCTATTTCTTTCTTACCAACGCAAATAATCCAAAAATCTAATTTTCTTTTGAAGGCAGTTATTTTGTTATAGGCCTGAAACACTGTTGTCTGTTTAACTTGCAATGATAAATTCAATTCGTTCAGTTTTTGAAAGATATCCGCCAATCCGACAATCGGAACAACAAAGTTTTATCATACAAACGGTCCTTCAAATTAAAAGAGTATCTGCTGAAAGAAACATTTGTAACTCGGCTCTAAGTTCAAATAGCCTTGTTAAAGTTTTTTTGTTAGGTAACACATGTTTCTACAAATACAAATAAATAAATAAATAAATATACCTACGCGCGGCCGCGGAGTCAAAACGTTCGACCAGAGAGAGGTGTTTTGATTTTTTTTTAAATTCTTGCGGAACCCCTACAGAGGTATCGCGGAACCCTAGGGTTCCGCGGAACACACTTAGAGTATAGCTTCATTAGCCAATACAATCTATGAATGTCGCGACCGAAGTCGCGTCCAACAGTGGACAATGGTGTCCACTGTTGAACGTGACTTCGGTAGCAGCGACGTCCAGCAACGAATCACAGTGCGGTGAGGGACCATAGGCACGCCGCGCACATCACATTGTAATTCTTCGCTGTAAAGTCGCATGGTCTCGCCCGCGGCAGTCGGCACGCTACTCGAGCCCTAACGTGCATGATCATTGATCACCCATCGTCGTCATCGTACACGACGGAGGCGGGTGGAGTCCTCATTCAGACACCAGTCACCACCCTCTTTGTATCGTCAGTTCACAGTGTTGTAGAACGATACAACCGTGTAGTGTCTAAAATCCCTTCAAGAGATTTGACCCATCGTGGACAACGTATTATATTTGCTTCTGATTGTTTATATTTTAGGAAACTACCTAAATGTTTTACCTTTCTTTATAGGTGGGATGTTAGAGTACGCCACTGAGAGCAAGGACGGCAGCTCTTCAGGAATTATAACGGCACATGACGCTGGAAACAAAAGAAAAGCTAATATTTAAAATGTTACTCAGGTCTTTCATGTCAGAAAATTTTGAAATATCTATTGCCTAGTTAGGATCATAGTCACCACTACCACGACAGCCCATTAACGTCCCACTGCTGGGCACAGGCCTCCACTCTCATAGGAGAGAGGGAATTAGAGCTTAGACCCACCACGGTGCTCCAATGCGGGTTGGCGGGCTTTAACGACTATTATCATGTTTGTGATAATAACGTGTTCTCCGAGGCACGGGTGTGAAACACCTCCAACTTCCTTAATTCGGGCTAGTACTGTGAATTTCTAGTCAGAAAAACCCAACACTTATTATGACCCGACCCGGGACTCGAACCCGGGACCTCGTCAGCCGCAGTCAAACATGCTGAACACTAGACCAACGAGGCAGTTCGGTTGATTCGTTATTATTATTCTATTTGATTAGCGTTTTTTTGCAGGCGGTATGGGTGCGCCCTTTGCTATACACGCGTACCTCTTATGAGCGTTGACCTGCTTCTATGCTCGTATAATACTGGGGGGTTACTATGAGCTCTTATAGCAGGACAGATATTGAACTGCACTTAACTTCAAGGCACTGAACTGGTAGGCAGACACTGCATTGAACTGTGCTGCAGTTCAATTTCTGTCCTGCTTTAAGAGCTCATAGTAACCCACCTGACTACTACTAATGACGGAACCACGGGTTTGAGCGCGCCAAAATGTGGCGCGCGTGTAAGCACGTAAGCTGATACAAGCTTACACGCGCAAAAAATATACGCTAGTCTAAAACCGCCCTAACCATCCGTCCATTGTAAATGGGAAATACCGGGTTCGTGCTATGTAGCTACCTACATACGTAATTATAAATTAATGTCAGTGGGTTAAGGACTGAGGTGAGGTGAACGCGCTCGCATAACTAAGGAAAACTTTATTTATATAAGCTGAGTTAACTTGCGAAACCTAGATTTAGCATTAACACCAAAAACCGCACTAACTATTTTTAGTTTAGGATGGTGCATTTATACTTATTTAATCAGGTATTGGGAAAGGGAGGTGGAAGGATGAGGAAGGCAGAGGACCGTGTTTGGTGGCGCGCTCAAAAGGCCTATGTCCAGCAGTGGATGCATACTGGCTGATGGATGGATGATGATGGATGAATCAGGTATTATTAGGAATTGCTCTATTGAAAACTTTATATGCACAGAAAAAAAAACAACAGATATTTTGATGTAATTTAAAATTTTCAAACCTGCTCTTTGTAATTTGAATATGAAAAATCATTCATCATCTTGATTTCAACCTATCACCCGCTCACTACTTAGCGTTAGAAGGATAGCCATGGCCTTGGCCATAGTCCACCGTGCTGGACAAGTGCGGATTTCCAGATACTACATACATAATATATAGTAGTACTACATACTAAAAAATCTGGGCATAAAATATGTGTTTTTAATTGATTAAATGAATATTATACTCAAAAGAATTAAACGTTATACCATATAATTCGATACTTCTAAAAATATCATTGCGTTACCTACACATATTCGTCTAGACTAAGCTCTAAAATTACCTTAAAACTAAAAACCTTATGGTTGTAAAGAACTCACCAAAAGAAAGTAAAAAACAGGAAATAACCAGTTGAATTTCCATATTGAATATTTCCACATAAAAAGTTTTACTATGAACACATTTTCACAACACTCGTACTTAGCTTTTTGGCAAATTAAAAAAACAAACTGTCATCGACGAGATTTACCGCGAAACTGACCGCGCGCGTATGACAAAACTTTCACTATTGCGACAAGGTTTTATCTAATGTAAAGGCCCATTAAATTTCGACTCTATTGCACAACGTTTAGGTAGACATTCATTTAAAATGAATCATCCTTTAATCCCTTTTGATTGTCATTGGATATTCCATGAGTTCAAAACTCAAAATCCCGAAGTGCAATTAGGGAATTTATTACGTCCAATATAAACCTTAGTCCACTACTTTTTGGTTGATTTTCTGTTTCATTTCAATGACGTGTACTTTTCATGTGTGTGTATCCATTCAATGCTGGAACGATGGTTTTATTTTAATTAAGTACGGTTACATCTGTATAGTTTAAGCTTTATGTAATTAAGATAAGGTTGATTATTGATTGCGCAATTAATTGTCTTAGGATGTTCTGTTAGAACATATTCCACCACTTTCATATTTGTGAAACCAAGAGTCAAGAGTGGTGGACGTATTTACGCTAGCTAGAAAGCTTACACACTAATTTGATATTTATAATAATAAAGACAAAATGACGCAGCGAGACAGTCTCAAGAGTTAATTATGGTTAATTTATAATTACTATTTCCGTGTAATTTTATTTAAATTTTTTAATCTAAGTATCACTATTACTCGGCACATGGCTATGACCTATATAGATCTTCACATCTTCATTTACCTGTGATCTATGTGCATTATTAAGTAGGTACATCTGCACTAATGTGAACTTAAACCAGGAAAGTGAAATTTTTAAATCTAAAATGGCGAACTTATTTCAATGACTACAAAGCAACAGATCGACTTGTTCAAGAGTTAGGTTGAGAAGATTTTACGGAACACTGCTACTCTCTTGAATCTTGATTATAAAAACTTTCTGGACATCCCTGCTACGGGCCAGCGCTGATTCTGACTCTTGAGTCTTAAGAGCCAGCCGGCTCGATTGCTTTTTGTCAACCATGCAGCGATGGTTCATAGAAGCTTGGTTTAATTTGCTTTAAAGCGGTGATAACCTCAGTACTTAGCCTGTATTTCTTACACCCGGGGCCAACCCTAACTTTGCCGCCCTCCAACCTTATTTTCGCAACTGTACAATAAACTATGAAAATTCTGTGTTACTCTACTGTTGATTATACCCCAACTCCCAACTCTTCGATCCTAATTCTGTACCCTGGTACAGAATTTTGTAGGTACCAAGCAACGACTATACGATTAACCTCTCAGTCCGGAGTCCCCACTCTGCAAACCTGATGATCCTGGTTCAGAACTTCCTAACCATGGATTTAGGAAATTTTGATGGTGAATTGTTATAATAGGTTTTTCTCACCAGGCCGGCAGTGGATTGATGATGTCAATGATTATTTTGCTTAGTCTCCTATTAAAATAAGTCTATTGTTATTTTAAATTAACTTTTATTTATTTTTTTATTCTATGTATTTGCAAAGGTTAAATCCGACAAAAAATATAAGATAAATAACATAATACTCTATGCGTGTGAAAACGTGTTTTATGTGTTGATTAATTACGTAGAGATAATGGATGTGAGAATCGCCTGGACAATACCAAACTTAAATAATAGTTAAAAATCTCAGCATTAGGAATCTATCCTTCATAGATGACAGTTTACCTTTAATATCAAAATAAAAAAAACATAGGGAAAGCATTTAGGTAGTTAGTGGTATTGAAATGGCGCGTAAAATATTTTTTGTTTGTGTTATTATTCTGATTTTGTATTGTAAGTATACAATTTTATCTTAAAATGTTATTTGTAAGTTCTTAGTACGTTATTATATTTAGCAGCTTCACTCTGATTTCGGGAATTTTAAATAATCCTTGTGTAGGTACAATAAAGAGGAAACCTCTGTGCAAAATTCAGCATTCTAGAACCGAGGAATCAGAACTTTTCTACTTGTTGTATGAAAACTCAGATCAAGTTGTCCGAAGATATTCGGATTCTATATTGACGGAAAACATAAGAATAAGAATAAAAGCCTGTTATGTGTTCTTTTTGAGTTGTATGTACCTAGCGTTCGATAATGACTAAAGCAATTAATTAAATAATTACTAAAGCGCAAGCCTATCTCACAAAAAAAAGCTATTTATATTGTTAACCAATAAAGTTAAAAAGTTAAATAGCGAAATATTTATTTATTTAGTGATCTAGGGCGCAACTACTAGTCTTAAACGTTTAAAATGTCAATTAGTCAATGTATGCTGTAGCATACAGGCAAATAATACATATTACAATCTTACATTCATACTAACACACACATTCAAGACACTTGTCGTCTCGGATCTACACCCCACGCAAAGTGCGGGGAGGGGGTGAACGACTGAGGGAAGTCAGTCGAGCACCGGGCCCCGCACAGTGAAGACGTGGATGAGTGAGATTATCGAGCCGATATTTATACATCAGTTACTACATTTTGGCGACGAGAGAAAAAAAAAACGGTAAGTACTTTTGATTTTTTTTTAAAAAGGAAAAAAGGGTAGGAAACAGGTCGCATTCACTCGGCTGTAAGATATTAGGTAGGTACATTATTAGATTGAAATACCGTGATCACTAAAGTCCAAGCATTTTATCATATTATAATATTACATACGATTAATAAATTGAATTATATCACTAAAGTTTATCTGCAAGATCATGAGTCTCAATAATAATTAGTTACACTCCTATAAAATAAAAGAGAACTTAACCGGAAGTACCTACCTAGAAACATAGAAACAGAATCATTTTTATTCTAAATAAATTGTATTTGTATTGAATAGTATAGCAAAGGTGAACTTAGCTGTCGTACCTTGTTTATTACGACGGCTGAGGAATGTTACCTACCTACTTGTTTGTTGTCAGTGTAATTTCATCATACAAGTGGACATAGGACTATTCTTTTACAATTTGCATTCGATATCGAGAAATATTTATAGAAAATAAACAGATTGTAACTTTTGTCCATTCAGTGGTTACATAAACGAATCATTAACTATTTTATTAATAATTACGTAAATAATTACCTTATGCCGTTTACAATAGGGTGCTTTAAGTAAATACAGACTGACTAATCAGTTGTACTCGCTCGACGGCTAACTCGTAAACAACCTATATTCTATAACTTCAGCTAAGCATACGGAATACGAGTATCGGCACTGACTCGACGGTCTAATTCGTGTTGTTTTGCAGTTATATCTTAATAAGGTATTAAACCCAGCAGCACAAGTTATTTTTGTTATTTGGTATAGTGATTTCATATCGACTAAAACATATTCAGGTACGAGGAGTTAAGTTCCGCAAAATGTGACTGTGATTTGATATTTAATTGTGAGCGGTCTAGCATTAAATTGCGATATGTGCATTAAATTGCGAAGTTGGGTGGCATTAAATTGCGATTTGAGGTAGCATTAAATTGCGAAGCTGGGTGTCATTAAATTGCGAGACGGAAAAGTTGATCTAGCTTTGAAAGCGATAATAACCTAATTAAACTTTTGTGGACCTGTAAAATATACGAGAACTTATTGCATTAAATTGCGTTACAGTAGATGTTTCATTGTTTACAGGTAAACAAAATGGCTATGTTTACACTTGACAAATTCGAATGTGAAGGCGAAATAGGGTCTGTTGCAGTTAGGTGGGAGCGATGGAAACGCAGTTTATACATATATTTGGTAGCAGCTGACATTGACACAGAAGAGGAAATCGGATCGAGAGGAAGAAACTCATAAAAAGGACTCAAAAAGATTCAAACGTGCTAACAACATTGAAGAAACTGCTAATGTAGCTTCTACTAGCAAACAGTTGGACTACATCTTCAATGTGAACACTGGTCCTACAGTATCGTGTGCAATAGGCGGGACAGAAGTAAAAATGTTGATAGACTCTGGCTGCAACCATAATTTAATCACGGACAGGACATGGCAATTTATGAAACTGAACAACTCACAGGTTACTAACCAAAACAAGAACCCGCAAAAGAAGTTTGTTGCTTATGGTAGTGGGACTCCGTTGGAATTACTGGGAGCTTTTGATGCGGATATACAACTAGGAAAAAGAGTGGACCATGCTACTTTTTATGTGATCTCTGGGGGTACCCGTAATTTGCTTGGCAAAATAACAGCAACCTCATTAGGAGTTCTACAGATCAATATACCAACAGATGTTAATAATATAGAATGGAAAGCCTTTCCTAAATTTAAAGACGTGCTGGTGGAGATCCCGATTGACAAATCAATAAAACCAGTTGCACAACCTTACCGCCGAATACCCATTCCTCTTGAAGCCAAGGTCGAGGACAAGATTAAGGAATTGCTGCAGATGGACATAATTGAGGAAGTCAAAGGTCCTTCGAATTGGGTTTCACCGATCGTACCTGTACTAAAGGACAACGGTGAAGTCCGATTATGTGTGGACATGCGTCGCGCAAATGTGGCTATTAAACGAGAAAACCACCCACTTCCGACTATGGACCAACTGTTGCCCAAGATGGGAGAAGCAAAATTATTCACCAAGCTGGATATACGAGACGCTTTCCATCACATTGAGCTTCACCCCGACTCGAGACCTATAACTACGTTTATAACGGGCAAAGGATTGTTCCGCTTTAAAAGAATGATGTTTGGCATCACCTGTGCACCAGAAATCTTCCAAAAGACGTTGGAGAGGATACTTTTAGGATGTGACGGGGTGATCAACTTCATAGATGACATTCTAGTGTTCGGGAAGGACCAGACGGAACACGACGACAGGTTAGAAAAAGTTTTAAGAGTGTTGGAGAGCTATAATGTCGTTTTAAGAAAAGAAAAATGCATTTACCGAGCTAAAGTAGTCAAATTCTTAGGACACGAACTTTCAGGAAATGGGGTTAGACCTCTAGACAAATACTTATCTGCTATAAAAAACTTTAGAGCACCTGCGACCATATCTGAATTACAAAGCTTTCTGGGGTTAGTAAATTTTGTCGGAAAATGGATACCTCACTTAGCAACGACCACAGAGCCTCTTAAAGAGTTGCTTCGGCAGAAAGCAGGAAGAAATTCCGACATTACAGGGTCCTGGAATGGAGCTCGACAAGCTGCTTTTAACAAATTAAAAGCTTCTCTTGTTGACATATCATGTCTGGGTTATTATAATCCTAAAGATAAAACCACAGTTATTGCAGATGCGAGCCCTGTTGCACTGGGGGCAGTACTAATTCAAACCAATGACGGAGGCTCCAGGATTATAGCCTATGGGAATAAGACACTAACTGAATGCGAACGTCGGTATTGTCAAACCGAAAAAGAGGCACTTGCGCTGGTCTGGGCCATCGAACACTTTAATATGTTCCTTTACGGAAAAGACTTTGACCTGGTGACGGATCACAAACCCTTAGAAACAATATTTGGCCCCAAGTCCAAGCCTTGTGCCCGTATTGAAAGATGGGTACTGAGACTGCAGTCTTATAGATTTAACATCAAATACAGCCCGGGCAAGAATAATATAGCCGACCCACTATCGCGACTTTGCAAGTTATCCGCAGATCCACCATTATTGGGTGTAGACTATGTTCAAAATGTGATAGACCAAATAAAACCTGTAGCTATTCCATTACCAGAAATTATCAAATGCTCTCGTCAGGACGCGGAAATACAAGCAGTCAAAAAGGGTCTTTACGATAATCAATGGGACGATTCAACTAAGTCTTTTAAGTTGTTTCAAGATGAGTTATGTTTCTATGAGGATATTTTGCTAAGGGGAACTAAAATTGTAATCCCGAAGAAACTGAGAGACCAAATTTTACGTTTGACTCATGAGGGACACCCGGGTGTATCAGCAATGAAAACAAGACTGAGAACTAAAGTCTGGTGGCCAAAATGTGACAAGGACGCGGAGAACTTTTGCAAGGCATGCAAAGGTTGTGTTCTGGTTTCCGCTCCTAATCCTCCTAATCCTCTAAAGAGAAGAGAGTTGCCTTCGACATCTTGGGTTGATACTGCTATTGACCTGATGGGACCATTACCTAGTAATGATTATATTCTGGTAATAGTAGATTACTACTCCAGATACAAAGAAGTAAAGATATGTCGGACGATAACAAGCTCAGAAATAATCAGCCAACTGAAAGATATTTTCAGTAGACTAGGCAACCCGGTATCAATCACGGCAGACAACGGTCGTCAATTCACCAGCGAAGAGTTCAAACAATTTTGTTTAGAAAGAAACATAAGGTTATACAATACCATACCCTACTGGCCCCAACAGAATGGGGAAGTAGAGCGGCAGAATAGAGATATTTTGAAACGTCTCAAAATCTGTCAGGTTGAGAAGAAGAATTGGAAGGAAGCTTTGCGGGAGTATATGGTCATGTACAACAGCACACCTCACACAGTGACGGGCAAAACTCCTTCGGAATTATTCTTTCGGCGACAGTTTAGAGATAAACTACCAATGCTACAAGACATGACCTACAACTCGGAAGATTTAGAAATGAAAGATAGAGATAAAGAGCAAAAAGAAAAAGGGAAGGAGTACGCGGATAGGAAGAGACGAGCAGTGAATTGTGATTTGGACATAGGCGAAAAGGTCTATCTAAAGAATATAAGTAAAAGTAACAAATTGAGTTTAAATTACGAGCCAACAAGTCATACTGTCGAGTCGAAAAAAAATGGAGACGTGGAAGTTCGTAATGATACAACGGGCCAAGTAGTAAGGCGAAATATTTTGCATTTAAAACGAGTGGAAGGACAGTGGAAGGCAGTTGAGACAGGTGACACGGATAAAACGGACACTACCAAAACCGATTCGGAGTAATGGAAACTAATTATTTAATTGATTATAAATAAGATTCGCAATCAGCAAGATACAATTGATTTTTAATTAAAATATATTTATTTATTTGTTTATTTATTTATGATTTTTAATTTTAATGCCTAATGAGTTGCACAAGTATAATTAAAATTGATCGAACAACTAAACGGGTGTTTAATATTATCTAAGGTATGTTAAATAGAAAAAAAATATATTTAATAAAGGAGGGATGTAGCATACAGGCAAATAATACATATTACAATCTTACATTCATACTAACACACACATTCAAGACACTTGTCGTCTCGGATCTACACCCCACGCAAAGTGCGGGGAGGGGGTGAACGACTGAGGGAAGTCAGTCGAGCACCGGGCCCCGCACAGTGAAGACGTGGATGAGTGAGATTATCGAGCCGATATTTATACATCAGTTACTACATATGCACCACTAACTTTACAGGATTATGTGTGTTTTAAGAAATTACCTAAATATTACTTCCCATAACGGAGAAGGAAAACATCGTGAGGAAACCCACATGCCCGAGAGATCTTCACAATGTTCTCAATGGTGTGTGAAGTCTGAGAGCAGAATCGAACTCAGTAGGATGCCGGTGATGGGTTGAAATGAAGACGATGATGATTATCAAACTTACTTTGTTTAGAACGTATTTCGGGAAATACTACCCATTACTTTTCTATTTAACATAAATTTAAATGATTTCCAACAGTTTTAACTAACCAAATCATCGTCCATGCACCAAACCTCATCTCACGAACGAAAAAAAAACACACGCATCACGCATGTCCACATAGTATGTCAAGGTTGTGTGCAATCTAGCCGTTGCTACATTGTAAAATTAACGGCCAGTTACCAAATCCTGTTGTTCTAAACTAGGAAAATGGTGATAAGTTACAAAATTCCCTATACGACATTAAATATACAAGTCTAAATACCTAATATTACATATATAGAGACAATTATTTTTATTTATCGGTATATATGTCACCGTTAGATTGTAAAAACCGTTAGATTATAATCTAACTCGCGAAATTGTAAACTGTCGAATGATTACAATATAACGGATTACTTTTCGGTAGATTGTAATCTGTTAGGTTTATTAACCCGATAGAACTTATATACTATACTTGATTATTTATGTCGAACCCTAACCTAACCTACAAGAAAGAGACAAGAAAACGTAAATACAATGAATATTTCAAAAATGGACACTCGGAACATTGAACGGTTCACAATCCGTCGACAGTTTACAATATCGCTAGTTGGATTATAATCTAACGGTTTTTGCAATCTTACGGTGACATATATATAATAACTTTACTATGATAAGTGTAAACAAAGTATTTCACAAATTACTTATAAATAGTAGGTAGGTAGATACTTAATAAGCAATATGTGAGTAATTAGTTTTTGCTTTAGATTTAATATAAATAAACCTTCTTCGTGAAATTCTCTGATTGATAGTGAAAACCGCACTTAAATCCACAAAGAATTTTAAAAATTATAAGCAAATACACATACACAAAATACAACTGATTGAGACTTGTGAAGGAAAGACTTCAACGCGCACTTGGCTTCCATGCAACACATTTTTGTTTTGGAAATGTGTATCTACAGGAATTTCTATAATTTTGAAATGGAAAAATCTTAATTCTTCCAAAATAAATATGTTTAATAGGCAATTATTGTTTTCTAGTCTGTCCAAGCTGCTGTTATTTCTTGGTGATACCAGAAGATGTAGCCATGGGTTTTACTACTTACTACGGATTTGCTCCGCGTATTTTTAAAGGTTCGTAATTTTTCCTTATCAGCTTCAAATATATTATTTTGGCCTTCGAATGCCAATTCCTAAGAATCCTGAATCACTTCAAACAACAACTAGATTTGCGACATCATCCGCGTACAAATTCTCTGTTTTTCTGGGATATAAAGCCTATGTCCCCGGGATTGTAAAATATCCTTGTATGTTCTGTCAAAATCGGTTAAAACTGATGGACCGTGTATATATGTAGGCTATGTATATACTTATATTGTACACCACAAAAACACAAAACAAAAGAAACTATATACAAGGAAACCTAAAATATAGGTACCTTGACTTACTGCTACAAATTAAATAGGTACTTATCTAGCATTTTTCACTCAGGAAATGACCATCGAGTCGGTTTCGGTTTTCGTTTCGGTGAGCACGCTGATCTTCAGATCCTGTACGAATTTGGTCCCCAAACGTCTACAGCTCCTTTAAAAGCTAAGGGTTTGTATGAAAAGACAGTATAAATATTATCTAATCATAAGTCACCTTTCTTAAAATACCTATCCCAATATTAAGAGTTAAGACTAACCCCATTTTGATAAAAATCGATTTAAATGTTGGATATTCCTAAGTCTAAGGTAAACCGATCAAATTGGCCGTTATATAAACGTAACTGATTACGATTAACACTATCAGAATATTATCTTTTGCGCAGATATATAGTTATACGTATTTTTATAATATAGAAAGAAGTAGATATTATGTGACAATTTATCGGAAATGTATTGTTTTTCAACCGACTTCAAAAAAAGGAGGAGGTTCCCAATTCGACTGTATTTTTAATTTTTTTTTAATGTTTGTTAGGTACCTCAGAACTTTTGACTGGGTAGACCGATTTGGATGATTCTTTTTTTATTTGAAAGGGCATACTTCCCAAGTGGCCCCACATAAATTTTATCGAAATCGGTCGAGCGGTTTTTAAAATATCAACAATAAAATAAGTACTTTGTATAGCGTGTGCTTGTTGTTGTAAAGTTGGCGCAGGAGTTTGAAGTCGGTTGTTTAAAAATAATTTTTTATATTAAATTATTTAATTTGCAGTTGTACCCGGAACCCGCTCGGCACCGCAAAGACGTCGAACCGTACACCGTCCTTTCCTAGAACTATTGATAAGAGCTGGCATCCTCAAGAGAGCATCGTATCAGTACAATACTGTGCATGATAAGGCTGACAAAGAACCTCGATAATATTCAGGTACAGGACAGACTCCTTGGTATTTAAACCAATATGGCTAATACTCTGTTGTAGGATCATTTAACTAAATTGACAGCGCTAAATCTAGCGATATCCCTTTCCGGAAGAATCATAAAAGAGATAGCATTAAATATTTAGGGCCGTTTTAGTTTGGTCATTCCTATTTGTCACGCCCGGCTTCGTCCCCAGAGTGACAGCTGAAATTATGGAATTATTAGCCACATGTCCTGCTCAGTAGTTATATTTTGGACTTAATTAACAATTAATTTAATAATGTTGGCAAAAACTTACCCCAACTGATGAAATCAGCCAAACCGCGCGTGTTGCTTGTTTGGTGTTGTAGACCTTTATTCTACCTCCTACATTATTATCTACTTCTGTCAGGTCTAACAGGAAAATGAAATGGTATATTTTTCAATTATGAGCGTGTAGACTGAGACGATTTTAGAATTATAAAGTTAATTATAATCTTCTATTGTAGATACTTAGTCGTTACACCTATAATATTTTTGATTATTAAACCTAACTAACTTGAATTGTACAAACGAGTTCTGTAATTCGCAGTTAAATTTTTTAAAATTTAGCTCTAAGGGGGAAGATAAAAAAACAAGCTCTTTCATCTTTCCAATGTTTTTATTTCTTATAAAAAATGTTCCATCTTACTCTATATGTACATAAAACATGGTTAATGCAATAAATAGCCCTTCTCAAAGTAGGTTAAAAAGAGTAACATCGGAGTAAGACTAGTTATTTTAACTACTTATTCGATTAGTAATTAGGTATATTTAGTAATACTTAGGTATATATATAAAGAATGGACTTAAGTTTTTCGATAAAATAAATATATGAGACGTGCACCTAAATATTTTCGTATTTAAAATAATTTACATCTTTTTTTGATACCTCTATGTCCGCCTTGTTACAATGACTACGAATCAATAGCGATACATGGTGTGCAAGCAGAGATTATTTGTTTCAGTTTAAAATAATGTTTAATATAAATAGATGATATAAATAGATGATATTAATGTTAAGATAAGCTACAGCGTGCAATAAATAGATGATTGTGAACCCATTTCTCATTTCCCATGCAATTCCATATTCATTAAAATCCTTTAAAATACTCGTTATTATATCGGACGTAAACAGTATACTAACTTACAAGTTACATTACTTACTCTTCTCCCTAATCATTTCATTATTATTTTATACTTACGAACATCACAAAACAACACATCATATTTTATGATTATGTATGATTATGAATTAAGAGTTTGATTTTATTCAAGTCGACGTAAAAGTTTTAAATTGTTGGGTTTTATTGCAATTCCAAGACAAATTCCTACAAATCCCCACCGAAAACCAAGAATTTAAAAAATTAAAAAAAAAAATTTTATAACGGAAGAAAATCAATGAAATCATCATATACTAATATTATAAATGCGAAAGTCACTTTGTTTGTTGTTTTGATGGTTTGTGGGTTTGTTGGTTTGTCCCCGCCCGTTGAGTTCCCGCGGGAATAACAAAAAACTTAAACCACGCGGACGAAGTCGCGGGCATCAGCTAGTGGAAAATAATATTATCAAAGTAATTGCAACCAAATTATTAACAGTAGTTTTACCAACTACCGTCCGAAAAAAAGGAAAATAAAAAGAAACAAAAATACTCTCATAATAATTATTGTGTAATATCGTACATAATATTTCTAAACATTATTTATATAACATTAGTCTTTTTCATAAATGGCATTACATTTTTGAACATTAAATAAAAACATTAATTAATTATCTTCATTTACAATGTCAGGTCAACGACCATCTTTAGGGTAGGTCTATTACTTTGAACTGTCAAATATATTTTTATTCATACATTTTCTCTTTAAATTATAAAAAAGCGTAAAATACAAAAGTGTGAGTACTTAATTATGTAATACAAAACACCACCATAGGTCGTCGTAAAAAAATATGTTCTCTATGAAATAATCATTTACACTTAAAAATACAATTATAATTATTATTATTAAATGAACTAAATACGCAAAATTCTATTAACATATTACACATAACCTTTACAAGACCCTCGAATGTTAAAAATATATTTGACAGTTATCATTAATATGTACATGTACATCAAATCTTTACTTATACTCCAACCGAGCAATAACAAAAATAGTCTTATTTACTAATTCCTGAGTTTAAGGAACCAAAGTAAGTCAAATTTGATGACAGCCAGCCATCATCGGGCTTAAGTGATCCCTTTAGTTTAAGGATTGTCTGTGAAAATGGTCATGAATGTAATCAGACCAGTAAATAGCAGGGTTAGACTTAGAAAACTTTTTTAAGAAAAATATTTTTACCGATTTGGAATATAAGTATTTACAAGGAACGTAACAAATACCTCTCATGCCATCACTTTCATTAAATGAACAAAACGACAGTATTTAAAGCAGATTTTAAAATCATGTCGGGCTAACCCGTTGTCGCGCGGTGTCGCTTCTGTCGCTCACCTAGGAGCGACAGAAGCGACACCGCGCGACGCGGCGCGATACGACGCCATAGAAAATGACAGACGTATATACGCGACAATGTATGCCACTGAAGGGTCAGCTACTGTTTGATACTGTCACGTCGCGTCGCATCGCGTCGCGTTGTCGCGTTTGTCGCTCATCTAGGACAACGGGTCACCTAGGACAACGGGTAATCCAGTTCTACAAACTAAATTGAAGTCACATAGTAGTGCTATCCCTTTCATAATGTTTACAGCGGAAAAAAATTACACTACTTTTATAACTATCAATTTGGTGTAAAAACTGGGGTATAACCAAATAAGCACTACTAGTGATTAACAGGCTTGTTAGTATTATTTTCACGTAGGTAAGTCAATCGATTACTCGAATTGAACTACATAGTTAGATCACGTAATGATTCCAAGGCTGTAGCGCGATTAATCTGGTACTAAATACGAGAGCCTTTCAAATCAAGAGCTTAAGAAAACTGAGAAAGAGAGACACTATCCGAGAGATAATCTACGTTACATTAATAATAAATAATTTATAAATAAATAATAAAAACAGTTTGTAAATTGTGACATATCGAGACCTTACAACATAATAATAACATTGACTCGTGGACGTTATATTGTTACTGTTGACGGGCAAAGCACGTACTGGCCGAGTAGTGGATGTCAGTCGTAGCGGACGTAACAATATTTATTAGCAGACATTGGGGTCAATTCTTTTTAGCACAATCTCTTAACTAAACTAAAATGACAGCTCTAAACCTAGTGCTGTCCCTTTTCGTAGGGAGTATTGTGAAAGGGATAGCAATATAAACAGAGCTATCATTTTAGTTTAGTTTAGAGATTGTGCTATACAGAATTGGCCCCATTATTACAACAACGACCGTAAAATTACTAAAGCAGAGCGTATACCTGCAGAACGGAGTGTTCTAGGTAAAAACAAAGATGTATTTAGTTTAGCAATACAGTATCAGCACAGCGCAGCGGCCCTCTTTTTATGTGTATTCTGTATTTTATTTGCATTATTCAATTTGAAACCGTACGTCAAAGTTAATAAAACTGAGCTTTAATAATTATACAAAAAAGTCCCGTCGCCTGGCATCACATGATACTTTTTATCGATAGTTGGGATTTGATCGCTTTTGGATAGCTGATTGAATTTCCATAAGAAAATTATTACCTATTTAATTATTAAACGACTACGAGTATAAACTCGTTAGTCGTTATTATCGTTAGCTCAAACCGAGTTAAACAAATCAAAACACAATGACTTTAAAGCAAGAGGTACAGTAATAAAAAGAAAAAAAAAGAGTGCTGAAAATCGAATAAAAAATGCCTTGTTTTTTTGGAATGATAAATTTAAATGCCACAAATTTGCTCATGAAATCTTCAGTGTAGTTCAAAATTCACCTGAATAACACATTGAAATACGAAATACACGTTCTCATACGAAAAACATATATCATTTTCACATCAATTTACAAATTAACATGATTATTTTAAAATGACATTACATGTCAGGTTTTAATAAAAAAATTATGTTTTATCGAAAAGTTTAGGTATGACGATTTAGTTAACATTAAAACAACATAATAACCTAATTTTTGTCAATGTAAAATTCATTATCATTAAATTTCATTATAATAATACGCTATTACCGAAAATACACTTGAAGATTTTTATTCAATCACAAACATTTTCTACTAACAACGAGGAATGACTATCGAATCATTTAATACCTACATCAATAATTCCACAATCACAATTTTTTTTCACAATTCCAAGATCAGAAATATTGAAAACATTTCATTTCTCGTAATATTATGTCACCAAGATACAGAATATTTATTAGGTCTAAAATTCAAAATATAAATAGCATCTACAGATATACCAACTTTCGCAAATTTGCTACTTTCCTTAATCTTGGTAGAAGAATACATTAATGTCACCTAACTAGGTTGGGTTTCAACGTTATATTATGTAGTACATTGGCAGACATATTGGTATATCGGTAAATGCTACACTTATGTCGACATTTTCATAAGATTTTTTATACATGCGATTTTCAGTTGACAAATTTTCGTCAACCTCAAAGATCTTACAAATAGTTATGGACTGAGACATACTTATAACACGCCGTCCGAGCCCCAATCTCAGCCTCCCCTCGCACCGCGCATCGTGTGTTGCCAACCACGCAGCACGCAGTTTGCTTGTCGCCGTGTCGCGCAATCAGGCTCAATGTAAGAACCCTGGACAGTATCTAACTTGTCGAGCATACTCACTAAAAATGCGAGCTGAGCCGTTGGGTTGACACACATTTATGTTTATAGGTTCAGTCGCGCACACAAGACCAACTCAGTTATTGAGTTTCTGGTTAAAGAGTTTAAATTGGCTTCATTCGGGTAGCGTGTCACAAGTAGGATTATTTCTAGCTAGACATAACCGCGTGTTAATTGACAATCGTACACATGTTTAACACTATTGCCGGTTGCTCGTACTCAAATCCAATGTTTTTGAATCGTCAGTTTTTCTATAAGTTTACTTCTATTTAACACAGTCTATTCGTTCACAACTCACGTGTACTAGCTGTCCTGGTCTCGAGGCGTGGGGGGAAGGCTTTGTGGACTCTGCGAGAATTGGTTGACCATTTTACTCTGCATCATGTTGAGCAAAATGTCGGAATACTGCTCGATGAGAGACATCGCTGGGTTCCCAGAGTCGTTCGCGTCTGGAAGTACAATTATGCTATTTTAACATTGAAATACACATATTTAGGAACTAATGCAAACGCGGTCAGGCTAAAATAACTCTTAACGACGGTAAATGATCACCCCACATTGTACAGCACGAAAAGGAAACGTTGACTAATAAATTGATAGGGTCTGACACCTCTGCTGGAGTCTCTCTTCGTTTCGCCAAACTAATCTCTCTCTGCGTCGTATTCAGGATCGTGACTCCTTTCCTTTAATGACATAACGGTAGGAGTTTTGTTGGGATAATAATAATAACGGTAATACTACCGCACCAAACTAATAAACACTATTAAAAATTTAGTACTATGAATTGCTACTGCGCAGGACACAGTTTAAAAAAGAAATGTGAATTTGCTTTAAGTTTATCTTTGTACAAAGTACAAACAAGTCATGAAGCACACTGGTTTCCTAAAAATTTTAAACGTGTAACAAGGCCAACTATTTGGAGGTAGGTAATGCATATTTTATTTTTCTGGAAAAAGGAAAGGGAAAATAACTAAAAACTAACTAACCTCTGTTGTTCAGATGCTCCCCTTCACCATTCGTCGCTCGCACTGCGCCGCGGAGTACTTTCTGCGTCTCCAGGATCGCAGCTTCGAGTCCTGATGGAACACAGAAAGTGATTCACGAACCAAGAATCAGGAATACATTAGTGATAACTCAGCTTTACACAATATCTCAACTATGACGTTCGCAATGTCTCCAAAGCACAATTTTTGAAAATGTTAAATTTCAATTTAGTTTCGTTGTTGTCTTGTAAAAAGTGTCTGTATGTTGGAGAGATCTAAGTTTATTATCATCTCAACCCATACCGAATAGTTAGGCTTCATACACCTCTAAGAAAAATATGGAGTTTTAATATAGAATTTCCTCACAATGTTTTCCTTCACCGTTATAGCAAGTGATATTATCACTTAAATCGCACATAATTCCGAAAAGTGAGAGGTGCGTGCCTGTAGATCAAAGGTCAGGATTACACTTGTAGTTTTACTCACGTAAGTCGTTCATGTGAGTAACTCACGAAATGTAAACAGTTTTGTAACTTATCGTATGCAAATGTCATTTACTAACTTGTAAGTACGCTACGTATGTAATACGAATAACTTATAAGTGTAATCCTGGGCAAACAGGAAGCCCTAGGCACCACGAATAGGAAGTCTTCACTACCTCATCCACGTCTTCACTACTCATTCACTTCCTATCACCTCTTCAACACTGTTTATGTTGGTCTTAAATAATAAAGTGACGTGTCTCACCGCTAATGTCCGCCGCACAGTCGGGTTCCCTCTGTAAAGTGCGGTATAACTGAACCACTTTGCTGGCAGTCTTCGTCAACTGTTCCGTCAACGCCGAGCAGAGTTGGGACGACGACACTAGTTCCATGGATACAAAATTCTAATTAATGTCACTTTATGCTTTTTTTTAATTTAGCGCAAGTTAAAAATGTTCTAATAATGTCTCAATCGTTTTTAAGGGGACGAAATCTTAAAATACAAGGTAACACCCATTAAGAATATCGTAGCTATGACCAGTTTCAAGATATAGTGAAGTTAAACACATTTTTCGAATAATCAATATAAAAACCAAATAAAAATAACAAATAGACAATTAAAATCAACAGAAACATTTCATAGAGTTTACAATTAAACTAAAATGAAGAGTTATTGTGAGTGTTAATATAGTAAATGAATGAAATTCAAACTTTCGTACTAATATGTGATTTCCCAAATCCAAAAGATGTAATGTAATGTATGTGTCATGAGATCACGACTATGAAATCTTTTGCGTGATTGAAAGGCTAGGAGACATGTCCGCAAACCTATATCGCCTTGAGGTCCTGTTTAGTACCCCACTTAGAAAAATTTGAACGGTTAATATTCGGTCGAAAAAGGCTGCTAGGCGATATCAAAGAAATATTTACGCCTACGATACGTTAGTATCAGCAACCATTTAACAAGACATGGAAGGTTATAGGCTTGCGAACATATTTGATAACCAGAGAAGTGCGTGTGTAACGTAAGTTAATACGTGTAAGTTTAAATTCTCTGCGTATCTTGTACGACTTTCTACGTGCTGTTAGTGATGAATATGACCCGTTGTCCTAAGTGAGCGACGAAAGCGACGCGACGCGCCACGATTCCATACAAAATGACATACATCTACGCGACAAAATAGGTCATGTGAAGCGTCTTTTTTTATCGTGCTATCTGCTACTGTTTATTACGTAGCACCTTTGTGAGTTATTTTCTTTTTCTGACCATGTCAAGGGTCAGCATGATGCATATATCAAAAATAAATTATTTCTAACTGATTAATTATTAAATAGAGGGTCTTCAAAAAGACCTAAAGTTCACATCCTCGGTTAGTTTTAAGTTTGATAACCATTTTATAATATAGATTAAAGAAAAAACAGTGCGTTGAAATTTGATGACGTCACTATTGCGAATTTCATACAACTTCCATACTAGAAGTGCGTTTTTAAGTTTGTTAAAGAGTTGCTGATTTGATGGAGTTGTCGTCATCCCTATTACTGCTTGATACTGTCGCGACGCGTCATATCGTATCGCGTTTGTCGCTGACATAGGACAGGGCCTGAAGACGTACAATTCGCGTCTCCCGGTGACTCCTGCTTGGGCCGTTGCGGTTTGTTGTTAGACGTTAACCGCGCGGTGACTTCGCGAGCTTTGGACGATATATCGCGCTCACTGCCACTCCGACCTGAGACAAGGACTCCTTGAGAAACCTCCGAACGAGACACAACTGCCAATGAGCTCCATAGATGAGCATTAAGAGTTATGATCCCTTAAACCATGGCATGAGGGATAATATATAAATATAAAAAGAGAAGTTTTTCTTGTGTTATGCAAGTAAAATGATGTTTGTAAAAGTATGAGTAATAAATTAAGAACATGGTAAAGTCTATTTTTTAATCTCAGAGACTAAAATGACAGCTACAAATGTCAAACGTAAAAATAATGATACCAGCTCTATAATAATAGTGTTGTCTTCATGGTTCTGGTTCAGATAAAACTCGATAATAATTCGCGGGCATCAGCTAGTATTTTATAAAGATTCGCAATTTATATTTATATTTGACGAAATACGTAGGTAACGTTTAGTTTTCAATATACAGGTATTTAAATATAATGTCAAATGCATGAAATGGTGAATTTATTACAATTTTTTAATACTATGAAAAACATGAAATGAGAATCAGCTCATACATGAAATTTGAATTGAAATAATATTTCCTACACATTTTGTTGTCTTATACACACCTGACATGAATACCTACCTACAAATATTTATCGGTAAATAAGTATCGACTGCACCACATCACTATTTAAGAGCCATAAAAAACAGGCAACACAGGAAACGTCATTTTTGTCTCCGGGATTAAAAAATAGACTTTAGCAAAAAGTAACTAAAAATAAACAAACTAATAACATTTGCGTTAAATTACACTACGTATCACAAAAGTTGAAATTGCGGAATAGCTGATTCAGAGAGATCAATGTTTTTAGGATATCTATGTTTTTATTTTTAAACACTTTTCAAAAGTGACCCACCCGCAGGGCGACCGCGTATATTTTGCATCAATCATTGATACATCGCAATCACCTCTGATTGGTTAACACTCTTCCACTATTGGACAAAATCCATTGACGCAGCAAGAATACCATAAATTCAGCCAATCGGTGGTGATTGCGATGCATCAATGATTGATGCAAAAGATACGCGGTCGCCCTGCCGGAATTTGATTGCCTTTCGCAACCTTATTATACAGCTTAAAACTCTCGGACTTTACGTGCAGTGTCATAACAATGATCATAGATTGATCATAAATAATAATAATCAATCAATTTCAATCGTAACATGAAATAGAATGATCATGGTTCTTATGAGGTTTTAATCAGAAGGGTTATTTTCATGTGCGATTATGACGATGATGTAAACGATGATACAGAGAATGTCTATGGTCATATGACGAAAAGAAAGGACAATGTAACGTTATAAGGAACCTTACCTAATCTCCTCGTCCCTCTATCAGCTGAAGCGGCCCTCGGTCTCTGCACTTCTCCCTCAGCTTCGGAACTGGACTCGGAACGCGCCACGTTCGCTGAAACAGTTCTTATGCAGTGCGACATAAAGCCGACTATCGCGTGCGTGCACGTGTAGGCGACTATGTTAGCATGTTAGCGGCGTCACTGATTTTTTTGTCTTTGGCTAGATCTTATGACTCCAGTATGTTTAAAATTTTGTAACAATTGATGCAGATTTGATGTTCTAGATTTAGAGTTCACAACCCCTTCAGTACAGATTTTCAACTATATCCTGTTTTAAACTAGATTATTGCGGTCTATTTTAGTAATCCTATCACAGATCAAATCCCTAATCAAGACATAATCCTAAATTGATAATATAATAAAAGTTGCATAGTTCATATAACCGCAGCGTATGTAACACGCATCATACACACGAATAAGTACTATAGAAATAAAATTTGTTGGAATTTTAACCCAAACGCAGTTACTTGATCGCTGCGTTTGTTGTTCAGGCCAGCGTCCACTAAGCTCGCCGAGCCTAGTCAAATGGAATCCCGATAATTCTATATATTTGCAATGAAACTGCGTATCAGGGGCGTACAGCGTACTGACGTGCGACGAGTTGAATCTTTACGCATAGCAGGCCCTGTGGGAGTTTTTTTACGTATTCGATTGCGACAACTTTTAATATGGAATTAATCGGAAGCCAGCATTAATCGAACGCCAACTATCAAGCGCTTGAAAATTTCATACAAACCATAGATAGCGCTGTCGCGATCGAATGGGACGAATATCTCCCACTAGGTACTCTGAACAATAAATTCTGTTTTGTTGTACGCTGAGTGAACTCACAAGGATTGCTCTGTGGGCTTTATGTTTTATTAATAATATTTAATTAGTTTATAATTTAGTTCAGGATTATTTTAGCTACACTAGTGTATTAGGGAATCCTGTAATGCTAGTTGTAAGCGGAGAAATAAATAAATAAATAATTGATGCGACTAGATTCGATCGGCTGTAGTTGTCTCCAGACTATACGCACCAAGGAACCTTAAGATTTTAGATATGTTAGGACTGATCTACTGTGATCTTAATACGAGTAAATGTTATATTTGACTTTTCTTACCTGTGCTATACGAGTTGACTACGCCGCGCCGCCTGGCTGTGTTCGCAGCGGCCTTATTCGCGGAGCTAATGGTTGGTCTCATCAGACCCCCTGCGCGAGGGGGTTGTGAACGAGAGGGGGTGGGGTCTGATTCAGAGTCACTCTGTGGACAAAATCAAAGTTCCAGCATACAATAATCCTAGTTATAGCTTTTGTGAATCGACCACATTCTTTATGCAATAGGATTAAAAGAATTACTGTTAGAAAATTGACTTGCCATTCAGTCAAAAGGTTGCCTCATCAACGCCCAGTCCAATCCCATTGGATCTAGAAATGTGAAATTTTGCATCGAGGTAGACAAGAAATAAGGCTAGATTTTGCCAAAATTTGCAAAGCTGCCGGTGGCATTCTATATTTTTATCATGGATTCAAATAAGGCCTGTTGTTTAAAAACATTTTTTTAGTAATATAACTTTTATTAAGTGAAGGTTGACTCACTTGGTTGTTCAAAACGCCTACACTGGAACTCCTAGTCATGTTTGACTTGTTGTTATACCGCGGCGCCGGCCGCGCGAAGCCGCTCGGCGATTTGCTCGAGTTCTGGTTGACTTGTTGGGTGGGTTTGGTTGACGCTACACAAAAGGCATATTATAAAAAATGTACACGAAAATAATAGCAATATTTACGTAAACTTTAGCCCGCGACTCCATGCACATGAATTTAAATTATCTGGAACTTTATACCGCGACTAGATGATCCCCGCGACTTCGTCCGCGTGGACCAAGTTTTTTCGATTCCCGCGGGAACTCTTAAATTTTCCGGGATAAAATCAGCCTATGTCCTTCCCCGGGATACAACCTATCCCTGTACCGAATTTCATCAAAATCGGTTGAACAGATGGGCCGTGAAAGCGTAGCAGACAGTCAGACAGACAGACAGACACACTTTCGCATTTATAATATTAGTATGGATAAAAAGTAGCCTTGGTTACTCTCCAGCGCTTTAACTATACTTTATTAATCATGTCGATCTGTTTGATAAACAGACAGACACACATTGCATTTATATTTTTGTTGTGGTTAGTAAAATCTACTTAATATTATGTAGTGATACATCTATAGATACATTAATAGATAAAGATATATAAAACCATGCATACACTAACATGCTAAATAGCTTAACAAATGCTTACAACTAAGCCTCCTTATAAGCCCTAACTGAAACTCTTCATCCCAATTTCATTATTTCATTAAAAGCACTTCCATTATTGTGTAGCGGTTAAATAAGAATAAAACTATTAGGATTTCCCGCAAATTAGCAACTTCACCGCAAGTAATATACCAGAATGATGGCTACCTAGATAGACTACTGTGAATCCAAAACTCCATCACCATATTTTATTTCAGCCTGCCTAAGAAAAGAAAATCAGTTCTTTTTGGTTTTCCAAACCCCTAAAACCATAGCTTACTAACATGGCAGTTTAGAAAGGATAAAAAGAACATTTCACTCAACAGAAAAAAGAAATTATAGATGACGATTGAATTTGAAGAGGTGATATATGCGAAAGTTAGACCTGGCAGGTGTTATAATATGTGCAACTCTGTACCCAGAATTCAACCATAACAAATACCTTGCGACGTTGAATTTGAAGTGATGTTAATTAGAAGTTAACCCTGGCATAAGACGGGATAACGCAGAAAGAAGATAGGTGTTATTTGTACTACTCTGTGCTCAGAATTCCACCACCACAAATACCTTGCGGCGTTGAATTTGAAGTGATGTTAATTAGAAGTTAACCCTGGCATAAGACGTGATAACGCTAGAAAGAAGATAGGTGTTATTTGTACTACTCTGTGCTCAGAATTCCACCACCACAAATACCTTGCGGCGTTGAATATGAAGTGATGTTAATTGGAAGTTAACCCTGGCATAAGACGGTATAACGCAGAAAGAAATAAGTTGTTATTTGTACTACGCTGTGCTCAGAATTCCACCACCGTAAATACCTTGCGGCGTTGAATTTGAAGTGATGTTAATTAGAAATTAACCCTGGCATAAGACGGGATAACGCTAGAGAGAAGACAGGTGTAATTTGTACTACTACATGTGCCCAGAGTCCACCACCACAATTACCTTGCGGCGTCCGTGGTGCCGGCACCGGTTTGGCAGCGAGATCCGACAGAGATATGGCGCGCCTCATCCCCGTCTCTTCGGGCTCCGAAGAGGATTGGTGGTTGCGCGCTGCTGCACACGGCTTACGTTATACCACATGCATGGTTCATTACACCCAACTTGGTCAAATATCACTTCACTATCACCTTCGATGCATGGCAGACTTTGTTCTTTATAAATGGTGAATAACCGTCTATAGAAAACAAAGTCTAACAAAGTCAAAGATGTATCGAGACAACGAAAATAGTACTCTTTATTTATTAATTATAAAATAGTGTAGGTGTACAATATTTGACCAATTGGAGACGGCAAAAGCAATTTCGCTTTCAATAATCATAATAAATAACGTGCGACGTGACAATGCAAAAATATCCAATCAAAAATAACATGCTAACATCGCAATGAAGCCATGATTTGTGATGTGTTGTGAATAGTGAAATCAAATTGAAGGGGGTATTGGTCAATACGGGAGGTCACAAGATATCACAAATATAGCTAAAGCTTCCTAAAAACGAAAATAGAACCAAGGTAAAATCTAGAAGCTTAAAAAAGGATCGCCACGACATCATCTAAGTCTCATGCGATTCCAACCTGTTATTGGTGAGAATTTCGACGGCAGAACGGGAGTTATGGGTAACTTTCGAACTAAACCCCTTATCACGTATCCCGAATTCAAAACAGGTCTTATTCTACTACCAGAAGCTGCAACGTATTGATTATCTGTATACATTCTAGGAGGTTCGCGAATTATTTTTCTGAACGGAACTTTGGGTCTGTTAAAACCGTAAAAAGACATCCTTTTAGGTGAATTTGTACAACTAGAGCTCGTTGTCGACGATTCGTAATTTTCACTATCCAAATGCACATCAGTTTTCGGTATTACCATTTCGTTATAGACCCTTTGTGGCAGTGACTTTCGTGGTTTCGGTAAATTTTCAAACGTATTATTTAACTGTGCTTTAGGTTCAGGTTCGTTCACCTCGTTACTTTCATTACCAGCGTCGTTGGATACATCTACACCTCCAACAGTCAAACCAATTTGATCCGTATCCAATATATCTGGTAAACTCAAATTACGTTTGATTTCTTTGTTTTCCGAAGTTTCATTATCCGTATCAGCTTCTTCTAATGTTAGAGAAGCAAAGTTTGGAACAGTATTTTGTTTATTGGCTAACTTTTCAAACTTCCTAGATAAAACTTTCACAACACCCTTTCCATCGTTTATATTAGCTTTCAAAGGTTTCATACGCCACTCTTTTAATATTTTCTCCTGTAATATTTTTCGTTCCTCCATTTCTACCAACTTGTTAATGATTTCTAGCTTACGCTCGATATACTTGTATTTTTCGAAATCATCATTTCCAGGAGCTATATTTTCCTTAGCTTCAATATTTTGGCCGCTATGAGAAGGTTTATCTAGTTGATTTTTGGCAAATTTCAAATTTGTCTGATCTTTAATAGTCTTACTAAATTTTTTATTTTCTTGTTCTGCGTAGTAATCTAACGAATCTTTTGCAAAATCGTGACTGTCTTCAATTACATCTAAAGAATCCATACTCACGTGAGTCATTTTTTCTGCTCTTTGCTGCATGGCAAAAACTTCAAGACTATCCATTTGCATTTCAGACCTATTCTCATTTACATCCCTTTCTTTGACATAAACATCAAAAGTTTTCTCTGAATTATCATGTGTATCTTCTACGTTTGAATTCTTATCTTCTTGTTTTCTATTAGGTAAATAATTTTTATTTTGCAACCCATCCAATTTAGCTTTGTATTGGGAAGTCATGGAAGAACTTAGTGTAGATTTTTCTATACCGGCTTTTAATCGATTATTAAGCTTAATGGAAGACGTTCTTTTCATTGGCTTAGGAGGTTTATGTGGCACAAATTCCATTGTTGTTTTGGCATCATTATTATTATTCTTCTGACTTGAATCTCTCTCTAGACTCTTTGTTGTGTTATTATATTTAGAAACATTGGCTTTTTCTTTGTTCAGTTGATTCTTACTAATTTTAGTTTGAGTGTTCTTTCTGATTTGCTCTTCAAATTTTTCTAAATTCTTTTTTACATGGGAATTTCGCTTTTCCATCAGATTTTTTAAAGGATTAGGCTTAGAAGCTGGTTCTAAGACAACTTCAAAGCTGCAACTTTTGGATTTCACCATCGCATTTGATTCGCATCCTTCCATTTCACTCTTATACTTATGTTTATCGGGGAATTTTGGTTGGAGTGATTTTGTTTTGTTTGCCATATAATCTGCTTCTTTCAACCTTGGTATTTCATCAACTTGTTTCTTATCTTTGCTATACTGTTGAATGTTATTTCCATCGAAGTAATAAGCTATATTCTTAGCTGGCGGTGGTTGTTTAGAAGCAGAGTCGTATAGACTTTTGGAACGCGTGACAGTTTTATGACCAGAAAATTCTGCCGCTGGAACATCAAATCCATATATTTTATTTGCTGACGGCTTTTGATTTACAATGACTGGGCCTTGATTCTTATAATCCATTTTTGGACTTGAACCTTTGCCAAGGTAATTATTATACATATACCCAGTTAAATATGGCACATTATTAGGACTTGAGCCATAACTCTTTGATGTATTATCAAATTCGTAACAGCTTTGGCTATTTGGAACACCAATAGTGTTGTTTTTGTGACGAATCGGCCTCATTCCTTCAAAAAGCATTTCTAAGGGTGCACTCTTTGTACATTCAGAGTCATCTGATAAAACACTTTCCAAAGAATTACAATTAGTTCTTGACATCTGATTGTCGTTGTCGAGGAATTCGTCTGACAAAACTGATTCTTGACTACAACTTGACTTCATGTATTTCTTCTGGTTCAAAAAGAAACTAGCACTGCTGTGTCTGTGATTTTCTAGATATTTCATATCAGGTTCATTGATGTTTTCGAACGAACAATTTTGTGAATCATTCAAATTATATCGACTGTCTGTGAATTTCGCTTGCTGGAATGCAACCTCGTTACTATATTTAAGGAATATTTCATTGGATACAGTGGAACAGTTAGAATGATCACTTAACACAGACTCATTGGATCGAGTTATACATCGCTTAGTTAGTACGCTTTGACATCTATACATATTGTGATTTGGATGCATGTCTTCATCTATAATATCATCTAGATTTGATGGCATATTACGTGGCAAAGTTGAACTTTTCTGTGAAGCGTAAAGCATTTTGACAGGAACTGTAGGTTTATCATAATTTCCATAAATTTCATAATCGGAAACTGCTCTTCGAGGCATGGTATTTCTTTTAGTATGTTTCCTGCAAACTTTCTTGGAATAAAGTTTATTCTTACAACTAGCATCTTGGCTCAAACTACAATCTTCAAGAGAATCTGATGAGAAATTGCCATCGTCTTTTTCCTCGAATTCTTTAGTCGGTTGTAAATCTAAATCACTTTGGACGTTTGGTTCAAATTCATCTAAATCACCATACTTTTTAGTTATTTCTGCTATCATTTTTTCTGTATCACTCTTAATAGTGTCAACAATGTGTCTGCTATCTTTAATCTTACTGTCAAGACCTATGAAAAAGCTAAGAGAATTCCTTTTTTTTGTGTCAATGGCACTTTGCTTTGGGTTTTCTTTCTTTTGATTATTTTCATGTTCAGCAACTTTATCCCCCCATTTACATTCTTCCGATACAGGAGAAACGGGACACGACTTATAGTTTTTGAATATACTTCTAGCATTGGGCTTTGGTGTTTTCAGTTTGGGTTTTTCGTTAAGATTTAAATGAAAATTTCGTGGCGGCAATTTCGGGGGTTCTTTTTCTTCACACGCGGTTGGAAATAGACGATTAAATACTTTCGATCCAGGTTTTTTACTCATGTCAACTGTAAAAGACAAGTTCTGCTTCTGTGGTATATTGTCTTTAGAAATTACTATAGGTCTCGTGTTGAATGGTACGTTCATATTTCGTCTCTGATTTTGGCTTGAATCTAAGTTAACTCTTGGCGGTACATACGGTGGTGTATTGTCAAAATACTCCGGTATCATTTTGTGGTTTAAATTCGCAGGAATGGCGTAGGGGTTTTTGTTTCGAAAGTCCCAATTTGCATTTTGATAGTTTAAGCTATCAAAGAAGTTTGTCGATAAGCTGTCTAGATTCTCTTCGGGGCAAATAGGGGGGTTAGAAAATCCTGGTCAGCATTAAAGAGGAATACATTTGGTTAGTAAACAGTGTAATTGCTTCTTTAACAACATTACATGAAAATGATTTCATAGCAATTTTGTTAAATTGTGACTGATTATAAAAGATTAGATTTTTCAATACTACCATTTCTTTACTTTTTTTATAACCAGTCACATTAGCAACAGCAAACAATACGAGTTCGTGTAGTAACATACCATAAGGTCTGGAATTGCTCGGTATGGCCATAGAAACTGGTCTATTGCGTCGCGAACCATCCTTCTCGGGGATGTACGACAGATCTGTTGTGGATTGACTTGATTTAAGATTCGATCGAAACGCCACCTGGTGATGAAATTAAAGCGTTATTTTCAAGAAAACATTATTTTCAAGTTTTTCTGATATATACTCAGACGTCAACTTGTGCTGAACGCACATTACAGAGAAGATCACAATACCTAAAAATTCTAAGACTAACACTTAACTCACACCTGCAAAGTAGACTAAAGCTCTGCAGATTTGCGTCAGACCTATCTGTTAATATCGTCATATTTCAGCCAAAAGGGTAAAGCAGACGGTTCAGATTTGTATGGGGCGTAGGCCTAGTCTTGTACAAGTAGAGAAATGAAGGAAAATAAAATACTAGAACAGTTTTTATCGGCCAAATCTACGAATTCGTCGTAATTTCAGTGGTAAAAATTTTTAATCTTTCCAAGTTAAGGAACACTAAACATGAGTGGGTAACAATGGCGGATTCATATTTTTTGACGTTTTCCAAAGAAAAACACGTTATTTTGACAGTGACTGTCAGAAATGACATACATGACATACATTTCGCGCCTACTGCTGATCTCTTCTCTATGGCTGAAGATTGCCATCTTGGAAACGTATCGAAAACTTGAAATACATGTTTTATTTTTTTCTCGTTATTTACTTTACTGTTCTAAATTATTATATTTTCAATACAATCTATGTATTTTCCTCTATTAATGGTAGAGTGTACAAGAGTAGGCCTAAAATGAACCTTTTCCTTTACAAATACATACACTTTCCAGCTGTCTCCTTGTCTCCAATATCCTCCTTTGTAGTTCCTCCCGTCTTCGCGCCGCCTCGGGATCTACCCTCGGTGCTGGACCTCGGGATAAGTGCTGAGCTGATAAGGAGTTATGGCCTGCAAAATATAGGTGCCGTCAATACTATATTTTAACAAACGAATCTACCATTAATTCAATCACAACAATAATTGTTACGCGAACAACGCACAAGTCGCGTCGCAATTACATATTTTGCATATAGGCCAACCAGCGGGTCTTACAGGTTGACTGTATCTACAAGGACCCGCCTTTGAACTTACTTCTTAGATGCCACAAAGATGAAATCGAACTATACTTTTTTATAAATTAGCATGGCTAGCACAGATAAAGATTTTTCCAGTAGTTTTTTGCTTGATTTTTTACAAACTTTTCAAGTGTTATGAGCAACAGTAACTTAAGGTAGTTCTGAACTATCGAAATGCTTCTTGGAAAATTAGACAAAATTTTTGAGCGAAATTGTTAAAAAACTGAACCTGAGTACGTATACAATTCATCTTAGTATATTGTTGTACTCACTGGTAACATGCGTGTCTGCTTCAAGGCCACTAAGGCTGTCGAAGGCAGACTTGATGTAGCTTTCTCTCCGCCCCACAGTGTCGATAGACTCACAGGAGCCCGACAGTGGGTTCCGTTCCGCATTGTCGCCAGATGGCGTCGACACCTGGACAAAAAAATATATCATAAGGTACAGTTTGCGAGGCGTAAGTTGACTTTTACATTTGTGTGACAGAGAGTAGGACCACTCACGTATAAAGGCCGAATTCGATGTGCAACTAGGTCCAACCCACTATCTGTACTTCTTGCCTTTTACCCATTTTTACCCCATTTTCGCCAAGGTCCAGAGATGGGAGATAGGATATTTTAATGTTGTTCTAGACAGTGGATGAACAAGTGGGGGTCTGCTTCTCCCTCGTGGCTCTAGCCGATCCATCGCGTTCCAAGTAAACTTACAGCGTAGGAACAATATCCTCAGCGAACAATACTGAACTCGTCTTCTTCGAAGTCATGAGGCGAGCCGAGCGAGGCCGAGGCCGAAGGAATATTGAGCCTTTTCTCTACCCCCCAGCGCCACCGGCGACACCGACTGCCGCAACTTTAGCTGATCTATCGCTTACTGCATACTTACTGTGAGACAATAGTACCCTCAGCGAACAATACTGACCTCGTCATCCTCGGAGTCATGCGGCGAGCCGCTGAGCGAGGCCGAGGCAGCCGGGATATCGAGCCTGTTCTCTGCTCCCCAGAGCCGCGCGCGTCGCACCGACTGCCGCAACTCTAGCTGATCCATCGCGTTCACCATGAATTTACTGTTACGAAACCAATACAAAGTTTAGAATCGCGAAAAACCAACTAACCGAAGAATAATTCGTCGTTTTGACAGTTTTAGCATCCGAAAATTCTGGCAAGACGAGGCAGAACCCAAAAAACAACGAAAAGTTGTTGTAAACCTCCCATATATTACATTTCCATTCATGTCAACATCGGGTCAGGTTCAGGTCGTGACATCAGGGTCGAGGGGGGTGGTAACTATAATCCACATAATTTTGCAAAATCCTACAAGTTGTCACTGAAAATCTCTGTGGACACATTTGCAACAAATAATAAGGAAGGGAAGATAAATCAAACTGTGCAAAATGCCACCAACCTTGCAGTCTCTTCATCATTATTGCCAGGATAGTAGGTGGGTCTGTTCCTGCTCTCTGATGACGATGTCCTCTCACCGTCCGAGATATCTTCTATATCGCCGTCGTGTTCCGTAGACTCTTGATCCTGTAAACAAAGCGAAACTACTGAACCATCCAGCTTGGCAACCACCGTGCTCAATGGAAACCAATCATGAGGTCTGTAAGAACGCGCTTGTCTCGACTCTAGATGTTACTCAAGTTATACGTGAAAATTTTAAGTTACTTTAAATTAATTAATCTCTGAGTCGATACAAGTTATAAATTGAATATGTTACAAATGATAAAACAATCAAAAGATTCAGCAAAATGAACCTAAGCTTCCTTTTTTAAAGGTTCAAGTTTGTCTCAAAACCCTGAGTGGAAGCTGCGTAAAATCGGTAGTACTGAATAAATTACTATTATTCTGTGACGTGATACTAAAAACTCACTCAAAAATTCACTTATGATATTTGCCAACTATGAAAGTATGATTTGGAGAATAGCCAAAACCAAAGGCGGCTCGCTCAAAGGAGCGCTGGTGCAGTGAACTCCCACCAAATTTAAAAAAATACATAGGTACTAGGTAGGTATAATAATCAAATAAACTTTGCTATAAACGTTATAAATATTTTTATATAAATCTATTCCCATTGTCATTTTAATCATGAATATCCATAAGTACCTACCTACCTACTTTACTACTTATTTCATCAATCAACACAAATTTAATACATGGTATTTTTGTTAAGTGGAGCGCTGAGAACAACGCTCCTATAGACGAAAGTTTAGTACAACGTTCTTATTGAAATGTAATGAGAGTAAAAGAGAACATTCGATGCGAGCGGCGCGTGAGACAAAAGATTTGTATGAGACATTTGGTAAATATGGAGCGGCGCTCCTGACACGAAGTACGCATTCGCGATATTACCCGACTAAATGACATGGCCTGTTGTCACGAAGAAAGTTAAAACTCGCGAGTATTTTTTTTTTATTCGTATTATGCCGGTAAGATGTAAACAAAACACAAAATACGAAAGTAAATTTATTTTGATTTCTTCGCGAGTGCGTCGGATCATTGTACATTGGCTAGAAAATCTGTATTGTTGTTTTAAATAGTGTACATATTGTGTTGTGTATTTATGTGAAAAAGACTGTGATTTATGTAAATAGTGTAGGCGATTAAAATGGAACAATATAACGTAATGACCGCCGAATGGACTTCATTTACAAATAATTGGTTAGCATTTTCTTTTTTTAGTGAACTCCCAATATGATCTTTCACGAGCCGCCTCTGGCCAAAACCCAAAGTCTAATCTATGTTACCCTTCACCTTTTACCAATTGAACTACAAGATGCCAGAAATATTGAACAAGTAAAAATTATTTTTGGAGTTTACTCCTTAAGAATCGATTTTCATATATAAGGCGCCCGGTATGAGAAAAATATGAGAGGTAAAATCTACTGATGAATGACCTCGTTACTTTTTTGTATGGTGCGCACCTTTCTAATTTGGTTGTGACGTAAGAGTGAGACGTACATAGTGTATGCTGCAAGGCGACTATACCTATATGTTATTGGGCTTGTTTGTTTCTATCAGTGTCAATGTACTTATATTGCTGTTTTTGTTATACCTACATATCAATATAGCTATTTATGCAACTGTATCGTAATGAAGGTCATTTTAATTCGAGTGCTGTTTTTTGATACGAGGCTTGCCGAGTATCAAAATAGGATAGTACGAGTAAACTCCAGTCGTGCGTCGGAGCTGACACACACAATTTTTTTTTCTCAATAAAATAAAATAAACTTAATTCTTCAGTAGAACCAAAAATGAAAAAAGGAAGTTAATATAATAATCGGTATTATTATTTACACACACCAAAGGACCAACGCAGACTGCGCTTCAAATGTCGTAAGCACGTCTTCGTGGACATTAAAAAATCAACCTTATCCTATTCAAACAGAGTTCAAACAGAGATCTTAATTGAACAATGTTTCTTGCAATTAAAGGATCGATTATTATTGATTGATTGTTGCATTACAACTGCCAGCTACCGTGAGAGCAAAAGGAAAATTCTGCCCTATTTATAACTTGATAAGATTGATTTTCGAATGCCCCCGGAAAGCATTCTTTTGCAGTTCTGGGGGTTCTATACACCAGAAGGTGTCTCTGGACTAATCTTGTGGAGGGAACGGCGTTCGGTGTTTCGCTTGCGTTGGCCCTATGACATTACAAATTAGTGCTTTAAATAAAATAAAAATAAAATCAAACCTCAAATTTCATACTGCCGAGAGAGGAGTCGTCTGTGTGGTGACGCGTACGTGCGTCCGTCGTTCGATTTTTCGATAAATTTAACGTCACCTATTGCCGCAAAACATAAAATATGAACTAAAATAAATTAAAACTTAAATATTAATCAAAAATATTTTTAAATAAATGTTATTATGGTGATTTAAATAAAGGATGAGCGTGCGCTGATGATATCACTTGCGTACATTTTTACGTTTTAATATAAATTATAAGCAAATAATATAATATATCTGCCATTTCAATAACTTCCCTTTGTATATTGTGTATTGTTACCCTAAAGCTTTGTTTTTAGTTAAAATATTATTATTTTCCGATATACCGGTATCAAATATTTACTGTAAGTTACCTTTCCCTATAAATTTTCTTATTCTGCATCCATCAAAATAAAGCATAAAATTATATTAATTATTTATATGACGTTTAAACCAAGTACTAAGTGACTTTATAGCATACTATGATATGCGCAAGTACATACATAATATTGAAGCGAATACTTTATGATAAAACAGCATAAATACAGTAAAAGCGAATGATGTGACAAAAGCGCATGATTTAATCAATTGTATAAGCAGTAACCGAAACCATGAATTAACTAACTACCTATACTCATGACGAATGATATATATTTTTAGACTTGGAAGTGGCTCTTGCAACATCGCTATTAAAACTATAAAGTGGACGTATACCACACTCTACAAATATTACTGCACATTTATTAGCCTACAAAGCCGATAATATTCATTTCTAAATCAGCATATGAGTCTAATAGATCCGGTTTAGATTCTATGAATATAATAGAACTGCACATAACTTTACGAGTGCATTTTCTTAACGGTTCTAATTACTATGCTATTCTATTTCTATGCAATTACGACACGAAAAACAACGTCTCGTATCAAGTACTCAAATTTTAAGATGGTATAACTAAAATAATGATGATAACAGACGTGTCGTGACAACGAAAACGTGACACATACGATGTGAAAAGCGAACGAAATCAAATCAAAATGCGACAAACGTGTAAATCAAAATTGCGGAACGAACACATAACAAATGCGAAAATCGAAAAAGCGGAAAATCAATCACAATGCGAAATTATAGAAAAGTAAAACCTTCTCGACCCTCGGCGATATTGACAAGATATCGTACGTAGTTCTCATGGTGGCGTCAAAATTGCGGAACAGCGCCTCAACGCGTGGCAGTTGGGATAAGTTGAGCGATTTCGGCCTCTATTTTATATAGAATAAGGACCACAACCATGTGAGATATGTATGCATGGGGTACGCTATTTGAATTTCAAGACACAATACCCGACTTTTAGTGTAATTGTTCAGGTTTACAAACGTGGCATCGGTGTCACAGTACCACAAATATAACTTGGTGCCACTGTAACACAAAATTAATGTACTTTTTTAAATATCTCCCTAGCACAATTTTTTTACCAATTTAGGCATGATTATTGTCTAAAATGTTACAAAATATACGCAACGATGTCCACAATGTCCTTTAAAGTGTAAAGTGACTATGTATTCAAAATTGCCGTTTCAGTTCCTCAAAACGCCACCAAGTTTATGGTGGCGTTTTTAGTGGCGTATGGAAACGTCCACGAGACGTCAAATCGCGACGTTAGGGCTTTGGAGCATGACGACGATAAAATATAACAGGTTATATCAACGACACCGTAGCCACGTTTGCTAACACAAAAAATTATATTCTTTCTTCTTGTTTTGATAAAAAAAATCAATGTTACGAAATTATATCAAATGAAAAGTAACAAAATGAAATTCAAAGCGTACCAAAATAAAATTAACCAAAACCTTAACATCCAAATATTACATTACATACCAAAATATACAAAAAACATGTAATGTTCAGATGTTCCAACATAGATTAATGTACAAAGGAAAATAACAGTAAAAAAAATAACATAAACCAGCACCACAATGCTTTTGTGAGTGATTAGACAGCACAAGTTAGTGACTACTTTTTACAACTATACACATTATCTGTACAAGATAAGTAGATTATTTCAAATTATTTTTAACCAAATGAACTGCTACATTAAAACATAATTTTAAAAAACTACCTTATTCATTTAAAATTCATATGAACTTTTTCAAAAACTTATTATGTTTTATGGTTCTGCACAAAAAGTTTTCGTTAACATTTAACGCTAGTATAGTTCACACACATACATACGATTATGTGACACACACACACACTATATTTTGTGCTATCGGAAAAACAATACATACCTGCTTGCCTCCCGGTTCTCTTCGCTTGTCATTATACCTTGTGTCCGTACCGCTGTCGATAGAACTGTCTTTGGAACCATCGGAATCACCGCGCTTATCTGCAAAAATAAGTGCAAAATTGTCACAAATACGTTTCGAACATGCGTGTGTTCTGACTTGCGTGTGTGTGCGTGTTTGTAGGTGTGTGTGTGTAGGTGTCTGTGTGCGTGTGTGGGTGTGAATGTGCGCACCACTACAGCCCATTAACGTCCCACTGCTGGGCACAGGCCTCCACTCTCGTAGGAGAGCGGGAATTAGAGCTTAGACCCACCACGCTGCTCCAATGCGGGTTGGCGGGCTTTACCGACTATTATCATATTAGTGATAATAACCGGGACCGACGGCTTAACGTGCTCTCCGAGGCACGGGGGTGAAATACCTCCAACTTCCTAACTCCGGGCTAGTACTGAGAATTTTTAGACAGAAAAACTCAATACTTAATTATGGCCCGACCCGGGACTCGAACCCAGGACCTCGTCGGCCGCAGGCGAACCTGCTAACCACTAGACCGACGAGGCAGTTACTAGACCAACGAGGCAGTTGGGTGATGATTGCGTGCGTGCGTACAAGTGTATTTTTTGCCAGTGTACTTTAAAAATTTATTATTCGAGACTAAGTATTAATTTTATTACCGGGATTAGGTAATATTCTTGTGGCCCACTTCCCCCTAGTAGGCGGCTGTGGCGGCATTTGCCCGGGCGCAGGCCGCGGGGAATCCGTAGATAGCTCATCGCCCAGACTTTTCTTAGCCCAAGAAGGTAGACGGCCTATTCGAAGCCTGAAATTTTAATACGTAAAATTCCTTACAGAGATAAAATAGTCTTCCTAAGAAGTTTTAAGCAACCAAACTTGTTATTGGGTAATGTAAATGTAAGGATCTACAGTTTAATCACAAAAAAAAATGATGTATGAGTATATCCGTATTGGAAATTATCAAATCAAAACTAACGTATAATCCGGCACAACGGGCGTAGTGAATTTGTCGTCCGTGATTTCTCGCGGGGGCGATCCTAGATCCGTTTCGCTCTCCAATCCCGATACACCATTTGTGGGCGGAACTTTCCTGTAAAAAATAAAAATTCCTGTAAACCCGGATGGGACCAGTTTGAACTAAATCAAGCGGATCAGAGCTCATTGAACAGCACTAGAATGACAGAACTAGACCTGACGACTGGTTGACCTGACATAGACAATCCTGTCCGTTAAAAATTGCAAAACGCGTAAATGATTAAGCGACAGAAGCGAAGACTTTGTATATATCTACCATCAGGATGATACATACAAAGAAAACGTATGCAATCGACAGGTGCCTTAATCTGGCAATTGACGATCAGTCATCTTCCTTAAGTCAAACGAATTCTCGATCGACGGGGACTCCTACGTCTACAAGCAGCTTAACACCATAGCGCACGATTTTCGGTCACAATGACGGTCAAAATGTCATCACTCCAAATCACCGAATCTTGGAGAATTGGGTTCTCCAAAATTTGGCCATAAATTTCAAATTTTGATTTATATCGCGACTTACGTCAAATGCCAATGGCCATCATCATACTTTAATATTATAAATGCGTAAGAGTGTTTATTTGTTGGTTTATTGGTTTGCCCTTCAATCACGCCGCAACGGAGCAATGGATCGACGTGATTTATGGCATGTATATAGTTGAGAGCCTGGAGAGTGGCATATGCTACTTTTTATCCCGGAAAATAAAGGAGTTAAAAAAACTTAAACCACGCGGACGAAGTCGGGGGCATCAGCTAGTTAAATACTGTTTGTATTCAGGTATAGCCATAGATTAATTATAATACCAAGTATAGATTACTAACTCCCTTATAAAAAAAAAACTAGGTTAATACTATCGTTAGATGGCGCTACCAGGCTCGCTCGACACATGATTATAGTAAAATCGGTGAAATATCGTATTTTCTCGTTTCAATTTGTATTAATTATTTATATAAAATTATCAAAATACAAAAATTTGATAAAATCACTTAAGCAAATAGCAAATTTACATTCAACAAATTTTAACAAACAGCTTGCACAGTTACGCCATCTCAGATTGTGCGAAGAACTACAAGGTACCGGCGACTTTAATGCACATTTAGCGAGCTTTGATTGAATGTATGAAGTGAACAGTCTATATTGGTTTATATATTGTGTTTGGTATAGCTCACCTCCCCTGCCGTATCGCCTGCTGAGCGAGCCGCGCTCTCATAGTGACCACCATATCGTGCGGCACGCGCCACACAAAGATGCAGCCGTCGCCGGAAGCCGATATCAGATGCTGACAGTCTGGGGTGAACCTAAAAATAAGACATCCAGGTCATAGAGCATGGATGGTCAAGGAGCATGGATTTGACTCGCTCCAGCAATGCTAAGGACAGCTGTTACTTATGTATTCTACAAATTAAAGAAATTGTAAATTATTTTTCTCAAAAGAGCAACCGCCGAGTTTCTTGCTGGTTCTTCTCGGTAGGAATGGCATGCCGAACCAGTGGTAGATTAACTCGACGATTCAAAAGTACTTGTAAAAGTTTATTTGAATAAAAATCATTTGAATTTTGAATAGAATGACTTTCTCTAGGATTTATAACTCCACCAAGCATGTCACCGAAAGGGATAGTGAATAAAGTAGTTGCAATATGTTGAGTTGACATTTAATAGGGCAACACTAACTAAAAATAATGTAATTCTAAATCATTCTTTCACAGGTAATGAATGAATATGCATTCCTTTCTCGTGCGACTGAAATGGATAGCTTCTAGCAGTCTATAGCAATTCTTTGTCTTTGATCCAGGTGTATGTGTAACATATTTCTGTTGCTATCCCTCTCATAATACTATCTGCCGAAAAGGACGATTGGTATGTTTCCTATGCATAGCGATGGCAAAAATATTTCAATCAAATATTCTAACTAACTAAAGTTACAAAGTTGGTACACTTATTGAACGTCGATAACATAATATTATGTTACGACGTGATAATTAAGTACAGGATCTTATTTTAAGGGGTCTTCCAAAAGGCTTAAAATCCACGTCATAGCGTCCAGTTGAAGTTTGATAGCCAATCTAAACTATCGATTGAAGTAAAAAAGTGCATCGATTTTTAAAGACGATAAAAGTCAGTACTTCATACAAGCTCCCATACTAAGCGCGCGTTTTTGACACTTGATAACAAGTATAAATTACAAATTTAAAAAAACCCCCGACTAGAAAAAAGCTGATGACCTTCAGACGGATGAACAGATTTTCATGAAACATGGCTAAGAACACTCGGGATAAAATTATCTATGACACAAAAAATACTAAACGAAAATCGGTTCATCCGTTTGGGAGCTACGATACCACAGACAGATACACAGATAAACAGACAGACACGTTAAACTTATAACACCCCTCTCTTTTTGCGTCGGGGGTTAAAGAGTAATCTGTCGCCGATTTGGAATTTTATAACTAATCTTCCCTCTGCTTACCTCAGTCCAGTGACGATCTCTGAATGCCCATACATAGTAGCCATACATTCTCCGGAGTAGTAGTCGTATACGCTGAGAATTTTGTCCGTACTTGAGGTAGCTAAGTAGATTCCACTGCTATCCAATGCCACCTAGACCAAAAAGAAAAGCCAAGACTAGCGTAAGTTGTAATGTCACATTAATCAAATTTCTTGCTAAATCAGATATGTCAAATTTCTTGCCAAATCAGATATGTATTTACTTAGTGGATAAGTATTCCCAGTCAGAACTTGGACAAAAAGTATTCCATTGCAACAAAATTTTATACTTTATATTTTTTTGTGATTAATTAGCATTTGAATGAAATAATAAAGAAAAAACTACCTTTATTAAGGTACCATCCTCCGCCGTAGTTCCTCGGAAGGTTTTCGTATGCCTACCGTGTGCCGCGCTGTATACGCGTACATTGCGATCCTAGAAATCAAATTGAATGATAACTTGAGTCTTAAGTCATAAAACGTTATACAAGATCCAAAATTGAAATTATTTTATTTTACTGCTAAGTTCATAATTCTAGCATATTCTATGAACAGTCTAGTTTTAGTGAGAAACCTTCTCGATCTACTTCCTGAGTAACGCTTTTCCTAATATGCTCAAAATTAATTACGATTAGCTATAACTTTGTCATAGGAACTCATCAATAAATTAACAAAAAAAATATTGTAGCCTTGTCTTGTTTAAAATTAATTGTCTTATGCAAGACTTCGTCCGCGTGGATTTGGTTCCCGCGGGAACTTCTTAATTTTCCGGAATAAAAAGTTATTCCAGACTATAATCTATCTCCGTTCGTCCGATCCGTTCAGTCGTTCGGGCGTGCTTGAGTAACAAACATCGATACATCCATCCATCCATCCATCACAACTTTCGCATTTATAATATTAGTAAAAATCAATCAAATAAATATTATAAATGTGAAAGTTTGGATGGATGTATGGATGTATGGATGTATGGATGTTTGTTACTCAATCACGCGCCAACGGCTGAACGGATCTGGCTGAAATTTGGCACAGAGATAGAATATAGTCTGGAATAGCACATAGGCTACTTTTTATCCCGGAAAATTCAAGAGTTCCCGCGGGAACAACAAAACCTCGATCCACGCGTACGAAATCGCGGGCATCAGCTAGTGAATAATACTTCCATACCTGACAAGCAGTCAATATATGCCTTCCGCCCGCATCGACTTCCATATCGTAGAGCGTCGTCCTTCCAGACACGTTCTGCCCTCGCGCAAACTGGTAACTGCCGTCTTGCGTCTGCAAGATCATATTAACATTTAAAAGATAAAGCAATGGACTTAAGATGTTACTCTAGGTCTAGAGGTATGGGCGTGCAGATTATAGAAGCAAAAAAGCTCTGATTTCCCTAGCAGAAATTGATCAAGGCATATTTTAAACCTGCTATTCAAGCACCTACTAAAGTAATGCCTAGCTTCAAACCCTGATAATACCACTGCCAAGCAGCAGTGGCGCGTACAGGGCTTGAAGCTAGGGTAGGCATTAGTTAGTCAGAATACCTATGTATTTACTGATTACTGACTGTTATAATGAAAATGAACATTGACGTATTTCTATTTCGGTATGTGGTGCTTTTTGCCTCTATGAAATGCACGCCACTGCCTAGCAGTAATGACAGAATGGTAAAAGCTTAGAAGAAAAGGAATACCTTTTTAATAAGTCATGTTTTTTAACAACCTCCCTGGCGTAGTGGTGAAGGCTAGCATGAGCGAGATATCCCGGGTTCAACTCACGGCAGGTGAAATTTAATGTCTAAATGGGCTATGATAAAAAAAATGAACGTCAATAACTCACAGTTCTTAGTTGTCTAAACAGTATGGTTTTGTCCGCGCCGCATGAAACCATCTGCAAGCCGCTGCCGGAACTCAGAAACCTGACTGCCGTGATGGAAGACGAGTGCTCATCTAGTGTCTGCAGGATTTGGTAACCCTGCAACAAACATTATGATTAACTAGGGATGAAAAAACTAATAAATATAATATAATACTAACGATTTTAGTAGTTCGTACAGTGACCGTCAAACAGCTTGGGTTGGTGCATTGGGTTGGTGCATAGTCGATTCTATTGACGCTTTGGCGAGGAATGATTTCTACTGCGAGGGAGCACGGAATTGGTTGATCATTCGCAGCAAATTGAACCAAATTCCCCCACTACGCCACGTTGTTTGGCTGCAGCTGTATTTTAATAAATGTAGTACATGTTTTAACTTTTCAGTGATGACATAAAGCACTGAATATCACCATCAAGGTCCACAACATATTGCATTCTATTAGCATAATGAGAGAGTTCACACTTAGCAGGTAATCTAAAGAACATTGCATGCTCGAATTATCTATACATGATTAAATAAGAAATGTGGAGATCCACAGGAAAAATCAATTTTTCTAATAACTATAGACCAGCACTTGTAACTTATATATTTTTTTTGTATTTGACAAACTCACAATATACAAACGCAGGCGTTACTTTGCGAAAGTCCATGATGAAATGAAAGAACTGGAAGTTTAATTTGCTACAATCCGCCACAATATAGGTAAATCTATGTGGCACAGCGTGTATCTTGCGATATTCACCACACCACACAAATCTTCCAAATTATTGTCAACGTACGTTTCACTCCGACACTGGAGCAATTTCAGGAGATCTGTTGACTCGACAATGCAGTATTGTAAAGTGACACATTCAAGGTTTGTACAGCCACATTGTCCTTATTTACGAACAAGAACGCACTAGTGTATCGGATTCCGTACACTCACCCGTTCAACAAGGAAAACGTGCACAAGCCGATCCCTCGAGGCCGAGGCGAGCAATCGAGGCGAAGCTGCGTACTCAAGGCACAGAACTTCAGCGTCGTGCGCCTCGAGTGTGTGTAGGAGGGTCCCCGAGCTATCGTATATCCACACGTTGCCCGCTCGGTCGCCTGCTGCTATGTGGCGCCCGCATGGGGATACACGCACGCATCTGAAAATGAAGGGTCAGTGAATAAGTAAACCTGATTATTTATGTCGAACCCTAACCTAACCTACAAGAAGGAAACAAGAAAACGTAACTACAATGAATATTTCTAAAATTGACACTCAGAACATTGAACGGTTCACAATCTGTCGATAGTTTACAATTTCGCTAGTTAGATTACAATCTAACGGTTTTAGCAATCTTACGGTGTCACATACATGAACCCTGAAAACAGTACACTCCTTTTTTTGAGCAGTCATGTAAAAAAAAACCGGGCAAGTGCGAGTCGGACTCGCGCACGAAGGGTTCCGTACCATTATTAATAAATAATTACCTTTGTTAATGAACCGCAAGACTAACTTTGTTTGTAGAGGTTTATTGTTAATATCAAAAAAACTATGCTAGTTAGAGCATTGGCTATAGTTTTCCTGTAAAATATACGTAAATTCCTATTGACCATAATTATTTCAAATTTTTCGATTGGTAAACTCCGGAGATAAGGGGGGGGAACGGTATTTTTTTACACATTTTCCCCGATAAATCAAAAACTATCATAACTAAAAATAATTAAAAATCTGTTTTAGAATGTACAAAGTAAACCCTTTCATATGATACCACACACAGTACAGTTATCTCACTTTTAAATTTCAACCCTCAGATTTTCCCCCCTTTTTAAATAAGAACAAAAATAATTTCCAATTTTTTTTTAATTCCAGTGTCTTTGGGCCACTAATATACACAACTATTCCAAATTTCATGTCGATAGCTTCGGTAGTTATTGAAATAATCGAGTGTGACGGACGGACAGACGGACAGACAGACGGAGAAAGTCGCACCATAAGGGTTCCATTTTACCATTTTGGTACGGAACCCTAAAAAGGCGGAGATTGCTCTGTGAACAATAAGGCTATATATGCATACATAATTTATTGTTAAGAAAGGACACATGACAGTGTGAGTCCACAATTGTTTTAAAGGTGAACTTCATGAGACAAGTAGCATCTGTTACTACAGAGCTGATAATAAAAAGTGCAGACAACATTGGCTTAAAAACTATACAAGGCAATTAAAAGAACATTGGAGAACCTAACTTTGTGAATAATATGAATCAGTGCAACAGATCCTACCAAAGAATCTCTTGGAGACTATATTACTTCTTGCAAGTCTTCTATCTGCCTACGAAAGTCTCGTAAAAATCGGTCCAGCCCTTTGGAACATTAATCTGAACAATATAACAAACAGAATCAATCCATGCTAATATTTTAAATGCGAACGTGTGTCTGTTAGACGGTTCGTTTCCTTTTCATGCCATCTGTGTAACCATTTTGTGACGGAATCTGGTACAGAATTAGCTCAGAGATTCATAGAACATTTGTGAGAAAAAAGTATGATTGATTATAGAAAACGTACCTGACGCCAGTCTTGTCGTCATAGGTCTTAGACTTATCCTTATCACTAGTGGCCGTCAGATCCACGTCCTTGAGGAACTTCAGCTCGGGGTCAATATACAGTACTTTGGTTAGTTCCTGTAGACAGAAGAAATACTAGTATTAAATATAGTCCGCGTAAATCTAGGCAAGAATTCCAATTTTGGTTTTATTTTTATATTATTTCAATATTTCAATGTTTTTTTTTTCAACATTTTTTATAAAATTGTTAAAGTCAGTGAAGTATTTTAAAAGGGGTTGTTTCAAATTTATATGGAGCCTGGGCCAGGTATTTGTACGGTATTTTAAAATGTTCTGGGTCATAAAATAGTAACATCTTACTGAAAAGTTCAATTTACGAGGTACAATGCGAAATTATTTTGCAAAATAAAAGCGCAACAACATGCGTCCATTTTGACATTGACGTATATTACACGTGTCATGATGACATTAGACATAAAAATAACCTGAGAAATGAGAATTAACCTTAAAATATCCAACAGCAGTCAGCGAGTCGATCGAAAGATTTTATTTTACAAGTTGACGGAATAAATAATAATAAGATAGGTTTATGTATTATCGTTTTTGTTGTCTCGACGTTTGACAATAGAAATGACATGTAAAGTCATTACAAACATAGACAACAAAAAAAGATGGATGCGCTGCAAGAGTTGCTATTCTACAAAAGTACCTAATTATACATTTTATTTTTGTACCTCTTAATCACTGTAAAACTGCAAAAAAGCATATTTTATTTTGTTTTCTATGATTTTATACTACTTTTTGGAATACTGTACAAGTACCTGGCCCAAGATGAAACAACCCCTTTGACTAATTTCAAAACTCATGTTTTGTTGACAAGATTTTTACATTGGAAATTAATGGACGACAAGGTCCCAAATCTATCCTACTAAGGGGCCTTTTTGTTATGAAACTCTCATTTTCTAGGGGCTAAAAAAGTTATGTCTACTCCTAAATCCATTTGGTTGATTTTATACATATACTGATCTGAAATATTATGCGTGTGATATCGTCGCAGTTTCAATGTGGGTAGTGGAAACAATTACTTACATTGCTATAAATATTAGTTTGGTCGGGTTTGAGCTTCCACAGTCGCACGGTGTCGTCGCTAGAGCAAGAGAGGAATGCCCCCGCGCCGAGGGGGCCCTGACTGATCATATCCACTCCCCATATACACGCCGAGTGGTATAGCGCTGAGTGTGATTTGCCTACCTGTCAAACAAACATCCAAGTTTATAATATGGTTAACTCCTATACCGGCATATACAACACAACATCCAAGGTTTATCCAACATTCAAGGTTTATAATATGGTTAACAATTTTTGGGGCAAAACTGCTTCGATATAAGTTTGTATCTATCAACATTCTTGATTGGAGCCATATTATTTTATCTTTATTTGGTTTTCAGTACCAGCGAGAGGAGCATTAAATTTTTGATTTTGAAATAAATTCTGTATCAATAAAGCATCTATATTTTGGTACAGAATAAATAAATAAATACATACCCTCCTAATATCTCTAACGTCCCACACGTATAGACTATGGTCATTATAGACACAGGTTAGTTTGTGATTTCGTTCGTCGTAGGTTAAAGCTATGGCGTCAGGGTACCTCGCGTTGTTCGGTTGACTGAACATATGGCTGGAACAATAGAATTTTGAAGTTAGTTTAACTTGATAATCTTAAAATATTACAGAAACTATAAAAGATTGTACAGAAAATATAACATACTAGATGATTCCCGCGACTTCATCCGCATGGATTAAGATTTTTTGAGTCCCGCGGGAAATCTTATTTTTCCGGGATAAACCTATATAGCCTATGTCATTCCCCAGGATACAATCTACCCCTGTACAAAATTTCATCAAAATCGGTTGAGCAGATGAGCCGTGAAAGCGTAGCAGACAGACAGACAGACACACTTTCGCATTTATAATATTAGTATGGATGGTATTAAAAACTGAAAGATAAAATAACAACAGATTAGCAATCTCAGCATAAACATTGTTATGCATGTATATTTTTTCCACTGTATGTTTGCTAAACAGTGGTTAGACTGTACTGTGGATGAACTATCTTGAATTTATAACTGTGTAGCCATATGATTGACTCATAAAATCATACTCAATATTATAAATGTGTAAGTGAGTTTGTTTGCTTGTTACACTTTCACGGCCCATCTTTTTAACGGATTGTCATGAAATTTGGTAGTGATACGCTGTAGAAGGACATAGGGACTGACTCTGTAGTGCACAATCTCTTTAAAACTAAAATGACGGCATTAAAAATATTGCTAACCCTTTCATAATAATCCTTGCGGAGAAGGACTAGATTTAAAGCTATCATTTTAGTTTAGTTTAGAGATTGTGTTATACGGATTACGGATATTCCGTATTACGGAATAGGCCACATAGCCTTTAACCAGGAAAATTTAAAAACTAAATCCACGCGAAAATTAAAAAAACTAAATCCATTAGACTTCAACTAGTTAGGTACTTGCACAAATAGTTTAAAGTTATATACTTGATATTATGCCCCTGCGCTACATCGACGCCAAGGTAGTGGGTTCGAGGCAGCGTCGTGACATATTGGAGCGAGGCGGGCGCGAAACACCGCACGATGCCTTCCGCGCATCCAACGAATATGTACTCCGAACCTATCGCCATGCAGTTTGCTGATGTTGTCTGTTAAAAAAATATATATAATTATATAATATAAATTAAACATAATATATATAATATGTTATGTTCTGTTAACAGAAATAAAAAAAAATTAACAATAAAACTCTGCTCTATGTGTTTTGTAATACGGCTGAAATTGGTATACTGAAAAATACACATGGAAGAAATTCCTGACCAGAGAGGTTCTTCGTGTATGTGAAAAGTAATTGGTCCCACTTGCTATAAGTGTAAAGTATGACCACCTAGGCAGTAATTAACTATGCATAAGCCATAAACCAAAATCTACCCATTTTTTGACTGAAATTACAAGCTCAAAATATATTGGAAGATCAAGGCGACGGTAGTTCATCGACATCGATGCTAGTCATCAACACACTACTGACTAAAAGATGGCGCTACTTGCTTCTGCTGCCTGTACTGATAATAATAAACCCACATTTTAAAATAATATTATCATATCCGCTCATTATGCTGTGACCCATAGGAGGTTAATTTAATTCGAAGCAGTAAACACCATTTCAAATGTAAACAGCTGATCGATTGATTTTATTAAACCATTTCACTACTCACCAACAGATGGCGTCACTTGTATTGAAATAAGTATTCAGCTATAAGTTTGTATGCAGTAATTTTTTTGAATATGTCCTACTAGTTTTACTTACAGTTTCTTCCTGTTACCGACAATATCTTATTGCATTTTTGTGATACAACTTTGTCAAAGCATGTTCCAGTCTTCTACTTCACATAAGGTTGAAATGATAAGTTCACCTGATAATAGCCGTCTTAAAAGTCAATGAATGCTCTATGTCTCAGCACTAGAACTGAAAATAAGTCATCCCTTACCCGCAACTCCACCCATTTGTCGAGCAACCTCCTGCTATTGAATTCGCACAGTAGCCCTCCCCGTGTGATGGCATACGTGCTCTCGGCCGCCTCTCCCCTTCCGCATACAACGTCACAGAACTCGTTGTCTTTTTGCTCGCCCAGGATGGCTGATCGGCCCATGAGAGGCACTGGTTCTTTGAACTGGAAATATATATAGAATATAATTTAATTTGTTTGTTATTGGCCCAGGACATATTGATTTAGTCCTACAATGCAGCCCTATTAGTAATGCCAAAGTATGTGAGTATCATAAGTTTCCCTCGTACCATTTTAATATTAAATATTAAGGGTAGTATTAAAGGGTTTTATATGTATTATAATATGGTGGGCTCTGTATACAATTCAACTGCAGATTTACGTAATGATCAGATTACGTGCGATTATGTAAGAATTGTCGATCAAATCGTCAAAGTTCGGCTTCAAAGTAAAATAAACCATAATAGCATTGAATTAGAACTCAATTTCGTGTATCCATTCTCATCCGTTTAGGTTATCGTACATACCTAAACGTATGAGAATGGATGATGTTCAATTGATGTGATTTGATTGATGTATCAGGTTGTACTTGATGTACTAAGACTCTCAAAGATCACATACAGAGTCAGAACCTTTAAAATCGACACTAGCTCATCCTTAAGTCAAAAGTCATGCGTAAGAGCGCAATTTGAGATCACAAATTAAGCTTAATATAATGGTTATGATTTTATATAGCTCAACAAAAAAGATTCTAATGGAAATTAAAAAGTTGCATGAGAATCATATTAATCATGTAGTCTATATTATGTCACCGTAAGATTGCAAAAACCGTTAGATTATAATCCAACTAGCGATATTGTAAACTGTCAACGGATTGTGAACCGTTCAATGTTCCGAGTGTCAATTTTTGATATATTCATTGTATTTATGTTTTCTTGTCTTTTTCTTGTAGGTTAGGTTAGGGTTCGACATAAGTAAACACGTACACGGCACTTAGGTTTTATCGGGTTAATATATCTGACAGATTACAATCTACCGAAAAATAATGCGTTAAATTGTAATCATTCGACAGTTTACAATTTCGCGAGTTAGATTATAATCTAACGGTTTTTACAATCTTACGGTGACATATATACTGCTTAGCTTATCAGTAGGTACATGCAAAACATAATTTAATGTTTGTATAATACAACTGATAATAATTTTACAACAACAAATGATTTTGCTGAGTATGTACATAAAAAAGTCATTGTTTGAATAGCATAGAGATACTGACTAGTACACGATTAAAAGCTAAATTAAGGTTCCCTTGCCCATTTATGTAGACATGAAAATAGGCTGAGCATAAACAACAACGAACAAGCGGCACAAGACCGTGCTCTGTGGCGATCCATGCAGGAGACCTTCGTCCAGCAGTGGACCTCGATAGGTTGAGACAACGAGCATAAACAAAATAACATAACTAACCTTAGCATTTCTTGAATATTCCAGATACCAAAACTTCACATGCCTAAAGCCAACTGTTACAAAGTAGTTTCCACTTTCCGAGAAACTGACTGCTTTGACTCGAGATGACACCTGAAAATGATAAACAATTGTCAGTAGTGGGCTGGCACTGGGTTGATAGTTTTTTTTTGTTGTCATTAGGTACTAGCTGATGCCCGCGACTTCGTCCACGTGGTTTAAGTTTTTTTATTCCCACGGGAACTCCTTAATTTTCCGGGATAAAAAGTGTCACTCTCCAGGTCCTCAATTATACCCATACCAAAAATTACATCGATCCGTTGCTCCGTTGCGGCATGATTGAATTACAAACCAACAAACAAACACACTTTCGCATTTATAATATTAGTATGATATGATATTTACCTTATTACTAGCAAGTTTCAGGTTGGCGCGCCAGTCCCAAACATTGACTATCATGTCATGTTGCGAACCGACCGACACCAGATACTTGGACGATGTTGAGAACGCCTGGAAAACAATTGTATACAGTTTAAAATTATGTCGTAGTTCACATTAACTTAATAGGCACGCATTAGGAAGATTTTGCTGTGATACACAATGCAGTTCTAAGTGAGGGTACAATAGAGTCCTCAGGGGGTTGTCAGTTGTCAACCCTCTCAATATGAGCAACGGGTGACCCCCGAGGGGGGAAATTTGGAATCCCACTCTCACTTTACCAGACCTGGGAGCTTACTACCATTGCTTAAAGCAATATAATTTTAAAACTGCAGTTTTAGAAGCCGTACCTTGACGTCACTAAATTAGGGATAAATAAATAATTCTGTGGCATTAGCGTCAACAATATTAATATAATACTGTTTTAAGCGATGGTAGTAAGGCGCCAGTCAGTAGTGAATATCATAATTATTAAGAATTAAGATTGAAGCAATGCATGAATTCCAATTTTTCGTAAGAAGAGGGTAATCGTTGATCCCAAAGATTGGAATGTTTTAGCACTGTTTTAGGTAGGACTCCTGAAGACCAAAAGGAGTACTAGTTCAAATTGCATACATATTATGGATTTATTGCAAGAGCCTTCCTTTAAAGATATTTAATTCAAACTCACCACACAATTAACTCCGTGCGTATGCCCCGGGAACTCCGCAATCTGAACCGCACCAGACGCGCTCGGGTCCTGTAAAAAAAATAGTTTTTGTCTGCTCAACACTAGATGGCTTTAGTGAAATAGTATAAAGTACATATATTACGTAGTAAGTACGTGCGTGTAAATTAATGTGTGTCTGTCTGCTACGTTTAAACGACCTATCTGTTCGACCAATTTTGATGTTTGATAAAGTTATTTTTTACAATACATGTCTGAAAAATATCTTCTTCCCAGCTTGGTTTATCGCGTTCCTGTATTTAAAAAACGTGTTTGCAAGCAGGCATTATGAAATATCAATAGGCTGACCGCTCCGTCGGAACTCGGCGGAATAGGTTCGCTAGGTTCTGTTCGCTAATAACATGCAAGTCACGTTCAGTTTGTAACCGAGACAATCCTAGCGTTCCTAAGAAAACGACTATATTGGTCTCATACAGTTTTGTACTCTTTGCACGTGTAAATTGTCGTGACTTGGTCTAAGATGGAAGGTTTTAATTATTTAAAAAAAATATTTTCTTGTAGGTATAGGATAAGAAATGTATTTATGCCTCTACAAAAGGAAAAGTTCGGGTTCAAATGATATGATAGGTTTTGGGGTATTTTACTTCCAATTTCTGCTAATAAGCACGGCTTGGCACCTCCTCGTAACCCCTATCACTCACAAAATAGACTAAGAGATAGCTGCACATTTTGTAACCATCCCGAGAAAAGCTGATTCAGTAATACCTGGGTACTACACTCTCCACTGATAATAGTAGTGAAAGTCTGACCGCATACTAATGGACCTTTCGCTAGATATGGCCGGTCAAAGACGTGTTATCGTTACCAAAAATGAACCATAATTAGAAAAGCTGATTCTTGTACAGTATTAAAGTATACGCAATACCTATATAAACAGTATGAGAACTGACGCTATACATCGAGCCTTTCAGTAGATATCACCTCTCAAAGACGTTATGAACATACATACTGGAAAAAAAAATTAGCAAATATTATGTCGTCACGTTGATTGCTGTTAAATAAATTCATACGCCTTCATAATTTGTAATAGCAATCAACGTGACGTGAATAACTGCTAATATTTTTTTCCAGTATGTATGTTCATAACGTCTTTGAGAGGTGATATCTACTGAAAGGCCCGATGTATAGCGTCAGTTCTCATACTGTTTATATAGGTATTGCGTATACTTTAATACTGTACAAGAATCAGCTTTTCTAATTATTATGGTTCATTTTTGGTAACGATAACACGTCTTTGACCGGCCATATCTAGTGAAAGGCCCAACAGTATGCGGTCAGACTTTCACTACCATTATCAGTGGAGAGTGTGGTATCCAGCTATTACTGAATCAGCTTTTCTGGGGATGGTTACAAAAATGCAGCTATCTCTTATAATAAAATATGTAATATTATTGGTAACATTACGAAGTTGTGAAGAAGAAGGCAGAGGACGCAAAATCCGCACGTGTTGGCTTTGGAATAGGGTAAATAATACACGGTCTAGAAGCTAGACATTCTGTCAAGTATAGGCTGACTTCGTCGAATGGTGTGCGTTGCATAGAGGCAAGCAGGCACTGCTTACCTAATTTCACAATAGCATACCTGAAGGTCCCAAACGCGTACGGCGGGCGCATGGCCGCACTCCCCGGTGGCCAGATACCGGCCGTCCGGGGAGAAGGCGACACATGTGACGCTCTTCCGTGACGCGTTCAGCACGTGGGTCTGCCGGTTCTTGCGCGGGTTGTACAGAACGACCGTACATCTGGAAAATTAAATGAAGTATGTTTAGCGAACTAACAACAATCATAAACATAATAATAAGTAGTTTCTTTGGGATAAGAGGTATTTTAAGGCAATACGACTGTTATGCTGACACTAACACCAACTAGGTAACATCTAACACTATCATCATAACCAACTCATCGCTGACCCACTACAGAGGTCTGAGCCTGAGCTCAAAATGATACGGGTTTTACCGTATTGGTCAGTGCCCTTGGCGCCTTAACCCAACCTCCGACCATTCGAATAGGACGTCTAAACCACTAGGCTGTCAGTTGTCACTGTGAGGCACCGAGTAGCCAATGGTCTGTGCTGTGAGGCATCAGTTAAAATAAGAGATCCGCATGCGGATTAATCTGAGTGATCACTTTCCAGTTCCATATACATAGACGCTTATAATATTAATCTAACTTGTCCTTGTAAGATGTTCCAACCCAGACCTAGCGCCTAGCAGCACTAATGTAGTCATTAAAAGTATTCGTAGTTCCAGCAACAGACACGATGGCATCCGTCCGTGAGAAAGGCCAAACATTCGGCGTACATACAAATGAGGCAATTCTGTAATGTCCGCTGTTCACAATAGTAAACGAAGCGATCAGGGGTAGCGGAGCTGCTATACGAAATAGCGACAGTAAGAAATACTATCAAACTATGTAGTATCAATGAGAATTTAGAGTCAGATTCACAAGATCTCATAGCCGTTCCTTTTCATTAATGCTTTTACCTTATTTATAAACGCAAGTTTATTAAATTAATCATTCCCTATAAAAACGTTTTCCCTATTCGTTTCCCTTCTGTTCCAGTTTTAAATTCTGCGTAATTAGGTATTTGACCATTTTGGTTCGGTTCATAGTTCACACTTCATATAGTACCTTTTTTATTGGTCAATACTTATCATAAAAAATACGCACGGAATTGAGAAGTTCCTCTCTAGGTTGTAAAGTCAGTTGACAATAACTCGCTCCTCTCATCACTAACAACACCACACTAGGCCATAGCCTAAGCTATGGTAAGTTCATGTAAATATTCACGTACCTACTTGCGGACGGTTAACTACTTTGAATGTACTGCATAACGTCGCGCCATGGGACGCGTGTGGAGTGTGATATTAGGCATCTTGATATTAAAAAGTAATAATATATTTAATAGTTGACTCAAAAACATACGCGAAAATTGTAGGTGCGGATGTTCTAAAAGACAATTTTCGCATATTGTGTTCTCGTAAGCACGGAATGGGCTCTCAAACCGCATAGTTACAGCGGATCCCTGCGCCGTGAAACACTGGACAATTTTACGGAACAGGAAATCGCTGGGGTCGTTAAACTGTGGCGGGTCGTATTGTGTGCTCGTTATTATGACGTTTTGCTGACATAGTTTACTCGTAAACATGGTGAAAGAACAAAGAATTATTTCCTTGATATCCCCCTGACTCCTGAGTACCTACAGTGTATTTTATTTTTAATCCCCTAGTCAGGGGACTAAAGTGATGTTTGGAATTTGGATGTAAACAATGGACTTCGTTTATTTGGATAGGAACCAGTGGTTAAATCGTAAACGCCGATGATCATAATGTGGCAAATGCTTATTTTGCATTCATTTTCCGTCTTACCGATAACGACCTTAACCTAATCCAACCGAAATCCACACAGTGAGGATATAGGTAATATGTGCAATGTCAATCATTCACTTTTCAATTACTCTCTTGATAAAAAATCGGGGAAAATACCGTTTTAAGTGCCTAATTAAATGGGTAGAGCGTAAGAAATTTTTCTACTTGGTAACCCTATAATAGATAAAGATAGGTCTAGGTAATTGTTAAGTGCCTGACATATAGACCGAGGGCATGCCGAACGTGGATAGAATAGGAAAGCTTCCTAGCCCGAAACAAAACTTTACTATTAATCTCGTCGTACCTATTGATTTAAGGGCGCGTCCATACCGCGCCCCCGGCCACACCCGCTTGTCTGTATGTACCGTACTCAATTACTCTAAAAGTCTACACCATTCAACCCCTGCCAGTCCACCATTAAATACTCCAACAAGACTCGTGGGGTGAAATAATGAAGTGCTTGACTTTTTAATGCCGCTTTTGTGTGTTTACATTTTATACCATAGGGGCTTGGAAGGAAAAAAGTTTCCTTGGTCATACAATACAATACAAACAAAAGTCCTGACTCACACACTCACTCACTCACTCACTCACTCACTGAGTCACCAAACCCAGCCCAAATTAGACGCATAAAGCTGAAATTTTAAAGTGTTTCCCTTTTTAAGTAATTTAGACAAATAAGGCCGGATTTGAAATTCCCACTAAATTCGCAAGTTAAGAATAATTCTGCCTCTCCGGTCATTGATTCTTCTCTTGTTTTATAATTAATTTTGAAAAGAACATCAGTCGAGTTTCTTGAGTGCTGGTTTATTGGTAGATTATTCGGCGATTCAAAAGCACTTGTAAGTTTTAAAGAACTAGATGATGATTAAGATTTCTTAATTCCCTAGCCTATAACCTTCCCCGGGATACAAACTATCCCCATACCAAACATCAAAATTGGTTGAAAGATGGGCCGTCAAAGCGTAGCAGAGTAGCATTTATAATATTAGTATGGATTTTGAAAAGAACATATTCAGCCGAGTTTCTTGAGTCAATGGCGGGTTCAATGATAGATTATTCGACGATTCAAAAGCACTTTTAAAAGTTTTATTATATAATATTTCTATTCTATTCAATTACCTATATTAATGGACATAGCGATCGATGGTGATCTAACCTCTACAAACGATTAAGGTAAAACGAGTAAGTAGCTCTTGTTATCCGTATCTTAATAAAAAAAAAAAAAAAGGTTTCTAATATTATAGCCATAATAACCATAAGAAAAAAACCGGGCAAGTGCGAGTCGGACTCGCGCACGATGGGTTCCGTACCATTATTAATAAATAATTACCTTTGTTAATGAACCGCAAGACTAACTTTGTTTGTAGAGGTTTATTGTTAATATTAAAAAAAACTATGCTAGTCAGAGCATTGGCTATAGTTTTCCTGTAAAGTATATGTAAATTCCTATAGACCATAATTATTTCAAATTTTTCGATTGGTAAACTCCGGAGATAAGGGGGGGGGGGGGGGGGGCGGTATTTTTTTAGACATTTTCCCCGATAAATCAAAAACTATCATAACTAAAAATAATTAAAAATCTGTTTTAGAATATACAAAGTAAACCCTTTCATATGATACCCCACACAGTACAGTTATCTCACTTTTAAATTTCAACCCTCAGATTTTCCCCCCTTTTTAAAAAAATAATTTCCGATTTTTTTTAATTCCAGTATCTTTGGGCCACTAATATAAACAACTATTCCAAATTTCATGTCGATAGCTTCGGTAGTTACTGAAATAATCGAGTGTGACGGACGGACAGACGGACAGACGGACAGACAAACGGAGAAAGTCGCACCATAAGGGTTCCATTTTACCATTTTGGTACGGAACCCTAAAAACATAAGTCATAAATCTCTGTCACTGCATTTGGACTATTAATAATAATAAATACGGAACCCTTAAACAAGCTGGCTTATAGCTAGACAGTAATAAGTTATTATTATCTTCAATTTCGTAGGTACATGATAGATATAGTCGAAGCGTGCCGGGTATTCCAATTAGGCAATATAAGCGAGGGCTGATGAATTTTTTAGCGATGCACCGAGATGCCCCTAATGCAGAGATGCACAGACCGCGGCCCGCGGGCCGCATGCGGCCCGCCGGTCGAATACTGGTGGCCCGCCGACAGCAAAAATAATACTCTCGTACATTCGAAAAATATTGAATTGTATTCCAGAATAAAACCAAAAAAAATATGTTCGAAAAGTAATTTGAATCTCGCGCGCGCGCTCTTAAGTGCGCTTATCGGTGCGCCGTGCATGCGTCGGTAACAGCGGTCGGTAATGTTCGTGCTGATCTCGGTTAAATTCGTTTTCTTGAGGAAGCGCCGCGGCCGGCGCGGCGGCGCGTTATCCGCGGGTTATATTGTTAGAGCAAGCGAGATAGCAATAGTCCCGAATTCCCGATTGCTCGCGTAGGTAGATACACGAAGCTTCCAGAGTCGGTTTCGAGATTTCTCCAGACAGTTTTCGACTCTATACGCGCGGTATAAAAGCCACGCTAACCGCAGAACCGACAGTTCGGTTTTAATTTGAGTGAAGTGTCAATAGTTCTAGTGTAGATTTTAACTCGACTAGCCGGTGTATAATTGTGTTGTGAAATCGTAAGTAAAACTCTGTTATTAATAAGTGTTTCCCTACCTATTTAATCAATTATTTTTGGTAATTTAAAAAAGGATGGGTAATTTAAGTAGGTACTGTAATTGTTTTTAGGTGCTGTGTTAATCCTAGCCAGGATTAGAACGCAACATGGACAAGCCAGGACCTAGTAATAAACGTAAGGTTAAAGATGAAAATCGGCAGTTTCAAGAAATTTGGACCGAGAAATACTTTTTTGTATGGTCACATAACAAAGTCGTTTGTTTAATTTGCAAAAATTCTGTTGCGATTGCAAAGGAATATAATGTTAAAAGGCACTATGAAACGCAGCATCCTACTTTTACCAAGTTTACAGGCGAATTAAGAAAGCAAAAAATGTTGTCTTTAAAACGGGAACTTATTGGTCAGCAAGCTATGTTTACAAAACCTATTCAAGATTCAGAAACAGCTACAGAAGTTAGTTATGAAATTTCTCGAATGATAGCAAAGCGAAGTCGCCCCTTCAATGATGGGGATTTTGTAAAAGAATGCATAGAAATTGCCGCTAAGAAAATGTGCCCAGAAGCAGCAAAAAAGTTTGAGAAAATTCAACTGAATCGTATGACTATCCAAAGACGAATTATGTCTTTGTCAGGTAATATTGCGGAACAATAGGCATGATGACTGATTTTGAAAAATGGTCAGATTATGTTCGGAAGTATCTACTATTTCGAAAAAAGATCTTATTTCAGTAGAAAAATAAAGTTAGGTAGATAAAATTAGCATTTGAAATTTAAATTTTAAAATTCACGCCAAAACGTTCGGCGGTGTCATGGCGTCGTTGTGACGTCACTATTGTTATTACCAATGTACTCTGTGCAGTGTGCAATAGGCAATAGTGTGATTTTCAAAGCTCGAAAACGAACAATTGTGACGTCATCCGCTTCTTTGTGTTTTATGCAATATGGCGGATTGCTGTATTTTATAGTTTTATTTTATCAATATAAATAGCAATCTCACTCGAAAATGAAAAATAAATACGTTTTTTATAATCCATGAATCCTGTTTCATTAGATAAATTCATAATTTCATTGATTTTTGGTTACTGTCATCATGCCTATTAAATGAAAAAACTAATATCATTGAATTTTTTTCATTAGCACTCGACGAATCCACTGATATTAGTTCCACAGCTCAACTTCTCATATTCATACGAGGTGTTACTCAAGATTTTGAAGTCTTAGAAGAGTTATTAGGAATGTGTTCATTGAAAGGTCAAACCAGAGGAGTTGATATACTCAATGTACTTTTGGATGAGTGTTCAAAAACTAATTTGGACTTATCAAAATTATCGGGAGTTGCGACTGACGGTGCTCCTTCGATAATTGGTGTCAATTCTGGGCTAGTTACTTTGCTGAAAAAGCATCTGCAAGAAAAAAACATAAACGCTGAAGATCTCATGCAGTTTCACTGCATTATACACCAAGAAGCCCTCTGTTCTAAAAAAATTGAATTTCAAAATGTCATGAAAGTGGTAGTTTCGACTGTAAATTTCATAAAATCACGAGGACTCAATCACAGGCAATTCAAACAATTCCTTGATGACATCGAAAGCGAATATGGAGATTTACTGTATTATACAGAAGTAAGGTGGCTAAGTCGTGGATTGACACTGAACGATTTCTAAATTTAATAGAAGAAATTGGAATATTTCTGGCGGACAAGCAAAGGGATGTCCCGGAACTTAAAAATCCTGATTGGTTGTGTGATTTGGCTTTTTTAGTTGACATTACAAATCATTTGAATGTCTTGAACACACGGCTTCAAGGCAAAAATCAACTGATATTCCAGCTCTACGCTCATGTATCATCCTTTCAATGCAAGCTGACACTTTTCAGATCGCAATTGAATTCTGGAAATTACAATCATTTTCCGAATTATAAGAAAATGGCTGAAAAATCCAACAAAACTGCGATTAATTTCAGTTATGTAGAAAAGCTAGATATTTTGATTCAATCTTTTCAAGACAGATTTTCGGAGTTTAAAAAATTGAAACCTCTGTTGGACATATTCAGCAATCCTTTCACGATTTCAGTTGAAAATGCGCCAGAGTCAATGCAGTTAGAAATTATCGACATTCAAAACGACCAAGATTTACGCAACAAATTCAACGAAGGAGACTTGCTGAACTTTTACCGCTGCATTGATAAAAATACGTACAAAGAGTTGCGTATAAACGCTCTGAAATGTGCCAGCTTATTTGGTTCTACCTATATATGTGAACAAACCTTTTCAATACTAAATAATAATAAAACAAAAAATCGAAACCGCCTTGCAAATGAAAGTTTGGAAGCAGTTTTACGTGTTGCTACAAGTAAATTTGAGCCAAATATAAAAAAGATTGTAAGCACTATGCAGTGCCACGCTTCAAATTAATAAATTCTTTTTCAATTTTAATACATATTTATCAATTCTTTATTGTCTTTAATTACCTATACTTCTGGCGGCCCGCCATCAGTTCATAATTTGCCCGAGTGGCCCCTAGTCTTAATAAGTCTGTGCATCCCTGCCCTAATGTAATGAACAGCATTCGGAACCGGTGGAAAGTCGATCTCGTCCGAAGTTTTACAAATATGTCTGCCACTAGACAATTAGTTCTTTCATCTGAACTTTACATTTACTAAAATTTAACAACAGTTTAGAACATAATGCCTTAATGCGAAGGTAGCATTTTGAGTTAGAAACATTAGACAAACTTTAGATCAATACCAAAGGCGGCTCGCTCAAAGGAGCGCTGGTGCAGTGAACTCCCACAAAATTTCAAAAAATACATAGGTACTAGGTAGGTATAATAATCAAATAAACTTTGCTATAAACGTTATAAATATTTTTATATAAATCTATTCCCATTGTCATTTTAATCATGAATATCCATAAGTACCTACCTACCTACTTTACTACTTATTTCATCAATCAACACAAATTTAATACATGGTATTTTTGTTATGTGGAGCGCTTAGAACAACGCTCCTATAGACGAAAGTTTAGTACAACGTTCATATTGAAATGTAATGAGAGTAAAAGAGAGCATTCGATGCGAGCGGCGCGTGAGACAAAAGATTTGTATGAGAAGTTTGGTAAATATGGAGCGGCGCTCCTGAAGTCCTGACACGAAGTACGCATGCGCAATATTACCCGACTAAATGACATGGCCTGTTGTCACGAAGAAAGAGTTAAAACTCGCGAGTATTTTTTTTATTCGTATTATGCCGGTAAGATGTAAACAAAACACAAAATACGAAAGTAAATTTATTTTGATTTCTTCGCGAGTGCGTCGGATCATTGTACAGTGGCTGAAAATCTGTATTGTTGTTTTAAATAATGTAGGTACATATTGTGTTGTGTATTTATGTGAAAAAGACTGTGATTTATGTAAATAGTGTAGGCGATTAAAATGGAACAATATAACGTAATGACCGCCGAATGGACTTCATTTACAAATAATTGGTAAGCATTTTCTTTTTTTTTAGTGAACTCCCAATATGATCTTTCACGAGCCGCCTCTGATCAATACCTAAATGCGTGCGTGTTAATTCATAGGAGGTACAATAAGAAGCGTTTTGTTTCCTTATTATAGATTTAGGATTGGTCCCGCTCCGCTAAATCTATGTACCTTATTTTACCTTCGAAGATTTAAAACTTCGAAAATTTATGAAACTTTAGTACTATATTCTACTTCCTTAGCGCATACATTTTCTAAAATCGTTTCTAATATAAAAGTGGAGGAAATATTCCTTAAGAAGGGTTCACCAAATGGTTGCATTTAGGAAGATGTGTGAGATAGTCATAACGGAAGCTCTCGGGATTTTCTCTCCTACTAACCAAAACAAGCCCTATGGAGGATTAACTAACTTATAATTTTTCATAAAGGTATGTATCAAGCGGCTGGATGCAGGAACTTAACATCGTAGACCCCCGCTAAGAATGGAATTTCAGCAATCCCACGATGCTGGAGCGGGTCGGTCGGAAGTCGGAACGCGTAGGTACTAAAACCTTCCATACCCTAAATGTATGACGTCTCATACTGTCAACGAAGGTGGTCAAATGCGGTCGATGACCACGCATCGCATAATAATGATGCAATACAGCGTCACAATCACATCCGTGCCCTAAACTTTATGCTAACCCAGGAGAAAACGTGGATAGAATTCGAATAGAAACAATCATTTCGATTGATATTGATTATAAGGGACCTCACCCAATGCACTATAGTCGTATCTACTCCTACAAGTTAAGAAGGGAAAGGGAATATAAGTTCGCTTAGCGAACTAATGATCATCTCTGCCTCTGACACTAGAAGCTACGGGCTACCTATTTCTGTATTCTTGTCCTGCCTCGCTTCGCGCGAATCGCCTCTTTCTAGGGCTTGCTGTTCTTTCCACGCTTGGCCTATTCAGCGATATTTATAATATAAGTCATTAATTATTAAAAGAACGATACTTGAAATTTGAGAACCTATTCTAAGTTAATGTCGGTTTATACGAGTACATTCAGACGTCCGACGAGCCGCGGACGTCTTCAGAGACAGTTCAGAGAAGAAGAGATAACAAATAAATTTTATAAAAATTGATCAACTTTATTTATGAACCCAATCGTGCACTTTTTTAAATTCTCGAAAAACATGCATAGATAAGATAGATAAGCAGATTTATTTGTCCACGAAAACAATTCACAATATGTGCTCACGGAAGTAAGTCAATTATTAAATAATTAATTAATTATAATCATTCGGAAACATAAGGCACCTCAGCCAGCACAAAGCCGCAGCAAGCTTAGCATTGCAAAGCAATTCTTGAGAAATCCAAAAACAGTTTAAGTAGTTATGTGAAATCAAACTTATTCCGTAAGTTTGCACGGCTACCTATTTGTTAGCCTCTTTTTGAAAGTCGGCCACAACGAGTACGTAGGTCAACAGCTTTATACCACTTAGTTTAATATCATAAGTGCTTACTAGGTGGTTTCGCGGATCAGTTTCAATATAATTTAAGCACTATAAAGTCAGAAGTCAAAAGATTTTTTTATGAAATTTTAGTAGGGTAAAATACCCAGAAGTCAGCCTTTTAGTGAGAATAAAAACTTTCTTGGACTACAGTTTAAATATTCCACACTGTGAATAAAATCACATGTTATTGTCAGAAAGGTAATTTATTCAACTTTTTAACAAAATCAACTGAACTTTATAATTCTATTAAAATTATATAAAAAATACACATTAAACAAAATTTGGCACTTTTTACCAGTAGTCAGCCACATTTCTCCACTATTCAGCCTTATCCTACCCTATAGTCAGCCTCTTATTTATAACACGTTTGGCATAGGTACAAATTTTTTAGTAAAAACATTTTCATAAACGTCCCCACCGAATTCAGTACATTTTAAATGGTACCATGCAGGGCAATTGTCACACCCAATATTCTTTAAATCATTTATTTCTGTGTCACTAGTCAATTCCTCTTCACAACTATTGCATCTTATTTTGTTTACTGTGCAAGTCGTACTTTTCTTCCTTTTTTTAATAAGTTTTGAGTTTGATAACTTTTCTGCTTTTCTTTTCTGCATTTCTTCTTTCTTTTTTCGGATTTCTTTTCTTTAGCTTCTAATCTATTATTTTTTTGGTTAATGTCTTTTTTCTTCTGCTCCTTCACTTCTTCTCTCTGTTTCTCAAATTGCCTCCACTCTTCATCTTAGAAATGCCTGGTACCATTTCTTGCCCGGTCTGTTATTAACAAATGGGTTAGGCCTATTTTCTTCTATCACTATGTTTAGGACAGCATTAAGAAGGTCATCCGATTTTATAGGGAATCCACATTTTGCCAGTGCTATGCACCAATCTTTAAGAGCAGTCTCTTCTTCCTTAGTAAGTGTAGAGTCTGGTCCCATTTTACGGGGCACTTCCGGGACCCTTAAATGTAATCTATCTTGCAGAGTTCCTTGTGGAACGCTAAAAACTCGACTAGCTTCTCTAATCTTCATCCCATTTCTGATTGCCACCATTGCCTTTGTTAATTGCTCTTATTTGTACTGGTGAATTGGTCTTTTCAACATGATGGAATTCTAAAACAAAGCATTTTTTTACTCTAAGAGAACCACACAAAGGTTCGATCGTAATTAAAAGGCTTTAAGATTCAATTTTATGCAACAGTACTAAAGGCTGACTATTGGATTTATAGACCCATTAGTCAGCCTCACGAATATACTTACATTCAAATGCGGCCGACTACTGGTAAAATGAACTTTCTGTGTTCTAAGCCTAAGGCAAACGTAATGTGCAAAACAAAAACTATTTGCTAAGTTAATTTCAACCAAATATAAGAAAATATAGAGAAAACCAGTAGTCGGCCACTTATGGCTGACTAGTGGATCTGCCTTAAAAATTCTAAACCCAGTTGTCGGCCATCTAAATTAAAATAGAATAAACAAATAAAATGATTCTGAAGCTTAAATTATCACTAAATAAACATTTTAAAGTTGTATTTGATAACAATCCACTGTAGATTATGATAAATTCAAAGAAAAACTTACCGAAAACTCGAACAGGTGTCCTTACAAAAATAATAGCAACAGCTACACGTCTATGCATGTCGTTCGCGGTAGTGCAAATAAACGAGTATAGCTCGTCAACCTGACATGCTATTGGTCCGTAGATGTGCGTGTTCACTAATAAGAGGACACTGATTCGATCAGATGTTACTGTTGAGGTATAAACAAATTTTAACACTATTTATTTGGAAATAATATCCATAAAGGCTGACTACTGGGGCGCGGCTGACTTCTGGGTATTTTACCCGTAAAATACCCAGAAGTCAGCCTTTTAGTGAGAATAAAAACTTTCTTGGACTACAGTTTAAATATTCCACACTGTGAATAAAATCACATGTTATTGTCAGAAAGGTAATTTATTCAACTTTTTAACAAAATCAACTGAACTTTATAATTCTATTAAAATTATATAAAAAATACACATTAAACAAAATTTGGCACTTTTTACCAGTAGTCAGCCACATTTCTCCACTATTCAGCCTTATCCTACCCCATAGTCAGCCTCTTATTTATAACACGTTTGGCATAGGTACAATTTTTTTAGTAAAAACATTTTCATAAACGTCCCCAGCGAATTCAGTACATTTTAAATGGTACCATGCAGGGCAATTGTCACACCCAATATTCTTTAAATCTTTTATTTCTGTGTCACTAGTCAATTCCTCTTCACAACTATTGCATCTTATTTTGTTTACTGTGCAAGTCGTACTTTTCTTCCTTTTTTTAATAAGTTTTGAGTTTGATAACTTTTCTGCTTTTCTTTTCTGCATTTCTTCTTTCTTTTTTCGGATTTCTTTTCTTTAGCTTCTAATCTATTATTTTTTTGGTTAATGTCTTTTTTCTTCTGCTCCTTCACTTCTTCTCTCTGTTTCTCAAATTGCCTCCACTCTTCATCTTAGAAATGCCTGGTACCATTTCTTGCCCGGTCTGTTATTAACAAATGGGTTAGGCCTATTTTCTTCTATCACTATGTTTAGGACAGCATTAAGAAGGTCATCCGATTTTATAGGGAATCCACATTTTGCCAGTGCTATGCACCAATCTTTAAGAGCAGTCTCTTCTTCCTTAGTAAGTGTAGAGTCTGGTCCCATTTTACGGGGCACTTCCGGGACCCTTAAATGTAATCTATCTTGCAGAGTTCCTCGTGGAACGCTAAAAACTCGACTAGCTTCTCTAATCTTCATCCCATTTCTGATTGCCACCATTGCCTTTGTTAATTGCTCTTATTTGTACTGGTGAATTGGTCTTTTCAACATGATGGAATTCTAAAACAAAGCATTTTTTTACTCTAAGAGAACCACACAAAGGTTCGATCGTAATTAAAAGGCTTTAAGATTCAATTTTATGCAACAATACTAACGGCTGACTATTGGATTTATAGACCCATTAGTCAGCCTCACGAATATACTTACATTCAAATGCGGCCGACTACTGGTAAAATGAACTTTCTGTGTTCTAAGCCTAAGGCAAACGTAATGTGCAAAACAAAAACTATTTGCTAAGTTAATTTCAACCAAATATAAGAAAATATAGAGAAAACCAGTAGTCGGCCACTTATGGCTGACTAGTGGATCTGCCTTAAAAATTCTAAACCCAGTTGTCGGCCATCTAAATTAAAATAGAATAAACAAATAAAATGATTCTGAAGCTTAAATTATCACTAAATAAACATTTTAAAGTTGTATTTGATAACAATCCACTGTAGATTATGATAAATTCAAAGAAAAACTTACCGAAAACTCGAACAGGTGTCCTTACAAAAATAATAGCAACAGCTACACGTCTATGCATGTCGTTCGCGGTAGTGCAAATAAACGAGTATAGCTCGTCAACCTGACATGCTATTGGTCCGTAGATGTGCGTGTTCACTAATAAGAGGACACTGATTCGATCAGATGTTACTGTTGAGGTATAAACAAATTTTAACACTATTTATTGGGAAATAATATCCATAAAGGCTGACTACTGGGGCGCGGCTGACTTCTGGGTATTTTACCCTATGCGATTGCGGACGCAGGAGAAAAGTGCAATAGACTGTATAGTTAAATACTTAATTAACCCATGTTATTTCATTTAAAAAAAGATATATATTTATTAAAGATGATGTTTGTCATTTACTGTAATATAATATTCAGTACCAAATTTAAGTTGGACACTATCCAACGTATTCGTTGCTTAGAAATAAACAGCGCAATAAAATCTGGGAGACCTAGCATTGGCCCAGTGACCTTTAACTGCTATAACAGAGATAACTAGTTTAATCTTAAGAGCACGAATAAGTATGCCGATCTTTTATATTTAAAGCTCTCAAATGCAAGTTTTAGGGTAAATTAAACTAGTCGCGGAAGTAAACATAAATGATTTTAATCTGTCAGTTAAGTAAATTAATTCTGAAGCAATATTCCGAAAAAACTGCAGCAAACAATGTTAAATTCCAATTATTGTGATGCGATGGGCCCAATTAACGATATTCTGGACAATGGATTTTAATCAATAGCGAAAGAGTGTTAGCCAATCAGAGGTAATTGCGATCACTACACTGTAGAAATCATTTTACCGTACCAAATAAATCTTAAATGATTTTGCTCACTAAGCGACGAGATCTACGTTTAGTGTAAACTATACTATATGTATATATAACATACGTGTGACACAACATTTACATTAAAATGTAATTTCACAAGTTGACAAATCACGCGTCCATGGAGGTCGGCTGCCATAGTTTGACAGATAAGACGATCGGAATAATTATCACCTCTGATTGGCCAATACACTTTTACTACTGAAATACTGTCGCAGCAAGAATGTCACAAATTCAGCCAAACACAACAATTGAAATTGTTTGTGATTCAAATCACAACTTTCGCAATTGACCCATTGATGACATTTCAATTCACCTCAATGCCGATGTCCCGTTTGTTTACGTGAAAACTATACCTCAGGCGTCTGATCGCAGTGTGACCTAAATATTTATCTATATAATAAAATCTAATCAAATTCCTTACCCTGCAGGATAAGCCACCAGCTCGGTGTTGGGATCGCAGTCTAGCGCGGCGTTGCTGCTCACTGTTAACCCGAGGACGGTCTCCAATTTAATCTGTTAACAAAAGAAACAGCACGTTATGATTATGGTCCGTATATTGAAAAAAAAACCTGAGGAGATGGTTCTTATGCAGATTTATCTACCGGTCTCGTCTGTACAAAGCATTGCTATGGTACAAGATTTTGTACCACATTTTCTTGATTTGCAAATTGCATTTTGTCTTTCGTAAAGAATTGCATCATACATTTTTCGAAATACACAGGATTCAAAAAAGCTATTTGTAGTATAATTCCTCATTCGAAGAGTTTAGTATACGACTCAAAGGTACTAAAGTTCTACATCAATGGACTCAAGGTAGGAAACAAAATATACATCACTTATATCAATTAGATAACATAAGGCCTCGAAGGTTACCAGTGAAAACTATGTATAACGCGTAGGTAAACTGTTAAAATTTCGTGCAAATAAAGGTGCAAGGTTATCCTCACTATTCAAATATCCTACACCTTGAGTGTAAGGACAAGTTCACATAATTTTAAAGAACATAACCCACATCTGTCTTTGTAAGGAGATATGGAGATTAGGCCTACCATTCAATAACGGCATAAGTTGATATTTGATTTGGCAAGCGCAAAATTCTCTGAAGCTGCGGTATTAACGGCAGTCAAATCAATACGGCCATAATCAGAAGGTCGAAATCAGGAAATTACTTTTCTATGAAATGGCACTGGCATTTTAATAAGAGAACGGAGGGATGGAGAATATAGATATCAAACGTAATTTTCAACAGAAATAAACTAGTGGTTCGCCCCGAACTGAGACCTCGCGGTACGTCTAGGTGCGCGCTCATCTTTACGTTCATAGACATCAGTACTATCAGTAGACTATTCTTTTATTCCACGTTAGATGGCGCTAACTGCTAAGGTCTACTATTAGTAAGCACAAACGAATAAACTATTACAAAGCGCCATCTATTGACATCATTGTGAAGTTCTGTTTAAAATACTGAAGCTCATTAAAAATTAAATAATTTCGTTTCCTTAGAATATTTATCTAATTTTAGTATTTGTTGTTCAAGTGCAAGATATAATTCAAAAAATTGATCAAGTTTCAGGTTCAGCCTTTCAGAAAATTGAGAGTTCTGAGGTCAACTTTGGACGTTAGAAAATCTCCACTTTGAAAGTCCCCCATTTCGTCAATTTTAGGGGAAAAATTAAAAAAATATATATTTTTGGACTCTATTCTTACTTATCTTTAAAATGATATACCGCAACCCTATGTAACGCTTTAAAAAATATTATACTTCGCATTCGCTTCTATGAGAGCCCCCCTGAAATAAAGATTTTTATAACTTTTTAAGCCATATTCGGCTGGAGGCCATCGGTTTCCATATTATATTTAAATTTGAAGTAATTGACGTTCAGTAATTCAGAAGTTGTAAGGCTCTGACAGACGGACGGACGGACAAGTGCAAATTCACTCAAGTAGACTCAGAGTCCTTCGTTTCGCTCGGTCAATAAACAAAGGGGTAATCCTTACTTCATATCAAAAAAACTTAATGACAAATGGATAGGAGTCAGACTGACTGACTAATGCACCACTGGATCTATATGTATATACTTAAGCATGAAGGGTAGAGCCGTAATAATATAGCCGCTCAATCCGGGCGATGAATGAGACGATACAGCCTTCAGGGAGAGTTACTATGGCAGAAAAGTGTTGAGTATTCTCACAGAAACTATCAAAAGCAAAACTAATTGCAATCATAGCCAATATAATATGAGCTATGGTTTGAACGCAAGTACGCTAGCCTCAAAGTCTATGCCATCACGTTTAATCTCTACAAGTAATGATGTCACGGCCCCGCATCTTTCCACCAAGGACGACCGGTCGCCATTTTGTAGTATCAAGTGTTACCCGACCTTGAGACCCAGCTGCTTTTTGCAAATGTTTTTAGAAGTAATTTTGGTCAAACCTCTTTTAAACCTATATGAACAATTAACTAAGTCATATTTGGTTAGTTTATAATGTGGTATGTAAAGGAAATATATTATTTGTCTAAAATGTTTGCGAACACACAATAAAAACATGTTAATGAGTTTATTGTCAATTATAAAGTAACATAGGTGAGGATTGAATAGTCCTCAGGCTCAGAGGTCCTGCTTGATGTATTAAATTTTGATGTTTTAAGTAAAAATTTAATGTCCTAACGAAAATTGATATTTTATAGATAACTAAAATTGAAATTATAAAATCGAAAATTTACAAATCTCCAACTTTATCTATAGCCATACTCCAAAAAGTAGAGGCACAGATTAAATAATAATAGTTACTTGTAGAGGTATCAAATTAAATTGTATCCCTTCCAATACAACCCGGTTATCCTTCACACATTCAAAGTCGTTATAAACATGAGATGAGCGTCCTTGCCGTATTATATGATAATACATTGTCTGAGGTCCTTGAAGCAATGCTCAAGGTTTCGCTTTGTTACTATACAAGCTGACGTCTACATCGTAACACTACCCACATAACATAAAAGGGGGTACATAAGCATGTCAGTGGTAGGTGCTTTCGCTATTCTAGGTATATACTATAGCTATACGCTACGGAAAGCGGTCGTTCGTTGCTGGAAGCATTATTTTATAATTCACACCTGCATTGTGTGTGGCATAAATATTAATTCCTAATTAATTTTATGTATCTAAAGCTAGCTAAACTCCTGATTATCATTTATTCTATTTTACAAACTATCAATAGTAAATAACAAAACAAGCTATCGCAGAATAATCTTATAACTTGCAGGTGAGACACTTATTATACACCAATAAAAAGTAAAAAAGAAGGCACCTTTAGGATAAATTGCTACGCAGTGCGAAGTGGCATTATAAACAAGAAACCACTCGATCCAAAGCAAAACCGGTCGTCCTTAGCACTTTCAAAACACGCGTCCTTGCCGTAGTAGGTACCTACTACTCAAGGCCTTTGTTATAAGTTTACAACTTCGAACTTTAACTTGGCTCGTTATTATTTGAACACTTTAGATAAGTTTTTAAATTAAACTTGAATTGTCAAGGCCCAAAAAGAATTTCCTCTCCTTGCAGTGCCGGTTCCTCTTGGAATTTGGCATCACTGGATAACTCAAAACTATACCGTGAAGTAGCTAAACTTTAGAGATGTTAGTATTCAAGAAAAGTAGTTTTTGGACATTCAAAATGCTGTCTTGTGTCATACCCTCGGCTATGCGGACTAGGGCACTCGTGATGTCTTTTATTTTCTCCTATTTCCCAGCAACGAGGATGGCATCGCTAATAGTTGTGTTTCCCACATCTGCTCTGACCTACTTCTCCTAATTAACTTAGTATAGGGCATATAGATAAACTACTTACTTAAAAATTAAAATTAGAATAAAAAAAAATAGAAAGTTCTTAGACAAATCCCGCGTGGGTGATCAACTAACTTGTCTCGATGTGCGTCTGTCTTGTGTTGAAACGATTCTCTCGCGCGTTTCGTCACATGTTATTGAATGAACCTTCAGATTTGCATAACTTGTTATGTTGATTACATAATTCCTATGAAATAGTACTTGGTTTGATATTTTAACATGCTTGTAAGAGCCAAAAAGTGTTTGTTAAGTTTATGACAGAGTAATTTAAGCCTGCGTAGGTATGTGAAATATGTAATTGATTCTGTTATGATTACAGTCAAGTCATGAGGGGTCAAAAGATGAGGGTTAATTGACTGGCACGGTTTGGGTATGTAAAGCGGAGGGAAGACAATCATTTAGGTAAGTACTACATATAGAAAAATGTTAAATATGCATGTGGAAGAAAAAAGAGTATAGGAAGACCAAAGAAAAGATGGGCGGACAGTTTGAAAGAAGCTATACGATATGGAAAAGTAATAGATAATGAGTCGACGGATGACACAAGGTGACAGAAGCTAATGGATGAAGAAGACATCATGTGGCGACCCCACATAAAGTGGGAGAAGGACAGGAAGAGGAAGAAGAGTAACTATACTTACAATCCCATATCTAGGGAAGCTTAGGAATGTTGATTTTCAAAATTAAACGAAGAATGGATGTGGGAATGGCTTGCTGCGTTACGTGATATGAGTATTTAAAACAAGATGCTAATCTAGCCACTTGTCAGCCCGGCCATCATCAGGTGTTATTATTTACGCCTAAATGAAAGCAGTGTTCTTATTGGTCATTGACACGGAACATACTCATTACGGGTGCCTATTACATAATATAGACTCTACATTAAAAGAAGCTACTTATTATCGACTGCAAACTTGATATTTAGATAAACGTGTGAAGTGGTTGTTTGAATTTGAATACCAGTGTATTACGTAATACAGGTAAAGTATTTCAAAGATGAACAATTTCAAATGCAGTAGATAGGAGGTTAAGTAGATTGTATATGCCACCAAAATCATGTATCACAATAGTGCAGGGAAGAAGAAAATTTCAGGTTCATTAGTCAGAACATAATAGTAAATTGGCTAAAGCAATAAAGTGATTAAAAGTAAGTCACGAATACGACATAAGACGAAAATATACTTTACGGTAGCATGCTGCTGAGCAAAGGTTTTTACTATAATAAATCGAAGAAAAAATACAGACGGCTAATCTTCCGAAAAGACTACAAGTTTATTAATGAAAGGTAAGTAAGTACTTATCTTTATTTCATTTCCATAAGATAAGCAATATTAACAATGCAAAAACCTGTATAATAGTATATTTTGTATGTGAACTTATTTGTTTAGCAGCGAAACCTTAGCAATGTTTTAGCTAATCGTAAATAGATAATTCCGATATATCCGATTAGCCTCCGTTACAAATCGATTATGCACATCGATAATAGCTGGCAAACTATCATGTTGTGACCTTGCACTGTGTCAGCGGAATTAAAACAAGAAAACATTTACAAATAATCCTATAAGGAACGCTTACTAAGACAGTTGGGTATTTGACTAGTTACTAGTCAATTTTTTTTGTGATAATTAAGTAAATAGAAGATCTCCCAAAAGACGAAAAAGTGTGTCGAACTTTGATGACGTCACAATTAAGTATTTCATACAAAATCGCATACTAAGCGCGCGTTTTGACGTTGGAAAAAAATTATTTCCAAAAAACCGACTTCCAAAGCCACTGTAAAGTAAAAAATAATTTTGATTTCTACAAACTATGTTGAAGTCGGGCGAACCTCACGCGTCAACTATGCCTATCTTTGTTATACTCGCCCGACTTCAACATAGTGTGTAGAAATCAAAATTATTTTTTACTTTACAGTGGCTTTGTAAAGAATTTTCATTTTTAACTTTTTAGTGTACTCTTAATCCCTACGGCTTAGGAGTTCTGTACCCTGCAGCATCAGGGTTGACGAGTTGGGACTTGGGTTTAAGTATGAAGTCATTGCTTGACACCTACAATATTAATTCATCATAAAAAAATCTTAAATCGCAATTTTTAAGGAGTTCTGTACCCTACAGCATCAGGGTTGAGGAGCTGGCATTCAGAGTTGTATCGTATATGACACCGTAAGATTGCAAAAACCGTTAGATTGTAATCCAACTAGCGATATTGTAAACTTTCGACAGATTACAATTTAACGCATTATTTTTCGTTAGATTGTAATCTGTTAGATATATAAACCCGATAAAACCCAAGTGCCCGGCCGGGCACTACCTGGTCATTTGTGTCGAACCCTAACCTAACCTACAAGAAAGAGACAAGAAAACGTAAATACAATGAATATTTCAAAAATTGACACTCGGACCATTGAACGGTTCACAATCCGTCGACAGTTTACATTTACAATATCGCTAGTTGGATTACAATCTAACGGTTTTTGCAATCTTACGGTGACATATACCCGTGACTTGATACCTACTATAATATGAATTCACCATCAAAATTTCCTAACTCACTAGTTTTGATGATTAATTCATGTAGTACCTACAGAATCAGAATTGAGGATTTGGAGTCAGAATTTTTTTGGGACCACCTCGTGAGCTTCCTCTAACCAATGAAATAAATTGTTCAAATCGGTTTAGAAACCACGGAGATATGCACCGACATACATTATAAATAAATAAAAGAGAAAAAAGTTACGCGCCGAATTGAGAACCTCCTGCTTTTTTTGGAAGTCGGTTAAAAAAGGTGCTGATTTGACTAGTCAAATACCTAGTTTCGAACAGAAGTTCTCTATTATATGCTGATTATGCAAAGGAATTACAGATGTCATCACCGCTGGATCCAGGCGACGGCGGATTACCGTAGGGCGTGAAATTCCTTACAACCTATGTCCAGCAGTCGTCTATGGGTTGACAACGACGATGACCATGACAACTCGTCGTGATGGTGATTAAGATCATTAGACATCAAAAGACCAATTGATGACATAACTTTTCAATAGGGGTCGAAAAAAAACAGATTTCTTTAAGTGCGTTAGTTCTAGAATAATACATTTTATGCACGGCACGATTATTAGGCGTGGTGACGTCTTTTATTTACATCGCGTCGTGGATCCGATCAGCTCAATAGAATAATAAAGTGCTGATCGAATATAAAGTGCAGGTGACAATCATTATTTATTTATTGTTACCTAGAATCGGCACGTTGAAGGTCATGAATACATAAATCTTATAATTCTTAGGTAAGCTGTTATTGTTGATTATGAACGGATCTTTTTCTCTTTATTTTTCTGTTACTTAAATAACTATAATATAGTACTTGAGTATATACAGAGGTCCTGTTTTTAGTAATGTATTCGTCTTCTTCTTTGCCCTTTGATGGTCCTTAGTTTTAAAAGTCAGTGAATTTCACTACTAAGTAAACAGTGAAATATTAAGTAAGTACTAGGTATAAAAGTGTATAAATAATACAAGGTAGTTAGTTATTTAAATCTAAATCTCTGGGCATGGCTCATACGGTCTACTTAGTGTACCTGCTAAATGATAGAAAATCTAACTAAGTATTAGAATTTTGATTCGTCTAGACATGAGTGAGCAACTATCTCGTCTGCAAAGGTACTAAAGTAACCCACAGACTTGTCCATTGCTCAAAACCTTGAGCTTGTGCCAAGCTATCAATTTTTCCTACAATCCATTCACAAACTTTGCAGACGCACGCACAACTTTTCTACCGGGCAATATTTCAATATTGATAAAAGACGCTGCAAAGGTTAATGTATTCGTCTTCTTCTTTGCCCTTTGATGGTCCTTAGTTTTAAAAGTCAGTGAATTTCACTACTAAGTAAACAGTGAAATATTAAGTAAGTACTAGGTATAAAAGTGTATAAATAATACAAGGTAGTTAGTTATTTAAATCTAAATCTCTGGGCATGGCTCATACGGTCTACTTAGTGTACCTGCTAAATGATAGAAAATCTAACTAAGTATTAGAATTTTGATTCGTCTAGACATGAGTGAGCAACTATCTCGTCTGCAAAGGTACTAAAGTAACCCACAGACTTGTCCATTGCTCAAAACCTTGAGCTTGTGCCAAGCTATCAATTTTTCCTACAATCCATTCACAAACTTTGCAGACGCACGCACAACTTTTCTACCGGGCAATATTTCAATATTGATAAAAGACGCTGCAAAGGTACTAAAGTAACCGTTTCTTTATTTAATAATCATTACATGCGGCCCCGTCAGGGCATTGTAATGCTGCAAATGCAATTGCAGGTTACACTTAATTTTAATACATTAACAATACAATAATAAAATTAGAAGATACCTATACATAATCGGCGGGTTTCTGAATTGAGAATTTCATGTTGAGTCTGTCTCAAAGACTACTTAAGCAAATTTTTGTTTCTGAATTGATATTGGGCCGATTTCTGAATTAAGCATTCAAGAAAAACAGCAAGTTCCAACTCTCAAACCTTACACAATATCAATTCAGAAACAAAAATTTACTTAATTAGTCCTTAAGTAGTCTTTGAAACAGACTCAACATGAAATTCTCAATTCAGAAACCAGCCGTAAGTCAATTAATATTTAAGTACGAATTCAATAAGTTTATTATAAATTATGTCAGGTTAATTACAAATAAAACGCAACTGTCTTAAAGTAACCCTCAGACATGTCCATTGCTCAAAACCTTGAGCTTGTGCCAAGCTATACATTTTTCCTACAATCCATTCACAAACTTTGCAGACGCACGCACAACTTTTCTACCGGCCAATATTTCAATATTGATAAAATACGCTGACTCCATCACACTCTAAACAAAGACTTTCTTTACTGACTTTATTTATTTTAAAGACTATCGGATCCAACACCCAAAAAACTCAACGCGACTTATTGATTCATACAAAACAGGTAATAAGCAATTACAAATCGTAATTACAAATCGCACGAGTTCATTTTAACTTTCTGTCTCACTTCTTAGCTAAAACAAACCGAGATATTTTGACTTAATTTTAAATCTAGCAGTAAACAAAATACGTTTTGCGTTCAATTTCAATATAACTGGTTCCCGGTTACGGTCAATTGATGACAAACACACCTATAAATGGTAGATCCACCCACCAGACGACATTCCACGCGGCACCGTGGCAGGAATTCATAGAATTTGCCGTAGGGCTTCTGATATAGGCTGTAGTAATGAATGGTAGCGGTGTTGCAGTTGGAATCATGCAATCTTTAAATTTTCCAGGAAAGCAATAGCAAACTGTAAGGATTTTAGCCTGAGCTATTGAACTGTTTTTAAGGCTTGTTATTGAGCCTAAAGCTCAGGTCTGGCTGAGATACTGCTTCTAGTGACATCACGGTAACTTTGTATATTAAATTAAAAGAAGATACTGTTGTTTCGTCAAAGCTCCTAGCGGCGCCTGTAGCTGTCAAAAGGCTGTCTAATCACTGTGATAGAACCTATTTGATAGTAAACTGCTTTAATATGGATGTGATAGTCTCAACAGCTCGGGGTGGACTAAAATCCTACCCGTTTCACTATTAACCCCAGCAACGCTAAATTGGAGGAAAATAGAGGTTTTTAATAGGAAGTAGGATTCTTTTTTATTTCCAATCAAATGATAAGTTCAGCGTTGCCTAAGCTTGATCAATTTAATTAGCTACAAATTCAATTGCATAACCATCAAACCATTCAACTAAATAATTCTGTAGGCAGTAGGGCAAACTCTAGATTGTCAGTCTATCCTTGGCACACTCACTTATCTCTGAAACATTGAATATTCATTAGACCCAAGACCTACTTACGAAATAAAAGAACTACATTTAAACCCACTCACACTTGACCGGATTTTGCTAGTCGGATTTGATTGTTCCTACCTAACTACATAATAGGGAGGTACTTAATATAATTTAAAAGCCATCTTATGTGTTTAAGTTGCATCATCTTCGTTTAGAGTAGTAATTATGTACGGCAATTATTAACCAATCATAGACAAATACACACATAGTTAGCTACACGGGAGAGGAATATATTTGAATTTGTATAGGTAATTAATTGATAGAGCCAAATCAGAAATGAGGTGATATTCGTTTAACTAGTGATCGCAAAACTTTAACGGGTTGCGAAGCTGGAAGTGGTAGGGCGGGGAACATAGTTCGAAGAACCGATAGACTGTGGGGTCTCAATGTGCTAGAATGGCGAGCTCGAAGATGAAGCTATCGGAACCAGGCGGCGGTAGACCACTGCGTGTGGTAGCCCCTACAATCTACAATGGACCACTATGTGCAACGGTTAATGGTCCAGGTAACAAGGATCGCTCAAGCCATGTATGACAATGAAATAAAGATTGCAGTTCGCTATGAATTCACAGCTTCAAGCGATCAGTCAGGACTCCAAGAGTCAAGAGTCAAGACACATGATTGCTTGAAGTTGCCCCTGTATAGCCGCTCTATGTGCAAACGTAAGTTTCAAGTTAACAATTCACAAACGAACGATGCTGGATTCAAAGTTGGTGTTAATCTGCTTTTTGTATGACGGTTAACGGCGAAAGTTCATTATGTATCAACAACGTGGGGTGATAAATTATTGCGTTACCTCATAGTTATATGAAATGAAATGTTTTATTTCATGTAAGACAACTTGTGTCACTCATGTGTAATTGTGCAATTGTGATATCAAGACTCTGCACCTGACTATACTGCACCGGTTCAGAAAAACTGGTTCTACTGAAAAGAGCCGGTAAGAAATCACGGGTCCCCCGAGTATCTAGATTACACAACCCATTTTAGACATGTCTTTACAGTTTACACAAAGTTTAAAAGGCCATTAAAAGTATACTTCTTAAAAAAAATCATCAATGTTCATTTGAATAAAAATATTTGAATTCGAATTTATGATAATCACGGGCCGTGGAAGACCTGTTAAGAACTTTAAACAGTGGTTGAAGAATGACAACCGATGAAATATAATATGATAATAGTCGTTAAAGCCCGCCAACCTGCATTGGAGGCTTTGGAGCAGCGTGGTGGGTCTAAGCTCTAATTCGTTCTCTCCTATGAGAGTGGAGGCCTGTGCCCAGCGGTGGGACGTTAATGGGCTGTAGTGGTGGTGGTGGAACAGTCGTAGGTATTATTATCAACTTTACAAACTAAATTAAAAACACGTACTTAATACCATTGAAGTCGTGAATAAATGATAATAATGACTGGTTGTGAAAAAGGTAATTTTTGCTTTAACAAATTATATCAAATAAAACGTTTAAATAAAAATAGCTTAGGTAATGACAAATATATAATACTGAACAAAACCTATTTAAAGTACTTAGCTAGCTCATATCGAAAGTAATAAATCAAAACAATTACTTATATGTGAAATAGAGGTGATTTTTAGTGCAAAGTGTAACAAACTAGAACAGGACATAATAAAATAAACCTTTTAGTTTAAATTCAGCTAGAATGAGCACACAGTCAGTCAAATACACATTTCAGAAGTAGAACCTATTAAGCTGGTCACTCATTGGACGGAATGAGGTCACTTGAAGCTAGTGTAACCAGCAATCAAAAACAAATAAAGTTTTGAAATAAAGAGCTAGTATTGAAATTAGTGAAATATGTGATAAGAAAATAAAAATACTTAATTTATTGAAAATAATATTTTAGGGCATTTAATGGTTACTTACTATTAAACGAAGAACCACATTTTTCTTAATCATTAGTTACTCATTGAACCTTACATGGTTTAAAATTAAGAGAAATCTATGTATTTACAAAATAGAAATGAGACGTATGAAAAAAACAATAGATGTATGTGATTATGGTTAACCTATTCTCAAGAACAAGCAAACCGTCATAAACGGAATGAAGTGTGGGCGTTGCGCTTGAAATAGCAGCTGATTCAAAGCAAATAGGATGAGATTCATTATCTAAGTGCTATCATCCTGCTTATGGTGAACTCCTAAAAGGATTACACTTATCTGTTGTTATCACTAATAAATTGCTCTTATATTATACTTTCTCTAAATCTTATGTAAATAATGCTTAGTGTCCACGGGCAATAAAACTTGTAGTGTTAGTAAAACTTGCAGAAATTGACACTGATATATGACAGTGACAGCGAATTGTAAGTTTTACTAGTAGCTAGCTCCATGTCAGCAGTAGCTGTTTTCCGCAACTTCTTGGAAACGGTAGGTTTTTACACTGTGTAAACAATCGCAACCAGTCAACTTCTGAAAGAAGAAGACATAAACTGTGCCAACAACATAGCTGGCATAGCTTTGACATAGCTTCCTGCAAGTTTTATTACAAGTGAAAACTTGGACAGTGGACACTTACCATTTATCTACCTACCTTAAATATATACATATCAATAAACACACCAATCGTCACCGATGTTCGTCAGGAACCTAATACCTCTTATGTTCAAACTGAAATTATTGAAATCGGTCCACCCATCGGAATGAACATCCCATAATGGTGTAACTTAACCCGATCCGCTTGGCTGCAATGGAAGACAGGTGAACGAACTTACGTGATAGAATGCGAACAATTTATATTAATAAATCTTGCCTAGGTCTCGGTGGATGCACTTGATGATTTTGTTTCGGAAGAGATCACAAGTCTAGCGGTTTAAAATTTAACCAATATCTGTGCCAATTTCTTTGAAAAATTATTTCTAATCTCTGAACGAAAATAAGCACAGGGTTTTTGTAGATATTACATGTACAAATGCCGTAACAGAACTTGTTTTTCATTCAAAACGTAAGGCCAGTGGCTAATCGAGAGGAAAATCGGAAATTCTCTTCGGCCTTTTATCCGCACAGATATAGCACTATTTTTTCAATTTAAAATGTTACATTGCAGAAAATTTCTACTGCATTAGTTTAAGGTTTTAGGGCTATGAAAGTTCCATGCACCTTTCAGAATGTGGACAGCAATTACGCTAACAAATTCACACACACACACATTAACACACACTCAATCACACACATACACATACACATACACACGCACATACACACACACACACACACACACTATATATATATATATATGTATATCTTTTTTTTCCTATAATTGTTAACCTTAGCAAATAACTGCAAAAATAGCACAGATGTAATAGGGAAGGCACTAACTCCCATAACACAGTCCTTACTTTTTTGGGAGTTAGAGGCCAATAATATTATACCGTAATATTATTATAATATTGAACCGTGTAATTTTGCAAATAAAGATTTCATTATTATTATTATTAGCAAAAGAAGAGTATTATCTCACCTCATAGGCCGGCATATGCAGGCTGTCCTTGATGACAGGCATGCTGTTCCGGGGCCCGATGAACGCCATTTTCTCATTTTACTCGCGCTCACATTGATTTCACTAACACACACAAAACCGCGTGTTTTCCCTTCACACTGCACAATACACTATCACTAATTCGATATTGTTATGTTACAGATCGCTCACATAAATTCTCTGAGCTCACAAGAGACTGCGATGCTGGTTGACTAGAAAAATTGTAACTTTTAGAATTAATATGAACAATTCATCCTTTTCTTATCCTAGCATGATTCCACAATTTTTACACGTTAGGGGCAAAAATAATGGATCCATCTATATGATAAATGCAAAACTTTGTTTCCTTAACTTGATTTTAAAGTCCGATAATAATCATAATAAATGGGTGAGGTTCGAAACTTCAATCATTTGGTTTCGGCCTGCTCATAAGGTTTTATGGTCCACGGTATATTTAAGATATAGCTCTGCTAGCATAGTCGTTATCCTTTCAAAAAACCTAATCCTATGACCGACATAGGGTGTCCGTCAATGTTCATAAAAATAAATACTAATTTTATAAATGGGAAACTGTGTCTGTCTGCCATGTCTGCTTGCTTCCACGGCCAATCTGTTCATCTTCTTGTTCGATACTTTTTATTCCAGAAAATCAAGATCTCTCTCAGGAAGTCAGGACCACGAAACCTTACTCCAAGCGGATAAAGTCGCGAGAATCATTTTTCTATTTAACTTTCTATGACATAGCATAAGAATTGTAGTGTAAATGGGAAACTGTGTCTGTCTGCCATGTCTGCTTCGCTTCCACGGCCAATCTATTCATCTTCTTGTTCGATACTTTTCATTCCAGAAAATCAAGATCTCCCTCAGGAAGTCAGGACCACGAAACCTTACTCCAAGCGGATAAAGTCGCGAGAATCATTTTTCTATTTAACTTTCTATTGACATAGCATAATTGTAGTGTTAGTCATCACGGTTCGGCAGTATTATAATTCGGTCCAATTTGTAATTTTCACGGTCTTTACCACTATCCGACGATTTTAGCACTCGTGTGACCCAGTGATCGGAATCACATTAATACGGTGCTCGATCGAGCGTGACAGATGTGATTTTGAATTTAGGTTAAAATTGGAGCTGTTATTTGACCAATTGTGATGAGTCAGATATCTCATAGGTCAGACACGTTTGATATGGATCCGGTATGATTGAACGTATATTACAATTATTGTTTGACTTACGATCTAGGGGATAACAAGGAACTTGTGATAATCTTAATACGATAATCGTGGCTTCATTTATGCTCAACCTTTGCTGCAACTGCACAATTTAGCCCTTTAAAAATAATTTGGTAAGGTCAACCCCAACCTGCCCCCCGATTGGGTAAGGAAATCGGAATCGTAATCGTTTGTCAAACGTATATTCGACCTGTTTGCTTGAGCCTACACGTCCAAAAGCATGTGTGAACACCCTGAACACGTTCGAGTAATACGTTTTAAGCTGTCAAATGATTACGATTTGCTTAGACAATTGGGCCTCTGATGGTATTAGTGGGAGTGACTTTGTAGATCTTAAACCTCAGTGCTAGGCCTGGGCTTAGATTGGGCAATCTAATGTCAATTGGTCGTCTAATTGGTTAAGGTCATGGACGAAACTTAAACTAAAGCCGAACTGATAGTAACCTTCGTCTGCGTTTTTATTCCTTAAGTACTTAAACGTGGTTCACTACTGTTTTGACGTCTAAAATTAAAGCTTAGCTTCGTATTTTTTTACTTAGAAGCGACGCGATAATCGGACAAATACCTACTAATGTGCTAGTAATAATAAGCAGTTCCTCTAATACTTAACTCTAACATTGACCAAGGCCAGAGGAAATTAACACTTTTTGCTAGCACTGATGCTGTAATCGAGTGTTTATTTAAGCACTTTGCTTTTAATAATGCAGAATTAAAAAAAATACAAGAAATCATCCGTATACATAATGTAAAATCTGAGTACTGATGAGCCCCGAATAGGTATAATTGAAACTGTTAACTGCGCAGCCGTGATCGACTAAAATTGGCTTAAAAATTCTTACCATAAAAATTCTTTCCAAAAAACCGACTTCCAAAGCTACTGTAAAGTAAAAAATAATTTTGATTTCTACACACTATGTTGAAGTCGGGCGAACCTCACGCGTCAACTATGCCTATCTTTGTTATACTCGCCCGACTTCAACATAGTGTGTAGAAATCAAAATTATTTTTTACTTTACAGTGGCTTTGTAAAGAATTTTCATTTTTAACTTTTTAGTGTACTCTTAATCCCTACGGCTTAGGAGTTCTGTACCCTGCAGCATCAGGGTTGACGAGTTGGGACTTGGGTTTAAGTATGAAGTCATTGCTTGACACCTACAATATTAATTCATCATAAAAAAATCTTAAATCGCAATTTTTAAGGAGTTCTGTACCCTACAGCATCAGGGTTGAGGAGCTGGGATTCAGAGTTGTATCGTACACGTGACTTGATACCTACTATAATTATGAATTCACCATCAAAATTTCCTAACTCACTAGTTTTGATGATTAATTCATGTAGTACGGTACACCTACAGAATCAGAATTGATTTAAGATTTTTTTATGATGAATTAATAATTCATCATAAAAAAATCTTAAATCGCTATTTTTAAGGAGTTCTGTACCCTACAGCATCAGGTTTGAGGAGTTGGGACTCGGAGTTGTATCGTATACACGTGACCTGATACCTACTATATGAATTCACCATCAAAATTTTCTAACTCACTAGTTTTGATGATTTGATGTAGTACGGTACACCTACAGCATCAGGATTGAGGATTTGGAGTCAGAATTTTTTATGGGACCACCTCGTGACCTTCCTCTAAGTCGGTTAAAAAAACCGACTTCCAACGCAACTGTAAAGTACAAAATAATTTTGATTTCTACCCACTATGTTGACTGATAGAAAAAATATTCAAATCGGTTCAGAAACCACGGAGACATGCACCGACATACATTTTTAAAAAAAACGCGCCGAATTGAGAACCTCCTCCTTTTTTGGAAGTCGGTTTAAATGTCCGTTTGCAATACTATATATAGCCTGAGTGATCATTAGCTGATACATATTAGCATACTTTTCATATTTTCCGTGCTTTTTTTTGACGTTCGTTTCTGTGAGGGTTAAAGAGCGAGTGAATTAAAAAGCGAAAGCGAGCATAGATAATGGGAGAGCGCCAATAGAGACGCCGCTAGTCGTGACAAATTTCTGATCGACCTGATACGGTTGCGCGAAATGTAGAGTTCCAAAGCAAAACCATCCGCTTAGTGCCTACTTACAACCTAAACAGTACTGGAAAGCAGCATTCAACTTCCGAGTCGGGTAAGTATTATTATTTTGTATTTCTATCTGTAACGACAAATGATTGATTACGAATTAAGACTTTACAAAAGCACACAATGTTACACGTGTCTATAAAAGGTTATTAAGAACGTGCAACTCCTGAAGGCAAAGGTAGATCGAGAAAGTGTTTCAATTTAATGTATCTACTAGGTTTCTCCGGTGAAAGTCTGTACTAACTCTAGGGTGCTACGACCTTTTATGGGTAGAGCGGTATGTTGCAATTTATGATTATTATTTTATTACGTAATTCTGCTAGTTGGTAATCCTTTCACATTTTACTAAAAATTCAAGATGCAATCAGTCTTCAGGTAAAAGACAAAATCCAGAATATGGTTCTCGCTACACTGCAGTCTTTACTATTTAGCAGTTCTGGATTCTCTTACTTAGCCTGGATGCGATCATCATTAGCAGCAGGTCACTTCCAGGCTTTCGACCTAACACATCGAAGACTCTGGCCTGTTACTTATAGAATATTGAATTTGAGGCACATAAGTAAAGTTGAGAAGTTTAGTCGCTACAGTTGGCGCGTTGAACGTACATCATAAGTAAGAATTTAAAATGAGTAATTAGTTAGTACAGGGCTACCCGTCTCCAAATGTGCTCTAGTCCTAATTCGGTGTTAGACAATGTAACGTACGAATACAAATATTAACTTGTATTCTAAACCTTATTCTAGGAAGCATAAGGACGAACAACAAGGCGTAAAAGTCATTACTCAAGAATCAGAACAATCGTATCGGGTCAAGTGCTTGAAAGGCATTTTGCGTGTGGGTTGCCCCTTGGATATGTCACCGTAAGATTGCAAAAACCGTTAGATTGTAATATAACTAGCGAAATTGTAAACTGTCGACAGATTACAATTTAACGCATTATTTTTCGGTAGATTGTAATCTGTTAGGTATATTAACCCGATAAAACCTACTTAGGTTTTATCGGGTTATTATACTACTTGATTATTTATGTCGAACCCTAACCTAACCAACGAGAAAGAGACAAGAAAACGTAAATACAATGAATGTTTCAAAAATTGACACTCAGTACATTGAACGGTTCACAATATGTCGACAGTTTACGATTTCGCTAGTTAGATTACAATCTAACGGTGACAGATACGGGTTTTTTCAGACGTAGGTAGCTGTCATCGGTAGCTGTATAACGTAACGTATGTCTTAAAATGGGAATCAGTACCGAGCATTGTCGCGCGTTAACTGCATAAAAACAGCCCATAGCATTATGGGCTACCGATTTGAACTCGATTTTCGGAAGAAGATGAAGGCACTTTTCCTTTTATGCTGAGTTCTATTCCACTCTTAGATGTTATTCGTCCGTTGTGCATATTAAGATCCGCCAAATCACGGCCGCTAATATTATTATTTGTATGATAATGGAAGAGTACCCACTACCCATCTTTGTATCCATTTAGTATTGCATTTGCAGCCCGCTAAGCCGCGCAAAACGGCGTCGTTCTGAGCCAAATTCAGTCTGCTCATCCGTCTCCGCTAAACGCACAGTCTATTTCGACTTGGTAGGCCGTGAAGCCTCGTAAAGCTAGGAACACCTTTTTTACAATTATTATGGTGTACAAGCTGATGCAAATTCATTCGTTCTGTAAAAGATCATCACATAAATTCATCAAGATCTATTCAATGCAACGGTTGAGCCATGAAAAGTTAACAAAGACAGCCACAATTTCTCATAATATTAGTAATATTTACGGAAGCATGGATCATTGAGTATTCAAAAGTGAATATTTAGAGCACTGCACCACACTGCAGTTGATTTGAAAAACACGTGTACAGGTACCGATTTGAAGATTTCAAAAGCCTTTTCATATGCATCAGAGTACAGACGAGCTACAGTGATTTATGTGAGAAGTAATGAATTAAGTTTTTTAATTTTCCACAATCTTGTGGAAAATTATGAAAGTGTGAGTGAGAGTAGGACATGTTGCCTGTACCTTGGAAATAAATACTTAATGGGTGTAACTAGAGCGTATTTTTTTTTAAATTACAAGTTTAGTTCAACTACTTCATTTAAATCTGCTTGAGCCAAGCCGGACCTTTAGCATTAAACAACAAGTCGCAGGGCAACGAAGGCCGTGCTCTATGGAAATCTTTGGGAGAGAACTAACTATACAATATGTCCAGTAGGCCGAGCATGGGCGGGGAGATTTTATCCACGGGGAAAGGATAAGATGTCCCAGTTGGCTCGAGACATCTTTTTTATAATTTAATGGTATGAAAATAAACTTAAACCTACGTCCTATGCACAAGTCAAACAGGGATATACTTCTCTTTTCCCCTGTTGCCATGCTCTAGCATAATTTTATCTCTTGTCAGTGGATATAATCGGGGGATAAGATTTTTGTCCCCTCCCATGCTCGGCCTGCTGCCTGCAGTAGACGTAGAGTGCATACGATATCAATATGTAATAGTTACCAAAATTAAGTACTTAAAAATAAATTGTACATTTCTGACATCAATATTACATTCCCGTCAATCGAATAGCAATCGCGTTGTTCACGCATGATCGACTTTGATCGTGATTCGCCAACTTGCTCTCTTTGTCTCGGAGGTCGATAGCGTTAAATCGTCGAGGAGAGTATTCGCTAACTGTATTATTAATAACCATAGTTACCTACAAATTTTACTAACAAATATAATATGTACAGACTAGAATTTAAAGACAACGAGTCGTGGTTTATGACTGAACTAATTGGAATAAATTTAAAAGAGCTGTTTAAGATGAGGGGGTATGGAGACTGGAGAGAATCTTAATACACAATAACTGTATACAAAGCTTACACACAACGCCAGGAAGACTCTGGAAAACTCTGGAAAAGAACTCTGGCATTAAACCTGTTCAGTGAGAGAATAGCGATAGATACATATATATTGATCTATCTATGAGGTGCGAGGGCATAGAAAACTATTAACTATTTGTTCTGCCACGTCATTTTAATTATCAGTTAACCTGTCGCTCCTCCCACAGTCCCGCTTTAGAAAAGCACAATCATTCTTTCATCCAACTAACCCTCATTTCACACAACTAACAAGTGTACTAAGCTTATTAAAATGACTAATTTGCTCATCTAACTATCATCATCATCAACAACGTAAATAGCAAACAGAAGAATGGATACTCGTGCAACAAGCTAGCAGTATGGCACACGGTCATTAAGCAACGCTATTTATTATGCCATTTCGAACAGACATGTCACGATTACGGCCGCGGTCACGAATACGATTCTCTTGCCACGCCTGTGATGATGATCTACATTGATCTGAGATATATCTGACAGTGGCTGTTATGCGTATGAGAAAGGTACAACCTTTAGTGGAAACTATAAGTAAGTACAGACATAACTACCTATGCTAAAACATATAATCGCCAAGAATATTACAAACGGGATTCGATAAGACGGCTTACGCGGTATATTTTACAATGAAATGATGTAACACCTTTTCTTGTTGTGAGGAACATCTTTGTGGATAACACGAGCCTCTGGGGATCGCAGTAGTAATGTTTGTCTCTTGTCAATTAATAACCTCGCGAAATTCCATCTCACCATCGCCTACGACAGATTACAGAGCCTCAAACCTCACATATCCACCAACGCTCACAAATCAGAAATTATGAAGTATCTATAATTGGACCCTGCCAATTATAGATACTTCATAATTTCTGATTGAAAAAAAACAATCCCAAGCTTCCTATATACTGTTCCAGATGATCGTTACATTGCTAGCATGGACGTTCTTTCTTTCGTCCATAATTTCTACTGTTTTTATTCATAAGCACAGTCTTGAATATATTATGTTTCAATACAAATCATTTTATGTAGCTAAGTAATTTGCATTTCATCCCTAGGTATTTTCTCGAATAGTGCAACGTGCTACGGAAGTAAATAACATAAGACAATAAAATTGTGTAGGCACTAAGCAGGTAGGTAGTTAGGTACGACTTTCTGATTGCCACCGTTTCCGCCGCCAGCGCGGAAGTCATATCTCTACGCATCGTGCCTGCGTTATGAACTTTTCCATCTACAACTTATAACTTATAATAGCTACGAGTCAATTTCAGAAGTTGAGTCGTAAAAGTTTGTTTCCGGCACGAAATGTAAAAGTTTTCTTGAAATGAAAAGAGTTATAAAATACGACACTAATGAAGAAAAACCTTGAAGGTAAAGTTCGAATCCAAGAAAATAATACACGATTCAATTTTTTTACCTTTTCTCTCCAGACTAATATTAATATACTTAATCTTTCTTTTCTTTGTCTAACATAAATAGCTAGAAAACAGGTTGCTCGATGCTGGGTGAAGATTTTTACTGTCCATGAACATTTATATCTTACCTAACTAGAAAAATGGTCTAAGGAGCAATTTTAAAGTTAAACGTTTTAACCTTTCACTAAACGAGATACATTCGAATAAATTGAACAGGTCACGAGAATTTAATATCAAGTAACTATTGCACCTTCTCAGACATAATATTATTCTGAACAACTGTACTGCACACATACAACTCAAGAAATCAACAAAAACAGCAGCCTACAAGGCGAGATCGAAAGTGGTTCGCAAGTGGCAAGCAAACAATCTAATAAAGAGCCAAGTTCGCTCTCAAGTACCCACTATGTTACACGCACTTAGTGACTCGTATGACTATTAATACATGCCTATAATAGTTAGGGGCAAGGTCTTCGTTTTTAATGTTTAACTAAAAATGGGCAAAGAAGTGTTATATATTTAAATAGGAAAATACTACTGTTACTTCTAAAATATTAAGAAGCCCTTTGGAGGAAAAGCTTCCCACAATTACAGGGTAATAACAGTATACGCCTACAAGCATAAATTAAAAATAATAAAAAAAAAACAAAAAAAAGTGTATGTGTGCATTCACACACGGCAGAACTAAAACTTCAGAAAAGTGACCTACGAGAGAATGAGAAAAATATATAACTTGTATTCTATGTCATTCTCTCGCAGTCTAAAACCTATTATGAATATGTTTGCCTCTTTTTGGTGTCGCTTTTTCGTTTATCGAATTTTCAAATCACAACGATTCTAAAGAAGTTTCACTTCAAAATTGATGCCTCGTTCAATGTAAAACATCCGAACCTTTACTATTGATTGCTGCATGTACATTTTAAAAGTATCTAAGTATTACAATAGGCATGATGACTGATTTTGAAAAATGGTCAGATTAGGTTCGGAAGTATCTACTATTTCGAAAAAATATCTTATTTCAGAAGAAAAATAACTTTTGGTAGATACAATTGGCATTTGAAATTTAAATTCTAAAATTTACGCCAAAACGATCGGAGGTGTCATGGCGTCGTTTGTGACGTCACTATTGTTCTTGCCAATGTAAACTGTGCAGTGTGCAGTAAACAATAGTGTGATTGTCAAAGCTCGAAAACAAACTATTGTGACGTCATTCGCTTCTTGGTGTTTTAACCATTATGGCGGATTGCTGTATTTTATAGTTTTATTTTATCATAATAAATAGCAATCTCACTCGAAATAGAAAAATAAATACGTTTTTTATAATCCATGAATCCCATTTCATTAGATAAATTATAAAGTTCATTGATTCTTGGTTACTGTCATCATGCCTATTGTAATAGAACAAGATTCGTATTGGTTTCCTATCTATACCGTTGGGTATTTAGTTGAAATCGAAAGTGTTAAAAGCAAGCTCACTTTGAACCAGGGAGACCGCTGCATTTCGATGTTTCGCACTTTCTATCGTTTAATTATATTGTTTTATTCGTTTTGTCTCTCTTTATTTCGTAAATTATTGAGACTGAAAATTATTGTAATTAGTTACGCTACCAGTTTATGATTTAAGTAAAGTAAAAGTATTTTGATGATTTTTATAGCAGAACAACTTCCGAAGTTACTTTATTAAAAAAATTGGATTCAAAGATTTGGAGCTCATCAATCATAGAGATTTTTGAGCCCAGGTATCTGGTTGGTTAGGGTATCCTTATGTTATTTAGTCAAACATTGCAACTTTCTAGAACTCATAAAACTATGTAAGTACATACATTATTACAACCCACGAACGACTCCTTATAATAGGATAATAACAGCAATTACAATCCGAAATTGATAAAATAATGACTATAAATACCTACAATCACAGTAACTAGTGGTCCTATTAAACGTCTTATAAAGTTGATTCCGCAAACTCGTGTCTCCATATAGGGGTTTTATAGAGTCCTAAAATGGTGGTTTATGCTGACCAGTTCGGAGCTGGTGCATCCGGCACCAAGATAGGAATGTTTCCGGTCGTCTGTCGCCATCGCCGTTAATGGTTTGGATAACGGTACTGTCAGTCAGTTTATTGTAGCGTGTCTTATTGTTTCGGTTTCTCGGATTTTATTGCTAAGCTAGAATGGATCTAAGTTTAATTTGAAAGTTATTTGTAACTTGCAGGTTGTAACTAAATGCATGAAATTACGAGCATAGTTACTTAGTTATTTTGGCTTTAGGTTGACAGCAACATCTCAGAATGTTACTTTTATTACAAAATGTATTCATAGCCTAATCGAATAGACCTTGGGCAAGATAAGACGTTTTATAAATTTAGTAAGTAGTCTTGAGTATAGTAATAAGTAAGAGCCATACGATGATGGATCATGACTCGTTTTAACTAATAAGTTACAGTAGTACATACCTATATACCTATCTTTCTGTAAGTCACACACACACAGGCACCATTGTCTGGGATGCATATTGTTAACATACACGCACATTAAAAAGAAAGTCGACGTAAAAGTGTATTCGATCATCTGTTAAAAACTACGGCAAAAGTGAAAGACAATGTACGATGAGGCATACAACTGAATCAAATAACTTACCGAGTAGTTTTTGCATGATTGACGCGGGCGATGCATATTTCATTAAGACTTTTCTCGATAATTACGAGTATTTTACCAAGCTTTAATATATATGTAATTCTAAATTCTGTGTTAAAACTCGGCGCTAGGTTTAACTTAATACTTATTTAAAGCCCAACTCAATATATTAGGATCATTTAGTACTTGACTAAAGTAGAGCAGTTAGGACACCTTAATTGGGCAAAAGGAAAATCAATAAATATAAATACTGAGTGATCACACGACACAGTAGTATAATCTCTTAATTCCTCCAAAGTAAAGGAAAACACCTGAATGGACACTAACGGGGTGCGGCAGCCTTGTACGCTTTATGTCACTACACCCACATGGGACAGCCAATAAAAATCACAGCGCTCTAAAATAAAACAAAAAACAGAAATGAAAAAATCAATAAGAATTTATTAAAAGTTAAAATAATCCAATGGTAATCAAAAGAAAATAGCTCATAGTATAATCCCGCACAATTTATCCATTCATTTGTTCGCAGATGAAGCAAAGGAAAACACCAGAATGAGCACAAACGAGATGCGGCGACCTTGTACGCTTCACCGCACCCACATGGGAGAGCCGGTGAAAAGCACAATAAATAGAGTTGCAAAAGAAAAAAAAATGGCCTTTACGGCTTAGTCGCATAGTTGTATAATTTTATTTTTATAAGATGAACTTTGATATTAGATCCTACCTACTTTGACCTTAGCCCTAAAGAGAGCCAACGACCAGGAATATAAAAAATGCATAGTTACAAATAAATCCAACCGCACTTGCTTAGTTAAAAATGTAGTCAGGTTTTTCTTATTAACTACACATACTAAGGAATTCCAAAAAAACTCCAAACACCACTAGTATCAAAGTATAGGTACATTGATATACTGTGGGATTGTTTTAATAGTTCTTATTGGCCTTCTAGTTTGCTAAAACTGAACTGAAGAACATGGTGATAGCCAAAATGACGAGAAATGCGAAAAATGCAGGCAAAACAACAGCAATGTGTGAGAAATCTGACCTACTAATCTTATTATCTATGTTTATTTTAAAATAAATGACCCGCGTTTATGTAAAACCGATTCTAGGCGTTAATAAAATCGGGATCGTGCTACTGCTGACATTTCACAGTTCACCCGGCTGTATGATTGCTTCTAAAATTGGCTCCAGTTAGGTTCCATTTTACTGAAATGTCTTTTTTTATATCCAATATACTCTAATATCTATGCAAAATTATTATGTGGAGTTCTTGTGTACACGCAAGCCGCAATAATATGAACTCAATGATATGATAGCGAAGTTAGTTTTTTTGCGTCTAAAAACTATCGTCCCGCAGATTTTCGACGTAAAAAAAATGCATGGTTCTTCAATATTTGATAATCCCTGGCATTTGGTTAAGTATTTGCGCTCGGTAAACAAAATTTAGGGGCGAACACGGAATTTTGCCCTTATACTTCCATTTCATTATTTTCGCAAGAAGATAAGTCTTCTTTTTTACTTAAGTAAATAAACTTTCTTTTTCAGTATGCACAAATATATATGGTTTCTTGTTCAAATTTTTAACAAGAAGTGAAGATAGTGAATAAACTTATTTTTTTCAGTATGCACAAATATATATATGGTTTCTTGTTCAAATTTTTCGTAAGTAAATTTTTCAGGAGGAAACTCATGCAACGGGCGAATAATTTCATAGAAAGAACTGGACACATGATTCATTTCTGAAAACTTTAAACGAGAATTCAGTTCAAAGGACGGCTGTATGGAAATTGCTTTTTCTATAAAATACAAGTCATTAAATCTAATCACTCCATCTCATAGTGAATCTGCTCACTTCACGCACTTAGGACATTGCGATTCGGTAACATAGCTAGCTACACTTACGTCACTTCTAGTGTAATTATTATACCATTTTTAGATTTGCAATTCATTCACATTATTGTTCTCGCTATATTGAAATTTTATCTTAAAGATTACATAAGTTCAGTGCGAAGTTATCTATATTATCTATTAATTATTTGAGATAATTAGATGCATTAAAATTACCGCATATATCTATCTGGCTTTTGTTTCACATACTTAGTTATAACAGCTCGTACTTTAATGGAACACTAGGTACATAATAGATAAAAACTTATCTTTCCTTTTTGATCTCTTTTACCATTGAAAAAGTGAATGAAGTCCAATAATATAGTAAGTAAGTAGACGATCAGCAGCAACTTCACTATGAATTTGATTAAGTACCTAATTATCACAAATTGTCTATGCTTTATGAAATTCATTTGAAGTCATCGTTAATATTGCGTGTCTACTATTTAGTATTTACACATTAAATGACTTAGTGTTATGTTCTAAACTTCCAAAGACGTCTATAAAGTAAAATCTTTTAGAGCCATGATACAAACACGTCCTACACATGAAAAATCATAACCTTGCTTTGGCAGAACAACAATGACCATAAACGTACCAAACGTACGCAACTATGCTATTATTGTTGATCAAGAATTCTTAACTTGATGTTAGAAAAATTAAAAGAAGAGTGGAATGAAAAACAGTACGTGGAAATCAAAACAAATCTTTTCAAACAAATCAAACCACGAAAAGAAACCAGATTGAAAAATAGATAGTAATCCTTTTCAAGGGTGCTATTCATTATGAATAAAAAGCATTAAGCGGAAGATTTGATTCTTTCCGGTTCGTTGGGATTTCAAGTAAGTAGTTACTTAACATTAAACAGTTCACAAAAAAATTTGATCAATGAAAGTTTTTAACTAGAGAGTAGAAAGTAATAAAGTACTTAATTTTTAATTTTACATTTCAAATAGATTCAAGTATAAATTACTGAATATTATATAACGTAGTTATGATTATTATTATACATCATAATAATATACAATGCCGCATGCATTCAAGCCACTCTCATGATCGTGCATATTGAATAAGCACTGTAACAGTTATTACATGTTACGCAGCAAGGCTTTTTGTTTCTCCTAATGGCATCTGGATTGCGTAGTAATTATATATACTTACTAATAAGTTTTTAATATATGTTTGTGTTAAATTCATACTAATTTTATAAATGCGAAAGTGTGTCAGTCTGTCTGTCTGCGGCGCTTTATCGGCTTATTTTTTAAAAGATAATTGTACTATGTCCGTTGTTCTGTATTAATAGTATAAATGCCAATAAAGTTTAAATAATATACGAGGGTTAAAGTGGATATTTAGTTAGTTAATTCGCTGTTTCCTAGCAGCCTTCGCTGTCAGCAACCTTAAATCTGGTCTTATTTAATGACGTAAAATTGTACAAAAAAACAATGGACCAAGGAAGAAACTACTTACTAAGCCTTATAGCTTTTAATTATTCACTAATTTTTAGTGAATAATTAAAAGCTAATAACTCTATTATTGCTTGAGTTGTTCTTTGACCCGACACCGACAACTTGCTTTTACAATTTCCGAGTCGTAACAGATTACATCAAATTGTCATTTCCCAGGAACAAGGTATGACACGTAGTTACGAGAAATTGTCTATATCGGGAATTCATTAGAAGCGGACTAGTAACCAGCAGGTAAATTGAAATGCTAGAGGCATCAAAACGTATAATTAAGACGGAATGCAGTCCCGACATGCAGTAGTCTCTCGAGTAGACCTCATTAGAATATGATGTAACGAATCTATCACTGAATGTTAATTTTATGAAGAGCTGGCAGGAAATTTAATGGAATAATAGGAACTCTACATCTAAGCAAGGAAAGAAATCTCACAGATCGTAAACTCCCAGTTTAACTCCCAGATGACGTAGAGCCCTGGTCAGTAAAAGCTATATCATGTTTAAAACTCAAGTGCATGTTGTTATTGGCTGAATTTATGGCATTCTTACTTTGACACTGTAGAAATCAACCAGTTCAACCGATTTGGATGAAATTCGGTATAGTGGTAGGTTACATCCCGGGGAAGGAACTAAGGTACTTTTTATCCCGGAAAATTAGAGTTCCTGCGGGAATTAAGAAACCTGAACCCACGCGGACGAAGTCACGGGCATCATCTAGTACGTAATAAAGCCCATACTCTCCTAAACGCCCCAAATGGTAGAGACAATTATATTATGAATGTTTAGCACTTATCCATGCACAGATTTGTTGACATTTTGGTACATAACGATTTAATAGCAAGTAATTGATCCGGTGGTAAGTAGTGAAAGTAATTTAAGATGTGTAGGCAGTAAGTAATCTAGTTTAACGATACCGTTTACGAAATATTTAGCGTTTATTAATTAGAAGTTATGTCAACAGCCGAAACCCAATAACTTTGCACACCAAGTGATTGGAATTTTTACTATTAGGTACCAGGTCGTAATTTAACATTTTACCTTCGCTGATTTAGATCACTTAATGCTCCACCACTCCACTCCAATTCCATGTTCATTAATATTGGTAACAAATCAAAATGGCGACCTTGCAGACGGCCTTTAGTTCCAACGCGGGAGCCACTTTGTGTATAACAGCATAACTCACTGTCTTCACACGACACGGTCTGGTGCTTTGCTTGCGTGAATGCGGACTACTTTTTACTTACTTAGTTGTTCTAAGTTTTAACACATTGCCTAGAATGGGGTATTGTGTTTTAGTCAAGTCACTAAAAGTTGTACAAGCGACTATTTATGCATGCATGATGCAACTACATCGTGTTATGTTGGAAGATGAATTTATGGTGAAAATTATTGCAGTTACGCTGACAGTAGCAACAGTGTAGTTTAGCTACTAGCGAGTGTCATATCAAACCAGAGAACCATTTATTTTGTCTCTATATTAGTAGACATTCATTATTTTAGTAGGTACTGTGATAAAATTCTACCTTCTACCTACCTACATACCTACCTTCTTTTCAAACAAATTCAATTGGAAACAAAGGTCTGCAAGTTTTTAATATTAGCAATACGGATTATTCCGCGAAGCAAATCTTCAAAATAAGACTAAAAAAGAGCTACCAATTTTAAAACTCATTTTTTTTTCATCCTCACTCCGACCTTCCTTCGTTTAACAGGAAGCATCATATAAAATGGTGGAGCTGTAAACAAATTGAGATAAGTGGGGTTAGATCATAGCTATCTGGGGAGACGTGAATTTTATTGCATTTGAACATTGTATGGTGTGATAACCGGCAGGTAGGTGGTATAAATAAAATGGCCGTAACCTCACATTTGTCTTTTACTTAAAAATAAACTCTCTTTAGAGTTAAACTTGTTGTGAAAACCTCTATAATTCTTAAGCTATTAAGTAAACCGAACAAAAATATAAGTACTTCAGTAGGTATGTAGTTAATTCTCCAGTTAAGTAAGTAAGTAATTAAATCGCGTAAGTATAATTTACATAAGTAATGTTTTTATTCCAACGCCATATCGCCGAAGAAGAAAAGAAGAAACAATTAACTTTGAAAATTAATGTTTGTGTTCAGTAGGTAGAATAGATTGTTTAAGTATCACAACAACAGCGAGTTATACTAAAGTCAACTTCATCTCGACACGTGATCGGCCAGGGCGGGTTTCTCTGGCCCAACTACCTCCCCTATCTTCTTAGCAGTAAGTTATATTATTACAACCATCACAATTCACAATAAATGACATCACACTAGCTCACTATGCAGCATTAGCACCATTAATTTCATAGGTAGTGGTCGGCGCTTGGAAATAATGGATTCTATTACGGATTTAACGTAGCTTGAAATATTTAAATGAAGCCCTGCTCATAACGTCTTATATAATTTTATTACTTATCGATGTAACTATACTAAGTGTATAGGTGTGTACTTGTACAGTATAGGTATATGTAAAGTAACCAGTTATTTATTGGAACATAACAAAAGAACCGATGATCTAAGCTCAATACTTATTACAAACCATGAAACTGACTGATTGACATATCGACGTACTACCTACTTTTTTTCAAGTAAACAATATCTAAAGGATTTTAAAAAATACCAGTCAAGCGCAGCGAGAACGGGTTGGCCACTCAAACATTTATGTCAAAAAAACTTGTTTTATAAAACTGTCTAATATTTTTATGAAATGTTTGTGTAGGCACAAACATGAAGTAGAATACGTTTAAATAACAAGTTTTGTGCAAATCGTCATGACTCATGAAATTCTTCCCAGTACAATAAGCAACACACAGGTCTTCGCAACACATCGCTTGCTACCGGAACTCGTCAAAGCTCTTTACGGCAGATATAAGTTTATAACCCTCTAGCGAAGTGTAGCCAAGCGGATTCGAGATAACTAGATAAGACTGACCAATTTTACCACTTGAAAAGATGCGAAGTTTCCGGTACAGGCAGAAAAATCTTACAATCGTTACAGCTCCATTTACTAAGTCTTGGTGCGAGTAATTTGAATTGCGATAACAATCATAAATCCATCCAACAGCATGCGTCTACTGCTGGATATATTGGGAGTGCACGAACATCAATAATGTCGTATTTATTAACACCATAAGTAAATTCAGAAAAGCGATGCTATGCAATAATCCATGCTCTTCATGCTATTATAAATACGAAGTGCATAACTGTCTGTTACCTATTCACATGCCACATGCTTAACCGTACAGAGTCGTCGCGTCTCGGGGACGGATATAGGCTACTTTATTTTACCCGAAAATTTGGAGTTCCCATGGAACCATTAAAAAAACTAAATACTTCATCACTTAAATAATATTAAGAAGTTCATGAACTAATCACAAGTCTCATTGGTAGTTAAGCTGACACCTGACTTTTATTTATCATCCGTAACTACAGTTTTTTCTAAAAAACTGAAGAAGAATCTCTTTTGTTTACATGGTTTCAACAATTATGCTAGTTACAAAGTAAACATTGTACCCTGCTTTACATTTCAACAAGTTCATTAATTCTTCCGTGCGTACTACATAAATAAACAGACCTATATAAGGCAGTAAGCACTAAGCACTGTATACGCATTCCAAATGTAAACACAAGTCTAGGTCTAATTATGGCGTATAGGAAGTCATTCAAAAGCCATTAATTAAAGTTTTTTGCCGTCTTATGGAATAACCTTCGAATTACTTACTCAGGAATTTTCATTTTTTTTTTCAAAAATAGATGGTGATGTCTGTAGTGCTTGCTTCCTTTAGCACTGAATATTAACCTAGCAAGGTTATTGGAAGTTCTCGTAGCCCTATCTAGCACGTCTGTAAAGCTAGAAAGGTTAAGTCGGCAGAATCACTCAAACAGATATTTGGTGCTGTGATAAGTGGACTAAAAATGAGAACACTGAGTCTTCTTCTCGCTCTTGAGACTGCTGGCGACGTTATATTAGCAGTAGTTGCTTTGAAAAAAAAAAATATATGTTTCAAAAATCCTTTGCTACAACGACAGCACTAATAATTGAGCACTAAATAGTGACGTCTTTCAATTCCATTAGTTTCCTTTTAAAGTCTTCTTCTAGCTCTTACGACTGCTGGCGTCGTTATACTAGCAGAAGTTGATTTGAGAAAAAAAAAAAAATATTTTTTAAAAATCTTTTGCTTTACTGGCAGCATTAATTGAGCACTAATTAGTAACTCTTTTCAATTTCACCAATACCGATTTTAAAGTCATGTTTTAGCTCTATGATTGCTCGTGTCGTTATGTCAGCAGTAATCTATACTTACTAATTAAAAACTGAAATATTTTTTTTTCGAAAAATCTGTTTGCTTGTACAGGCAGCACTAATTGAGCACTAAATTATTAGCTGATGTGCCTCTCGCTCCAACTGTATCATAGCGCGGTCACGAATAGTGCACTGCTAGCTTAATTAAAAGTTAGCAGTGTTCTCATTTTTGGTCCACCTATCACAGCACCAAATATCTGTTATCAGCACTAAAGTAGCACTAAATGAGCACTAAATTTTGAGATATAAAACGAGTGATTCTGCCGACTTAACCTTTCTAGCTTTACAGACGTCTATCTAGCAGCATCTCCTAGTTCGCACCAGACCATGATCATTGATATTGACCTTGATTATTCCAAGGTAAGTCCATGATATTATTGATCCCATTTCGAAAAATTGAAAGATAGAAACGACTCAACTCTGATTATTTCAAGGATATGCTTCGGCCATACCATCATCTAAGTTACTTCCCTGCAAGCGATATAGACTCAGCATTAGGTACTTTGTAGTTTGTACGATGCTGTAACTATACCTAAGTATTTGGCTGTTAAAGGAGTTGTCGTATTTAAGTCCCTTACATCTTACAAGTTACAAGGACCTGATGCCATATACCTAGTTTAAAAGTTATCATCGTATCATCCCGATCACAACTCTTAAATTTTATATCGCATTTACTTCCTTAAATTATGAAAACGTGCGGAACTGACTGTGAAGGTTCCCTCGTGAAAAGCTGTCAAATTGACATAGGATTTTGACGGCAATTTCACAGCTTTTCAAAGAACTTTCACATTCACTTCAGTTCCTTATGAGCAAAGAGATAGAGAAGAGTTTATAAATCGTGATAAATTCAAGACTGCCAATGATAAGCCAAAGTATTCAACGGATGACCTCGACAGGAAATGGGTCATAGGCGCGAATATCCCACACAAAAGCGATGCTATTAGTAAGTCATAAAATACTGATACATCATCGTTTAGCAAATACACACCCAATGGAAGGCCCGACCTTAGAGACACGCCAAAATATCAACCTACTAGGTTATTAAAGCCCACCGGTTGAGGAATGTCTCCACAATAACACTGGATTTGTTTAATCTTATACAATATTATTTAAACTAACGACCTACATTTTGTCATGTTTAAACATAAACAAATTTCGATCAGATTTTTCTAACCGGATTGCAGATTTAGCTCGTCGAAGTTCATAGTAACTACTGATCCAAATTAGTTAACCAACATTCTTAATAAGTGCAAATTGTGTATGTTACCTTTTAGCGGCTAATCCGTTTAAGCGATTTTGATGTTTGATACAAAGAAAACTTGCATTGTCGAGACAAACACCACTTTTAGTTCTGAAAAACCTTGGTCGAAGTTGCGGGCATCATCTAGCATACAATAAATATTTAAAGTTTAAAATCGGCATACAGTTTAAAAATTAAAACACACCCGTCTACATGTACCTCCTCTTAAGAGGTAGGGAGCCTATGTATATATAACCTGTTCCGAATCATATTATATTGCAGGGATAATAAGAATAACCCCACCCCACGAATTGACATCAAATAACTATACCAATTTAACTCCCAACTCCAGTGGGTCAGTTCTGTATTAAACTCCCAAATATTGTATAGGTACCCAAAGGTCAACAACGTCTCGAAACCTCTAATTGGATAATTAGTCTTAGGTCAATGTTGCATAAAACGCAATCGTTTGTGATAATTTAAACACTGACATCTAATACTACATGCGTGTGCAGGAACCCACAAAAATGCGCCTTCTTCCATAACTAATGCCCAGGAGATGTACTCTTCTTCTTTGATTAAGAGTCTCTCTGCCTTCGGCTGATTTTGAGCATGCAGTTTTAAAATAAGAATAAGTGTGGAATCACACTCGACAATCGACAGCAGCATTGCATTTTGTCTTTTGAAAATTCCTAATTTGTATGAAGATGACTTTTTTTTCCTTTTCGATGCGTATACGCCTACTTATGTTATTTAGTTTATTGGTGATATATCTATGAATACAATCATAGGTCACATTTACCTACAAGCATTTTCAAGTACCTAACTAAGTTCTTACTTAAGTGTATTCTATTTTACATTAAGCAACTGCAGATTTTATTTTCGTGGCCTCCTTTAACCGTAGGTAAAATATTTGCGAACGTTATCGGTATTTGCTCACCAACTTCACATTGTTTCGTTATGACTTAAAACGGTTACCTTAGGCTGGATCCAGACAAGCGAGATCAAGATACTGGAACGTACATATTATTTTTTACTAGATGGTGCCCGTGACTTCGTCTGCGTAGATTGAGGTTTTCGAAAATACCCGTGTGAATAATTTGATTTTCCGGGATAAAAAGTCATAACCGAATGTAAGAATGTGAGACTATATACATAGGTATATACTTCTTATAAAAGAAGGGCAACTTGACGAAGACAGTCAAAACATAGCCTGGAACTCGAACGTGGGACTTCATGATCAGCCATTAGACACTAACGAGGCAGTTTGACATATAGAAATTAAGTGGGAGCAGAGGTCCTCTTGACCGCTTGGAAATGGGTCGAGATGAGATGGTAAACTAAATTGTGAATTGGGACACAGTGTTTTTATATGATTATTACATTCATGCTTTTCTGGTGTTTAGTAGAGCGCTCTTAAGGTAGTTACAATTACTTACTGATAGTTAACTGGAATATAGGGAAAATTAAGAAAATTCTGCATTACATAAACTTAAGTACTTAAGTATAACTTGTTAATTATTCAGTTTTCCCATTACTGTTTGAACGACATTGGACCTAATCTGATAAGAAAATGTGACTTTAACAGTGTAAACTTATGTTAAATCTCATATCTCGAGCGAAAATGATCTATTTTATAACGCTACGCTTTAAATTATAACTAAAATTTTGAGGAAATTAAACCTTAATTTAAGTTCCTAAATTCTCAATTTGTGTGAGCATGTTTAATGTATTTAGACATTAGAAAAACCACGTTTTACCGATTTACTAGCGACTCTCTATTTGTAATATGTTATCTGTATGTTTAAATACTTAGTGCTGTGAGATCTTCATTACTCATGAAATTTTATTATTTCAACATTTCTGGAACTCGAAACAATAGTTTAACAGTGGGTAACGAGTAACGCCATTCTTACTCGTATAATATATATTGCAATGTTAAAGTACCTTACCTTACTCAAGTGAATATGGAAAGCAATTACTTAATTATGAATAAATTAAGTAAGTAGGTATAACTTAAATATGAACTTGCTAAGGCGTTAAGGCAAATGATTTTACTTAATTATTACCATCAACAACAATCAATCCAAAGAAAACTCAACTACAGAGCTGTTTAATGCTCGAAGATTGCTAGTGATCAGGAGAAACTCAGTAACTAACTATCAACGCTTGTTATCATGTTTTTAATTGACCTTTTCACGGAGAATTTGACCCATAAGATAATGAGCACACGTTTAAATGAACGCCCCTATTTAGTTTAGTACACTCAACTAAATTTACGTTTGTGCGAGTTTTTAATGAATGTCTTGACTTGTACAGAATTCGATATTTTAAAAGTATTACCTGAAGGGCTTATATTAAGTTTGTATTTGACGTCTCCCGGGAGCGTAGTTACGTTATCCTTAGGATATTAATTTAAGGTTTACCTATTGCGATGATTAACTGAATGAATGACTTGATGGGAAAGCTTTAATTAAGTATTATTATTATCTTAGTTAAAAAAATAAATGCCTGATGTGAAGGAGCCCTAAGGCAGTCATAAAGATATCGTAGCTCTGTGTAAAAATCGGTGCAAGCTTTTAGGTTGTAGTTGTCCTGCAACACCGAGTAGTAAACCTATTGAGAGCTAATAGCCACATTTTTGCTTTGAAACACATCTCACCACTTTCAGGCGGGGGACGAGGTAATAATAGCATTTCTTATTGGCTGGCTCAAGGTCAACTTTACACAGTTATAAGTACAAAGTATATGTTACCGCGGCACTTGGTTGCCCGCTGCGCGACAAAAATATATCGATAAAAATTACCATTGGAAAATCAATACAAATGATTTTATTCAAACAGCAAAAGACAACCATATGTATGATTATAGATAATTATCTGATATATAATTTTTTTTTTAATTGCCCAAGTGCCCAAGTTCTATACTAAAGAACAAGTTTTCAACAACAACTTTTAATCAAATAAATAATAGACATCTAACCTGTTCTTCTACTTCAGAATTATTCGGAATTTAATGAAATATAAGTTTTTACTCAGTAAATTAATTTATTGGCATTCAAGTAGTCTAAGGCTATCGATATCATTTATCGATAGTTACACGGGCTACACTGGGCTATGCGTGGAAGAGACGGAGATATGTAGAACTACATGTGAAAGACAAAGAAAAACTGAAAGACATCAACGGGTCCCTTTTCATTTTGGTAAATATTTTTATGTTTTTAATTTTTTTGCGTACTGATGATTTTCATTTATTATTACAAAACTACTCTTACTTATGTAATGTTATCCCATCCTTTACATAGCTGGAGGTATTGCTTCTCTTTGCACGCCATTTAATGCTACAGAGAGGCCTATTTTTCGTTTTTTACTCGGTCAATTTCCGAGCACGGTCGAATACGGACTGAGGGCGGCTATAGGCACAAAACGTAGCGTTAGTACTGATAGTGCTAACGTTTGGCTGGTGAGGGGGCACGCTATGCTCAGTCAATTGGTTGTATGGTCTGTGTCCTGCAAGGAACAAACAAACATATGTATAATATATAGACTGATGAAAACATACCTAACCCTGGTGCGTTCCGCAGTCGGGTAAAAAGGTTCATAACAGCTAATAACAAGCGCTATTCAATCGATTTATAAGTACTTGGGAAGATTTATTACGTCTCTAAACTTTTTGCTTCATAAGGAAAACTTCCTCTACGAATAATTAATTAAAATTCTACGAAGTAATTTGGTTTATCGTTCATTATTGGCATATTTTATAATTATTGCTTTTTTTTGGAGCAGCATGCGGGTAGATTTTAAAAGAACAGTTCGAAATCCGAATCTTTCTAATCTCAGTCCGCCCTCTCACCAATTGTCTTATCATTTTCTATAACCACACAAGCATCATATTTTATGGTAGGATAACATCATAGTTAAAGAAACAAACCGATTCCATATGATTTGAAAATAGTACACCGCACTGCAAACCCATCAAATACGAACTTTTCGGCACTGAACTGCACTGAAGATATTCACATGTCCGAATCACGAATCCAAGAAATATTATCAGCGGTAACTGTTCGATTTTCAGTCGCAATAAAATCTGTTTGGTCCGATTATAAACAGCAATTATAAAATCTGCGTGCGATTCGATTTACAAACTACTCACTAGGAGCAATTTTTTTTCCAATGTGAGGCACCGTGTGCCGCGCGCGGCGCGTGTTACGTTACTGGTTGCTACACCGCTAGGTTCTATCATCAGTGGGAGCTAAGTTAGTATGGAGATACGTATTAAGCTAGGCTTACATAATATTATGGCAGGTTTTAATTCTAATGTTCAATCTTAGAGTATTTTAGCGATAAACTCAAATTATTATCGGATTCCATATTTTTCGCGACAACTATTTAATTAGTTACTTAGTATTGTTACCGTCTAATCTAAAGAAGAAGGACTATTTAAGCACTTTCTCGTTTTTTCGGCCGAATAAAAACACACTCCTTCTTAGCAGTCCTTACATGTAAGTACTTATTATAATTTTGCTAATGGCTTACTAGCTGATGCCCGTGACTTCATCCGTGTGGTTCAAGTTATTTTTTATTCCCGCGAAAACCTCTTAATTTTCACTCTGTAGGTCCTCCTCAACTATACCCATGCCAAAAATCACGTCAATCGTCGCTCCGTTGCGGCGTGATTGAAAGACAAACCAACAGACAAACATACTTTCGCATTTATAATACTTAGTATGATATGATATAGCGCAATAAGCAGATGTGAGCCGTTTATCCTATTAGTAAAATGACACCCTTCCGCAATCAGCAGGGCGACCGCGTATCTTTTGCATCAATCATTGATACATCGCAATCACCTCCGATTGGCTGAATTTATGGTATTGGATTTGATGCAATAGTGGAAGAGTGTTAACTAATCAGAGGTGATTGCGATGTATCAATGATTGATGCAAAAGATACGCGGTCGCCCTGCTGGGAACACCAATCTCTCTTGCCTACTTAACCAAACGATCTAATCATTAATTGTACGCACTTAATACCTCCTTACGTTCAACGTTTATGATTATCCTAAACAATGACCATAATAATACCGTGCGACCTTGTGTATGAAATAAGTGTGAAATCCATTACGTTCATCCGTAGTCCGTACTCCGTACACATTAATTATGTCAGGCCAATAAGTCCCCCCTTCGTAGCGATGACATAGTATTTGCTCTTGACCTCGATACCATGGCTAGTTATGATGCAGTCTAAGATGAACACACACGTATAAGTGATATGGCAGTATCCATAGACAAATAGACAGAATACCTTCAACAGACTTTAAAAATAGTTACGATTACGGATTAAAGATCAAGAGCACATCATACCTGCAGCATCAATCTATACCTACTAAAATTATAAATGCGAAAGTTTGGATGTATGGATGGATGTTTGTTACTCAATCACGCTTCAACGGATGAACGGATTTGGATGAAATTTGGCACAGAGATATATTATAGTCTGGAATAGCACATAGGCTCCCGGAAATAAATCCTGCAAAATTTAAGAGGTCCTGCGAAAAACCTCAATCCACGCGTACGAAGTCGCGGGCTAGTCAATAATAATTGAGGAGTTGTAAATCATTACCTTATGGGACTGGGATTATGTGTGCATTGCCATCGGAACAAAAATCATGTGCGCGATGTCCCTAACACAATCGGTTCAATAAAAGTAGTAAAAATACCTGACCTGACTGAATGATTGACTACGACTATCAACGCACAACCTTAAACCAATGTGATTAGAAACCTGAAATTTTTACAGTTCATTTTTTGGTGTAAACACTCAAAAAGGATTTTTTAAATTTCACGCCCTCACAGATTCTCAAAAAATTACATCTAATCACTCATCATCATCATCATTCATCACTGAAAGTTGTAGAACGAAAGTTTGGATGTATGGACTATGGATGGATGGATGAACGAATCTACATGAAATTAGGCACAGAGATAATTAAAGTCTGGATTAGCACATAGGCTACTATTTATCCCGGGAAATTAATGAGTTCCCGCGGGAACCAAAAAACCTCAATCCACGCGGACAAATTCGCGGGCATCAGTTTGTTGAAAAATAAAGTCTCGAGATTTGGAACCACTACTTACCACCACTACCTAGCTATACGAAAGTGATCTACTCAAATCTGCTCAAAACAATTAAACCCTTTCAGTCAATGGCTGAGAATCTTCACACATACAATGGCCATCACCAGTTATACCATTTTAACATTAGAAATTACTCCAAACGTGCGAAGCCAAGATTCGCTTATCTAAACAAGCCCCTGGAGGCTAGAACATTCTCAAGATGCCCCCTTCATCACTTGAAGCGCTCTCAGTGTCCGCCAAAGGCCGGCCTTTAGCTTTGCGTATCTTGGAAAAGAGACTTTATCATGTCACCTTAACCGGGTTAGAGTTTACGTATTACGCTTAGTTTTATAAGGGTAACTTAATAACTACAGAATCCCAAAGTTCTAACTGCTCTGCTTAACTCACCATGAAATGCATCTCATAGGCTGGTTAGTTCGTATTGTGAGTGCATCAGACAACTATCGAAACATAGGGTGAAATTTTTGCAAGGGTCAGTGAACAAAAAATTATATAATACGTACTGCTCTCACTTCGTTATTATTTTTTTATTTCCATTCTGTTTCACAAAATTAATGTACCTACCTAAATAAAAATTATAACAACTTACCCGATCCGAAATAGCTTCTTCCATTTTTCCTCGTTTCAGCCCCGGAGCGCGGATCACGTTCGCCGGTGGCGCCATTACGGCGGGCGGCGGAATATTCCCGCCTACATTCCCCGCCGTCACCGGTATGAAACCGGCCTCCATTCTCAAGTTAGCATCACCACTCAACAACAGATGGCGTTGTACACTAACAGCGCGAACAAATCAATTTCCCATCGCGAAATTACAACAAATAAACTACAACTAGCACTTTAATTCACTTGTAAAAACATTTCAATTCACTGTATGGACGTATTAAATTTAAGTCACTAGCCATTATAAGGAACTGCTTTTATTTAAGTAACTGTATCGAGATTCGAGATCGACGTTTGCATACACGAATTTGAGCGTATTAGGAACGGAATGCGGCGTTTTTAACACATAAAAAATCACTATTTTACACCTCATATGCTGAAATTACTGTTGAAAACACTTTTCACTTATATTTATAGTAAAACATTTAATTTTTTATCACAACGAAAACAACGCGTTTACACGGCAGCGGCGAAACGTATTCTGCAATTTGGCGAGACGAACGTTCGCTTTCTCTATCTTCTGGCTGTACCTGGGAAAGAGACAGATATATCATTATAATAATTGACAAACTAATGTGAATGGGACAGGTCCGTCGAATATTATTACCATAAATTCAACGATTAAATTTTATCGAAGATCAAGGCTTTTCAGATAAATTGTGTCTTATGAATACCTTGGATCATATTCATAATATTGTCAATGCCTGAGATGAAAGGTCATTTTGGAATCTGCAAGTATTCTAGGAAGATTGTAGGTTTTAGTCTACTCATTTAGCCGACTTCTTTTATAATCTAAAATCTTAACTATCGACTCAACCTATAGACGTCCACAGCTGGAAGAATGTCTCCTGCATGGATCTTTACAGTTTACAGAACATGGTCTTGTGCCGCTTGTTAAAATTGCCAATTTGTTTTTTTCATGTGGGATATCAGGTGTCTCTTACGTTTTGTATTGACTCTCTATGGACTCTCTTTAAGTATTGTAAATAAAATTACAAGTAACTACTATAATATAAATTACACTTCACATACCTATTATCAAACCATATTAGGTACCTACCCATAGATCTCAAGATGCTCATTTTAATCCATTGAGCAAGTTAACTCTATAATAATATCTTCTAAACCAAATACGTACCTAATGTATTATAATGTAAAATTTAGATTAATCTTGAACTTTACGAAATAATATATTCACCTTGAATTTAATCCGTTAGATGTTGAAATCGAACCATTTTAATAAGCTTTTTATTTTTAGTTTGTATCCATAATGTTTTTGTTCAGGTTGTTTTACAATAGATTGAATTTAGTTGGTTCAAGTCACACTAAACTTTACATCCTTTCTTTCTAAAATCCTTTGTTTTGCTTATCAACACTTCCAGCTAGGTACCACACTTTTTGAACCAAATTGAACATTTCAAAAATACAGGTCTACCTATGTTATAATATAAAATAGCAATCTATATCAAGAAAATACTTTATTCCACGGAACTTAAATACATATACCTATAGGGTAGGGTGGTGTAAGACGGCGCGGGCGATAAGTTGGCGCATTCGCGATTGGCTGGATCTGGTGTGACGTTAGCATCTAACTTCAGTCGTGTTTTGTTGACTTATTGTGACGGTACATGCTCGCAAAAAAATAAGCAATGTGCTAACAAACTGATTGTTGTAGGCAAGTCTAAAGATTTTGGCCACTTTTGATCTATTTTTATTATCATTTGCAAGCGGTGTCGTTCAAAAAGTTAATATAAATTCAGTGTTTTGAATGACTTGTTGGTTGAACACTTACTTCATCTTAGCCTAACAAACGAAATAATTCTGATATTTCATACGAGATGGCGTAAGTATATTGATTTCTGCGTTATGGGAAAGTATGTAAGTTGGCGCACTAAGTGGGTGTACAAGATGGCGCGCGCCAACTTACAAATACCCTATTCCATTGTTTAGGGTCTGCACTGCTTTTTAATCGTTTCTTATTTCTTTAGTAGCAGAATGTCAATTGCAGAATTGCAGAATGTCAGAAAACACGATACAACCAAATAGCCAGGCCAGTACATCGCAGGATCCCCATCTAAACAAACAATTCACTGCTCAGACAACCACTGTTGATGTCCAATTCATTTTGTGCACAATTTCTGATTATGTTCCACGATTGCTGAACCAAAACCCAAAAACCGTAAAAAATCTTTCATCCATCCATCCATCAGCCTGTATACATCCACTGCCGGTCATAGAAAAATTGGACGTGTCCTGGGTGTCAAGAAAATATGTATAAGAAACCGATCGAAGAAGACTGGATCGAATGCTCAGTTTGTCAAAAATATTGGCATGAGATATCTTGGATGGATATCTTGGATTTGGTGGACATCTGTCTTCCGTAACTGATGTTAAAATGACTTCGCATGACGTGCGCCATCTTATCAACATTGCTGCGCCAACTTACCCGTCAGGTTGTGTAAAAGTGCGCATTTCTCATTTTTTGAGTTTTGTTGCTTATTGACCCAAAGATATACAATATGATTTTGATATATTATGTTTTCTTTTCTTACCAATTAATCGAAGAATTAAAATATATAAATTTGACTTTGAAACATTGATTTTTCATTTTATTATGACCGATTGTTTAAAAAGTGCGTCATCTTACACCACCCTACCCTACAACGTAGGCTGAAGATTTAAAATATAGAAAATAAGAAACAATGAGTTTCATAAATGGTACAAATGTCACGAAAACTTTTTCATAATTACGTCACACTCATGCATTATTATTACTCAATATTATCACTATGTATATGTACATATTTTTACATAACTTATATTCCAAGTATACCACATCCTTGTGTGTCAAGTTTGCATATCAAGTAGATAGGTTTGTACATACAACATGATCGATATCAGTTTTGACTATAATCTTGCTATGTAATAAAATTATCATCATCATCATCATCATCCCTACAGCCTATTAACGTCCCACTGCTGGGCACAGGCCTCCACTCTCATAGGAGAGCGGGAATTAGAGCTTAGGCCCACCACGCTGCTCCAATGCGGGTTGGCGGGCTTTAACGACTACTATCATGTTATTGATAATAACCGGGACCGACGGCTTAACGTGCTCTCCGAGGCACGGGGGTGAAACACCGCCAACTTCCAACTCCGGGCTGGCACTGAGAATTTCTTAATTGAAAAACCCAATACCTAACTTTTATGCCCGACCGGGAATCGACCCAGGACCTCGTGATCCGTAGTCGACTATGCTAACCACTAGACCAACGAGGCAATAAAATTATAGACAAATAAAAAAATTTAAACCCTTAAGTAAGCCCATAATATTTGAATACAGTTTTGTTAAATTAAAAACCGAAGATAAGTTTCCGTATACCACATGTATCTAAGTAATACAGAATACTCCAATAGTATTGCGTTCTGTTTTATATTAGAACATTCCCTTTACATGCAATTACACCCTCACTGACCGCTCCCAAAAAGTTACCCCTGTTACGAGTAGTTTACCTACACACATTTTTATTTGTAAATCATAAAACTATCTAATGCTCGATTTTCATTTTACTGACCGTTTCTTAAATATCACCCTATAATATTAAGGTTAAAATTTGTATTTAGAAAAATACCTACATCGTTTATAAGTATAGTAAAAATAAAATTTGTTATTACTAATGCATTTCACTCGTCATTCGAGTCATATTTTTACGTCTTTATGTAGTTTTTAACTGGCGATCGGCGTGGCGTTTCTAATACTCCATACCTAATATTATAAATGCGAAAGTGGGTCTGTCTGTCCCTCTATCTGTCCGCTACGCTTCGACTGCCCATCTTTTCAACCGATTTTCATGAAATTTGGTACAGGGAAAATGCATGAGTTCCCGCGGGAATCACAAACCTTAATCGACGAAATTGCGGGCATCATCTAATATGTCAACAAACCTTCTCGTACGTTGAGATGAAGTAGTGCGCAGAACTCTAACATATACCTACCTATTTGATATAAAAACATAAATATAAATGTAAAATTAATGTTTTAGTTATATTTAATCAATAAATGTTCACTTCACGTTACATTTGTTCCGCTACGCTCTATAAAACACAATATAAGACATAGTTTATCAAAGAATTTAAAAAATTTAATGTCTTATCTCGTGCGCATCGACTTATTACCTATTCGATCAATGCTTGTGTAACTTAAATACCTACTTACCTTTTTTAAACAAACAATCATTATATTAAATTTGGAAAGTTAGTACTTTTATTAAAGAAAAATAGGAAACTGGTAACTTTTGGTAACAATTTATAAGAGGTATCGTGAGAGAAGACAGCATCTGATCAATTTTAATGATAGCGTATCCGGCGATCCGATCTATGTAACGTGAAACTTTCACTTTTAGTGAACGATTTAGAAACTGTTCAGCCTAAAGGCTACTATTGATTTTATCTTATATGGATCTATTTACTTTCTTTATAAACCAAAATAAGACTTACGAATAGGTACATAATATCATAATATAAAAACGCATTTCTTTTCTAGACCTAATGGTGCCCTGTACACAGTAAATGTGGATCCGCGATCAATGATCGCAATTCATAGTCAACAATCTGTACAGTGTACATGATCCATCTGGAATCTGGATCGCGCAAAGGCCCATTCTCCAAGGCTCTATAAACCTTACGGTAGTATGTCCAACGACAAAATCATAAAAAAATTAATGTGGTACACGGTACACATCCAAGTGTACCGTGTACCAATTTCTATAATTTTTATTTTTTCCTCAATTCACGGAGTGTGGTGAACGAGTGGAAGTGGAAAAAGTAGGTAAAGTACCAACCGAAGAACATTAATATCAATTAATGGCGTAGAGCATTGGTAATTGGTAGATATAATATTAATTCCCAGTGTAGCTCGTTCGCAGTTTCGCTTTTGTAAATGTAGTACGGAATACGGGCACAGCACACCAGCATATTCTATACTAATCTTACTAATATTATAAATGCGAAAGTTTGGATCGATGTATGGATGTTTTTTACTCAATCACGCCCCAACGGCTGAACGGATCTGGCTGAAATGCTGAAATTTGCACAGAGATTATAGTCTGGAATAGCACATAGGCTACTTTTTATCCCGGAAAATTAAAGTGTTCCCGCGGAAACCAAAAAACCTCAACCACGCAGACGAAGTCGCGGGCATCCGCTAGTATTACCTATAAATGCGAAAGTTTCGATGGATGGAAGTTTGTTACTCACCACCACGCCACTACGCCAGAAGGGCTGAACGGATCTAGATGAAATTTGGCACAGAGAAAGACAATAGGCCACTTTTAATCCCGGAAAATTAAAGACTTCCCGCGGGAACCAAAAAACCTCAATCAAGCGGACGAAGTCGCGGTCATCAGCTGGTATAATTATAATAATCGATGACAATCGATTTAAAAATGGAGCAGGAAGACATATTGTACAATCACATCGATTACAGAAGCGGATACTAACTATTCCGTTCAGTCTATTGTTCAGGTCTTGCACTAATAAACTGAGACTCCCAATCGTAAGATCAAGATGAATATGGGATGACGGCCGGAGAGGTGCAATAAAGATTAAAAAAAATATATATAGTTGTTTGGAGACCGATGATAATAGTATGTGATGCCTAAATTGGGCTTATCTACTCATCGATTTACCATACTAAAGTCAATGTACCTATCTACTATTCAATCTATCCTTAGGCCTCCTATACGGGGTGTCAATAGGAAATTATCGTAGAAAAACCTACACGCCCGGGAGTACGCAATAATGTTCTCAAAAGTGTGTGAAGAGTGCCAATCAGCATTTAGCTAACGTGGTGGACTAAAGCCTGAAGTCGAAACCCGTAAAGATCGTGCTGAGTGCGTTGGACCGGCGATGATGATTTAATGTTCTCGTCTCGTAATTTTGCAAAAAAAAAAATGAGACCACATTAGTTATTTAAACAAATTGAATCATATTGAAACAATCACATCACACATGTCCGTCGAGACGTGTCAGTCCGCCCACAGCTTCCTGCTTTTACCGGGCATCGAACGCGCTATAGGTCAATGAAAGCTTTTCACAGATCGCATACAACTCTTTCTTCCGCACTTTCCTTATAAATGCAATGTGGGTGTAATCGGAAATGTATAAATAACTAGCCAATGCCTGCGACTTCGTCCGCGTGGTTTAATTCCCGCGGGAACTCCTCAATTTTCCGGGATAAAAAGTAGCCTATGCCACTCTCCAGGTCTATACCTACCCATACTAAACATCGCGTCGATGCGTTGCTCCGTTGCGGCGTGATTGGGACAAACCAACAAACAAACACACTTTCGCATTTGTAATATTATTAGTTAGTACCTAACTACCTACCTACTACTCGTTTACTCTGCTACTCCTATATGAATAATACTAGCTAATGCCCGCGACTTCGTACGCGTGGATCGAGGTTTTGTGGATCCCGCGGGAACTCCTTAATTTTCCGGGATAAAAAGTAGCCTATGTGCTATTCCAGACTATATTCTATCTCTGTGCCAAATTTCAGCCAGATCCGTTCAGCCGTTGGGGCGTGATTGAGTAACAAACATCCATACATCCATACATCCAAACATCCAAACTTTCGCATTTATAATATTTATTTGATATTTGATTTGATTATTTCCTGTTAATTAAAGCTGGTAATAAATTGGAACATGTTTACGTAAATTGAAGATTGCATGCAAATTGCAAACCCAATGAAGCCGTGAATGCCGTCTCATGTCTTTTCCACTATACAAAGTCTTTTTGTCTTCAAGCAAATCGACAAATGATTTGCTCGAAGAAGCAAATACGGCAATATATTGCGCAAAATATTTCAATCTATTTCAGGCCGCGGATTATAACCAAGAGAGAGGACGGCTACTGAAAATTTTAACGACAAAATTTCATTCCGTTCAAATCCATTTTGAGTTTGTATAAAGGTGGGAGCACAAGTTAACGTATAACTGTCACCGTAAGATTGTGAAAACCGTCAGATTGCAATCTAACGCTTTTTATCCCGATAGATTGTAAACCGAATGGTTAAGAACCGAAACCGAACCGAACGGTATTTCAAATGAATATGTCACCGTAAGATTGTATAAACCGTAAGATTGTAATCTAACGCATTTTTTTTCGATAGATTGTAAACAGTCGAAAGATTGTGAACCGTTCAATGTTTTAAGTGTCAATTTTTGAAATCATCATTGTATTTACGTTTTCTTGTCTCTTTATTGTAGGTTAGGTTAGGGTTTGACATAAATAATCAAGTAGTGCACTTAGGTTCTATCGGGTTAATAAACCTAACAGATTACAATCTACCGAAAAATAATCCGTTATATTGTAATCATTCGACAGTTTACAATTTCGCGAGTTAGATTATAATCTAACCGTTTTTACAATCTTACGGTGACAAATACATAATACATTCAACAATGAATATATTCAACAATGAATATTTCAAAAAAGTGTAAATTTTTTTGAAATACCTACCTATTCATTGTATTTACGTTTTCTTATCTCTTTCTTGTAGGTTAGGTTAGGGTTTGACATAAATAAGGCCGGGCACTTAGGTTCTATCGGGTTCCCGAAAAATAATGCGTTAAATTGTAAGCAGTTGTTACGGTTCACAATCTTTCGACAGTTTACAATCTAACGAGATAAAAACCGTTAGATTACAATCTAACGGTTTTTACAATTTTACGGTGACATAGCCATTGTTACTGTATCGGCCCCCCGATTGTGTAAGAACATCATAATCGTAACGTTTGTCAAACGTATAATTCGACCTGTTTATGGAGTTCATAGATGTCTGCACATCAAAAAGCATGTATATGTACTCCTTAAACAGTTCGAGTGAATACGCTTTAAGCTGTCAAATGATTACGATTTGCTTAGACAATTGGGCCTCAGCAGGGCGACCGCGTATCTTTTGCATCAATCATTGATACATCGCAATCACCTCCGATTGACTGAATTTATGCAATCAGAGGTGATTGCGATGTATCAATGATTGATGCAAAAGATGCGCGACCGCTGTGCTGGTTTATTATGACAAATAGCCGTGTTCTTGATAGGAATTCCCACCAAATTGCACCTAAGGATTTATCATAGACTTCGAATTACTTTGGCATTCATTGAGGCGTAAGTTTTAAAAATCTAGAGAGAACTTCCATTAATCTTTATCGCCCGAGGGGTCACTTCTTCTCACCGATGATAAGCCTGCCTGGTAGGAGGCTTCGGCCGTGGCTAGATTCCACCCTACCGGCGCGGCTAATCCAAACGTTCCATATACTTGGCACTGCTGCAGGTATGATAATTGATAAGTGATAATGATGAGTTGATAATTGCCATTACTTGTTTATTAATAAGTATTTTAAAAATCTGATTTTTAAGTCTGTGACTGTGTAGTGTGTACCCATCCTACATGTAAACTGGCTTCCATCCAGCAGAGTTTAAGTTCTTATATGTAAGTATCAATTTTCTGAAACAACCTTGTACACAAACCAAATTAAACATTAATCCAATGCGGCAGAATTCATTTCACTAAATTGGAATCACTAAGTACGTTAGTACATCCAATTCAAGAAAAATTATACCTTAATACATTGAAATACGATCCCATTTACAACTGGCATATTACACATTTAACAGCTGATATGATATTTCTCTTTTGGGTCAGCGAGATTTTTTACTTTAATTATGCACGGATAGAGATCAAATAGGTTTGAATTTGAAATATGGATGTTTGTTTAATTCCAAATCCAATCTAATCAGAGATTCGAATTCAATTTTCCTACATTAGCACTTTGGTTATTCTGTCTGGCTACATAACACAACTATACACCTACCCTGTACGTCTTTCTTACCTTGTATTTTAATTAGCAAATTGAGAATAAATATAATATATTTGTCTATGAGGATCCTTTCGTAGGAGGTTGTTGGTTAAACATGTTTCTTTGTTTTTATGTCTATATCAAAATTACAATCTATCTTTGTACCAAAATTGGTTCAGGCATAATATCTAGTTTATAGTAGGAAGAATAGGTTAAAAAAATTAAAACTATCTTTGAGTATTATAATGGTAAGTAGTAGGTACTATATAATATGTAGTTATGCATGTACATAGATAAAGAATCCCAAGACTGCGGGTGTGACAACTGTAACCGCAAATATAACCGCTAAGTTTATCTCCTGTAATAGCTATGCACATTAATATTGTAAATGGAATATTTCTTTGACTGGTAATATAATTTTATTACATATGAAATTAAAGACTTGACATATATTATATATTTTTACAATAAATAACTAGGCACTATTAACTTTAATTTAGATTATTTTTAAGTATTGCACGCCGAATGGTAATACACTTGACTTTTTTATCTTTTATACCACCTTTATAATTTATGTGTATAATGCAATAAATGAATTCTGATTCTGATTCTGATTAATAGATAACACGGAAGCTCTATCCTACATATTGTGGCTAAATCTGTTGTGCCTACACAATCTATATACCAAATTGACAGCACTAAATCTATAAGTACTACCTTCGCAAACAGTAACACGTTTTAAACCTGTTAGTTTGGTTTAGAGATTGTTTTTAGAAGCAAGAGAATTAGCCACAATGTGCATGTTAGTCAGGGCAAAACTTAGTTATCTATAAAATAAGGAGAAAGACAAGCGCTAAATCTGTCACGTGTTTCGTAGCTGCGATGCCAAAAACAATTAAACACAAAAAGGCAAGTATCTACTGAGTACTGATCCTGTGCGTAGAGACTAGAGACTAGAGGGTTTTATATATTACTAGATGATGCCCGCGACTTCGTCCGCGTGGATTGATGTTTTTTGATTCCCGCGGGAACTCTTCAATTTTCCGGGATAAAAAGTAGCCTATGTCCGTCCCCGGGATACAAACTATCCCTGTACCAAATTTCATCAAAATCGGTTGAGTAGTTGGGCTGTGAAAGCGTAGCAGACAGACAGACAAACAGACACACTTTCACATTTATAATATTAGTATGGATGTTCTATCAATAATGTCCCCAGCGCCATCGATCAACTTACATCAATAATTAGATTAACAATGCTTCATTGTCTCACGTCGCATACATTTATGTAAGTATGTCTGTATGCCTGTTACACAATACACAATAAACCGTGATGGTTAGCGGAGCGAGTAAACACAAAGGCAGGATATGGACGGGGTAATAAATTTTTAATGCAATCTCTTAGGTCGGATCGGGTTCCAATGCAGTGCTGTGCTATATGAGGCTGAGGTGGTGCTACAATTACGTTCCATAACATAAGTAAGAAGAACTAAGTTAATGGTTATTATAGATGACAACAAGTATAGGTACAGTTATGTAGGTACACATACAAGTTTATTGGTTTATTTATTACAACAGGTTATTATTGTGTATTTGACTGCATATACTGCATTACCTATATGATCAGCTATTTATATAACCTATCATCAAATCCTAGTAGTTGCGGTGAACATTATGAGATCAAACATTAAATAGTATATTGTTTGTCTAGGGATGAAACAAGACGATTTAAGACGGGGGTGAAATTGCCTGTCTGAGCGAAGCGAGGGCTGGCATCAGCCGAAGTCAGAAGTCTAGGACAGAAAACGATGATTGACTATGATGATGTGTGATGACCCGCTGAATGACGTATTCGTCTGAAATTGTCTAGTTTCGGGTAGCAGGCATTGAAACTTGAACTTTCAATGCGGATTATATGAAAAGATCCTTAAAACAAAAGGAAAAATAAATATGAAATGACGCTGTCATTCCAAATTGACAATTTTTACCATGCGCCTTTGTCCCTGACCTACTATCTAATACAATTGTTAGGTTCGTCTTTCCGTTCCGGTTAATAATATTTAGCCACGGCCTGTATAGGTGCAAAAACGGATACTATATTATAGGAACAGTTGCTTGTATCGAAATTCTTCAGAGCAATACATAAAGGAAGAAAGAGGAGACGCGATAGATATAGAAAAATATATCGTTAGAAGTTAGCTCTTCTCATGCCTAACCATAGCCTAACGTCTAGTGTAGACTGTATACTGTATAGGTTTTCTAATAGGTACGTACTAGGTACCGTCGGCGACTATAACGTGAATTCTTTATAAATCTTAAGAAGAATCTTCCAAGAGCAGAATAAATGTTTAAATATTTAACTAAAGCTTTACCTTCGCCTCTGCTTTATGGCTTTCCTAACGCTTTTCTAACTTAGATGGTACTTCAAAATGTTTATGACTTCTGCTTCCAGATCAAGACACGCGGAAGCGTGTCCAGCCAAAGTCAAAAAAAGAAAGAACTGGCAGCACCGTGTGTAATATTACACGAACCATTTGGAGCCACTTTTGACCCCCTCATAACTCAAAAACTATTACACTTAAACATGTCAAATTTGGCTCATATATTGAGACCCGCGAGATACGTATGTGCTCCAAATTTCATAAGCACACCTCAAATGGTTATTTAGATACAAAAATCGTCATTTTTATGATCTACCTACGGATAGATCAAAACTCTGACACGGGGCATACTACCATCGCTTAAAGCCGTATTATTTTAATATTGTTGACGTTCATGTTGTAGTGTTATAATAATTATTTTTAAGGACGTCAAAGTACGTGACATTCAACCGTTACTTTGAAATAATACTGCTTTAAGCGGTGGTAGTAACTCCCTCGTCCACTTCCTGCGGCAACTTGCATTACATTCTACGCATAGTGCATGCACAACTAAATAAAACAAGAGTTGATAAGTAAAAAAAAAAACTCCTATTACATAAATCATACTGCAGGTCTTTGTTTAAATTCGTTATTTTGTGTTGTTAACTATTGAAAATGACACATAATTATTATTTTAATGTAAATAATAATGAATAATAATATAGTTGCATTAAAACCTTACCTTCGTATTCACGCATTTTGTGCAACGAAACGTCATTGACAGAAAAGAAGAAGAAACGTATTTGAAGTCGTCAGTTCAAGTTGTCAGTCATTGTGATTTTTAATCATTGTTTATAGTGGTTTTAGTGATATCGACTGTTTACCGTGCTTGTTTTCAATGTTTCACTAAAAACTTTTGCTATACTATAATATGGATTCGATCTCGCCGACTTCGCGCTATATTCCATGGATGACCATTGTTTGCAATTTGGGTACGTTACGTTGAGGTGCATAAATTGTCACCTGAGTGTAAACAGGATGCTAAGACCTGTTGTTACCATGGGTGGGCTCACCATCGAAATGATATTGTTGCACCGGCAGCTTTCTTGATAATGTAACGACAGTGATTACCTATTTAATATGAAGATGAATAAATCAATGAACTATAATAGACAAGTCCTATTACAGTGTAAAGTATTATTTGAATGATAGCAAGGCATGGGTATGAATTGTTACAGCGGCTGATTATGTAACTGTTATATTGTATATATAATTTCAAATATTTGTGAGATGGTGATAATAAAACAAACACAGTTGAGTTTGTTGCGGGCTCTTCTCAGACCAGGGCACGTTTGGAACCCTCGTAGCTTTAGTTTTAAGATACTGTAGTTAGTTATCACCATCACGTCTTATGCTCTGTAAGCATGACGTTCAGAAGGTGTACTTTGTAGGTACCTATTTTGAATAAATATGTTTTGAGTTTGAGATTGTGTTCAATAATTTCTGTACAAAAAGAAATGATATCCCATCAAAAACATAAATGTAAAATGAGAGCCAAAATCCAAAATTGTGATATGTATATAATATATGCATTGGTTGTTGACTTCAGCGACAAAAGAAGTGAGATCTAAATGGGTGCCAAAGTTCAATGGTCAGTCCTGCAATTTATTTATAACAACATAAAATATTTTATAACAACTTAAAATATCATTTCTTCTTATAACTTAGGATAATATGTTGAAGACTAGGCTTTGGCTTGGCTAGTTTTCATATACGAATTATAGCCTTCGCAAGTTGTAAAGCTGTAAGTTCTTATTTTATTCTTCCGAAAATTTGGCTTGCTAGTAGAAACTGTACTTTTAGGTACCTACTTAATAATAATTCGTATATGGAAACTAGCCAAGCCAAAGCCTTAGTCTTCAACATATTATCCTAAGTTATAAGAAGAAATGATATTTTAGGTTGTTATAAAATATTTTATGTTGTTATAAATAAATTGCAGGACTGACCATTGAACTTTGGCACCCATTTAGATCTCACTTCTTTTGTCGCTGAAGTCAACAACCAATGCATATATTATATACATATCACAATTTTGGATTTTGGCTCTCATTTTACATTTATGTTTTTGATGGGATAAATTGTACCACATACTAGGAAACAAAATGTGGAGAAAGAAAATGTTTAGTATGGAATATATATATAGATGGTGTGATTTTGTTAAAATAATATAATAAAGAATACGATATATAGGTAAATAAAAAACTTATAGGGAATACTAAATGCATTTTTTTTTAATCTTTGAAGGTACGAGTACTTACTGCTCAGATGGCGTCGAAAACCACCCAATAAAATTATTTCCAATCAGACGAACTGAACTAAAAATAACAAAATTCGCCAAAAACACTTTTGTACATTTCATTAGCAGTTTCTTAATGAAGCGATCGAAATATAGACGAATTCTTTCACCAACAATCACCGCATAGCAAATAGCAATTATAAAGATACGAATCATTGAAAGGATCTTGCCTTTCATGAGTCGGTATTCGCCTATTCGATAAGTAGTTAAGTAGATAGCAAACAGCAGTTTATCGAAACAATAACGAGCAAAAACTCTACCTACCTATTGCATGCAAATCTTTGTGGAAAACGCACTACTACACACTAAACGAATACTTGGACGTTATGGAGTAATAATAATTGAAATGACGATATTCCAAATTGATTTTTAGTATTTTAGAATGTTAAGACAGTTTTTCTAACTCTAGTTCTATTCCATTACATTTTCCAACTTTAGGATATTTTATTGAATTCTTATGCAGAGAGGGTTGTATAGTTTATTCGTTTATCTATACTAATACCTATTATAAAAGCGAATGTTGAGATGGATGGATGGATGGATGGATGTTTGTGATTCAATCACGCCAGAACTGCTGAATGTATCTGGATGAAATTTGGTACAGCGATAGATTATAGTCTGGAATAACATCTCTACTTTTTATCCCGGAAAATTAAAGAATTCCCGCGGGAACCAAAAACCTCAATCCACGTGGACGAAGTCGCGGGCATCAGCTAGTGTATATGTCACCGTAAGATTGTAAAAACCTTTAGATTATAATCTAACTCGCGAAATTGTAAACTGTCAAATGATTACAATATAACGGATTATTTTTCGGTAGATTGTAATTTATTAGGTTTATGAACCCGATAGAACCTAAGTGCACTACTTGATTATTTATGTCGAACCCTAACCTAACCTACAAGAAAGAGACCAGAAAACGTAAATACAATGAATATTTCAAAAATTTACACTCAGGAACATTGAACGGTTCACAATCTTTCAACTGTTTACAATCTATCGAAAAAAAAGCGTTAGATTACAATCTTACGGTGACATATATTTAGGTTAGTTTGGCATTTAAATGTGAATTTCCTCCCAACAGTGTTAGGTATTTGCATAGTATAGAGCTTAGCTACATTCGATGGCAAATGACTCAATTGGGATCGTATTGTAAATTGTCCCTCTCTAATCATTCCCTACCGTCAATTTCCTTGTTTGTCGTTAAATAATATGCATGTCTCAACTCACATGTTATCTGCCAAGCGTAAGCGGTGCTAATAATGGGTTTTTCTGTTGAGAATCACCAGAGTATTTGTTTTTTTTAACTGCGTGTCTTTTCAGTTTTACGTGACAGTTTAGCAAAACAAGATCCGTGAAGTTCCGCGATCATGTGGAACTTGAAAGGTATGGCCAAACTAGCCGCCACATGGAGTACTGCCCTCACCTATGCCCACCTATGCTGAGTTTCTTGCCGGCTCTTCTCAGTAGAATCACTTTCCGAACTGGTGGTAGAGTCTTAACGTATCATAAGTGACACATGTTGTCCTATGTGAAATAAGTAGGTAAATAAATCATTTATCATTTATCATTATGGGCCGGAGCACCCCAGTACCAGCTCCATCAATTTGACCGGATACAAAAGCGATCAGTTTTTATCAACATTAAAAACAAAGATGAATTTTATCTTATAAAACGACAATAAAACGTTATTCCACACGTGATACGTCCCATTGTCCGTTCCCACACGGCAACGGTACACGTCGCGAACTAGTTCGACGCCCGTTAAGTGATTCATGTTCTCCATACTCTCGTAACGTGACTAAGGGCTAAGACAAAAGACGTGCGAAAATAGCCTAAAGTTTATCACTGCATGAGATTTTTTTTTGTCTGTTAATGTAGGGCAAAGAGTAAGCAGAGTCAACTTGGAACAATAAAAAAGTCCTAATACTAAGGGCTAAGGTTAAGACAAAAGACATGCGAAAGTAGCCTAAAGTTTATCGCTGCATGAGATTTTTTTGTCTGTTAATGTAGGGCAAAGAGTAAGCAGAGTCCACTTGGAACAATAACAAAGTCCTAATACTAAGGGCTAAGACAAAAGACGTGCGAAAATAGCCTAAAGTTTATCGCTGCATGAGATTTTTTTTTGTCTGTTAATGTAGGGCAAAGAGTAAGCAGAGTCAACTTGATACATTAACAAAGTCCTAATAATAATCACCGTCGGTCATAAAACCTTCGCATCCTGTTATTTGCAGAAACATGCACGTCGGGCATCCATGTCGAACGACATCATAACAATATTATTATTAAAGGCTCAATTAATATAATAATTCATTAAGGACGATTGAAGTGAGTAAGTATTCAATACTTACAATAAAATATGTAATTACATTTAAATGTAACAAGCATTATAAAATAACCTACGGTATTATCCATAATATTTTATTGCATAATGGAATTGAATTTAACAGAGCACCATGACTTAACAAATTAGAAAGTGTTAATTGATTGCTTTTTGCGGATAGAAACGAAAGTACTTTCTGTTAAGGTGAACGCCCACAGGTCAAAGAAACCAAAACCCTTATCTAATAATAGGGCGCACGCTCACGCGCTCGTCCGGTGCAGTGCTGGTCATGCTTAATTGTAAATAACAAATAGAAAAGCTACCCGGGCTATTATTGTGTAATCTGTGTCCTGTGGGACAGATTACACTTATTTTATTATGGTAAAATAATTGAGTAATGATCGCAATCGCTTCTGTATTGCCGGCTACCACTGGTTCGCTATTGGCCAAAATCCACTGTCGCAGCAAGAATCCCAATCCAATTTTAGCCATTCTCAGCAATTTTATGGTTGCTCCTCACTTGTCATCATCATCGTCTCAAGTTCATATTACTTATATATTGTTAGGTACATATCATATTTTTGGAGCGAAGTTTCTTATCGCGCGTTACGAAAGGGGGCTAGACGGAAAAAATTAAGACCAAAAGTTGTAACGACACTTTTTATGAAAAGATGATTTTGGTTGCTATGACTACTTGTGTTGTTGACTTCAAGTTGTTGATAATAAAAAGGCGAAATAATTTTAAAGAATTATGTTTTCAATAGATACATAGGTTAGTTATAAGTACCTTTCGATTAATTAGTGAAGGAATTGTAATAAAATTTACACAGAGAAACACGCGCACGCCGCACGGCTTACAATTATAGCAAAAAGTGTCGTTACAACTTTTGGTACTTCGTTCCATTCGCATGTCCCCTGAAGTTTTTATTATTAAATAGGTACATATATACTTTATTTCTTTTATCATGTATGCGTTGTATATTCCTTATTTATTTATTTTTTAATCACACGGAATTGCAATTCCTTGAGTCATCATCATCATCATCACTACAGCCTATTAACGTCCCACTGCTGGGCACAGGCCTCCACTCTCGTAGGAGAGTGGGAATTAGAGCTTAGACCCACCACGCTGCTCCAATGCGGGTTGGCGGGCTATTCCTTGAGTAGCTATCACAAAACAAATAATTATCTAATATAGATTCTGGTATCAACAAATTATAGAGGTAATAAAAACTGGTCTGTCAAATCAGGGTTAGGATAACTACCAGAGCGTGGTTAAAGTAGGCAAATGATATGATGTATCATTACAAAGTCATTAAGGAAAATTACCTTTGACGATCTCTCTGCTGTCTTAAGTTTGATTTCTGGTTGAGTAATTTAAGGTATAATAATCCAAAGTAAGAATAGGAAAGTTAATGACCTGTCAACTGTCACTAGAAATACACTTTGCAAGGATTTTTCTGGCTAATTGTGTTTTTAGAAACAAGAAGAAACAATTATATTTTAATGATGATTTTTGGTACTTCACTTCTTTAAAGCTATTTAAAATATAATAATATTATGTTGAATCACAATAATTATGTTTTCAGCTAATATGTCACAACACGGGAACTATCACATTCATATTCGGATAGGAATCATAGCCCATGGGATCCTATTCATAAATTGGACTCATTTAGTAATTAGGCTAAGATCGAATTTACCCTTAGAGCGAGTTAAGTAATTAAGTTAAGGGTCGAGTCTCACGTGATTAATTGACGATCCCTTACTTAGTAGCAAATTAAAAAACAGCCTTAAATTATACTGGCGTTTGCATCGCGGCGTTACTCTGCGCACCGGTGGACGTCAAGCCTAAGTAATAGATCATAACACAATGTGCATAGACAAATTACTTAAATGTGGTATGTTGTAATTGCTTTCTGAAACAACTCCAAAAGCCATATTCCTAATAAATGGAGTTTGCATGTAATCTGACGTAAACAATGTAACTATAACTTTTGATGGATTAATTAAAATTTAACAACATATAACATATTACTTGTGTAAGATCTGTAAGTAACCTATCTGACTTATGCATAACCTAGCTCCCTAAAATACTCCCTGAAGTTCTCTGTAGCCACTAGCCTGCTTAGATTCTTGAGAGGTCTCTTGGCCAGAATGATCTAGCACAGGGATCTATTTCTATAGAAACTGTCTCACTTACAATGAATGGACAATGTCTGGGTGTGGTAAAGAATAAAGATTAAAGCAGAAGAAGATACCAAGTTCAAAGCCTATTAAACCCTTTCTAGACCACAAAATTATGTCAACTTATATATAAAATCAATAATTAACTAAAACAAGTTATTGAATACCGGACATCATTACTAAGATATTACATAAGTAACTAAATTATTAAAAAAATAGTTGAACTAAGCTCATGTAAGTACCTTCCACCATAACAATTTCCATTTTTGTTTTTAAAAAAACCAAGCAAGTAAGTAACTATGGCAATTTACTTTTCCCACCCCTTTTTAGATAGTGAAGCACATTGATCAAACAAAATTTTACTTAGCCCAGAAAATTATCCTATAATCAAATCTATCACTATCAGTTATGTAAACTGTGGCTTTGACTGATAAGAAACATTATTATACTACTTTTTCTTCAATATTTAATGACTCTTGTGATAAAATTTAGGAAACCTGCTAACTCATTTCATCACTGATAAAAATGTGTAATTTGTATCACCACAGGCTATCTGAAAAGTTGTTATTAAGCTAAACTATTCATTTACCTCTTATGCACTCAGACAACAGCTAAATTTTTATCTAAGATTCAGATCTAAGGGCTTCATACAGTACAGCCTATTTTAATTTACAACTTTATTGATGCCAATGGCATTCCGAACCAGTAGTAGATTCACTCGACAATTCCAGAGGCGTCTCTAGCCCACGAGGCGCCCGTGTGCAAACACTACCCTAGCGCCCCCTAGTAAGCGCGCGGTCAATAGAATGGAATGGGTAGGTACAAAGTAAAAGTAACAGCACATCATGTTACCACAAACTGTCAAATTTGAATAATAAACTCTATTGTTTGGACATTAAAGAACAAAAATTTGTCGGTTTTGGATACCATGATGTGCTTTGACTGTATTTAGAATTAGACAGGATGTTCTGGTGTTTACCCTAACAAGCCGAAACGTACCCATGTTAACTATATACTAGATGTTACATTATATCAATGTCCAAATTTTGAAATTTCTTCATTCTAATTACAACCTCATATCAAACATACAAAGTTCGATATTCAAATTGGGAACATTTGTCTTTGGGAAGCTCACTGCGATCGAGGTCCACTGCATACGGGTAAAAAGTGTTTTTAGGAGGGAAGGAGCGACAAGAAAGCAAATATTGTAAAAGCCGCTTGTGGCACGCCTTGCTTTGCTATACCTAATTCGACAAATATATAAGGAGAGCTCCAGATGCTATGCAAAATGTATGCAAAGCGGAGCTCTTTTTACGTTGGTCACGAATGCCGCGACCGGCCAACGCGCGCGCCGTTTTGGGCTACTCCGTAGCGAGCGGCGCTCGGCGCCCCCTAGGACCACTGCACCCGTGTGCAACGCACACCCTGCACCATAGGTAAAGACGCCTCTGGACAATTCAAAAACAGTTTTTAGTAAGTTTATTGAAAAAAATTAAAGAACTAGAAGTTTAATTCGCTATTATCCGCCACAGTAGGTAAATCTATGAGGTACAGTGTGTATCTTGCACTTGTAGTTTGCAATATTCAACACACCACACAAATCTTCCAAATTATTCTCAAAACACGTTTCACTCTGTCACCAGAGCATCCATATCCATACTTCCATACTAATATTATAAATGCGAAAGTGTGTCTGTCTGTCTGTCCGTCTGTCTGTCTGTCTGTCTGTCTGTCTGCTACGCTTTCACGGCCCAACTACTCAACCGATTTTGATAAAATTTGGTACAGAGATAGTTTACATCCCAGGGAAGGATATCGGCTACTTTTTATCCCGGAAAATTAAAGAGTTCCCGCGGGAATCAAAAAACATAAGTCCACGCGGACGAAGTCGCTGGAATCATCTAGTACTTAATATTTTGAGGTTGATACTTCTTGTAGACTGTTAACTGGCTGTTATTTGTAATCTGTCACATAGTGACTTGTGGTATTTTTGGTTGTCATGATTTAAATATGTTATTCAAAATAAATTGTCTGCTGATAAACGGTGTTTCTGTGGTATACAATAATCAATTAAGATATCTGGCCTAGGCACTGCGGGGACTCTGCTAGGCACTTTTCATCAGGCTCAAGTATGCTCTGGTGACAGAATGAAACGTGTTTTGAGAATAATAACTTATTTTTGATAAAATTCATTTCCTAATTTTGGCGTTGGCATACAGCATTTGCTAGTGACATTGATCAAATAAATAAAATTAATAAATAAATATATTTAAGTAAGTACTTAATTTACTTATTCATGAGAATAAAACCAACAAAAGTTTTCTACATCCACTTACTGCAACAACAGCAAATATGAACCTTTAAGTGGTAAACAATTTCTGACTGCGACTGTACACATAGTATTGGTGCACTTCACAGACTTTAAAAATCAAAATAAACTTATAGTACAGGGTGAATCCTTAAATTTTTAATTAAAAACTGCTTGTACTTTCATTGTATTAGCAGAGAAATTTCACAACCAATATACAAAATTCAATTATCCAACCTTGAAATTAAATGTTGAAGTTTTATTACATAATTTAGCACTTAGCATAGGTACATAAAAGGCAATAAGTATCTACAATTTTCTAATTTCACACTGACGTGATAGATTTGCTATCTGATCTTTCATTGGGACTGGGACTTTCTAATAGTAAAATGCGAGTGTTTGATTGCTGGTTTGTCATTCAATCACGCTGCAACATGGGATCAACGTGATTTTTTGCATGTTTACCTACAAATAAAAGAAAAATTTCGGTTCCTACGTGAAGAGTTCGCATATAAAAGTACTTACGTGAAAGGTCATAGAAAGGAAAGCCTCTTTATTGGCATTATTTAGTAGGTAGGTGCATAAAGGAGACCTTTATCGAAAGACATATATTTCGCAGATTCCGATTACTTTAAAGAGTATCATCTTTTACTTTTACAAAAGAGCCAGAAGAACAGTTGACTTGTTTGTTTATAAAAAATAAAAATTAATCCCCGCTTACCTGCGGCGATTGCGTGATTTGGACATCAGTTGCTGCTGAGTAGGTAATTATGATAAGAATGCACGATAAAAATTAATTATTAACGTAAATTCATCAAAAATTGTCCGTTGCTTTATCAATATGTCGCGGTCACTCACATAACACATTTGATTGTTCTGTCTTCACTGCACAAAAAAATGGTATGGGCTGCTAGGTACGCTCTAAATAAATTGAGTCATAGGTATTAGGTATTTCACGACATAAACGGATTTAGAATTTCATTGTAATAATCAATGTAGCACCTAGCAGTTAGCACCAGGGCCGTCCAAGCTAGGCTATGAAAATAGGACGAGGTACATTGTAAGTACATGTCTTTTATCTCATATTTTTAGTATGGCCATACATTTTTGTTCTCGCTCTTTCCACACAATCACAATATTTGCACACATATACATTTTTTATTACTATATGCATTATAGTTATTTATAATGCCCGCTCAAGTAATGTAACCAACTAAAGCTTTCACCCTAAATTTAGGGGAAAAAATTTGCTGAAGGCTCTTTGGAGAAAAAGTAAAAAATGTATTATTTATTGGTGTTTACTTTAAATCTGGAGCGGCCAGATTCCAAGAAGCTTTTGAAATCAAACTTTACATTTATAATTTAAATAAAATTGCAAATTTATGCGCGAAATTACGATTACGTAATAAGATGATAACTATTTTTTGATAAAATAATAGGACAAAGTGTAGGTGCCATATATGTGTATATTAGGAAATATACACTTTCTCTGTACTTTCAATTTTTTTTTTTAATTTACTTTAACAAAATAACTTTTACATATCATAAATATCTTCACGTCCTGAAACTCGCATGAGTTTATGTGGACGTTGCACATTCCTCCTAAATAACTAAGTTAACATAACAATAACAACGTTAAAAAAACAAAAAAAAACATACCTGCATATTAAAATTTATCGTAAAGTTATTATCGTAAAATACCTATACAGGAGCGCTCGCACACCTTCGAGTATCATCGCAACGAGCATGCATAGAGCAAATGCCAAACCGGTTTTGTGCAGTTTAAATCGTATTATACAGGCTGATTTGGGTTTGACAGTGGATAATTAGTTACGAAATTTAGAAATAAAAGAAGTATATGTACTATAGTATATAGAAATAATGATTTTATTACATTTAATACGTTAATTTAGATAACTTTAATTTTCTGTAGTTAAGTCATTGAAATATTTTTTTAAAACTCGCTTTATATTTTTAGCCGTGATCGAATCTCTTAATGCTAGTGGTAAAATATTGATTAGCCTTGGTATAAGAAAGTCAGTCGTTCTTTCGCCGTAGAAATTATTAGCTCCTACTGTTTTAATTTTTCGAGCTGCTACTTTTCTTGTTAATTTTGTGCTCTTATATAAATCATCGTTATAGATAAGTAAGTTTTCTATAAGTAAGCGTAGTTTAACTTTTTGTTTTATTGGGAGGATGTTACATTGTTTATATATTTGTGTTTCATCATCTTGACACTTAAGTTTAATTTTAATAGGTAATATTTGTTTCAGTATTCTTAGTTCTAATCTCTCTAATTGTTCAATGTATGTTTTAAAAGTGCGGCCGTAGCTGCTTAGACCGTATAGTATTATGCTTTCACCTAGTGCTTTGTACAGTTGTAACTTAATGTGAAATGGAATTTTTCTTTTTATTAGACCAATTTTGGCTAAAATAGCGCGCAATCTAGAACACACGTTATTAATATGGGGACCCCAATTAAGTCGGTTATCTATTGTTAGACCTAGATAAGGATGTTGTGTAACTTGTTCTATAGATTCGCAGCTACAATTTTTAAGAGCTCCATGAAGACAAAAATGGTTATGGGCAACTAGTTTTAATTGACCTGAGCTTCTTAAATGACATGAATGTATGTGAATTAGTTTAGTTTTTTGTATGTTTATGGCCAAACCAAAGTCATGGGACCATTTGCAGACCATTGTGAAATCTGCTTGTAGTTTCCTGAGCGCTTCGTCTGCATCTCGGTCAGATGCAATAATGCAGGTGTCGTCCGCGTATTGAAATGTAGTGCAATTTTTAATAACGTTATTGATGTCGTTTGCATATGCCAAATAGTGGAGTGGGCCTAAAACTGAGCCTTGAGCCGTGCCAACCGTTACTTCAGCCCTATCACTTAGCGAGTTTCCTATTTTTACATAGTATGATCTGTTAGTTAGGTAATTACGGCACCAGTTCAGGAGCGGACCTCTCACTCCTGTGTCGTCTAGTTTTTGAATCAGTAGGTCATGGCGCAAAGTATCAAAAGCCCGGCTGAAGTCTATGAAAACTGCTACAACATGTTTTTTAGCGTTAAGGTTTTCGTAGATATAGTCCGTAAAGTTTGAGAGTAATTGTGTAGTGCTTTTTTTTGGTTGGAATCCAAATTGATTTTTAGACAGTATGTTATATTGGCTGTAGAAATTATGTATTACATCGCTTATGTGCGTTTCAACCAATTTGTCGATTATAGGAAGTATTGTTATTGGCCTATAGTTCTCATAGTCGTCCTTTCTACCCTTTTTATATATGGGTCTGACTAATCCCGTTTTCAGTTCTGTAGGATATATACCAGTTTTAACGCTCAAATTAATCAGTTTCGTTATTACACCTGCAATTTTCTGGGATAATAATTTGATATTAATGGGTCTAATTAAGTCAAAGCCAGCCGACTTATTTATTTTGATTTGTTTAATTGAATCAAAAATATCTTTGGTTTTTGCTTTTGTGAATAATATTGATACGTTACATGGATTTGAGTAACTGTTTTTGTCCAGTAAAGGGGTATTACAGAAAGTACTGCCTTGGGATGCGGTTTGCTCAAAAGTTTTTTTAAAGTTGTTAGCTATTTTCTATTCATCAATTTTAGACGTTTTAAAATTGCTTACTATAAGTTCGTCCGTGGATACCCTGGATCTTCCTGTGAGGTTATTTAAGATTTGCCATAATTTACTCATATTGCCTTTATTTTTATCTATTTCTTGTCGGTAATAATTATTTTTCTGATTGTCTATTAGCTTATTGTATTTGTTTCTTGTTTTATTATATTGCACTAATAAGACTTTATCCGACGGGTCTTTGACTATATCTGTATATAATTGATCTTTATATTTGCACATGTGTATGATTTTCTTATTTATCCATTCCTCACATTGTCGCTTAAGTTTTAGTGTTGTAGTGTATTTTGATTTATCATAACATTGTTGTATATTATTTTTTATACTTTCATAGAGACTAACCGGGCAATCTAACATTGCAATTTCTTCCCAAGAGATCTCATCAAGAAATTGGTTTAACAAGTTATAATTGAGTTTAGTAATAGAAATTGGTACATCCTGTACATTGCTTGCACCTAGCATCGATGCGATGGTTACGCGATGGTCTGCCAGTACAGTTCCAAGCGCTGCGCAATAAACATCTTGTGTGCGGGATCGCACGAAGATGTGATCTATAGAGCTTTTAGTGTAGCTATCTTTTCTAGGCTCAATTCTTGTATATTCATCGATCCCGCACTCAAGACCATACTGGTACAGCGTGTTTAAATATTTGGTACATATACAGTCGACATACTTTATATTAATGTTTATATCACCTAGAAGAATCATATCGGATGAATGATATTTTTTTAAAATGTTTTCCAGCTCATCGATAAACAAGTGCTTGTTTTTATGTGGCGGTCTATAAAGTGCACATAGATATATCGTTTCGTTTGAATGTGTAGTGATTTTTCCCATAAGGCATTCAAAGTGTACAGTTGTTAAAGATATGATATTACACTTGTGTTTATTTAGGCAGTATACTATTATTCCTCCACCTTTCATATTTTGACGTAGATTTATGTGCATTTTATACCCGTTTATGTGAAACATAGTACTTAAGCTATCTGAAATATTAACCTCTGTCAATACAATTATATCTATTTGCTTACTACTAGTACTTAATAACAACTGCAATTTCGAGAAGTTTTTAATTATGGATCTTATGTTTACGTGTATACAGGTAAAGTTTTTATATAAAAAGTTGGGGATACGCTTCCAGTAATCAGAAATATCGACACAATCAGTAATTTTGATTATACTATCCATAATAAAAGTGATAAATAGTATTAATTATTAAAAATAAAACTAAGAAAACAATAATTTGTGGGTACTTATATTAGCGTGATGAATTTTTTATTTTTATTATGTCTGATTCAGATCTTATGAACAATAAGTCACTTTTATCGTTCTTGCGCGTGTATATTTTGCCATTTTTGCACCATATATACCTATACGTATCTTTGAGCTCTTGTTTGGCCTTCCAAAGGAGGTTTTTTATAAATGGAGTTAACGCCTCTCTGAAATAGACCTTATTTGTTTTGAATTTGGGGTCTTTAATATTCGAGATGTCGAATATAAGAACTGGAGTAATTTTGGCTGCTGCAATCCATTTAATCTTATAATCATCGTTTTTCATGTCCACACTAATTACACTGTTTTTACCAGCGCGTACACGTTTTACCATTTCAACGTCGTTCGTGTTCAGACTTAGTTTTAATGCCGCTTTGCTAATAATTTCTTGCAAATTTTCATCTTCTGATTCTGGTATTCCTGCTATTTCTAATTTCTTGCTTAACTTACTCTGTTCCAAATCCATAATTCGCTGCTCCATTGCATTCACCTTGTTTTCTAGAAATTTGTTCTTGTTTGTTAGGTCATAGTTTTTGTTTTCTATTTCTTTTACTTTTTCTTTAAAAACTTCGGTAAATTCCAGACATTCCTCCACCTTGTCACTTAAAAACTGCATTGATCGGTTTGTCTCTTCTAACTCTTTTTTCAATAATTTTTCCATTTCCTTTGTAAGTTGAGCCATAAATTTTTTTGAGTCTAATGCGAGATCTTTTCTTATCTCTACTGCCTCATCTTCTTCTTCATCGTCCGAGGGGACGATGAACGAGCTCTTCCGGAAGGATTGGGAATTGGTGCATGCGGCGCATGTCCACTCGAGGTTCTCTGCCACCCGTACCGCTGCCAACTGTTTATGGGTCAGGCCAGCACAATCCGGTTTGGCATGAACAAATAATCCACACTTATTACACTCAAGACCAGGGGATCTTTTTGTAACGCTTTTTTTGCATTTTACGCAATTAATCATTTTGAGGTAGTTCAAAAATTTAGTCCGTATGAATTGTAAGTAACAATTAGAGTTGCGTTGCTCGCGTGACGGCCGAGCGAGGAATTGCGTGGAATTTTATTCCAGTGGATTTCTCATCTCAGGTTTAATTAAAATCTGTATTTAGGGAAAAATAAATCAAAGGCTTACAACACCACATTTTCTTACAAAATAAAAATGGCGTAGTCTCAAGAATTTTTTTAACTTATCTTTTTATAATAAAGTTTGTGTTTTCTTCGAAGATTTAGTTAGTGAGTGAAGAAGTCAGTGTTGATCATGGACCTATACTTACTCGTATCATCATGCTAATTGCTAATCTCATCTGCGACACCCGCGGCTTGGAATATTAACTAATGGTCTCTCGGGTACCAGTAGGTAAACCTACAGGAGTGGAGACCGCATATACAATTATCACGATCGGCATCGGTGGCATATCGGTAGTTAAAAGCACAGAGTGGAAATACCAAGTGTCCACACCATTCGGAAAGAGTCGCTGTCCCTCTGGAATCAGGAAAATGGTTGGATGAGAAAGGCTGGCGATGCCTTAGAAAACGCGCTCTCCAGAGAGTAAGTTCCGCTGTGGACTTTACATGCACGTAGGATCTTACTTCAATGCAGCTATCGATAATAGTTTTTGTCCTCACTGAGTAAGTAACAATTTATGTTAACGTAAAGCTCTTAAAAATAGATTTAGATCTATACATCATACTAATATTATAAATGCGAGAGTGTGTTTGTTTGTTGGTTTGTCCTTCAATCACGCCGCAACAGAGCAACGGATCGACGTGATTTTTGGCATGGGTATAGTTGAGGACCTGGAGAGTGACATAGGCTACTTTTTATTCCGAAAAATTAAGGAGTTCCAGCGGGAATCAAAACAACTTAAACCACGCGGACGAAGTAGCGGGCATCAGCTAGTTACTCATACATTAATCCTAGTAATGTTGTAATAAGGTTTTCTTTAAACTCATGCATTGGATCTTTAGCTTTAGTTTTAAGATACTGTAACTGATTATCAACATCATGTTTTATATGTACCTAACTGGACGTCAATAAGTGTACATTGTACCTAAATTGAATAAATATATTTTGACTTTGACTCTCCCTCCCTCTTCTTGAGAAACAATAATGGAATACTAAATATGGAATATTTTAGACTTTAGAGTCTAAAGTCTAAAATATCAAATAATCAATAATCAAAACAAGTTTCAAATAGTGTCTAAAGTTTAGACACTATTTGAAACTTGTTTTGATTATTTTTCCACTACATTATTCGAATAATTTTTACACTTGAATTTTGAATATAAACAAACAGATACAATTTTTCATTTATCATTCATGTAATAGTATGAAATAGACCCATTTGTTTTGTTTGTAGAGTTGAGAGTTCTATCCCTAGGCAATTAGTGGAGTTTTGTGTGTTTTAAGAAATTAAATATCACTTGCTTTTATGGTGAAGGAAAACATCTTGAGGATTGCATGAGAGTTATCGATAATGTTCTGAAAATGTGTGATGTCTGCCAATCAGCACTTAGCCAGTATGGTGGACTACGGCCAAACCTCTTCTGATTCTGAGAGGTAAAGTGGTGCTCATTTGTGAACCAGCGTTTAGTTGATATTATGATGATGATTGAGTTTGTCATGTTATATGCTAATAGCATAGTCTAAAGAGTTACATATAAGTCTTTTGATTGAGGGGTCTAGACATAGCATTACTGCGGGGTGACAGAGCCACAGTGGAGGAAACTGGCAGAATTTTCATTCTAATGTGAAATTAGTATACAGTTTCCTATAGGAACTACTCTCTCAACCATAAGTTTTTATATACTGGTCACAGTAGCCGGGTCTGTCATTAATACGGGTATTGGCCCTCTATATGAATTTACAATAACGTTATGCTAATATTATGATGTACCATTTATTTAAATGTTTCTGCAATAATTTTCAGAATAAGGAGTTGACCATCAGAATTGGTGGGCAGTGAAAAGTTGTACAATAAACAGGATTTCAGATGTTATGAGGCTGTAAAACTGAAAGCGAAACATGTTAAAACTATACAATTTCTATGAAAACTTAAGGCAAGTACAAAATATCACACCAAGCTGCTGATCAGCTAGCTGACTGATGAAATTTTACTAGTATTCCATTTCCAATTATTATTAACAAAGAAATTTCATTAAATAGTGACCAGAAATTCTAACATCTATATGGCTAGCAAGTTATAATTTCCACCTAAGGGCTTTTTAATGTGCATTTGTCTTCCATCTATAATCAAGTACCTATTTAGTACAAGTAATAGGAGAAAACTGGTGCAGACCTTACCATTTTGACATTCTTTGTTATTGTACTGATTTCGTTCAAAATCAATAACTGACGTTCCCTGTGGTCATAACAGAGGAAACTGGGCCATGAAATACTTAGGTGCTACAACTAACCATAGTCTTATGAGAATGTAGTTATACTGTGACAATACCTTATGATAGTGAATGTTTTAAACACCTAATAGAGATACAAATAAATGATAGTCCTGTACTTCAAGGGTGTCCTACACTTCTTAGTTTTGGGTGAACCACTAGTTCAATATGCACCTGGGGCTAACTGCCATACTCACTGTATGGCAATCATGATTCCATTTGTATACCCCATATCTGTTTTGTAATAAACAAATCTGTTTCCATGAACTTGGATGACATTTTGAAATTATTATCTGGCATCGTTCCCTGTATTTGTAAAAGAGGGAATTGTTTGTCAAAATTTTAATAAGAACTTGCATTTTGATATTCTTTATTGTTGGAACAATTTCCCTCACAAGCGATATCTGAGTGTATAATGTACACTTCTATATTTTTAACAAACCTATCTACATAAACTTGGTTAATTAATCAATGTATAATTTTACTTTTCAGATCAAACTAGCTGTCAAAATTTTCAGCAGAGAGGTGGCCCACGCCGTGTCCATGCTGATGAAAACATATGTACAGATATTCTTACAATACATACATGATTATTCTAAATTATCTGTAAACATCGATAGTGGCTTTTGCATTTCTGAGATAATTTTATTTATCAATAACTTGTTTGATAGCTTGAACGGTTCTGGTCATTCTAAAAGCAGGTTAAAAAATGTATTGTCCTTAAATTCCAACCAATTTCCAGAGTTTTGGAATGAATCTCTGATAAAGCTAGAATCAATGAAATTCGATGCCAAAGACTCACAAGAAAGTAAGCCTCTTTGTTTGCGTAACTTCATTCACAAAATACATCTTTGGTCAGAATTGAAATCAATACCAGTGAGTCTTGCGCGCCTAGTTCAGGATCCACTAGTTTTTTTTTTGGCCAAATAAGAGGACAGGGTGGATGTAGCACACATCCAGACTGTCATCAATTTGTTGAACCGTACAAAACAATATTGATTAATGACATTTCGACTGGTAAATCTTCGTATGCCAATTGCACCAGTGATAATGACAAAATGCTGGGTACACTGAGTAAATTCATAAACAAGCGAACAAGTACCTAATACTCAACCAAGTGAGCATAGTACAGATTACAAATTTTAAATTTTATTGAAGAATGTATTCCAGCTAAAAATGCATTGAAGACTCAAGCTGTGTCTTACATCGCCGGTGCAATCTGCATATATTTATTAGCAAAACTGCATAGTGCAGACTGCAGAATGTCAAAATTGTAGAAGTGCACCATTGTCTAACGAAATTCAACCATTTCATTATTTAATTGAAATGGGGGAATATGATCCCAGCAACAATAAATTGTTCTATCCATCAATTAAATTTCAGGCACTAATTTGGCACTGTATACAATGAACAAACTTTTGTAAGGTTTTGTAAGGTTTGCAAATACACAGATTTAATTTGTGAATTAAAAGGCCTTGACACATCATTGAAATTGAATTGTGTTGAACACAAATCAGACTTTCTGAACGCTCTTTGGCTCTTTATCATTAGAATGCAAGTTAAACAATGGTTCACTAACTTCAATAGAAGAATTCATAATATCAATTCACGAAAAAGGGAACGGAAATGGAAAATTTGATTGACACCAAGGTTACCAAAGGTGCGAGCTATAGATCTGTTCGACGTCGAAGCTAATTTGTATTACGTAGAAGGTTTTAACCACATTCATTCCACTTGAATTGAGGATCTTTTTTGGTTTATTTTAGTTATATATTGTGGCCAATTCTAATCTATATTCTATTCTGTTATAAACCACCACCACTCCATTAACGGCCCACTGCTGGGCACAGGCCTCCACTCTCATACATATAGAGAGAGAGAATTAGAGCTTAGACCCACCACGCTGCTCCAATGCGGGTTGGCGGGTTTTAACGACTATTATCATGTTAGTGATAATAACCGGGACCGACGGCTTAACGTGCTCTCCAAGGCGTGGGGGTGAAACACCACCAACTTCCTAACTCCGGGCTAGTACTGAGAATTTCTAGTCAGAAAAACCCAATACTTAATCATATTCCGATCAGGACTCGAACCCGGGACCTCGTCGGCCGCACCACTAGACAAACCAGGCAGTTAAAGACAACACTCTTCCTCAATTTTTCTTGGTTTTACACTTTAAGAATTTTGATTTTTTTGTTGTGTCCCTTTCCGCAGGGAGAGTACTATGGGTTAGCAATACTTTTAATGCTGTCATTTTAGGTTAGAGATTGTGCACTACAGAGTCAGCTCCAATGTATGACTTTTAATAGGTAGATTTTTATAGGTATGCAACTGGTATTGTAAAATATATGATTATATTTTACAATACCAGTTGCAGTACCAATTACCAGTTTTTAAGTAGTAGTAGGATTAACTTTTTCATTACTAGAATAAATTTATTTATCTCAGGTTGGGTCAAGCTTGTGACTATTCACAGGCATAATTATTTGAGACTGTGTAACATAGGAATTAAGCTTTGAAAAAAGTTACAATTGATGGAATACTTTGCTTCCTCAAGCGAAAGTAAGCTTTATTTGCATTATTTATTTATTTATTTGCATGAAATATTAGACATCACGACAATACCAAATGTAAAAGCCTGGAATCATGGAATCTCGAGCAATTTATTCTTTTATATACTTTCTATTATTGTTTCATACATCAAGCAAAAAGTGCCTATTGTTCTTGTTATAATTATTATTAAAATATATTTTTTTTTCCAACATTTTATATTCTGAGTACAATAGTGGCTAGCTAACCTTTGAAACTTTGTTGTTTAGGTATATACAGTCAGACTTTAAAAGCTATTTGGTTTATCTATTACCTATTAGAATGAAATATTGTTTAGTGGATTATTGTTGCCTGGCTTAGCAATATAAATACATATTATATTAATTATTTTACCTATTGTATTTTCTGTCAATGAAAATAACTCGACCCTGCTTCTCAAGTATAATCGGGTTTTGCGTCTTGTGTGATTCATCCAAGAATCACACAAGACATTGAATTTTGTTCAGCATGAAACATTAGTCAGAAAACGACAAAAATGTAGTAATTCATTCAAAGGTACCCATGTTATTGGATAGTTCTCAAAACATGGTAATATTATCTGAGAGATGTCTCTTAAAATCTAAACTTTTTAACTTATAATTGAATACATGATAAACATAACTATGAATGAATTGCTGAGTAGTTTAAGTATTATTGTGAGATGGTGATAACAAAAATAATACCCGGCTGAGTTTGTTGTGGGCCTATTATTAAAGTTACGAGGGTTAAACATTTATCACCAAACGAAGATTGTACAGGTTTAATAAAAAAAATTAAAAGCCTTTTGTTTTATTTATAACCTCAGAATAGAAAAATATATAATTATTGCTTGGTACCTGTAGTAAAAATCGGTAATGTGTCGAAAACCGATAAATAAAATCGATATTTTACAAAAAAGGACAACACTATATTTTTGCTATTAGTTCCGATTTTGCACAACGGTCTCGAGGCCCATCCCTAAATTTACTACGCCACAGTACTACGCTAATACGATACCCATTCATGCCTTTCACATATATAGAAATTGTGGAAAAGAGCACAAAAATGTATACCTATTTTAGTGTCATAAGAGGGTGAGACAGACAATCAATTATGAATGAAATGGAAGTATAGGTAGATATTGCTTTTTATCTATAGATATAACGTAAAATTGTATAGCCTGTTCGTTTCTCAAAAATGTCTATGAAGTTTGTTCGTCTATCTCTGGTTAACTTGTCTCTGGTTAGCACTCCCAATTTGATTCAGAGACAAGTTAACCAGAGATAGACGAACAAACTTCATAGACATTTTTGAGAAACGAACAGGCTATACAATTTCACGTTATATCTATAGATAAAAAGCAATATCTACCTATACTTCAATTTCATTCATAATTGATTGTCTGTCTCACCCTCTTATGACACTAAAATAGGTATACATTTTTGTGCTCTTTCCCACAATTTCTATAGATGTGAAATGCATGAATGGGTATCGTAATAGCGTAGTACTGTGGCGTAGTAAATTTAGGGATGGGCCTCGAAACCGTTGTGCAAAATCGGAACTAATAGCAAAAATATAGTGTTGTCCTTTTTTGTAAAATATCGATTTTTTTTATCGGTTTTCGACACATTACCGATTTTTACTACAGGTACCAAGCAATAATTATTTATTTTACTATTCTGAGGTTATAAATAAAACAAAAAGCTTTTATTTTTTTTTATTAAACCTGTACAATTTTCGTTTGGTGATAAATGTTTATCCCTCGTAACTTTAATAATAAGCCCACAACAAACTCAGCCGGGTATTATTTTTGTTATCACCATCTCACAATAATACTTAGCAATTCATTCATAGTTATGTTTATCATGTATTCAATTATAAGTTAAAAAGTTTAGATTTGAGACATCTCTCAGATAATATTACCATGTTTTGAGAACTATCCAATAACTTGTTCTGTATTCTGAGCCAATAACATGGGTACCTTTGAATGAATTACTCTAAATTTTTGTCGTTTTCTGACTAATGTTTCATGCTGAACAAAATTCAATGTCTGATTCTTGGATGAATCACACAAGACGCAAAACCCGATTATACTTGGGAAGCAGGGTCGAGTTATTTTCATTGTCAGAAAATACAATAAGTAAAATAATTAATATAATATGTATTTATAATGCTAAGCCAGGCAACAATAATCCACTAAACAATATTTTATTCTAATAATAGATAAACCAAATAGCTTTTAAAGTCTGACTGTATATACCTAAACAACAAAGTTTCGAAGGTTAGCTAGCCACTATTGTACTTAGAATTTAAATTGTTGGGTTTTTTTTTTTTTTTAATAATAATTAGAACAAGAACAATAGGCACTTTTTGCTTGATATATGAAACAATAATAGAAAGTATATAAAAGAATAAATTGCTCGAGATTATATGACTCCAGGCTTTTACATTTGGTATTGTCGTGATGTCTAATATTTCATGCAAATAAATAAATAAATAATGCAAATAAAGCTTACTTTCGCTTGAGGAAGCAAAGTATTCCATCAATTGTAACTTTTTTCAAAGCTTAATTCCTATGTTACACAGTCTCAAATAATTATGCCTGTGAATAGTCACAAGCTTGACCCAACCTGAGATAAATAAATTTATTCTAGCAATGAAAAAGTTAATCCTACTACTACTTAAAAACTGGTAATTGGTACTGCAACTGGTATTGTAAAATATAATCATATATTTTACAATACCAGTTGCATACCTATAAAAATCTACCTATTAAAAGTCATACATTGGAGCAGACTCTGTAGTGTACAATCTCTAACCTAAAATGACAGCATTAAAAGTATTGCTAACCCATAGTACTCCCTGCGGAAAGGGACACAACAAAAAAATCAAAATTCCTAGTGTAAAACCAAGAAAAATTGAGGAAGTGTTGTCTTTAACTGCCTGGTTTGTCTAGTGGTGCGGCCGACGAGGTCCCGGGTTCGAGTCCTGGGTCGGAATATGATTAAGTATTGGGTTTTTCTGACTAGAAATTCTCAGTACTAGCCCGGAGTTAGGAAGTTGGTGGTATTTCACCCCCGTGCCTTGGAGAGCACGTTAAGCCGTCGGTCCCGGTTATTATCACTTACATGATAATAGTCGTTAAAACCCGCCAACCCGCATTGGAGCAGCGTGGTGGGTCTAAGCTCTAATTCTCTCTCTCTATATGTATAAGAGTGGAGGCCTGTGCCCAGCAGTGGGACGGTAATGGAGTGGTGGTGGTTTATAACAGAATAGAATATAGAATAGAATTGGCCACAATATACAACTAAAATAAACCAAAAAAGATCCTAAATTCAAGCGGAATGAATGTGGTTAAAACCTTCTACGTAATACAAATTAGCTTCGACGTCGAACAGATCTATAGCTCGCACCTTTGGTAACCTTGGTGTCAATCAAATTTTCCATTTCCGTTCCCTTTTTCGTGAATTGATATTATGAATTCTTCTATTGAAGTTAGTGAACCATTGTTTAACTTGCATTCTAATTATAAAGAGCCAAAGAGCGTTCAGAAAGTCTGATTTGTGTTCAACACAATTCAATTTCAATGATGTGTCAAGACCTTTTAATTCACAAATTAAATCTGTGTATTTGCAAACCTTACAAAACCTTACAAAAGTTTGTTCATTGTATACAGTGCCAAATTAGTGCCTGAAATTTAATTGATGGATAGAACAATTTCTTGTTGCTGGGATCATTTTCTCCATTTCAATTAAATAATGAAATGGTTGAATTTCTTTAGACAATGGTGCACTTCTACAATTTTGACATTCTGCAGTCTGCACTATGCAGTTTTGCTAATAAATATCTGCAGATTGCACCGGCGATGTAAGACACAGCTTGAGTCTTCAATGCATTTTTAGCTGGAATACATTCTTCAATAAAATTTAAAATTTGTAATCTGTACTATGCTCACTTGGCTTGTTTATGAATTTACTCACTGTACCCAGCATTTTGTCACTATCGCTGGTGCAATTGGCATACGAAGATTTACCAGTCGAAATGTCATTAATCAATATTGTTTTGTACGGTTCAACAAATTGATGACAGTCTGGATGTGTGCTACATCCACCCTGTCCTCTAATTTGGCCAAAAAAAAAAACTAGTGGATCCTGAACTAGGCGCGCAAGACTCACTGGTATTTATTTCAATTCTGACCAAAGATGTATGTTGTGAATGAAGTTACGCAAACAAAGAGGCTTACTTTCTTGTGAGTCTTTGGCATCGAATTTCATTGATTCTAGCTTTATTAGAGATTCATTCCAAATCTCTGGAAATTGGTTGGAATTTAAGGACAATACATTTTTTAAACTGCTTTTAGAATGACCAGAACTGTTCAAGCTATCAAATAAGTTATTGATAAATAAAATTATCTCATAAATGCAAAATCCATTATCGATGTTTACAGATAATTTAGAATAATCATGTATGTATTGTAAGAATATCTGTACATATGTTTTCATCAGCATGGACACGGCGTGGGCCACCTTTCTGCTGAAAATTTTGACAGCTAGTTTGATCTGAAAAGTAAAATTATACATTGATTAATTATCCAAGTTTATGTAGATAGGTTTGTTAAAAATATAGAAGTGTACATTATACACTCAGATATCGCTTGTGAGGGAAATTGTTCCAACAATAAAGAATATCAAAATGCAAGTTCTTATTAAGACTGCGCCGAGTGAAATCTGCCAAACAGGCAGTCACAGTTAAGTTGATAAATTCAACAAAATTTGTTCAATGCATCTATAATATATATATTAACCTTAACGAAGAATGTGTTCACAATTACTCCGTGGAAAAAACTTAAAATGATTAATATTTTAGCCTACAAAATTACATAAAGTTTGCCGAAAACTGCAAAAACGTAAGCTGGCGTTAAGCGATTATCTATATAATAACAATAGAAATCTATCCTAATTTTCAGTTCAAATAAAACATGAATATTTATATTAAAACATGTCCGTCTCAAATATTTAAATTACTGTGTGACAGTTAAGATAAATATTTATCAATAAACGCTTCAAATATTGTTCAAATCCGCCATACATTTTTGTATGGGGGCCACGCGCCGTTTTATATACGCGTCGTTCGTGCTCTGTGATTCAGTCGTCCACGAGTGTTCAGAGCGAGTCCACGTCACTTTGCAGAACAACCCACCGATCCCGTCTCTATCGTAATTTCGTGTACGCATATCGGCAAAACGATGTAAGTATTTTTTTTGAGAATTTTATATTATTGCAAACTTTTGCATGTATTCGAGATTTTTAACCGACTAGACTCTAAAAAAATAGGAGGTTCTCAATTCGTTTCATGGTTGATATTATGATTATTTTCGAGATAAAAACAATTAATTAGTATTACTTATTTGTTTCAGTAAAATGGGAAAACGTAAACAACGTTATTATAAATTAATTAGCAGCTCCAGATTCACCAAAAAAAAGATTATAAACAAGTATGTATAACTTAAAGTAGTATAGTTTTAGATTAATTACCTACGTGGTTAACTGTAGTATGTACCTAAATATCTCAAAAACTACTGATCAGATTGGGATTGAGTTTTTTTTTATATGTATGTACACCGATTTCTCCGATTTCTGGATCGATTTGCGAATTTTTTTTTTAATCGATAGGGGAAGTTTGTGAGGTGGTCCCCTAAAATTTGGTTCTAACTTTTCAACCCTGATGCTGCAGCAGGGCCGCCCACCTAAATTATGGACATTATGGAAATTTCTATTGTAAATTTGTATTTTATGGACCAAGCATAGACTACATCGATGAATTACTCTAGGTTACTATTCCTCAATCCTGATCCTGTCGGGTACTGCTTACCTAAACTGTGCCCTGCTACTGCGACATTAACTAATAGGTACTACTAACTACCCTTAGTTACGTAAAAGTTTGTTTCAGAATTACAAACCAAAATAAAGATGGAGATACGCCACAAAGTTCACCCTCAAATACTACAAATGCGATGGAAATTGATAAAGAACAGGTAAGTTCTTCCTATTGTAATAAATATAAGAGGTATACTTTTCTTATAACACGTTATTGAGACAACTATTTTGAATAACTATTAGTGAATACTGCTTTTTATTTCAGATATCATTGCATACTACAAAGGCGTTGGAAATTGATGAAGAACAGGTAATTTTTTGCAATATCACGTGATTGGGACAACTATTTTGACTACTAGTAATGCTGCTTTTTATTTCAGGAATCACTGGAAAATACAACTAATTTTAAATTAACTATAGAAAATGAAAATCAAGAGCAAGAGGTTATTATAAATGGAAACCGAATTATAGATTTTGCGTACATTTTTCAACAGTTACAAGAAATTTCAAATCATAACTCAGTACTTGGCTGTAATCTGGGTTGTTTAAAACTAACTAAGGAAATAAGGAGAGGATTTCTTACAAAATTTCATTTTATTTGTCAAATGTGTAACCTGAAATTCGAAATAAATAATTGTAAAGATTCTAGTAAGTCCGCAGATCTCAACCTCAACGATAATGTAGTAAGCAGTTTTATGTCTATAGGGGCGGGGTTTTCAGGTTTGGAACTTGTTTCAGCCAGTCTCAACATACCGTGTATGTCCGATAAATTGTACGCAAAGTGCCATACCAAGGTCTGTGAACTATGGGAACTAGCTAAAGAAAAATGCATGGCAGATGCTGCTAAAGAAGAGTACGATTTAGCTATGCTGAATGGAGAGGTTAACTCAAATGGAATACCAATAATAACTGTGGTTGCAGATGCTTGTTGGTCAAAAAGATCCTATAGAAAAAATTATAATGCATTATCAGGTGCCGCTGTGATCATAGGGTACAGAACAAAAAAAGTTATATATTTGGCGGTGAAGAATAAATATTGTATGGTTTGTGCTCGAGCCGAAAATAAAAAAGAGACAACACCAGATCACACTTGCTTTAAGAATTATACGGGCTCCTCAAGCGGTATGGAAGCAACAGCTTTGGTTGAAGGTTTTAAAAGTTCCATTGAAACACACAAACTGATATACTCGAGACTGATAGCTGATGGTGATTCAAGTACGCATAGCAGTATACTAAAAGCTAAACCATACGGGAATTTATTAGTGGAGAAGATTGAATGCACTAATCATTTATTAAGAAATTACTGCACGAAATTAGATGAACTGGCCAGGAATACGAATTATCCAATAAAGTATCGAAGAGCGGTACAAAATAATATATTACGTTTAAGGCGTTCTGTTACTGGGGCAGTAAAACATATAAATGCTAAAGATATAAGTTTTGAGGAAAAAGTACTTGAACTTAAAAAGGATTTATTTATTTTTGGAAAATAAATAAAGAGGGTAATATTATTTTAAACAAAAGACACGATTGGTTCTTTCAAATCCAGGGGCAACTTCACATCACACAAAGAAAAACATGCATATTTGTTGTTTGGACAAATGTGGATATGAAGATAGAATTGATAGATGAAGATAAACTGTTTTGGAATGACATGAAAGAAAAATTAAAGAAATTCTATTTTGATTGTCTTCTTCCAGAATTAATTGATCCAAGATTAGATCGACAGATGGAAATAAAGGAACCTGCTTATATTTTGGAAGCAATCAATAACAAAAAAGAAAACAAGCGGAAATTAGATGAAACTATAGAAACAAAACAAAAGAAAAGAAAAAGAAAAGAGCGAGCCGATCAATTTATAAATTAGGAGGAGGATAGGAGGATTAGAAATAGGAGGAATTAAGGTCGTTGTTCCAGTGGGTATATCTATACTAATATTATAAAGGGGAAAGATTTGTTTGTTTATTTGTTTGTAATGGATAAACTAAAAAACTATTTGACCAATTAGGCTATATTTTATTTTCAAAAAACTTAGAGATCCCTACGAAAATTGCAATAATAATTTGATTATTTCAACTTCTTACGTTAAACCTCTATTCGTCTATTAATTTTTTTATTATATTCAAATTCTTACTGACTTTTATAGGTATCATATTTGTCAATTGTATGTCATTATAAATACAAGAGAACTTACTAACATTTGTTTAAACATTTTAATATCTAACTGTTGTAGACAGACTGCGAAATGCCTAAAAGAGCCAGGTCTCAACTTAGTTGTTAGTGCTAAACATAGTTCCCAGCAAAACTAAGTCGTATTGCAGACTCAAGTGCTAAGCGTCCACAGCGGTTTGCTGAACAAAATTTGAGAACTATGGTGGAGTTGTTCGTCTCAGTGCCGACTGACCTTTATTGGGTATGGACTATTTTGATCAAGTGCTACCCGTGCGAAGCCGGGGCGGACCGCTTGTATACAATATAGTCATTACCATAAAACATACCTTCGAGTTTTGTAAAATTATTATTGTGTACAAATAAATAAAAGTTACATTAAAATAATTGCTATTACCTATATATAGGATGTTTTTGATAGCGGCCAGTAAGATGAAAATTAACTAGAGATACAGGAATTTGGTCTAAGGAACCTCGTCATATATTTCAAAGAAAATGAAAATTGCATTCAAAAATTTTGAAGAAATCTCATATGCTCTCAAAAATCATCCTGTATATATACATACCCTACATAGGTGCCTTCAAACTTACATACTGAATACATGCAAACTAGTACCACATTTCATTACAAAATTAACAATTATTGTGTTTACATGATAACCCCCAATTTAAAAATATTATCAGTTACGTTCTTTTGCGTCCAGTCGGCCGGGTAAGCTACTAAGCTAGGGAAACTTGCTGTTGTGTGCGTGCGTTTGCGACTTGACGCACACGTCTAGCGACATACCTAAACAGCGCCCGCGTCTTATGCTCGGCGCAGTCTTAAAATTTTGACAAACAATTCCCTCTTTTACAAACACAGGGAACGATGCCAGATAATAATTTCAAAATGTTAATTTCAAAATGTCATCCAAGTTCATGCAAAAAGATTTGTTTATTACAAAACAGATATGGGGTATACAAATGGAATCATGATTGCCATACAGTGAGTATGGCAGTTAGACCCAGGTGCATATTGAACTAGTGGTTCACCCAAAACTAAGAAGTGTAGGACACCCTTGAAGTACAGGACTATCATTTATTTGTATCTCTATTAGGTGTTTAAAACATTCACTATCATAAGGTATTGTCACAGTATAACTACATTCTCATAAGACTATGGTTAGTTGTAGCACCTAAGTATGTCATGGCCCAGTTTCCTCTGTTATGACCACAGGGAACGTCAGTTATTGATTTTGAACGAAATCAGTACAATAACAAAGAATGTCAAAATGGTAAGGTCTTTAGGCACCAGTTTTCTCCTATTACTTGTACTAAATAGGTACTTGATTATAGATGGAAGACAAATGCACATTAAAAAGCCCTTAGGAGGAAATTATAACTTGCTAGCCATATAGATGTTAGAATTTCTGGTCACTATTTAATGAAATTTCTTTGTTAATAATAATTGGAAATGGAATACTAGTAAAATTTCATCAGTCAGCTAGCTGATCAGCAGCTTGGTGTGATATTTTGTACTTGCCTTAATTTTTCATACAAATTGTATAGTTTTAACATGTTTCGCTTTCAGTTTTACAGCCTCGATAACATCTGAAATCCTGTTTATTGTACAACTTTTCACTGCCCACCAATTCTGATGGTCAACTCCTTATTCTGAAAATTATTGCAGAAACATTTAAGTAAATGGTACATCATAATATTAGCATAGCGTTATTGTAAATTCATATAGAGGGCCAATACCCGTACTAATGACGGACCCGGCTACTGTGACCAGTATATAAAAGCTTATGGTTGAGAGAGTAGTTCCTATAGGAAACTGTATACTAATTTCACATTAGAATGAAAATTCTGCCAGTTTCCTCCACTGTGGCTCTGTCACCCCGCAGTAATGCTATGTCTAGACCCCTCCATCAAAGACTTATATGTAACTCTTTAGACTATGCTATTAGCATATAACATGACAAACTCAATCATCATCATAATATCAACTAAACGCTGGTTCATGAATGAGAACCACTTTACCTCTCAGAATCAGAAGAGGTTTGGCCGTAGTCCACCATACTGGCTAAGTGCTGATTGGCAGACATCACACATTTTCAGAACATTATCGATAACTCTCACGCATTCCTCAAGATGTTTTCCTTCACCATAAAAGCAAGTGATATTTAATTTCTTAAAACACACAAAACTCCACTAATTGCCTAGGGATAGAACTCTCAACTCTACAAACAAAACAAATGGGTCTATTTCATACTATTACATAACATAAATGAAAAATCGTATCCGTTTTTTTATATTCAAAATTCAAATGTAAAAATTATTCGAATAATGTAGTGGAAAAATAATCAAAACAAGTTTCAAATAGTGTCTAAACTTTAGACACTATTTGAAACTTGTTTTGATTATTGATTATTTGATATTTTAGACTTTAGACTCTAAAGTCTAAAATATTCCATATTTAGTACCTATTCCATTATTGTTTCTCAAGAAGAGGGATGGAGAGTCAAAGTCAAAATATATTTATTCAATTTAGGTACAATGTACACTTATTGATGTCCAGTTAGGTACATATAAAATATGATGTTGATAATCAGTTACAGTATCAAACTAAAGCTAAAGATCCAATGCATGAGTTTAAAGAAAACCTTATTACAACATTACTAGGATTAATGTATGAGTAACTAGCTGATGCCCGCTACTTCGTCCGCGTGGTTTAAGTTGTTTTGATTCCCGCTGGAACTCCTTAATTTTTCGGAATAAAAAGTAGCCTATGTCACTCTCCAGGTCCTCAACTATACCCATGCCAAAAATCACGTCGATCCGTTGCTCTGTTGCGGCGTGATTGAAGGACAAACCAACAAACAAACACACTCTCGCATTTATAATATTAGTATGATGTACAGATCTAAATCTATTTTTAAGAGCTTTTAACGTTAACATAAATTGTTACTTACTCAGTGAGGACAAAAACTATTATGGATAGCTGCATTGAAGTAAGATCCTACGTGCATGTAAAGTCCACAGCTGAACTTACTCTCTGGAGAGCGCGTTTTCATAAGGCATCGCCAGCCTTTCTCATCCAACCATTTTCCTGATTCCAGAGGGACAGGTACTCTTTCTGAATGGCGTGGACACTTGGTATTTCCACTCTGTGCTTTTAACTACCGATATGCCACCGATGCCGATCGTGATAATTGTATATGCGGTCTCCACTCCTGTAGGTTTACCTACTGGTACCCGAGAGACCATTAGTTAGCGTAGCCAGCCGTTTTCGGCGTATAAGTTTCGAAGTCAGAATCAGGGAATAGTTATCTTTATATTCCAAGCCGCGGGTGTCGCAGATGAGATTAGCAATTAGCATGATGATACGAGTAAGTATAGGTCCATGATCAACACCTTCTTCACTCACTAACTAAAATCTAAATCTTCGAAGGAAACACTTAAAGTCTTAAACTTTATTAAAAAAAGTTAAGTTAAAAAAAAAATCTTGAGACTACGCCATTTTTATTTTGTAAGAAAATGTGGTGTTGTAAGCCTTTGATTTATTTTTCCCTAAATACAGGTTTTAATTAAACCTGAGATGAGAAATCCACTGGAATAAAATTGAAAGTACAGAGAAAGTGTATATTTCCTAATATACACATATATGGCACCTGCACTTTGTCCTATTATTTTATCAAAAAATAGTTATCATCTTATTACGTAATCGTAATTTCGCGCATAAATTTGCAATTTTATTTAAATTATAAATGTAAAGTTTGATTTCAAAAGCGTCGCGGAATCTGGCCGCTCCAGATTTAAAGTAAACACCAATAAATAATACATTTTTTTCTTTTTCTCCAAAGAGCCTTCAGCTAATTTTTTCCCCTAAATTTAGGGTGAAAGCTTTTGTTGGTTACATTACTTGAGCGGGCATTATAAATAACTATAATGCATATAGTAATAAAAAATGTATATGTGTGCAAATATTGTGATTGTGTGGAAAGAGCGAGAACAAAAATGTATAGCCATACTAAAAATATGAGATAAAAGACATGTACTTACAATGTACCTCGTCCTATTTTCATAGCCTAGCTTGGATTTTGATTGATTGCAGATTGATTAGTTTATGGATGGTTTATGGATATAAAAATGAATTTTTGATTCATTGTCATCATTGTCATTTCTGTCTTCTTTTTCTGGTGGGTGGCCAGCTCTTTGATTAGGTATCAGCTCATGAAGTCTATGACATGGAAGTCTACCTCCATGGTTCTGCGTTCAGTAGTGTTGTCATCAAGTCATCCTTGTTTGTGATAACACAAATAGCCTAATAGTCCGTGACAGTGGCGTAGTCACGAAGGTGCATAAAGTAGATGGAGTGCACACTCTAAATACAGATATTTGAAGCCAATCCCATACGTTTTCCCACTTCAACTGCCGAGCGAAAGCGAGAGATTGGACAGCACTGGAAAACGTAGTGATTACATCCAGCACATAGATGAATATGATCACAATGGATTAAATTACATTCTGGGGGGTTACTATGACCTTTAAATCAGGACAGAAATTGAATTGCAAATTGAAATTGAGCACAGTTCAATGCAGTGTCTGCCTACCAGTTTAGTGCCTTGAAGTTAAGTGCAGTTCCTGTTCAATATCTGGCCTGCTATAAGAGCTAATAGTAACCCCCTGGTCGGTGGCCGACAGAGACAAGTAACTACATATAGGTCTCAGAAGGACTAGAATCCAGAACCGTTAAACCAGTTCAATAAAAAATAAAAGTAATTAGTTATATTATTCTATGGACCACAGAGTACTTTGTATAAATCTTTGATTAGGTATATAGAGATCATTTTACATTCTCTTTGGTATAAAGGGAGATTAGTTTAGTATTATCTCTGTTTTACATTGTGTACCTACTTGAATTATAAATTGATTATTGAATTACCTATATTTATTTATTAAAAAATAATTAGGAATAAGCCTTTCATTACTATAAAGTTGTATATTTATTATTCCAAAATGTCAGAAACTGATAATAGTGATACCGTGGATGTTGATGAAGAGTTCAAGAGACCTATGATATTTATAAAGCCCACGAAAAAAGTTGCAGTGGCTGATGACAAGTCAGGAAGTAGTGCAGAGAAAAACAGAAGTGAGAGCCAGGACGATGCTCCGATAACATCCCCTGAGATACCTTATAAAGTACCTACATGGTCAGGCCTATGCCCTGAAGGTAAACTAACATTAATTTAAGTCTATCTGAGTATGTAACAGTTTATTATAGAAAATGTTTCAATTTATGTTCAAAGTTTCTTACTGGATCAGTCGAGGAATAGGTAAATTCATTCTCCACGATTATGGTGTATTATAATATAGTTGAAATTGCAAAGTTAGAGCCAATAGCCATGAACTTTTTACTATAGTATTTTGTATTTGAACGATCATAAGTCAGATCATAAGTCCCAGTGTGTATGAGTAAAACTCTACCTAAAAAATAATGGTCTTACAGCTAAAAATTAATTGTTTGACTGAAACAAAGAAATCTCACCATCTGGCAAGGGTTGATATCTAAGGCTAGTAATTAATCAAGTAATAAATATAGTAATGACTAAAATAGTTTAACATACTTACCTATTATTAAAAAATTAAGACTTAATTAAAATAAGATTTTTTTCTAAATATTTCTTGGCTTTTATTGATAATAGGTACGTTAGCATCACCACATGAGTAGATATTTTCATTTGCATCCTTACATAAGAAAATTAATTTCTCGAACACTTACATAGTTAATAAAACTTGTATGTTTACAGGAACAGATTATGCCCTGGAAGTGCTCAAATCTGGTATGATATTAGAGAAAATAATCTTGACCGGTAAACCCTATTATGTGTTTGGGAGATTAAATAATTGTGAAGTCATGATGGCACATCCTACAATATCTAGGTAATTTTAGGGCATTTATTATTATTTAGTAAACTTGCTTGATATTGGAATCTCAGGCTAACTTGGCAGTATTAATACTTTTATTACAGCTGTATTATTGTGCAGGTACCATGCAGTTCTGCAATACAAGTCTTCTGAAAATGAAGAGCAACCATCCGGCTGGTACTTATATGACCTTAGTAGCACACATGGGACATTTCTAAACCGGCAAAGAATAAAAGAGAGGCATTATGTAAGGGTTAGAGTTGGGCACCAAATCAAATTTGGTCTTAGCTCTAGGATTTATATTATGTTGGTGAGTGAATTAAGTAAATATAAATTATTCAAAAGCACTTCATTTTAAGTTCATTTATTCAAAACTTTTCATTAAATTCGAGGGACTTAGTCCTCTGTATGAGTTTCTAGACAGAGGTCTATCATAGCATAACTCTAAGTCTAAAGCATGCTTATCTTCACAACTAAGACTTCATATAAACTATTTCATTTTCACAAAACAAACTTAAATGATTCAATGCTGTAATATGATTTCTAGGGTCCAGATTTTGATGCAGAAGGTGAGTCAAGCTTAACAGTTACTGAAATCAAGAAGCGTGCAGCAGAAATGATGCTAGAGAGACAGAAGATGATAATTGAGTCACAACAGGGGGATGATAACTTAGATGCAGAAGCAAGAAGAGAGAGAGAGAAGCAATTACGCATAAAAGATATAAAAAAAAGGGAGGAGGCAAGGTTGAAGGAGGAAGCTATACAAAGAGAAAAACAGAGGATGAAACAAGATGAGGGCATTGATTGGGGATTGGGTAAGAATACATTAATATAAATATAATAATAGTTATATTGCGTGCTTTAACTTTTAAGCAATTAAATATCTCACCTGCGATCTCACCTGGTGGTTAAGTGATTACCATCAGGTGAGATCGCAGTCAAGGGCTAACTTGTAGTAGAATTTAAAAAAACTCCCTCTCCCAGGTGAAGATGAACCAGAAGAAGAGCCAGATCTGGCGGACAACCCATATGCATCAACTGCCAATGAAGAGTTATATCTGCAGGATCCAAAGAAAACGCTACGAGGATTCTTTTCAAGGGAGGGCCTTGAACTTGAATATGATTGTGTGGAAAAAGGTGTTGGACAGTTTGCATGTAGGTAGGTACATGAATTTGTATTACTCTGATTTTCTTAAATTATCGAAGTTGTAGGTTAGAGGGCATTTAAAATATTTATAAAGGTCTCACCTGCTAAAAAAATTTCTTATTGTGCTTTCAGACCATATAACATGACATGTAATACCTGTCACAGTTATATAACATTTTAACTACTTTAAAATACACACACACTATACATTCATGTGATGTAACAATGAGGAAGTTGTATGCAACAATGCATTATACTTAATAACTAATTTTTTTTGTTTGTTTTAGTGTAGAGCTACCAATAGACGATGCCCAGGGTCGTCCGGTAATAGCAGAAGTGATCCATCGCGGTAAGAAAAAGGACGCAGTAATTGCCTGCGCTTTGGAAGCTTGTCGGATACTGGACAGAGTTGGCCTTTTGAGACAGGCTAAACATGGTGAGCATTATTTAGTATTGCGGCTTTTTATCGAATAAATAATCAACTACACTTTTTGAACGTCAATAAAATATAAAACGTGAATTTGATAATAATTTACAGTACTTGTTTAATAAAATAATCAATTGGTTAAGTTTAACTTTTTCATATAACTACAATCAAGAAATATAACTACAATAGTATCATACACTAAAAACTCTTTGTTTTAACTTACACACAGATCTGTAGATTATGTTAGTTAACAATTTGTTTAATGTGTAAATTTTTAGGAAATCACAGACATACATGGGTCAAATACAGAAAATATTATATGTAGAATAAATATAGTGCATATACATATAAGAAACTAGCGGTCCGCCCCTGCTTCACACGGGTAGCACTTGATCAAAATAGTCCATACCCAATAATGGTCAGTCGGCACTGAGACTAACAACTCCACCATACGTTCTCAAATTCTGTTCAGCAAACCGCTGTGAACGCTTGGCACTTGAGTCTCCAATACGACGTATTTTCGCTGCCCTCGCCTGGGAACTATGTTTAGAACTAACAACTAAGTTGAGACCTGGCTCTTTTAGGCATTTCACAGTTTGTTTACAACAGTTAGATATTAAAATGTTTAAAAAAATGTTAGTAAGTTCTCTTGTATTTATTATGACATACAATTCACAAATATGATACATATAAAACTCAGTCAGAATTTGAATATAATAAAAAAATTAATAGACGAATAGAGGTTTAATGTAAGATGTTGAAAAAATCAAATTATTATTGCAATTTTCGTAGGGATCTCTAATTTATTTGAAAATAAAATATCGCCTATGTTACTCGCTGATAAAGTAGCTTTCTATAGGTGAAAGAATTTTTAAAATCGGTCGAGTAGTTTTTTAGTTTATCCATTACAAACAAACAAACAAAAAATCTTTCCTCTTTATAATATTAGTTTCGATAAGAATGAATAAAATATGCAGTGTATGAAGTTATAAGAGATACTAGAAGTTGTTTAGTAATTTACTTCACATTATAGAATCACGTCGGCGCCAAGAGCGCGACTGGGGCGCGGATGACTACTACGATTCCGATGAAGATACCTTCTTCGATCGAACCGGAATCGTGGAGAAGAAGAGGAAAACCCGTATGGTCAAGCTGGGCGTGACGTCAGAGTCTAGCAAACCACTTAATTACTATGAACTGGTAAGACTGGTTATTGTTTATTTATAATTATTATTATATTATTTATAAATTCTGCCTAAAATTCTGCCCTTCATTTTTTTTTTTTTTAAATACATATATATAGGTTAGCACTTGGTTGCAATCAGACTTGCTTGCAAGTGGTGATGCAGCCTAAGGTGGAGCGCGCTTGCCTAGAAGATGCTTATTCACTCTTGATTTGAAGGTACCTATATTAAAAGAGGAGGGGAAAACGGAAGCCGGGAGGGCATTCCATATCCTAGCGGTTCGAATTAGAAACGAGGAAGCAAATCGCTTCGTACGAGCCCGCGGAATTTCGACTGCGTAAGGGTGCAGACCTTGTCGATGCCTTGCGGTCCGATAATAAAAAGGTGACGGAGGAACCAGATCGAATAGCTCTTGAGCACACTCCGAAATATATCCTGTAGAATACCGACAGACAGGCAACTTTGCGCCGATGTTCTAAGCTTTGCAGCTTTGAACTGACCAGCGCTTTGTTACCAATAAGTCTCCTGGCGCGACGATCCACCGAATCCAATGCATCAAGCTGGTACTTGGCAGAGCCATCCCATAAATGGCTGCAGTACTCCATGCACGATCGTACTTGTGCTTGGTACAGGATAAGAAGCTGTTCCGGCGTGAAGTACCGCTTGACTTTGTTTAGGATGCCAAGTTTCTTGCCAGCTGTTTTTGCCTTGGATTCGATGCATTGTCCAAAGTTGAGGTTAGACGAAATGTTGATACCGAGGAGCTCGACACTGTCGATAATTGGAACGGATATATTTCGGAAAGTCGGAGTGAGTGGGAATGAACTCCGTTTTGCGGTGAATAGACACGCTTGCGTTTTGGTAGCGTTAAACTTGACGAGATTGGCGTCACCCCAGTCGGACACCTCCTTCAAGGTCAAGTTGACTCGTTCTACCAACGCCTCTCTGTGCTTAAGAATCTCAGCTCCACTGGCATGGGGACCGGACATATATCTCTCTGTGACCGTGCTGTCATCTGCATACCCAAAGATACCGGGTTTTAGCATATCGTTTATGTGCAGCAAAAAAAGCGTTGCAGAGAGAACTGATCCCTGAGGGACACCGGCATTGATCGCCATGAGATCAGATGAGGAGCCGTCAACGACTTCTCGAAATGATCGTCCACTCAGGAAGTCCGATATCCAGTCGCAGAAGCCAGCGGGTATCCCATAGGCTGGAAGTTTGCTCAAAAGGCTTTCATGCCAGACCCGGTCGAAAGCCTTCGAGACGTCTAGTGAAACAGCTAGTGTTTCACCATACTTCTCGATGGCCTCACCCCAGATGTGCGTGGCATACACTAAAAGATCCCCTGTGGATCGATTACGTCGAAATCCGTACTGTTGGTCCGACAGAAGGTCATTTTCTTCGAGGTATGCCAGTAGCCTGTTGTTCAGAACACGCTCCAAACTTTTACAAAGCATGGAGGTGATTGCAATAGGCCTGTAGTTCGCCGGGTCGGCACGGCTGCCCTTTTTTGGGACCGGCTGTACATTCGCAATTTTCCAAGCCTTAGGGACCTGGACAGACTTAAGGGAGAGGCGAAACAAGCGTGTCAGAACTGGAGACAACTCGGGAGCACAGGTTTTCAAAACCATTGCTGGTATTCCATCTGCACCACTTGCTTTATTCACATCCAGGTTGCGGAGCACTTTTAGCACCTCATTTTGGCGAACGTGTATCTCTGACATGGCAGAGCCGCAAGAAGGTAAGTAAGGTGGCATAGCACATCCTGGATCTAGATGCGAATTTTCCGCAAACAGAGTCGCCAAAAGATTTGCTTTATCTGTCGCAGTAAAAGCCAGCGATCCATCTGGTTTGAGTAGAGGAGGCAGCGAAGGACGACAAAAATATGATTCAACCGACTTCGACAGGGACCAAAAAGCCTTACTACCTCGTGGATAGGATGCTAGTTTGGCCCCAATACGGTTAGTGCGGTTGAAACAAGCCTCTTTTAGTACCTTCTTGTAGGACTTGGCGGCAAAGTTGAACGCTCTCTTCTTTGTGTTGACGTCCGGAGCCTTAACGGTGCGGGCCCATGCTGCAAACGCTGAATCTTTGCGGGCCGCTGCTTCGGCACATTTAGCGTCGTACCACCGTGGAACTTTGCCGTCTAGTGATACGTCAGCGTATGGTATGAAGTACTCCATAGCTTGACGTATCACCCCGGATATGGCTTGTTCACAGCTCGACGGATCACTCGAAGAGAAGCAAATCTGCCGCCAAGGGTAAGATGCGAAGAAGTGTCGCATCTCGTCCCAGTCTGCCGACTTAGATCGCCACAGCCGCCGGGTTCCGGAAGAACCCGAGTCGAAAGGGCGATAGCTTGACACCGCTTTTACCACACAGTGATCAGAAGTTGAGAACCGGTCTGGGTCGGTAGTCAGCAGAAGGTCCAAACAATTAGGTGTGTGACCGTCAACGTCAGGAACTCGCGTTGCTCCTTGGACCAGCTGTGAGAGATCTAGCGATAGAGCAAATTTAAGCGCCTCTCTCCCGGCGTGGTCGGTACTCTGGTATGGGAACAACCAATCTTGATGGTGAGCGTTAAAGTCTCCCAGAAATACCATTTGAGCAGTAGGGTATCGACGTTGAACGGTGTCAGCCGTCTCGCTGAGGTACTCAAACAATCGAGTTGCCTCCTGGTCACCACTGTGCGACCGATAGACACAGGCATACACAGTCTGCTCCACACCCGTATCCAATAAACACCACATGGTGGAAAAAGTGGGTACCTCCAGGTTACGGAGACGCCGGCAGCAGATATCACTGCGAGCGAACATACAGACCCCAGCACGAGCTTTAAAGTTGTGCTCCAGCGAATACCCCGGGTACTGTAGATACGCTATATCTGCTGGTTTTCTGATTTGCGTCTCCGTAAGAAAAAGTAAATGCGGCCTCTCAGTCTCTAGATGATGGTGGACTGCTGAGAGATTAGAGTGCAATCCTCGTATGTTGGAAAGGTGCACTTTGCGGGAGAGGATGTGCAGCCGCCGTTTAATCTTAGTTTTTTTCTTCTTTCTTTTCATGTGTGTTTTGTGGGAGTGAATAGGAAAGGGAATGGCAGTTGTACGAGGCGTTGTGTTCTTAGACTTCTCAATTATACGAAGGGACTGCACGGTTGGAAGGCTCGACTGGAGACTGCGGGGACGCCCGAACCCCCCTGGGAATCGCCATCGGGTCCTCTCTCCGGTCGCCAACCGGCACGATGGAAGCCATCCCAGGATTTTTCGCCAGGTGGCGGGGCAGCCTTTCATAGTTGGCTTTCCTACAATTAGGCCCCCTACTGCCTGCGGTCGGCCAGCGGTAAACCGTGCTTCGGATCCCGAGTCGAGTCGTCCGGCACAGCCGCTCCGCAAATCGGATCCTGTCACCAAACACAACGCAACTGTACATACCCATTCCCCTTGATCTGGCTAATACGAGCACCGCGTCGGAACACGACGCGCCCTATGGCACGATAAATCATGACACGAGACGAATCGCTTGGCGGCGCGGCTTTTCTCGATGGGTGGTTACACTAGCCACGGCCGAAGCCTACCACCTATGTTACTCGTTTGGCACCACCCGGGGATCACGTGTAGGGTAAAGAGAGTTAAAACCTGACATGGTACATCCTACGGACGCGAGTAACTTCGATCCCCAAAAATTCATTGTTCTTTTCAACCAATACCAGTTAGGCCTTGATTGCGATCTCATAACTGATGATGCAGTCTTAGAGTAGGGATGCGTGAATATGATGTCACGTAAAAACCTCTTACCTTAACCTACACGGTGGGTTTTTTTTTTTGCTTGCAGGCTTACCTAATGGTAAGCCTGCCTGCGGTAATCACTTACCATCACTTACCTGATGGTAAGTGATTACCGCCGCCCATGAACATTTGCAGCACCAGAGGAACCGCCAATGCGTTGCTGGCTTTTGAGATATTTGTATATCTGCTGGCTGTTGTCTGGGTGATTTATCAGTCTACATATTTCGTGTGGACTTATTGAAGCATGATCCTTTCACAACCTACATAATATTATTACAATAATTTTATAGTCATGGCACATGATTTTTCATATTATAACTAACCTGCACTCCAATTTCATTCAAATAAGTCATTATGTCTTTGTTAGAATGAAAAGTTATGAACTATTATACTTTCAGGTCAAAAAAATAGAAGAACTAGAGTCAAATATATCGAAAGAAGAGGCATCAATGCATAGTATGCGAGAGGAAATGAGACAGAATCAACAGTATAGGGAACATTTAGACGATTACAAAACAACAGATGCAATACCAAATTACTATCAAACTACTGAACGTAAGGAGATGATTTCAAAATCTAAGGTAAAAACTTCTACTTTCTAAGAAGGTAGACAAGATTATTAGAAAGCAGTGCTGAAGTCTAGGTTGGAGTACATTTGCCTAGAAAATGTCTATTCACTCTTGCCTTGAACGTACTGAAGTTGTACCTGGCAGGAAACTAGCTTTCTCTAATTCAGTTCTCAATGTAGGCATGTTAACAATTAACATTGTGGAGATTTCTGCTAAAATAAAACTCATGTTAAATAACAATGTTTTATAACATGTTGTGTAATATAGTGTGGACCCACCATTGACTTACCAATACCTTAGACGCACCATCGAAGCGCAAAAAACGGCACGGTCAAACTGTTCATAAATAGATAATATGAACAGTTCTCACCTCAGTCGCGCATGAGTACACCAAGCGACAACATGCCGTTTTGCTCCGTAAAAAAGTGCAAAAACAATCCGAAAGATGCGAAAAAAACGATGGAGTATCATATTTTAGGTTAGGAAATACTTTATATACATTTACTTTACGGTATACTAGCGAAATAATCACACAATCTTACCTAAATTAATTATTTTGTCATCATAATTACAATATTTCAAATGAGCAGCTATCGCATTCACACGCTTACGGGCCAATAGAGAACGCGATAGAGGCGCGTCTTAGCGAAATGGATACAAAAAATATGGAGTAGTTAATTTTTTATTTTTCTTATATTGAAGTTGTAAACTGGTACAATTAAAGTGCCCATTTTTTTTAATAAATTAATATGGGTATATTTAAAATTGGTAAGTAGTGTATAAACCGTGTCGAATTCCTTAGATAAGAAATAATTCTTTCAAAATCGATATCTGGCAGTTATGATAATCATCATAGAAAAAGAAACCGTTGTCAATCTCTTAAAGAACGATGCCATATTTTTTTTTCTATTGAACAATTTTTTTTTATCGATTTTTGGGTAACTATATCGCAAACTTTAAAAATATTGCAGTTTCTTGTAATAATATTAATTAAAAAATAATATTAATTTATTTACAATATCCGATGCCCACACTTGAACACAATTTCACCATGTACAGTTCGCGCGCTAGTTGAATGCAGAATAAATATATGTGTCACCATACATTTACTCTGCATTCAACTCGCGCGCGAACTTTATATGATTTGAGCAAGGCCATTATTGAAAAATATATAGACGTATATGTATGTCTACACTATATGTAGACATTAAACATTGAAAAAAAGCATACTTCTAAAAGACAGGTTTATAAGTTAGGTACTCGTAGTTAAATATATTTCAAGGTACTTTTATTCATTTTTTGTCACTAGTTTTTGTATTTATTAAGAACTAGACTAGATTCTCCCTAATTTTCCGGGATAAAACGTAGCCTATATCCTTCCCCAGGATATAAACTACATACCAAATTTCAGCAAAATCAGTTGAAATGATGGGATAGCGTAGCAGACAGACAGACAGATCTTCGAAATCGGTGTACATTTTTTTTATACGCACCGTATTTAGAACCTCCTCCTTTATTGAAAGTCGGTTAAAAAAGTAGCCTATATCCTTCTCCGGGATGTAATCTATCCCTATACCATATTTCATTAAAATTGGTTGAAAAGATGGGCCGTTAAAGGGTAGCAGACAAACAGACAGACAGACAAACACACTTTCGCATTTATAATATTAGTATGGAATTCAATTCGTGAATTTCGTGAGAGGGATTCGAACCCGCGACATGTTACTACTTAATGAAATTTTTATCCTGCCAAGAAGTAACTGTGTTATATTTAGATAAAATACGTAAATAAAATATTTAATACATAATAACACATAAACACACAAATACATAAAGATAATTTTCATAAAATCATCATCACCAATAAAGTATTAAAAAAAATAAAAATATCAAATACAAATTTGTCGACTCCTATATCACTTTACTTCGGAACACAGAAAGTCTTCCGCTGATTCATTGCAAAATGTCGTATGTGTCGAACTTTTATTACAAGATTTAACCCTAAGTATGAATCTATATGGTTGGTTTTTGTGAACCGTTTGGTGTCTCAGTCTGTATTATATATTGCTGCGATTGTATAAGCGATTGTGGACGCTTTTTGAGTATTATTTTGTAGGTAATGTTGTATCCTTAGTTGGTAAATCGATGGGACCCACCCTAAGATATATAATTTATTTATTCTTATCATTACAGTTAAAAGTTAAAGAAATGCAAGCAGAACTAATAGAAATGCGCCGACTTGCAGAGATTGCTAAGCCTACGCAATTACCGGAGCTTATCAAAAATACAGCACCTACCATTCCTGTGAAGAAAACAAACTCTGTTATCTATGGAAAAAGGTATGTACTAATTTTGCCACTTTCTCAGTTTTTAATGAGTAAAGTTGTACCTAATCTGACTACTGAAAAATTTGTAATTTGGCGAATCATACTATTAGAATGGAAGAAAAAGATTTATAATAACAACAAATAAAAGATTTTGCACTCATAAATTTCTCCTCAATGTTATGGCCACCGATCACTTTTACACTTACATCAAAACAGTTAATAAATAAGATGCAAAGTGGAAGAACATAATACACAGGTCAAATTCTCATACTCATTTTAATTTGGGATATTATTAATCGATCGACTAAAAAATTAACTGACTACTGTGAGTGACCGAATGAAATACTAATAATACTAAAGCTAGCGACAAAAATACTGAGTTAGCGACTACTAAACTAAGTAAGTATTCCCTCTTTTCTCGATTATGGTGATGCAAGCTTTCTTAATTTGACCCAGGACCAACTTAACAAACTTGAGCGACTTCAAAATCTCGCTATTCGGTTCATATTTGGCTTACGCAAATTTGACCACGTATCTGAATTTCGCCAAAAGCTCAAGTGGCTCCCTATTCGCCGTAGTCGGGATATGCATGTTCTCTCTCTTCTGTACTGTGTTTTATTTCACCTAAAAACTCCTTATCTTAAAGAGAAGTTTCAATTTATTGGGGTGCAGTCAGACATGAGAACTTGTCGAACGCTTACTCTGAAAATGCCTTCACATAAGACCAAAATTTTTGGAAAATTTTTGTTAGTTTATAATATATTTAAGCATTGTATGTATTAAGATATTTGTGTATTGTTGTCTATGTATTGTTATGTATTTTTTTTTTTTTTGTATGTAGTATTATTGTAGTATTTTAATAATAATAAGTAACTTTATAACCGGTTTGAGTTAATACATTGAGTGCTTCAAAAATATACCTTTTAGGGTGTTCTATTAGTATTGTTAGGTACTGATAATACTATTTGAGATATTTGTTTTTCTATTTTAGTATATTATTATTTTGAAAATAGCAGAACAGATAAGTTCGTCTCGTACAAAATCTCTGTGTTAAATCTTGTTTAATAAGTACAATATTTGTCAAAATGTTAGTTTAGGTTAGGGTTAGACATAAATATTCAGGTAGTGCCCGGCCGCAGGCCTATCAGGTTCTATCAGGTTAATATACCTAACTTAAGTTTAAAAAAATGTATTTTCAGAAGCACTAAAGTTTGTAAAATGTACCGACATTATGTAAAATCGCGAATTTGACCAATGAATTATTCTTGATATAAAATATATACATAATGTTGAATATAATGTGAGCCATAAAATTGTCCCTAAAATAGAAAAGTGTTCGCTTAAGAATTATTAAACTGATCGTTCTGAATAACCAGTAACTCAAATTAGTATTTTCAAGTCAACATTTTCAATATTTGTAGTTGCCCTCAGCCTGTTGCTAACTTAGTATTTCAGTACGCCATATTCTGTTTTTTTTTTGACACCTTTTAAATTTATTTTCGCTCGTTTAAATACTAAGTACCCTTTTTATTTCAGGATAAGGTTAAAAGGTGATTTAATGAAAAAACTTCCCGTCAACAAAGTGTCAAAACAGGAAACCCAAGAATTTGTGGAAGAAGTAGACTCAGATGAAGAAGCAGAATCTTCTGGCAGTATTGTAAAGTCTAGTGTAGAAACAAGGCATTCTAGTAAAACAGTTATTAGCGGAGACAAAAAGATTTCTGCAAGTGAAAGAAAACCAAGTAATAAAGAATCTTCTACCATACAAAGTTCTTCAGAAATTTCAAATGAAGAAACTAGGTCTCTAAGTAGCATGGATATTCCTAAAGAAGAAAGTACTTCAAAAAGTGAACAAGATGACAGCTCAAAACAAAATGATTCATCAAAAGAAAAGAAAATGTATGGTCCAATGAGACCACCAGCAAACTATGTAATACCAGAGAGTTATTTTGACCAAGAGACTGACAGAGATTTACCTGAAATCACAGATGAAAACGATACATAATAAAAGTTTAAAAATTGTTTTTGGTTGATTTGAATTTGTCCAAGCGATGTAAGTTAGTGGGTAGGGAGTAGGGAATTGGTTTTCATATCATAGCGGTCCCTTTCTATATAGTTTTAAAGAATATTTACTTCTGTGTCTTGTTGTGTCTTTGACAAGCACAAGGTGAAGTGATTATGTGCAATAGGAAACTTATTAGTTACACATTTGGTTTGACAAATGCTAAGAGCAATTATCCATTGAAAGTAATTTTAACCTCCAATATTAATCTACTGGCATAGAGTAAGTATTCAACATCCATGGAAGGCAGACCTGGCTACTGTGAAAGTTGTAGCACCTAGAGGTACGGTATCTCTATAGGTACAGTATGGATTGAGGTAGGCAACTGCATACTTTGTTGTTATTAGTGACTGAATTTGTATAGAGAAATCTGCTAATTCATGAGTCTGTGATTTCCTCCGTCACTTCATAGCATTGCTATCTTCATTGAATGACTGATAACTAATTAAAGCAACTAGTTTGGAATGTCCAATGTTAATGTCAGAAAAAAAACATGTTATTTTACATTTTATCCTTTTAATCCGAAAGGCTTACTCTTAAATAATATTTATATACACTTCAAGTGCATGAACTTGAAGAAATTAGATTTTTCACAACAGTTTTAGGTTATATCACTATCTTGTTGAGACCGTCGCTTCCTTTCTTGCTGCGTCTTGGAGGAGCTGTGTATCCACTTCATCAGCCGGTAACTGTACGTAGCGCACCACGGAACCCCTTATAAAGCAGTTCTTCACCGATAACATGTGAGGATATTTGTCGGGATCTATGACGCTTATATCCGACAACTTTATATTAAGATATTGATCTACAGAATGTAGGGTACCGCATATGCTGAGATCATTTTTCAGCTCCACTACTACATCTTTACCGACGAGAGATTTGAAGAACGAATAAAATAACATTTTTGTTTTTATTGATATAATACACAGCGGCAAATCCAATTTCCAAATCACAAACAAAAAAAGTAGTTGACACATTTTTGACATTTCCAAAGATGTAACAGAGTAAAAAGCAGTCTCAGTCTACGGTCTCAGTAGATGGACTATTCCGCATATATAACCGCTTCAACTGCCAAGCAAAAGCGGTAGATCGAACACCAAGGGTGTCCATGGAATAATATAACCTTAACGAGGGTGTCCGACCTCTCACTAATTTGTTAGTCGAAGTGGGATAGCGATAAGTAAAGTAGAGATTATGAGTAAGCACTCTAGTCTTTACTACAAGTTTCGTGGTTATCATCTACTTATAATACGGTCTATACTCTGGCTCAGAAGGGCTGGAACCCAGAGCAGTAAAGCCAGTTATTTAAAAAAATACCAATGTTGCCAACTTAGGGGTTTCCTCCTAAATTTAGGGGAAAGTTAGATGGAAAGGGGTGTTTCTAGGAGCGACACTTATCTAGGGGCATTTATGGGAGATACCATTTTTGGAGGCCCTTGTAGGGGGTATAAACACAAAAACAGAATTGTATAATACGTATTATAAAACAAAATTTTGCTGTTCATATTATCATTAAAAATAGAATAATCTAAGTCGACCGACGTGCCATTGTTTTTTGTGTTCTTATATGTGCTTTCCTCTTTTCTAGTTTTTCCAGTTCATTTGATTATAATGCATAATTAATTATTTAACGTCAATATGTATAACTTTAAAAATACCGGCAATAGTAAAACGCAACTTGATAGGCAGGTCCATGATGTCCTAAACGAAATAATAGGCATGATGACAGTAACCAAGAATCAATGAAATTATGAATTTATCTAATGAAATAGGATTCATGGATTATAAAAAACGTATTTATTTTTCAATTTCGAGTGAGATTGCTATTTATATTGATAAAATAAAACTATAAAATACAGCAATCCGCCATATTGCATAAAACACAAAGAAGCGAATGACGTCACAATTGTTTGTTTTCGAGCTTTGAAAATTACACTATTGCTTACTGCACACTGCACATAGTACATTGGTAAAAATAATAGTGACGTCACAACGACGCCATGACACCGCCGAACGTTTTGGCGTGAATTTTAAAATTTAAATTTCAAATGCTAATTTTATCTACCAAACTTTATTTTTCTACTGAAATAAGATATTTTTTCGAAATAGTAGATACTTCCTAACATAATCTGACCATTTTTCAAAATCAGTTATCATGCCTATTGATAGTTATCCTGACGTCGATGAAATTTTAAATATGAAATTAAGACTCATTTCTTTAGTTTACAAGTTACTTAAATACTTAAGTACATATGATGTCCAACGGAAATAAACGTCTATTTCATTTTGCAAGTGTGTATTTTTTATTTATTTCAATATACCGCTCAAAAAAGGTGCCTATTTGGACCAGGGTAATATAATAATATAATATATTTTTTTTTTTTTATTGAAAATAATACAATAGAACTTAATGCTAGCTAGCCTAACCTAATTACTATATAAATCATGCCCGCGTGGAATAGTGGCAAGAATGCTGGCTGCATTGCCGCGCTGGACAGCCAGGCTGATCCTTTGCGCAAAAAATGAGCCAGCCCTTATTACCCTTACCAGGGTTATTTTATCGAAAGCTAGGGGTATTTCAAACTGCTGTAAGCTGTTATAGGGAGTTGCCAAGGGCGTAGCCAGGATTTTTTATAGAGGGGGGCAGATAAAGAAAATTCTACACTATATTTTTTTTTGTATTAAGTACTACTTACTATACTCTATCTCTATTAGTAGTGGAGGTCGGAAGTGAGGGAAAAAATTAAAAACACAATATAATATAACAATCACAATAATAACTTGACCAGTAATCGGCGCAGTTCTTCACAAAATATGTTTAAAACTTCTCTCAAAATCTTTTCTTTTTTTCTTTGACAATTTTCCTGTGTACGCTTAACATGCATAGCCCGTTTAAACGGTTTTCGGCCACCGTAGACCTCAGCCACGTTTTGACACATAGAACAATTAAACCTCTAGAATCAATGCCAGCGTGTAACCGAAAGGGATAGGTTATAATAGGCAAAACGCTGCAAAGCACCAAACACATTATGTGCTATATGAACAAAACCGTTACACGCAGAAAGGGATAAAAGAAAACATGCATTTTTCTCATTCTATCTTGTGTAACATCCCAACACTGCATCTCTTTCATGTGGGAGTGAAAAGGAGATATGGCGTCGTCTATATATCTCTCTCAGTCTACGTTTTGACACATCGCAGGGTAGAAAAAGACCTTCTTGCTGTACATGGTTGTGCCTATGAAATAAGGATGGCTTTTTTAGTTGCTGGGAAGAAAGTGTCTGCCTCCTTTAATACGTCAGTAAAATCTAACTTTTCTAGATCTTCTCTATCCATTCCTTTATCCTTCCATAGTTTGTACCATAATTCTACTTCATGTTCAAAAAGAGGAAGATCATAGTATTGATAGAAATCTTGCGATTTTTAGGGTTCCGTAGCCAAATTTGGCAAAAACGGAACCCTTATAGATTCGTCATGTCTGTCTGTCTGTCCGTCCGTATGTCACAGCCACTTTTTTCCGAAACTATAAGAGCTATACTGTTGAAACTTGGTAAGTAGATGTATTCTGTAAACCGCATTAAGATTTTCTTACAAAAATAGAAAAAAAAACAATAAATTTTGGGGTTCCCCATACTTAGAACTGAAACTCAAAAATTTTTTTTTCATCTAACCCATAGGTGTGGGGTATCTATGGATAGGTCTTCAAAAATGATATTGAGGTTTGTAATATCATTTTTTTCTAAACTGAATAGTTTGCGCGAGAGACACTTCCAAAGTGGTAAAATGTGTGTCCCCCCCCCCGTAACTTCTAAAATAAGAGAATGATAAAACTAAAAAAAATATATGTTGTACATTACCATGCAAACTACCACCGAAAATTGGTTTGAACGAGATCAAGTAAGTAGTTTTTTTTAATACGTCATTAATCGTAAATCGCAATTTACCTTTCATTCAATCAACTCAAATATTTTAAAAAAACATTTAATTTAAAACTTACTACAGGTTTGTACGGAACCCTCGGTGCGCGAGTCCGACTCGCACTTGGCCGGTTTTTTATTTTTTAAATCAACCAGCGACATATTTAGCATTGAACTGGGATGTATAGACATTAGGCTAAAAGCAGGTAAATGTTCATTAGAAAAACGCTATTCAAGTGCGGATATCAGCGAATCTAAATAAGGAATGATAACTGACCGCTTCAAAAATTGCATACACTCTCAGCTGGGTGATTGGACCGATGTTGTTGGTGACATGCAACACGCGGGATTTGCAAATCAGTGCCAATGGCAGTTGCAGTTCTAATTGAAAGGTCTAAATTATTCTCTCTCTGTCTGCGTTGCTGCGATGATCTTTAATCACGGAAATAATTCTCTTGATATTATGATTCACGCATGTGTAGGAGGGGCAGCTGCCCCCCCCCTGCTCGTACCTCGCTACGCCCTTGGGAGTTGCTCCGTAGTGGTTGGCAACTGAAAAATACCTGTCATAGTTTTTCTCAGCAGGGCGATCGCGTATCTTTTGCATCAATCAATGATACATCGCAATCACCTTCGATTGGCTGAATTTATGGTATTCTTGCTGCGTCAATGGATTTCGTCCAATAGTGGAAGAGTGTTAACCAATCAGAGGTGATTACGATGTATCAATGATTGATGCAAAAGATACGCGGTTGCCCTGCAGGTTTTTAGGGTTCCGTAGCCAAATTTGGCAAAAACGGAACCCTTATAGATTCGTCATGTCTGTCTGTCTGTCTGTCTGTCTGTCTGTCTGTCTGTCTGTCTGTCTGTCTGTCTGTCTGTCTGTCTGTCTGTCTGTCCGTCCGTATGTCACAGCCACTTTTTTCCGAAACTATAAGAGCTATACTGTTGAAACTTGGTAAGTAGATGTATTCTGTAAACCGCATTAAGATTTTCTTACAAAAATAGAAAAAAAATAATAAATTTTTGGGGTTCCCCATACTTAGAACTGAAACTCAAAACTTTTTTTTTCATCTAACCCATAGGTGTGGGGTATCTATGGATAGGTCTTCAAAAATGATATTGAGGTTTGTAATATCATTATTTTCTAAACTGAATAGATTGTGCGAGAGACACTTCCAAAGTGGTAAAATGTGTGTCCCTCCCCTCGTAACTTCTAAAATAAGAGAATGATAAAACTAAAAAAAATATATGTTGTACATTACCATGCAAACTTCCACCGAAAATTGGTTTGAACGAGATCTAGTAAGTAGTTTTTTTTTAATACGTCATAAATCGTAAACCGCAATTTACCTTTCATTCAATCAACTCAAATATTAAAAAAAAACATTTAATTTAAAACTTACTACAGGTTTGTACGGAACCCTCGGTGCGCGAGTCCGACTCGCACTTGGCCGGTTTTTCTGGTTAGCTTGGCTTGTCTCAAAGAGTATAATAATATACAGGGGCTTGTCTCCTGCTTGTCTCTGCTGTTTTTGCAGAGACAATTTAAATTTTACTTAAAAGTTTAATGTTTTTGGTTTGGCAATGGCCAATGGCAATGGCAACCAACCGTAGGAACGTAGGAACGGCGTCTGTTTTTTAAAATTAAATAATTTACAGATTTATTATTAATTCTTTACTGGCGCTCTTAAAATAACATCTTTTTCCCTATTACTAATTGTACAAACAAATTCTACAGTGAAACAGCGCAGACGCCACCAATATGACAGCTGACGAAAACGCCGAAATTGTAAGTTTTATCAATACTTGTAGAACATTGCAAATTGCACATGTAAAATATGCTACATATTATGTCATAATTGTTATTCTTTCCTAGGATTGGGGTAATGAGAGATTGATTCGCGCCCAGCGGGCAGTGGAAGCAAACTTATATGACGTCGACTCGTGGTCCCTTTTGATCCGGGAAGCGCAAACCAGGCCGATAAATGAGGTCCGGTCTATGTACGAGAAGCTTATTACAGCTTTTCCGACCACGGGCAGATACTGGAAGATCTATATTGAACAGGAGGTAGGTGTCAAGCAAAACAAACTTCTTTTTCTCTTTCACATCACAGATGTAAATATAATCCCCAGATGGCTTCAAAGCTAGTCTGACAAACATAATATTCAGACAAAACATCTGAGTTTCTTAATTATGATAACTTGGTTCAGACCCATGGTATAAAAGTCCATTATTACTAATTATTTACTTATGTTCGTCCTTTTTTTATATTTCAAAAATTTGAACACTGGTAAATTGTATTTTTAATTTATTATGTTTGCCGAAAGGCATACACCTTCTCCAGGATTTTTACAGATCTCTTTAGCTAAATATTAGGGCCTCAAATATATAATACTAGCTGATACCCGCGACTACGTCCGCGTGGATTGAGGAGTTTTAGTTCCCGCGGGAACTCTTTAATTTTCCGGGATAAAAAGTACCCTTTTATTTAATCCGGACTTCTAACTTTACGTCTGCAAAATTTCAAAGCAATCGGTTCAGTAGTGAAAGCGGAACAAACATACAAACAAACTCACTTTCCCATTTATAATATTCTATATATATATTAAGTAAGGATAATAATCATGTAATCATGTAAAATGTTCATTTACAGATGAAAGCAAGAAACTTTGAGAAAGTGGAAAAGGTCAGTATGGTATTAGTGTAAGGCTAAATAATTAAAACTGTTATGTATCTGTGATATTAGTATTAAAAAATAAATAAATAGTAGCCAAAATATAAACATCGTAATATAAATGTCTAATTAGACAAAATGGATTGATTTGTGAATAATTTAGTTGTAAGAGGAAATAAATGTAAACAGAATTTGAATTATGTTTTTATTCAGCTAGGGTTGTTGTGTTCAGACATGTTGGAGATGATTTTCTTTGGCAAATGTAATCATTTTAATATGGGATTGTTGTGAGTGTTATTTTAGTTTGGAAAATTATAGAAATGTATATTTTTCAATTGATAATGTTCCTTGAATTTAGTTTGCCATTGAAGGTCACTTTTGACATGTAATATTCCCTATGATAGTACTATTAATTTCATGCGTGCGGATTATGCACCATTAGGTAGAATCTGAATTATCTGAGTGATAATATAATCACTTAAAAATCATGTGTGTCTATTCGGTCTATGGGAGGGAGGACAAACAACCATAACAAGGTAGTTAGTGATATTCTTGTAAATGACACCATGTAGTAGATATCTCGTAGATTGTCCTTCTATGTATTCCTTCAATCCTTAATATTTCCATACCCTACATTTACACATTATTAATTTAAAGAAAAAAAATTGAGCCAAGCATGACAATTTAAACTGAGGTTTATTTACTTTGGCATAGCGTTAGTGCCTAGCCCTTTGAGTCGCCTTTTTTTAAGCCAATTATTATTTCTATTGTATTATGTCAAGATACATAAAGCTGAGTTCAAGTTTTTATAAAAAAAGACATTTACCACTCCGCTTAGCATGCACGCATGCTAATTATTGTTATCATCAAGATTCAAATATCCTAAATAATTGAAAGACCAAGCTGAGATAAAAATAAAAACCTGCCTAAAAAGTTTTTATAGTAACTAAAATCAAGGATACAATAGCAATATTTAGCCTCAACAGCTACAGCTATTTGCTACGTTGGGTATGTACCTATTACATTATTATTCTGGGTAGCACTAGTCAATGCATACATAATATTATATTTTTTAAGTCAGTTACAATGGTCAATTTTAAAGCGCCAATCTTAAACTGATCTCTAAATGGACTGGTTTTGTCCAAAATTTTCAATTTCAATTCATCTTGGGGGGTAGTTTGGCTAATAATTTATTCTTTATCATGATGCCACAATTACACTCGGCTGTTTACCCGTTTTTGGTTTCCTATAAGCTAACAACCATATCAATTACATCCGTCTTCTGAAAAGTTCCTCATTCTTTTATAGACGCCGTCCTTGGGGTGAGATCTATATAAAAGTGCTTTGACTTTGCACAGACTAATAAAACGAGAGTATAGAGAAAGTTTTTAAAAAAACAAATTATTTAAAACTTCCTAATTTGAACCACTATGTTAAGAAATGCCCTTCTGGTTTCTTTTTCTCCTCACTATTAACTTTTCCCACTTTTCCCCACTTTAAATATTGGATATCTTTCAAACAGAAGTGAAATACATCTGGGCAAGCTTGCTCCACCTTAAGTTCCATTACCCTTGCTAAGAGGTCTGATAGCAGTGCTACCCCCAAAAAAAGTATGCACTATGGAACTCAAACTTTAAACACCTGACATCAAAATTCTAAACAGCTTGTTGAAATGAGTTGGTGACCAAGTTCATGAAAACGAAGTTAATTTAACGTGTAATATTGCTAAAATGAACGCTCTAAAAATTAATCTAATCAATATTCTCTGTTTTCCTGCCCCAGTTGTTTCAGAGGTGCCTTATGAAGATTTTGAACATCGAACTATGGCGTCTCTACCTCAACTACGTTAAGGAAACCAAATGCATGTTACCCACATACAAGTACGTATTCTTCAATGCAAGATAGCCACATATTGCATACACATAATAATGATCAATATATAGCAGGAAATTTGGGTGGCCCAAGAAACTACCTTGTGGGACCCCATGACAGAATCCAGTTTGTGTATTACAAAACAATATTCCAAATGAGTAATTCCAAAGAAAACTCCAAGATAGTAAAAATAGTTACTATGATTACAAATAGTTGAGCTAGATAAGTCTTATAAATATAATCAAACGCTTTATTTAAATATGATATTACGACTTGCGAGGTAGGTAAAGTATCGGAGGCTGACACAGAAATTGTGATTGTCACATTGCAATGATCGATAATATAGTTTAAATTGGCTGTAAGATATAGATACTTTATCTAACGTTTAAATTATTGGATGGGAAGTTTTGAAAATTTGTTATGAATGAGGTTTTACAGTTAAAATACACGTTTCAGAGAGAAAATGGCGCAAGCTTATGATTTTGCATTGGACAAGATTGGTTTAGATATCCATGCTTACCCAATCTGGAATGACTATGTGACGTTTCTGAAAGCCGTCGACGCTGTAGGCTCATACGCCGAGAATCAGAAGATATCCGCTGTCAGAAAGGTAAATAACTGAATTATTGGTGGTACTTGTATCTAAGCCAAAAAAGCACTAGCACATTTTTTTTAATTTCGCAGGTTTATCAACGAGCTGTTATAACTCCTATAATCGGTATCGAAACTCTATGGAAAGACTACATAGCATTTGAGCAGGGCATCAATACTATTATTGGTAAGATTTTAATTTTAAAATGATAAAGTTCCTTCTAATCTATATGTGGCTTTATAAATCAAACAATGTCATCAGTAAAATAGTTAATATGGAAGCATAATAGTAGGATCTTATATAGTCTGAAAAAAAATTTGAGTTATTTGGTTCTATAATAAATGAATTTATTATCAATAGACTTCACAAATTTTTGGTCGTGATTATTTTAAAAACTCTTTTAGCGGAACGTATGGCAATGGAAAGATCTCGGGAATACATGAACGCGCGAAGGGTGGCCAAAGAATTGGAGACAGTGACTCGAGGGCTTAACAGAAACATGCCTGCGACGCCGCCCACCGCCGACCGAGAGGAGATGAAACAGGTTTATTTCATTATTTGATGCAGGCCTTCTATATATCAGGTTTTTGAACAGCAGATCCTGCTGCGATGATCTGGTAAGAAATCCGATTGCCAGCCGAACGAAAACCCAGGGAATTGGATGTGTCGAGAGAAGCTTGAAAAACTATGTTTCCAAACCCCGATTTTAATCTTAGTCCTATTTGTAGGTACTAGTAATGGCTGCTTTAGACCGATAAATCGCTCCCTGATTCTAAAACGAACACGAAATCAAAACGAAACAGTGTATCAATATATTTATTTGGGTCATATTTTCCATCTCTATCTAAATCAAGGTTTAAAACTTGTTCGCCATATTGATGCCTTAGTACTAAGTGACAGATTTCGAATGAATTATTGAGTACAAACAGTTTTTATTTAAAAATGGTTAATCTCCTTTCTGACAGGTGGAGTTATGGAAGAAATACATAACCTGGGAGCGTTCGAACCCTCTACGCTCGGAAGACACGGCGCTCGTGGCCCGACGTGTGATGTTCGCGATTGAGCAATGTCTATTATGTTTAGCTCATCATCCAGATGTATGGCATCAGGCCGCGCAATTTCTAGATCATTCTGCGAAGCTGCTACAGGAGAAAGGGGTGAGACATCGACATTTCTATTTTCTATCAATATTACTTGCCAAAGTATCTAATATCATTGTGCGTTTCTTTTGCTTATGATATTTGTGATATAGTAATTATAGAAATAATTTTTAAATCATTTAAAAAACTTTTTTTTAAAACAAGCTTTTAATGTCCGCCATGTTGAATTTAGTGTGACGTCATTTCATTTTTTGTGTTCTCAGCAAACCCATATACCTATATTGATATAATTATACCCATATCACCGGGATATCAACGTCAATAAGTGTACCTACAGTGTACCTATATTGAATAAATGATATTGAATTGAATTGAATTGAATTGATGTATAAAAAAACTAGTCTGTTATCTTTAAGAGTCCGCCATATTTGATTTGAATGACGTCACTTAGCTTACCACACATTGTCATCTAAACTAAACGTGTTTGCAAAATTTCTTCTTAATCAGTTGGGGATAACTGTTTAACAAATTAAGTTGCAAGATTTGAAACAAACACACAAACATTGCTAGTTAAGTAAAAGCTTGAAAAAATCTTATTAATCCTAAAAATGTTTTAAAACTCTTCGTATTGTTCACATGATCAGGACTCGAACGCTGCCCGTCTGTTCTCTGACGAGGCGGCCGCTGTATACGAGCGAGCTACCAGCGGCCCGCTCAAACATTCCACTCTGCTGCACTTCGCACACGCGGATTACGAAGAGAGCAGACTGCATTATAATAAGGTACTTAACTTGTTGCTTTTCAATATTCAGTGTTTTTTAATTCAAATAAACTTATTTAAAGTGCTATCGAGTCGTCGAGTGAATCTACCACTGGTTCGGAATGTCATTCTTACCAAGAATAACCAGCAAGAAATTCTGTGGTTGCTCTTTTTTTTTTAAATAATTTACAATTAAATCAATGTGTAGACACATAAGTAACCGCAGTCCTAAACATTGCTGGAGCGAATCAAATCCATGCCCTTTTATTTATCATTTACATATAAATATATATAACACCGGATACACTCACGTTTTTTATGTCGGCAAAGTGCCCGACTAGTTTACATTTTACATAATATAATAAGTATAAAACGTGATGCTGATTATCCATTGCGGTATCTTAAAACTAAAGCTACAAGGGTTCCAATCGCGCCCTGGTCTGAGTAGAGCCCACAAACTATTTTTTTTAAAATCTTTTGTATCCTAATTATTGTCAATTAGATGATGCCCGCGACTTCGTCCGCGTGGATTAAGTTTTATTTAATTTTCCAAGATAGAAAGTACACAAAGGCCGTGAAAGCGTAACAAACAAAGGCTATGAAAGTGTAACAAACAAACTCACATTCGAATTTGTAATATTAGTTACGATTGAAGTAGAATTAAACCGTTAGCTGTGCTAATTATTGGTTTCTTATATTTTAATTTTTAATTATTACTTTTTCCACTCATGCGAGCTATTTCTCTCATATAAATTATATCTGAGAAAACATGTAATTGGCATCATTCTTATTTATTATTATTTATCCATCCACTTTTTTGTATGTAGCTGTAAGTTACCGAAAAAATAAAACATATGTATAGGTACATCAAGTTTACACCCGCTATCTGGACATGGAAGACATCGAGCCTACACTGGCGTATGTACAATACATGAAATTCGCACGCAGAGCTGAGGGGATCAAAACCGCACGGACGGTGTTCAAACGCGCCAGAGAAGATCCCAGGTGCAACATGTTTCGCTTACCCGTTGCCCTACGTGAGCGACAAACGCGACACGACAGCATCAAACCGTAACTTCAATCTGGGGCCATACTGCCAACGCTTAAAGCAATACCACTCAAAATGACAGTTTGATGTCATGTACCTTGACGCTCTTAAAATAAGGATTATAATTCTAAAACAGGAAACTCAACAATAATTAAACAATATGGCTTTATGGGTTGGTAGTATGGCCCCTGGAAGAGATCCACTTAGCCGCTGGTTCAACCCAATTTTTCACTGTATTTATTGCATTTGCATTTGATTATATATTGTATCTGACCCTTCAGGTGGCAGGTTCACGTTCACGTTCTACGTTGTCGCGCAGACAAGTTTGTAATTTTCGCTTCGCTGTCGCTTCTTTCGGTCACCTAGGACAACGGGTTATGCCGGTATTTAGGCCAACCGATCATTATCAGAAATTGGCTTACAGAAAAATTCTCACGATTCGTCGTACGTAACTCTAACGTAGCGTCGGAATGTATTCTTTGGGCATGCCCCAAATAATGCATTCCGACGCTAATAATTCCAGGCATTGAGAAAAAGAATAATTTCTTCTTGGCCATAAATTAAAAATTTGTAATAATAAATTTTAATTTCTATTCAAAATCTATTCATGCATGTTGTCTGTCTATCAGTTCTACATAAACATTCACTCTTTGGAAATTCTCAAAAAAAAAAATTTTTCACCAAGATAAGCCATTCTTCCTGCAACATAGCACATTATTATCTTCTGTATCATCACTTATATATGATTTTTCCATCTCCGAGTAACATATATAACTCAGGAATACATTTTAAGTTTTGACAGATGTTTTATCTGTTTTTCGAATTCGTCAGTTTAACGTTATTCGGGGACAGAGATATTAACATTTCACAACTTACATAGACAAAGAAGTTGTTAACGTTGATCTGTCGTTTTTTAGATCCCAGTACCACGTGTTCGTGGCGGCGGCGCTGATGGAGTACTATTGCTCGAAGGATAAGAACATCGCGTTTCGCATCTTCGAGCTCGGCCTTAAAAAGTTCTCGCATTGCCCGGAGTATGTGCTCTGTTACATCGACTACTTGTCGCATCTTAATGGTAAGTTTTTTTTCTTACCATTAAGTTCCATTACAATATAATGGCAACTTTATTGTCTACTACCATGTAGCCTATGGGCTATTAAGTAATATTATTCTAGCTTAAACTTCTACTTATAGTTAATATAATGGTAAGTACTTAATGGTAAGTTATTGAAGTTTTAAAAAAACCCCTTTGAAGTAACACAATACCAACGAATCAATGAGCCCTAATACGATACCTATATTGTAAATTGGTGAAGTCATCCTGTAAAAGCCACATAGGCTACTTGCCAGTGGATTGCATATACTATTATTTCTGAACAAAATTATGACATTTCCATACATATTTTCTCACAGTTAAACTTTTTTGCCAGAGGACAACAACACACGCGTTCTTTTCGAGCGTGTCTTGTCATCGGGAAGCCTCAAACCGGAGAGCTCGGTGGACATTTGGAACAGGTTTCTGGAGTTTGAGTCAAACATTGGCGACTTGGTCAGTATCGTGAAAGTGGAGAAGCGAAGACAGGCGGTTCTTGAAAAGGTATGTTAGTTACTGTTACTTTGCAACTACAAAATAAGGCTTGGCAACCATCCAAATCACCTAGCAGACAATGTGACAAGTGATTCGTCGTTTAAAGAGAAGGCATATGACAACAACGACCTCAATTTACATAGACGGGCCCTGTCAAACAAAGAATGAGGACCTAATCTACTAACGCCATCTAGTCTGAAAAGCGGGACAGCGCTATGGCGGGGACGAGGACAGGGCTATACAGGTGTGGAGCGCGCTCTACACTTTTCCGGACGTCCAACGTTTTTCTATGAAAGGGCACATCTAGTACCCACATATTATATACTAGCGGACGCCCGCGACTTCGTTCGCGTGGCATAAGTTTTTTAATTCCCATAGGCATTCCTTAATTTTTCCGGGATAAAAAGAACCCATGAAAAAAAACCCGTCGATCCGTTGCTCTGTTGCGGCGTGATTGAAGGACTATTTAACGTCCTTTGGGATAGAATTTATATAAACTGTGAATTATGTATTTTGTAATTTAAACCGGTAGCCCAAATATCAAGTTTCACGGCTATTTAACTTGAAAAACGCCGGCCTTTTACACCAACTTACAACCCCCATTTTACCCGTTTGGGGGTGGAATTTTGAAAAACTGTTACACACCTACTTCTTTATATTATACCGAAAGCCAAAATACCATTTCGTTGTTATAACTTGAAAAATATGTTGATAAATGAAGGACATTCATCCCCTATTTCACCCCTTTGGGAGTCGAATTTTCAAAAATGGTGAAACACGTACTTCTGCATATCTGACTGAAAGCCCAAATGTTAAGTTTCATCACTATAACTTGAGAAATGAAGGACTTTCATACAAAATTTCAACCCCTATTTTATCCCTTTAGGGGTGGAATTTTGAAAAACTGTGCCACACGTACTTCTTTATTTATTACCTAAAGCCAAAATACCAAGTTTCGTTGATACAACTTGAGAAATATCTTGAGAAATGAAGGACTTTCATATAAACTTTCATCCCCTATTTCACCCCTTCGGGGGTAGAATTTTCAAAAACTGTGAAACACGTATTTCTTTATTTTTTACCGATAACTCATATACTAAGTCTTATGGATATAACTTGAGAAATGACGGACTTTCATACAAACTTTCAACCCCTATTTCACCCCCTTAGGGGTAGAATTTTGAAAAATCCTTCCTTAGTGAGCGCCTACGTTACGTCAAAATTTCAAGTCTCTAACCCTAGCGGTTTAGGCTGTGCGTTGATATATAAGTCAGTCAGTCAGGACTTTGAATTTTTATACATATAGATAAATGTATGACAATGTATAGCTGACACTGCATCAATCTGCTCATAGTCCATCGACTGATCGCATGATAAGGCGCATAAAATAAAAAATAAAATAAATATTTACTGTGACTGATCCAATTATGATGTACCCAAAGTTTCACCTAAAGGGGGGTCACTGGGTGCTGGTCTTGTACTTGCGCAGTGGGCGTTTTATCGATTTTGATTTTTATCAAAATTATTCATTCATTTATTTATACTGATATCTATTGCACATACAGAATATACAGGATACATTATATATATTTTTTCTTTTTTGATTTTTTTATTGTACCTTTCGTTCAAATCGTTATTTTTTGGAGAATTCTGTATAATTAATTTCAATTACAAAAATTGGAGCAAAGCTGCGTAAAAGTCTATAATTGAATGGTCTATACTCTATGGTGTTAAAATCAGATGACCCGCCTGCTCGGTTGTTCGTTATTCATAGCTATTATATTTTACAAAAAAAAGTGTTTTAATTTCTACAAAATTTTGTAAGGTTTTAGTGTTTTTAAGGTTTTGTAAAAAAATGTTTTAATTTCTACAGATCAAAGAGTTTGAAGGAAAAGAAACCGCTCAGTTGGTAGACCGATACAAGTTCTTGGATCTGTATCCATGTAGCATCGCCGAGTTGAAATCTATTGGTTATACTGAGGTAAATTTAACATTATCATTTTTTGACTACTACAGACTACTTGAATTGTTTTATTATGTAGTTCTTTTAATGACAGGTAACATAATTCCTCATATTTTGTTCTAATATCGACAGGCAATTAATTCAATTACCTCAAATGTATTACCGACATCGACTGTTACTAATTTTGACAGCTTATATCTAGGGTATGTTCCGATATACACTGTTCAGTGCTCTTACTGGGGAGAAATATCCGCAGTATCCTATGGAAATATATGACTTCATAAATCGTCGCCTATCTTGTACTGTGAGCACTGGCGTTTTCGAGGTAAGGTGGTCTCAGTGCTGACTGCGTTCCATTTTAAACAGTAACCAGTATAGCTAATTATAAAGGAATGGCTTCGCAGTATACTAAATTGAAGTCACACTTTACAGTGCTCGCAGTGTATATCGGAACATACCCGTACAGTAAGAAAACAGCACAAAAATGTCACTTACTTTGACAGGTAATTTATTTCCCGGTAATAAATCAGTAATGTCAACGTTAATTATTTCCTCATCTCAATGATCTTTGAAGCTTAAATTGTAAGAATTATAGTACTTAAATAATACTATAATGCAAAACTCTTTTTTTTCTTCAACTTTGCTCAGGTGGCATCGATGTCTAACAAATCGTGGGCTCTTGGAGGACCTCTGGCGGGAATATCACCTGAACTTGCGGCAGTCATATTGGGACAAAAGTATGTACTTAAACTCTAATTTATCCATACTAATATAATAAACTAGTTGATAATCGCGACTTCGTGCGCGTAGATTAAGTTTTTTTGATGCCCGCGGGAACTTGAATTTTCCGGGATAAAAAGTAGCCTATGTCCTTCCCCAGGATACAAACTATCCCTGTACCAAATTTCATCCAAATCAGGACCAGATGGTCAGAACAGATGGACCGTGAAAGCGTAGTAGATAGACGAACAGACACACTTTCGCATTTATAATATTAGTATGGATGTGAAAGTGTGTCTGTCTGCAACACTTTAACGGCCCATCTTTTCAACCGATTTTGATGAAATTTGGTATAAAGGTAGGGTGGATACCAGGCTAGGACACATGCTTTTTATCACCCGGGAGTTAAAAAAATAATCCACGCTTACGAAGTCGCGGGCATCATATTTTCTAGCTGTAAATATAATCTGTAAATATTTACCTCATAATATCCAAGTCTATTCTTGATCTGTACTTTATTATATGACTGCCTGAAAAAAGGAGTATGTATATTGTTTTCAGGGTTCATGTATGTATGTATGTATGTGAGTTTGTATATTCCATAACTTCTATACGCCTGAACCGATTTTGATAAATGAGGTATCGTTAGAATCCCTAGCTTATTCCGGGTGACATAGGCTAGTAAAATTAAAAAAAAAATTGATGGTGTGACCATGGTTCCGCATTAAAGACTAAAGTTGATATTTTTTCGAAAATATGATTAACTATATAATCATCATCTAGAAAATGATGAGTAGATTCCAAAAATATATTACACTATAGTTCAATATCCACTGATTGACAAAGGTAATTAAGACTGTGGTATCGTTACGTACCTAGTAGCAGTGGTAGCCGTACTTCCATTCGAGGGGGATTTTTTACTACACGACTGCACAAAACAGGAGTGTTGTGTTTTCAGGGTTCGTGTATGTATGTGTGTCTACGGTAGAGCAGTCGTATTTTTTAATAATTTTTATTATATTCACTTGTCTTGATATTACCCAATTTCTTTAAAAACTGACAATTTAAACCTCTATTTTAGGGACAATGATCCGAACAAGGATATAGCAAGACCTGATACGAATCAGATGATTCCCTACAAGCCAAAGGCCAACCCGCTACCAGGAGAGCATCCGATATCAGGTAAGTGAGCAATATGACAGGTAACTTTTATTCTCCCAGATTTTGATTCAGTTAAATTTCAATCTGACAATAAAATTGTAGTCCAGTCATTTAGTGCTCAAAAAGGGGGTTACCTGGAAAGTTTTCTGGGAGTTTCGAAAATTCGTGATTTTATAGATTTCGACGTCCTCTTTCCGAATTTTCACTTTGCCACCTTGCCGCTCGCGCCGCCATATTGGAAAAATGGCGCCCAAAAACAGTTTTTTGACAATGAGCCACTTTTCAACCTACTTTAAAAAAAGGAGGAGGTTCTCAATTCGACTGTATATATTTTTTTTTTTATGTATGTTACCTCAGAACTTTTGACTGGGTGGACCGATTTGGATGATTCTTTTTTTATTTGAAAGAGCATACTTCCCATGTGGTCCCATATAAATTTTATCGAAATCGGTCAAGCGGTTTTTAAAATATCAACAATAAAATAAGTACTTTGTATAGCGTGTGCTTGTTGTTGTAAAGTTGGCGCGGGAGTTTGAAGTCGGTTGTTTAAAAAGAATTTTTTATATTAAATTATTGACTCATCTTACGATGAAAATAGTTATGTAATAAATTAAACTAGAGAAAATTCCCTACAATTTATGTAGTTACCTTTTTTTGTAAAATCAATAGTTTCATAGTGCGAGAGCCGCAAACCAAAACCTAAATTCACCTTCCACGGTTTAAATAAATTTGTACTGTGGGTGTTTTACAAGAAGAAAAAGATAGCATCACTAGATTTAGCCATGTCGATCTAATTTAGTTTAAAGATCTTGTTGCGGCGTGATTGAAGAACAAACAAACAAAAATGATTTATGTATGGTCCGTTATCGCAGGCGGCACGTTTCCGATGCCACCGGCGGCGGCGCACCTCTGCACGCTGATGCCGCCGCCCGCCAGCTTCCGCGGGCCGTTCGTAGCCGTCGACAGACTCATTCAGCTGTTCAACAGAATCTCCCTGCCCGACAAACGTGAGTACACTTATATATTCATAGGGCCGCCGATACAAGTGAAAACGAATATTTTTTTCCTATTTAAAAAATAAAATAAAAATATATAATAATAAAAATATTTCAAATATAAAACTTAAAACTAAGGCATTAAAGTTTAATTACGAATGTACTATATACTTAAAACCTTTTGTCTTAAGAAGAACGGTGTCGATCACGCGTAAACCACATTTTTACCCCCTACCAAAAAATGCTCAACGCGCCTAAAGAAGTTTTCACTTCAAAATCTCAATCAAATCAGCAACTCTTTATCAACCGTTTGAGTTTCTTGTCGGCTCTTCACTGAGAAGAACCTGCTTTTCGAACCGGTGTTAGAGTCAAAACATGACGTATTATAAGAGACACTTGTATAGTGTATGTCCTACATGTTATAAATAAATTGAGTATTGAGTAAATAAATTGTTATTTTTCACATAGGCAACAACCCTATTCCACAGAAAAGTTACCTGTTGACAGGTAACAAGTTATGAGCTATACATAAAAATATAATCAATATTGACAGGCAACATATCCTCAGTTATGTAATTATATATGGCGCTATGACATATTTCCTAGGTGTAAGTGTAAGTAAGGTTACTGTTAACTTGTTAATGGTGTTAGAGAACATAGTCCAGTGGGTCTTATCGGTTGTTAAAGTCCGATAGGAGATGGACTAAAAATAGTGTAATTTTGCTTCAATAGTTTTGCGTTATTATTTTTGATAGTGATAGGTAAAATAATTCCTCAAATACTTTATTAAAACAGAATTGGATGCGAGGTCACGAGGATGCGAGCATTTATAGAGTAAATGGAAAGTATTTTATTTTTGCTCATTAACTTATTTGTTTTTCCATAGCGCCGGCACCGAGCCCAGAGAACGGCTGTGACACAAAACTGTTTGACTTGGCGCGCTCCGTGCATTGGATAGTCGATGATGACGGCGTTAGCACTTCCAACAAGGTAAGGAAAAACTAAATTTCGTCCATACCATAATTCCTAATTCCTACTACCAACACAGGAAGTTAGTATTCTCTAGTCAAATCAGGTCAACCTTTTTTTCAAACTTCAAAACGCCTAGTGTACGATTTTGTATGAAATACTGAATTGTGACGTCATCAAAAGTCAATGCACTTTTTTACTTTAAGCGATAATATAAAATGGTCGTCAAACATATAATTAACTAGATGATGCCCGCGACTTCGTCCGCGTGGATTGATGTTTTTTAAATTCCCACGGGAACTCCCTAATTTTTCGGGTATAGCCTATGACACACACAAATAATGTGGCTTTCTATTGGTGCCAGAATTTTCAAAATCGGTTCCAGAGATTACCCCCTACAACGTCACAAACTCACAAACTTTACCTCCTTATAATATTAGTTTATATTATTTGTAATTTTTTTTTTACTACCCTTCGTTTGATACACAGGCTCGGCGAAGAAAAGCAGGTGAAGACTCAGATGACGACGACCTGGGCGTGGCGCCGCCGCTCAACGACATATACAGGCAGCGGCAACAGAAGAGAGTCAAATGAGATGTAATTATTATATGCTATGATGAATATGAAGTGTTTCAAATAAAGTAAAATAATGTATTATTGAAACTTGGCTTTTATTTTTACCCTTGGCGTCCTACGAGGTGTCCTCGTAGGTGCCTTTCCACAAGAGATGTGCTTTGTTAAGCTTCAGATGTGTGTCAAGACCACTATTAGGAGCGCTTGATCTATCTAGCAATCTAAGCTATGAAAATCAAGCACATCGCAAAAAACAATCATGTAGCACATCTCTGGTGGAAAGGCATCCAGTTTAATTCAATTCAATTCTTGATTTTATGGCTTATGTTTGTACCAAATGGGTACAATATACAGGTCCGCGCAGTGATTTAAGATCGCTCGGTAAAAGTAGAATGGGTATGCGCAGTATTCAATTCTTAGGTCTAAACGGAGGGGTGAGGAGTATGCGGGTCGGGTGCGCCTGAGCGGGCGGCGCCACGTCACGTCATTGGTTAGTCAGTCGCTCTTCACTTCCCGCGCTGTGTTCGCGCGTCTCGGTGTGTCTTGAGTTGCGTACAGTTGCGCACAGATTGCTTAATTGAAAAAATGCCTAAAAATAAAGTTTTAACACGGCAGGCCCGAAAAATGGTTTATGACGTGAATTCCATCCTCAACCATCAACATCGACATCGAGATGATTTAATGGAAGGAATAGCAACATTGTCGGATGATTAATTGTTTTTTTTCTATTTTATGTCTTGTTCTTATTATGTTTAAATATATCTTCTTAAATTTAATTATGTTCTTTATTTTTTTGGATATACTAACATCTGCCCTGGCTTTGTCCGTGGTACATGCATTAACCTATGTCACTCGGGGATAAAAAACCTTTACCACGATGAAAGAGAATTTATTAAATCCGTTCATTAGTTTCTGCTGAATAAATAATCCATATTTGCCTCTTTATAATATTAATATAGAAGTATAGACTAGCACGATAAATCGCAAGCAAGCACTAGTGTTTTTATTTGCTCAATTACTAATATACGAAATTATAATAAATTATTTCCCTTAGCATTTTTGTGCGCGATTGTACACATGCGCAGATTACCCCCACTAGTTTCACCGAGCGATCTTAAACCATCGCACGACCTGTACCTCGCCAATGACGCGTGGAATGGAGGTGGTAACTGGGAAGGTATCCAGCTTTGATGATAGGTTTTTCTGTCACAGTCACTGATATATCTGATATTTTCTTTATTATGTCTGTGATTTAACCATATCACTATATACTCTATGGCATACATATCCATCTATGCTCTATGGCTTTGACTGCCTGCAGGGCGACCGCGTATCTTTTGCATCAATCATTGATACATCGCAATCACCTCCGATTGGCTGAATTTACGGTATTCTTGCTGCGTCAATGAATTTCGTCCAATAGTGGAAGTGTTAACCAATCAGAGGTGATTGCGATGTATCAATGATTGATGCAAAAAATACGCGGTCGCCCTGCAGCTGTTGTATCATTATTGTCATTGCCTCGTTGGCTATGTGGTTTGCATTGACAACTGATGACGAAGTTTAGGGTTTGATTCCCGGGTCGGGCCAAAAATAGTCGGGTATTGGAGTTTTCCGTCAAGAAATTCTCATAACTAGCCCGTGGTTAATAAGTTGCCCCGCATCGGAGCGCACGTAAAGCCATCGACCCTGCGCCTTTAGCGCTATTATGTAAATCCTACATCAATCATTCTTACAGCCACAATAGGCATGATGACTGATTTTGAAAAATGGTCAGATTATATTCGGAAGTATCTACTATTTCGAAAAAATATCTTATTTCAAAAGAAAAATAAGGTTTGGTAGATAAAATTGGCATTTGAAATTTAAATTTTAAAATTCACGCCAAAACGTTCGGTGGCATCGTTCGGCGGTGTCATGGCGTCGTTTGTGACGTCACTATAGTTTTTACCAATGTACTCTGTGCAGTGTGCAGTAAACAATAGTGTGATTGTCAAAGCTCGAAAACAAACAATTGTGACGTCATTTTCTTGGTGTTTTATCCAATATGGCGGATTGCTGTATTTTATAGTTTTATTCCATCGAATTTTATTCCGATAAAAAAAAAACGTTTTTTATAATCCATGAATCCTATTTCATTAAATAAATTCATAATTTCATTGATTCTTGGTTACTGTCATCATGCCTATTGTTGAGTTTTATTCTGGCTTTGATAATCGATTTTGGCTAATATAGGGAGAGTGTGCAATGAGAGATGATTGCAATCGTTACACTCGCAATCATTTCTTGTAATAAGGCTCCTGTTACCGACGCACCACCTGAAAACACACAAAAACATAATTAGTTAAAGCAAAATATGTATAACATGAATAGATATAAAATATAGTATATAAAAATATTATAGAATTAAATTTAACTTACCTTTTTTATAATAAACTATAAATATGTACTTACCATAAACAATAAAGCAAATCGCACCATGTACAGCGTTAGTAATAATCTGTAAAAAGATTGGCAACACTGTTTATACGTATTCGTTGGTCAAGTTCGATGGCTGCCGCCTTGCGCGCCTATCAAGTATCTGTACATCTTGCGATCCTAAGTCGGACAAAGTTGTTTAATTTCTACAAGTTTAACGCCCAAGACCGTGCCTAAGTCCCCTCCACTTGCTCCATCAGCTACAAAATCTGGTCTTCGAGCCTGGATCACGTAAGTGTGAACCAAGTAAGTGGAGACACGCGGTCTCACGTTTTACTTTTTTGTTCACTACACCACTGCGACGCATTATGCCGAAAACACGCCGCATGGTGATGAAGGAACAAGAAGACATACAAGATGCGCAGTCAGAACAAGCGGTAGGTAAAACTCCTGCAGTTGACTCGCCGACCCGTTGTGAAACGGATACTGTCAAAATGGCGGCACGCACTAGCACTTCATCAGCGGCCCGCAGGGCGCAGCTAGAATATGAAGCCGCGAAACAAAAGGCCGCCATCGATAAGGACCTTATAGATAAAAAACTCGAAGCAGATATTGCTGCACTTACGCAATATTCGGGAAGCATACGCTCGCAGGACGAAAAGAGCAAAGTTCAAGACTGGCTCGAGCGCAGTCATCGAAGTCTTCCCCGAGCGCCGCCTTCAGTCAGCGCGCCACCTCATAATGAGATGCACGACGTGCACTATTTAGCGTCCGCATTAAAAAATGTGATCGCAGACGTGAAACACGAAAGTAATAAACCTTTGCTAACAAGACTCGCCACAGGAAAGGATTTGCCAACATACTCAGGTGATCCCATAGAATGGCTCCAATTTAAGGAGGCCTATTACGAGTCTACCCGGCTATGCAATTATAGTGATAATGAAAACCTATGGAGGCTACGAAAGTGTTTGCGTGGAGAAGCCAAGGACACCGTCTCGTCGCTTCTTATAGGTACAACATCGCCGTATGAAGTTATAGAAGCCCTAGAATTGCGGTACGGAAGGCCGGAGGTCATTATATTTCATTTAAATAAACAAATTAAGAAAATTGCTACCCTGCCCGGAAATTATCATAACGAAATCGTAAGTTTTTCTATAAAAATAAAAAATTACGTTGCCGCTGTAAAAACCCTAAAAGAAAATGACTATCTACGAAGTCCGGACCTGTTAAATACAGTTTTAACTAAGTGCCCTAGTGCGCTCATAACAAAGTGGTCGGATTACCTATATATTTACAGCGAAAACTCGCAGAAGGCGAAATTAGAATTGTTTTCGGATTTTCTACACGACGAAGCAATCATCCAGGAAATATACCCTGGAAAAGACGGTAGAATTAGGGTGGTTGACGTAAAGACCAAATCAGGTGTCTTTCGGAGACCTGTTGTTAAAATCTTACCCCTTCCTATTGTTGATGAGTGTCACGGTCGTGACACTGGGCGGGAGGATGTTACCGACGCACCACCTGAAAACACACAAAAACATAATTAGTTAAAGCAAAATATGTATAACATGAATAGATATAAAATATAGTATATAAAAATATTATAGAATTAAATTTAACTTACCTTTTTTATAATAAACTATAAATATGTACTTACCATAAACAATAAAGCAAATCGCACCATGTACAGCGTTAGTAATAATCTGTAAAAAGATTGGCAACACTGTTTATACGTATTCGTTGGTCAAGTTCGATGGCTGCCGCCTTGCGCGCCTATCAAGTATCTGTACATCTTGCGATCCTAAGTCGGACAAAGTTGTTTAATTTCTACAAGTTTAACGCCCAAGACCGTGCCTAAGTCCCCTCCACTTGCTCCATCAGCTACAGCTCCTGAGCTCGCTTCGGTAGTGTTATAGAAGGTGGGTCAGGATGGTAAATAATAATTAATTCGTATTTCACTTCACACAGTTTATAATACGTAAAAGGTGTTCTCGAGACGAGTGTTACAAAAGGTCTGGCTTGAGCCACTCAAAATACAGCATCACCGGCCCCAGCTACAATAATCTTATTACAGTTACATAAACAAAACTCATCTTACACTAAGCCGAAATAGTCAAAGGAAATAACAAAAGCTCTGTCCTGTGAACGCGATCTTATAACATTTAACATCTCTAGCCGCCAAACAAAGGCCCTTTGATAGGTACCTACTAATAACGCATGATCGGGCAAGGTATAAACATACGGTCAAGTCATTAATGAGGCCCAGCAATAGGTGTATGAAAAAATTCTATAACAGTAGTGTCGGATTTCCGTCCCAACTCCCATCGGAATGAGAATAAGAATATTAGTGTGACAGGTTCACACATATACTTGTATGTTGCTCTAGACTAGAGTCTAGTTAGTAAAGTCTTAAACTGTAGAAAGTATTCTGTATTCTTAGAACTTGTCCAGAAGGAGGGATGAATTTTGTTGCTCCAATTCCCTACCTCTCGCTCTTTTTGGACAAGGTCTATTACTTACAAAACAAGAATAGGTGGTGGTAAGTATTCCCAATAATTGGCAGATTAATTAATTTCTTTCGGGCTAAAAGAAAACTACACATTTTATTTCAATAATATACTAATGTATTTCGGAAGTGTTTTACGTAGTATAATATAGCATTATTAATCTTTAAATCTATGATATATCACAATAATAAGATTATATTTTGTGTTCAGATTCAATCCAAGTAGGTTTCGTAAAATTTAAAAAGCTGGTCGTAACATCTGTTTAGGAATATTGCACTTCAGATGGTTCCTACACTAAAAGAAAACACATCTATACATAACTGATTTGCCATGTTCTACAAATAATAATGAGTTTTAGATTTTCCAAAAAAAGGCTGGTAAATATGTTTAAAAAAATTATATTTGTTTTATAATGTACCTATGTATATATACGTGCCTATAATTTAATATCACAAAACCTAGGTAGTTTATCGAAAGGAGACAACCTTTTTGACGACCTCCGTGGCGCAGTGTTGAGCGCTGTTGCCTTAACGTGCGGAGGTCCCGGGTTCGATCCCCGGCAGAGTTTGGAAATTTATAATTTCTGAATTTTTCCTGGTCTGGCCTGGTGGGAGGCTCCGGCCGTGGCTAGTTACCACCCTACCGGTAAAGACGTGCCGCCAAGCGATTTAGCGTTCCGGTACGATGCCGTGTAGAAACCGAATAGGGGTATGGGTTAATATGACTGCCATGCCCCTAACAGGTTATCCCGCTACCATCTTAGGCTGCATCATCACTTACCATCAGGTGAGATCGCAGTCAAGGGCTAACTTGTAGTGGATAAAAAAAAAAAAAATTTAAAACAAAGTGTTCTTTACAAATAATTTATTTTTACTTATATACTTAAAAATGTACAAATTAATCTACAATTATGGATCGCTTATGACGTAATTGCTTTTTTATTTTATCGGTCAATTTCGCCAAACACGACGTCGAGTGTGCCGATGATCGCAACGATATCGGCCAACATGGAGTTTTTGCCGATTTTCTCCAGAGCTGCGAGATGGGCGAAGCCGGGAGCCTTGATTTTGCACCTGTAGAAAAAAAATAGTTACATACTTGTATTTGTGAATTAAATGTGAAGGGAGATTACCAGTAGGTAGGTACCCTTTTTACCCGATTTTAAATCATAGCGCTCGTAACATATTATGAGCGTCGTACGTACGAACGAACTTGCACTTTAGCGTTAAAGTAAAATGAACCTAAACTATATTGTTTTAGAGATCAAGATCGTCGTGCACGAGGCTGTGGTGGATGTAGGATATCAAATGATTATTTATCGGTGGTACTGCATTTGCGACTTTAAATCAAACGATTTTGAGTCGATTTTACTCTAACACCAAAGTGTTTCGACGCTCGAACACGTTCAACGACGGTGTGTGGACGCACACTAAGGATTTATAAACGAAATCAAACTCTAAAACAAAACACCAGTGTTTCAACGCTCGAATCGTCGCGTCGGTATGTTTTAAACTACGCGCCGAATTGAGAACCTCCTCCTTTTTTAGAAGAAGTTTAAAAATAAATTGTGGTAAGGGTACTGCGCTGTTTTACTATTCCATGTTACCTGTAGGGCTTGGAGCCTCCATCGGAGACCAGATAGATGCCAAACTCCCCCTTGGGCGCCTCCACTGCGGTGTACGTAACACCAGGTGGAACTTGGTAGCCCTGAGTGAATAGCTTGAAGTGATGGATCAAGGCCTCCATCGACGTCTACAAACAAAAAGAGTCACTTAGCCATGTAGGTAGATAGGTAGTCTATAGTTCGCGCGCGAGTTGAATGCAGAGCTATTGTAATTGGTGACACATACAATTGCTCTGCATTCAACTCGCGCGTACTGTAGCTAAGCGGTGATATGAAGTTTGGAATAGTTGCGTGCACTGGGTAGGGCCATGATAGACATTGGTTGTTGTCTTAACGTGCGGAGGTCGAACCGGGGTTCGATCCCCGGTAGGGTCAATTTTGGAATTTATAATTTCTGAATTTTCCCTGGTCAGTCTGGTGGGAGGCTTCAGGCGTGGCTAGTTACCACCCTACCGGCAAAGATGTACCGCCAAGCGATTTAGTGTTCCGGTACGATGCTGTGCAGAAACCGACTAGGGGTATAGGTTTAATATAACTGCCATGCCCCTAACAGGTTAGCCCGTAACCATCATAGACTGCATCATCACTTACCATCAGGTGAGATCGCAGTCAAGGGCTAACTTGTAGTGGAATAAAAAAAAATGATGGTCATCTAAACTTCATTTCCTCGCGGGAGGGAGGGGTCAACTTGGCGTCGTCTGTCTTGACCTCTCCGGCAGGCATCTGGTTGAGGCACTGCTCTATAATGCGTAGTGAGCGATCTCACCTGATGGTAAGTGATGATGCAGTCTAAGATGGTGGCGGGGTAAACAGCGCTCAACACTGCGCCAGGGAGGCTGTCAAGGTTTGAGATGATGATGGTGATCTTACCTTCATTTCCTCGCGGGAGGGAGGGGTCAACTTGGCGTCGTCCGTCTTGACCTCTCCGGCAGGCATCTGGTTGAGGCACCGCTCTATAATGCGTAGCGAGCGATCTCACCTGATGGTAAGTGATGATGCAGTCTAAGATGGTGGCGGGGTAAACAGCGCTCAACACTGCGCCATGGAGGTCGTCAAGCTTTGAGCTGATGATGGTGGTCTTACCTTCATCTCCTCGCGGGACGGAGGGGTCAACTTGGCGTCGTCTGTCTTGACCTCTCCGGCAGGCATTTGGTTGAGACACTGCTCTATAATGCGTAGTGATTGACGCATCTCTTCCACGCGAATCAGATATCTGAAACAAACATTTGAATAAAAGTGTGTGTGTGCAATTCATACACGACAGAAGTGAAACTTCAGAAAAGTGATAATAAGTTAAATATAACTTGTATTCTATCTCATTCTCTCGCAGGCTAAATCCTATTATGATTTACGAATATGTAATTTCACTTCAAAAATGCGTGCGTACAGAGTCTATGCTTGGTAACAAAATTGGTATTTGAAAACTAGTCAAATCAGCAACTTTTGTTCAAACGTCAAAACGCGTGCTTTTGTATGAAATGTGCGTGTGATTTTGTATGAAATACTGAATAGTGATGTCATCAAAAGTCAACACACTTTAATCGATAAATAATTTGAAATGGTTGTCAAAGATAAAATAAACAGGAGGGAGAGGGGGGGGGGTCTATTAAATAATCAATAAAAATAATTTATTTGAATATCTGCTACAACGGTAATGAAATTTATTTCAACCACAAGAAAGGTAACGAGCACTAATAAATCCATATTAATATTATAAATCCGCCTGCGCCTATCTGTCTGTCTATCTGCTAGGCTCAGACGAAAAGTGACACTTTTTCGTGCGTGGGGCCGGTGTTCATCGATTTATAAGACGTTATCACGTCAAAAACTTAATCCACGCGGACAAAGTCGCGGAAATCATCTAGTTTTCTATAAACAGACAGATACTGACCTGTCGTAGCAATCTCCATTGGTTCCGATGGGCACATCAAAATCAATCAGGTGGTAAGCGTCGTAGGGCTGGGTCTTGCGCAGGTCCCACTTGATGCCCGACCCTCGCAGCATCACACCGCTGGAAATTCACAGATCCATATTATAAACGGATACAAAAAAGGTTATTATACTGTTGAAGATTATGTAAATGATAGAGGAGCATGGATTTGATCGCTCCAGCAATGAGGACAGCGGTTACTTATGTACACATTGATATAATAATTATTGCAAATGGATTATTTAAAAAGAACAACCAACGAGTTTCTTGCTGATTCTCCTCGGTAGGAATGGCATTTCGAACCAGTGGTAGATTCAATTGACGATTCAAAAGTACTTGTAAAAGATTATTTAAATAAAAAAAATTGAATTTTGAATTTTGAAAAACGCGAGTGATTTTTTAGGGTTCCGTACCAAAATGGTAAAATGGAACCCTTATGGTGCGACTTTCTCCGTCTGTCTGTCCGTCTGTCCGTCTGTCCGTCTGTCCGTCCGTCACACTCGATTGTTTCAGTAACTACCGAAGCTATCGACATGAAATTTGGAATAGTTGTGTATATTAGTGGCCCAAAGACACTGGAATAAAAAAAAATTGGAAATTATTTTTGTTCTTATTTAAAAAGGGGGGAAAATCTGAGGGTTGAAATTTAAAAGTGAGATAACTGTATTGTGTGGGGTATCATATGAAAGGGTTTACTTTGTACATTCTAAAACAGATTTTTAATTTATTTTTAGTTATGATAGTTTTTGATTTATCGGGGAAAATGTTTAAAAAAATACCGTTCCCCCCCCCCCCCTTATCTCCGGAGTTTACCAATCGAAAAATTTGAAATAATTATGGTCAATAGGAATTTACGTATACTTTACAGGAAAACTATAGCCAATGCTCTAACTAGCATAGTTTTTTTGATATTAACAATAAACCTCTACAAACAAAGTTAGTCTTGCGGTTCATTAACAAAGGTAATTATTTATTAATAATGGTACGGAACCCTTCGTGCGCGAGTCCGACTCGCACTTGCCCGGTTTTTTTATAACAAGGCTTGCGCTTGACAAAAATCATGCTTATGAAAAGCAGGTCTAGAAGAAGATGCCTATTCACTCTTGCCTTGAAGGTACTCAAGTCATATTTGGCAGGAAACACGGACGCCGGAAGGGTGTGCCAAACCTTAGCAGTTCGTATCAGAAATGTGGAACAAAAACGTTTTGTACGACTTTATTGAACATCGACCACATAAGGATGCCAAGGCTCACGATTTCTCGCTGTTCTGTGGTAAAATGGTGAAAGAGGATTTTCTTCAATCACGCCATAACAGCGCCCACAAGATTTTAAATCACACGACCTCAAATAAAATGAACTTTAATCGCCTTGTGCTCAAGTGCTCAAGGTCATCCATGCCATCCAAAATCAAAATTCCCCCGGAATTTTTAAAACATTATCCTTATAAAACACAGTTTTTTTTAAATCCACTACAAGTTAGCCATTGACTGCGATCACACCTGATGGTAAGTGATGATGCAGTCTAAGATGGTAGCGGGCTAACCTGTTAGGGGCATGACAGTTATATTAAACCCATACCCCTATTCGGTTTCTACAAGGCATCGTACCGGAACGCTAAATCGCTTGGCAGCATGTCTTTGCCGGTAGGGTGGTAACTAGCCACGGCCGAAGCCTCCCACCAGGCCAGACCAGGGAAAATTCAGAAATTATAAATTCTTAAATTGACCCTGCCGGGGATCGAACCCGGGACCTCCGCACGTTAAGACAACAGCGTTACACACTGCGCCACGGAGGTCGTCGAACTTTCCGTTTCCGGAGGAGGTCGTTTAACTTTCCGTTTGTGGTGTGCCTTAAATCTTAGTCCAAAGCCGAAACTCAATTTTACCAATTCGGTATTGGTTTAGTCATTCCTAAATATTTAAACGTATTTAAACTTTAATAAAACAATATTTTTATTGTTACTTACAAACTCTTGGTCCGCTGCACCCAGATGTGGTAAGTAGTTAGAACATCTTCTAGTTCATCAAATTTTAATAATAATATGGTTCCAGTTGGTAACCAGGTATGATTATTTTGAAAAAAAAAAAAACGATTTTTCCACACTGCTTCCAATTCAAAATAGCCTGTAAGTCGAAGACAATAAGGTATGGTTTCGCTTTACAGTGTCCTCACCTGAAGCCATAGTTGAGCGCGTCCTGAGCTGTGACCACACCAATGTCCTTGGTCCTTTGCACCCATATGCGGTTGGTAGTGAGAATGTCTTCCAGCTCGTCGAGCCGCTCGCTGTACTTGCTCGCGAACTCGTAGATGTCGTCCATTAGGCCGAGTGGCATGTCCTGATGACAATTTTTAATATTAATATTAATTTTTATTAATATTAATTGAAACGCTAAGTCTTTATAACCTGTTTACATTTGGTTGATTTAATTTTTTTTATTTTTATTTCTACCATTTGTTGAAAACAATACTTGAACTTAAAGCTAGCTAGGCCTAACCTAGCACTATATAAATCAGAGGTGCAATCATGTAAGGATTGGCGATCCATTCTTATACGTTTAGGGTATCGTACATACCTAAACGTATGAGAATGGATACACGAAATTGCGCTCTAATTAAATGCTGTTATGGTTTATTTTACTTTGAAGCCGAACTTAGACGATTTGATCGACAATTCTTACATAATTGGGGGGCATACCTTCGTTCATCGAAACCGACCGCAGTAAACAGGCGAATTGAATGTTGGTCAGTGGAAACTCACGGTTACTAAGAGCTGCATCAGAGCATCCACGTCCCACGCGTGGACTCCCACTGTCTCTATATGGTTGAGAGGTGTCAGCTCTTACCAAGGCCACTCCACCGGGTCGTATGTAAGCGGCGTGCATCCTGGCGCCGCTCACTCGCTCGCAGAACTCCATCATCTTCTCTCGCTCCTCGAACAGCCAGAAGAACGGCGTAAGAGCGCCCACGTCCCACGCGTGGACTCCCACTGTCTCTATGTGATTGAGAAGTGTCAGCTCTTACCAAGGCCACTCCACCGGGTCGTATGTAAGCGGCGTGCATCCTGGCGCCGCTGACTCGCTCGTAGAACTCCATCATCTTCTCTCGCTCCTCGAACAGCCAGAAGAACGGCGTGAGAGCTCCCACGTCCAAAGCGTGGGTTCCTACTGCCATGATGTGGTTGAGGAGTCGGGTTATCTCCGCGAACAAAGCTGTGAATATAGATAATAATTATAATAACATTGGATTCTGGAATTAGATGCCATCTTTTATCTTATGTTAACTGAGTTGTGCATTTGGAACAAATTGCCCAAGGATGTAGTGATATCTAGCTCTATAAATCAGTTCAAGAATAGACTGGACAACCAATCAAAGTCACAGCACTAAATCCATACTAATATTATAAATGCGAAAGTGTGTCTGTCTGTCTGTCTGTCTGTCTATCTGTCTGCTACGCTTTCACGGGCCATCTGTTCAACCGATTTTGATGACATTTGGTACAGGGATAGGTTGTATCCCGGGGAAGAACATAGGCTACTTTTTATCCCGGAAAATTCAAAGGTTCCCGCGGGAATCAAAAAATTTATCTGCTCAACCCATTTTAATGAAATTTGGTACAGGGGTAGGTTGTATCCCGGGGAAGGACATAGGCTACTTTTTATCCTGGAAAATTCAAGAGTTCCCGCGGGAATCTAAAAAACTTGGTCCACGCGGACGAAGTCGCGGGTATCATCTAGTATTAAAAATACATCCACAAAATCTGTTATTTATTTTTATAATTATTATAAATGCGAATGTGAGGTTGTCTTTATTACACTTTCACGGCCTATCCTTTTAAGTTAAAAGGATAACAAATGGTCATCATCATTGGTTAAACAGGCTACTTTTATCTCGGAAAATTAAAGAGTTCCAGCGCAAATTAAAGTAAAACTTAAACCACCCAGACAAATTTGTGGTCATCAGCTATTTCAATAATAATTAACAAATATACTATGGTGATGATACTCACTCCTGATGTACTTAGCACGGAGAGGTATGTCAATGTTCAGGAGTTTCTCCACGGCCAAGCTGTAGCACTGTTCATTGCACATCATGGACACATAGTCCAGACGGTCGAAGTATGGCAATGCTTGAGTGTACGTTTTGTATTCTATCAGCTTTTCGGTGCCTCGGTGGAGGAGGCCTATGTGCGGGTCGGCGCTGCGGACCGTCTGTTCAATACCAAAAGTTTATTTTGAATAAAGAGAACTGTTATGAAATAAAACCGGCCTAGTGCTAGTCGGACTCGCGCACCGAGGGTTCCGTACTCAAGAAGTAGGTACTGAAGCAAAACAATCAGGCAAAAACCAATATGTTTATTTGACGACGAGTACGAGGTTTACTGTTAATATCAAAAAAACTATGTTAGTTAGAGCATTGGCTATAGTTTTCCTGTAAAATATACATAAATTCCTATTGACCATAATTATTTCAGATTTTTCGATTGGTAAACTCCGGTATTTAACTTCCGTAACTAACGGTATTTTTTTAGACTTTTTCCCCGATAAATCAAAAACTATCATGACTAAAAATAATTAAAAATCTGTTTTAGAATGTACAAAGTAAACCCTTTCATATGATACCCCACACAGTACAGTTATCTCACTTTTAAATTTCAACCCTCCGATTTTCCCCCCTTTTTAAATAAGAACAAAAATAATTTCCAATTTTTTTTAATTCCAGTGTCTGGGCCACTAATATACACAACTATTCCAAATTTCATGTCGATAGCTTAGGTAGTTACAGAAATAATCGAGTGTGACGGACGGACAGACGGACAGACGGACAGACAGACGGAGAAAGTCGCACCATAAGGGTTCCATTTTACCATTTTGGTACGGAACCCTAAAAACCACTTCCGTACCACAACAGAAAATAAATTATATTTAGTAAATAACAAGAAAAATACAGACACATGCGCACAAATATGGCGCTAAGCTGCTAGTGCCTGACAAACAATTTAACACTCTATGAGTATGGTACCCTTATCATCGATTTTCGGATTTTTTGCTATACCTGTGCTGTGAGACCTTGCTTCTTGCCAAATTTCATGATTCTAGGTCAATGGATAAGATTTGATTTATTGGCGAGTGACTTAGAAGTTTGATTTTTTCACAGCTCTATAATGTACAAGGGACCGAAGGACCTAAATATTTGATTTTAATTTCAACTTGATACCTCCATGCGTTACCGAGAAAAAGGTGACAAACAGACAGTGAAGTGATCCTATAAGGGTTCCGTTTTCCACTTGAGGTACAGAACCCTAAAAATAGACAGAAAATTATGAACAAAGTTGTATGATACATGAAGCCTAATTGTAGTTGACTTTCATAAAGCTTCCTAGGACAGCACTAGATTTTGTTTTGGTTTTGCAAAGTATGTTCTACAGAACTAGCCACAATATTTTAGTAGAGGTTATCCTACAAAATATTTACATCAAACAAAATATTGAGCATTACCTCACCATCCAGTTCAAGCACAAGTCGGAGCACTCCGTGAGCGGCGGGGTGCTGCGGCCCAAAGTTGATGATCATGTTACGCACGTGCTTCTCGCTCGGCGCAACTATGCCTGAGGGTCGAAGAAACACCTTGATAAATAATTAATCATTACTCATTTTATAAATGCAAAACGATTGTTGGTTTGACCTTAAATCGCACAGCAAACGGATAAGCCAATATATGAGATTTATTGCATGCATTTAAAAACCTGGAGAGTGACATAGGCTACTTTTTATATGTGAAAATCAAAAAAATTATACAGGTTTTATAAGACCTAATACCATGTGGCCCAGTGGCGAAGGGTGTATGAGGGATGTATGAGTGAAAACGTTGTTGAAACCAGAAAAAACTGTATAGTGGAATGACAACTTGTGTGGTGTTGTGTACGCAATTCCTTGAAAACCGGCTGCTGTGGAGGATAGATGAATGCATAAACTACAACCAATAGTATTCAAATGTCAGACCAGCCAATTTTCAACTTTGGCAACTTTGGTAGTGGTGTAAGCTAATCAACTTATCGCTAATTTCAGGATTTTTTTAGCAGAGCTATATGTTGGTGTCAGCCTTAGTTAAAAAGTAATGACAAGAGTACTAGCAGTGCTATCCTTCCCATTTCCAACAGGAACAGTGAAAAGGATTGTACTATTTTTAGACCTAACATAATATTAAAAATTTGTTTTCAAATTTATAGGTATACCAATTGACCTAGCCTAGATTTATTTATGTGAGCACACTTAAGCTATTTACAAAATATCCAGTAGGATATCTGAAGTCTGAACAGTCCTCACCTCAGTCGCGCATGAGTACACCAAGCAACAACATGCCGTTTTGCTCCGTAAAAAAGTGCAAAAACAATCCGAAAGATGCGTAAAAAAAGATGGATTATCATATTTTAGGTTAGGAAAACACTTATACGTTTACTTTACGGTATAGTAGCGAAATAAAAAATATGATGACAAAATAATTAATTTAGGTAAGATTGTGTATCTTACCTAAATTAATTATTTTGTCATCATAATTACAATATTTCAAATGCAATGCAGCTATAACGTTCACACGCTTACGCGCCAATAGAGAACGCGATAGAGGCGCGTCGGAGCGAAATGGATACAAAAAATATGGAGTATAAATAATAATTAGTTAATTTTTTATCTTTCTTATATTGAAGTTGTAAACTGGTACAATTAAAGTGCCCATTTTTTTGATAAATTAATATGGATATGTTTAAAATCAGTAAGTAGTGTAAAAAACCGTTTCGAATTCCTTAGATAAGAAATAATTCTTTCAAAATCGATATCTGGCAGTAAGATAATCATCATTGAAAAAGAAACCGATGCCAAATTCTAAAAGTACGATGCTATATTTTTTTTTATTGGACAATTTTTTTTTTTCAATTTTTGGGTAATTATATCGCAAACTTTAAAAATATTGCAGTTTCTTGTTAATTTTAATTTACTTACAAAAACCGATGCCCACACAAGAACACAATTTCAACATTTACAGTTACCATACAGTCACCATACATTTATTCTGCATTCAACTCGCGCGCGAACTATCTATATTTTGAGCAAGGCCACTATTGAAAAATATATAGACATTCACTAGATGTCTACACTACATGTGTAAGACAGAAAACATTGAAAAAAAGCATAGGTACTTCTAAAAGACAGGTTTATAATAAGTTAAATTTATTTCAAGGTACTTTTTCATTTTTTGTATTTATTAAGAACTAGACTAAATTCTCCCTAATTTTCCGGAATAAAACGTAGCCTATGTCCTTCCCCGGGATATAAACTACCTCCATACCAAATTTCAGCAAAATCAGTTGAAATGATAGCGTAGTAGACAGACAGACAGTTTTTTTCAAATCGGTTAATAAACATCTTCGAAATCGGTGTACATTTATTCTTTTTAGGGTTCCGTACCCAAAGGGTAAAAACGGGACCCTATTACTAAGACTCCGCTGTCTGTCTGTCTGTCTGTCTGTCTGTCTGTCTGTCTCCAGGCTGTATCTCATAGACCGTGATAGCTAGAAAGATGAAATTTTCACAAATGATGTATTTCCGTTGCCGCTATAACAACAAATACTAAAAATTAAAAAAATATATATATTAAGGGGGGTCCCCATACAATAAACGTGTTTTTTTCGTATTTTTTTGCTCAATATTAAAAACGGTAACAGGTAGACGGTTCAAATTTTCACAGAATATTAACTTGTATATTACCTTTCAAAATAAATAATTAAATATCAATAAAGTAAATATTAAAGGGGGGCTCCCATACAACAAACGTAATTTTTTGATATTTACAGTAAACCTCTACAAACAAAGTTAGTTTTGCGGTTCATTAACAAAGGTAATTATACCTACTTCTTGAGTACGGAACCCTCGGTGCGCGAGTCCGACTCGCACTTGGCCGGTTTTTTTAAATACGCACCGTATTGAGAGCCTCCTCCTTTGTTGATAGTCGGTTAAAAAAGTAGCCTATATCCTTGTCCGGCATGTAATCTATCCCTATAAGTACCATATTTCATTAAAATTGGTTGAAAAGATGGGCGTTAAAACGTAGCAGACAAACAGACAGACAGACAAACACACTTTATATATTTATAAAAATAGTATGGATTTCAATCCGTGAATTTCGTGAGAGGGATTCGAACCCGCGAAATCTTACTACTTAATGAATTTTTTTCCTGCCTAGAAGAAACTGTGTTCTATTTAAAATACGTAAATAAAATATTTAATACATAATAACACATAAACACACAAATACATAAAGATAATTTTAATAAAATCACCTATCTATATATATAAAATTCAAAGTCCTGACTGACTGACTTATATATCAACGCACAGCCTAAACCGCAGCCGGTTAGACTTGAAATTTTGACAGTAGCTTCCTTTTGTGCCGTAAGCGCTCACTAAGCAAGGATTTTTCAAAATTTCACCCCTAAGGGGATGAAATAGGGGTTGAAAGTTTGTATGAAAGTCCGTCATTTCGCAAGTTATATCCATGAAACTTGGTATATGAGCTCTCGGTAAAAAATTAAAAAATACGTGATTCACAGTTTTAAAAAATTCTACCTCCGAAGGGGTGAAATAGAGGATGACAGTTTATATGAAAGTCCTTCATTTCTCAAGATATTTCTCAAGTTGCATCAACGAAACTTGGTATTTTGGCTTTGAGTAATAAATAAAGAAGTACGTAAGGTACAGTTTTTCTAAATTCCACCCCCAAAGGGGTAAAATAGGAGTTGAAAGTTTGTATGAAAGTCCTTCATTTCTCAAGTTATAGCCATGAAACTTAGCATTTGGGCTTTCAGTTAGATATACAGAGGTACGTGTTTCACCATTTTTGAAAATTCGACCCCAAAAGGGGTGAAATAGGGGAAGAATGTCCTTCATTTATCAAGATATTTTTCCAGTTATAACAACGAAACTTGGTATTTTGGCTTTCGGTATAATATAAAGAAATACGTGTGTAACAGTTTTTTAAAATTCTACCCCTAAACGGGTAAAATAGGGGTTGTAAGTTGGTGTAAAAGGCCGGCGTTTTTCAAGTTAAAGCCATGAAACTTGATATTTAAATTAGAGATGAAACGGATAGTTGTTTGGCCGGATACCGGATACCGGATATCCGGCTAGCTACGAAGCCGGATGGCCGAATATCCGGCGGCCGGATATCTGGCCCGTGGTCTCGTAGCAGGTTGTGACAAGTTTAGCGCCGCACAGGTACAGCGAAAGCGATCGGATCAATTCGGGCGATTTCAGGTGTCATCGTGAGTGATCGTGGCCGGCGCGACGGCATGAGCGATTAATTGCATAGCGAACATATTTTGTTGTTTACTTGCTGAGTAAAGTGCGTAATTTGAGTAAATTAAAAAAAAACCTAAATTTTTTGGAAGAGAACGGACTTCCTTGTGAGATTTTGTAACTTTTCAGTTATAGATAAAAGACGTCATAATTATAGCCCGTTTTCTTGTTGACCTTACAAAAAATTATGTTTTATAGTTGATTTTAGGAAATTGTCGTAGTTTTTGAACATCCGGTATCCGGACGGATATTGCGTTAGTATCCGCTATCCGGCCGGATAATAAATTTACGCCGGATAGGCCGGATACCGGATAGTTACCGGATATCCGTTTCATCTCTAGTTTAAATTATGAAATACATAAGTAATTCACAGTTTTTATAAATTCTATCCCAAAGGACGTTAAATAGTCCTTCAATCACGCCGCAATAGAGCAACGAATCGATGTGTTTTTTTTTCATGGGTTCTTTTATCCCGGAAAGTTAAGGAATGCCTATGGGAATTAAAAAACTTATACCACGCGAACGAAGTCGCGGGTGTACGCCAGTCACCAAAAAAGTATTAAAAAAAATAAAAATATCAAATAAAAATTGGCGACTCCTATATTACTTTACTTCGGAATATAGGAAGTCTTCCGCTGATTCATTGCAAAATGTCGTATGTGTCGAAATTTTATTACAAAATTTAACTCTAAGTATGATATAATATATATGGTTGGTTTTTGTGAACCGTTTGGTGTCTCAGTCTATATTATATATAGCTGTGTTTGTATAAGGGATTGTGGACGCTTTTTGAGTATTGTTTTGTAGGTAATGATGTATCCTTAGTTGGTAAATCGATGCTCCACAAACAGTTCTCAGCCTTCTCATTCTTGAGGACGTCAGGGGTTCAGGCATTTTAGTTTTTTTCACAGGTTCTAAGACATATTATATACTACAATAAAATAGTAGATTGTATTATAAGGGAGCAAAATAATATTTTTACGGCGAGGGCGCTTTTTTGAATCCTGAACGTAGCGAGAGATTCAAAGTACGTCACCCGAGCCCAAAAATATTTTGCGCCCGAATTAGTTTTAAGACAATATTTTGTACAAAAATAATAAAAATAAAGATAAAAATAAAATACACTCTACTTTACATCACCCTCTATGAGAAAATAAAACTACAAATCCATCAGACATCCTCTTCAGATACGCTATTAATTTCGAATATGTGTCCAGTTTTACGTCGTTATTAGAACTGACTGTTGATTTTAGCATTGAGTAGGTTCCAGAGAGTGGAAGGTTGTTTAGTTTTGGCTAAGTACTGGAAGTAGGCCAAAACACAGATTCTGAACAATTCTTGGCGCCTCTTGCATTTCTCCATTTAATAAAATTACCATAGGCTTTCATATATTTCTCCCCGGATTTTGCAAGTAATAGATCACATTTCTTGCGTCAGTTCTAATACTTACAGGAGTTAATTCTATACTTTCACTGTCATTTGAAGAACTCATTTTTCAAAATAAAACCATGAATTTCTAACAATCCGTGAAAATTTATGAAAACGCGGGCTGTAGTTCGCGAGTTTTTAATTTGGTTTTTAATGAGGGATTCTTTAGTAGAATCCTGAACGTAGCGAGGGATTCAAAATACGTTGCTCGAGCCAAAAATTTTTGCGACCGAATGATACACTCTACTTTTCATCACCCTCTATGAGAAAATAAAACTACACATCCTTCAGAAATCCTCTTCAGATACGCTATTCGAATATGTGTCCAGTTTTACGTCCTTATTAGAACTGACTGTTGACTTTAGCATTGAGTAATTTCGCATTTTTAATTTGATTTTTTTTTTTTATTCAGCCGGCGGCGCGACTATGGGCCGTCGTACCAGCCAGTCTATCAAACAATATTTGAGTTTGATTTCTTTGGTGCTGAACACGAAAATGTTCCAAATTCAAAAAGTGTGCGGCAAATCATTTGCGGCGCACTTTTTGAATAAAAACCTCTTTTTTAAATAAAGAAGATTAAAAACTCATACCTGCCCGCTAAAAGTTTTTTATAGAATACACCACCTTTGGGTGCACTTAAAGGCGAACCAAGTCGTCCTTTTCGAATAGATGGGATGAAAAGATAATTGCGGTGCACTTTTTGAATTAAAGAGGATTAAAAGCTCATTTCTGCCCGCTAAAAGTTTCTTATAGAAAACACCACCTTTGAGTGCACTTAAAGGCGAACCAAGTCGTCCTTTTCGAATAGATGGGACACTTACTGTTGTATGGCGGGTGCTTCAACAAGGCAGTTACCCCTTCTGGAAACATGACAGCCCCCTCAAATTGTTTCACGAAGTCCGTGTCGGGCATCCATCGATGAGCACTGCGTTTGGCACTACAAATATAAATAGTTAACTTTATTCAAGACATACTTAAATTATGGCTAACATAATGCCCTAATGTTTTTTGACATACTTTTCTTAGAAAATATATGCTAAAGTATTTACTTACAGTTTTCAAATAAGATGATAAAAACCAAACAAAAATATTGAAATTGCTCATAATAACCTTAAAATGTTACATAATTTTAAACTATCGTTTTATTAAGGAATTACAGTAATTATATATTTTCGAGAACATCAACACTCACTTCACATTATTGATAGCTGGTAAATTGAACAAAAGGGTCTTGGAAGGCCCGAAATTTGGAGATTTTCGCAGCAAAACATTTACCAACGAAGCCATTTTTGAAGGGACTGTTCCGTTTCACGATCAACGATGCAATCTGTAACTTCTTAGGAAATATTATTTGCCAGTAAAATCAATATAGTGAGAGTTATATATTATTATTGTGTTTGTGTATAATATTACGTTAGGTCTAAAGTAATTAAATACGTCATTAAGATGAGATAAATAAGTACTGTATTTCTGTTTTTAACTTGTTTTTAATTTCAAGAAACTATAGACATAGAACAATAATTAGTCCTTTCTATTGTCTAGCAAAAAACATTTACCTATTGGAAAATAATATTGATGTATCGCATTCGTGAAACGGAATGGTCTATTGATTAGCAACGATATGACAATGACACACCCGTGACACAACCACAGAGAAAACTATAAAGAAATTACCAGTGATGTTACATTTAAATTACTTACTTCCCAATTTTAAGACAGGGTTTAATTTTATCTTTCTATTATCTTTTGCATTTAATAAAATAAAGCATTAAAAATATTATGGTGTACACCATAATCCGACTTCCTATGGAAAATTGCTTTTGTTAAATCTGGGGGCACGGGAGTGCGAAGTGCCCCCGCCAAGACGAGCCAAAGCTTTGATTATGGATAGGTATACCTAATCAAAGAGCCAAAGGAATAGAGAACGATGTTTATGGGCACTAGTATAATGTGGGTAATACATTTTCTGGAAGCATTTCGACGTATTTTCGTTTTTCATTTACATATATCGTTAGTGTAAACTGGCGAATTTTATATAGTAACACTCATTCACATACACATGGCCATCCATGTAGGAATTTTATTATGATAATCTGCAGGGCGACCGCGTATCTTTTGCATCGATCATTGATACATCGCAATCACCTCCGATTGGCTGAATTTATGGTATTCTTGCTGCGTCAATGGATTTCGTCCAATAGTGGAAGACTGTTAACCAATCAGAGGTGATTGCGATGTATCAATGATTGATACAAAAGATACGCGGTCGCCCTGCTGAGCTTCATTATGACTGCTTCTCTTTTAACCGTGTCGTGAGCCGTCTATACAACTAGTCCTTTCTCTGTCTACGGCGCCGTCTATCTTTGCGTCTGTCTCTATCGTCACTTTACAAAGCAGAGACAAGTTAAAAGGTTCATTAGTCTCGTTCAGAGACAAGGGCCCGTATTCTCTAACTCAGTGACTATCAAAAATGAAAGCCACTGACATATTATATGTAATATCCATTGAAGGTTTATTACGGATATCCTTCAATGGATATTACATATATGTCAGTTGCTTTCATTTTTGATAGTCACTGAGTTAGAGAATACGGGCCAAGGTCTCGTCCTCGACTTTCGTTACAATGGGGAGGCACACTGCCAATTTATCCCGCTAGGTGACGCATCGTCGCTGGTGTTGTTTACTTGTCAAACACCATATATTTTTTACGCGATAGTTTCATTTTCTTAGAATAATTCATTTTTATGCCTAAATGCAGCGTTGCCAGAATGTTACTTTTGTAACATTACTTACTTACTTTTGACCCTCTCATGTTACCTCCATGTTGCACGACTAAAATGTTACTTTTACGTAACTTTTAGGACTTCATAAAAAATATTTTTTTTTCCCGCAGTAATCGTGAAACGGAACCCAACCGAGAAAGTTTTCGTTCGTCTGGTAGGCGCTTGTTTGTTATTGGACTGACTCGTCACTCGCATGTTTTTCTGAATCTTCCATCCCGCTTACTTCAGCGAGCGAGGCGCGAGCGAGCGCTTAGTGGCGTAGGCAGAGAAAGATATAATATGCTTAGTGGGCAGTGTATGTATCCGTCACACTGTGCCAGGTGTCAATCCGCCAGCAGGGCGACCGCATATCTTTTGTATCAATCATTGATACATCGCAATCACCTCCGATTGGCTGAATTTATGGTATTCGTGCTGCGCCAATGGATTTCGTCCAATAGTGAAAGAGTATTATCCAATCAGAGGTGATTGCGATGTATCAATGATTAATCCAAAAGATACGCGGTCGCCCTGTGATACCATAGTTAAATTAGTTCCCACAAAAAAGGGTAAAAATTTCTTATAAAATGTAAGTAATGCTATGGATTCTAAAGATTAAATTAATGACAGCGTTAGTTAACATTAAATTGTTAATTAATTAATAGACCACTATTTTAATTACAAGTGACAAACGTTACGAACATTTTATATTTGCATACATGTAAATAACATGCATAAGCAGAATCCAAATAGGTACTGCCGATATTATTACCGACAGAAGAGTCCTTGAGTAAATAGAAACAACAATTTTGCTAAGAGAGGATAAAGAAAAATCCAACTACTAATAATACTAAATCAGCAGGACCAGCAGTTAATTTATTCATTGAACCATTTTTTCGACTCTTCCGAAGCATACCTAACTAATGGGACAGAAAACTTTTTTAATTTTTGTGTAATAAAGTGCCATAATATTAAGTGTATCTGTATTGGTTTCATTTTCAACTTAGAAGGTAATGTTACTTTTCTCGTGAAAATGTTACTTGTTGAGCTATCTCATGTTACATTTGACTATCTGCCACTGGCAACACTGCCTAAATGTGGTGCATTCCGTTTTCCTGCTGATGAGGAATGAAGAAGACTATGGTACAAAGCCTTGCGCCAATAAAATTGGAAACCCAGTTCATCGGCTAGGTTATGTAGCGCTCACTTTAGACCTGCCGATTATTATGGCAAGAGCACACACTGGTTTTTTTCCCAGATTCAGTTAAAATAGGACGCCTAATTACCTCAATTAAGTATGCAAATGAACCTGACAGTTACCAGCGAGGGTGGCGCCATCTGAGATTAGCTTTGCCTGTCCCTCCCCATTATAACAATGTACTCTGTGGACTGTGTCTCGTTATACTCTATGTCTCGTTAGCTGCTCGTTAGCAAGCCATGCAAACTCGAGGGTCAAACAGATGTATCAGTCTGTCCCGGTCATTTTGTATGGCATAACCGGCGCCATCCCTTTCTAAACAAAACTGAATTCTAATTGGTTGAATGAATTTTAAACCAGCCAATAAGAAAGCAACCATTTTTTTTTATCTGCCAATAAGAAGCCAGCCAGCTAATATGAAAATAAAAAACATGGCGTTCAAACTTCAAAGCAAAGCAATTTTTCTGTTGCGAGAATTGTAATTTTTGTGGGAGAATTTCAAAGTTGCAAAAGAGTGATTTTATTTTGATTCTATTTTGTTTTATTTTAGATATGTATACCTAGTATGTTATATGCTTGGTATTCTGCTGCAATATGATCTTACATACTTACGAGTTTTACTGTTAAAATTTTCAAGTGCTGAAATACTTAATTTATCCACGATGAAGCGGTATTGTGTTCCTGGGTGTTAAAACACCTTCAATTTACGCATGGTACAGTTTACAAATGAATCTAGGTGAAAGGTGTGGTTAATTGGATCTCCATTTCTCCGCAAATATCCTTAGGTAAGTCCATTTAAAATGTTAGGATGAAGGAAAAAAAGAAGTTCGCATTCTTTGTTGGATCATCTTGGTTAAAATCATTAAACATCAGACGCAATCCCTTGCTTGAACTTGCAAAACAAACCTATGTGAAGTTCATTTTTAGAAGTATTTCATATACAATCAGGTAAGGAGGAGTTCTAAATCAGATCCTATCAGTCTCCTCGCTTGCAATAAATAAGCCATTGATGTAGAATTTTAGTACCCATTCTATTTCGATGCACTAAACAGTCTGATCCATTTAAGAATGATCAAGTCCCACATTACAAAGTCTTCTCAAAAAGAGGTAATTCTGTATCTGATTGTAACTATAAGACTTTTGTTGCCCCTACAAATGAGTCCAATGTGTGATGTGAGAGTTCTAAAATAAGTACAAATCCTACTGAACCTGATTGTAACAACAAGACTGTTGTACTTACAAACGAGCAAGTCCTATGTGAGGCTATAAGTAATGAAAATACTGAACCTGATTTATTAGAGCCAACTGCGACTCGACTGAGCCCTATTCCATCTTATTCCATGCCTTCTGATATTGCTGCTTTACAGAGCACTCCGGTACATGTAAAATCACATTCTAGACGTCATAAGACACGTGTTAAGTCAGATTTAGTTCCCAGAGTTCGGTTAGGTGAAAATGAGACCTCTCGTAAGCAAAAGCTACGTGTGGGAAATCAAATGTTAAAAATGAAGTTGAGGAATATGACTCTGAGATATAATAAATTAAAATAAAACTGTAGTAAAACTGTTCATTTAATAGTATCCTCTTCTGAGTAATTTTGGAAAAATATTATTGGACTCACAATTAAGATTAACTGGTGTATAAAAAGTAAAAGGTTCGAGATACACAGATGATGAAAAAGTTTTTGCAGTTTCTTTATATAAATTGAGTCCAAAATGTTACAGATTCTTACAAAAACACGGGTTACAGTTACCAAGTAAAACTACTTTATGCTCTATGATAAGTGACATCCTATTGAGACCAGGTATTAATGAATTTATATTTCAACACTTGGCAGATGCAGCTAAGAACGAAAATTCAATGGGGTTGCATTGTGTATTGATGTTTGATGAAATGGCAATCAATAAAAATTTGTTTTTTAATTTTCATACTGGGGTCATTGAAGGTTTTGAAGATCTAGGAGGTGGTGAACGCACTAGTAATGTTGCTGACAAAGCTTTAGTTTTTATGTTGCGTGGTATTTTTTCATCTTGGAAAATACCAATAGCTTTTTATTTTGTTCGTGATGGAGTAAAAACTTTAAAATTGAAAAATATCTTAAAAGAGATAATTGTAGCAATGTTTAAAACAGGATTTATATTGAGATGTACAGTATCAGATCAAGGCTCGGCCAATGTTGCTGCAATAAATTCATTAATAGCTGACACACGGGAAGAAATACTTCGTAATGGCAACGGAGATCCAAATATCTTTCATTATACGATTGACAAGAAATATAAGTTATACCATATGTATGATGTTCCACATCTACTCAAATGTTTTTGCAATAATTTCCAGAAAAAACCCCTGCTGATTGGAACTAAGCGTGCTGAGTGGAAGTTCATTGTGGACCTGTATGCTTCAGATGGAGCAAGGGGCCGTGCAAGAACTACCAAATTGACAGACAAACATATTAATCCAAGTTCTTATGACAAGATGAAGGCAAGTATATTTAAAATCCATACTAATATTATAAATCTGCTTTCACGGGTCATCTGTTTAACTGATTTTGATGAAATTTGGTACATAGGTAGGTTGTCCTGGGGCAAGACATTGGCTACTTTTTATCCCTGAAAATGAAAGAATTCCCACAGTTCGAATGAAAAACATTAATCCACGTGGATATGATCTAATATAATAATAAATCCAGTATAATATAATTAATAGAATTTTTCAATGTTGCTGCATCAAATCCATACTAATATTATTAATGCGAAAGTGTGTCTGTCTGTCTGTCTGCCTGCTACGCTTTCACGGCCCATCTGTTCAACCGATTTTGATGAAATTTGGTACAGGGATAGGTTATATCGCGGGGAAGGACATAGGCTACTTGAAAAAACTTGGTCCACGCAGAAGAAGTCGCGGGAATCATCTAGTTAATAATAAATTGAATATTAGTTGTGTACCATGTGGGCCAAGCGTAGGTCTAACAAACCTAGACTTCACAAACCTTTGTAATGGAGAACCTGTAAGCATGCATAAAACAAAACTCTGAAAAGTTAGATGTGGGGATCAAATCCCAGACCCCGACTAGTAGGCTGAAGTAGGCTATCGCTGCTTTCAATATTGATATTTCTGCTTTTTTTTTCAATTTTAATCAAATTGCAACTTTCTACTTTACAGGTCAAATTAGCTGCGCAAGTCTTCAGCAGAACGGTGTCCACTGCCTTGACGATGAAGATGACGGCATATGAAGATCGGCAAATAGTTCATAATTATTGTGTTCCAGATATTAACATTGATAATGGCTTTTTCACAGCAGAGGTTATCTTATTCATAAACGATTTGTTCGACAACTTGAACTGTTCTGGCCATACTAGAAGTGAATTATGTAATTCTTTGTCCTTAAATTCAACTCATTTAGAGTTTTGGAATAACGCATTGAAGAAATTACAATCAATGAAATTTGACGCTACAGACTCTAGAGAAAGTAACCCGATCTCGTTACGAAATTTCATTCATGATATAAAAACTGTTAAGCATCTTTGGGCAGATTTAATAAAAATTCTAGGTGTTAAATTCTTAAGTCTGAACCAGGATCCTCTGGATTTTTTTTTCTCTCAAATAAGAGGTCAGGGTGGTGCTAGCACACATCCTGACTGTCATAATTTTGTTTCATTGTTCAAAACATTGTTAATCAATAATATAACGACTGGACAATCTTTGTATGCAATTGCACCGCCGATAATGATAAGATGCTGGGTACTTTTAGTCGTTTAATTAATAGACCAAAATTAGACATTCAGTATAACAACTTTACTTCTGATGTTGTAAAGTTGTTATACTTTTTGTGAAAATTTTAATTTCATTGAAAATTGTATTCCTTCAGAAAACGTTTTCCAAACTCAAGCTGTGTCTTATATTGCTGGTGCAATTTGCAAACATTTATTTCCAAAGCTTAATTGTGGTGATTGTCAGAATTGTAAAAGTACACTATTGTCCAATGAAATTGAACCATTTCATTCTTTGATAGAATTGAAAGAATATGACTCAAGTAATAAGAAGTTATATTACCCATTCAATAATCTCTTGTCTCTGGTTTGGCATTGTATATTATATAATTGAACAAACATTGCCAAAAATTTGTAAAGTTTTCATTTACACGGATTTAATCAATAAATTTGAATGTTTATATACATCTTTTTTAATATGCCATGAGCATAAATCAGATTTTTTGAAAGCCTTTTGGCTATTTGTGATTAGAATGCAAGTTAGACAATGGTGTATTAACTTCAATAGAAGAATGCACAATGTAGATTCTAGACAAAAAGGAATGGAAATGGAAGATATGCTAAGGACAAAAGTAACTAAGGGCGCTAGCTAGAGAACTGCACGACGCCAAAGTCATTGATATCCGTATACTATTTAAGTGTGTTTGTATGTTTGTCAATTTACTGTTTTGGAATTGTCCGCGTGGATTAAGGTTTTTAGATTCCCGTGGGAACTCCTTAAACAAGCCTACCTATGTCCTTCTTTAGCGTACAAACTATCCTTATGCCTAATTTCATAAAAATCGGTTGAATAGGGCCGTGAAAGCGTAGCAGACCGACAGACAGACAGACAGACACACTTTCGCATTTATAATATTAATATCGATTACTATCTTTAGCTGTCAACGTTGCCGTTTCCATTCTCAATAGTGTTGAAATAATATTTCTTGTTGATCAAGTTGCTCTACTGTAGCAACCAAGTTTTTTATAAAACTGTTTGATGTAAATTTTGCATGCTTAAAGTATTTATGCACATATTATTGATTTGGACAATTTTTTTATGATATAGGTAGTTGGTTGCTACAGATTTTATGTGAAATTCTTCTATTGTTATTGTTTTTAACTTTCTAATAATTAGCTTGCAATGTTGTAGTATCACATTTTTATCATAACTGAAACAGGTCTGTAATTTATTTTATTGTAGGTAATTGATTGTACATAGTAGATTGTATTTGAGGTAATGGTTTCAACAATTTTCATGTTCTTAATTTTGTTGGTTTCTGTGCTAGAAAGCAAAGCTCCTGAACCGCTTAGATGTTTTTTTTTGTGCATTGCATAGGTAATTCCGCGCTTCAAATGTATACCAGAGGTGGTGCATTAAATATCTTGCGAAAGTTTGGATGGATGTATGGATGGATATATGGATGGATGGATGGATGTATGGATGTTTGTTACTCAATCACGCGCCAACGGCTGAACGGATCTGGCTGAAATTTGGCACAGAGATAGATTATAGTCTGGAATAGCACATAGGCTACTTTTTATCCCGGAAAATTAAGGAGTTCCCGCGGGAACCAAAAAACCTTAATCCACGCGGACGTAGTCGCGGGCATTAGCTAGTATTAATCTAAAAGGGCAAGATTTCTTAAGTATTTTTGAAGTGAAAACTTCTTTAGGCGCGTTGAGCACTTTTGGTAGGGGGTAAAATGTGGAAAACGTGAAATCGACACCGTTCTTCTTAAGAAAAAAGGTCTTAAGTATAATAATATAGGACATTCGTAATTAAACTTTAATGTCTTAGTTTTAAAGTTTATATTTGAAATTATTTGATAATTATTAAATATTTTTTTAATTAGAAAAAAATATATTTCAATATTCGTTTTCACTACTACCGGCAGTCCCTATGACTGCCAATTTTTTTTTTCCTTAATTTCTACAATTTTTTTTCCAATTCAGATTATATTTTATGCATTACCTTCGTTGATTACCTATCACCTCGAAGCTTAACAGGTTATGAGAGGGTACATTAGGCGTACATTATTTTCAAAATTGTTAAAACTTTCCCCTTGTTCACAGTCGAGGTCTTGATAAGAATGAATAGATCTTGATATTATAATGGCTATTTATGTAATCACTTTCATCATTGCTTTATTTAGAATTTAAAATCGTCATAAGGCTGTGAAGAAGTTAACTGTGTTTTGTAGTAACAGAACAGAATTGTTAGAAATCTAATCAGCGACTGCAGTTGGTACAAAATTTCAGTGTTAACAAAGAATAAAATTCAAAATATTACTCTTTGATATCGCTGAAATTTTGTATATTATAATATACTAGAGGTCGCCCGCGACTTCTTCCGCGTATAATTGTTCATTTCTTATGAGATAATGAAATTTTCCCGCTGCAAACAGCCTATCTATAGACGCTTTTTAATATAGCTTATGCAGGTTTTTAATTGTTTAAAACTGATAACTTAAATGCTGATTTTCATGTCTATACTTCAAAGTCATTAAATTTGTATGTAACTTTTCACCCCCATTTCACCCCTTTTGGGGTGGATTTTCGTAAAATTGCTTTTACAGGTTATTATTATTTAAAGCTATTAAACTAAATCCCGATTTTCAAGTCTCTAACTTCAGAAACATAGGACTTTCATACAAACTTCCAACCCCCATTTCACCCTCTGTGGGGTAGATTTTCCTAAAATTGCTTATACAGTTTATTATAACTTAAAACTAATAACCTAAATCCCGATTTTCAAGCCTCTTACTTCAAAAACTTGGAACCCTTATGTAAGCTTCCAACCCCCATTTCACCCCTATTGGGGTACGTTTTCGTAAAATTGCTTATACAGGTTTTTATTATTTATAACTATTAACTTAATTGCCTATTTTCAAGTCTCTAACTTCAAAAACAAAGGACTTTCATACAAACTACCAACCCCTATTTTAACCCTTTAGGGGTGGATTTTCTCAAAACCCTTTCTTAGCTGGCGTCTACACCATAGAAGGAATCTACCTTCCAAACAAGTCTGTACGCTTTATAGTTCCTGAGATATCGTGATTAGTCAGTGAGTGAGTGAGTGGTATTTCGCTTTTATTTAAAGATTATTATTGAAGTGAAACTTCTTTAAAATCGTTGCGATTTGTAAATTCGATGAAACGAAAAAGCGACACTAAAAAGAGACAAACATATTCATTATGGGATTTAGCTTGCGAGAGAATGTGATTTTGATGCTCTGATAGGCAACTTTTATGAAGTTTCACTTCTGCCGTGTGAATTGTACACATACGGTTTTTTAATGAGGAGTGGCTATGTATTTTGTAATAAAAATTTAAAAAATAAAAGCTGTTGAGTTTCTTGCCGGTTCTTCTCAGTAGACTGCTTTCCGAACCGGTGGTAAATTATTGAAATAAAATTCTTATTATTATAAATATCCCGATTTTGTTTTATTTTTCCATTAAATCTATTTTTATGGCTACCAGTAAATATAAAAACCGGTAATTAGCAAAAATCGGTAAAAAAACCGGTACGTATCGATTAAAATATTGTTGTCACAATTATACCGTTTTTCTAAATTATCGATTCGAACCCAGAGCCGCACCAGAAAAAAATTGTTACTACATCCGCTTCCGATCTCCCACCACTCTAGATTTGTTCTATATGTACATAGTATTAGAAAGAGGTCACGTCGGGGAGACGCATTATATAATGAGAGAAAGCGGGACACAAGATAAATTAACAATGGTCAAAATTATATATATTCCTTGCCTCCCCCAACGTCTGCGCTTCATTTTAGTAAGCTATCTTTAATCTATGGACTTGACCGTCTTCTTTTTTTTCTGGTCGGTGCTCGTTAGTCGTTGTATGATTGTATAGTGGACCTACGTTTTTCTGAATGAATAAATTTATTTCTGTGATTCTGATTTCTGTCTTCAGCTTCACTGCTTGGCTGGCTAGTTCAGCTGCTTTAGTTCAGTCAAGAAAAGTTTATTCTAGTTGCAAGTGATGCAAGGTGCCTCCAATAAATTATCATCGTTTAGAATGAAACTATTTATTTTTCAAATAGAAATTTACGTATAATACTCATGGTTGAGCAGTGAGCTCATTGATCTTAACATGTGATGTAAATATTTAAATAGTATTATCGCACAAAATGGACGTGAAAGTTTATAATCGTGGGTGTAATGTGATGTGAGTAGAGTGGTGCAGTTCTGGATTGCAGGCTTTGCTTTTTTTGTGAACCAAGCGGGCGATCGTTGACTTCCAAGCACTTGTCAAAGCCGCACTTCTTCGAGCTTCAGAAAAAAGTAAGTAGAATTCATATTGTATTTTGAAATTGTATCTTTACGTCGGTACTTGGTAGTTCGATAAAATCGATTCGTATATTCGTAATTCGTAGCTTCACATCTGCCTTCAGCATGTTGTGTGAATTATGAGTCATCCTCATAAACTTTTCTTTTATTGTTTTTGTTTATGATGCAAACAATATGCGGTGCTGGGACCGGGTACAATGTTTTAGATTAGGGTCAATTCACACCAGTTGTTCAGAGAAAATGTACCCGAAAACACAAAAGATTATAATATTTACATCTATGTCAATAAATCAATTTCTACTATATATAATATTATATAATATAAATAATATTATGAATGAAGAATGTACTTATTTTATTCATGAGCTCTTGACAACTTTGTTAATTATTAATGAATTTCCTCTTTATCATAACATGTAGCTTATCTTGAAGACGTCTCTTTATGCTATTCCATATTTACGACCAATGTTGACAATTATGTATTCATAAGAATTATTCTACGTCATGAATAACTAAAATGGAGCTTAAATCCATACTAATATTATAATTAATGCGAAAATGTGTCTGTCTGTCTGAGTGCTATGCTTTCACGGCCCAACTACTGAACCGATTTTGATGAATTTGGTACAGAGATAGTTTACACCCTGGGGAAGGACATAGGCTACGTTTTATCCAGGAAAACTGAAGAGTTCCCATGGGAATCAAAAAATCTTAATCCACACGCATCATCTTGTTCTTTTATAATAGAGACATTTGAATTAATAAGTACTTACAAGTAGTTTTAGACATTATTTAAGGTTTTTAAGGCATTATAGAGATATGAGGTCAGTACTCAGTTGTTCACACTGATTTGCCATAAATAGCTCTATCAATATTATATTATTATTATTTAGGCACAAGTTGAAGAGCCTTGAGTTGTCAATTGCCATATTACTTACTAACTACTGTTATTGATTTAGTTTGTCCTACAATCACATTCCAATGGTGCATCTATGTGATTTTTTGTATGGATATAGTGAAGAGGATTTTGAGCTGCATGGAACTGTATGATACTCACTGTATTCCCAGTGCATGTGAGGTGAATTCCATAAATGAAATATAAATTACGAGAATAATATTTTGCAGTGTGGATGTAGCCTAACAGAGGATTAGTAACAGTTTGAATTAAGTTCATTATATTTACTACAGTATATACATTAATAGCAATGTCTACATTCTAGTATGGGAGAATTATAAAATACAAAAACAATTAGACAGTTATATCAATGTGTATGAATGGACCATGTGTATACACATTCCACTATATTACTTAATTGAGAAAATGAAAGTCACTTTTATAACAATTACTTAAGTACTTACTTAGTTATTAATTATTCATAATCATATCTTTCACTTTTTAAAGACAAATCACAATTGATATAATTTTGCTCGGACTTTATATAACATTAAGTAAGTATATATGTCCTAATTGTATGAGTTGTCTATAAATCGTTTTTGGCTTGGTAATCTTTGAGAGTTGAGTCTGAAGCATCTAAAGAGTTATATCCTCTCACTCATGATTGCGAGTATATATTTTATCATTTAGGCGATTTACATTGCCATGTAAGAATTGCCATGACAAGTACTTACAGCTTATTTTATTAGGGTTGGTGGCTGTAAACAAAATAAACTCCAATTTGTAACTTTTCTGTCCGATTTTGTATGTGGGCTACTGGCTAGCGTAGTTGGTGGTAACATAATATTCTCACAAGAATGGCATACTTTACTTAACTAAGAAAAGAACAGACATACTTACTGAACAAGTTTGTTTCATCTATGTTATCAAGACCAGCCTCTGGTAGTAAGTATTATGGTCATTCAATAATAGTCATTAATTGAAAAATGAATAATACTAAAACCTAAACAGATTTTGGATGAAATCACAATGATCCATTCCTGTACTGCTTCCACAGTCCATACTTATATTATACTAGCGGTCCGCCCCGGCTTCGCACGGGTAGCACTTGATCAAAATAGTCCATACCCAATAATGGTCAGTCGGCACTGAGACGAACAACTCTACCATACATTCTTAAATTTTGTTCAGCAAACCGCTGTGAACGCTTGGCACTTGAATCTCCAATACGACGGTTTCGCTGCCCTCGCCTGGGAACTATGTTTAGAACTTACAACTAAGTTGAGACCTGGCTCATTTAGGCATTTCGCAGTTTGTCTACAACAGTTAAATATTAAAATGTTTAAAAAAATGTTAGTAAGTTCTCTTATATTTATTATGACATACAATTCACAAATATGATACCTATAAAAGTCAGTCAGAATTTGAATATAATAAAATAATTAATAGACGAATAGAGGTAATAACGTAAGATGCTGAAAAAATCTAATTGTTATTGCAATTTTTGTTGGGATCTCTAATTTTTTGAAAATAAAATATAGCCTATATGTTACTCTCTGATAAAGTAGCTTTCTATAGGTGAAAGAATTTTTAAAATCGGTTGAGATGTTTTTTAGTTTAACTACAACAAACAAACAAACAAATCTTTCCTCTTTATAATATTAGTTTAGATTATAAATGCGAAAGTGTCTTTCTGTCTGTCAGCTACGCTTTCACGGCTCATCGTCATCATTCAACCAATTTGTACGTTTTTTTTTGGGAATGATTTAAGTACTTAATTTTTTTATACTGGAATATTACTATATATATACTGAAATATATATACTGAAACAGTCGAATATTACTGAAACAGTCTTCTTCTTCCTCCTGCCCTTGTCCCTAGCTATGTGGGGTCGGCACAACATGTTTTCTTCTTCCACTCACTTCTGTTATCCGTCAACATATCATTCACCCCTTTTATACGCATATCCTCTTTCACACAATCCATCCATCTTTTCTTTGGTCTCCCTCATACTCTTTTTTCCTTCCACATGCATTTCTATTATTCTTCTCGTAATATGCCTTTCTTCCCTCCGCATTACATGTCCATACCATGCTAGCCTATTACTCCTCATCTTTTCTATCACTGGCGCTACTTTCAAACTTCCCCTTATATATTCATTCCTAATCTTATCCATTCTAGTCACACCACACATCCATCTCAACATTCGCATTTCGGTCGCATGTACTTTTCTTTCATCCATCCTTTTCACCGCCCAACATTCTGAACCATACAATGCGACAGGCCTAACGACTGTCTTATAGATTTTCCCTTTTAGTTTAAGGGGCATTCGTGGGTCGCATATTACACCCGAGACCTGTCGCCATTTCATCCATCCCGCATTCATTCTTTTGTTCACGTCTCGGTCAATATTGCCGTCGTTTTGATAGAGCGAACCAAGGTACCGGAAATCGGAACAGACCGGTAGGGATACACCATCTAAGGCAATTTAATGGAAACGGGAGTCACAGAACAGATGTTCTGTCTTCGTTCCGCTGATCCTCAGCCCAACACTCTCCAATCTCTCTTGCCATTTTCCCAGTCTGCTCTGGACCTCAGACGCCTCTTCCCCGACAAGTACAATGTCGTCAACGAACATCATGCACCAGGGTGCCTGCTCCTGTATGTCTTGATGTGAGAGCATCCATTACCAGGAGAAACAGGTAAGGACTTAAAGCCGATCCCTGGTGTAAGCCCACTTCCACATTGAACCTGTCTGTAACGCCAGCTTCTGACCGGACACTTGTGCTCGCTTCTGCGTACATCTCTTTCATAAGCCTCACATACTTCTCAGGTATTCCTTTCACTTTCATAGCCCACCACAAAACCTCTCGGGGAACTCTGTCGTATGCCTTCTCAATATCGACAAACACCATACAAACAGACAAACAGTCAAACAGTATACACAGAATTTTCCATAAACCTAAATCCTTTTAAGTATCTAGTTTATAAAGTAAGTAAGTAATTTGGTATTAACTATTAATATTTCAAGCTTAGTTGGTAATGTGACTTTGCAGCAGGACATCTTTATTAATGTTTATATATCTACATCGTGAACCGATAGTGTTCCACTGCTGGACATAGGGCAGATAGCTCCATTTTAGGTATTTTCCCCACACTGTTATCTTATGCTGCCGTGCTAGGATTCAGCTGCTCTGTATAACTCTTTTTATGTCTGCCCAGCTAGTATTAGTAACTAGACAGGCAATCTTACAAAATCTAAACTGATCTGATAGAGCTATGATGTATGGATGATGAATGGCTAACAGTGTTGACAGACAGAACCGAGTGTTAAAGGGCGTGAAGAGCCCCTGCGGGTTAAAAACTGTGCTCACGCAAACATCCTCAGACTGAGGTATGTACCTTTGTTTGAGGTAAGGTAATGTAAATTGTAAATATTTCTCTCTCTCACTTTTATGTGTATGAAACTATTTCAATGCATCTTCTAGGCTTTAGCACGAATATTTTGAATCTGATGTGAAGAATTCGTATTGAGTGAGGACCTAGAACCTTACTCTGTATTGGGTAAACGATTTTCCTTTGGACGAATAAGATTTTCCAAGTTGTGTACCTACGTACATTTCGGTGGGGTACCCCATTACACTGGCTGGTCTAACGAAGGTTCTGTTACTTATTTTTTACGAGGCTAATAACTAATTAAGTGGCATTTGCGATTCACACGCAAGCGAGACCTCACTGCCAATGCGTCTGTCCCAGCTACTTTTTTCCACTTTTCGCTTTCCACCGCGAGCGGAGCGAGTTCACCGCGGACTTCGTTTAACTCGCAGTTTGAAAACATCGCACGATACTTACATCGATAGCCTAAATGTTACAATGACTACTCAGGATCAAGCCGTGCAAAATGCAAATGCTGTTGAAACACAAGTGCGTCTCCCAACTCAAGTCTGTCTCAAGTGCCATTTACGGGCGACAGTTTCAAATCAGTAACAATCCCTAACCAACCCTCCGTAACTCGAACAGAGATAGCCATAATTATAAAGTTACCCTTGACGTTATGTCAATGACCGCTTATCTGAAGCTAAAGGTCTGAAGGAAGCCGTGCATCACTGCAGCGCCCATCAATCATGCAAACATGACGGCTAATGAGCTGCTAGGCCCGGAGACCGCCTGAACATTTCCTGTAGATCGATTACATACACGATAAGGATTAATTTGCCGCTAGCTTCATTTGCAATTAGCATATAGAAGCCATTGATCCTTCCCAAGTCAGTACTAAAAATAAAAGAAAATAAAGTAACTATCCATTCGTAGTTCGTGTTTATCTATTTTTGCAACTTTTGTAAATATCGAATTGCTTACTTATGTGCACGCAAAATTGCGACAAATCATAATGTACGCATGTGTACGCATCGGGTTTTCATATTTACGAGCAAACATATTTCTTTTTTAAATAAATAAGTAAAATATAAGTAAGTAGATACTTACACAAGCACAAAAATTCAAAGAGATACACGCAAGAACAAAAAACTAGTTGAACCCCGCTTCAACCAAATAACATTAGCCCAAAAAAGTCCATATTTTAGATCCGTAGTAATTTATAATAAACTAGCGGCCCGTCCCGGCTTCGCACGGGTAGACATAAATAGGTACAGATATTTTTCATAATGGTGCACCCCCTTCTCCCGCACTGCCCCTCTCACGAAGAGTTAGTTACTCGATGCGCTGCGTGGCGGCCGCCGCCGGCATGTATTTTTATTTTAATTTCATGATATCTTTTCAATGGAAAGTCCGATTTCAATAATTCAAAAAGTAATCATCAGGTATTGAGACAGTCTTGAATATTAAATTATTTATTTGGATAAAAATTTATAAATGGTATGGATAACACGGTCTGATTTTGATCGGCATTTCTATCAATTTGTTAAATGTAAAAAAGTAGTTATAGTGACGTAACTACAATAGTTAGACACATGGTCTCGCGAAGTTTTTTGTAGATATTGATATATTCTATAATATTGTCGAACATTTTTTTGTCCTATCATTAATACTCTTCGCAGCGTATGCGATGAAAGACATTTTATGGCTAATTTTTTTACACCTTCGGTTGGTTTTAATAGGAATTTCTAAAGATTTCTATAGTAATCTAGTACTAAATATAGCCTATGTTACTCAGTGATAATGTAGCTTTCTAATGAAAAAAGAATTATTAAAATCGGTCCAGTACTTTTTGAGTTTATTCGTTACATACAAAAATACAAAAATACAAAAATACAAATCTTTCCTCTTTATAATATTAGTGTAGACTACCAAATATTATCACAGACGAGATCAAAGAAACAAAATTTAAAAGTAAATTAAAAGAATGGCTAATCCAAAAATGTTATTATAGCATAAAAGATTTTTTAAATGAATAGACCTCAATAATATGATCAATTAAATTAAATTAAATTAAATATAAAAATATGTTAATTAATATCCGAAATTTTGTTATTACTATATTATTGAGTAATATATTTTGTGCAAATATAAATTAATATGTAAAAAGATAAATAATTAGATATTTATGTATAAATATATATATAGGTAATTATAATTATAATTATGTTATCATGTAGCAACGCCCTGACAGGGCCTCATGTCCATGCATGCTAATAGCTAATTGTATTATGTAATAATATAATGTATTAGTAAGTAAGACATGAAAGCTATAAATAAATAAATGACTAAATGACTAAATGACTAATTACTTCTGTCTGTCTTCTGGGTTTGTTTTTCGCATAAAGACGTACCTAATTAGTCGTACAACCTATATAGGTGGTATGTTGGATAAAAATATCCCTTTCAAGCACGTCACGTGCCGCTTGACGTGTCCAGTTCGTCTCCATTTCCTCAAACACTGGGTTTTCCAGTGGGGGGGTCGCTGCCATTTCAGCTGCTTTTCCTTTTCTCTTATTCAACCCATAGGAAATATTACACTGGCTCTTGTTACAACTAAAATTACAAATGACCATTTTGTAGTATTATGAGTATGTCAGTTTAACGAAGCCCAAACAATGCTTCCGTGAAATTGTGCTAATATTTGGAGCATGACGTGGGCATTACAGTTAATACTGTTTGTTCGCTAGCCTGGAAGCTCCCTAGCGATTCACCGAATGATGCGGAACGGCGTAATAAATGTAACGAACCAGTTTAGGGGATGATTCATATTATGTAACATTGATATTATACAGGTTTTTCTTAATAGTAATTTCTCTACGTTATACTGAACAACTTTCCTTCTTACGACTTATAACGCATATCAGTCCATTTATATTGTAAAACAACGTCGACCCAAGTCGGTAACTGGCTGGGCGACCGAATTTAGATGTCCGTATTTGGCCTTTTCGCTTCCTCCGTGCCTCGGAGAGCACGTTAAGCCGTCGGTCCTAATTACTAAGATCTGATAATAATCGTTAGTAACCTAAGAGTTGAAATAGTATATTCGTAGTCGAGTCGTACGCGGAACGATCTGGGAACTCACCGCATTATTATCCCAAGAAAACCCCTGCCATTATGTGATTAATGGAAAGGGGTCACGAGTCACGACCTTCAGAAATGAGTAACACGACGCAGAGAGAGTGGCATTAATCTACGCGACACGCGATCGGCGGCTCGGTTATTAATCAAGTATTGATTGAACATAGGGCTAAAGAGTGTCTAGACTATAGACTTCTAGAGTGTAAAACAAAAAATCAGTTTTGAAAAAGTTTTGTAAACTATGTAGAGAAGTTTCACTCGAGAGGTTATCCGTATTTTTAAATAAATCCTGTATAGTTACGCTGTCTTCACACATACCACCGGCTTAACCATACTGCATAAATACATAGAAAGGAAAATACTTGAGGCTGATGCTGAGATAAAAGAGCGGACTCTGAATTTGCTCAGGGTTTACTTAGAATTAAAACGGGATGGATTTAAGTGAGTGTCATAAATCTATCTTGTTTTAACTTTGTCTTAAGTTAGAGCTAAGTCAAAGTACGCTCTATAGATCTCAGACAGAGCCACCGACAAGGGACTTATTACACTTGTTCAGCTCTCTTGAGCTTTTGCCCATAGAAAACACCAGTTATGTTACCATAAAATCATAAATCATAGTCATAAACGTATTCACGTGTATTTGTGAATTACAATTGCTAATTTTCACGCTTTTGAATGCACTAACTTTCGTTAATTATAGCTGTTACTTAGTTCTTATTTTAGGTCTAGGTCTCTGTCTAGAACATACAAAGTGTGTTTATTTGTATTACGTACTACGTAGTAAGTAGTAACTATCGATTGCCCGTGACACCTAATTTGACTTATTATTATCTTCTTCTCTAATATATAAAATTCTCGTGTCACAATGTTAGTTACCATAGTCCTCCGAAACGGCTTGACCGATTTTAATGAAATTCAATATGCATATTCAGTAGGTCTGAGAATCGGCTACTATCTATTTTTCATACCTCCACGCGGACGGAGTCGCGGGCATCAGCTAGTAATCGATAATATATAGAGTATTCGATGTAATGTTAGTGACGTACTTTTAACACGACTGCCCTAAAAAGGAGTGTAATATTTTCAGGTATCATGTATGTGTGTGAGTTTCTATATTCCACCATAAATTCTAAATGGGTGTACAGATTTGGATGTATTATGAGGTATTTTTAGAATGTTTATAATATCTTTCCGAGTGACACTTAACTGCCTCGTTGGTCTAGCCACTAGAGTCTAGTGGTTAGCATGTTTGACTGCGGCTGACGAGGGCCCGGGTTCGAGTCCCGGGTCGGGCCATAATAAGTGTTGGGTTTTTCTGACTAGAAATTCTCAGCACTAGCCCGGAGTTAGGAAATTGGCGGTGTGTCACCCCCGTGCCTCGGAGAGCACGTTAAGCCGTCGGTCCCGGTTATTATCACTTACATGATAATAGTCGTTAAAGCCCGCCAACCCGCATTGGAGCAGCGTGGTGGGTCTAAGCTCTAATTCCCTCTCTCCTATGAGAGTGGAAGCCTGTGCCCAGCAGTGGGACGTTAATGGGATGTAGTGGAGTGACACTGAAAAAAATCAATAGAAATACCTATGGCGTGTTTTTTAATTTTATAAATTATGTTCACTTGTTAACAGATAACGTAAGCCACGTTTTACGTAACTATTACGTGTCTAGATTTTTGCAATATTTGACAAATAAATATATAAGAACTCTTTGAACAGATTTTTTCTAAATATAAATACTTAGGTAATTAAGTAAAATAGAATATGGAAAAAAATACAAAAGATATTTTGACAGCGGTGGGATTCGAACCCACGCCCTTTCGGACTGGTGCCTAAAACCAGCGCCTTAGACCGCTCGGCCACGCTGCCTGATGTCTTACTGGCTGAAATTAGCATACACTAGCTATTGACGATTTGTTTACACAACAATAAAGCATTGTTTCTATGATAATGATGGATTATGTTTTATCTGCTGCTATCATCACCGATTATTTTCATTGTATGAACTGTGCTACGTAGTTACTAAGAATCATTTTAATATGTTCTTGAACTGCAGTTACCTGAAAAAGCTGTAATCCTTGCACTCCTGCACACTTTCCTGAATACGACAGGGGTACTGGGCACTGGGGGACTGGGCATGTCCTAATTGTCAGCAAGTTTTGATGACTAGCACTTAACTACTACTAGAAGGGCTGACTAAAATTGAATAATCTTTGGCCTTTCCGCCCCCAAAATTTTCAGAAATTCCGCGTGAGTGAAACATGCGTATTAGCTTCGCTTACCAACATTATAGATGGCTAATTAAAAATACTAATGATATCATAGGTAGCTTCTGTATATAATCTTTATTGAACCAATTTAGTTTTGTTTGAACTACTTTTAGTTGCTAATATCTAATTAACTTATAGCATTTTTAACGTACTTAACTCTAGTCTAGCTCCAGCAATCCACTCATCTACGTATCATTAGCAATCTACGGGAAAATTCAGAAGCTTTTTTGATTGTCAAAGTGCCAGACAAAATGGATCTATAATAGAAAGATCCATGGACCAACACCGTCTTAGCGCAAGCAATACCTACGACAGGGGCTAGACAAGGGTTCGTCAGACTTTTATATTGAATTTATTTGAGAGGACTAGAAAGGTCGTGGGTTCATTCAAATCTTTATTAACTATTGGTGTGTTTGCCCCCGCAGAAAACTTTTCTCTGAAGGGCACTTAACATTGCCAGCGAATCGAAGCAAATTTCTACAATTTATTCACACTGTGTTGAAATTGTTTTCAACAATACAGTAGAGCTTTAGCTTCTTACTTATTATAAAGAAAGAAATAACTGGTAAGTAAGTAAGGTCGTAGAGAAAAGGTTTTTCACGAGAGTTTTTCTCTGCAAAGTTGAAAATAGCATAAGATTTCTAAATATTATGCTATATGCCATAGACTTATTATATTACTAGGCTATATGCAAATTTCCACTATAATTTATTCAGAACGTTTCACGGGAATAGTTTTTTTGTATCTGACTTATTTAGGGGCTTTTCTTCACAAAACAAAGAACGCCAGCCCCATCGTGCCCTGTGACAAACTTATACTCAACTAGGTATAGGTACGTAACGAGTTCTATTACTTAATTATCCGGGAATATTTTAAAATACAATATTTACTTAATTCTAAATTCTCGTTTACTTAGCAGTTCCTATTCCTATTTTCTAAACCATCCGTGCAAAACCGAAAAAAAAACGAACGAATTACATAGGTAATTAATTTAAAAAAAAATACACTAAATACACTTAGGTGGTGGTACATCTAAGTAAAAGTAAAGCTATATTATCTAGGATCCTATACCTATTAAGTAAAATCATGGAATAGGATCGCAGAATGAGATAGCGAAAAAAAAAGTTAACTAATTATATCAACCCCACATAACTACCCACTTGTAGACCAAGCCGACCGAATGCTAAATCCTAATGATTGCACCCCTGCGCTATCGATTGCGACGAGTCGACGACCCTGAATCTGCGAAGCCTTATTTTATAGGCGCGGACGTCTGGCACTCTTGACTTTTGATACGAGGGGTATACAGCCACTGGATGTGCCCCTGTTATAGTGATAGGATAGATAATAGAATCGCATTTTTATCCATGTCCATATTATTCAAAATCCCTCAAAACTACAATGGGGCTACTGAAGAGGCGGATAAATAAAATAAAATCCTTTTATTTCTACTACCACTTGATAATAGTACAAATAAAAGGAAAGGAATTAAAGTAGTATTCCAATATTTTTAATGCTTATACTAATTACATGTTCTAGTTATTTTGAGTGTTATTGTGTGGTAGAAGTCGCCTCCTCGGCGTAGGCCTCCCCCAGTTGTCCCCCAAGGGGCGGAAAGCAACAACGCGTTGGCGATTCCTCTAGTACTGCAATTAATGTTTACGGGCGGTGGTAATCATTTAACTTCTGGAAGTGGTAACCCGTCTGATCGTTTGCTTGCTATTCCTTTTTTTTCTTTTATTGTGAATAACTTGTTATTGTGAATTGTTTATACATAAAATACTTAGTTTTTCCACAATTCAGGTAAATAACTATCTCGTTACCTAGCTTCTGCATTGAAATACATGTATTCATAACTAAGCTCTGTCTATCTGCCTATAATGTTATCCTAAATATTGTATCATACAGTCAACATAGTTCAACTTTAGCTCAACTATAACATCATTAAACTCACAACCTTATGTCTCCAACAACAAGTGCTATATTGCAGCGCGTGTAAAAAGTTAGTCCTGTTCTAGTTTATCAGTTTGTTTGCCGTGCGCATAACTAGGGAACAAGGAAACAGTGGCAACAGGACCGGGTAAATGGTGTATGGAATATTTCTGTTTGAATCGTGTTTGTTTTGCTATGTTCGGCTTCGTTGTTTCTGTAGGACTTAAGGCTCATTAACGTATAGGAACTACGTCGTATCGTCACCCGATAGACGTCCACTGGCGAACACTTGTAGGTTCCAACTTCCAACCTTCCAAATACCTTAGGGACTGCCGCGGTATTGCGCCTTCTGGATCCAGCGGCTCCCTGTGATTCGCTTGATGTTGTCTGTCCTTCAGTGGGGGTCTGCCAACACTGCGCTTTCCAGTGCGGGGTCGCTATTCCAGCGCCCTAAAAACGCTGGGACCCCGTAATCATCCATTGCCATTTCAGCTTGCAACTCGTCGAGCCATGTCGGTTACTTCAGTTCAATGAATCTCCTCATTTTTGATTTGATGAAGTAAAGAAATCCTTAGTTTAGCTCTCTAGTCTCTAGTCTCTACCGTCGCCCGCTGAGTGACTCTAAGTTTTATATGTACTTAGTTTGTAGGATTTTTTTAAAGTAAACTTAAAATACGATGCCAGATCTAGAATTTGAGGTTTTATTTCATAGACAAGTTTCATAAATTAAAACTCATAGGTAATGAAACGAAAAAGCTGATTGTAAATTTCGTAACTAGATATAAAAATAAATAAGTAAATCTAAATCAAACATTACAATAAGTGCCTTTCACACGTACTGGTTTAGGTGCTGTAACCACCCGGTGGCAAAGTATAACGAAAATCCATACTAATATTATAAATGCGAAAGTGTGTCTGTCTGCTACGCTTTCACGGCCCATCTGTTGAACCGATTTTGATGAAATTTAGTACAGGGATAGGTCGTATCCCGGGGAAGGACAGAGGCTACTTTTTATCCCGGAAAATTCAAAGGTTCTCGCGGGAATCAAAAAATTTATCTGTTCAACCGATTTTAATGAAATTTGGTCAAAGAGAGATCTCGTTATTACCGATACCACGATGCAAATTGGGGGGACTATCGTACTCAATTGGATGCGAATATAATTCTTTCCACAAAAACGTTTTCTTCTATAAGCGAAATTGATCTTGCTGTTGTACATTTGCAAAGAACCATTATTCAAGCGAGAAATTCAGCAGTTCCTATCGGTATGGTCAAAGGTGATAGTGTTACTAAGTTGCCCCGGTATGCAAGACAACTAATCAGATATAAAAATTACTTGCGTCGATTAGATAATGGACTTCCCAGCGGCTCTCTTAAGAGATTTGTACGCAGTGTAATAAATCGCCTTTGTAGTTTGATTGAACTATCTACCAAAATTTTTGCAGACGATAAATGGAACAAAAAACTTTCCAAAATCGACAATCCAAGAGCTGATATTTGGCGTGTGGCTAGAGCTCTAAAACCTAAGCATATAACGATACCACCCCTCAAATGTTCTGATGGTTCTTTGACAACCAACACTGCTGACCAGTGTGATGTCCTGGCTGCTGCATTTAATAGCAACATGAAAATTACTCATAACTGGTCAAGCTCAAGCCTAGATGAAGTAGTTCAAAATTCTATTGATACTATTCAAAAGTACAATATTTCTAAATTGTCACATCCAGTTCGACCAACTGAAATTCGTAAGGTTTTGTTAAAGCTGAAAGCCCGGAAGTCACCTGGTTACGATGATATTGTAAACATTTTGCTAAAGAATTTTTCACAAAAAGCTGTTATCTTTGTGGCAAAAATTTTCAATAGTTGTCTGTTCTTGGGCTATTTTCCTGCCACCTGGAAAACTGCTAAAGTAATAGCACTAAAGAAACCGGGTAAAGATGACACAGTACCTTCAAACTACAGACCTATTAGTTTACTTCCCTCTTTGGGTAAATTGTTTGAGAAGGTTATTTTAAATCGCTTACTTGCAGCTTCTGAACATTTGTTAATTGATGAACAATTTGGTTTTCGAAAATCACATTCAACAGCCCATCAACTTGCTAGAGTCTGTGAACATATAACTCATAATCTCAATCTTCACCAGTCTACCGGTATGATCTTGCTTGATGTTGAAAAAGCATTCGACAGCGTCTGGCATGAGGGTTTGCTTCATAAACTAGTAATTCTTGATATTCCCTTACCCCTAATCAAACTTATCAAATCTTATCTTGAAAATCGTAAATTTAAGGTCCACATTGGTGAGACTAAGTCCACGAGCCAGACTATGCCAGCTGGTGTCCCCCAGGGATCTATTTTGGGTCCCTATTTGTTTCTGTTGTACCTAAACGATATACCAGTTCAACCTAGAACTAGTCTAGCTTGTTTCGCAGATGATACTGCATCCTACACATCTTCTCAGGATATTGACTTGATCATTTGTCGCTTGCAACTGTCCATTGATTTACTACACACTTATTTCACTAAATGGAAACTCAAACTAAATGAGAATAAGACTGAAGCCATTTTGTTTACGCGTCATCGTAAACCTCCTCTAAGAACCCTTAAAATTGCCGGGCATAGTGTTAAATGGAGTCGCTCTGTCCGGTACCTAGGATTAAATATGGACGTTAAGCTTAACTGGTCTAAGCACATAGCCGATTTACGCGTAAAGGGCGCGCAAGCACTTGGTGCACTTAGTCCCATTTTAAATCGGAAGAGCAAACTTAGTCCTTCAATTAAACTACGAATTTATAGTGTTCTCATTAGACCAACGATAACATATGCATGTCCCATCTGGAGTAGCACTTGTCCTACAAATTATAAACTATTGCAAACTGTCCAGAACAAAGCACTAAAAATAGCTTTTAACACCCCATTCAAGTGTAATTTAAGACAACTTCATTATAAGATAAAGTTCCCTCTTCTAGCTGATTATATATTAAAATTAACACAAAAATTTTATTCAGCAAATAAGACACATAATAACCCATTGATAGGCAACATTTGCAACACTGAAACGTCAGACTTGCCATATATCGATAGATACGGAACGTATAAACTGCCCCATCACTACGTTTTGTTTCCGCGGGTCGATGCGGGTAGGCCAAACACCGATTCTCGTATGCAGTGCGTCGCGGTGGATGGGTAAGGTGCTCCGCGCGACTAAGTAGGTATATCATGTACGACTTCTTATGCGTGCCGCATACGAAGATACCTTTGTCAAATTTATTTAAAAAGTAGTTGTAAAAAGCGGAGATATCTACAAATATTCCGCATATTGCGCTTTAATCGTGTAATAAGTACCAAATCCAAGTTGAAATCAGTTATCTTTATATTATTTTATGTAGAAAAACTTTAATAGGTGCCTGTTAGCCTTTAAGTGAGTGTAACTATGTTTCTTCACGCTGTATTATGTATGCAATGTTGAATGTATTATACATATTTATTTTAATAAAGAATTCATAAAATCAATCAATCAATGAAATTTGGTACAGGGGTAGGTTGTATCCCGGGGAAGGACATACGCTACTTTTTATCCCGAAAAATTCAAGAGTTGCGGGTTGCATTCCCGCGAAGTCGCGGGAATTAGCTAGTACCGAATAAATTTCACCGCAACGTGTGAAGGCTTTATCATACCAGTACATGCCCACTTCGCTACCGGGTATCCTGCAGCGACTCGACAGCCGGAACGTGTGAATAGGCGCTAACTGATAAGCGATAACCGAGAATTTCACTGATTTATTAAATTCCGTTCCATGAATTTCGACGATACCTATCAGATTATTCCGAGAAATTGATAAAGTTACATCTACATCCTATTGTCTCTCGATATTAATTTATAGTCTCCTTATTTACGTAGTGAGTACCTATTTAGTTAAGAACAATTAACTAACATCATCAATCATTATATCTTTACCAACAGCTGATGCGGGATGCCTGCTACTTGAAGAGTCTGAAGTCTGGTAGTGTTGCCAACACAATAGTAACTACCTACCTAACTTTTATAATATTTTGCACTGTCTGTTAATAATATAAACCCTGTAGCACCTATTACTACCTAGTTAGTTAAGGTATTTTAATAATGGATTTGACCGACAATTTTAGCTATAGAGCGAAATTAAATAAAGATTTTATTTAGGTAGGTAGGTATCAAAATTATCCAGAAAAATTAAAGTAACTACCTACTTTACTTACTTAGAACTACTGTTTTTTAAACCTTTAATAATAATGGACGTAATACATCCATGTAAATGAGTGAGACAACGATGAAAGATGATCAAAGGGTGCTTATCGGCTCCGAGTTTTTATCAGAAATCACAGACACTTCGACAGCAACGCATACAAATCCCAAATGTAACGCGCCTGAAATGCTAAAGCAATATCCTGAACGAGTTACGCGTTATGTAGTGGTTACCAGTCTCCGCGCGTAAAAGCAATCAGCTAAAAGGCGGCCCGTTGCGTCTGATGCCAATCGAGATATTTTTCCTGGGATATCACACAGTTCCCACGTGATTTTTTATAGTTAAATCCATGCGTGCGAAGTCTCGGGCACCATCTAGTACCTCAGATATACACATGTTTAATGTTGCTTATATTATTATATGTACGATTACTTTTTCAGTAAAAATAACTATGGTATCTGATCAAACTAAACATTTTCGTAGTTCGTACTTTCAACTAAAATCGACACTTCGACAGCTACGCCTACAAATCCCAAATAGAACCTGTGTGAAATGCTAAAGCAATATCCTGAACTGGTTACGCGTTATGTAGCTTACCAGTCTCCGCGCGTAAAAGCAATCAGCTAAAAGGCGGCCCAGTTTGTCTAATGCCTATCGGGACTTTGTTCCACTATCGATGTCTATTTCGAGATACGAATCGCTCGTTTAAAAGGAATACGTGTTATGCGATTGCGGCTTCGTTTTCTATTATTGTTCGTGGTAAATAAGAACATCCTAGCTGTCCAAGATTTTGTATTCAGAGCTGAGTTTATCGTAGTTACAAAGTCTCCAATAATGCTGTATTTTATGAACGGCATAGTAAGAGCAGGTATCCTAGGTCGCCGGCTTGTCAAAGAGAACTTCGTTTTCAAGGGTACAACCGTTGGGTACAACAATATCGTTGTCAATAGTGACGTGGGACTCGGGATTTTGAAAAAGCATAAATCTACGCGGACGAAATCGCTGGCATTATGTACTTAAAATTATTTATTACTAGACTAGCTGATACCCGCGAATTCGTACGCGTGGATCGTGGTTTTGTGGTTCCCGCGGGAACCTAATTTTCCGGGATTAAAAGTATTCCAGACTATAATCTATCTTTGTGCCAAATTCAGCCAGTTCTTTTAAGCTGTTGGGGCGTGATTGAGAAACAAACATCCATACATCCATCCATCCAAACTTTCGCATTTATAATATTAGTAAGATGATTCCCGCGACTTCGTCCGCGTGGACCAAGTTTTTTTCGATTCCCACGGGAACTCTTGAATTTTCTGAGATAAAAAGTAGCCTATGTCCTTCCCCGGGATACAACCTATCCCTGTATCAAATTTCATCAAAATCGGTTGAACAGATGGGCCGTGAAAGCATATTATTGCTTATTTTATGTTCTAGAGTTCGACGCTAATATTCAGTTAGTTATAAAATACAAGGCACAAAAAGTTTACTTACTCTATGGCCTATGCTGTAGTTAAACCGATTTTCTCGGATTACAGCAAAGTAGTCTTAATCGAAGCTGTTGATCCGTTAAGTAGATGCTTGCTTCTAACAATTTAAGTAAACCCTGTTAATCTATTGAAGATTACGTTATATATTAGGGGCGTGAGCTCGCTTAAATTACTTATTTAGGTAGTACTACTCTTTGGTCTAATGTTTAGCATGTTCGATTGCGAAGGATGAAGTTTCGAGTTTGATTTCAGGTTTTTCTGACAAGATATTCTTACTAAATACCTATTAAGTAGACCGGAGTAAGCTAAATTGGCGGTGTTTCACCTCGAAGAGCTTGTAAAGCCGTCGTTTCGGTCCTGCGTCTGATCTCTCACCTGATGTGTCTGTGTGTGAGTAAGGGAATATAGAGAGTGCATCTGTGTTTGCGCACACACTTGTGCACTGGAAAATTTACCGCCCTGGTGGATAGTCTCTATGCAGATAACGTCTGTCGTGGCCGAAAGACATTATAAAAGGAGATAACTGACTCACATATTATATTACCAACTTACAACAGTAGGTACCTCATGGTTGTCTTAACAATGTAGACCACCACCAGTTTCACTCGGCCCCCACAGAAAGGATTTTCAGTTCTGAATTTTCAATTCTACCCAAACGAAGCCGGGCGGGTCGGCTAGTTTGCTGTAAAGTTTCACCGATATTTTTTGTATCAATTAAGTATTAGCTTTTTCATTCAGAGAATATTTATCGCAGACGGGCTCCCTATCGTTTCCCCGAATTTTCAAATGTTTTCCAACAGTCCATAGCAAGAGCAATCAACTAAAAGCCGTCCCAGTTTGTCAGTCTGTCGCGTCGTTGCTTCGCCATCGATGGCTATTGATAAGCTATCGATAGTCGATAGTCGATACATACAACAAACGTATAGGCCTAGATAGCTATGGAAAGACATACTACAAATGCTACAGTAGAAAATGTCTCGTGGAAAATAAATAACTATCGATAAAGTAACATAATATTGTACCTTTCTACAGTTAACATAATATGCACGTATTCAAATCTTTCAATATGAATTTCCGTTGTACGGGCTTTTTTATGAAAGCTTGTGAAGCAAAACGCTTCTACGTGCGAGTTTCGCTGCAGATTAAATTTGCTATTTGCTTGTTTTTTATTTTCTATACTGATGAATACAGCAGAGTTCTAGAGTTACTAACGTATTCCTAGGTATTACCTATATATTGGTCTGGTAGGAGAATTTCGCCGCAATTCTTTACTAGGTACCCTACTGGCAAATACGACCTCCCTGGCGCAGTGTTGAGCGCTGACCGTTGTTGTCTTAACGTGGGAGGTACCAGGTTCGATCCCCAGTAGAGTCAATTTGGGAATTTATAATTTCTGATATTTCTCTGGTGGGAGGCTTCGGAAGCGCCTCATTACCACCCTACCGGCAAATACGTGCCCGCAAGCGATTTAGCGTTCCGGTATGATGCGTATAAACTGATTTGGGTTAGCTATGTTAACCTGTCTTTTACCCCTACCATCATTAACTGCATCATCACTTACCACCAGGTGAGATCGCAGACAAGGACTACGTTGTAGTTGTTAGCGTAAAATAATGCTAATATTACGTGTCTGTTACCTTCTGGGGCGCATCTGTTTAACCCACTTTGACGAAATTTGGTACCTACAGATATCGCTTAAATTCCTTAGCCGTCTCCATAGACTTATTACTTCAGACTATAAAATTAAAACCTGAAAATAATATAGAAATCTCGAAATCATGTCGTCACAATGGAGATGTGTCATCGCCAAATATCGATAACTAAGATAATAAGATAAAATATTGATCTTGCAGAATTCCTGTGTTGAACGCATAGTTGTTAGTTATTTTGACGCCATTTGCTATGTTATGTTTAGATTAGTTTATATGACAAAGTGGACTTGTAAGTTGTAACTAACATTAGTTTTTTTTTGGTTTGCACATTTTAATAAAAAATAACTAAGTATTAATAAAAGTAAGTAAACATATTTCAATAAAGAATATTATTATTAAGTTGACTTAATTTTGCCCGTCACTTCGTGTTCGTCTGTGTGTATTTAGGTTCTAGAAAATTCCCGTGGGAACTCTGATTTTCCGAGATTAAACGTAGTCTATGGGCATCCCCGGGATGCAACTTATATAAGTAGCCAGTACCAATTTTCGTCAAGATTAACTGAGCATATGGGCCGTTAAACATAAGTATACACAGGCGGCATATTTTTGCATCTATAATATTACTTTGTTATGGATTTTAGTAATCAATCAGGAATCCGATAACTAACTCAGATAGTTATGTAACTTTAAGTAAGAGTAACAAAAATACATCATGCTAATAAGATGAACGATCGTCGTATGTGATGTCCAAACATGCGTATTATGAGTAAAATTACTTTAAATAACGCCAAGTTCAACATACTGTAAGAAATTTTAATGAACCGTAACCATTTTTGACGTTAACCAATGTAAACATATTCCTTCACCGGAACGACTTTAATGCCCGGTCTTTATTGACTTGGTCATAAAGTTGGTTTTTACTACAACACAATTGCAATATTCACAGACTAGAGGGAAACGATAGATTGGTAGTTAATTGGATAAATACCAAGCTACTGCACAGTTGGCCGGTGTGTTCCGACGAAAAACGGTGAAAAAAAGTGGTGTTTACATACTTACTTACAACGAACGGAAAATCTCTTTAGCCCAGAAATATAGCTTCGAATATGGAGCTATACGGGAGCTCACTTTCTCCATGCAGCGTTAGCTATCTATGAGTCACATAGAAGTAAATAGCATTGGTTACTTCTATGTTGTCTTTTGGTCTGTGTATATAAATTATGATTTGTATGCAAGCTGTGTCGGTTGGTTAAAGTCAGCGGTTGCGTCTACGTTCCGAATGCATTGTCAAGATTTTAATGTAAACATTGGATGATTATCTATGCTTGAATAGATACTGGGTGCATCACCTGTCCCGTTATTACAAAACTGTAAAACTAGGTAAGTATGAATAATGATATTCCTACTAGTACTTAGCTGTTATCCGCGATTTCTACTCACTCTCTGCGTCGTATTCCTCATTACTTGATGGTCGTGACCCCTTTCCATTAATCACATAATGGCAGGGATTTTCTTGGGATAATAATGCGCTGGGTTCCCAGGTCCTTCCGCATACGACTCGACTAAGAGTAGGTACTATTTCAACTCTTAGTTTACTAAAGATTATTATCAGATGTTAGTGATAATAAACCGGGACCGACTGACCGGGTTCTCTCCGAGACCGCACGGAGGAAACGTATAGGCCAAATTCGGACTTCCAAATTCGGTCACCCATCCAGTTACCGATTTATTAAATGCTGAAATTCCATGCAGCAAGAATTCAGTCATTAATACAATTTACAACAATTGCGACTGTCGCAATTATGATAATAATAACACGCCTTCACTTCCTTGATAGCCCTGTTCATCATGACAACAGTTTCGTAACTAACCATTGGAATCATAATTATTATCTTTTCTGAGTAGTGCGTCTAAACGAGCCTTGTGAAATGTCCTACACCAGATCTACCTGCATTTCGTTGAATCCAAATGACGCGGATGGATGAACTTTTAGTGAGGCACGTTCACTATAAAATTAGACGCCTTCTAGTTCTCGTATTATCATACAAGCCTGATACTGTTGAACCATCTTAAATGATGTTTCTTTTAGTCAAAACTTTATAATTGACTAGAATATTAGTGGATTAAGCTTTTTTGATTCCCGCGAGAACTCTATAATTTTATACAAAAAATATAGCCTATGTCCATGTAAATATATACATATGTGTGTGTATGTAAATATAGCTATCTCCATTCCAAATTCCAGCCAAATCGGTTCAGTCATTGTGGCGTGAAAGGGTAACAAACATCCAAACATACAAACATCCAAACTTTCACATTTAAAATACCTATGTATAAGTAAAATGTCCTCAATGTTGCAAATAATGTTTCGCGGTCACAAAATTTGCACGATAAATGAAACTATTGTTACAAGTGTGTAAAACCGGCTTTAATACATCACAAAAAAAAAATAATAACACTCCATCTAAGCTGAATGGCGCTCGTCTTCCATACAAGTTCGTCGGGGTTTAGCACTACACATCTCATTCGTAGGCGTTAAATAAGAAAGTCGGGCAAGTACGAGGAGGACTCGCGTAGTGGGTTCCGTATCAGATTAACATCAACATCGTCAACATCATTTCAATCCATTGCCGGCTCACTACTAAACACGCCAGTCTCCTCTCAGAAAGAGAACGGTTTGACCATAGTCCACCACGCTGACCAAGTACGGGTTGATAGACTTCACACCCATTCGATAACATTATAAAGTACTCTCAGTCACGCAAGTTTCCTCAAGATGTTTTCCAGAAGTGATATTTAATTTCTTAAAACGCACATAATTCCGAAAAGCTACGTGCCCAGGGATCGAACCCTCGACTGAATAGCAGGCCGGGCATCTTTAATCACTAGGCTATTACTGCTTGCAAGAAACAAACTAATTTTGGGGCCTTCTAATTTCTAAGCTTCTAGCAGTTCTAGCTTCTAATAAAATATATCTGTCAAGATTTCAAATTACCCCTTGAATTATTCTGTTCAAAAGACTATTCCTAATTCTAATATCGTAGATCACCGGAAAAAGGTTTATCATCATAATATCTACTCTATTATAAAAAAAATGGGTGGTTTGAAAGAAAATGCTAGGAGTTATTACTTGGATACATTTTACAGCAATTTAAAGCTTTAGCACCGTTTCGTATTTGACCAAAATTAAAGCCTTAAAAGACAAGACTTTTTTGAGTAAAAGAGCTTAGACTGATGGAGCATAAAGCGATATAGAGGTTTCGTTTTCCCATAATTAAGTACGGAACCCTAAAATAGTTACACTCCACTGTGGTGTGATAGCAAGTGCAAGACGAGCATAACACATTGCACTATAAAAAAATGTAATAATAACAGCAAGTAGTAAGCCCATGTTGAAAAGCGCTCTTCCCCATGCAAGTTCATTGCACCGTGGAACTTTTTTATTTGCACGTGTTACATTATGCGCGTACATGGAAGCTGGATAGTTTGAGCCTGTGCCTCGTCATAATAGAATAAGGAGCTCTCATACGAATTTCGAATGAATAATGAATTTGAAAGGGTGGTGTTGTGTGCTAGGGTTGTGACTTGCAAAGCCGAATACTCAATAGGTATCGAATATCGATAAGTCTTGCCGCCAAGTGAATAGAATTAAAAGAATCCGATTAGGGTTAACGAAACTATCAATACTTTTAATTTTAATAAACACTGTAACATCATCTCCCACCATCACTGAGATCGCAGTCAAGGACTAAATTGACATATTTTAATTTTTTAAATGAGCTGCTGCTTAGTGAATTAATATTATTTCATTTATTTTGATCAGACTTAGGAATTGGACGTTTTATCTGAATAGGTCTATCGAATCTTGTGATATAATTGCATATTTATTATGTCAATAAACAGATTACTATTACTTACCTACTTAAGTATTAAGTATAACATTTTATAACAGCCATTAGGTATAGAGACGACAAAGAAAAAGCTAAGTACGTAGTTGTTAGTTTGTTAGCTGTGTTCAAAAGTTAAAATTATTCATTAAAGATTGGGAGATAAATTTCTATAAAGCTAAAATTACCAACTTTATTGCTGCACATAAACATTTTATTATTTTAATCAATTTCCTATGTAAAACATAAACAAGTCACATTATTTCTGTAACACATTCGTTAGCCGCTGACTAACATGGTCATAACAAGAACGTAAGCAACTTACATGAATTTAATCTTAGGTACGTAATTTGGTTAAGTCAAATATCGATGTTTTTGCAGATAAACATGAAACATCACTATGGGAAAAGCATTTCGATTTTCAGTCCATTGTTCTGAGTTTTATTAGTTCCATCAGACTGGCCGGGGGTTTTTAACTTTTTATTTATCGTTTGTTAATACCACGTTGCAGTAATAAGTCACTAATGCTTCTAGGGTTCACTAATGTTTCGCAAAAAACATTTAAGGCGCTGTGAGCTCACGACATGAATAATTTAATATAAAAAATTCTTTTTAAACAACCGACTTCAAACTCCCACGCCAACTTTACAACAACAACGCGCTATACAAAGTACTTATTTTATTGTTGATATTTTAAAAACCGCTCGACCGATTTCGATAAAATTTATATGGGACCACTTGGGAAGTATGCCCTTTCATATAAAAAAAGAATCATCCAAATCGGTCCACTCAGTCAAAAGTTTTGAGGTAACAAACATAAAAAATAAAAAAATAATACAGTCGAATTGAGAACCTCTTCCTTTTTTTGAAGTCGGTTGAAAACACAGGCGCGGGCGGGTGAAATTGAGCAAGAGTATGTCGCAAAAAATGCATGAAATCATTTGTAAAAAAATTAATATTTACTTTCCAATAAAAATGAATCCGACAATGTGTTTGATATAGAAATATGAATTTTATCTTATATTTCTATAGCGAATTATTGGTGTCAATAAGGAGAAAAATTGCTTTATAAGGTAAATTAAGAGGTATGTTTAAAATAAATTTCAATGCAGAGATTTTTTTTAAATTGTGTTTTGAGATGCGACAATGGCTGCTTAAAGGTCTTGGAAACAGCAAATTATTTTTACATACATTAATTCACCGTTTGATGGATACACTGCTTTTAAAAACCCCCTTTTACGCTACACAGGGTCTTAACAAATGATCATTTCACAAAAAATGTTTCAAAAACTAATTATTTCACAAACGTCGTATTCCGCAAACATATACTTACCTACTTATTTTATTTAAAGATGATTTGACAAATACTAATTTCACAAATACTTTACTTTGCAAACGTGCTGAATGTAAACATGTCATTTACTAATTTATTTATTATTTCATAAAATAATTCATTCTTCAAATTCGTATTTTACAAAATATTAAAATATAAATTTTTATTTGAAATATATATAGATCGCACGCAACTTCGTCCGCGTACAGATTTCATATGAGATTATGAAATTTTTTATGATATGAATATACGGGTAATGCTAGAAAATGTAGTAAACCTAGGTTTACACGGGTTTACGGGGCTATAGCTTATCTTGCCATTAGCCATAGTTTAGCTTGGGTTTACCCAAACGTTTTGGGTAAAGTTCGAATAATAAGTAAAATAAAAATTAATTCGGAATCTACCCATACTCACCTAGGTCTACCGAATTCTGGCTGGATAATTTTAGGGATATGGGTTCTCTCCCTCTCTCTCTCACCACCTCCAAGGCCCGGTCGACGGAGCCCCGCTTCGCGGGCTCCTTATTTCTGGGTGGTATAAAAAGGAAATAACCACGAAGAGGATCGCTCTTCGTCACCTAAACCATCCGAGTCGGAGTGCCCCCAGGCCCGAGCTCGCTTCGCTCGCTCTTGCATGAGCGGGAGTGGTGCCTAAAAAGGAAGTGGAGAAGCTAGGAAAACCACTCGACCTTCGTTCAGGACCTCCTTCGCCAGCTTCTGGCTACGCTCTTTACAAAAACACTCTAGGGGTAGGACAGACAAGACTGCGTGGAGTCTGAGTGCTCAGATTTCGACCCAAGAATGTCAACTTTTTAAAACGGGCTACGCCAGAAGACTCTTACAGTATTTATCAAACAATTAATTTTATCAAAAAAGAAATAGGTTTTACGTTGTTTTATTAAATAACACGATTTATAAATCAATTGTTTGTCAAATTATATTTTATGAAATGATAATTTGTCTGTTAGGTAATTGTTTTGTCAAGTGAATTATTTGTAGGACCAAAAGTTTTATAACGATTAATATAAGTAAGTATATGATTCATAATTTTGGGAAACGTTGTTGGTGAAATTAAAATTTGTTATTTGTTTTTTGCGAAATGATTGGTCACCGCTTCTAGTCTATAGGCTAGAATCACGCACAATCTCTAAACTAAACTTAATAGACAGGCTTAAATCTAGCGATGTCTCAGTACCTCAGGGAGTTTTATGAAAGGGATAACATTTTGAGATTTATTTTTTTAGTTTAATGGAGATGTGTTCCACCAGAATTAGCCAGTCTTTATTACATCACCAATGTCACGTAGCATAATATTATTCCAGTTTAGGAATGCGAGGCAGTCGCTTGCCTAGTAAATGCTAATGCCTAATCGCTCTTGCCTTAAAAGTAATCAGATTATATGAGAGTAATTATACTACATCACCCTCACCTAGTATGGAGATATACAAGGTGTAAATTCAAGCTTATTTATTACTATAACATACAAGTTACCAATATGGGCAGTCAGTCTGGAGTGAACATTTAGCGTGAAAACTCTGCTGAGAGCTGATCATGAGCTACTTTGACAGAGCTTTTTCTTCTTCTTCTGGCCCTTGCCACGCTATGTGGGGTCGGCACAACATGTTTTCTTCTTCCACTCACTTCTGACTTTGACAGAGCGATTATAATATGATTATAACTGGACATTCCGTCATCGGTACTCAGTACCTTTGGGAACTCAAAGCGTATCGTTTCTTCAAAGTTTGAAGAAATGATAGGCGTTGATTTTTGAAGTTCAAAATATGCGCCGGCTGGGCACATTGTTCGAAGAACCAAATAGGTCAATTATTGCGTTGCAACTTGTCAAAATGGTCGGTTTGGTTTTATACGGAATTAAGAAAATTAGGACATCATCATCATTTCTACCAAACTACGGTCCTGAGCATGAGTGTCCTCTCAAAATGAGAAGAGTTTGGCATAGTCCACCACGCTAGCCAATTGTGGATTGGTAAGATTTTACACACCTTTGAGAACATTATGACCAGCTCTCGGGTATCTCTCGGTTCCTCAAGATGCTTTCTTTGATACATAAGTAATTGCTTAATTAAAACGCACATAACTCAGAAAAGTTAGAAGTACGTGTCTAGGGATCGTACCGCCGGCCATCCGAATAAGAAACCGAATGTCTTAACCCCTAGGCAATGACCGCTTTATAAGGATTTATTAGTATTCACTTTTAACGAAGTTGGTTCATCAGTTCACTGATTTGAATATTATTTACAGAAACTACAAATATTAAGATGAATCGAGGTGGATTCCTTTGATCTTAAAAGCAATTCTTTTTATACGATCGATAAATATTTGGATTCTTATTCGGGTCAATTGAAGTTATTAGGTATCTGTATTTAAATTGACCCAAATCTCGGATCTGTGTTATGTACTTACTTAAATATGGTTGAAAATTGCGAATTTTCTAATTCTCATTCTAGGTTGTAAACAATTTAGTTAGATTTTATTAGGGTTCAAAAGTGCCTCCAAATGGTTTGCTGCGTCGGGAACTCGGCTTTTTCACATCATTTTTCAAAAACATCATTAGGTTCTTTCTCTCAATATTTTTGATTTGATTTGATCATGTTTTTGATGTTGTTTTTTGATGATAAAAAATATTGTTTGAACAGGTAATACTTGTGATTGTGGTGTTTAATATAAAAGAGCACAGCCCATAAATCTTTGTATCTCACACATTAATCGGATAGGTAGTCTGCATTTAAAGTATTATATAACAGTAGCGCAGGGTACCGCAGTGGCCAGCGCAAGCCGCAAGGTCACAACTTCGATTCCCGCTCGCAAACTACATAAATAGACTACATGGCTACATTCCATATTTAGCCAAAAGTAATTCCTCTCCAGTTTCAGGCAAACGTGTCCGAATTAAGACCATTACTTTCCATAGTTGACGTGATTTTTTTTGCATGGATAATATGTAGTTCAAGAACTGGAGTTATTATGCGCTACCCGGAAAATTAAAGATTTCCCACGGGATCTGTAAATCCATACAGACTTATATAGGTGTGCCTTCATCGAAATAAAGTTTGGTGTTGTTGATGGTCTCTCTGAAGCCATTTTTTTTTAATTTTGGCATTATATATAAAAGGTTAAACTGACTGACTGCAATATTGCAACTCTAAGTAACTCTGCAAGTATTAATACAGTGAACTCTACGTACAGCTCAAACCGCTGTGAGTAGAAACTTGATACTCAAGCGATTATTCGATTATTTATAGGTACAAAAACTTTACTATATTACCTACATAGGTACCAACTCTGGTATCATTAAATATAACTGAATATAAAGGTTACTTGTCTAACGTAGCCCCTTTGTAGACCCTCACTAACTAATTAACTACGTAAGTAAGAATTTTCAGAGGATAACGGCTGAAAACAAAAATTTTACGCGAACTTGCGAGAAGCTAAACATTAAAGTACTTAACCACAATTCAAACTCTACACAAATCTTTTGAAGTTCTTCATGTTAAATTATACAAGTTAACCACAAAATAAGCTTTAAAACCACGCTACATAAATTTCCCTAATACCGCTTGTCTGTAAAAAGTTGAATCCCCTTTGCGGGTATCCAGATACACCCCTTGCATAGTGGAGCACCTTGAATTTTTCATAAACGTCCGGACTCCGGACGTCCGAACTTCGAAGTAGATTTGTGTATGCCACGTACCTCGCATTTTTAAGTTACTAGGGTGAATCTAATTGTAGGGCGTGCCTGGATTGTCCACATTAAATAAAATATACAATAACTAGCCGATGCCCGCGACTTCGTCCGCATGGATTGGGGTTTTTTGGTTCCCGCGGTAACTCTTTAATTTTCCTGGATAAAAAGCCTATGTGTCATTCCAGACCATAATCTCAGTGCCAAATTTCAGCCAGATCCGTTCTGCCGTTCTAGCGTTATTGAGTAACAAACATACATCCATCCATCCAAACTTTCGCAATTATAATATTAGGTAGCATTAGTATTAGATCTAATATAGATCTAAAATTCATGTTTAGAATCTATAGGCGTATACTCACGGGAAAACTGTACTTAAAATAATTATAGTAAAGAAATTATACTCCATTGACATTTGAAATGAGTAGGCGAATCGGAAATATGTAATTTCCGCCTCGCCATAATTAGCGAGGACTGAGGAAGCTTAATAAACGCTCGTGGGTTCTTAATAATTTGGCATTGAAATGGTGTAAGGTGTTGCTTCCTTGTAGTGAAGGTGGGAACGATGCCTCGTATAAATTATTGATAACGGTCTAAAAATAATAAGGATTTACCAAAATATATTTAACTAGCGGTCCGCCCCGGCTTCGCACGGGTAGCACTTGATCAAAATAGTCCATACCCAATAATGGTCAGTCGGCACTGAGACGAACAACTCCACCATACGTTCTCAAATTCTGTTCAGCAAACCGCTGTGAACGCTTGGCACTTGAGTCTCCAATACGACGTATTTTCGCTGCCCTCGCCTGGGAACTATGTTTAGAAGCAACAATTAAGTTGAGACCTGGCTCTTTTAGAGACAGTTAAGTAGATCATACTAATATTATAAATGCGAAAGTCACTTGGTTTGTTGGTTTGTTGGTTTGGCCTTCAATCACACCGCAACGGAGCAACGGATTGACGTGATTTTTGGCATGGGTATAGTTGAGGACCTGGAGAGTGACTTATGCTACTTTTTATCCCGGAAAATTAAGGAGTTCCCGCGGGAATAACAAAAAACTTAAACCACGCGGACGAAGTCGCGGGCATCAGCTAGTATTATATAAAATGTTTAAAAAAATGTTAGTAAGTTCTCTTGTATTTATTATGACACAATTGACAAATATGATACCTTTGAATATAATAAAAAAATTAATAGACGAATAGAGGTTTAACGTAAGAAGTAGAAAAAATCTAATTATTATTGCAATTTTCGTAAGGATCTCTAATTTTTTTAAAATAAAATATAGCCTATGTTACTCGCTGATAAAGTAGCTTTGTATAGGTGAAAGAATTTTTAAAATCGGTCGAGTAGTTTTTTAGTTTCTCCATTACAAACAAACAAACAAACAAACAAATCTTTCCTCTTTATAATATTAGTTTAGATTAAGATTAAAACTAGCCACAGGTATTTTACGTAGATGGGCACACTAAAACGTATATATTTTCTACGTATAAGATAAGAGATAAGTCCTGACTCATTCATTGACTCATTAGCGCTAAGCCCATAAACCCTTGGACCTAGAAAGTTGAATTTTGCACAGAGGTTCCCTTTATAATGTAGATGTCACCGTAAGATTGCAAAAACCTTTAGATTGTAATCTAACGCTTTTTATCTCGTTAGATTGTAAACTGTCGAAAGATTTGAACCGTTCAATGTTCTGAGTGTCAATCTTTGAAATATTCATTGTATTTACGTTTTCTTGTCTCTTTCTTGTAGGTTAGGTTAGGGTTCGACATAAACAACTGGGTAGTGCCTATCTTAGGTTCTATCGGGTTAATATACCTAGCAAATTACAATCTACCGAAAAATAATGCGTTAAATTGTAATTTTTCGACAGTTTACAATTTCGCGAGATTGTAAAAACCGTTAGATTATAATCTAACGGTGTTTACAATCTTACGGTGACATAGACAAGGAATAACTCAGGAATAAAGATAGATTTCTTGAATCTCGACAGACGATTTCGAGCAAAGCCGCGCGGGTCGATCGCTTGTAAATTATACACCTAAAACTTGTAGGATCCGTATATTAGGTTGAATTGAAACTAAATGAAAATTACTTACTTCTTATAAAATTTTCCGAGATTAGTGTAAACGGCATTTCCTACTGATAAAAATACTTAGCTCATGTTAATGTGCAAATTAAAGTTCCACACTGTTCGCAAGTAACGATACAATCAACCAGTGCCTCAGGCCCTTAAACCACATCGTAAGATGATCATCATCGTACCTCTAATTTTAAAACTGTAGTTATTCGTAAATTAGATCTTATATGAAAGGTGTTAAAGTTCAATCTTCACCTTTTCTTATATTAAAAATGCATTTCCCTCTCAATTCTCAATTGCCGGAAGCTTGTAGAGGAGCAATTTAAAAAAGCTCTATCTTTATTTCGACAATTTGAACTTTAAATAGATTTATTAAGGTTTAAATTGTATTACTCTGGGAAATTTTTGAGGTAGCCAACAGTACAATGTAGACGCCTATGTAAACTATATTTTTGAGGGTATCAATACATGCAATGCACCAAGGTAAGACTATGAACCTAGAGGGGTCTGCTAACACATAATAGGTAGAACTAAATAATTATTGCGTTCTGCAGATGATGATAGAAATTTATGTTCCATTACGGTTTAGCCATGATTATAGAGCATAATATGCTCTTACTCACTTTACTCACTTTTGTTACTTTTGTTACTTTGTTTTATTCACTGTCAGGTTCAGTGTCGAAAACTACTTGACAATTTCTGTAGATATACAACAAAACTATGTACTAGTCTGAAAGAACTACCGTCCACTTGTTTGGGCTTCTGGTAGGATAATTAAGGTTTTACATTATATACCTAATTAGGTAAGAGAAGTAAAACAAGAAAATTGCGCATCGTAAAATTAGTCGCTTGTCACGACTCAGAAGCTTAGACTTACAACCGTTTGAGAGGAGAAAATATGTTACATCCGCAAAATGGATAGCACTTAACCAGTATTTATGTCGCGACCCTATTTCACCCTTATGAAAGGAATGAAAAGCTATTGAGACACTAGGGCTTAGGCTTTCAGCGGCCTTTCAAGACCTAGATTACATTTTATTATGACGGGAAAAAGAACATTTCGCTTAAAATAATGGCTCGTTTAGAATAAGTTACAAATGAATAATAAAATGTGGAGTATTTCTACTTGGAAACGTAATAATTCTATAAAAGTCCACTAAGTACTTAGCTGTAAAAGTGTTTAGTTGATAAGGTATTTGAGGGTAGTTTAGCTGTAACTTCACATAGATAGAGTACATGAGAGGGATGGAACAGTTGTAACAGGAAAGGCCTAGACTCCTAATGCAGCGTTTTTATCATCAGCTACTTCAAAATTAACTTAAATATTTGTATTTTAAGAACAATTTTCATTTGTTTCAGATCACCCAGATTTGCTGAAGTTCGAACTCCATCATGCACCATCATTAAATAACCTAAACAAAACAAACTATTCGTATTTAGAATGACTGGAATCTCCTTCGAACCTCACGTATGTGATAAAAACCTACATAGACCTATTTTAATATGAAGAAATCTTTTGCAAAACCCGCGTTCCTTTAGAATTAGTGTCAATTAGAACCAAAGTACCGCCCCTTCAAAAAGGGTGGTGATTTGAAATTATTTTTTCTAATAACCAAAGTTAGAGTAAGATGTCGAATATGCCAATTTATAGTCAAGTGGTGCCCAAGTCCCAGTATAGGGCGAAGAATTCCAAAGGCCAAACTTCTAGAGAATCCCGAGCTCCGAATTCTGGTCGAGAATTTGACCCTCTAAATTATAATCATGGAGGTAATATACAGCTTTTGAATGCACCTTTGGAGAGTAGAATGGAGAAGTTAGAGAAACGGGAGTCCAGAAGAAAAGACGAGACGAGGTCTAGGAAGACGCAGAATAGAAGTGAAAATGCGAACGAAGGGAAGGTGGAAGCATATTTGCGGCAAAACCAGGTCAACATCAGGCAGCAGCAGCATCGGCATTCTGCAGTGAGACAGGCTGAACATCGAGTCAATTTAAGGTATGGGCAGTGGGCACATACCACTAACTTTTCTAAGTCATGTGCGTTTTAAGCGATTAAATATCCCTTGTTATAAGGTGAAAGAAACCTGGCATGCCCGAAAGTTCTTTAAAATGTTGGCAAAGGCGTGCGAAGTCTGTCAATCCGCACTTGGCCAGTCTGGTGGACTACGACCAAACCCTTCTCAGTCTCTCGTGCACATTATCCAAATTTTGTGATGATGATGTATCAACATTCATGCTTTTTAAATTTTCAAAGTAACGACCCGAATTTTTTATTTCTAGCAAGCTCATGCAGTCATGAATTGAAGTCAATTAAGCTAACTGTTTACGTAGTAATTACGTGATGTGAGTTTTAAGGAACGGATACGCTTAGAATTAAACTCAATGGTTTCATTGTGATTTAGGAGTAGCCAGACGTGTGTAACTGTGTGAATATTTTAAAGGTATATATAATACTAGATGATTCTCCGCGTCCGCGTGATGATAGTCCGCGTGGATTAATTTTTTTTATTCCCGCGGGAACTCTTCAATTTTCCGAGATAAAAAGTAGCCTATGTCCTTCTCCGGGATACAATCTACCCCTGTACCAAATTTCATCAAAATCGGTTGAGAAGATGGGCCGTGAAAGCGTAGCAGACAGACAGACAGACACACTTTCGCATTTATAGTATTAGTATGGATGTAGGCCCATTGTCTGTCTTCTCATATATATTTTTATTCTACTACACTGCAACAAGTTAGCGATTTCACATAGTGGTTGGTGATGAGGTAGAAATGGTGGCGGGTTGACTTGAAACGGGGTATGAAAGTTATTAACCCATTACTGATAATAATCGATTTCTACGCAGCATCGTATCGGAACGCTAAATCGCTTCGCAGTACCGCTTTGCCACTAAGGTCCCAATAGTAGTACCACAGTATGGTGTAACTATAGCAAAAACCGAAGCGTCCCACCCAAAAATGCATATTTATATTGATTTTGGAAGAATTTAATAAAGAAGAATATAATGTTTCTTTCAGATCTCTCCCTTTAAACGAAGTGTCGTCACGAGGCCACGATCGGACGCCAACTGAGCGGCATCGTGGTTTCCCAGGAGACAGGGATGCGTCCAGAGATTACCGACGCGAAAGAGAGAGGGATAGAGATAGAGATAGGGACAGAGAAAGAGACTTCGATTTCGATGGTATGTATATTGTAGTATGTCTACTTATTTATCTTATGTTAGATTTTCAGTTTCAATTAGCAAAAGTTGGGGTCCCAATCTGGTGGAGACTCAAACTCGAAAGCCTAGCGATGGCTGACCCCTCACTAGGATAAAGCCGGATACCGTAGCACGTGGAAGAGACCAAATTTTATTTTCATTTACATCCATCTTACCCGTTGTCTACGATGAGCACCTAGGACTACGGGTTAGAATTGGGTACCAACTAGCGACCGACCTGGTCTAAATAAATAAATATAATTCTACAACAATGATTCATGTACTGGCAGTCGAACCTGTCAGCAAATGTCCTCAGGACGGTATTGGAGCAACAAGGATATGCACCGCTTTCGCATAGCCCCATCAACATCCTGAATGCTTTGTTATATTGTACACGCAGGGCGTTATACTGCTCAATTGCTCTTACCACTCCCGTGGGAATATCGGTTTTCCGGTCTTCCTTGTGTTCATTATAAAGGTGTGGCTCTGTGCAAAATTTCGGGTTTCTAGGGCCATGGATTTGCGCAGTGCATTGACGACTCTATCAGTGAGTGAGACAATAATAAAGAGTTATTATATCCTTACTAATATTATAAATGGGAAAGTGAGTTTGTTTGTATGTTTGTTCCGCTTTCACGCCGTAACTACTGAACCGATTGCTTTGAAATTTTGCAGACGTAAAGTTAGAAGTCCAGATTAAATAATAGGGTAAGTACTTTTTATCCCGGAAAATTAAAGAGTTCCCGCGGGAACTAAAACTCCTCAATCCACGCGGACGAAGTCGCGGGTATCAGCTAGTGTTATATATGTAGTTAAGTGATATTATGACATTGTTATCAACTTATCATTACAGGTTCACCACTCAGTCCGATGGCCCCAAAAGGGGATAAGGATCGGCCGGTGCGCAAGTCAATGTCAGCGCAGCGCGTGTCTGAGATGATCTCGGCGGACAAGCGGCGGTTTTTCTGCAGGGAGTGGGTGTTCCAGAAGATTGCGCATTGCTTGGAGCAGCGGGCTGTAAGCAAGACTGCTGGAGCTTTGATTTTAGGTAAGTCTGTCGGTAGCGTATGCTATGCTCGACCGATGCAACAGGAAGATCTTCCTCCGAGCCGGTGTCATGCTCAGGGCTCCAAGCTGGGCCAACTGTTGTAGGTTGCAAGTTCTATGTACAGTACAATTCCGAAAGAACTTCGTAATCGTGATTCAGGCGGCGGCACGTGATTGGCTAACGAGGCGTTCAAGTCCTCCAAATTTTGGGACAGTGTGGTTTTGATTTGTGATACAGCAAAACTTAATAGCTGGTATTGAGATTAAAACCTGCCGACTACGAGTATTTGGCGAGCTCGTAGTATTGCATGCATTCTAAATGGTTGTCTACATATACCTTACTAGTGGGAATTTATGTAGCTGAGGATTAGCAAGCTGAAGTGGCAGTGGGTAGGTCATATCTGTCGCAGGACCGATGGCCGTTGGGGCAGACGTGTTCTGGAGTGGAGACCGCGTACCGGTAAGAGCAGTGTAGAACGACCTTCGGCTCGCTGGTCCGATGACCTAAAGAAGGTGGCGGGAAGCAGGTGGATGAGGAAGGCAGAGGACCGTGTTTGGTGGCGCGCTCTAGAAAAGGCAAAGGCAAATGTCCAGCAGTGAATGAATACAAGCTGATGGATGGATGGATGATGGATCCATAGTGACACAAGTTGTCCTACGTGAAATAAATCATTTCATTACAGACTAGCAGATGCCCGCGACTTCGTCCGCGTAAAATAAGTTTTTTGATTTCCCACGGGAACTCCCTAATTTTTCGGGTTTATATATAGCCTATGACACTCACAAATAATGTGGCTTTCTTGTGGTACCAGATTTTTTAAAATCGGTTCAGTAGATCCAGAGATTACCCCCTACAACGTCACAAACTCACAAACTTTACCTCTTTATAATAATTGGTATAGATCAGAGGCGGCTCGTGAAAGATCATATTGGGAGTTCACTAAAAAAAAAAATGCTTACCAATTATTTGTAAATGAAGTCCATTCGGCGGTCATTACGTTATATTGTTCCATTTTAATCGCCTACCTACACTATTTACATAAATCACAGTCTTTTTCACATAAATACACAACACAATATGTACACTATTTAAAACAACAATACAGATTTTCCAGCCACTGTACAATGATCCAACGCACTCGCGAAGAAATCAAAATAAATTTACTTTCATATTTTGTGTTTTGTTTACATCTTACCGGCATAATACGAATAAAAAAAATACTCGCGAGTTTTAACTCTTTCTTCGTGACAACAGGCCATGTCATTTAGTCGGGTAATATCGCGCATGCGTACTTCGTGTCAGGAGCGCCGCTCCATATTTACCAAATATCTCATACAAATCTTTTGTCTCACGCGCCGCTCGCATCGAATGCTCTCTTTTACTCTCATTACATTTCAATAGGAACGTTGTACTAAGCTTTCGTCTATAGGAGCGTTGTTCTAAGCGCTCCACTTAACAAAAATACCATGTATTAAATTTGTGTTGATTGATGAAATAAGTAGTAAAGTAGGTAGGTAGGTACATAAGGATATTCATGATTAAAATGACAATGGGAATAGATTTATATAAAAATATTTAAAACGTTTATAGCAAAGTTTATTTGATTATTATACCTACTTAGTACCTATGTATTTTTTAAAATTTTGTGGGAGTTCACTGCACCAGCGCTCCTTTGAGCGAGCCGCCTTTGGTATAGATATGCATATAATTTTGGTTTACAGGCGACGCAGGGAGTGGCAAGACGGCGTTGTGTCAAGAGCTCAGCCAGCCCGGGAGCGGGCCTCAGGCGCGGCAACAGCGCGCGTTGAACAGGAGACTGCTGGCCAGGCATTTTCTACAGGTTTGCAGTTTTTAAAATATATACTCCAAGTGTTCCAATTTCAGGTTTGCTGTTCCATCACCTTTTATTCATTCCCATCGTTCGTAGGCTAAAACCTACGAGATAATGAGATAGAATACAAGTTATAATTATCTCATTCTCTCGTAGGCTACTTTTCTGAAGTTTCACTTCTGCCGTATGTGAATTTGCACACACACACATTTTTTTTAAATTGAAAACGTTACCCTAAACTTGATACATAGTTAAATAGCTACTTATAAGTCTAATTTGTACTCCTTTAAAATTTATCACCAAATTATATGCTTACTTTGTTTTTCTTAAGCTTACTATATTTAATCAATGTAATTTTCTTAGTGGGGTACAATAAAAGTGTAAACCATTAATTCATTTCCAGGGTCCAGGAGAAAGCAGTCAGCGTCCAGGCGAATTCGTCCGTTCCCTCGCCATGCAAATCCTGAGCCATTCCTCCCACGCCAGGCCTAATGAGCGAGACCACTCCCCCAAAGACGACGCCACGCCCAGTAGCAACAGGTTTGTTCTTTCACAAATGTTCCCAGTATTTAACTTCCTATATAAAGATTTATATGCGGAAGGACGTGGGAACCCACTGCATTATTGTCCCAAAAAACCTCTGCCATTATATTATGATTAATGGAAACGGGTCACGATCCTCAGTAATGAGGAATACGATGCAGAGAGAGATAAAGATTTATGTATTTCTTGGGTAGGTCCCGAACTCATAGGACGCGTAAGTAGTAATACAGCCAATTTAAAAATCCTATGTCTTAGAACTATGAACGAGGAGGAAAGAATAGATATAGTGACGTGATACTTTGTAATTAAAAAAAAATAAAAACTGGAATATATCTTAGTGGATAGGCATGTTAAATACATACATGAATAAGCTGTGCGATCATAAAGTGATCACCTGTACCGTTTGCAAGTCTTTCTCTGCTTCGTATTCCTCATTGCTGAGAGTCGTGACCCCTTTCCATTAATCATATAATGACAGGGGTTTTCTAGGTATAATAAACCGCTTAAAAAATTTACTGATATTATTACAGGCGAAACTCAACGGAAGAGAATTTAATACAACGATTTAAAGACATGGGTGACGATGGAGAAGAGAGTTCGAAACCCTTGCTAGCTGATAGTGAAGGTAAACAACTTTTGACTCTTACTTGAATAAATAAATAAATAAACTATTTAATTGTTAATAAACTGACTATAGTGAAAGATGAGAGTTGATTTGTAGATACTGGCAACACTGGCGTATACAAAAAAAAAACCTGATTCCATTTGATTATTTTCCCGTTATTTCACAGATTTCATTGGACAGTCTAGTTGTTTTTTTAGCCACTACAAGTTAGCCCTTGACTGAGATCTCACCTGCTGGTTAGTGATGATGCAGTCTAAGATGGTAGCGGGCTAACCTGTTAGGGGCATGGCATTTATATTTGGCAGACACGGCAAGTATTTGTTGAGAGTCGATTTTTAGATACTGGTTTTTTTCGTTGGCATCAGTGGCGTAATGCGTATACGCAAAAATCTAGTTTATTTGCGAATATCCGAATTCAATTTTTTTTTGATTTCCCGCTATTTTGCACTCGATAAATTTTCAATACAATTCGGAATTATTGCTTCACTGTCGTATAAAACAATAGAGACATTTAAACTTATTATTGCTTATAGATCAAAGAACGGACGAAGAGGACGTAAACGCAAGGCAACGTACCGCGGAACGCATTCACGAACGCGACGCGTATCAAGACTGCATGCCCGACGCACAACTTAGCGGTCAAAACGTAAGTTGTACATTTTTGCAATGTAAAGTAGTTCCCTAGTTGCCCCTCACAATATGCGGACATTTTTTTATAAGTTGGTCAACCATCTATTACTCGTTAACTTGTAAAGCCTACTTAACTTCGTTACATGATAGTAGTCTTATGTTAATAATGAATCCTTAATCCATTGGATATGACGTCACCCGGGTCGCAGCTGAAAATCAGCGCCCTGCATTATATGTTCAAAATATTGATTTGATTCGGGACAAAAGGGTGAGCTTGTACATCCATTCTGGGTGGTTCTCACAGACAAGCATTTTATTGGTGATTTTGCTGCTTCTTAAGATAAGACCGCCTTTGCACGCTTCACTTAGATTAAGCTTCTTTTTATGTATTTGTGTTTCTATGTTTCTTGTGTGCAATAAAGAATACAATAATATAATAATAATAATAGGAACAACAGAATGATAAATGTTTGTTTGTGACACTATTGACGAATAATTTTATTTTCTGCTTTCTTTCTTAATGGCTAAGGACTAAAGAACACTTCTGGTTATCAACATTTTAAGATTCAACGATATAACCAGTTGCAACTTCTTTCCAGTTGCCAGAAATCTTGCCCAGAGCAAGCATAAAAGCCACCAACCCGTTCGTGAACAACGAAGAAGACTTCCGCCTATACGAGAACCACGAAAACCTATTCCTCCGCAACATTTCACAACGACAGTCGAAAGAACTACGAAATTCCCGATTACTACGACAAAGTTCTGAACCGCTATCTGACAAAAAACCTACGACAATCCAAAAAAGTCTTTCCACTGAACAGGAAGAAAAGCCAAAAGAAATCAATAACAGCCCTCCAAAATCCAGGATACCAGTAGCAAACTTCCGATACCCAAACAAAAGCGATTTAAGACCGAGTTCGGCTGAAAATTCCCCTAAAAAATCCGATGCAAGACCAACTACCCCCAAAGAGTTAGAAACTAAATCGGAACAGCCTGAATATCAAAATGTATTAAACCCGAACATACCGAAAGACGATTTGCAGACTGACATAGAGAAATTGCTAGAGAAGAAACGTTCAGCGTTAGACGATGTACCTCCTCCCATACCAAGTTTACCCGTAAACCCAAGGACGTTGATAGCGAATGCTTATTACGATAGACTGTTGTCTGAAACTGAGATACAGCAGGCGCTGTTACCGCAGAATTTGGACAAAAACCCCGATGAGTGCTTCAAAAAGGCCATTTTGTTCCCGTTGCTGGAGATCGATCCGCCGAAACAGTGTCTATTTTTGTTGGTGGATGCGATTGATGAGGGCGCTTTGAATGGTAAGCAAAATATGAATCTCTCTCGCGTTTAATTCCAGTATTGTAACCCTGGCGCAGTGGTATTGTAGTTGGGGGGTATCGGTTTCGATTCCCGGCAGGGTCAATTCGGGAATTTATAATTTCTGAGTTTTCTCTGGTCTGGTCTCGTGTTGTTGGGGAATATAAAAAAGTTGTTTTTGTTAAGCTCGAGGCCATGTTTTTTGAAGTGAGAACTTCTTTAGCCACGTTGAGCATTTTTTGGTAGGGGGTAAACTTACGGATTCACGTCACCGACACCGTCACCGCGTTACAAAAGGTCTTAAATATAAATATACTACATTCGTAATAAAACTTTAATCACTTAGTTTAAGGTTTATATTTGAATGAAAAAACTTAATTATTTATATTGACAAAACTAATATTTTAATTATTTTAAATATTCGTTTTCACTTCTATCAGCAGTTCCTATGGCTGCCAATTTTTTTCCACTTTACTTTAGAACAGTTGCATACATTTAAAATGACTCAATACTCAATCGCTTGGCGGCGCGTCTATTTCATTGGGCCACGGCACAAGCATACCACCAGACATTATTCAAACTTCAGACAAAACTACCTTTTTACTAAACGTACACTCGAAGCTTTATTCAAGCGATTTTATAGTTTCAGCTTTGTTGTTGGTCCAAACTTATTGAAGGTTATTATTTTAATAGTAGATGATACCCGCGACTTCGTCCGCGTGGATTGATGTTTCCGGGATAAAAAGCCTATGGGTTATTCCAGACTTTAATCTATCCCTGTGCCAAATTTCATCCAGATCCGTTCAGCCGTTCTAGAGTTATAAGTGTTCGAACAAACCCGACTTTGTTTTTAACCGACTTCCAAAAAAGGAGGAGGTTCTCAATTCGGCGCGTATCTTTTTTTTAATGTATGTCGGTGTATATCTCCGTCGTTTCTGAACCGAATTAAATAATTAATTTAATATTTAGATTAAAGAGTGAGAAACTTTTTTTCTAGGGGATGTAAACGAGGACGGCACTGAGGGTTCCGTGGCTGCTCTTCTCGCGCGGCATCAGCATTTATTGCCGCATTGGTTGCTGCTGGTCGCGACTGCCAGGCGGCACTCGAGGCAATCGCGACCTCTCACTAAGATGTTTACAGGTAAAGCAACCTTTTCCCAACCAACAAAAAAAAAGTAAAGCAATCTGTTGCAAAAACTCGAATAATGTTTTTTTTTATTAATAAAATTAAAAATACTAGATTTTCTTATGTGTAGATGTGGCACTTTTAAAACTAATCGTGGTTAACAGTGTTTTTTACTTTCAGTTAAATTAGACTGTAGCTGTACGAAAACCTGCACCCCAATACATATTTGCAAATTTATCTATGTAAAAAGGTTTAGGGAAAATTTTGGTTTTTAAAAAAACCCTTTTGGAACACTGATTATCCAGGATATTGGTCAAAATAGATTAGGGGTCGACCGTGAAAATATGACACATCATTCAAATATTAAAATGCGAGAGTGTGTTGTTTGTTGGTTTATTGGTTTGTTGGTTTCTCCTTCAGTCACGCCGCTACTAAGCAACGGGTCGACGTGATTTTTTGCATGTATAGTTGAGAGTGACAAAGGCTACTTAGGCTTTAAAAAGGCTTTTATCCTGGAAAATTGAGGCGTTCCCGTGGGAATTAAAATAACTTTCCACACGAACGAAGTCACGGGCATCAGCTAGTTTGTTATAAAAAGCATGGTAGGTTTGTCGTTTAACGATGCGTCATCTTCGATGGTCAATATTAAGTGATCGAGCTTGATACACACTCAATATTACGCTCTGCCCGATTTTTATGTGTATATGAATTTTAGGGTTCCGCAAAATCACCCTGGATGAGTTGCAACGGGCGCACGTGTCCGCCGACGTGCAACGATACGTACTCGCCAGACTCGACACGGAACCTAGACTTCGGTTAGTGTGTTATGTGTGTCTTATTAACTCCTGAGGCAAATAGAAGGGTGTTATAACTTTAACGTGGATATATGTCTGTGGCATTTTAGCTCCCATACGGATGGACCAATTTCAATTTTTTGTTTGGAAGGCGACTTGATCGAGAGGGGTCTTAGTATTAACGGAACACGTTTATTCAACCTAATATACTTTATTTCGTTTTTCACACAATTCATCGTCGCAGTCATACTCAAGCGTCCCCGACCAATGTGGCCAAGTCTAGTAGTAATGCTTTAAGGACGGATGTACTGTAATAAGGGGAAACATCCTTTTCTGTTCCGACATTTTAGTATAGCAAAAATTAAAATTTCATTATCGAATAAATACCATTCGCTACTCATTGAGATAAAGTATGATGTAATTAAAAAAAGTGGTCAAAAAATCGTATAGTAACGGCAGAAAATTATTGGGAAATTCATGGAAATCTCAAAAAAGGTCTTATCGCGTTCCGACTATTGTGATTTAATTTGAGACATTATTTAGACAAAAGTTATTTTAAATTGATCGTAAAAGATCAAAAAACAGTTTAAATAAATAATATTTTCAATAAAACTTATAGTTTTTTTACAATCTGGTTCCAAACATCCCTCATTTTTACAGCACGAATTTTTCATACAAATTTAGTACGGGCGCGCGCATCACAAAATTTCGTTATATATTCATGAAATACGGCAGTCATTTCCCATACGCCTGCGGGCTCTCAAGGCGTGAGGTTGCGTCCCGTTGCTCCTGAACTGACGTTTGTCACTGTTAGTATCCGTACACAAACGTCAATGCATCCACTACCATTGAACAAAACTAATCATCGATATTTATACGTATAAAAAAAATGTAACTGGACGATTTCTGTATATAAAATATTTATTTTGAAAATTTAATTGGTGGTTATTTTATTATTCACTGAGCCCAAAACGGTATTTTATTCTCTGTCTTATTTTGCCTGTTTTGTGCACGAACTCCACTAAAACTAACTTTGAATGGGTATTTTGGTTCTTATAGCTCAGTCTAAGTAGATTTTTTTCTTTTATAACAGTCGTCCGAAGGGTGAAACTGGCGAAATATCAATTTCGGGTCTATGGGGTACCTAATGCTGATGTTCATTCTGTTTTGGTCTCGCAGAAAAGGGCTGTTCGTGCCATAATCAAAACTAAATTCAAAGAAGTTGAAATTACGACGGTCCACGACCAATACATAATTGAAAACTGGATGATGCCCGCGACTTCGTCCGCGTGGATTTTTGATTCCCGCGGGAACTCTTTAATTTTCCAGGATAAAAAGTATCCTTTATCCTTCCCCGGGTACTCTATGTGTTATTACAGACTATAACCTATCCCTGTACCAAATTACATCAAAATCGGTTGAACAGATGGGCCGTGAAAGCGTAGCAGACAGACAGACAGACACACTTTTGCATTTATATATTTAAAGTATATAAAAATATCCATATCCATACTAATATTATAAATGCGAAAGTGTGTCTGTCTGTCTGTCTGTATGTCTGCTACGCTTTCACGGCCCAACTACTCAACCGATTTTGATGAAATTTGGTACAGAGATAGGTTACATCCCAGGGAAGGACATAGGCTACTTTTCATCCCGGAAAATTGAAGAGTTCCCGCGGGAATCAAAAAAATGTATATGTTCAACCGATTTTGATGAAATTTGGTACAAGGATAGGTTGTATCCCGGGGAAGGACATAGGCTACTTTTTATCCCGGAAAATTGAAGAGTTCCCGCGCGAATCCAAAAATATGAATCCACGCAGACGAAGTCGCGGGAATCATCTAGTCCTATATAAATATTTTTGGGGTCTGTATACATAATAAACATTACTCCAAAGATTTATCATAAGTACCTATATAGATAGATAGAATGAAACATAACTTAAACAAAACAAAAGTCCTCAACACAATTTTTCCAATCCTCTCTTTATTGTTTTGTATAAAACAAAGAAACGTGCGCACGCCGCCTAGCTTCATCCAATATTTTACTGAACGCGCAGAACTTGCTTCGCAGTTTTCAGTCGCACGTAGGCTGTCAAAATAGCTTCGTCTGATCTGAAGTGATAATCTTGCTTTCTGTCGAGTACAAAAACAATTTACTTCTGCAGTGTGTGACTATTGTAAAAAAGTAAGTATAACTTGTTTTATTAGTTACCTACAGTAATAGTCAGTGTGATTATTTGTAATATTTGAAATAAAAGATCCCTTCAAAAAAAAATTAATATGGCGTTGGCCGCGGTGATTTTTTCGTATTGTTGCGCTGATTGTTGGGTTTTGTATCATTGTGTGATTTCAAATTTGACGTTTGTTGAAGTAAAACTTTTACAGACACGTCACCACGTACTTTTACAGCCAGCGCATAATATAATGGAGAGTGCAACGCCAGTAAAAGCTTTTTGACATAATGACGTAAACATACCTGAGGCTTTTATCAAAGCTCAGCAAAGTTCATCAGTCCATGTATTTTTTAAATTATCTAGACATGATCTAGAATGATTTATTGTGATTCATTATTTTTGCAGATGGGAAAACATAAAAGAAGGTCTGCCTATTCTAAAAAAGAAAATAAGCCGTTGCATTGGAAAAAAACAAACAAAAAGTATACTCTTATTTCCTGAAATCTTGAAAGCTGTCATCCCATATCACTTCCACATAATATCACATGCAGATTGCAGAGAAGAAGCAAATAGATGCATTAGTTACCTACATAATTTCTGTACAAGTTTCGCGCTTTATCGCAAAATGCAATTATTCGTTTCTCAATACAAATCAACTAAATTTTCATTTCATTGTACCTACAACACTTTTCCGCTAATTATCATCGCATCAGAGTTATACCATTTCATGTACCTACTCTCACCATAGTCTGTACAGTAGTAAAAAAATATTAATTTATAATTAGTAGACTATACCAACAAAAGACATTCATCTTTCCTATCTAAACATTTTGGTTATTTACGTATTGCAGCTTTGAAATTCTAAACGATGATCAAGTTATAGAATATAAATTGGAGAGCTCTGAACAGCAAGGTAAAAAGCATTCGGCAAAAATAACTAAAAGGTAGGTAAATTACAAAACTAGGTATAAATCCTTATCCTTACTAATATTATAAACGCGAAAGCTTGTGAGTATGGATGAGTGGATGTATGCATGTATGTATGTATGTTTGTTACTCTTTCACGCCTGAACGGCTGAACGGATCTGGATGAAATTTGGCACAGAGATAGATTATAGTCTGGAATAACACATACTACTGACTACTTAATAAAACAGCTACTTTTTATCCCGGAAAATTAAGGGAACCAAAAAACCTCATTTTTTGTTGTTGTTTCCAAATTATATCTGTCGGTTTAGTTGATGGGTAAAATTACAATTATAAAGGTTTGAAATAAATAAAAGAGTACCTTTTATTTATTTCAAACTAGCTGCACTATTGGTAACTATCGCCAGGAAGGCTGATTCAGTATTAGGTAGGTGTAGGCTCTCCTCTTATGACGATAGTGAAGGACTGCCCGCATGCTGATTGGGTCTGACTACTTATCGCCTCTCAAAGATGTCTTATGGTTGCCTAAAATTAACAATGACTAGGAAGGCTAACACATCTTTGAGCGGCCATGTCTAGTGAACGGCCCGATGAATAGCGTCAGTTTTTATACTGTTTACATAGGTACTGCGCATACTTTAATACTGTACAAGAATCAGCCTTCTTAGTCATGGTTCATTTTTGGTAACCATAGTACGTGTTTGAGCGGCCATATCTAGTGAAAGTCTGATCTGCATGCAGGCAGACCTTCACTATCGTCATCAGTGAAGAGCCCTACACCCACCTAATACTGAATCAGCCTTCCTGGCGATAGTTACCAAAAGTGCAGCTATCTCATAGTCAGTACCTACATGATATTATAAACGTTTTTTTGCTGTCATAAAACTTCGGTTTGTCAAAATGTGACAAGGATAATTTTTATTTATATCAATTATAATAGGTACTTTATACTAATAAACTTTATATTGTAGTAATAAATTGCGGTTTTATTTTCCATTTCAAAGTGCTATAAAAGTTTCACATCAAAAACTAAATTAATAATGGAAATAGGTTTTTTAGGATGAGTTGTGTCATTTATGATGAATCAACGGGACTTTACCCAGCTTGAAAAGGAGATTCTACTGAGGAGAGATGACAATAACTCAGCAGTTTATAAAAAGAAAAAAAATTGCAATAATGTACCTAGAAAATAATACACAATATATAGGGAGCTACATAAATATATGTACATACATAATGTATCAAGTATTACTCTGATTTAGTGGGCTGTTAGTAGATAGTTTCCATGCAACATTAGGAAAATCATCAGTTGATGCTACGTTAGTTGTTACGGATATGTCTCAAACCCACCAGCATCAATTGATTTTCATAGCTTAGCTCTAGGGGAAAGGGGTTCAACTAAGCAACGAAGTTTTTCACATAATGAGGAAAGGAAACACGTCCTTCTAAGTATTTATTACGAGAGAGGGAATGACAGCATGACAGTCACGCAGCTTACTTACGTCCATAATGTTCCCTACATTACACATTATACTAGTTGAAGTATGGAACACAGAAGCTGACTAGTTACTTCTCAAACCACTTCATCTACATCGCACATCTCAGATGGAAATGGAATCTCCTAGTGCTGTCTTACACCGTTTTTATACTATTCATGCAGAACTACTACTAATACCTACTAAGCGCCATTATTAATTTAATTTATTTTTCTACCTAAGCATACAACCTTTATCAAATAAACACCTATCTTTACCTATACCTACTCATAGTTATAAATCAGTTAGCAGGAATCAGCCGGTTGGTATATTATCAAGAAGCACCTCTACAATCATTAATATGATATTAAAAATGCCAAAGACGTGTAATTGAACGGCTCATTATTTCAACCAAGTTGGTATAGAGTAAGGTTACATCCCGAGGAAGGACATAAGTTACCTTTATCCCGAAAAATTGAGATATTCCCGCAGAAATAAAAAAAAAATTAACGAACGCAGACGAAGCCGTAAGTATCATCTAGCTATCAATCAATAAATAATATTATTTGTGCCATAGTGAGATAGTTGATCGCATATTGTGTGCTCCCGTGGTAGGGGCTGAATCCTTCTATGTGTGCCTGCGTAGACTGTGGTTGTATGTGTATAGAAACAATTGACAGCGGCTGACAGCTACGCCTAGATATCGGCCAAGGGTAGGACCCTTAAGCTCGTTTTAATTCCCCGTGTAACATTAGCTATGCTTCAAGAAAATATGTTCAACCAACTAAATACATTCCACGACTTCCACAGGTCTGATTGATTCGAAAGGATCTTGACCATTTTTGTATGAGATTTGGGCCGTTCTTGCGTCTTAATGAAATAAACGGTAAACCATTGGAAATATACACAGGATTATATAATTCAGAAAATCATCAAAATATTCAATGGGGGTTTGGAGTAATCTGACTTTTAAGTTATGAGGTTAAGTTTGGCACTCGTTAGGTATTATTTAGCCATTTTGCTAATAATAATATATTTATTGACATGCAGGCATTTATTGAAATATTTAAATAAATATATATAATATAGATAATTGTTTTATTCTTAGTTTTAATTAAAATAATTGTGCTTTTTAATTTAGTTTACTTTGTGCCACTTAAATGGCACCACTTGTACTCACGCGAGCTAGAGTACAGGTGGTGCCATCTAGGTGGCACAAAGTAAACTCAATTAACTTACACGCAAACAATTTAGCCTACAAGGCAGGCCCTAGCCGGTTAAATTACCCGGCTTAAAGATACCCACCGGGGCAACTGCCCCGCGCCCCGCCCGGGTAAGGAGGCTCAGCCTCGAGGCCCGTACCCCCGCTTGGCCCTCACGGGCCAAACGGAGAAGACCCACACACACACACACACACAATTATTTTAATTAAAAACAAACAATTATTTTAATTAAAGCTAAGAATAAAATAATTATCTATATTATATATATTTATTTACGTATTTCGGAACCCTCCATGTCGATAAATATATTATTATTAGCTAAATGGTAAAATAAACTTAACCTCAAAACTTAAAAGTCAGATTATTCCAAAATCCATCGAATATCTTAATGATTTTTTTATTATATAATTCTGAGTATATTTCCAATGTTTTACCTTTAATTTCAATTTAAGACGCAAAAATAGCCCACTTTTGGTCATTCTCCTTTGGAATCCCATTATTTTAATGTGTTTTTTTATACTACTTGTTTTACAATTATTTTTCACAAATATCGGATAAGATTTTCTTTAATACAAACAAAACAAATGTACTTTTGTTTTCATAGAGCTCGAGTGTCAAGTGATTCCACCGCAGCCGCGGCCGCTGCTGCGGCTTTGGATCATTTACGTATAAAAAGCGATGGGTGTCTGCTTTATTTAGAAAAGGTAAGTTATGAATAGTCACAATGATTTTATTCATGATATATTTTTAGTAATTTTATTTTGAAAATCGCGTTCAAAATATTATGTTTCAGTTAGAATTTATTTTCCAAAGTTTGTATAACGCGTACCGACACTGAAATTAATCGAAAATGGTGGCGTTAATCATTCCCTCTCACTCCCACATTATACCTGTCTGTAATGTGAGAGTGAGACTGCATGATAAGTTAAGTTTTTAAATTATGATAAGTTATTAAATAAGTTAAATAAGATAAGTTTTTATTGACTCGCGTTATATTTGCCCATATATTTCACTAGAATAAGACTAGCATTAATTATTGCGCTATTTGATATGTTGATAGGTTTTCATGAGTGTCGGGCTATGTAGTTTTTTAATTAAGCTCAGTGTGGTAATTTATATAAATACTCTTTGGTAGGTGCTCGACGGTGTAGCGGACGGTTTCATAGCGTTACGGGAGATTCGTGAAATACCCGGTACACTGAACGGACTGTACTTGTGGCTGGCCCAGAGGTTATTTCATGGACGACGATTTAATAAGGTGCGTACTGAATATTCCTGATTCAATCAGAAATTCTGATTAAAATATTAAATTCTTAAATTGAATCATAATGAAATTTTTTTTTTTTTTTAAACTTTCCCATTTATAATTGTAGTATAGATATACGAGAATATAAAATAAATCTCTTTATCTTTATTTAAAAAAGTGCTTGAAATAAATGCAAACAGTGCCTTTGCTACCGCACCTGAAGAAGTTTCATTTCGAGGAAATATTATATAGCGTGATTGTTGTCGAGCCTATCTTGCAATATAATAAAAATTCTTTCCAAAAAATCGACTTCAAAAGCCACTGTAAAGGAAAAAATAATTTTGATTTACACACAGTTCCGTTTTTTGGAAAGAATTTTTATTTTTAACTTTTTAGTATCAGGGTTGAGGATTTGGAGTCAGAATTTTTAATGGGACCACCTCGAGAGCTTCCTCTAACGACTGATAGAAAAAAAAACGATTCAGAAACCATGGAGATATGCACCGACATAAATAAAAAAAAATACGCGCCGAATTGAGAACCTCCACCTTTTTTGGAAGTCGGTTAAAAAATAGCATTCAAAATGGTTGCCCGCAGGTCCGTCTCCTATTGGACGTGCTTCTGGCCGCGCGCTGTGGAGTGACAGAGGACATGCTGTACAAATGCCTGCTCACCAAAGAGTACAGCGTCACTAGGGACGACTTCAATAGGAGGCTGCATCTTTTGAGGCGGTGAGAGAAATTAAAGAAGAAGAAGTCAAATCCATAACTTTTTTTCAAACGTCTAAACGCACGCTTAGTATATTGTGTTGTTTTGGGTATGTTCCGATATACACTGCGAGCACTGTTCAGTGCTAGGGAAGGGGAGAAATTCGTTCCGTTATGGACTGACAGTATACTGCCGTAGTATCCTAGGGTCGATATGACGTCATAAATCGTCGCTATTTTTGCGTCGTTTTCGTGGTAAGGTGCTCTCAGTGCTTTGATCACGTGATCAATAACTAGACTGCGTTCCGTTTTAGACAGTAACCAGTATAGCTAACTATAAAGGAACGGCTTCGCAGTATACTAAATTAACGTCACACCTTACAGTGCTCGCAGTGTACGGAAAATACCCTTTATGAAATACCGAACAGTGACGTCATCAGAATTAGTCGCAGTTTTGTTACCTCAATCGATAGATTACAATGGTTTTCGAACATAAAACTAACAGAGGACGTGGATATTACGGCTTGGGAGATTTTAATAAACACTAAAAAATATAATGTATTTGAATAGTTGTCAAATACCCAATTATTTTTAAAATGAAAACTTTCTTTGACGAACTTTTGTGGTGTTTCTTAGTTTTAATCAATAATCTAGATCCCAACGTCAAAAATAAATGGTTTCTTACTAATTATTATTAATAGAGGGTCTCCCAAGAGACCTAAAAACCCTTTTTCTAAATAAAGTGCCACAAAATTTGATGACGACACAAGTATGTATATCATACAAATTCTCATGCTAAAAGACCTAATATGAAACTCGGTTTTAGTTTGGGCTTTTATCTAAGATAAAGATCTGCTGATTTGATTGAGTTGGCATCATCCCTATTGTTTTGTGGGCCAATAAAATGGGTCCTGAAATTGGTTCTTGATTTGACAGAATCCTTGTAATGGAGCGCGCCACCGGGTATCTTAGCCTCTTCCACCACTCCTTCGCATCTTGGCTGGTGGACGTCAAACATTGCACGCGGCGCTACTTGTGCGCGCCGGCCGATGGACACGCGGCCTTAGCTATGTACTACACCCTGGACGCTAAACGGTGAGTTGTGACGTCACAGGTGTCTAAGCCTCTTCCACCACTCCTTTGCATCATGGCTGGTGGACGTGAAGCATTGCACGCGGCGCTACCTATGCGCGCCGGCCGATGGACACGCAGCCTTACCCATGTACTACACTCTGGACGCTAAACGGTGAGTTGTGACGTCACAGGTGTCTAAGCCTCTTCCACCACTCCTTCGCATCTTGGCTGGTGGACGTCAAGCATGGTGCGCGCCGGCCGATGGACACGGAGCCTTAGCCATGTACTACAGCCTCGACGCTAAACGGTGAGTTGTGACGTCACAGGGGGCATCCTGCCAACAGTTAAATCAATAATTAAGCAATTTTATTCAAAATGATAGTTTTGATGTCACGTACCGTGACGTTCCTAAAATAAGGATTATAATTATTCCAAAACACGAAAGTCAACAATAATGAAAATATGGCTTTAAGCGTTGGCAGTATGGCCCCTGGTAATAATGTTTGAAATAGGCAAGTAAGGATTTTCGCATTGTCTCATACTTATTACGTCTGTATAATTTTTATCCGACTACGGACGAATAATGATTTCAGCTGAGATACGTCGCGTTCTGACGTCATGATAAATACAACATGGCGGACATAACAAAGTAAGAAAATCGTAATCATTTGAGAGATTTAAAGCGTATTATGTAATCTATGAACTCCTTAAACAGTTTGAGTAGTAAGTTTGGAAAACGTTTACGATCACTATTTTCTTACAAAATCGGGGGGCTGAATTGAGAAAAACAATAATTTTCAAAATTCTCTTGCAGATTAAGTGCTCTGGAAATCCACAACTATGTATATCACATGACACACCTAGAACAACATATGGCAGCGCAGAAGAAGACCAAAACTACTACCACGTAAGTTTATTTACTTCAAAAATGAGTATTAAAGACTATAATAGGCCAGACTCTAAAATATTTCTCAAAAATTCAGTTATATTTTTAATTGAATTACAAAGCTAGAACCCAGAGCCTTATGAAAACTAAAAATTTAAAACATATTTTTTTTCACTGGAATTACGGCAGTGCTAGTTCGTGTATTCAACTACTGCTAAACACTTTTATTCTATTCCAGAGATGAAGAAACTTTGGATCTGCATACGTTAATACTATTATGGGTATTGGACTCAGGATGTGATGTGGAAGCCGCATTGAAAAGGGAGACTGATATCAAACTCGTCGATATTGATAACAACCAGGTAAGTCGTATTGCAGTAGTGGTTACAGGTAGTTTGTATGCAAAAACACTTTCCACTACAGCCCATTAACGTCCCACTGCTGGGCACAGGCCTCCACTCTCATGAAAGAGAGGGAATTAGAGCTTAGACCCACCACGCTGCTCCAATGCGGGTTGGCGGGCTTTAAGTGATAATAACCGGGACCGACGGCTTAACGTGCTCTCCGAGGCACGGGGGTGAAACACCGCCAACTTCCTAACTCCGGGCTAGTACTGAGAATTTCTAGTCAGAAAAACCCAATACTTATTATGGCCCGACCCGGGACTCGAACCCGGGACCTCGTCAGCCGCAGTCAAACATGTTAACCACTAGACCAACGAGGCAGTCAAAAAACACTATATTTACTGCAAATTAAACAACTCAAAGTTGTGTCAAGTCCCACCGGATTTATAAAATAATGTAGGTACTTTTTCATATTCCGCGGTAAATAATGGTTTTTGAATAATATTCGTGTATAAAACCAAGACGTTCCGTTGCTACTTTGCAGCGTGATTGAACGACAAACCGGCAAACATAGTTTCGCATCTAATTTAGTAAGATTTCATAAGTTAATGTTTGTTTTGTTTTAGAACGAAGACCAAAAATTGGAAGAAAAAGATGGCGACCCAGAATCCGAAGGAAAGGAATCAATTTCGTGTAAATCATGTAAGTTTTGTACTGTTCAACCAACATATCTATACTTTTATACTAATATAATATTATAAATGCGAAAGTTTGCATGGATGTATGTATAGGTGGATGGATGTTTGTTACTCTATCACTTCCGAACGGCTGAACCGGATCTGGATGAAATTTCGCTCAGAGATAGATTTCAGTCTGGAATACTACTGCTACTTTTTTATCCCGGAAAATTAAGTAGTTCCTGCGGGAACCAAAAAATCCTCAATCCACGCGGTAGAAGTCGCGGCCATCAGCTAGTTCAACATATTTTATTCTAAGAATGGAAACGTGAAATCGCAATGATCTATTTTGATACCATAAAATACGGAATAAACTACGCGTCAACGATCTTCAATGTTTTGTTTACATTTTATTAATTTCAACTGTTCTAAATCTAAAGTTAATAAATAAAGCTTAGCTTCATATGTATTATGTTAATTACAAATTATCGTGTAAACTGTAAACAATTGTCTTATTATGGAATTAAACACGGAAATTTATGCGACAAGGAAAATATAATAACAGACTGTGATTTTATTCTGCTCATTAATGGTTCCCTGAAAATACCAAACATGCGATAGTGAAGGAATGTGGGTATTTTATAAACCCCAGAATAAAAATATGACCTTTGATTTATAACAAAGCTTGTTCACCGCAAATGATCTATTTTTAGGTTAAATTATTTTGAAACTAGAGATGTGGATCCACGTAGATTTAGGTTGGTGAAACTCCTGTATGATCTCTGTGATTTTCCAGGATGAAAGTGTATCCTATATCCTTCCCTGGATACAACCTAATCCAAAATAAAACCTCAAAATCGGGTGAACAGATAGCGAAAGCGTAGCCAGATAGACGCCCTTTCGCATTTATAATATTAGTCTGGATTCATTTTAATAACATGAATTAGAAGAAGGAAGGATAAATTCGAAATAATTTTGTTAATTAATTGCTACGACTAAAAAAAACTCGAAAAAATAATCAAGTCACCCTACCTGAGAGGTGCTTATGACATAATTGCTATCCCTTTCATAATGCTCGCTGCAGAAAGGGATAGCACTTGAGTGTAGTCTTCTTTAGAGATTGTGTGCATCTGAATATTTGCCACACTGTATGTAATTCGATTCGCAGTATAGAATTCAAGTAAAATTTGGCGCCGACTGCTGATAAAAGTTGTGATAGGAAGCAATATCGCCATTAACAATGACATAATTCACTGATTCTCCTAATTATATCTATATTAAAATTAATTTGCAACATTGTCTGATAATAAAGTACGAAGAATTACGTTTATGCAAGTACAAGATTTCCATTAGAATGAATATCAGGTTTATAGTAAAAAAGTATCATAAACCTCTAAAATACACAAAATTATTCGAATACCTGCCTAGAACTTATATGTACTCAGGTAAATAGTTAATAGTACCGAGAAACGTAAAAAGTAAAAAAAAAACAAACACGTAATTACGTCTCCGTTACGCCGTTTATTGAAAACAGAATGTAAAAATATAGAGTTCTATATATTTGTTGACTATAAGAAAACAACCAAAGTCGCGTAAATTAATAGTCTCCATTAATCTAATTACTGCTAATTCTTTATCATGTCCTGCTGTACAATATGGGTTACTATTCTTCAAAACAAATCTTATGATAATGATAATAGGGTATACTTTTGCTTTGGAGGCATCATACAAAATGGTCATCGGTAATAAATTCGCTAGCAGTTTAATATAAGTCATTAAAGGATAACGACGTGAAATAATAATCGCTTATAATAACAAAATTATTAATTATATTTGTCTAACTGTAAATAATAATAAAGTGCTTTGAAATAATTCAGTATAGTGTAGTAAATATTTCTGTGCAAGTATAGTGAAAACTGAAATAGCTGCATTAAACACTCCCAATTCGGCGTTTACTTATCAGGATGTGATGAATATTTATGATTTTATAAGTACGTATATTCCTTAATTTTAGTTTTAATAGTACAACAACACCCTAGCACTAAGAAGTTATAAGTTTATAACACATGTAAAAATAAAAATATTATGTTTAATTATTATAATAATCATTTTAACAAGTGATATTTTTTGTGAGTATTCGTATCATTCACTCAAGCTCAAATATATTTATTCCCTATGGGACATTCAGCTGTCTCTTATGACAGGTCTTGTTTTGACTCTACTACCGTTTCGGAAAGAGGATTCTACTGAGAAGATCCTCTCCACCATCACCATTCTACCTCATTTTCTTTGTTGCCACCGGTATGTGTTGGACATATTATAGTATCGTCCGCAATAAAAATAATGGGAAAATGTATGACAAATTTTCTTCACATTGTAATATCATTCATCATCAACCAACAAGCATTATCCCTGCGGTTTTGAAATTGGGTTATGGATATATTTCATTGGAATTGCAAACGTAATATTGTGGGTAACCTGGCCTAGCTGGTAGCGGTAGGTCATTTCACTAGTGACTAGAGGTATTGCTGACTAATACTTAAGTCTATCCTTATTTCTGAGAGTTGAAGTAGACAAAGTATTAGGGCTTTCCTTGTAACAACTTTTTCCGATACCAGAGGCAAGTATATAAAACATACATAATATGTTTTATATACTTGCCTCTTTATTATGACTCATCTGTTTTTTTTAAATGACCACGGGTTCAGAATGCCCTCCCTGCCGAGAAGACACAGCAAGAAACTCAGTGATTGCTATTTTTACACTTTCGTCTCGGTTTACTTTCATACAATAAGCCGCCTTTGATGTTTTCGGACACGCCTGGTCATTGCATCCGGAACGACTGATCCACTAAGGAAACATATGAGCGTCATCCGAGTGCCAACGCTCGGTGCCAACACTCTACCGGTCGGTGTAAACCCTCCCCCTTCTGTTTCTCGCTCTTGTGATTCCAAAGGATCTCGCTGTCTAGACGTTTCCCTTGACCGACAG